>OY728123.1:1436557007-1437970189 GCA_963277665.1 Viscum album | reverse complement strand
GACATGAGATGAGATGAGATGAGATGAGATGAGATGAGATGAGATGAGATGAGATGAGATGAGATGAGATGAGATGAGATGAGATGAGATGAGATGAGATGAGATGAGATGAAATGATATTATATGATATGATATGATATGATATGATATGATATGATATGATATGATATGATATGATATGATATGATATGATATGATATGATATGATATGATATGATATGATATGATATGATATGATATGATATGATATGATATGATATGATATGATATGATATGATATGATATGATATGATATGATATGATATGATATGATATGATATGATATGATATGATATGATATGATATGATATGATATGATATGATATGATATGATATGATATGATATGATATGATACGATATGATATGATATGATATGATATGATACGATAGGATATGATATGATATGATATGATATGATATGATATGATATGATATGATATGATATGATATGATATGATATGATATGATATGATATGATATGATATGATATGATATGATATGATATGATATGATATGATATGATATGATATGATATGATATGATATGATATGATATGATATGATATGATATGATATGATATGATATGATATGATCTGATGTGATATGATATGATATGATATGATCTGATGTGATATGATATGATAGGATAGGATACGATACGATATGATATGATATGATATGTTATGATATGATATGATCTGATATGATGTGATGTGTTGTGATATGATATGATATGATATGATATGATAAGAATTGATATGATATGATATGATATGATATGATATGATATGATATGACATGACATGAAATGACATGAAATGAAATGACATGATATGATATGATATGAGATGAGATGATATGATATGATATGATATGATATGATATGATATGATATGATATGATATGATATGATATGATATGGTATGATATGATATGATATGATATGATATGATATGATCTGATGTGATGTGATATGATATGATATGATATGATATGATATGATATGATATGATATGATATGAGATGATATGATATGATATGATCTGATCTGATATGATATGATATGATATGATATGATATGATATGATATGATATGATATGATATGATATGATATGATATGATATGATATGATATGATATGATATGATATGATGTGATATGATATGATATGATATGATATGATCTGATATGATATGATATGATATGATATGATATGATATGATATGATATGATATGATATGATATCATATGATATGATATGATATGATATGATATGATATGATATGATATGATATGATATGATATGATATCGTATGATATGATATTGTATGATATGATATTGTATGATATGATACGATATGATATGATATGATATGATATGATATGATATGATATGATATGATATGATATGATATGATATGATATGATATGATATGATATGATATGATATGATATGATATGATATGATATGATATGATATGATATGATATGATATGATATGATATGATATGATATGATATGATATGATATGATATGATATGATATGATATGATATGATATGATATGATATGATATGATATGATATGATATGATATGACATGACATGATAATAATTGATGATAGTTGGTGCTGCTCGGGTGAAATAGTTTTTGGTGGTTCGAGTGAATGGTGAATGTTACAGCCTACTGTGGTTCGAGTGAATGGTGAATGTTACAGCCTACTCTGCTGCTCTAGGGAGCTAGATATACTCATGAGAATTCCTGTCTGTTAGACTTTCTCAATGGTTGGAGTGAAGTTTTGGCCCTCAAAAACATAGGTTTCTTAGTTTCTTGACTATTTAGATAGTTCATGGAGAGGCATGGAACAAAAAGACATGGTCTTCCATTACCACTATATAAACCCCAATCACATGGGTCCGCGTTGGTATAATATAGGAAGAAGACTACCTACCCATCATTCCCACTATTTCTAGTTGAAAAACCGTAAATTATTACTGTTGATATCCCAAGAGAAACTCTTACTAAAAATGGAAATCTCCTCAGTACAATATAGGTAGTAGAACCATGAATACATACCAATGATATGATATGATATGATATGATATGATATGATATGATATGATATGATATGATATGATATGATATGATATGATATGATATGATATGATATGATATGATATGATATGATATGATATGATATGATATGATATGATATGATATGATATGATATGATATGATATGATATGATATGATATGATATGATATGATATGATATGATATGATATGATATGATATGATATGATATGATATGATATGATATGATATGATATGATATGATATGATATGATATGATATGATATGATATGATATGATATGATATGATATGATATGATATGATATGATATGATATGATATGATATGATATGATATGATCTGATATGATGTGATGTGATGTGATGTGATGTGATGTGATGTGATGTGATGTGATGTGATGTGATGTGATGTGATGTGATGTGATGTGATGTGATCTGATGTGATGTGATCTAATATGATATGATAGGATAAGATATGATAAGATATGATATGATATGATTGGATATGATATGATATGATATGATATGATATGATGTGATGTGTTGTGATATGATATGATATGATATGATATGATAGGATATGGTATGATATGATATGATATGATATGATGTGATATGATATGATATGATATGTTATGTTATGTTATGTTATGATCTGATATGATATGATATGATATGAGATGATATGATATGATGTGATATGATATGATATGATATGATATGATATTATATGATATGATATGATATGATATGATAGGATACGATATGATCTGATGTGATGTGATGTGATGTGATATGATATGATATGATATGAGATGATATGATATGATATGATATGATATGATATGATATGATATGATATGATATGATATGATATGCTATGATATGATATGATATGATATGATATGATATGATATGATATGATATGATATGCTATGATGTGATGTGATGTGATGTGATATGATATGTTATGATATGATGTGATGTGATGTGATGTGATATGATATGATATGATATGATATGATATGATATGATATGATATGATATGATATGATCTGATGTGATATGATCTGATGTGATATGATATGATATGATATGATATGATATGATATGATATGATATGATATGATATGATATGATATGATATGATATGATATGATATGATCTGATATGATATGATATGATATGATATGATATGATATGATATGATATGATATGATATGATATGATATCATATCATATGATATGATATGATATGATATGATATGATATGATATGATATGATATGATATGATATGATATGATATGATATGATATGATATGATATGATATGATATGATATGATATGATATGATATGCTATGCTATGATATGATATGATATGATATGATATGATATGCTATGATATGATATGATATGATATGATATGATATGATATGATATGATATGCTATGATGTGATGTGATGTGATGTGATATGATATGTTATGATATGATGTGATGTGATGTGATGTGATATGATATGATATGATATGATAGGATATGATATGATATGATCTGATGTGATCTGATCTGATGTGATCTGATATGATATGATATGATATGATATGATATGATATGATATGATATGATATGATATGATATGATATGATATGATATGATATGATATGATATGATATGATATGATATGATACGATATGATATGATATGATATGATATGATATGATATGATATGATATGATATGATATGATATGATATGATATGATATGATATGATATGATATGCTATGGTATGATATGATATGATATGATATGATATGATATGATCTGATGTGATGTGATATGATATGATATGATATGATATGATATGATATGATATGATATGATATGATATGATATGATATGATATGATATGATATGATGTGATGTGATATGATATGATATGATATGATAGGATATGATATGATATGATCTGATGTGATCTGATCTGATGTGATATGATATGATATGATATGATATGATATGATATGATATGATATGATATGATATGATATGATATGATATGATATGATATGATATGATATGATATGATATGATATGATATGATATGATATGATATGATATGATATGATATGATATGATATGATCTGATGTGATGTGATATGATATGATATGATATGATATGATATGATATGATATGATATGATATGATATGATATGATATGATATGATATGATATGATATGATATGATAGGATAGGATACGATATGATATGATATGATATGTTATGATATGATATGATCTGATATGATGTGATGTGTTGTGATATGATATGATATGATATGATATGATAAGAATTGATATGATATGATATGATATGATATGATATGACATGACATGAAATGACATGACATGACATGATATGATATGATATGATATGATATGATATGATATGATATGATATGATATGATATGATATGATATGATATGATATGATATGGTATGATATGATATGATATGATATGATATGATATGATCTGATGTGATGTGATTTGATATGATATGATATGATATGATATGAGATGATATGATCTGATATGATATGATATGATATGACATGACATGATATGATATGATATGAGATGAGATGATATGATATGATATGATATGATATGATATGATATGATATGATTTGATCTGATATGATCTGATGTGATGTGATATGATATGATATGATATGATATGATATGATATGATATGGTATGATATGGTATGATATGATTTGATATGATCTGATCTGATGTGATGTGATATGATATGATATGATATGATATGATATGATATGATATGATATGATATGATATGAGATGATATGATATGATATGATATGATATGATATGATATGATATGATATGATATGATATGATATGATATGATATGATATGATATGATATGATATGATATGATATGATATGATATGATATGATATGATATGATATGATATGATATGATATGATATGATATGATATGATATGATATGATATGATATGATATGGTATGATATGGTATGATATGGTATGATATGGTATGATATGATATGATATGCTATGATATGATATGATATGATATGATATGCTCTGATATGATATGATATGATATGATATGCTATTATATGATATGATGTGACATGATATGATATGATATGATATGATATGATATGATATGATATGATATGATATGATATGATATGATATGATATGATATGATATGATATGATATGATATGATATGATATGATATGATATGATATGATATGATATGATATGATATGATATGATATGATATGATATGATATGATATGATATGATATGATATGATATGATATGATATGATAAGATATGATATGATATGATATGATATGATATGATATGATATGATATGATATGATATGATATGATATGATATGATATGATATGGTATGATATGGTATGATATGGTATGATATGGTATGATATGATATGATATGATATGATATGATATGATATGATATGATATGATATGATATGATATGATATGATATGATATGCTATTATATGATATGATGTGATATGATATGATATGATATGATATGATA
Source organism: Viscum album (assembly GCA_963277665.1). Classification (NCBI taxonomy): domain Eukaryota; kingdom Viridiplantae; phylum Streptophyta; class Magnoliopsida; order Santalales; family Viscaceae; genus Viscum; species Viscum album. The sequence goes on along the minus strand of OY728123.1, from coordinate 1,437,964,426 downwards.
TGATATGATATGATCTGATATGATATGCTATGATATGATATGATATGATATGATATGATATGCTATTATATGATATGATGTGATATGATATGATATGATATGATCTGATCTGATATGATATGATATGATATGATATGATATGATATGATATGATATGATATCATATGATATGATATGATATGATATGATATGATATGATATGATATGATATGATATGATATGATATGATATGATATGATATGATAGGATAGGATACGATATGATATGATATGATCTGTTATGATATGATATGATCTGATATGATGTGATGTGTTGTGATATGATATGATATGATATGATGTGATGTGTTGTGATATGATATGATATGATATGATATGATATGATATGATATGATATGATATGATATGACATGACATGAAATGACATGAAATGACATGACATGATATGATATGATATGAGATGATATGATATGATATGATATGATATGATATGATATGATATGATATGATATGATATGATATGATATGATATGGTATGATATGATATGATATGATATGATATGATATGATCTGATGTGATGTGATATGATATGATATGATATGATATGATATGATATGATATGATATGATATGATATGATATGATATGATATGATATGATATGATATGATATGATATGATATGATATGATATGATATGATATGATATGATATGATATGATATGATATGATATGATATGATATGATATGATATGATATGATATGATATGATATGATATGATATGATATGATATGATATGATATGATGTGATATGATATGATATGATATGATATGATATGATATGATATGATATGATATGATATGATATGATATGATATGATATGATATGATATGATATGATATGATATGATATGATATGATATGATATGATATGATATGATATGATATGATATCGTATGATATGATATCGTATGATATGATATTGTATGATATGATATTGTATGATATGATATGATATGATATGATATGATATGATATGATATGATATGATATGATATGATATGATATGATATGATATGATATGATATGATATGATATGATATGATATGATATGATATGATATGATATGATATGATATGATATGATATGATATGATATGATATGATATGATATGATATGATATGATATGATATGATATGATATGACATGACATGATAATAATTGATGATTATGGATAGGATATGGTAGATTGAAGAGATGCTGGAATGGAGTTGGTGCTGCTCGGGTGAAATAGTTTTTTGTGGTTCGAGTGAATGGTGAATGTTACAGCCTACTCTGCTGCTCTAGGGAGCTAGATATACTCATGAGAATTCCTGTCTGTTAGACTTTCTCAATGGTTGGAGTGAAGTTGTGGCCCTCAAAAACATAGGTTTCTTAGTTTCTTGACTATTCAGACAGTTCATGGAGAGGCATGGAACAAAAAGACATGGTCTTCCATTACCACTATATAAACCCCAATCACATGGGTCCGCGTTGGTATAATATAGGAAGAAGACTACCTACCCATCATTCCCACTATTTCTAGTTGAAAAACCGTAAATTATTACTGTTGATATCCCAAGAGAAACTCTTACTAAAAATGGAAATCTCCTCAGTACAATATAGGTAGTAGAACCATGAATACATACCAATCAATCGAATGAACCACTCATGATTCCTTATCCAGACATATAAATCGGAACATAAAATGGGGAGATATGGGTATCATCATTTGATTATCAAATATATGGGGGAATGGTCATGGGTATCATGGAGTGGTGGAAGTGTTCTTACTATTGTGTTACACTAGTTCCTCAAGGTTGAAGGCACATATACCACACCGACCCTACTGGGTGAACCAGAACTCCATGGAATGGATATGGGGACTTTTTGGCATAAAACCAAGGTGAAACAATGACCCACTTGTAGGATGATCACAAATAATGGGGGTACAAGTAGGATAAAGTGAAATGGAGAGGTTTTCTACTAGGTGATGTTTTCCATAATGATATGGGGTGGTAGAGTTGGTGGTGATCTTCCTAGGAACAAGGGTGATTAATGGTTTAGGGTGACCTCATAGGGACCTTCATACTACAAGAATATCTACCTTTTCTATACACTAAGAAACATTATAACGATTTTATAATTTATGACTATATGAAAGATATCCATGGGTTTGTATTGGTTCCCCAACTCAACCTCATTGTTCAAGAAATTTTTCTATCATTGATATGGCCACTAAATTCACTTGATCACCCCCATGGTTTCATAGAGAAAAGTCCATATATAGTAGCATTGGATTTGAGATGGGTTATCATTGGAATTGTTGATTTCACCACCAATTCAATAGTGTGATCATTTGTGTGAAGCACTTAGTGATCAACTCAAGGATATATGGCTCTTTGAGAGTTAGTGGTAGTGAGAATAGGTGCATGGTAGTGTCCCCACATCCTGATGTACATGAAGTACTAGTGTCATATGGATAAACTACTATCTAATAGGTCTAGTAGGTATCCCTATTCACTAAATTGATCTCCATTGAAGTTGTGAATCATAATGTGTTTTGTTCATGGGTGTCAAATACAAACTATGACTACAAGTATTAATAAGAGTGAGGCATATTGAATCATTCTTGGGAATTTTTTAAGATGGGGATTCCAAGACCTATGGATCATGTTTTAGAATTAACATATGATGAATTTCATGGGGGAACCAGTGCCAAAAAATATTGGGACTTTATTGTTTGGGTGGTAGGTCACTCTCTTGATGATTCATCGTGAAATTATTGATATTAGTGCACTGTTCGTAGGGACATTGAATTGATGTATTCCCTTCAGAATCCATCTAATAAGTAGTTACACCAGTATAATAGTTCAATATGGAAACTGATCATGAAAACATCTATGAAAATCCTTGGTGAGTTTCAACTTTTTTGTAGGAAAGAAAGAGTGAGTTGCATTTGATCTCAAATGGAAATCTCGTTGTTCTATAGATTCTGAAAGTCTATTGGTGCTTCTAACGAACTATACATATTTTCAATATATACCCTACCTACCCCAATATTCACACCACCAACTATATATTTACCTATAATTATTCATGGGATTATGGGTTTCTAGCCATGAACCAAAGGTATCACCCACTGGGATCATCATACTCAAATATTACACCGCTGAAGGAACTTCATGTAAATGGATTCCATGTTGAATGGATATGTCCATGTCTTGAGTGGAATGGTTATAATCAACTCGATCATTTGACACCCTAATCTATTGATATTGAAGAACTACAAAGTCCAATGTATCCCTGAGTGGATTCCTTCCATTTTGTTGGCCTTCTCTTTTATCAATCAGGTTTTCTCTGATTGTTGAAATCACATATAGCAAGGGCAGGGGGGGTGGAGCTTCCAATACAGGAAAGGTCAACATTACCAGTTTCCAAATCAATTCCAAGGATCAATGGAAATGTCATGGGTCAAATATTGTACAATATTTTGATGAAGTGGTAGTGGTTGTGAAAAACATGATGATGGATATATTCCATAGTTTCAAATGGTAGTGGGGATCTCCTTCTTCCCCCAATGGATTCCTATTGACTCAATTTTTTGAGTGGTGATAGCATGTTGGGTTTCCTTTGGGTTGGATGCTTTGGGACCCCTTGCACTAATAGGTCCCCATAAGTTTCAATTTAGTCATTGTTCCATGTTATATAGTATTCGCGTTGGTTTTTTGTTTTTATAGAATTAGTGTTCCTGAGGTTTTTGGAAACTCACTGAGCATAGATGTATCAGTTGAACCGAAATTTGATTCCTTGTATTGGAACCATTTTTCCAAGCCATCATTGGGATACTTCATGTATCCCAAGTACTCCATACTCAGTGAGAACTGATAATATATTATGTATCTCAGACCTGGTCACCTGGTCATTTGTAGTTGTCATTAATTGGTTCAAGGATAACTACCGTGGTCCTTTCCCCCATCCAAAAATAAAAAATATGAGATGAGGGAGAATGGTTTGGATACACCAATTTAATAGCTCCAATAGGTTTTGGGAGGTAGAATCCATGTTCCATGATTTTTAATATGATTCTCCTTCACTCAGACACCATACGATCATAATATTATTCAAGATGGCCCAATTGTATATTATTGGATCAGGCTATGGTGATAGCCCAAGGAAGGTACTATCAATAGTGGTACGATTTGACCAGAGGTCAAAGTTGTTGGGGTATAGAGAGTGGTTTGAATGGAATGGTAGGAAAGGTAATAGAAGTAAGCTTCATGAACCACCATAGACTATCTAAAACAAGAAGTGTTTTGAGAGCTTGATTCCCATTTTCCTAGGGGAATCCAAGTTGATGAAAATTTGGTAGTTATAGTCATATTATACATTTTTTAATCCCCCCATAATCCAATACCAAAAACCATAGTAAACATGGATCTGAATTGAATGCTGACAAACCTCCATCAACCAACATGTGAGAGTGTGGGCCATGGTCTTATACATGAATGTGAAAAAGAACCATTAATGGCTATTCTAGGTGAAAACCCATATTAGAATATAAAACAAATTCCCAATATGAAGAAATTAATAAATTCCCATAATTTACATATAATCATTCATGACCTCCTCCAATATGTGTAGAAAATTTTTATGACAAAAATATATAAATAATTTGTATAAGAAAATCACAATTCATAAAAAAGAGGTATGCTCTTGTTCATGTAGCTTGTTAGGGGTTCCCTAAATCCCTTTTTTTTATTTTTGATCATATTATCTCTTTGGACCCAAGTGGGATGGAGGAATCTATGTGGATGATCTCTGAAACAAAGGTAGTCCATAGTTTCACTAGGATAAGATATGATTCCCTTTATAGTGAGGAAGGGTATCATTCAAGACCCAACCCAGGTCATTCATCCTTTTCTATTTCACCTATCGATATGCATATTTAATTTATAGTCACCACTAGTCCTTCTACCTTCATATCATTGAATGGAAATCCATAATATAGTCAAGCTACTATAATCAAGCTATGAAATGGGTGTGGTGAGGAATTAGAAGTGTTCATTGAATATAGAGAAAGAAACTAAAAAAGTATAACTATTTTATATTGGAATACCTTTAGAAAAATGAGGCAGGTAGCTTTCACTAAGGTTTGGGGACCTCCTTCATGTAATTCAATTTATCTTCATCAACATATCATTTTTTTATATCGAATGTATGGTTTCATTTCTCATTCATATAAATGGACTATATATCTCATCATAACTAATAGTAAAAAGATAAATGACTATCATAATTTCATATAATCAGATAATAAATGTGATTGAATATTTATAGTATTTATAGTAGCTAGTTAATTCATATGTCTACCTAAAATACCTAGTTTGTTGTGTAGGGGTTGAAAGAGTAGGATTCAGACTGAGCTAGCTCAAAGTAGGGGATTAATTTATAGGTATTATGGGTACTATCATAACCATTTTTTTTCATATATGAGTATATGTTATATGCTAAAAATGAATCAGGAAACGATTGAAAAGAGAAAAAAGAAAGATGTCTTGAAGCTAGGAAAGGTTAGTGTGATTGATAGGTGATGAAACAACGGGAAGTTGAGCATACTTCCATTATCTGATTCTCTTTAAATAGTCTATGTGGCTGCACTGGTTTGAAATTCATGATGCACTCACACTTTTTGGTAGATCCCAGGGTTTTTTTCAAGTGTATATAATGACTAGATATTAGCTCAAAGAAACCATGAATAATGATAGAGTTTTTCATTTTCTAATGAATTTTTTTTTGACTAGATTTGAAAAGGTGTATCCCAATGAAACCCCTACATTTAAAGCCTATAGTTTTCACTCAGAAATAAAAATCAGACTCTAGAACATCAATGGTTTCTCTTAAGTAGCAGTTCAAATCTATTACTCAGTGCACTCATTTCCACTTTCTCTAGACCCTAGGAAATTCCAATGTCAATTTCCTACTTGAAATGCATATAAGTGTATCTAGTAGCTAGTATGGTGGTTCCAGTTATATTTTGATGAAAATGGGTGTTCCCATAGGTCCTTAAGATGTTTTATTTTGATCTCATATCCTAGTCTACTACCTATATTATAACAATTTATGTGATCAAATATGACCTTGATCTACTAATTCATAAACAGTTCTTGTATTCCCCCGAGACACAACTTGAGAACTGATAGGGTATAGAACTTATGGGACATTGGGTGGATAGCCTGTATCTATAATGGTTTCTCATGTGCTATGGATTATGAATCTTGTAAGTATCATACTGAACATTGTGTCAAAATGGCGGGGCAATGATGAGGTATCACAAGATGGAACAAGATATCATGATAGTGTAATTCCAAGGATTCTCATGAGGCCAATCTATTTACCATGTCAGTTTGGAAGAAGAGTGTAGTTAGTTCAATTGGAAACTCATCTCTAGTATTGGGAGGTTGGTAATGGGATAATGATTGGACTTATAATGACAATTTCAAAAATGACTTGGGAATGGTTTAGGAATCTAGTGTTCTGGTCATGCTATACTTACAAGAATACAAAGAACCTAGGTAGCTTTGAAACATAGCCAAAGGTTGGAAAAAATTTGGGTTTTTGTGTTGTGTAAGTGAACTCGGGGAATAATGACCTAGTTTCATGGAGCTGGTGATGTGAATCCCCATGATACCTAGTGGTTCAAACCAAATACAATTTAGTGGCATTACTTTAGGTTTCTAGGTGTATGTATATTGTTCATACCAGAGTAAGAGTAAGAGGATAGAATGCCCTCTATCTTTTTTCATGTACTTGAATCGAGCAAAAAACATCAACTAGACCCATGAGATCTTATAGTATAAGAATGGGGTTACTACAACATGTGTGAAGCTATTGGTGGGTTGTGTACCTTGTGTCAACATGAGGTTTTTTGTTGGTGTTCCTTGCTCTTGATCGGTGAGTTATATCAAGATGGATACCATGGGAAACTAGAATCCTATGGGTTCAGGTGTGTGAAGTTTGTAGTTTTAGTGTAATATATATATGATTATTGGGGTAGGCTATTCCTCTACGAGTTTTAAACACATATCACATCACTCAGACCCAATCAGTTGGGAAAAAAATATTTGACCACTATATTTATGATAGTCCATCATGAATAGATATAAAGACTAGTGAGGTTGAAAAGATCCATATTATGATGGTTTATGATTCCCCATCATTGAAGAGGGAAGTATTCAACACCAAGGGATACCGTTTAATGATCTAAGTGGTTAAACACATCATAATGAGTCAATAGAAAAAGAGGTTGTGAGAGTGTCCATGGGATTAAGTGATATAAATTGGTAGTTGTTCTAGTATGACTGGAAAGGTACATAGTGGACCCACACACCTGTGTGTTTATATTTATGAGGAACCATGAATGTGATTGAATCTAGAATTATCACCATGGATTCTCAAGGAGAAACATCTGATAGCATATGGAATAGTTTCTAAATTCACACATCAGGGGTTGAAATCATTTTCATAGGGGGACTAGGCTCTGTTGGGTGGTTTCATTCAATTTATGGAGCTCATTGGAGTCTTGTGGTGACAACCCTTTCATAGTAGAATCTCCATCCCACCACACCATCAAACCTAAAAAACCATGGGGCATGGGCCTCTTCCACAAAATATAGGTTGTTCTTGTCATTACCTATGTGCATAAAAGTGTTTCAATAGGAGTCATACCTCTTATTTAGTGGTGTGAAAAAGTAAATAAAATGAAATGATTGGAACTCATGGGTTGTCCTGGTCAATATTAGATAAAAAAATCTAAACATTTTGGTTCAAATAAAGGTATGGTGGTGTGTATCCTTCCTTCTACGTAGGTAGTAGAATGATGTTGAAAAGGTTTAACTCCTTGAGTAATTAAAATTTAACTCATTTGATCGACTAGGTGGTAAAATAGATGGGTACCTTGGAATGTTCTAGTCATTTCTTGGACCTCAATTGGATACTTCATGTATCTGAGGATTTTCCACATCCTCCTAGGCACTCCTCGATCATTGAGCACTAGGAAGTGACCAAGTCTTCCATGGTCTAACCTTTCCTAGGAGAACCAGGGAATCACTAGGGTACTTCACATATCCCAAGTTTGTGATACATAATCTATCCTAGTTATTCATTAGGATACTTGAATCATGTATCCCTAGAACTCCCTCATTAGTGAGCACTAGGAAATGACCATGTCCTCCCTATGATACACAAAGTGTCCCAGTGAGTACCTTGTAATTCCCAATATGGTTTGATCATTCTAGATTCCTTCAAAGGTGAATGTTTGGATTTAATGAGAGCATTTTTGACCGTACTTTGTGTTCTAAATAACTCAAGGATGCGAGATCGGGTAATGTGAGATAGTCATTTACTTGGAGGAATGGGTGAGGCAGAATCTCTTTTAGTCAGTCCCACCAAAATATGTTGAAGGAAGATAATCCATTTATATCAATCCGTACAAGTCTTATCTTTACATTCTTATTGTTTTGTTTCTTGATGAGGGGTTTCACATTATATAACACGAACACAAAGCTGCTTGACCTCCCGAACACCTACTCTGAGGCCAACACTAAGTCAAAAACCTTGGGTTAGAGTGCATCCTCCTATTAGTCCAATTGAAAGGTATCTGCTAATAGTGCATGAAAATAACCAATGACATTTATATCTAGGATTTCCTTGGGATACATGAATTATACCATACATTAGTCTATATTTATTTGCATCAGTTGTAGTTATTGTTGCCTCTAGGTTGTCTACATAATAGTAATTCAGATTCCATATAACATCCTTCCATTTTATCACCCCATACTAATTTCGAATTAGTCAGTTTTTCTTATTTCTTTTAACCCTAAAATATTAAAGATAGATTCATCATGTGAAATCAATGTGACATAATTAAACAAAAAGATCTCATGTCCTAAGTAGTTACATAACTGGACTCTATCCTATTTCATTGGAAAAGTCTATCGAAGAATATGTATATGTAGGGTAGATTAATTTTACCATCATAAGTGACTTGAGGATTCTACCCTATATCACATCACCACATTATTATTGAGGAATATATTTTAGTACCTCTTAGTTATATACTTATAAAAAATTCCCTCCAATTTTTAATTTCATGGTATCTAAAATCTTCCATCACGGATCTAGATGAAGGTAATTGAAAAAACTTGAGGATTTTCAAAACTCTATGACCTATTGATTTTATAAAAGTCTCCAAATGTATATGATAGGAATATATCTATGTTGGAACATAAGTATTATACTATGTGAATGGTATAATAAGGGACCTATAACTAACCTTCATTTTGGTATCGAATCATCTACCATAGAGGATTCGAGTCGACCGAGTTCCCAAATCTATTACTTGAGAAACCACATGATATTCTACTACCTATATAATACTGAGGTAATATAATACCTATAATATTCCTATTTTCATCCTCCCTTAAAGTGATAACTATGATTCTAAAGTGTTAAGGGAAATCAATGGACATCATACCAAATTCAAAGCACTTTCACTAAACTCTTTTCTGACATGAACATCACTAACAAGACCCCCATATTCCAGTTCCTACTATCGATTCAATTCATTAAAGGTTCCTATTGATTATGGGGAATAAAAAATGGTTGAAATGTGTAGAAAATAGCCTATTGAGTTGTTGATGATCCAATGCATTATAATCTCGCTTTTTATTTCTCATGATCTTTTCCTTCATGCTTTTCCTGATGGCTTCCTAATTTCCAAATGCTCTTCAATCAGGGATTCCTTGATAGAATATGATCCATCAAATACCATAAAAGAGGAAATTCCTGTTTTGTGCCTTATAACTCTATTAAATCTATCTTCTAGTTTAAAAACCTGTCTCGGTATAATATAGGCAGTTTTGAGACATCAGTCTTGTTTTATTTCTTTTTAATTTTTCCATTTATTCTAATAATTTTGAGAATTGATTCTTGGTAGTTAGTGGTTTCAAGGAAATTGTTCATATCATTCCTCCTTTTTTTCACTATTCTTGAATCTAGGATAAGTGGAGCATGTGTAGAGAAATATTATAAAGATGGGGTTTTTAGTTTCATTCAAAGAAGAAGTAATTGGGTTTTTGGGTGGTATTTGGATATAAAGGTGGAATGAGGATGTTGAAAAGAATAGGAAGGTATTATAATTTTGTTTCACCTGAAACATGTGTTATACTTAGGAATCACTACTTTTAAATGGTTTCCATCCTATTTATATATGGAATCAGAAACACCCAACAGTTCTGTATCCAAAGGGACCTTATTTCTAAAGGTAGGTGTTCATTATGTTTGTTGACCTACAATACTTAAGAACTCATATTCATCGAGAGGATGGGAGGTTAGGTTCATCACACTATTTTGGGGAGAAATATTGATGACTCCAGGAATCTCTTATATATTTAAGATATGTTTGTGAATCCTTATTAATTTACCAAGAATAACATTGGTTTCCCTTGGAATTTTCAATCAATTATTTAGCTGGTGTGGAATTCAGAATCATCTACACATATTCGAGGTTCTTCATCAATGGAGATATATGTATGTATTCAAGGTTATCCATCAATGGTATCCCCTCATATATAACTTAGAAATTATTAATTCATTGTTATTATGATTCTGGTTTTTAAGCCACTCAGTGGGGCACTTTAGAATATATCATCACCTAGGGAGATAGAATTTTGTTATAATGTTGGTATGATACCCATAGATGGGATTCCTACATATCCTCATGAAAGTAATCAGAACCCACATAGTTCAGTGCTACTTAATGGGACATATCATAACTTTTAAGGTCAATAGATAAAGACCGAACTATAAAATTTAATGTCATGTGTTAAGTACATCTAGGTGGAAGGTGCCAAGTCAAAGATTGGTGTGGGACTTATGCCTAAGAAGCCTAACAAACTTGGAAAGGATATGAGTTTCCAAGTTAGATTAGACCCTACTGGGAATGTGGCCTAGAAAGAACATGGTTTATTTGGAGTGTTAGGTTTGAACCTCAAGGAGGCTTCTTACATATCCCACTTAGATGGTAATTAAATCCCATGTAGTTCGGTAAGTCTTGTAGGGGAGTATAGCCCTTTGAGAGAAATAGGTTGGGGCTAACTTCTAAAGAGGATTCCCTTGTAATAGGGTCCACAAGAGATGTATTAACTCATGGATATTCAAGGGGGTATTAATTTGGGGCTTATTCCTAAGGAGGATTCCTAGATTAAAGGAATTAGAGTTGGATTTCTGAGGATGATGTCCAATGAGGTCAGACCCTAAGTGAAGGATTCCTATGTATCATGGTTTTGGAAGGAATCAGAGTTCTCATAGTTCAATAAAGGAGGTGGATTGTGAAAATATTGTGATCATAAAAAATTTATAAGACCATGTGAGTCATGCTCAGTTTGACAAACAAGAGTGTGTGAAAGATTTAACAAAACACACACTTTCTCCTCCGTTGATGGAAGAGGTTGGGGCTACGGTGAAAGACGTATGGGTGATGGTGGACGAGTTCATGGAGTAATGAACCTTTAAATGTGGAATAAAAGTTAAGGTCATTAGGTATGACCCAATAGGATATGGGATTACTCAATGAGGGATGCCATAAAATTGGTCCTGTAGTGGAAGGAGGATATCATTCTCTATGTCAAAAGGAAATGCAAGTGTGAACCGTACCTTCCCTACCAAGTACCTGAGGTTCCGAGTCTTAGAGATGAGAGGGGGTGGGCAGGCCCAGACCCTAATACTTTAAACTAGGAACATCCCAAAACTGTATCTAGGGTAAGGGTCCATATGACTATATATATATAGACATACAAAAATCCCAATGATCTTGACTACCTTATAAGACAAATGTGGGAAACCTTTGACTGTAGAAATACAAACCTGAATGGGAGACATGCTGATGTGTCTTTCCCAATTGGTTGGTAAGTCATGAGGTTTCGATGGAGATTTCAACTTGGTCCATTTCAGACAAGGGAGATAAGGAAGGAGAATCCATTACATTAGTGGCTTCGAAGAGGGCTTAAAAGGTAGAACACATAGGGCCTGGGTGTAGGTACCCATCGTAGGTGTGCTGCATAGGTGTGCCACATAGGTGGGCCATGTAGGTATTGGGAGGAACTGAAAAATTCTTAACACAAGAAAGAGAAGCCTATGAAATCTTTATATTCTTTGGGAAATGTACTACAGGGGCAGAAAAACTTATATGAGGCTTTAACTTAAGCACCCTCAGTGTCCCTTGATGTCCTTGGAAGCATCCCGCACATGTCCATGCTTAAGGAGAGGACCTTTCATAGATGACTTATTCTTATTGAATGAGGGTCATTAATAAAAAAATTTGTATTTAAAACTCGGAAAGGACCTTGATCTTTATTATCCCATATAATTATCTTTCTCTCATGTTTTAGAGATCTACCTGAGAAAATCTGGGTGACCTGGGCGAAGGAGCTATGCAATGGAAGCTTCGAGAGTTCTTCCAACCTTTTCCAATTATTTAAATGGGGACCCAAGGGTCCTATTTATAGGCAAAGAGGGGGGATGGTCAAATGTAAGTTTTCTACATAGGTCTTCGAAGTATCTCCATAACATAGGGGTGAAGAAATTATACTACAGCATAGGTCCTCAGCACAGGGGCTACACATTAGGCTACACAGGAAAGACCTGTGCTGGCTTCTTAATGCATATGTGTTTTACATAGATACATTTAACTATAGTTCTTATCATACTTTAAATTTATTTTATACTTTTAATATATTCATAATTCTTCTTCATAATCATTTTTCCTTTTTTTGAGGAGGAGGTCTTGGTCAAGTGGCCAAGATAATTTTATTAAATCAAGGAAAATTACATGAGTCTAAAGGGGGAAATTTTATGATAATATTTCTCATAAAGAGGGATCAGCTTAGAGGGTCTATTCTTGAGGAAATATTATGGTGAAAAGATTATGGAGAATTAATTATGGATTGACCAGGTATACTTCGTAGTTATGTCATGTAGGTCGGTGGCGTAGGCTAGCAGTGCCTATAAATACCCATGTTCCTTTGTCATTTTCTTCACCCGTGTTCTCAGATTTCTACTCTCACTTCCTAGCTCGTTCATCTAGCTATATCACATTGTGCTTTCACATAGTTACCTTGAAAATTTATTGAGGTATATATATTTGAGTGATAGAGCTATGCAGAGTTACTTTATCAAAGGAACATCGCAGAAGGAACTTATCGAAGGACCTGTACTAGGTACCATGTTGAAGGGCCGACACATGCGACCTCATCGAAGGAGCTACATGGAAAATTTCATTTACCAAATTTTTGAATTCCTTCAAGTTAAAATTTTATCTTTCTTAAGTCAATATTCTAATTTAATGAGGAAAATTTGGTAATTCTCTTTCAAGAAGAGGCTCACTTGATGACTTCAAATGAGGAAGCTAGAGTTTGCCAAACCAAAATGATGAAAATCATTGAACCAGACTGTTACGATGTTGTTGAGAGCACCCTTTCTGAGTTTGTGAAAGGCTTGATTACATACCAAAGTGAATATTTGTGAAGCCACAGTCTGTCTCTCTACGGGAATGAGATTTTTCAATATGCACACATTACATCTTATAAGAAATATTTTACAAAGACTTGGTTTGTTCAACACCTCAACTATCATTGTATGAATATTACTGCGAATCTTATGCCTATTCATGAGTGAACTATCCCTATTTGATGCATCCTACATCATAGTGGATATATTCTTGATATGTAGGATCATTTTATAGATCCAACACTGCATTTATATGATTCAAACTTTCATGATTTAAAAATAGATCAATCTAACAGCTTGAAAGAATTTTGGGACCTTCCTTCTCGAGGAGGAGTCAAGCCTGAATGGATGTGGGCGTTTTGGGTATGCTAGGCTTGTCTAGAGTTTAGGAAATAACTGATGGATGTTAACATTTATGAAGCTGTCTATATATAAAAAACTTATGTTTAAAAAAAATACTTCATTCCTGAATTACTGAGTCGATAGAGTCCATAAAAAATTCTTTCCACTTGATGCACGTTGATGTTGGCAACAATTTATGGGATATCTACCAAATATCTGGGGATCCCATTCTCAGGGACATATATGATGAATTCATTCCTCCAATAACAACATGGGGTTATTTTAAGAGAACACCACCATTTTCTCATGATCTATTAAAAATAGAAAAAAAAATTACTGAAAAAAAGAAATATTCTCACACTAGGGTTGATGTTCATGCAAGAGTATGGATGGAATATCTTTTAGAACCAATGAAAGAGAATGTTCCTACTTGTGGATGACCTACCATTTTTCTAAATACAGATAATTGGGGTGCTTTAAGCACGTACTAAACCATATTGTAAAGAGGCCACTACAAGAATTGGGGTTACAAAGTTAATACTGAGATTGATGCAATGGTGCACTTAGCTAGATTCCTTACTATATGGATAAGAATTTATTTTCTTCCAGTCTATGAGTCTGGTGGTGGTGTAATACCAATGAATTTTGTTATTGTATCCAAGTTGGTTGAGGGGAAATATATTGGGCTGTCTACCTCTGTATTATCAAGAATCTATCACTCCTTATTGAATTTGTAGAACTGGAAGGCTCCATTTAGATTTGCAGGACCATTTCATGTATTGTGGGGCTAGATTAAAGAACATTTTTGTTCATATTCAATGTTGAATTTGATTAGAGTCCCCAATGGTCTATTTAATCCATTTTTGTAGAATGTTTCTGGGATTCATCCTTTGATGTTGAATCTTGATGTAGTGTTGAGGGAATTAAATGCATTGGGAGAATTAAGATTCCTTCCTTTTGGTAACCCACTAACTAAAAAGTTTGTTGATGATGGTAAGGGAAACAATTTTGAGATGAGGTCTTATATGATGTCATTCAAGGTTAAGGTACTATCATCTGGGATTGATGGAGAAATCATCTATGGAGAATATGTCCCTTATAGGTTTTCTCACCAGTTCAAATGTCTTCAACAATCAAGCACTTTTCCTCCTACATATATTAGTCATGAGAAGCACCCAATGGTAGCCTGAAAATTTTGGATTATGATGGAATTAAAGGAAAGAAAAATGTATATTACACTACCTCTATCAGATGTATCAATTATATTAGAGGATTTATATATTAAATCATGGATTTCTTCATACCCTCAGGGTGATTTAACAAAAGGTATACATATGGTAGAGTCCATGAAAACTATTGTTCATAGTAATTGTGGTAAAAGTCCTACAACCAAAGATGATTTGGAGTCTTCAAAAGCTTCAAAACCTTCAAAATGTTCTTGCAGAAAATACAATAAGAAGACCAAATCCAGGGTTACATCACCTCAAATACCGAGGTCGTCTAGTCATCATCATCAAAAAGAGGGTACCATCCCATCTTCTGATTCTTTTAAAGAATAAGGGAGGTTTGACGAGGCCTTCTAATTAGAGGGTGTTGAGTTTTCTCCGTAGCTAACCATATAAAAGATGAATTATGTGCGACCTTTAGAAATATAGTACTGGTAAAGCATGACCCATGAACTCAAGGATGCATGTGCATTTCACCAATTTGGACTTCAAATACCAGATGTGGGTGATATTAGAGTACCTTCTGATTGTCATACAGAGAGTAATTTGGATGAAGTATAGGAGCATATCATGGAGCTAGAGACCTTCATATTAGAAACTGATAACCAAGTCCCAGCCTCAAAATGAGTATCTAACATGATGGATCGAGGGATACAAGAAAGGGTAATTGTTCACCCGGAAGAGGGATGGTACATTTATGTTAATACTAAGAATGTGATTACCTTTTCTTTCATTTAAATCTTTCTCCATCACCCACCATCATTAATCTCGATGGGATTGCATTTTGCATCTTGAAATTAAAGAAGGAACATCAGGAAAGGTGCTTGAGTCACCAAAAAATGGGCCTACGGGAACCCCCATTGACATAATGGATGAAATCCCTAGGTCTCTAGGAATTTCTTTAGGAGGGATAACCATGATGGAGGTAATGGTGAAGGAAAATCCTCATCCATTACCTCAGGTCTCTACTTCCAAGATGAGTAGTATAACCTCTCCACTTTATTATGAGATGAAATGTAAGAAAGCTTTGAGATTGATACGAAGTGTATGTAAAAATGTGTGTATTTGCGCTTTCCTTTAATATTATGACTTTCTAGATATAACTTGGTGACCATTATCATATTTTCATATGATCTTCATCCATTTCATCTCTTAAGGGATTACAAACTGGTCCTTAATGGATTGAGATGGAAACTCTAAGATAAGTACAAATTCTGGCTGATGAATCTGTTACCCTAATAGATGAAGTGTCAAGGGATGTGGATGCATCTACTTCTGTTTCTACAGATAGAGAAAGGGTCATGGTAATATTAGATGCATTTATTTTGGGCATCACATGTTGTTTCTAACATTTTTTTCTTGATAATATTTCAGATCTATTACCTGTGCTGAAGGATCCTGTGACAATAAACACTGATATTCTTGTTGATCCAAAAGAAAGGAGAGAGGATCCTATGAAATCTAAGGTATGTACTGAAGCAGATCATTATTCAGTAAGGCTTGATGAAATTTTGACAGTTGAAGATATGATGGAAGAAAATGTCAGTGGAGCAGATTTGGGCTTGATCAATGTTTGTTGGATTCTTTAAATAGTGAGGATTCTATAAAATACAATGACATGTACACTGAAATTATGGATGATATTAATCCATACATTGATATTCTAGGTTCCATCAAGGAGTTTAGGGATTTCAATAAGTAAGAGTTCTTATTCTTTCATTTTCCATACATAATTGTTCTTTTATTTGAAATATCATATCAAAGCCCAATTTATGCAGCTTTGCCTATAGAGAATGTTGTGAAGACCCTTAAAGAATGGGAGATCCCAATATATCTTTCTTCCACTGACGTTGAAGAGATACCAACTAAAAATCCTACATTGGGAGATTCTATAGAGCCTATGGTTATAGTGATTGGGAAAGAATAGGATAATTCCCCTCCCCCAAAAGTACTTACTCAAACTAATGAAGCTGAAAATACTGGGGAGAAATCTACTTAATAATATGACTTATTACTAGGTAAATTTCATTGAATATTGATCATGATTTGGTTTTTTCTACACAAATAGTGCTAAAAATCATTTTAAATTACCATTTAGAGCCATCGGCTCCCATAATTAGGTCCAAAGATAAAGTCCCTATGTTGGCTCAACCAACAACAGAAGATGAAGCACCTCCTTGAGTGATATGATTCCAGAATATGTTCTACCTCAGGGTCGTGATTCCAAATTGGACTTGGAGATATTGTTTTATTTTAGTATTACATGGAAGAAAACATGGAGAAATATTTGAATTATAATATCTAAAAATCCTTTGGATCAACTACCTTCATATTTTTACTGACATCCAACACTTTTTAGCATACTAGGATTTTGTGGAATTTTTATCTCATAGTTTACAATGCGGTGAAAGAGATCATTCACTGATGGGAGAAAGAACAAAAACTATGAAAAGATCTTGTAAAGTCCAAATTTCTCACCAATATTGTGGGATTTCGAGCTACAGTATCCAAAGAAGAATCCAATCATAGAAAAAATTTGATGGAATTCGATCAGAAAATTAAGGAGAAAATGAAGTAAATGGTACATCTTCAGCAAAAAATGGATGCTGTTCAAAATAGGCTTAAGATACTAAACTAATAATTGGAAGAAGCCCAATTAAAAGGGTTAACTACCATTTCAACTACCAAAGACACACTTTTTTAGGCCAAGGAGGCTGAAGCTGCTCAACTGAACGAGTTTCACCAAGTGGTTGATATGCCCCATGAAGCTATTCAATAAGTAAAGAGTCAAGCTGAATTCTTTTTGTAATATATGATAGAGAGACTCTATTCTGTGGGTTTTCCTATAATTTTTCCATATAAATGAAAATGATTTTCTCTCTAGTAATATATACATCTTTATCCCTACTTTATTTCTGTAATTTTAATATCAAATATGATTTTCACCACATGGCATCTTTATGTCAGGTAATCATAATTACACTAACAGGGATGAGGGAACATTAACTTTTTCCTAAGACAAGGGGCCTAGTGAGCGCATTTTGACTTTTACTATAGTCATATGCGCAACCATACAAACTTTGTATATTTTGTTTCATTACCACGATTTTTTTTGTCTAAGCTTCATATGGAGAAGACTTACCAGGTAAGATTTGGATTTTTCTTAAGATTTACTTTTCAGGTTTTCTACCAAAAAAGATTTGTGCCTTTTATCATTTAATTTATTGATATTTACCTGACCATATAGAGTATAGATATAGTGAGATTAGAATCAAATTTTATCTAGAATTCCCTTTATAGGTTTTCAATTCAGTGAGTATCATGTCTCTTTTTAGGTGTAGTTTAAAGTTATGCATAATAGACTAATAATGCTAATGTTTAAGGTCATATATTTTTTACCATGAATTTTGAAATTAGAACCCAAACAAAGCTTGATGGATAAGAAGGTCATGATATTCCTTAGATATATCCAATTGGAATCTTGAGTCATGATTTTTATGGTCACCAAATCTAAATCTTGAAGTATAATAATAGAGGATTTCTCTTCCAAGAACTAAGTTACCTCTATTTGACAAACACATTATGGGGGTTGTATTATACAAGGACAACTAGGGAAAATGCTGCATAACCAAATAGTTGCATCCTTTGGATGATAGTCTCACTATGTGAGCAAGTGATGCAAGGCTAACTAGGTAATGTACCACATTGTCAGGTAAAGGAGTTCTTAGGAATTTTGACATTCTATTACTGATAGAAAAAAGGGTTTAATATTTGGATGTCTCAAGACCACAATGGGTGGATTTACCAAAGAATTATGTATAATAATAAAAAGGGGCTATCTAGAACGACATAGGCCATGAATGAGAAACCACTCCTACACAAATTTGATGTGTGAAGGAAGGTACATTTGTCAGATAGGGGCTTTATGATTTTATGTTGTGTAGTTTCAAGTCATGCAGTAGGGAAATTATGCTTTATAGTTTCAAGTCATGTAGTAAGTACATTAAGGTATTTTATTTAAGGTCTTTATCTTTGACCAAAGATTTACAAATCTACCATTTCTTGGTAATTCTTTCAGTAAACATACTACCATATTCTGGTATGTAAAGGAATAATTGTAAGCTGTGATTTGGGAATTTATTGACCCAAAGAATGACATGGTAAAAGGGATAAAGGCATTAGATGATATCTTTTTCAAGAAATAAGTTACCGCTATTTGAAAAATCCATTATGGGGGATGTATTATAAATGGAAAACTAGGGCATGTGCTGCATAGACAAACAATGGCTTCTTTTGGATAACGATCCTGTTATGTGGGAAACTTATGCAAGGTCAACTAGGGGCACATACTGCATACTCAAGAAAAAGATATCTTAGGTATCATACATTCTATTACTAAAATCCAAATAAAGTTCATGAAGATTTAGATTTTCCTCACAGAGTTTGGTTTATGGATAAAAGTACATGAACACAGAAAGAGTATTTCTAGTCATTATTTTGAAATAAATGGATGAATAGACTTTCTACAAAGGTCTAATCCAAATATAGAAAATATGGTGTGTGTAGATTTTAGGTCATATGACAAAGAACAAAATATTATGGAAACAATAGATGATATGTGGTCAAATGATCCAAGTTTATTTCAATATTCTTTTGATAAGTGAAGGGAAAAAGTGTAAACCATAATCTTGAAGACTTTTAGGTTGGGAGAAAGTATATGAGACAAATATGCAATAGATGAACACTTTAAAATATGGGTTTCTGCATAGCGTCATCAAATATCTAAGGGTAAATAAGAGGCTTCAACCTAGATTGAAGTTACAATTATTTTAAAAACCCATTATGGGGGCTGTATTATGAAGGGACAATAAGGTCATTTTCTACATAGAAAAATAGTGGTGTCTTTTGGCTGATAGGCCTGTTATGTGGGTGAATTATGCAAGGCTACTTAGGGGCACATACTACATAGTTAGGAAGAAGAGATCTCAGGTATCAGATATTCTACCACTAGAAAACAAAGAAAGATTATGAATATATGAAATTATTCATGATTAGAAGTTTGAAATATTAAAGGGGTAATTCCCAATGCATAATAGACATATTTGGATCAATATTGGCCATCAGTTTGGAGTCCCTTACATTGATCTGACTCATATCTATAATTGGAATATCTTTTGTTTACTTTATCTTGTGGCTAGGTCTAGGATTTATGACATAATATTCATTACATATCCCAATATAATAATAATCAAGCCATAAGTATTTCTTAAGGTACCATACAGTTTGAACTCATTCAAAAATGGAGTTAACTATTCAGTTTAACATCTTACGGAAAGGATGATGAATTATCCCACATGAAGGGAAAGGGTAGATCCATTTAGTTTTTTGTCATACGGTAAGGAAATTATATTTTTTAGTTTAAAGTCATGTAGTAAGGGCATTAGAGACTTTGATATTAATAGCAATTAAATGTTTCATCTGGACTGGGTTATAGGGCCCAAATATCACTGCATATCTTGTCAAAGCAAGAATCAAGAAATAGGTACTTATAAAATAAAGGTTCCCTCACCCTAACAAAATTCACAGGTGGGGTATAATAGGGGTTTCTTGAATATGGGTTCATACATAAGATGATAGCTTGCATTGATCTCCTCATGTAGTTTTGACTCATACATGGGAGAAGTAGCCTTAATTGCATGATGTTGTGGCTAGGTCCAAGATTAAAAGTATGTACATCACTACGTATCTCATATGGATGAGAATGAATCCATATATAGTTCTTGATAGAGTTTCCCATATAGTTCTGATCCACACATAGAAAGTGGGGAATTTTAACATTGTGGCTGAACCCAAGATAAGAGATCCAGATGTCACTAAGTATCTAAATAAAATGAGAATCAAGCCACATGTAGTTCTTGAACTTCTGTGTAGTTTATCATCATTCAGTAAGGGTGAAGATGAAATGATATAAAAATATTGAGATATTGAAACTGATCCTATGTTAAAACCCAAGAGTCACTATATATCTTGTTGGTACATGAATCAATCCACATGTAGTTCTTGAAATATTCCCTGTGTAGGTTTGATTCATACACACAGGGAATTAAGGGTTTTTTTGTTGTATATGGGTCCAAAATTAGTGATCTGGGCATCTATATATATCCCATTGTAATGTGAATCAAGACATATGTAGTTCTAGAATAACCATGCAGTTTAACATCTTGCGACAAGGATGTAAATCACCTGATGTGAAAAAACATTACTATTGGACAAATGGATAAGACCCATGTGTCACTACGTATCTTTCTAGGGGAAAGAATCAAGCCACATTTAGTTCTTGAAGACGGTCCCTATGTTGATATGATCCAAATGTAGGGATAGATGGGGATCATGTGCTACTAGGGAGTAGTAATGATGTGATTAATGCTTGCTTGTGGAAGCTAATCATTTTTTAAAGAAACAAAAGGAATGCCAATTTTTGGTATCTTGGGAAATTTATTAATGTCAAATGAAGGATACATTAACCATATAGTTTAATGCTGTGTAGCAGGGAAAAATGATACCGTGCAGTTTCACATCATGAAAGAAGGATGAAGATTCTATATAGTTTAATGCCATGAAGCTATGACATGGGTTCTATGCAGTTTAACGTCATGTAGCTATGACATAACTTTGTGTGATTACACAAAGTACTTCTTCAAGAATCTTTCATTGGTGGGAGTTGTAATAATTTCTCAATCCATTGAGATTAGGGAATAAGATCCATTAGAGTGGAACTTATGTGTAGAATAAGGTCCTTCCCACATTGGCTCAAGCTTTAGAAGCTTATTTCCTAGTATCATTATAGTCCTGAGGTCCAATACATATTCTCCTTGAAGAAATGAGTGGAGATGAAATTTCTTATTAAAATCTCATGGTATTATGTTCTGATAGACTTCCAAGTGATGAAATTATGAAATCTATTTTCATCTAATCATTCTAACTCATAAAATATCTTCTAAGACTGTTCATATGTAGATAACTAGTCACAAATTGAAACTCGGAGTGAAGGAATTTGAATTTCAATAGGAAAAACTACTTTTGTCCCGTATACCCATGAATACTAGGTTGACCGTGTTGTAGTATGAGTAGTAGTCTGATAATCCCACAAAACGTGGAAGAGCTTATCAGGCCATGACTTTTTATCATTATCCACTATATTTTGGAGGATATTCTATAAGGTCTTTTTTAAATCCTCTATTTGTCCATTGATCACTTCATGGTAGCTAGATGAATGGTTATATTTGATATTGTGATCTTGATATTGCTTCTTTAACTCAGTAAAACAAAAATTGGTGCCACTATCCATCAATATGGTATAAGGGATACCAAATCTGGTAATGATATTAGTTTTGACAATGCTAACAATGATTTTGGCCATGAATTCCTTGAGAGGTATTACCTCCTCCCATTTGGAGAAGAAATTAGTAGCTGTAAGAATATAGTTGAACTACTTAGCTGTAGCTGGAGTATAGGGTCCTAATACATCCATTCCCCATGTAGTAAATGACTAGGAGTATTTAGATGTATGTAACAACTAAAGGGGTTTATGAATTAATTTTGCATGCTTCGGGTAGTGATGAAACTTATTAGTGAAATCTACGCAATCTTGAATCATCAAAGGCCAAAAGTATCCAATCCTTAGGATTTTATCATAAAGCCTTTTCCCATACTGGTGATAACCACTAGCTCCTACATGTAATTCTTTCATGATAGCCACAGTTTCATCCCCATCAATGCATCTGAGAATAATTTCGTTGAAGCCTCATCTATAAAGGATCTTTTGGTGATATAGGACTTCATAAAGAGTTAAATTAACTACTCATTGAAAAATATTTTCTCTTTTAATTCTATCTAGTGGAAGTACCCCATTTTGTAAATATTCCATGATGGGTGTCATCCATCCTTTAGTATGACCATATGGCTCAGAAATGAGGATTATTTCATTTATTTCTTCTATTATAATTTGGAAAAAATGTGAAACCACTTGATGATGAGAAATGATAATGATTGTTTCATCCTGATTTAGATCTACCAAGGCTGTGGCTACATTTTTCAATGCATCATCTTGGCCATTTTTGTAACCGTGGGCCATAAGACAATGTTGGATCTGAGTAAAATTCTTCCATTAACCCTAAAAAAAAATTACAAAGTGGAATTAGTTCTTATTTTATAATGTTGTAATCCTCATTGATTTTTTTGATTACCAATTATGTATCCCCTTTCTCCTCTAAGTACTCCACTAGTACTTGGAGTGCTAATTACAAGCCAACAATGAGAGCTTGATGTTCTACCTCATTGTTTGTACTACCTTCTAATAACAGAATGGAATATGGAAACACTACCTTCTCTAGGGAGATAAGCACAATTCCTACCCCAACTTTGTTGAGTTTAGGGTCTTCCATTCTCTTCCCTATTGGAATTATAGAAGCACCATCAAAGTACATTTCCTATATTCGGGGAATTTATTGAATAGAGAATATTTATTCATAAGGAAATTCATTATTCAATGATGTCTCTTAGGAAAATGGGTGCTTAGTAAGGAATTTTGCTAAATCATGGCCTTTTACTGCTTTCTGAGGCATGAAATGTATATAAAACTGGTGCAGAATAACCACCCACCATTCCAGAAATCTTGTAAACATATGAAGACTGAGGATAAATTTGAAAAGGTTATTGTGAGATACCAAGTGGATCTCATGATTCTATAAATAGTGTCTCAATTTTTGAATAATAAATATTAATTCTAGATATCTTTTCTCAATATCAGAATATTGAGTATCTATGTCGATCATGGTTCGACTAAGATAGTAAAAACTATTTTCATTCCCAACATCATTCTTTTGTGCAAGTAAATCACCCAATTATCTCTTTAAGGATGTCACATTAATAATGGTAAACATTAATCTAATAGGTGAAATAAATTCCAGTGGGATCAGGAGGTATTTATTAAGGTTATCAAATGATTCTTAGAAATCATTGGTCTATTGATATGTGACCCCCTTCTTCATCAATTTGGTGAAGGGACAATACTTGACTTCCAAATTGGAAATGAAACACTCAATATAGGACAAGTATCCTTGAATTACTTTCAAATATTTCAATTTTTGAGGAGGTGAAATTCCATGAATATCCTTAGTCTTATTAGGATCAACTTTGATGCCAGGAAAGAATACAAAAAAACTAAGAAAATTTCCCGATGTTACCTCGAAAGAAAACTTCAGGGTGTTTATCTTTAAATTATGTTGTTGAAGCTTGTTAAATACACTACTGGAAATTTTATCTTTACCAATGGTTTTAAACCATTGGTAAAGGCTGGACAACCATTGGTATAAACTATACCAATGGTTGTCCAAACCATTGGGTCTTGAGCCGTAGGGATAGACATATCCCAACAGTTCTATGAGAACCATTGGGATATGTCTCAAAAATTGATTATATACCAACGGTTCATTGAAACAATTGGTATAAATGTTTACCAATGGTTCAAAACTGTTGGTAATATCAAAAATCATCTCTCTACCAATGGTTTACAAACCGTTGGTATAGACTTTTACCAATGGTTTCCCACAAACCATTTCTAAATATCAAGTAAAAATACCAATACCAACAGTTTTTAAACCATTGGTATATACTTTTACCAACATTTTACATAAAACTATTGGTATAAGTTCTATTTTTACAGAGATTCCAACGTTTGTAAACCGTTGGAATAGCCTTTATGTACCTGTAGCAGCAAACTAGCCTCCCCCTGTGTAGCTACAACACTTCCACTAGCTTCAACCAGCAGGCCTGCCTCCCCTATGAAAAATTCATACACAATCCTCAATACCTTTAGAAAACATAAAAAAATAATACAACACATAATTCATATATAATTCATACAAAACATAGTTCATATAGAGTTCTGAATACCTTCAATTCTATATTTAATTACCCTCTACACACATATAGTATTAACACATAATTCATAAGGTAATTACAGCAAGTATACACATAAAAAAGGTATACCCTTACACCACGAACACATAATTCATAAGTTTATTAAATACATAAAGAATTCAATTCAAAATTCAGGGGGTTGGGGTGGCTGTCCATGGGGGTAGGGGGTGTCCAGGGGGGTGGTGGTGTCCGGGGGGATGGGGGTGTCCAGGGGGTGGGGGGTTGTCATGGGGGTGGGGGTGTCCAGGGGGTGGGGTGGGGTGCTGTCTAGGGGGTTGGGGGGGGGTCTTTCCAAGGGGGTAGAGGGTTTCCATGGGGGTGGGGGTGTAGGGGATTGGGGGGATGTCCAAGGTGGGTGAGGTGGTGTCCAAGGGGTGGGGGGGTGTCCGGGGGGGGGGGGGGGCTGTCCGTGGTTGTGGGGGTGTCCAGGGGGGTGGGGGTGTCTAGGTGGTGGGGTGGTGTATAAGAGGGGGGGGGGGCATCCGGGAGGGTGGGGGTGGGGGATGTCTAGGGGGTAGGGGGGATTTCCATGGGGGTGGGGGTGTCCAGGGGGGTGGGGGTGTCCAGGTGGTGGGGTGGTGTCTGGGGGGGGGGGGGGTCCAGGGGTTGGGGGGCTGTCCAAGGGGGTAGGGGGTGTCCAGGGGGGTGGGGTATCCCGATGGTGGGGTGGTGTCCAAGGGGGTGGGGGCTGTCCAGGGGGTTGGGGGGGAGTCCAGGGGGTTGGGGGGGGGGGCTGTCCAGGGGGTAGGGGTGTCTAAGGGGTGGGCGGCCTGTCCATGGGGGTGGGGGGTGTCCACGAGGGTAGGGGTGGGGGAGTGGTGCTGTCCAGGGGGTGGGAGGCTTTCCAAGGGGGTCGGGGGTGTCTAGGGGGGTGTTCGGGGGGTTGGGTGGAGGGGGGGGGGGGTGTTCAGGCGGTATGGGGTCTCTAGGGGAGTGGGAGGGATATCCATGGGGGTGGAGAGGTTATCTAGGGGTAGGGGGTGTCCAGGGGGGTGGGCGGGCTGTCCACGGGGGTGGGAGGGCTATCCACGTGGGGGTTGGGGTGTCCACAGGGGTTGGGGGTGTCCATGGGGGGTTGGGGGTGTCCATGGGGGGTTGGGGCTGGGTGAACTATCCATGGGGGTGGGGGTGGCTATCTATGGGGGTGGTGGGGCTATCCAGGGGGTAGGGGGTGTCCAGGGGGCGGGTTGGCTGTCCACAGGGGTGGGGTGGGGGGATTTCCATGGGGGATGAGGTGTCCAGGGGGTGGGCGGGGATGTCCAGGGGGTATGAGGTGTCCAGGGGGGTGGGCGGGATGTCCACGAGGGTTGTAGGACTGTCTAGGGGGTACGAGGTGTCCAGGTGGGTGGGTAGGCTGTCCACGGGGGTGGGGGGATATCCATGGGGGGAGGGGGTGTCCACGGGGTGGGTGGGCTGTCCTAGGGGGTGGAGGGGCTATCGAGGGGTGTATGGGGTGTTAAGGGGGGTGGGTGGGCTGTCCATGGGGGTGGGCGGGCTGTCCACAGGTGTGCGGGTTGTCCAGGGGGTACGGAGTGTCGAGGGGGTGGGAGAGGCTATCCAGGGGTATGGGGTGTCCAAGGGTTTGGTGGGAAATCCACTGGGGTGGCAGGGCTGTCCAGGGGGTAGGGGGTGTCCAGGGGGGTGGACGGGCTACCCACGGGGGTGGGGGGGGGGGCTGTTCATGAAGGAGGGGTTGTCCATGGGGTAGGTGGGCTATCCATGGGGGTGGCAGGGATGTCTAGTGGGTGCGAGGTGTCTAGAGGAGTGGGTGGGATATCCATAGAGGGGGGGGGGGGGGTTAGGGGGGTAAAAATTATCACAGGGGGTGGGCGGGGCTGTCCAGGGGGGGTACGAGGTGTCCAAGGGGGTGGGCGTGGTGTCCACAGGGGTGGTGGGGCTGTCCAGAGGGTAGGGGTGTCCAGGAGGGGGGGGGGGGGGGCTGTCCATAGAGGGGCTTCACATGGGGGGGGGGATGCCTAGAGGGTGGGTGGACTGTCCACGGGTGTGGAGGGGCTGTCCAGGGGGGTACAGGGTGTCCAGGGGGTAGGGCGGGGCTGTCTAGTGGGTACAAGTTGTTCAGGGGGTGGGCGGGCTATCCACAGGGGTGGAAGGGAGGTCTAGGGGGTAGGGGGTGTCCGGGGGGGGGGGGGGGGTAGGCTGTCCACATGGGTGGGTGGGTGGGGTGGGGTGGGGGTGTCTAGGGGGTACGGGGTGTCCAGGGTTGTGGTCAGGCTGTCCACGAGGGTGGTAGGGCTGTCGAGAGGGGTGGGGATGTCTAGGGTGTGGGGGGGGGGGGCTTTCCAGCGGTGGGGGGATGTCCAGGGGGTACGAGGTGTCCAAGGTGTGGGAGGACTATCCACAGGGGTGGAAGGGATATCCAGGGGGTACGAGGTGTCCAGGGGGGTGGGCGGGCTGTCCACGGGGGTGGGGGGATGTCCAGGGTGGTATTGGGTGTCCAAGGGGTGGGTGGGCTATCCATGGGGGTTTTGGGGCTGTCCAGGGGGGTGGGATATCCACGGGGGGGGGGGGGGGGGGGCTATCTAGGGGGTAGGGGTAGTCTAAGGGGTGGGCGGGCTATCCACAGGTGTGGCGGGACTGTCCAGGGGGACTGGGGGTGTCCATAGGGGTGGCGGGGCTGTCCAGGGGGTTGGGGGTGTCCATGGGGGTGGCAATTTTTTCTAGGGGGGTTGGGGGTGTCCACGGGGTTAGTGGGGCTATCCATGGGGTAGGGGGTGTCTAGGAGGGTGGGTGGGCTGTCCATGGGTGTGTGTGGGGGGGGGGTGTCTAGGGGCGTAGGGGGTGTCCAGGGGGTGGGTGGATTGTCCATGGGGGTGGGCTGTCCAGGGGGTAGGGGGTGTTCAGGGGGGTGGGCGGACTGTCCACATGGGTGGCGGGGCTGCTCACAGGGGTGGTAGGGCTGTTTAGGGGGGTAGGGGGTATCCAGGGGGTTGGGTGGTGTCTAAGGGTGTGGGGGCTATCCAGGGGGTTGGGGGGGGGGGGGTGTCCATGAGGGTGGGGTGGTGTTCAGGGGTGTGGGGTTGTTCGGGGGCTTGGGGGGGTGTCCAGGGGGTTAGGGGTGGTTGTCCAAGGAGGTCAGGGGTGTACGAGGGGGGGGGGGTTGTTTAGGGTGGGGGTGTCCAGGGCATTGGGGGGGCTATTTAGGGGGTTGGGGGTGTTTTCCAAGGGGGTGGGGGGTGTCTAAGAGGGGGGGGGGTTCCAGGTAACATTGATAACCAAGAAGCGAAATTTCATAACCCTATTAACCTATAATGGACACTTGAGATGGGTTCATGACTCACCTATCCAACACAAACCTATAACCATATAATTATCTACTCTAATATTGATTCCTAATCCCCAGAATAAAATAAAAACAATATAATCCAAGAAAGTTCACAACAACACCTCAGGTGAACCTCCATAGACTTCCAATACTATCTACTAGCAGTGAATAATTACGTGCACATGACCATGATTTTTTTTCGTGAGATATATATTAGAGAGTAAATAATGTGTAGTCATGAACAACATTGGTGAGTTCTATGATGGTTATACTCCTTTATTATGGGTCCTTTCCTAGGATATAAAATGATATAAATACCTTAATAATTCTTTGTAACTACCTAAGAAAATTGTGACATGAATTCTTAACACTCATTTTGAATTTCAAAAAATATTACAAGTGTATGACCAAAATGCTTGATGGAGTAGGAATAAATTATCATGTAATAGAGTAAATTTTGGTTCTATCACCATTCACACATGAAAATGACCCCAAAACCAGTTTAGTGTTATAGGTGGAAGTGCCACTTCATTGAATGACTTATAGTGTGGGTATCATCATCTTAAAGTTAGAGTGTGATATTTCAAAGACAACATTTAGGGGTACATTCATAATGCATGAGTATCTTATCATTCCTCTTAGGATAAAAAATTATATAACTATATTTTTGTCTAACCAACAAAATCATGTCAATAGACCTTAAATTTAAAATAAACCAAGGATAAAATAACCCAGGATCATATTGACCTCTTTAATATCAATCAAAATTATTATATAAAGATAAATGACAACAAAATGACAACCTAAAATTATATACTGCTTGTGCTCATAAGGGGATCATAATACACAGTACATTACAACGAAATGGAATGAAAAAATCTAAAATAAATGAAGGCACACATAATTATTTAAAATTGAAGAACAAAAATTACTTGAATCAAAGATAGATGCCCGGTTGGAAATTAGAGTTAGCACCCTTGAGAGCAGGTTGGGAAGTAGGGTTCTAACCAAAACCTAAAATGATATATGACTTTTGTTCATAAAGGTATCACAATACACACTACATTGTAGCAAAATGGAACGAAAAAATATAAAATAAATGAACTCACATTTACTGATTTAAAGAGGAAGAACAAATCATTGGGAAACTAGACCTGCTATGTCGGGAAGTAGGGTTCACATTGAGATTTAGGGAAAAATCTTCGAGATGGTAGAGGTTTAGGGAAATATATTTTAGATGGTGTGTGGATCTCTAATTTAGGGTAAAACTTTTGACATCTCTGGAGTTTGAGATCCCTAGATGCGTCGATATTTGGGGATTTTCTTTCCCAACAGTTTTAAAAAACTTTTGGGAAAGTAATGTTATCTTAACAGTTTACAACCATTGGGAAAAAAATCTTCAAAACTATACCCAATGTTTTGTTTAAACCATTTGAAAAAACCTCTTTATCAACACTAGTGATATAGTCTCCATATCAGTCAAGTGATCGTATCATTGTCTAGACTTAACCACTAGATCATCCACATAGAATTCAATTAATTTCCCCAAGAAAGTTTAAAAATATGGTGCATTTTACATTGATATGTCGCACCAGTATTCTTCAAGCCAAAGGGCATTACTCGATACCAAAATATGCCTTGAGGGGCTCTGAAATCTTTATATTCCCCATATTCTAGGTTCATTTAAATTTGGATATACCCAGAGTAACCATTCATGAATGAGAGAGCTGTGTAGCTATTGGTTTCATCAATAAGTTATATGATTGAAACTGAAAATTATTATTTGGGAAAATGCATGTTGAGATCTCTAAAATCAATGAAAACTATGATTTTAACATTATTTTTTTCATAAGGAAAATACTGGCCAACCATTTAGGATATTGAAACTCCATGATAAAATTATCTTTGATAAGCTTGTAGACTTTAGCCTCAATCTTAGTGGCATGATTTGGGTTCATTCTTTTTGCTTCTTACTTAAATACCCAATGATCTTTCGGAAGACCCAAATGATGGGTGGCCACATCAGGGTCAAGGCCTAGAATTTATATATAATTCCCAAAAAAAATCACATTTTTTGATTTATAAATTAATTATACACCTCTTTCTCTTTTAAAGTCTGGGCCAGACTAATTAGAGTAGGGCATGGATCTTCCACTGTACCCAAATTTATTTTCTATGAGATTATCCACAGTGGTGTATATGCCTTCCTCAAATACTGGAGGGGCATCCCTGAGATCTTCTTATTCTTCTTATTCCTCATGCATCATTTCTTATATCTATACTTGAAGGGTAGGTGATGAATCAAGACTTTCAAATCTAGGGTAGGAGTCGGTATTTGGACATCTTGAAGAAGAGGAAACCATTTCTTACCCTACTAATGATGAAGGGTCTTCCTGGAGAATTGAAGGAAAAAGGATGGGTTGGGAATCATCATTCCTACATTTCTCTATTAATGAAACAAATTCTTCTAGCTTGGTTGATGAATCAGAGACTTTTTGAAGTTTATTAGATGGAATGAAGACATATTCATTTAGGTTTCCATCATTTTTTAGTAAATCAATAATTTCCCCCGTGTTGTTAGGCCAAATTTACACAACTAACATTATGGACTCCACTAAATGAATTCTTGGATTTGGGTCTAACCTTTCAATTTGATTGATATGTAGTAAGTAATCTGCACTAATATTCTTAAATGGGTTAGATAGGATCTTTTACAAACCATTTAGAGAATTTATTATTTTTATATATTTTTTTCATGGACCATGTTCCCTTTGTGTGATAGATCTATGCCTCAATATACTAAGATTCACAACATTCAAATGGGTAATTATCACCATGAAATGTACCAATTTTACCATTGAAGAAATACTTGAGACATTGGTGGTATGAAGAAGGAATGTACACATGTTGATTTATCCAAGGCCTTCCAAGAAGAATGTTGAAATCTGTGTCCTACCGGACAACCATGATATTTGAATTACATACAAAATCCCCCAACTAAGTTCTGAGTGTAATATCACCCAGAGGTTCTTATTCATTATTGTCACAACCTTGCAACATCAAAGTAGAGGAAGAAAAGTTTTATTTAGTGAGACCCAACCGACAAAGTGTATAGATGGGAATGAGGTTGACTCCTGAGCCATTATCAATGAAGGCTCATTGGATGCCTATATCGTTAATCTTTCCAAATAGATACAAGGGTATGATGAGTCTACGTACAACATCATTTTAATCTTGGTCCGTGATAGATATAACTGCATGAAATTCAATAGAATTATTTTCTATATGGTAAACCTTAGTAGAAGTAACCATGGTTTCAAACTTTTGAGGATTTGACAAGGCCTCAATAAGTTCTTCCCAAATATCTTTTGGTCCAAAGGTTTTCATTTTCTAGGATTGATAACTGGGATGGTACATGGGCCAGTCGCTTCAAAACATCATAATTCTAGTCCAAAAGGTCTGCATTTTCTAGCATGGAGATACTATTTTATAGGTTCCATAGAAGTTGATGCTCTTGATGTATACGGACCATGTTTTAAGGTAGAATTTGGAAATACTTCTACTATTGGTGGATTAGGATAACTAGGTTTGTCCACCTACTAATAAAGTGGTGGTATAACCTCTAATCTATCTTCCATGATGATCATGTCTGGTCTGACCCTATCATGTTTGGTAGAATTCGCTTGTTCTTTTTGAGCCCACTAAATGGATCTCTGATACGTTTTTCCTGCATAAATGGTTTGATAAGGGGTGTAATTAAAATAGTGGCTTCTATCATATCCACGTCTTCCCCTATATCCCCGAACTTGATGAATTCTTCCCCTAGTTCCATAATCAAGTACAGGAAATTCAGGTTCATAGCCAAAATCATTATCTTCATAGGGGTCGGTTAAGTGGATAACGTTAATGGAACCAAAGATCAACTCCTCATCTAATAATGATTTTGAATGATAGGTCGGTTCTTTTTTTTCCCATTTGGTGGGGTAGTGCTCATGGTCTTGGGACATATAGAATGAAATCTTCCAAATTCAAGGAAAAATTTGGCCTTAACATGAGTTCATATTCTTATGACTTCCCTTTATCCTTATAACCATGTCACTTCCTCAAGTATTGGACTTTGGAAGATTGATCTCTTGATTAAGATGGATTGGTTACAGTGGAAGTTGCAGGAGGCACAATTGGTTTTTTCAACTATGTTCGTAAAAATGCTTGAGTTTGATTGATCATTTTCATGACCATCCAATCATCAAACTTCTGTGCATTCTTGTTTTTAACTTTCTTCCATTCACATTCATCCTATGGATCGGTAACAATAGCACATGATACCTAGGATGATGAAAATTTTAGTTTCACTTGTCCTGAGTCCACCATATTTTACAGAAGATATTTGAAAATGAAACACTGATAGATGGGGTTCCCCAACATTTAATGGAAGGGACAATAGTTTGGGGGTCCTCATCTCCTTATTTGTTAGGTTTCTTAGGCCTTGGAAACTAGAATATGTTTTTTACATGGTTAAAATAATGTATCTAGGGAAATGGTCATTTTGAAAAGAATATAACCTATTTTTTATCTCTTTGAACTATCTCCACCTTTGATCTTTTTGATCATATGGATGTGGCGTATGTTTCTGCTGATGCTAGGGAAGTGGATACCTATGGTATAATGAGGTATTTGAAGTAGAATCAGGTACATGTGTTTTCTTGAGTGTAACAACAAACTATTCTTTTCTTATTCTCCTTCCCAGAGCTGATGAAATTACTCGTGATTTATCTCTAGTCTATGTTATAAAGTTTTCTACCTAGTGATAAATCGAAGATAGATCTCTAAAATCTCCTATGTATTTCACATGGATTAATTGTTTGCGCAACTCATCACCGAAATTTGAAACACAAATGGGAAGAAATTCTTCTAAAGGGAGTGGTATATTCAAGAAGAATGTTTGTCCTTTATACCGAGTAGGGATATATGAAACTATTTCATTCTATCTTTGTTTGTAGTTTGTAAGATCGAAGACTATTGTCTTCTATAATGTTGAGATGAATTGGAAAAGGAATTTTTTGATGTATTTCTTCCCATCCAGTAATCGATCTAGTCCATAAAATTTTGTATCAAACAAAGGATGTCCCCTGTAGTGATTGCACAAAACATATAAGCTTTAAAACTTCTTTTTGTTGAGGGGTCCCCATCATAGGATCACAATGAGAAAAAAATGTGTGAAGTTGTACTCCAGATCTCTTGAACCATTAAATATTAGAAATTTTGTATTCACAAAGTTTGGTGGGGGAGGAATCATATCTACCCATTCGTGGTAAGCCTTCTTTTCTAGTTGTATCGGTGTGCACTATCATTAAATAGCTTCCAATTGAGTCATTATTCACTCAATAGTATTAATAATAATTTGAGGAATATTTGGCTGAAATGGGACCTATACAGGTAGAACAACTGGAGACTGAACTGGTGCGACAACTGGTAGGACCACTAGTAGTGGTGCTACTGGTATTTGTGTTGGATGAACTATTAGGATAGACCTATAAGAATGTACTTGAACCTATTCTGGCTGTGTACCCAATAAAGGGAATTCATCATCAACACCAATAGTTGCAATAAACCCTATTTTATGAGGAGCTCCTACTTGAATCACAAGTTTAGGATACTCTTGTGAAGCATGTCCGGTAGGAATGATTCTTTGGAGTAACTCTAAATTGAGTCTTCTCAAATCCTTCATTTCCTACACTTGTTGGGAAAATCATTCTTCAAGAAAAATAGATTGATCTTCTCCAAGTGGAAGGGGAGACATAATTTGATATTTTCCTTTATACTTTTTTGGGGCCTTGCAAAAATGTAGAAGTGGATTATTTGAGGGGATGCCTTGATTCCGGGAAAGCCTTTGATTTATGATATTCTCAACTCCTTCATTTGTTTCATTATGGACCATATACAGAAAAAAAACTTCTTCTTATGATTCCCTTGAACTAGATTCATTTTCTACAGGATCTTCTAGGATGGTATTAATGAAATTCACTGACACATAATGCATTGATGACATCCTATCAGTATATTTGCGAGATCGAATTTTGCTTCATCTTCCATGAGACTTTGTTCTCATATTTTTTGGTTACCCAGGAACTATTTGATGGAAATTAATATTAAGGGAATCCTACAACAGTTCATTTGTTCTTTCACATTGTGGATTGTTCCGTAATCAGTAAAAAGATTACTTCTGCTGAGGAGAGGACCATGGATGTGAAAAAGCCCCCAACCCTATAGGCTGGGGCTGTTCCTGTTCTTCTTTTTCAACCCTTTGGCCTCTGTTTGTTGACTCGAAAGGTTGGGTTAAAAAATCACCTATCCCTATAGAATGGGGTGGCTCTCGAACTACTATGGATGATATTTTTGCAACTGCTCTACTGATTTTACAAATTCTGGCCTGAACATTGGCTGAGTGCATTATCTAATAGCCACTTAAATTTCATGTTTTGGATGACCATTGTGCTATTTCAGACATTTATGCAATATAATGGATGAAATACTCTAAGCGAGAAGCCTGCTTGATGTTTTCAAATGCTTGATTCAAGAAGCATCTCAATAGATTTCTCTCTTTGAGCCTGAATTTGGTGAAAACCAGTTGAGGCATGTTATTGCTGGGTATCTCTTCAATCATGAACAGAATTTGTCTGTTGTATCCACCCAGAGGCAATAACATTGCATGATACCACTTTAGATGGGATTTAATTATTTTGGAGTGTAGTAAAATGAATTTTTCCTTATGTACCCCATCCTCTGATATGAAATCCAGAAAAGGTTTCCATGATCAATTGTCACAACCACTGTAATTCATTGAGGCATGCATGTTGAAGGTCCTCTTGTTGCTTCTCGATCCTTGGATGTCAGGAAAATTGGAGAGATTCCAAGTCAATTTGGAATTTCAACCCTTATATTACCTTGAAATGACTTTGATATTCTCCATATGGTAATATTTTGGCTTTTAGATGATGAAGAGTCTTCTATATGTTGAGGCAGATATCATAAATAAAATCTTCCGCCAAAATCTCTAGAATATTGTATTCAAAGGTCTCCAAAGTCCATAACACGACTAGTATTTCACCCTTATCCAGTTGTTTTCTCATATTAAACATATCCTCTTTATATATTTCTATAGTTTTCTCAACTTTCTTCGACTAGATTGGATGCTTCCTGATTACTTTATCATAAGAAATGGAATCCTTTGGTGTTTCCTATACTATATTAGAACGTAAATAACCCAATGGAGGTCTGGAGAATGATTGTCTCCTTGGTCTGTCTTCTAGATGAGAATGTTTTTTACCTTCTAGTAACAAGGAATCATACATGACTGGCCTTATGTTTGAAAGTACATTATGATATGAGGGATTTCTCATCACTACATTATCATTTGGAGAATTTTATTGACAATGTGAAACACTATTGGAGAGATAAATTTTATAGATAATTCCATCATGGGGGGGGGACCATGGTGGATTATACTAAGGGATATATACTCTTGATCCTTGGTTTTCTGGTGACACAGAGGGTTTTCGTGTGTCTCATCCAGAGATGGGTTCTTGAGATTGACTGAATTTTAATGAAGCAAGCCTTCACGATGAAGTGTCTAATGAGGAACTTCAGAATTACTTCTACTACTCCCATAATTTGGTAATGAGCGGGTTGGATCTTGAGCTAAAATAGATAAATGTTTGAGGGATTTATGAACTCTATCATTAAGAGGATCTAGATCGCAGATAGACTCTTTATTCTCAAACTATTCTTGGTGATACTTCTTATTAGATACCCTCTTATACATAGTTGGGGCCACTTAATGGGAGAAGTGGTTATCATGGGAAGTTTTATGTGCCTTCCTTGGAGTTTCCATCAGAATAGGCTGATTATATTCAATTGGAACGAGCATATGTTCATGATATAGTTGTCTATATGACATGGGGGAGTATATTCCATAACCCTATTGGATTGGAACATAGGTGTGTGTCTGCTCCGAGATGGCATGCTGATGAGTCATCCTAGGTATGGGGATAGAATTATGTGTCCATCCCTCAAGTACTACTGAAGTTTACATTATGATATTCTATAAAGTATCATGAATATGGGTTGGGATTTGCTTATTCCCTTTCACCATTTCCAAAATGTTCTAGGTGACTTCAACTTCCAGAACATGAATATACGTCCATTATGTATCTAGAGTAGGTGTATGTACCTACTCTTGTCCTACTTTTCCTATCAACAGATACTAAAAGTACTCATGCATGGGGAAAGAGAGTTGAGTCTACCCTAGGTTTATTGTCAGAGATTTCTAACTAACTTTTCTAGGTGCTGTCAAATGAGACTATTGGTAGGCTTGATGGATGTTGGAAGGTGTATGTACTTTCCAGATAATTGCCACCACATTTGTTTGGTGGGATTCATTAAATGTATTCAGATGAGTCTTCTGAATGGATGATAGATTGTGAGCAGGTGTACATGCCTTCTCACATTACTCCCCCAAATTTGA
This sequence comes from Viscum album, assembly GCA_963277665.1. NCBI lineage: Eukaryota > Viridiplantae > Streptophyta > Magnoliopsida > Santalales > Viscaceae > Viscum > Viscum album. The sequence continues at coordinate 1,437,927,464 of OY728123.1, read as the reverse complement.
ATAGTGGGATTGGTTGAGAGCTGCTAGACGAGTCTACTGGATGGCTGAGTTAAGAGGGATGGGTGTATGTGACCGTTCACTTTTTTCCACCAAGTTGGGTTGATGGAATTGTTCAGAGGGGAAAATGTATGAACCTTCTCCCTGTTGACCGACTATTTTCCCCAGTGGTTAGTCTTGTGTTCCTTGGTCTGAGGGACCTGGGACAGAAAACCAAAGATAACACCCTCATCGTGTTGAGGTTTTTCTGTCGCATAACACTGATGGTTGTGGTTGTTGGCTAGATCCTTCCAGAAGGACCCCTATGCCTTCAAGATGAGGCCATGGGTGACCTCTTGGTTGAACTACCTAGAATAGGGGAGGGATTGGTGACTGAATTTTGGGGATAAAATTCTAAAATAGTTGAAGATAGTGGTTGGAACCTTCTGCTTCTAGACCATCAGTCGTCATTGACCGGATGGCCGAGGGTTATTATTGATTTGGAGGGCATGTCGGTAAGCCTCAAAGGTCAGGATAGTACTATGTTTATTGTACTATCAGAGTAATGAATTGGAGACCCGGCATTGAAGACACCGAGTCTCTGATTAATTCCTTCAAGTAGATGAGGATCCATCTTGAATAGTATCTGGGGAATTCACAGGTGAAAACATGAAGGAATCCATTTAGAATAAAGGGAGTTCTTAGAAAGAAAGTGCATGCATATATGAAAAATAAAAACAATTAACTCCAATAAAGAAAAAACTTTTAGAAGAACACATGCATGATTGATTCCATTATCTGGACCTCTTTTATCAATTAATAGGGGACTAATAGATGGGTAACACTATCATATTGGTTAAGGATTTACATCGGGTTCACCATTTTTTGTTTCCCCCACTACTGGAAAAACGGCCTATACCCACGGTTTTGGGAACCGTGGGCTGGAACGCCGTCGGTATAGGTCCCCAGCCTATACCCACGGTTTTGGAAAACCGTGGGTATAGGTGTCCTGCCACCGTGTCACCGAAACATAGACAATTTCCACGGTTTCAACGACCTATACCCACGGTTTCAAAACCGTGGGTATAGGTCCTAAAAAAAATGCAGGCGCCGAGTTTCGATCCCGCAACCTCTTCGCTGTAAACACCGCGTCTAACCACTACCCTAAATTCACGTATATGTATATATATATATATTTAGTTAAATATAGTTATAAAAACCGTGGGTATAGAGGGAAGAACCGTGGGTATAGGGTTCCCGCCAAAAAAAAAATTCCTTCCCGCGGAAAAAAAAATTTCCCGCGCCCACAAAATTGACCTATACCCACGGTTTTTCATAACCGTGGGTATAGGTATTTTATCCCAGACCTATCCCCACGGTTTTCACCAAAACCGTGGGGATAGACCCCCCCTATACCCACAGTTTTGGGAAACCGTGGGTATAGGTGACTTTTCAGGACCTATCCCCACGGTTTGCCAAAACCGTGGGGATAGAGCCCCCTATACCCACGGTTTTGGCAAACCGTGGGTATAGGTCATGAAAATTCACCTATACCCACGGTTTTCCAAAACCGTGGGTATAGGGGGGGTCTATCCCCACGGTTTTGGTGAAAACCGTGGGGATAGGTCCATTTTCCAGTAGTGCCCCTTTAACTCATGTTCTGCTTAGGAATCACTACCTACAGACAGTTTCCACCGGATTTATTTATGGAACCAGAAACACCCAATGGTTCTATATCCAAAGGGAATTACTTTCTAAAGGTGGGTGTTTGTTAGGTTTGTTGACCTGCAGTACTTAAGAACCCACATTGGTCGAGAGGATGGGAGGTTTGGCTCATCGCACCATTTTTGGGGGAATTGTGGACTACACTGGGACTCTCTTATAGATTTAAGATATGTTCATGAATATTTATTAATCTACCAAGCATAATGTAGGGTTCCTTTGAAATTTTCAATGAATTATTTAGCATGTGTGGAATTTAGAATCATCTGTTTGTATTCAAGTTTCTTCATCAGTGGAGATATATGTATATATTAGAGGTTATCCATCAATGATATCCTCTTATATACTACTTAGGGATTCTTTATCCATTATTATGATGATGCTAGTTTTTAAGCCACTCAGTGAGGCACTCTATAATTTATCATCACCTAGGGAGATAGAAGTTTGTTTTGATGTTGAGATCATACCCAAATATGGGATACATAAGTATCCTCATGAAAGGAATCATAACAGACGTAGTTTGGTGCTGCTTAATGGGACACATCATACCTTTTAAGGTCTTGTGATAAGGACCCAACCATATAGTTTAATGTTATGTGGTCAAGACATCTAATAGGAAGGTGCATAATCAAATCTTTGTGTGGGAATTATTCCTAAGAAGCCCAAGGAATGTGGAAAGGATATAAGTTTCAAGATAGATTAGACCCTAATATGAATGTGGCCCAGAAATAATAGGGTTGATTTGGAGTGATGGGTTTGAACCTCATGGAGGATTCCACCATATCCCACTTGGTGGGGAATAAAAGACTATGTAGTTTAGTAATTATCATGGGGGAGTATGGCCCTTTGAGAGAAATAGGTTGGGTATTACTTCTAAAGAGGATTACCTTGCAACAGGGTCCATGAGAGACGTCTTAACACATTGAGATTTAAGGGGGACTTAATTCGAGACTTATTCCTAAGGAAGATGACCAGATTAAGGGAATTAGTGTTGGATTCCTGAGGAGGATGTCATGTGATCTCATGCCATAGGTGAATTCTTCCTATGTATCCTAGTTATGGAAGGAATCAGAGTTCAGGTAGTACAAGAAATGATGGTAGATTATGAAAATGTTGTGATCATCACAAATCTTGAAGCCCACATGAGTCATGTTCAATGTGAAAAACAAGAAGAAGTGAAAGATTCAACAAACCACATAGTTTCTCCTCTACTGATGGAAGAATCTGAGCCTATTGGGAAAAAATCCAGGGTGATGATGGACGGGGGCATGAAGAAAAGAACCTTTTAATGTGAAATAAAGGTGATGGTCACTAGTTCTGGCCTGAAAGGCTTGGGGCTTACTCTGATATGGATTCCCTAAAATTGGTTCCATAATGGAAGGACTATATCATTCACTATATCAAAAATAAATGCAAGTTTGAACCATACCTTCCCTAACAGGGACCTGAGGTTCCGAGTCTTATAGACAAGAAGGGTGGGACATGGCCCGAACCCTAATCTTCTAAACAAGGAACTTCCCAACACTATCTCTAGGGTAAGGGTCCATTTGTCTATAGATACATAGACCTACAGACACCCCAAGGATCCTTAATTCCTTATAAGACAAATGTGAAAAGCCTCTGATTGTAGAAATACAAACCCAAATGGGAGATACACTTATGTGTATTTACCAAAGTATTGGTAAGTTAGGAGGTTTTAGTGGAGGATTCAATTTGGCCCCTTTCATACAACGGATCCAAGGAAGGAGAAGGCCTTCCATGAGTGGCTTCAAAGAGGGCTCAAAAGGTAGATCACGTAGGGATTATGCATAGGTACCCGGTGTAGGTGTGTGACATTCATGTGTAGTGTTGGTACGCCACATAGGTGTTCCACATAGGTCATAGGTGGAACTAAAATATTCTTAACATAGGAACGATAAGCCTATGAAAGATTTATATTCCTTGTGAAATGGACTATAGGGACAACAAAACTTGGGTGAGGTTTTAACTTAAGTACCCTGGGTGTCCCTTGATGTCCTTGGAAGCAACCCGCATAGGTCCTTTATTAAGGAAAGGGTGTTGTGTAGATGACTTCTTATTATAGAAGGAGGGTGATCAATCAGATGTTTTGTATGTAAAACTCTAAAAGGACCTTTATCTTTATTATCCTATATAATTCTATATTATCTCATGCTTGAGATAGCTACCATAGAAAATTTAGGGGACCTAGGTGAAGGAAGTCCACAATGGGAGATTCAATATTTCTTCTAACTTTTACCAGTTCTTTAAAATGGGGAGCCTATGGGTACTATTTATAGGCAAGGAGGGGACTGGGTCGAATGGATTTCATCCACATAGGTCTTTAGTGAAGCTATGTAGCATAGATCTTTCAAGTAGGGGTGAGAAAAATTATACTCCAGTGTAGTCCTATAGTGTAGCTCCTAAGTGTAGGCCTTTGGCATAGGGGGATGCACATTGGGATGCACAATAAAGACCTATAATAGTCGCTTGATGTATAGGTGGTATGTGTAGGTTCTTGGTGAAGCTCTTCCATGTGTGTGCATGTGTGTGTGTGGGGGGGGGGTGGTCATACCAGCCTAATAAACTTACTTCTCCATATCGTGGATACCTTCTCAAGATCAGTGTTGGGTTTTGGGCCGCTACCTTCTATACCGTCACTAACCCCCATGAAAGAGTTGCACCACAAACTTTTCAAGCCCAGTTGAGGACTTTTTGGGTGGTGGCATATGGAAATCCAATATTATCCTTCCTATATAATGATTTATCTTACTCAAAATTTTCATTTTGTGTCTAAGTGAGGTTCACATCTTCAATTCCGTGGATACGTGCATGGAATTCATTTCATGGTGTCAACAATGTTCTTTTAGAAATCTAAATAAAGTTTCCATCAGATTCACTGATTTATGGGGGATAGATAGACGAATTTAAAGCAGTACCGAAGAGTCACCATATTTATCATTTTCTCCATTATGATCAACCATTTTAATGAATTATGTGAGAAGTAATCGATTACTCTTCCAATCATTTTTATAAAAATTATAATCATTAGGTAGGGTCTTAGAAGACAATAAAATCTAAAAGGGTCATCCTAATCCAATGAAATTTAGGAAATAGGTATTACCATGATGTGATTGCATACCTACCTAGTTTCTTATTACATATTCAAGCATAACTCGGATATATAATTGATTCAAAAAATGATAAATTCATAGGTCTGAAAGGATAATGAGACACTCGATTATTAGGAGTGGTTTTCAAAGGCTAGACCAAAGGGAAATTAAAGAAGATTTTTCTCATTTCACTAGTCACTCATACAGAAATAGAATAAATTATTTATACCAAGGGTTCCAATGATTCCTTATAGTATTTCAAAAACATAACCAATATTTAAGTATGACTAGTAGGACCCTACAAAACAAAACATTATACACAAATAAACCTAAAACATAAATGAAAGGCTGATGGAAGATGACATTCTACAAAGGATACATTAGTTAGTACATCCCCACATCACCTCTTAGGATCATAGATATTCATATTGATGTATATATTTTTACCACCCACAAATAAGGTCATTTATGAGTGGTGTAATAGACACAGTGAATTACAACTTTTAAAGATTAAAGATGTTTACCAAGAGTCTCTAACAAAGGTACTCATCGATATGATAGGTTGGTAAAAAATGTCCTAGGAATCATGAAAAATCACCACTTTTATGAAAAGTGATCTATTATGACATAAATAATTGATGGGACAAAGTCCACTATAGATTGGATCATCTTGTACCAATTCTCATTTCCTAATACGCTATTCCAGAACCTACTATACCCTTTGGCTCTAATGGTCTAAAATTTTTTGAATGGTCATGTACAATGCATAGTAACAATATTTCAAGGGAAGAGGTAATCATGTACTATTGGGGATTAGATGGGGAATTTAATAAGTAGGGGGATCACCGTTGGTTTATGTACAACCAATGAAAACAAGTTAGTAGAGTCAAGCTAGTATGAGAACTTTTTTCATGCATCAATGAGAGAAGAAATAAAAGTTCCCAATTGGGTGAAATGATATGTGTGGTATTAGAGTTATGGGACTAAATTATTGGAGTTACGGAATGAACATCATCTTGGTGACCAGATAAGGGCGGTGCACAGGTCGAATGGGAGAAATGGGTGGAGAAGTGTTCCAAGCATGGAACCACATGATCTATTCAAAGAATTCCTTATACCTTTTACCCACCTAAGTTTTTGAACATAGTTTCTATATTGATACAATAATATCTTGAATATGAATTGACTACTGACTATAAAATTCAAATAGATGTTGTCCTTGGGAGACAATATCCATCACTCCTTTCAGTTACCCTTTCCCTCTTTCCATGCACATGTCTTGGTGTTTCCAGGTTAATGGAACCTCTTCTCACACTCGAGACCATCTCTTCACCATCATTTAATAGTGGATGATCAAATAATAGATGATGACAATGATCAAAATGATATCAGATAAAAACCAATAATAGTAGTACCATTTCAACCATTATCATGTCATGTTCCTTGGTTGATTCTTGTATTTTTCTTATACCTATTTCATTTCTGATATATAGTAATATTTTTTGAGATGGTCACTTTGTTGTACGCTATTATGACCTTGGTGGATTCTGGTTAAATTCAATCCACACATTTACCCCAAGCATGACATATCGAGTCACTACACCACCAACGACATATTATACATTGGACTTGGTCAACAATCTTTTTTTGTCCCACCATGAGGACTTCATATTGAGATATGGATTCCCCATAGAATTTACTAAAAAACTAGATATAGAGCCACTTGATTCTATTTAGTTCATTATAGATAAAGAGAAAATGAGCGATGCTAGTAGAGATAGAATGAATGGGTCGGTTTTTCCATCATAAGTGAAGAGATATGTCTTTAGTGAATAATTATGCACTTTGATATTTTTATTAGAGATTCATCGTGTCCATTAGTGAAATATTAGATGGGGTTCTAGACACTGTGAGCCTGATATTCTTGTAGTTCCATAATGACTTCTAATAGTTCAATCATACATTAAAGATGCACGTTAGATGGTTAATTCATATCATCATTTTTTCCTTCAAACTAACTCAGCTAATGAATTTAAATAACCATTATAGAACCATGTCCCTTTCCATGAGGTTGGATACCATTTTCGTGTGTGTCTAACCCCATGTTGTAGTGATGGGATCATCATGGAGTTATCGAGTGACGTATTGAGCTCCAAAGAAAGCATATGTGATTTCCCCCACTCTATTGGAGTTACTTTGGTTGTTCTTTAACCATTAGAGAAGTATGAACCATTAAAATAATATCATGCATTCCACTCCAATATTGATTCAATCCCATATTCGCTTTGAAATGTTCACTCTATTTTCCCTTGAAATGGAAATTTCCAACACTAGAGATTGTCCATGATCAATGTCTAGTACCATCAATGTAGTAGGGGAGACATGAAAAAAGTGGTTTATATTATTTAATATGTAGTTTTGTACTGAATAACTAACTGGATTGAGCACTACTGGGTTTCTCTTGGGGTATACTGCCCGATCACTTCCTAGTTTGTTCAACAGGATAATTGGAAGATGGAGCTGTATGATAGAAAATGATATGTTATGATACATTTGAACCAAACTAATTGTAGTATTTTTCTCTTCTAAAAACCTCCATATCGGCTCAATTTATTCTGTTGTTTTCCCCCATTATGTCTCATTTGAACTCCATCAGTTCCCCCAGACCAAATGCCATTCTAGTCGATGTGTAGGCTTTATGTTTTCTCCTCAAGTGCTATCATATTTAATAGAACAATCAAATGAATGATGATATTGTATTTCAACAAAAAAAATGTAGATCAAGTCATAGAAATTTCAAAGGAAAAAGAAAATGATGAAAGGTTGTTTTGGGTCATTGGAGTTGTATCAATCTAACTAGAAGAGAGCCAAAACAAGTCCATATCAAACTAATATATGATATCAAATTAATTTCTTGAAATATAGAATGCCCATAATAATAAGTGACGCATTAGGAAAACTTTTATATTCTTTTTAAACCATATCCCCATGGTATAATGGCCTATTCTACATCATTTAGTCTCCCATGAACAACCTTTATTCTTGTTTACGCTATAGGAATGAATCAATTCACAAGGTGATCTAACCTAATTCAGTTTCCCACACCTATATAACCCCCCATGACATTATAAGGCATCAACACTCATGAATTTTATCTTGATGTTGAGCTATTCAACTACACTATATCAAAATGTATATATAGACATCAATAATCAGAAATAGTAAAGTCTCTTGGGCTCAATCACCACGTGGATAAAAGGCAATCAAATTAGTGGTGACAAGGGTAGAAACCAATAGGCCAAGCACTGTATAAGTCCCAAACCTATGTAATATATATATGAATCATTAAATCTCCATCAACTCAAGAACTAATAGACACTCTAGTTTTATTGATTATTATAGTTCAAAATCTAGAGTACACAGTAAGATACCCCCCATTTCTATTTTTTCTATAAGGGTATCACCCAGGATCATTATCCCCTTTAATAGTATCCTGAATACTAGACTAATCACACCAACCCCATTCCACAATGCCTAAATAGGATTTTATGCTTCTGATGATGACTAGTTCAACTCCAATGGTGAGCCCCATGTGAAACAATTGGTCTCCTACCATATAGATGATGAATTGTTTGAAAGGAATCGGGGTAGGTGTGTTCTCAGACCCCCTTAGATTAATAGATCTATCAGGATGTCCAACTCATTCACCTTTTAACTAGCCTTTAATGCATCTCATTCAATTTTAGGGTACCTAGGTGGAAATTAATGGAGTAGAGGTCACACATGAATGTATTTGGGTATGTGCTATAATCCAGACCTTGTTGAGCCTTCGTTTCATATTATAAGGTACTGGGTTCCCTATTTCCACCTCCATTTAGTGCTTGGTCCGTCCCAATATCACTCTATGCTACCCCCTTTTCTAGTTGAGAATAGGCATTATCATTTCCTTCCCCAATACTCTCATTCATTTTATGCTATTCCTCTAGGTTCTCTAGAAAAGTGTGCTTCCTCTTGGTAGGTTAGGTGAAATGATAATACTCTAATCTAATAGTCCTCCCTTCCAAAATAACAAGTAAAAGAATCAAGGCACTGCATTCCCACCCCAATGGTGCTATAAGACATTTATGGACAATCGAATGGTGGTGTCGACTAATATATTTACATGAACCATACCATTTATTAATTTAGTTGTAAATCCAAGGTGATACCCAGATCGCTCTCCCCATTGTACACAAATGGAAGATCAATTGTGGCCTTGGTCCTCATGTTTCTATGAGCTACGTCACCTACTCGTGTGGGTTATTATCATAGCCCCATTTCCTATTCTACCGTGACCCCCAAATCCATACAAAATTTCATAAAAAACTCATAAATAGCCACTACACTTCCATCTCTGATTGTTTAATGCCCACAAGACCTACTATTTCCAATATTATACTGAGTCATTCACACATATGGCACACCATGCACTCATGGAAACATCAAATTGAATTCAAATTCTTCAAATCCAATTGAAGGGGAAAGATTCTAATAGGATGATGAGTTGGTAGTATTAGTGTGTAGTAGTTGTCATGTAGGAGGGAATGATGGGTGGTGGGGTTGGTATAGGAAGCTTGACAATCATCATAGACCAAATGGTACAAACCAATTTGTACTATATATTTTCCCAGACCTTCCAACCCCAACCGATCAACCATGTTCCAAGAATATAAATACTTTTAATTTATCTAGCCACTTGTTAAACATTTAATATATAGCATTTGGTCTCTTTGAACTTGTATTAGGAACTCTTTTGCCCAGGGTTTGGGCCCGAGCTAGTTCATGGAATTTTTTGTTCATGGGGAAGCATAGATTTAACGTCCAATGCTCATACATTATTATTGGAGGTTCCCATCTACTACACTCACAACTTCCCCATCAATGTATAGTCTAATATTTTCAATAGTCACTCATACCTAAATCGATTTGATTCGGAACTCTAATTATGAACATCGTCCCTATTTAACACGTATACTTCCATTCATTTTTCTATCTTCCCATCATTTCAAAACCCCACTAAAATTTCCCCAACGACTTCTCTTTCACCCCCCATAATATCATATTCACAAGGTAGTTTTTCCATCCTCATAACCCTCCAATACGAATCCCAACTATTTAACCATTCAACACACAAAATGGTGAAGCTAGTAGTGTGATAATGAATGGGTTACATCTTGTTTAGAATTATTTCCCCCTTATTGTCAACCACAATCTCATAGTTTCCCACTAAAGTATCCACCAAGGTACTCCCTTCATATTCTTTCTCCTATACTATCTTTGAACATTTATCACAAAACACTAGGATTCTAGAGGTTGGTATAATACAGGTAGTGGAAATTTTGAGAGAACAATTCACTTCCCCCAATACCAACCTAAATGTTCAAATAGAGAATTATAGTTCTAGTTTGTACTGTATGATCCACCCATGGCACTCCCCAAACCACTTGATTTAAAAAAGAAGCTACTACTAATATAATATCATTAGTAGACCCACTAACTCCACTAATCCACCCATAATGGGAACCCTAATTTCACCTCACACAACACCCATAGGCTCAAGGAATTTTAGGGAATAGTTGGAGTTGAATCTAAGATTCTCATTCCATAGATACCCTACTAAACTACTAAAGGATATTCCAGTTACTCCCTAATGAAATTGGTTAAAGATTCATAGTTGGGAAGTCCTAGGTTCTACATGAAGTAAATTAGCTAACCCAGGTGCTATAGGATATTCATCCTAGTAGATTAAGAAGAAATTATATAGAAAATAACCCGAACAAGTAAGAAAGGTGATAAGGAAATGATTTTGGAAAATCATCTAGTCTCTTGAGTAGATTAATGAGTCAGGGTATATATTTAAATATTTTAGAGTTTCCAAATACTCATTGGGATAAATTATGTATCCTAGGAACTCACTGGGATACTTATAATATCCTGAGATTTAATGAATGGAAAAGGTTATTTAGAACGAAGGAATAGATCTGTAACATTCCATTTTTCTAGAGTTAGAAGAAATAAAAAGAGAATTGATTCATCCATGATCAGTTGGACCATATATAACAAAGTGAACTGGTTTATGGGTATGAATAAAAACAATTTCACCCTGAAAGGAAGGTGAAGTGACCCGTGCGTTGTTCTAATTTGTAAGAGTGGTGTTTGGTAGTGAGCTAGCTTTTGTCCCTTTGTAAAGAGAGGATTATAATGGGAAATTTTATTATATAAAAATAGTAGATGAGGAATAAAAACATGTGAACAATAAAAGTGAGCGAGTTAATTGAAATGATTGACTTTGAGAGTCTTGGAGAAGGGTGAATGCATGAATGTAGAGATTTGGGAGTTCTTTGATTTTACCACTTTTTTTTCCTAGATGTTCCATTTTTTATGGTATAATGCTTCTAATATTAGAGTAGAGTACTAACCATGGGATTTATTGTGAAATAAGTGAGGCGTAGGGTGAGGTACATATAGTGAGGAATTATTCATTATAGGAGAGAGTGCCTTACTCGATTCCTTCCTCCATATGAAAAAAAATTCAAAATATTTTTAACATGTTCTTCTATTATAAAATTAGAGTAATAGTCTTGGAGGAATGGTGGTGGGAGGATAAAATAAAATGTGTATTAGAACATCAATTCTATGGAGAAACTTGAGGAATCTAGGGCCTCCCAGGTGTGATGTCACACAAAATACCACCCATTTAACTAGTATAAATGGTAATAAGTATTTTATACCACTCCCATCCACCCTTTGACATCACAGTAAGACCACACATTCATAATGTTTGAGTGGGACTTTCATTCATTATAATTATATCCATACCCCCAAAACCATTTAAATTCTAGTGTCTTACACTGAATCATTGGTGACTCAATTGGTATTGCAATGTATCCAATAATGTTGGTCGCAAGCATATATGCCAAAAAAATACAACCCCACCAATTCAAATTCATACCTTCTCGCCTTCTATTCAAGGTCAAAACCACCAAATCCATTACAATAGTTTCATTTCTTCTACCATACATTGATCCATTGATGTTGTATTACCCCCATACCGCTTATTCATTCAATAGTGATAAGTACTAATATTGATTTTATTGGTATTGGGCCACTAATATGATAGGATACATGACCCCAATGAGAAATTCAAGCATGGATAAACCACCACATTATGAGATATCCCAATAAATATTTTGAAAATGAAGGAATCAATAGCCTCATTTTACAATAATGTATAATAAAAATATAGAACATGAGGAAAGGGAAACATTAAACCAGATGCAATGGTTTATCAGTTCATGTATTACTCTATTGGAGTAACTCATGCTACTTGTTTTAGGTGATTTATTCAACCAGTTGATGGAAGAAGTGTGTAATCAGAGATTGATCATTCCATCCATTAGTGAGAAGGGACCCAGTGCGATATGTTACTTTTTAAGACATAGTGAATCCAAGGAAATGAGGAATTATAGAAATATAGAAGTCATATGAGCATCCCAATTCCAATCGGATCCATTATACTTAAAAAACAACCCCCAAAACTAACCATTAACTAGGACCAACCCCATAGAGAAAGAAACCAATGCAGTAATAGACCAAGATGGTAGCAAAACCAAAGGATTTTTTTGTAACCACCAATAAAAAACCAAAGAGACAGTCACTCAATAGGTCCCCAAGAATATTCGACCAGTTGGAACACAAATGTAAAAAAGGAGTGAAATGTCACCTTATTTAAGATTAAATGGTGTTACCAACAACCTAGTCATGAGATAGGACAGAGTTATGATGAGTAAAAGAAAAAGATACGTGGTGATGCTTGAGGATAAAGGTGACATCACAAATTAAGGTTAGAATGATTGGTGGATAATACTTGGTTGATAGAAAAAATGTAATATGGTATAGATTGACATTATTTTTCAGTTCATTGTGTATGAAATCATCAATCGTTATAAACCTACATCTTTCAACCATTTTGATTTGCATTATTCAACTATGCTTATTGGTCCCCCATATATCGACCCTGTATTAACATACATGGATATTACATCATTTAAGATGAATATTTAGTGCATTAAAAAAACACATTCCCTGGGATTGTAAAAGTTTAATGTATTTGGAAATATGGAAAAATATTATATCCTAGTGAAAGAACTTCAACATCTCCCATAATGATCTCCACCTTTAGTAAATATACCTAAAACCTTTTTTCATAACATGGGGAATGGAAACATAAGAAAGGGGTGTGAAGATATTCTCAGTAAGGGTAAATAAAGGAAACGTGGAAGCATAAAATGAAAAACAGTGTATAGAACTTGAGAATAAATTTTATGATCATATCCTACATATTATAGATCATAATAAATATTGGATGTTCAAAAGACATGCATCATAAGGAAATAATTAACATAATCCATGAAATCATAACATAGGAATAAAACATAGAATTTTGGAAAACATAGAAGCATATAAAAACCATATGTTAAGGAGGCATACCAAGGCCTTTGTAACATGTGAGGCCTAGGTTAATCTCATGTGTACCTTCTTCGGGCTTGGGATGGCCTACCGTGTAACCTATTGTATTGGGACAGGTATGTACTCCTGTGTAACCTCTTATATAAGGCTTTGGATGTCTTCCCATTTACCCTCTAATTTCGGGCCTGGGTTTACCTCCCATTTACCCTCTTGTTTCAGGAATGGGATGTCCTCCCGTGTACCCTATTATTTTGTTCTTGGTATGTCCTCCCGTATATCCTGTTGTTTCATGTCTGGGATGACCTCTTATGTACCCTTTAAGCTCATAAAACATTTATCACTACCTAATGAATTGGTGGAATATATAGGTCCCACCATTATCATAATAAAATCATACATACATGTTCTATAAAATTATAAAAAATCATAAAATAAACCAAGAAATGAAATAGGTATCATAAAAATGTAATCATATCATAACCTGTGGAAAATGATACATGTTTCATAATCATTTCATCAAAATAATAACCCATGAAATAGAAATTTATTTCATTAACATATAACCCATGAAAAAGAAATGGATTTCCCAAACATATAACCCATGAAAGATAAATGGGGTTCATAAAGACCCTGATGTTAAGCATAAACCAATTAGAGAAGATGGAAAATAATTTTGATATATCATTCAAAAAATTTCATTATTAAAATACCATTTATTCTTTGAAAAATTTATATTAATTCATATTACCATTTCAAGACCAGTTTATTAGAATATACCATGAAAAATTAAAAAAAAGACTTGAAATGACATTGAAAACATTTTTTTAGGAAAACTTATTGAATAACCTTCAAAACAATTTAATTTTTTTCTTTTAAACCACTTTGAAAACATTAAAATAAATCTGTAAAATGTTTTGAAAACTATTTCATTGAGAATTATTTTGAACGAAAAAATAAATATTGAAAATGATTTGAAAACCATTTTATTTAAAAATAACTTTGAAAACAAGTATAACTATCTTAATTTTTTTTGAAAACCATTTATCATAAAATGAAATTTAAAAAAAATTTCTTAAAAATTTACCTTTTAAACATAGAAGGGATGATTCATAAAAATAGCGGTGGGTAAATCAATACATGCCTTACGAGGTAAAATGAATATTCCTTTTTCGTGGTAAAAAGGATAGAAAAATGAGTTATTTAGAAAGAAATAAGAAGATTCATTTTAAAAATTATTAAAATAAAAAGGGTAAAAATTTCTTTTAATATATTATAGGTGAAGTGTAGAATATTCTTAGAAACCCTTTTTAGAAAACATGAACACAAATTTCTGACTGAAGAAATAGGTAAATTTAGACTTTCTTAAAAACACTTTATTAACTATCATATGTACAAAAGATTTAAATAATGACACAAATACATGAATTTAAAATGAATACATACATGATAATAAAATTCATGAATGTTCTTGAGATATGGATCTTAATATTTTATCAAAGGAAGCATAAACATAAACAGTATCAATAAGCGATGAGATTGTTTCAATAAACTCTTACAATTTAGTAACATTGAACAATACACCCTATATAATATATGTAATTAAATTAAGCTTAAAATATCATTAAAATGTAGTTATTAATTATATATCATTTTAAAGGAAGTATATACACCTCATGAAAAAATATAGGTGCATAACATGGCATGTGTCTCAAAGAAAGAAAATCGAGACAAAATCATTTCTACCAATTTTAAAATTTTTGAAACATAGTACACATGAAATGAATATAATAAAAGGTATATTTAAATTCCCATAAATTTAATTATAATAATAATATAATACATCCATGTGTTGTATATACTCCACACAGAAGGAATGGGTGGTGAAAAAAGCTTGCATCTCACACAAATAAAATGTGAGATGAAATTACCTTACCTTGTGACTTTACTCTCATCATACTAGTTCAAACCTTATGTATAATAAATATAAATTTATTATAAATATATAAAAAACCATATTCTTATATATAATACCATATATTGATTGATTATGACTTTATATTACCCTCTTGTTAGCAATTTCATGTTAAGGTTATGCTTCGGGTAATATTCACTTCGTTTTTCGCTTCTATCTTGATTTGTTATATCATTGATCCTTAGACTTATATAATGATTTCGATATTGAAAACCATTATATAAATATAATTTATTTTCATTATATTTTTATTATAATAACCTATATAATATATAAGTATGAAATGAAATACATTGTTCATGGAGATGGTAAGTTGTACGTACACATCAACGTTGTTTCTATTTTTTTATCATATTAAAAGAAACAAAGTACATGATATATATGTATATAAATGTATATATATGTATATATAAAATTATTAAAGTATAATTATTATATTATATATATTATATATGTTCAATAAACCCATCATTAATACATTCCATGTAGTGTGTGAAAGAATACATCGCTTTTAGGGGGAGGTAGTTCACACTTCCTCAAACAAAATTATCGTATTTACACGAAATGGAAATTAAAAAGATATGTGTTTTTTCCTACCATAATGTGTGTCCTCATTAAGAATCACTAATTCTAGATGGTTTCCATAGAATTTATTTATAGAACCGAAAACATACAACGGTTCTGTATCCAAAGGGAACTGCTTTCCAAAGGTAGGCATTCGTTAGGTTTGGACCTACGATACTTAAGAACTAACATTGATCAAGAGGTTTTTAGGTCAGGATAATCACACCCGTTTGGGGGGAATTATTTCCTAATCTAGGAAAATTATATATATTTATGATATATTCATGATCCCTTTTTAATTTACTAAGTATGACATAGGTTTCCCTTGAAATTTGCAATCAATTATTAGCATGTGTGGAATTTAGAATCATCTGTATGTATTAGAGGGTCTTAATTAATAGATACATCCATATGTATTAGAGGTTCTCAATCAATGTTATCATCTCATATACTACATATATATCATTTATTCATTGTTATGATGATTCTTATTTTTAATCCATTCAGTGGGGCACTCTGGAATTTTTGGTCATCCAGGTAGACAAAAGTTGTTTTGATGATGGGATCATACCCATAAATGGGACAACTACATATACTAGTGAAAGAAATAAAAACCCTCATATTTTGGTGCTGTTTAATGGGACACATCATATCTTTTAACGTCATGTGATAAGGAACCTACTATATAGTTTAATGTCATGTGGTAAGGACATCTAAGAGGAAAGTTCTTAGTCAAAGCTTGGTGTGGGACTTACGCTTAAGCAGCCCAAGGAACCAGGAAAGGATATGAGTTTCCAAATTGTATTAGAACTTGTTGGGAATATGGCCCAGGAAGAACATGATTGGTTTGCAATGTTGGGTTTGAACCTCAGGGATGCTTAATATTTATCCCACTTGGATGAGAATCAAAGCCCAAATAGTTCGATAAGTATCGCGGGGGTGTATGTCCCTTTGAGAGAAATCTGTTGGGGATTACTCTTAAATAGGATTCCCTTGTAACAGGGTCCATGAGAAATGTCTTAAGTCATGGAGATTTTGGGGTGATTAATTCGGGGCTTACTCTTAAGGAGGATTCACGGATTAAGGGAATTAGGGTTAGATTCCTGGAGAGTATATAAAGTGATATCAGTCCCTGGTGAAGGCTTCCTATATATCCCAATTATGGTGGGAATCAAAGTTCTCGTAGTCTATAAAATGAGGAGTATTGTATGGATGTTTTGATCATCACAAAACTTGAAGCCCACGTGAGTTATATTTCGTGTGAGAAACAAGATAATGTGAGTGATTCAACAAATAAAAAACTTTATGTTCTGATCATAGAAGAGTCCGGGCCTATGGTGAAATAAGTCTAGGTGACGATGGGAAAGGGAATAGAGCAATAAACCCTTCAATGTAAAATTAAATTCAAGGTCATTGGGTCTGGATCAAAAGACTAGGGGATTAATCTTGAAGGGATTCCCTATTTGAGGATTTGTTTGGGATTACTCTTAAGGAGGATGACCATTTGAGGTTTTTTTGGGGCTTACTCTAAAGGAGTATGACCATTCAAGGTTTGGTTGGGGCTTACTATTAAGGAGGATGCCCATTTGAGGTTTGGTTGGGACTTACTCCTATAGAGGATGCCCCTTTGAGGTTTGGTTGGGGCATACTCTAAAGGAGGATGCCCATTTGAGAATTGGTTGGGGCTTACACTTAAGGAGGATTCCCATTTGAGGTTTTGTTAGGGATTAATCCTATGGAGGATTCCCATTTGAGGTTTGGTTGGGGCTTACTCTTATGGGGGATTCCCATTTTAGGTTGGGTTAGGGATTACTCCTATGGAGGATGCCCATTTGAGGTTTGGTTAGGGATTAATCCTAAAGAGGATGCCCATTTTAGGATTGGTTGGGGCTTACTCCTATGGAGGATTCCCATTTTAGGTTTGTTTGGAGGTTACTACTAAGGAGGATGCACATTTGAGGTTTGGTTGGGGCTTACTACTAAGGAGGATGAAAATTTTAGCTTAGGTTCTTAGGGTATGTCCTCAAGGTAGGTACTTAGGCTAGGTCCTTAGGCCAAGTCTTTAGGCCATGTCCTTAGTCCATGTCCTTAGTCTAGGTTCTTAGGCAAGGTCCTTAGGCCAGGTCCTTAGGCCAGGTCCTTAGGCCAGGTCCTTAGTCTAGGTCCTTAGGCCAGGTCATCCGCATAGGTACTCCATGTAGGTCTTTAGGCCAGGTCCTTAGGATAGGTCCTTATTCAATTTCTTTAGGCATGGACCTTATTCTAGGTGAGAAAAATCCATTTATAAAATTTATCCGTATTCTGAGTTCCATAACATTTGATCTCTAAGTCTTTTTGGGATCCGTGACTAGTCAAATTGAAGCTCTCAAAGATATCTACACTTCTTGAGATGGTGAATACCCCGGGTCTTATCTAATGAAACTAGGAAATTGAGTTTTTATGTATCAATACCATATTATCATCGATCTTTGAAATCCACAACCTACTCCTGGAGAGGGGGGGGGGGTTCTTTCTGCTTATCCCTCATTGTCGAACAGTCTCATGAAAAAAAGGAAATTCAACCATGAATTCTACAGAAAAGTTCATGAAACACATTTTGTGGTGTCAATAGTATTTGAAAATGAATAAATAATATTAAATACATAATTTATATAATATATTACATATATAAATTTAGTTTCCATCATAATTTCCACCATGAGAGGTGGTAAATTAAAAATAAGCAATCATCGTTTAGTGAGGTGGTAGTTCTCCATACACACAAATAGTATGTTAGTTACCCATTAGATGTATGTGTGTGTTAGTGTAGGTCAAAAAATTATCATAAAAACATCCTAGTATATTATATTTATTGTTATTGTTATAAAATAATGGAATAAAGAGAGTGGAGGAGTGGAGAAACAAAATAAATGAAAGGAGCTTGAGGTTACCTTTTAATTGGGTAACTACTTTGGTTTGTTACAAAAGGATTCCTTGAATTTATTTATATCCAATGATATTTTTCTAGTATGAGGGAGGTATTTTTATAATTTTATTTGGTAGATAATGGATGAAACTAAAAGGTTTTTTCAGTGAATAAGTGGTAGAAGTGGTGGCCTTTTATAGGGAAGGAAAAGGACCCACTTGGAATTTTTAAAAACAATTTAGGTTTAGAAATGTTATTACCTATAAAATGACATAAAAACCAAAACAATTAATAATATAAGGTTTATGGACAAAATAATTTCATAAAATGGGAGTTGGACAAATGTATACATCATTTGTGCTCCAAAGATTAAGGTTAGTTCCTAATTAAAGTTAATTTGTACTTAATCGATGTGATTAATTTTAATCACTTTTACTAAAATATTTGGTCAAAAAATAACATGATATAATTAGACAATAAATATTATAATTATTACAATGGGGTATGTATATTTTTTTATATTCAATTCACAAAAGTTGAAGAATTATGATTAATGCTAATTCCACATACGAGACAAAATAATGGGATTTTAAAGTAGAAAAATGCTCAAAGGTTTGTTATGTTTTTATATTCAATTTGAATGTGAGATAGATTTTAATGAACTAAATTGTATTAATAGATGTATAATTGAACTATTTTTACCATAAAACAAATTTAATGTATAATTTATCAGAAAAATAAAAAAAACTCACCCTAAGATAATTTTTGTATTTTAAGTTCAAAAATTATGTTTATTTTATCAAATTAAATTTCTAGTTTTGTATAGAATTAATTTTGATGTTCTTCATAGAAGGATATGAAAAGAAGTTCATTCAAGAAAATAGTATTTTTAAACATATAAAGACTTTACAAAAAATTATATTTTTGATTATCAATATGTTTTATTTATATAATAACATTACAAAAATATTTTAAAATTAATTATTACAATTATTATTACTATGTTTTAATGACTATGTTATAACTAACTCTTTTAAATAATTATAACAATAAAATGTTGTGTCATTGAAACTTGGTATTGCATGTATCGTATTCCAAGTTGTTGATGCATGTATCACATGACAAATCCGTGTTGTGTGTAAAAAAAGCCAATTCATTGTTGCATATAGCACAATCCATGTTTATTCTATGTGAATGTAATGGTTGAATTAGTATTTTAATATATATATATATATATATATATATTTCTATTTTCATGTGAAATGAAAAATATAAAAAAGATAAATTAATTAGAAAAAAAATATTTCAAAAAATATCGGGGTGTCACATTATACTTGAAAATTATTTTCATAGAAACCCATATTGGAATACTAAAACTTCTATTAAAAAACAGAATGTTTCAGACATAAAAATCACCCAATGTAACATATAACTAGGTTTCCACATAAGATAGAATTGGATGAGAGTAAAGATTGTACATTGAGGAAAAGAATATATATTAATTGGGAGTGATTGAGGTCATCAATAAAAAACAAGTGAATGATTAAGAAAATTTGAGGGCCTAAAATTCATAAATTTGTGATGATTTAAAAGGAAATCAGTTCAAAAAAATTAAGGTATTAATACAACACATTTTCTTATTATTATCCTAAAATTGTGTAATTATTTTTTTGACCAATAATATAAGGAAATTTAATTACATGATATATTTATATAAACAAAATTTCATTGTTTAGTTGTGCTTCTATCTATTTCAAAATCACCAATTTTGTCAGGAAATGGATGTCCATAAATTAACATTGATGCCTGAAGTGATAAAATAAACTTTTAGAAGATATTAAGGACTACAAAAGAATGAAAATTATAACCACTTGTCTCTGATTATTCTTCAAAACAAACATGGTTAATAAATTAATTTACAAATGTAAAAAGTAACACTAATGTTTAATAATAAATAATTATTCATAAAAAATAATAATACATAACCAGGACATTTCATAGGCCGGTGGTAGGCTTGAAAATCATATTATCTTTTAGTCATGGGTTCAAGACCTACAACCTTTCCAGACTTGATTGGTTGTCACCCAACATTCATGATGTCATTTTATAGAACCACACTAATATAATCTCTAAAATATGATGGACATATTTAAAATAAGGTTAATAACTAAATATAATTTTTACAAGTTTATCAATACAAACTCAGAAGATAACTACTTCTTCTAAATATTAACATAAAAACTTTATGAATGATTAACCTTATAACCATTTTGAAATATGAAAATCCAAAACATTAGAAAAAAAGTCACAAAATCAGCTTAACATTTTTCCCACATATATCACAAAGTAAAACTTGGTTGTTAAATTCCAGACATGTTAATAACCTTATCATATATTATCTTGAAACATGGTAATAACCTAAATTACAATAACTGCTTTTTGAAAACATGAATGTTTCCTTATTCCATAGGTTACTGGATATATTCTTTAAATCCAAGAAGTTATAAACTTCATCGATGACAACATAAACTACTTTTCAAAAAGTCATTAATTAGTTTCAAGGTAATCAATACCATCCAATTTACATATATCCAACATATATTTATCTAAAAAACATTATCGTAAGATAAAGAACATATTAAGGGTTATCTTTGCATTAGTCACATGTTTTCCCTGGATATAATATTACCATTAAATCACTTTTATATTCCAATATATCTATTCAACGTATTCTTGTAAATCATTAGAAGAAAATACATAAACTAGACAATCCTTATATATTTAAACTTTCATAATTCCTAAATCCAAATACATAAAAATATTGATTAATTCATCCTTAATCAATTAATAGGGCTACCTATTCCTATTACATAATACCTCTTTCTTTTCACATTTCATCTATACTCTCTTCATCATCAATAATGCAACCATTACTCACACCTCCTTGATGATTCTATTTAGGATATTTCCTCTTGGGATATTTAATTTCATAATGAACATTTATTACACACTTGAAACACTTAACCTTTTATGATGTCTTAGGGAGTCCAATATTCTCATCCATTTCATTAATCGAATTCATCATTTTTCTATTGCAGTCACTTGATTTGTGATTTTCTTTTCCACATTCAAAAACATCTTCTTGTTCTTCTAATACATTAAAATATGTGATTATTTTCTCATTATTGACACAAAGGAATATGAATCTTCTTTCCTCAATGGTCTACAATACCTATACTCTTAGTGAATTCCTTCGTTCTCTTCCCCGAGGAGTCTGAGTGTTGGTTAAGGTACACATTGTTAAACATGTTCTGTAAAAACCAATTAGGCTTGACCAAAATATATTTCACTCTAGTGATAATACCACTTGACTTCTCATCAGAAAATCATCCATCACATTAAATGTTAATCTAGTTTTTTATAGTTCCTACCATTGACTAAAACCAGAAGCATAGTGTGAGCATTACTTATCATAGAAAAAACCACATTTTCTTGAAAATAATTACTTATAGGATGTCTAAATCATGAAACATTACTTAATCTATGACACCCTAGGTTCATCCAAGGTTATTTATATCCAACTTATATTTAAATCCTTTATGATGGTTTCTGAAGTATTTTTTTGAATTTCCAATGCATATCCCCTGAGTGTGTTAAACCAGGTGTCCAGAAAGGCCTATTTTCATGTACCAAATTACCCCGAGTTAGGACCAAAGAATTTTATCAAAGTTTTTACCCCTAGGTACACTTGTGCCAAATCCAAATCCACTTGTAGTGTCTATATAGATATTTATTTCTTGGAAACCACTCACTTTATCCTTTACCAAAATTCTAGGACATGTTTCTAAACATTAACTAATCCTTATAATTATCTTTAGAGACATACCTAGACATATCCTTAGAAATATACCTAGGTATATCACTAAAGTTTTATCATCCTACTTTCCAAACATTGAAAAAACCTTTGTTTTAATACCAATTATAGAGACCCAAGTTAGAATACATGGATATTACACCATTTTAGACTAATATTGAGTACATAAAAAAAATACATGCCCAAGTACCGTAATAGTGTATTGTCTTTGGAAACATGGGAAAAAATATTATTTCATGGTGAATGATCATCAAAATATCTAATAAATATATCCACCTTTAGTTATTCTACCTAAAATCTTTCTTCATAACCTGGGGAAAGGAAACATAAGAAAAGGGTGATCAAAGATGCTCAGTAAGGGTAAATAAAGGAAATTTATAATCCTAACATGAACAAAAGGGTATGGAGCTTGAGAATAACATTTGAAAAATCATACCATGCATACCAGAAATCACAATAAATATTGGCATTTCATAAGACATGGATAATAAGGAAATAATGACCATAAGCCATGAAATCATAACATAGGAATAAAACATGAAATTTTGGAAAACACATAATCATATAAAAACACTATGTTATGGAGGCCTACCAAGTCCTTTGTAACATTTTAGGTTGGGTTAATGACCCATGTACTAGCTTCAAGATTGGGATTCCCTCCCGTCTACCCTCTTGTTTTGGGCTTGGGATGTCCTCCCATGTACCCTTCTGTTTCGGGCTTGGGATGTCCTCTTGTTTACCCTCTTGTTTCAGGCTTGGGATTTCCTCCCATTTTACCCTCTGGTTTCGGGCTTTGGATGTCCTCTAGTGCACACTCTTGTTGTGGGATTGCGATTTACATCCATATAACATATTGTTTTGGTCTTGGGATTCTATCTTGTGTACCCTTTGACTCATAAAATATTTATCATTACCCAATGCATTGGAGGGAGATATCGGTCTCACCCATCTCATAATATAATCGTACATACATGTGCCACAAAATCATAAAAAATCATAGAATAACCCATAAATTTAAATGGGTATCATAAAAATATAAAAATATCATAAATTTTGGAAAAGGATACAGGTTTTATAATCATTTCATCAAAAGAATGACCCTTTATAGAGAAACAGTTTTCATAAACATATAAACAATGGAATATCAATACATTTGACCAACATATAACATATGAAAGATACACAGAATTTATAAATACTATGATTTTAATCATAAACCAATCAAAGAATGACTATGAATGTAACATTATGATATTTTCCCAGAAAGGCATGAGTAACATCAACAAATGTCATCTTAAATAGAAAATAAATTTGATATATCTTTAAAAAACTTTTCTTAATGAAAATACCCTTTATTCTTTGAAAAATATGTTTCAATGTATAAAACCATTTGAAAATAATTTTCATAGAAAATAACTTGAAAACCTATAAGTAAGACATGAAATAATTTTGAAAACCTTTTTTTGAAAACTTATTGAATAAGTTTCAAAATATTTCTAAAACATTTTTTTTGAAAACACATTGAAAACTTTAAAAGAAAGATTGAAAACATTTAAAAACCCATTTCCTTGAAAATACATTAAAAACATGTAAAGAAAGCTTTAAAATGTTTTGAAAACCATTTTTTTTAATATAAATTTGAAAAATTTTAAACTAGTATTGATTTTTTTAAAACCATTTATTTGAATATTAATTTTAAAAAAAACTTAAAAATTTACATTTTAAACTTGGAATGGAAGCATTACAAAAATGATGGTAGGTAAATCTATACATGCCATATGAGGTAAAATGAATATTCTTTTTTGACGGTAAAAAGGTTAGAAAAAGCCTTTGTTTGGAAATCCACAAGAAGATTCCATTGAAAAATTGGTCAAATAGAAAAAAGGCAGAAATGACTTTTAATTATTATAATTTTATAGTATAATATTCTTGGAAACCCATTTTAGAAAACATGAACAGTGATTTCCGAATGAAGAGAGATGTAAATTTAGAATTTTTTAAAAACACTTTTATAACTATATTATATACCAAAGAATGGAATAATGGTACCAATACATGAATATATCATTAATATATAGAGGATAAAAAATTCATTAATATTCTTGAGATATGGATCATAATATTTCATAAAAGGAAGCATAAACATAAATAGTCTCAATAAGCAATGATATTGTTTCAATAAACTCTTACCACTTTGTAAATTTGAACTGTGTTACCCATGTATTAAAATGAAATTAAATTAAGCCTAAAATATAATGAAAATAAGTATAATCATTATATAAAATTTAAAAGCATTATATACACCTCATGGAAAAATATAGGTGCATGACATGGAATGTGTCTCAAAGAAGGAAAATTGAGACAAAATCATTTTTACCGATTTGGTAAATTTTGAAACATAGTCACCATGAAAGAAATATAATCAAATGTATTTTTAAATACAAATAAATTTAAGTATAAGAAACATTTAATACATCCATGTGGTTTATACACATCACACAAAAGGAATGGGTGGTGAATAAAGCATGTCTCTCATGGAAATAAAAAGTGAGATGAAATTCCCTTACCATGTGACTTTAGTCTCGTCATACTCATTAAAAAATCCTGTATAATAAATATAAATTTATTATAAATCTTTTAGAGAAACATATTATTATATATTACACTATATTTATTGATTATTACTTTATACTACCATATTGTTAACAATCTCATGTTAAGGTTACACTTCAGGTAATATTCACTTTGTTTTTTGCTTGTGTATTAATTTGTTATATCATTGGTCCTTATACATATATCATGATTTCCTGAATGTAAACCATTATATAAATATCATTTATAATCATTATATTTTTATTATAATAATATATATAATATATAATTATTAAATTGAATACACTGTTCATGGAGACGATAAGCCGTACGTACGCATAAACTTTATTTCTGTTTTTTTAGTGTCGTATTAAAAGAATCAATGTACATGAAATATATGTATATATGTATATAAATAATTACATAAGTATAATTATTATATAATATATATCATATAATTACACTAAACCCATACTTAACACATTCCATGTAGTGTGTGAACTAATCACATCACTTTGAGGGGGCGATAGTTCACACTTCGTCAAACAAAATTATTGCATTTACACCAAATGGAAAGAAAAAAAGATATGTGTGGTAAAATGAGTACATTAGCATAAATACATAATAAATATAATATATGATATATATATATATATATATAAATATAGGTGCCATCATAATTTCCATAATGAGAGGTAGTAATGGAAAAATGAAAAATCACCGTTTAGTGAGGTGCTAGTTCACCGTACACATAAACAGTATGTTCGTTACCCATTAAATGGATGTGTCAATAAGTGTAGGTCAAACCCTTAGCATAAAAAAACATAGTATATTAAATAGATATTTTTTATACAATCATGTAATAAAGATAGTGGAGGGGGTGGAGAATGAAAATATAATAAAGGAGTTTGAGAGAAGAGGTTACCTTTTAATCGGGTAGCTCCTTTTGGTTTGTGCCAAAAGACTTCCTTGGATTTATTTATGCCTAAAAAGAATCTTCTATGAGGAATTTAGGGATTTATATAAGTTTATTTGGAATATATTGGTTGATCCTAAGATGTTTTAGAAGTGTGAAGAATAGGGGGAGGTGGTGGCCTATTTTGGGAAGGAAAAGGACTCATTTGGAATTTTTGAAAGTAAGTTAGGTTTGCACATGTTATTACATAACAAAAATCATTAAAAAAAAAAAGAATAATTGAAATTATATGGCCTAAATATGTCCATAGAATGGGTTTTGTAAAATTGTTTACATCATTTGGGCCCCTAATATTAAGGTTTTGTCCCTAATTAAGCATAAATTTACCTTAATCGCTATGATTAATTTTAATCACTTTTAATAATATATTTGGTAAAAAAATTAATATGATATAATTAAAATCTAAATATTATATTTATTACAATGGTGTATTTACTTTTTTGAAATTAAATTCACATAAGAGGAAAAATTAAGATTAATTCTAATCCCACAGATGGGGTGAAATAACGGGTTTTTAAAATTGAAAAATGTTCAAAAGTTTGTTAAGTTTTTATATTCAATTTCAGAGTTAAATTGATTATAATGAACTAAATTATTTTAATAGATGTATAATTGATCTAATATGAACTTAAAATAAATTTAAATTATAATTTAGCATTAATAATTATTTAAACCAAAAATACATTATTAACTAAAATGCAGTATTTTTCACTATTCATCAAAAAATGAAGTTTATTAGAAAAATACCAAAATCTCACTGGCAGCTAATTTTGGAATTCTAAATTCAAAAATAATGTTTATTTTTTCAAATAAAATTTCTAGATATTTTTAAAATTAATTTTTTTCTACATTGAAGGACATGAAAAGTAGTTTATTGAAGAAAATAGTATTTTTAAACATTTAAAGACATTATAAACAATTATATTTTTTAGTATCAATATGTTTTATTTATAAAAAAAGATTTTGAAAATATTTGAGTTAGATATTACTATTCATATTTCTAAGTTTAAATTTATAGGTTATAACTAACTCGTTTAAATAATTATAACAATTAAATGATGTTTTGTAGAAACTCGGTATTGCATGTAACATATGCCAAGTCAGTGTTGCATGTAGTGCATGCCAAGTTAGTGTCTCATGTAGCGCAAGCTAGGTCAGGGTTGCATGTAGTGAATATCCAATATGGTGATATGTGAAATGAATATTTGACTTATTGTTTTAATATATATATATATATATATATATATAACTATTTCTAGTGTCACATGAAATGAAAAATATAAAAAAGATAAATTAATTTGAAAAACAGTATTTCACAAAATCTCAGGGTGTTACACCCCATGTTATCTCTTGGTTGACATTTCCTATAAGGTTTGGGACATCCCATGTTTTGAAATTCAGGTCTAACTGACTAGGGTTTTCTTTTAGATCTGGGGAGTCTTCTTCCAAGGTCAACTAACACCTCTATACCCGGTGAGTGAACACAAAATGAAATGGAATACCCGGACTATAAATGAAATAGATCCACAAGTATGATAATCATATTTATCTAATTTAACTACAATGGATGAAACAATATTATTTCCTATCCTTTCCTCTACCAAACAAGATGAAATGTGCTCATCACTATTGATAGTCATCGTTATATTTGGTGGTACATGAGTGTTGGATCATAGTTTTCAAGTTCCACACTGATCCAACCACCATTCCACTAGCAATTAAAACCATAATAAACCTATAAGATCTAGTAATTTCTCTTTATTATTGGGTTAATATCTCTTGAGACCCTTTCCCTTAGTTACAACTGTTGGGGGTGTATTCCTATCCAATTCAGAAAGCCTACCTAGTCCACTTACCACCATTTCACCCATGAAGGAACCTTTTAACCAAGTGGAGAGGTTCTATAGTAATCATATTATTGAATATTGGAAACTGATTTTAACCATTTATTTAATATAAAATATTATGAAATATTAATAAATATTAATATTTATAAAATAAAAATAAAATAAATAAATAGTCGTATTCCCTATGACTATCTTGTGGCTATGATTGTGTAGGCCTTTAAGTACTAGAAGTATCCATACACCTACCTGGCCATAGTGATTAGGGAACTGGGGATTGATTCCATATGAACATTTGTTCAGTCATCAAGTGTGTGGTAAAACAAGTCAAGAGACCCTCATCAATGGAGTGGTTTTTGGGTATGAGTCACCCATATTTTACCCTCAATGCCATATAGTCACAATAACATGTTTTTTTATCTCACTATATCTGAATCGATATCTTTCACATCATGGAAAATGGGGGTTTGACCATCTGTATGCACGAAATGGGAATTTTTTTCACATAGGCGACACAAAGGGAAGGAAATTGAGAGAGATACAATATCTTGATGTTGTGGCATTGAGTGTGAAGGAATAATTGATTTTGATGGAGGGGTGTTACTATCACAATTGAGTTGATTGTTTTACCCCAACTTCACCACTTGAACTCGATTGGATTTCACAAGCCTTTGGCATGGAATCATACTGTCCAACAGGGACCCATAGCTGATGGTCATTTCATAGACACTCAAATCCACCCATTTTCATAGCTCACTGAAAAGGGAGTAACCCCAACCTCAATAAAGATAGTAGTTGAAAGGAATTTTTTCATCTATAGGAAGCATTAGTAAAACACCAACTCAATAAATATTCCTATTGGATATGAAACCATCAAAAAAAAGTGGAAGGTCTTTCACCTACACCATATCCATTTTTAATTGGCATTGTTTCTATTGTAAATGCATTGACCACCTGAGCTTTCCCCAAGCTAGAAGAAAAAAAAAGTTAGTGTTCAATTTCTTGTTTCATATATTTTTCGGTACATTGGTTTATGGATTATAAAATTACATAAATTTGTTGTTGTATTCTAACCTTCATTGAACAATTTAAAAACTAACTATTCTATCTCTGTAACAAATAGATGTAAGAAGCTGCTGGAGTGACTATTCATTCCTCTTTGAAAAATGAGATCATCTTCAGAACTATAGCAAGAATTTTCATCGACCACCAAGATAATCGACCATCTGTTTCCTTTCCTTTAGTTGGAAATCTCCATATACATAAAACCCAAAACACATTTTCACTCTATAACATCAATAAACTCAATTAACCCTTTGGAATAGATCCACTAGAATAATCATCTAAATAGAAAACTTAGAGTAATTTTATGTCATTAGATTCAATCCTGGTTAGTATCAATATGATGAAACCTTTTAGGGGTTTCATTTGATAATATCACTAATTTTATTCTCAGTCTGAGCCACCTGTATTAGTTAAGGAGACATTGATTTAATGTTCTTTACTGGGATACATCATGTATCCCAGTGAGAAATTGTTCACTTGTCTAGGGAGTTCCTGGATGTCATGACTTGGGAAATCCTGAAGGGTTCTAACAACACATACACAAATTTTTCACATATTTTTTTGACGATGAACCACCCAGTGGCATTGAGGTCCCAATGAAAATAGTGGTTTATGAATATAAGGAGTTTTTTATCTATCTTTTCCCCTTTCCAAATTCCAAATATCACCATTACCTTTAAGTGATTGGTGTTTATATGAATATAAATTCATCCAATCATTCAACCACCTTGTTCATAAATTGGATCCTCCAATGTGAAATGATCAACTTAAAATGACACTATTTCTGATGCTTTCTCTAGGTCATGGCCACCGCGTGTATTTGATGTGACACTTGAATTGTATTTCTATTGCCTCATATTTCTATTTTCCAATGGTAGGTGGAATTCATCACTTTTATTGGAGATTTATACTCCTTGATCAAAAATAGATGATGAGATTTTAGTTCCTCCATCCATGGATTTCTCCTTGGAAATCACCACCTAGTCTGGGTCTCCCTCATAGATTTAAGTTATTTTCATAGAACTCATTCCTTGTACCATCTTTTTGTGTAAACTAGTAAATTATGAAACTTCTCTTTGGAAATTCAAAATGTTCATGATAGGGCATCAAACATTGGTTATAAGAGTAGTCACATTGGGCATCGTTGGCATGTCGGGATGCTAGGAACATTTGTCACTTGCATTCTTCCTCATAGGAGGTTTTCTCATGGAGGAATCTCAGGTGTGGAACCCAAGGAATCCCATTTAAATCATGAGTTATCTAATTTTAAAGGAATATATTCCAAGTCTTTCACCTCAGGAATCCCATGTTTAGAATGAGGTAGTTGTCACTATAGGTGCATATCTTCCATGGATTTCACCTCATAAAATAAATGTTTATCATGAGGTAGTAGTATGATATGAGTTAGGAGTTTAATTTATTTTAGAGGTGAAATGGAGGTTGATCAGACCATATCATGAAAATGGATCAATGGGCTTCATCCCTAGGAGGGAAAACATGAAAGGTTTACCGATGGATTGATCAAAACACCTTGTAGATTTAGATCCAATAGGAGTGTCCTATAAAGGGAAGATGTCACACCATGAAGGTTGATTAGAACACCCTTGAAAGAGGATCAAGGAGGTGAATACCAGATAGGGGACACCAAGGTTTACTAATTATTGTGATTTAACCTCAAATATTTATTCTACGTACCCTATTTAGAAGACAGTGATCAAACCCCCACATAGTTCTGGGGGATGGTGTGGGGTTTATCTATAGGGGCTTCCATTCATAAGAGGATTTATTTTACTTTGATTGTATGGGGATTACACATGGGAGATACCTAAGTTATGTTAGGAGCAGTGATGATGTGGATGGGGCTTATATGTGAATGTGGCCTTAGTGGGTGGCATGATTTTTCTGCGATGAAGCGGCCCAGATAAAATCATAGTGGATGTGGAAGGACTGAATGGAGTGTTGGGTGTGTTGGTTTTGGACCAAAAATAGGATTCCTACGTATCCTAGTTTATTGTGAATGAAATATGACATTGTTTGGAAAGGGGTGTTGGGGTTTACTCATGAGGAAGAGGCCAATATGATCAGGGAATATGCATGGAAGGCAACCATGGATGGAGTATGGATGGTTGTCGGGGCTTATGTGTTGGAGTGGGACATGTGGGTGGAGGTGGATGGGTTTCATGGATGCTACTAATATCTAGTACCATGTGAGTCATGCTCATTTTTTGAAACAAGAAAATGTAGTATACCTGACAGTCATGTCGCAAAAGATGCACCAACAAGAGATGATGTGGGGATTATGCTTGGAACCTACCTGAGGAGGACCTCATTTCATGTCATGAGGATCTCATTCCATGTGAGTGGGGATTAGGCATGAAATATAATTGAGGAGGATCTCATTTCATGTCACTCATACACAGATCATCCCATGAAGGGTGTTTTAGGATTATAAATGAATGATTCTCAAAGAGAATGTCAATCCCTTTTTGGAGGATGTCATTCCATGTGAAGAGGATTTAATTCCATGTGAGGAGGATCTCATTCTATGTGAGGGTAGGTAGTGTCAAGACCATCCCATGAAACTCACTCATGAATAATCCTATACCTATTTCATAGGTTAATACCATAGTTTAATTTCATATTATAGGGGCAATCATTCTAGGAAGTTTTAGATAATGCAACATAGACGTGGGGTACTTACTCCTTACCCCATGTGCTTACATAACTGTCACTCACAAACCTAATGTTGGGTTGTGTATTTGTAAATTATAGTGTGTAACAATGTGGGGGAGTGTTTGGTCATGAGTTCCATATTAGAATGCATATTCTGAAAATTAAATGGCATTATCACACATATGCTGAAAAGAAAAAGGTAGGGTAGTGAATGTACTAGGGGAATAGGGGACATGTTGCGAGGGACCAGGAAATTGTTTCGCATGAACTTAGAGGAATTCATGTAATAGGTGTGGGTAAGGTATGAGGGTTTCATTAAATAGGGTCTCAAACATGGTTCTTTTTTGTAATGGAATTCCATGGAGTTTCAAGGAAAGGGTGTGTTCAAGACAGGGTGCCTGTGTGTAAGGCTAGGCACATGCACAACTTTGGAGTCTTTCACACAAGGTCGGGGTAATGCATAGGAGGATCCCTTAAACACACCTAAAATAGGATGAAATAGGTTGAGAGATGATTAAAAAACTATGGGACCACTCAAAGGAGGACCCAAATGGAACTTGTCATAAAAGATCTCTACAATGTGGGTTTTATCCTTTCGAATTGTCTTGGAAGATCAATATTGCGTACAGAAAATCGGTAGTTAGACTACTGAAGGATCACATCGGGGAAGGGGAAATGGCCTTAAATATATAGATGAATCCTTCATCGATGGAACACAAGGGTTTGGTCATGAAAGATTTCTTCTGTGTAGTAGGGTCTTTAGCTATGTCAAGCACTGACGTAAGGGTCTAGATGACATCATATATGGTGTGAAAGAGTCATGTAGGTGAATGGGTTTGTTGCACAAAATAATTACCTATTTCATGATACTTAGTTAATAATTTTAGTGGAATGATTATAAGGTCATGTTTGACATCACATTGGATTCCCATACATCTTGCACATAGATTTCATTCTTACACGCACCCCTTGAAACTTTCACATTCCATCTTTTTATTTTCTAAAATGCTCTTTTGAGTTGGATGATGGATTTGGTTTACCCAAATCTAGTCATTTTTTGTTTAAAAAAAATTCACTGCCAACAAATTCCTCCCATGGAATCTAACCTAAAAGGGGACCTGATGGTCGGGGTTTTAAGGAAACATTGAATGGAAGGGTTGATTCCAATGGGTGTAGGTAAAACTCATCCGTGAACACATAAAGCCCCTTAAGAACATGTAGAAGGCTAGGTCTACACCTATAAATAAGTAGGGGGGATTTGTATGGTACCTTGAATTTCCTCACGATAGGCCTTCTTTTCTCTCATATGTGTAAGTCTTCTTGTTCTACGTGAAAAAATGAATTTTGGCCACTTCTTTTGAGCAGCTTTCGGTTCTTTCATGTACTTTAATTTGAAAAATTACAAACATTTTGCATGCTTGATTCTTGATTTTGAGTACAAAAAGCATATTTTGTGTTGATCCATCAACCATACATGCTTCTTTTTTGGATCAATCTGAATGATTCTATGATCTTCCAAACTCATTTGAGATGGTCAATCAAAAAAACGTTGCTGAGAGTGAATCAAATATTTCCACCAATAGATATATCATGACTGGAAAACATCAAATCCTTCTAGCCAGGAGAGTTGTATAGGATAATAAGATGCTTTTGTGCATGTTTACATATTCATAGAAGGTCTATCCTTTGAGCTATTACATCCCACTTTGGAATTTCAGACAACCGGATGATGTGAGCATTCCATATTTCATTGTCGAATCACCATGATCATGGTTCACACATGGATATGATTTTTCACTATTTAATGTCACAAGTCATGGTCATGCTTCTAGATGTCATAATATAATTTCCATCTTTGCACTAAATGGGAGGACCCAAACAAACGTAGGGGACAATCCATCGGTAGAAGAGTTCCCATACCACTAAACCACCACACTTCAAAGAAGTGGGAGGAAAACAGCCAACACTAGCACAAAGACTTGTATTTTTAGTTAAGTGGAAATTTCACTCGTGAATGGGAATGGGTTTACTAGGTGTTCTACATGTTCTTAGATTTTGGGGTAGATTTGAGCAACATCGGGCTTTATGAAGTGTTATTGAAATCATAGTTCGATTTTTTACTATCAATAAGAGCTAGTTATAGAGCTCCATAGATGATGATCCCCAGAAACAGAAACATCTCATCTCCCACATGGGGAGGTTGGTGTCAAACTATTGAATATTCATTGCATTCAATAAAATATGATAGACGAGTTCCAATATGATTAATTTCATCCACCTGAGAACACCTGGGGTGATAGGAAGTGAACCCTAATATTAGAGAAATGCATTCTGGAGGTGGTGAAGGAGAAGATAAAATTCACACATAATTTCCAAAATGATATCCCCTTCCAGGGAAGGTTCAACTAATTCGGTAAGAAGGATTGGTTCATACTAGTTCATCCTAGTGGAAGAAAAATACCAGACTTGGGGGTTCAACATGGTTAGATTCTGGGACCCATTGGTTCAAAATGATTCATTCATCCCCACTTTTTTGAGGGGGTGGCTACTTCCAGTGATGGATATGAAGATGATAATTCACCTAGGAACGTTGGTTATGGAGGTGATTCTAGCAGCTGGAAACATGGTAAAACTTGAAGTACACATTTTTTCTAGATTTTATAGTGTTCTGGGCCATGTTGTAGGGGTAAACACGACCAAGTGGATCTGTACGCCATTCTAGTTCCATCACAATTGGATAACAACACATCTAAGGGGATATGAATTCCCAAATTCCATCCATCCTCCGAATATTGCTTTGCCGACATCACTATTGAACATTGCTGGGGTCCAGCTAATTACACTTAATGAGGATGGAGTCATAGCTTGAATTGGTGACAACATAAACTTCAATTTCCACCCCTTTAAAACTCCAGTTAGTCTAATTATTGAAAAAAAGAAAGGATCATGGAGAAAATGGAGTATCTGATAAGCTTCATAGGGGAGTCCTGGTGGTTTAGATCAATGAAAATGTTTTCTACGAGCCATACACACTATCCCATTTTTCCAAGAAGTTCATATTTCTTCAAAGAGTAGTGAATAGGGTATACATAAAAACTTATGAAGAGCGAAACCCCTGTATCCTTCATCAACTTTGGGGCATGATGGTGATAGTGGACTCTATAAGAAACATCATGCTACCACTAACCAATGTTGATGCATGACTATCGATGGAATATTCCCACAACTAGGTGGCATTATATCCGGAAGCAATCCTATAGAAGCGTATCTGGGTTATTGAGCTAGTGACCAGGGAACCATAATAGTGAAGAAGCGGGCATGATGCTGCTCAAGAGATAAGTCAAGAATAATCTAGAACCACAATGGTGAGGACATCTCAAGGTATGGTCACAACCCCACCTCCTACTGAAGAATGGTCTCAAAAGTGATCCCAAGGATAGAAAAAAGGATATATGAGGAAAGAGTTGAGATATCTTATACAACCGGCCACCGATGCTCCCTTTCCTTCTTTATGGACTTCCTGGAGGTTGTTTTAGACATCATTGCCAACAAAGGACTTATGGGGGAATATAAAGTAGATGGAATTGAGCTACTAGATATTGGGTGCATTCTGGTTTTGAAAAGGCTATAACTCCATCAGATACACACATAATTAACAACCATGGATGTTTACACATACAAGTGGGGAATGTACGAATCACCCCCACCCTGGTGAAGGTGATGCTTGGTCAAGATCTGGATGGGAAGGAGACACTGCCTAAGGAAGAAAATGATAAAGAATAAGATGAGGAGGATTTCCATGATGTGGAATCCTAGGGAACAAATTATCATCAAAGGAGTCCCTGGGAAAGAGGTGAGACTATGGGCTCCAAGGAATACTTGATCGAGTACCTTGAGGCAAGACAATAACTCACTTGAATATTTCTTTAAACTTTCACTCTTAATATCAAGATCTAGTAACTGATGGATTTCTTGAACATGAGAACTTAAAAATTTCATAAGGGGATGCCACTATAGGGGGTGAAGGTGTGTCAAACAGTACATAAGAGCACATATGAGGGCCTGTGCCCAAGGATGAAGTGGCTAGTGGTGGTCCGACCGAGGAGGTCGAGGTGGAAACCTCAGAACCCCAGGTCCTCCCCATAATCTATGGGGGCACACACCCTTGCATCCCCACAGAAGCACCCACTTCTAGGGAGTCATCTCACCATAGGTTGCTTATCATCGAAATTCCACATCCTCAAGGTAAGAGAAGATTTTGAATCATTCAACCATATTTGTATTTTCACAGAGCTTTCTCATCAATGTGATTTAATATTCCACAAAAATTATACCCAAAAAATGTATGGAGAAATAGTGATGATCATTAAAATAACTAGTGTTGAAGGGTCTCCTATGGTGGAAGTCCCAGTCATGACATATGAGCATGACTTAGTGGAACTCAACTCCTATAATACCATTATTTCATGAAGTCATACCTTTAATTTACTATTAAAATTTAATAAATTAGTTTTATTCCATGTAGTAATTGGAATAATATAAGGCCAGTGAGAAGACGAGGTCGAGGATTCTATGGGATCTCTTTTTTGGGATGATCTTGTTCATGAGGAGCTAATCGTCCATGCTGATCCATACTTATCCTCAAATGAGTAGTTGGATGCAGCTGCGAGTGATTCCACTGGTGTGGTAGACCTTAAGTATAGTAGGGGTGTGGCTACTGAGGGAGAATCAAGAGAGACCAGTCGTCCCCATGACCTGGAGCCTAGCCCATCCAATAGATGCCGGAGTAGGACCATATTGTTGAAATCCTTGTTTATTTTATAGATTATGATCCCAAATATCCTAAAGATATGGATGAATTTCCTCTTGATGCGGTAGAAGAGAATCTCATTATATGGTGTAGGTAATGGAAGTTCATCTAGGTATTCATTTACTAGACTCCAGAGTGACAATTAATGGGATATATGTGGTCCCTTATCCATTGAATATGAAACCGTTGTGTCAAAGGGGTGGATTTTGAAGGTCTTAATGCATTAGTCCATGATTATCTTGACAAAAAGGTGTTGGAGGGCATCCAACTTTTGGATATCTCCTAGTTCCAGGAGAAGTCTGACAGCATGTGTAAGCTTTGATACATCAACCAGGAGATTCAACATCTAGATGAACAAGCAGCTGGGCATGCTTCCTTCCTCATAAATCCATAATAGGTCATCAGTATATTGAGTGATCAACATGAGAAGGCAAAGAAACAAATGAAGTAGGTAACGACTCAAATTATCTATCTCCAGGTTGAGTGGGGATGAGCATAGAAAAGTAGTGACAAACTTCATTTAGAGGCTAAAAAAGAGTAATTAGATCTCAGGAGGAAGAAAAAAATCATGGATACCACTCTCTAAAGGTTGACAGAGTTGAAGTACTTGATCACTAGAGAATATATATAAGGGTTGATTTTTCCAAGACTCTTGAGAGGCTCTAATATGTGGAAAAACCATGCTATGGCTCGACTTGTTTTCTTGATTTTTAAACATTCCAATGTTCATGGATGCATCTCTTTTCTTGATTTAATTATCACACATCGATCATACTTTTTGATACATCCAATGATCAATCCTTAAGATCATGTGGTTCATTTCCAGTGTGAGAAACAAGGGATGAACTAATAATGGTTTTCTTGAATGAATGTGTCATATAATATTCAAACACTCATGATATGCTATTTTGAACAACCTTATGAATTGTTCAGGATGAGAGAGTCTATGGATAGAAAAAAAGGCTCTCAGAATAGCTGACCTTATTTACCAATGTGTGCTATCACATGAGCAGGATAACACCAGTGGCATTGGAATCAATCTGAAAAAGGGGAATGAGATGTATAAATCATGATGCCCAAAATTTGGAACACAATGATAGTAGCATAATGATACATGATAACTACTAACCATGTTGTAACATAGAATCCATACCATTAGACTGAAATGGGGAAAAAATAATGAGGTTTGACCTCTAACCATGTTCGAAACCCAAAAGCTATCTCGGAGTGTCATCTGTTGTTTTCCAGGATGTTGGCCTAGGATGGTAGTTGAGAAAAAGTGGAATGAGACCAAACCATTACGGGATTCCTTTAGTCGTGGAAGAGGATAAGGATCCAAATGAGGGGTATAGGAATCATGGTAATGTAGTGATGTAATGTTCATATGGATTCCAAAAATCTTGAAATTATACCATTGTGGATATAAACACATTGGTGTAAGTGTATTAGTCTGAATAAAGATAAAATCTATATTCCAAGGAAGTGCCATCTCGAATACGAAGCATTATAGGAACACAATTTAATGTTATATGGTGAGAATGATTTATGGAAAAATTTAACATATTGTGATCAAGATATATCCCTCAATTTAATGTCATGTGTGTAGGAGATTGGACACCATTTAAATTCATGTTTCACAAACATTACTCCCTATTTTAAGGTCATAGAGTTTAGACCATAGGAAGTATCCCAAAAGGGGAGAGGCATAGTGTGGAAAAGAAACTAACCTAACATGAATGAAGGCCTAGGAGGACTAGTTCCACACAATGAATTCTAGAGAAAATTCAGACACAGTCTAACAACATGATGTTTTAATGAGTACTTCTAGTTTATGTTTATGAATTTCATGCTATTTAACAATAGTTTATTGTCGTATTGCACAGACCAACAAAATGTATTTTTTAAGTGTATATATGCAACATTGAGGATGTTAAGTTGATGTGAATTATCCCAAATAGGCTTATGTACCTACACATTTTCTAGGAAATAGATGGATATTGGCTTGAATGAGAAATAAGGAGGAAATTATCACACCAAAAATCCTTAAGAGGATTCACATGCAGTTTAAAGTCAATCTTGGACATAGAATTCTAGTTTAAGGTAATAGATTTTTTACTGAGGACCCCTTTATGTGGCTCAACCATGTCTGTACACACATTACCTAAAATCATAACCTCACATGAGTCATGATCTGTATGGGAATCATGGAATGATAAGGGGTTTTCTTGAAATGTGGAAGCACACATTTAGGGTGACACTAAGGGATTGAAATTCCACCACAATACAAGGGAGTGGAAAGGAGATAATTCAAGACATTAATGATCCTGATAAAGACATAACTGATGAGTAGGGATCGACTATTCAAAATATTAAAAACACATGGACCACATTTGTACTAGCCAGGAATGGGGTGAACAAATGTAGGACCAACTGTTCACCATGTTTCAAACACATGATCTACTATTTTCTATGGAATATTTGTTAGGGAATTGGACCAAAAATGGGAGGTGAGCCAAAATGGCATGAGAATATCAGCTTTAGGGGATCCTTCTGGATTTGAATGGTGATGGGAACCCAAACCAACAAATGATCAAAGTGTATAGAGTGGAATATTAGAAAGTGGGATTCAAATCCATTTTTTCCAAATAGTTTATAGTTGCATTGCATGGACCATGAAAAATAGTTTAGAGTCATGTTTCTTGGACTAAAGGATCATAGTTTAAGACCATAATTTTTGGACCAATGAAGAATGTTTTAAGAGGATATGTGCATAACTATTTCACAATACACCCGACATGAATGAGAACCATGGAGACCCAACACCACACAAAAAATTCCTTAAGCAACTCACATATAGTTTAAAGGTTTGATTGTTGGACTTGAGGTGTATAGTTTAAGATCATGTTGCTAAGACCATAGGGGATAATATTCTAAATTTGT
Organism: Viscum album; assembly: GCA_963277665.1. Lineage (NCBI taxonomy): Eukaryota > Viridiplantae > Streptophyta > Magnoliopsida > Santalales > Viscaceae > Viscum > Viscum album. The sequence goes on along the minus strand of OY728123.1, from coordinate 1,437,887,933 downwards.
GATGTATGGAATAAGGGAAGGTCAATTTCTTGGGTATTTGTATGATATAAATGAGACATAATCCAACTCAAAGGAAGTCCATGGAGGACCACTTACCACATGCATACCCTGAAATGGACTACATATAGCTTAAGGTCAGAATGTATGGATGATAACTAAGGCCAAGGGATGGAAAGGTTGATGGAACTGTGGCTGGAACTGAAGACAAAATGTCTTGGAATCACTACATATCTCATAAGGATATGAAGAAATACCCATGTAGTTCTTAAACACAGTGTGGTGGGTGACAAGATCTAATGGGGAAAATCCTTTCTAATGAGGGAACTGATGAATCACATGATTGAGGTGAGGTATACTAAACTTATTCAGGGTGGGATCATATTTTGACATCATGTGTTGAGGGTGTCAAATCCTAGTTTAAGTTCATAGTGTTTGGTCCAAGAGTGGGGAAATGTCTCTAGTGGGTATGTGTTGCACAACATCCCGATGAACCCAATCGTGAATGAAGACCTTAGAGATTCAACACCACATGAAACACCCTAAAGAAAATCTACATACAGTTTAAAGTCATGATTCTCAGACTTGGTGTGAACATCTTAAGGTCATGTTTCCTAGACCATATGATTCTATGTTTTAGGTTATATAATTTAAACCAAGTGGTGAGCACTCTAAAGGGAAATATGTGTAATATGGTGGTGTAACAAACCTGATGTGAATGAGGGAAGAGGAATCCCTAGAACCATAGAACACATCTCTAAGGAGGGTTTTGAGATGATCCACATAGACACATAATTGGTATGGATAGGAGAAAAACCAGAGGATAATGAGGACCAAGGGTCCCACATTACATAAACAGGGATTAAGGGAGAAATAGGATTGATGAATTTATGAGTAGGCCCAGAAGTAAGAAGTCTAGGTGTCGTTATGCATCCTATAAATCCACACATAGTTCTTGAGGGAGAGTTCCCAATATAGGTATAATCAATGAATAGAGAGGGGGTATATTTTTATTTTGTGATGGCTAGACTAGAATGTAAAAAATATAAGAATCAATACATATCCTGTGTAGAAGAGAATCAATCCGCAATTAATTATTAATATGGAATGGTTTATGATCGATGCTGAGGGAGACATCCTATCTGGTGAGAACATCATGGTATTTTATAGTTTATCATCATATGAACATGATGATGGTTGTTACATAGTTTAACATCATGGATCTAGGATTCAAGTGCTATGTAGTTTATTTTCATGTGGCTAGGACATCAGTAGCATTGTTTAACGACATGTTGAAAGGACTAAAGGGAAACAAGCCTTCCAAGGTGGGATGTGCATGGAGTGGTAGCAATAACCCAATATGAATGAGGTCCTAAGAGTCCCAACACCACAAAATAGATTCACAAGGAATAATTGTATGTTCCTTTTAAGGTAACACAAAAAGGATCATCAATGCTACACAGTTTAAAGCTATGTAGCTAAGACATCAACACTTATTCATTTTAATGTCTTAAAACTCGGACTATAGGGGATGAAAATAGTTTAATCGCATAATTACCAGACCTAATGAAAATATTTTAAGGTATTTTAGATTGGAACATGGGATCTATGTTTAAGGTCATTGTATTTGGAACATGGAGGAAGCGCTTTAAAAATGGGTAAGGTGGCATGGAAAAGTGAAAAACCTGATGTGAATGAGGGACTAAAAGTCCCAAATCTAGATAATACATTCCAAATATTTCCTTTTCATAGTTTAGATTCATGATACATGGACTCAGACTTCTAGGTAAGGGGCATAGAGATTAGAAAAAATAGAAATTTCTTCAGAGGAATGCATGTAGGGTGGGGGAGTAACAAATCCCAACATGAGTGATGACCTAGAAATACCATTACACACAAAACATCTTGAGGAAATCCCACATACAGCATAGATTCATGATGTATGGACTATGGAAATGAGTTTAATATTGTACACATCTGACTATAGGGAAAGGTATTCTGAAAATAGATATGTGTGGTAACACCAGAATAGCCCGACATGAATAGGGACTGAGGAGACCCATTGCCCCACAACACAGTCCCAGAGAAACCCCACAAAAAATTTAATGTCATGATGCTTGGAATTATGTTCCCAGTTTAACATGGTTTTCCTTGGATGATGGCTCCTTATGTGAAGTATTTCTTGAGAATCCTTACATTGGATGGAGGAGTGATGTGCCCTCCATCCATGGTGATCAAAGAGTATGCACAATTGGGATAGACCTTGTGAATGATGTAAGGTCCTTCCCACTTGGGATCTAGCTTTGGTGGATTTCTACTAGGTATCATCAACATTATGAGATCTAGTACCGTGTCACCCCATAGGATGTAGTGGAGGTGAAAATTATTATTAAACACCATGGATATATTTTTCTACTGCCTCTGTAGATTATGAAAGGAATAAATCATGTTCCCTTTAAGGGATTCTAGTTCATCTTGATAGAATTATTCCATTCTTCTTGGAATCTTCTGGTCATAGAATGTTTTTGGAGAGATTTAAACTAGATCTCAATAGGAAGGACTTACTCTATTCCATACACTATGGAATATGGGGTCACCTGGGTGGAATTGCGATTTATTGTCTGATAATCCCAGAGAGCGTTGGGTAGATTTTTCGGCCAACTTTTCATGTTCTGGCCTACTAAATTCTATTAAATAATGGGGAGGTTTTATTTTTTATGACTCAATAAATACATTTTCATGTGCATGGTAGCAAGAATTATGTTTGGACTGGATTTTGTACTTGGCATACAACTTATTCAGCTCAACAACCTAGATGTTTTTGTTATTTTATGTGATAATGGTGTGAGGGATTTAGAATTTGTGGATGATATTAGAGCTCATGGACTCAAAAAATGATTGGATCTTGACTTACTTAATAGTAATCACATCTACACACATGGAAAAGAAGTTTTTAGAAGTCATAATGAACATGAATTAGAGTGCTATTGCCAGTGGATATGGTCCCACGACATAGAATCTCCCAAATTCAAAGGTCCAGGAATACATGGATGTTTGGAGGGGATCTAGAAGATGATGCATGAAATTTGAATGGATTCGACCACATAAAACCTCCTGGAGAACTCGATGAAGTCATAGAATATGGAGGGATAGAATTATCCCAGCCTTTGAATGTAGTGGGAAAGATTTAACGCTTCCAGATGAGAATCACAATACTCAGAATGAACTTCATGCTTTACCAATGGATTCTACTCTCATAGAATGAAAAAGAGGTGCATTCCATAAAAACAACATCTATAAAGATCCTTCTCAATGATGGTCCCACTCTAGAGGTTGAAATGTTCTGCACATCAATAGATTCACTCACATTCAGCTTTATCTAGTGGAATAATTCCATGCTAGAGATACTCAATGAAAGGAGTTGTCTAATGGAAGGTTTCTTTAACTACAGGGGGATCTAAAGGTCTTGATGTGGAGGGATCGATAGTCAGGTGGTTTACCTGCTAGCTCTCATCATCATTTGGGATGATGAGACCAAGGAATCTTTGATGAGACACATGAATAAAAAAGAAATACTAGTCAGGCACTACAATTGATACGACTAAATTGGAAAAGGAATCGGCTTGAAAATTCTAAAATCAGGGAACATGAGTCACCTCTGACTGAGAAGGGATCTATCCATCAGTTGGCTTTTGAACTCTATAAAGGGCACAAGTTCTATATTTCTAAAGATGTAATCACCATTAATCTATAAGATAACTAACTCAGAGTCTCCCGTCATATAAAAGTAGGGTATATCATTATTGAGGTCCAAATCAAGACCATAAATAAGAGAATGATACTCTACCTTGTTGTTGGTATAGCCTTCTGACTATAGGAATGAGTAAGGAAGAACGACATGTGCATTCCTAATAAAGTCAATCCCTTGACCTATTCTTTTGAGATTAGGATTATTAAGACTTCTAACGGTTGGGCTCTAGGAGGCACCATAGAAATGAATTTTCCAACCTAGAATAGATTGGTGCACTAAAAAGATAGCTTCATCTAGGAAATCAAAATATAGAGGCATGATTATTCAAGATCTGGATGGGTGGCCATAAAGTTTTCAAACTCTTGGCTCTTGACTGCCTTCTACAGGATGAACCTAATGACAAACTATTGAAGGATCACTACACAATTCACTAAATAGCCTATAAAAATAGGGCTGTTCAGAATATACATTAGAGAATCCACATATGATAGCAGTTGTATCTTGTGATTCTTTAAATAATTTGAAAAATTATGCACTATGACTAATAGTGCTGGGGATCTCTTCTTGATACGAGATTATCTAAACATCATGTTGAGGATAATTCAACTAAGATTGTATAAACTATTTTTCATCCCCTCTTTTTTTCTTTTTAGTGAGAAGGAAACCAAGAGACAATTACATTGTTGTCACATATTGGACTAGAGGAAATTCATAGATGGGTGGAATCAGGACTATAGGATGTAGAATATACTACTTGGTTTCCTTGAAGGCGGCCTAACACTCCACATCCCACTGGTAGATGGTTCCTTTCTTCATGATCTTGGAAAAGAGCATACACTTGCTGGAAAAATTCATGATGAATCATATTTTGTAGGCTAAGTGGCCTTGAAGGTCTCAGATCTCGCATAGGTTTCTCAGTGGAGGCATATGGCTGATGGATTTTATCTTTTATGGGTTGATCGTGATGCCTCTATAATTAACGACGAAGCTGAAAAACATCTTATAGGTCACCCCGAAGGCACACTTCAAGGGGTTCATCTTTAGATGCCAGGAGTGGAGGAATCCAAAAACATTCACAAGATCTCTGAGACGGTCCTAATGCTATAGGTATTTGACCACCATGTCATCCATGTGCATTCCACTAGTGTATCTAGAATTGGGTTGAAGATGTGATGCATAGCTACTTGATAAGTGGATCCTGCATTCTTCATACTAAAATACAGTACCTAATAGAATAATGTCCCTTGTGATGCTCCGAAGGTGGTTGAATATTCATCTTAAGGTTCCAACTAGATTTTATTGTATCTGGAATACCCATCCATGAAGGAGATATCCTGGATCCTAGTTGTGGCATCGATCAATATATCAGTCACCGAAAGGAGAAAATCATCATGAAGATGGTGGTGATTGAGGTACTAGATGTTGAAATAGACTATGATTTTCTTATTCATATCCATGAATAGAATGATGTTTGATATCCACTTAGGGTACTAAAATTCCTTGATGAAGCTGGATTTGATGGGATTATCATCTTGAGTCTTGACCATGGCACCATGCGATGGGTGAATTTTCCTAGGAGGCTACTTGAACCCATGATGAATCACATGGATATGAAGATGGTGGATGATGAAATAAGGGTATATCCCTAACATATATTTATAAATCCAAGAAAATACACACTTATATTACTTCAGGAAATCCAGATAATGTTGTTGTACCTTAGCATGAAAGGCTGCACTGATTAGCGTTGGACTTAGATCTTCTTTAGTGCCAAGGTTCACCTGCACAAACTCATCGACAATGGTGGAGACACCATCTTAGATTGAGGGAGGAGCATATTTCATATCCTCTTAATCAATAGAGGTATGAGAACCATTTGTAAGAGATGGTTCATCTAGGATGAATTATTTTGGTGGATCATTGGTGCCCACTTGGGCATATTTAGAATCCTCACTAAGGGGCTCATACTCTATTGAAACCATAAAGATAGAGGCTATCGTTCCATTTACATTAAGTCATTGACCTAAAGGTCCAAGATTGGTGTTAATGTAATAGTGTTGGGTTGAATTATGTTGGATCAACTCAGTTCAGAGAAACAAGGGCATGTGATGTATAATTGTAGACATGGGGTGATCATATCAGTACCTTATAGGGCTTGGGGGGTTCTAGTATTATTAGATCCTAGTCTTTGTAGGAGTATGAGTAAATATTTTTAATTTATTTGTTCCTAGGGAAACATTTACCTTTTATACAAAAAATGACTAAGTAATTTCCCATGTCGAGCATCATTGCATCCAACTAGTGAATCGAGATGGTGATGGTATCATCCACGTTTGTCCACAGGTTGGATGCAAATATGGTGGCCTTAACCTCAATAGTCTGAACATTCTTTTACTTTATCTTGTAATAGAAAAAACCCATATAGAGGTATTAAAAGGAGTCAAAGGGAGATAAATCACCTTGGAGCACATCTAGTAGAGCATTGAGGGAGTATTTGAGACATTGGTGATTCGAGGAGGGAAATGATTCATGCATATGGAGCCCGGGACTACCCATCAATGCATTATAGGCAGTATCCTGTGAGACAAACATGAATTTAGTGTTCCATACAAAACCAAAAAACTGGGTATTCAAATTAATTTTGCAATACAGTCAATGATCGGTCCTATCATAACCATGAATCTTCATATTTGAGGGACTAAAATATTCTTCCATCAGTCCTGACTTGCGGACTGTCTGGGTCAGGATTGGATTAATCCGAGAACATATGTCGACTATAAAATTAAAGACTTCAATTACATTAATATGGTTGGTGATTTTCAATGGGAGGATGTTCCCCTGCATGATGGAGCAGACATCATTTCCTGGGAAAGAAATTATGGCTTGGAATTCTGGTAGCCTGAATTCCTCAGCAAAGAAGGAATCTATTTGCACTACCTCTACTTAGAATTGGAGGAGAATCCTCAAATTTTTTTAAGGGCCTAAATCATATCTTATAATAGGAGGATGGTATCATGGATAGATAGATTCAAAATAATTCTTACGAGATGATTAATCACCACACACTACCAATCTAAATGAATATTTATACATGTAGGATGTTTCTATTTGATAGGAGGCATGAAAGGCACTGCTGGATGAAGAAAGGGATTCTTCATGGTTCCATAAATGTCTAGAAACTCATCAAATAACTCCCTAAGAACCACTACTGGATGATTGATGGTCGAATGATGATTGTATTTTTCTAAACATGATCGATCATAGTGGGGTTATGGCTGTTCATCCTGGTCAAGTATCAAGGTCAACTATGACGGAAAGTATAACAGAGTGGGTTGGGAGGAATATGCCTTCTAAGCTCTGCACAAAACCTACTGTATATTTTTGGTAGAATGCATGACATGGCTTGAATAATTCCATCGATTTGCATACCTTCAACAACTTCTTTGACCGTGTTGGCCAGAGGCACTCTAAGTGGTCGCCTGGTAGTCCTAGTCATCAGGGACTATGTAGGGGTCTACCAGCATAACGATATTCATGGAGGCATACTCCTAGTCATCATTAGAGGAGTCATCCATTTTTGGGTGTACTTTGGGTGTGATTCCCATATATGTGTGTAGGAATTCACAAAGTGTATGAGAAAGTTTAGGCACCAACAGGGGTCTTTGCATTCCCTTTCACTGTTGATGCCTACTCTTATGATATGTTGAAGGATGTGAGGTGAATGTAGATATGATATATAGAGATGTAATGGTGAATTAAGAAGTTTATTAATGGTTCAAGAAGGAATTTATGAAATTGTGATCATAAGAACCTACTCTGTGAGCTAACCAGTCATTGTACTTATGAGTAGCGTGGTTGGAAACTTACTTCTATTCACCAAAACCTTCACTGTCTTTATTAGCCTCATTGGATATTTTCACCACCTAAGTCAGAACATAGATGTTATTTACCACACCATTGACTACATGATAATGAATTTACTCCTTGAATATATAGAACTAATTGATGCTATGTCCAAGGATTATGTGGTGTGTACATTTATTAGGGTGATCAATGAGCACAACCTCATGGGGGTTTTTCACTCTGGAATCTTTAGAACTCCCTTTTCCAAGGCATTGTAGAAATCATTGGTAACCTGTTATTCCTTGAAGGATTTGGACCAATTTCTCTTATGTGGGAAGGGATATTTTGTATCTTGGTCCTGATGAGGGGCCAAATCCAGAAGAGGGGACAAAACCACATTCTCCCACCTAGGTGGTAGTGTTTTTCAAGGAGGCTATTTCTAATTCTACACTTGGTGAGGTAGAAATTTATTCTGTTGAACTCGATGGGGGCTTCACTTTGTGAGGATTTTATAAAAATATCTCTAGTGGCTCTAGTGAATCTACAAATATTGCGATGTAAATTTTTACCTTAGTATTTATTCTTGTAGGAGAGAGAAGAGGAAATGAACCTTTCTTATTTTCTTTCAATATGGATTCCTCAACACATTGAGATTTGTTAGAGAAATCCAAAAAACTACCTTGTATTTTTTTATTGATGAGGGTCAGGATCAATTCCTTCTTGACATTCCTCATACACATTTGTAGCTACTTCTCTTAGGTCAACGGAATATCAAGTTAATACCTGAGGCCCTTCGAATGAGAGATTAATTCTTTGACATGGTCATTAGTAAATTTTTTTCACATGAAGAGTTCAAAATTAATTTTACTACACGTGGTGGAACTATACTTGTAAAGAAATAGTCTGTAGTGGTCTTCCCAAACATTGATGGACCCAATGGGTAACTATCTATACTAGATGAATGTAATCCATTCCAATGTCTATATAAAACATCAGACTTGGCTACTTCTTGTTGCTCTGAAGTTAAGAACATGGGTTTTCACCTTGAAATAAAGTGGGATAGATGTTGTATCAGGTCTCCCATCCTGTTGAAGGGGGCGAATGTAGGATTTCAAAAATATGGGTGTGGTCTCATATCATTCACCCATGTCGGATACGACACCCCATCAGGTAGGATCACCACCTTTACATATCTAGTGCTTTGAGGTGAGTGGGGAGAGAGGCTATCTCATCTTGGTGGGGGTTCAAATCTTGATGAGTATCCCTAACTACCAATGTGATGATAGGGTCATCAACATGGTAAGAAGACTCAGTGGATCATGGAGTAGCTTGAGTAGCGACTTGATCTGTGTCCTGAGGGGGATTATCACATTTTTTGGATGGATTCGATGACATATATCACAATAGTTTACCATAAACCATTGTATCCACCTTTTCATAATGCGATATATTACCAAGATCATTTGGGAGCATCATTAAATGGAAAACTTATAGCTTCATCTACTACCTCAGTGGAGGAAAGACATGATCCTATAGATGAGCACCATAATCCTTACACCACAAGGAAAAGAGATCATCAATAAGACTCTTATGGCATGTGACCTACTAGATCAATGCAATGAATACAAGAACGACCTATGTCTTATGTGCGACATCAAAAAATTAGATGGTCTAGAGATCTCAACCGGATCTTTATAGTTATTGATATTCCGACCGAAAGGCAGTGATGTTGATTGTTATGCGAGGCCGAGTTTATGCCTTTATAGGAATGTGCAGACAGCTGTGTAATGGTCCACCTAGTACTGTGCTACATAGGGGGAGGATTCTATTTTTCCGACCTTATACCAGTGTCCCCATACATAGTCGACATATCAAGGATTACCATATTTACTATGATGGTACTCAGAGGTATATCCTCAACATCAATAGGTAGGTACAACTGTCATAGGATATGACTAATGTGGATACCCGCGTACTATCTCCATCCCAAGATTTGAACATGTGGGGATGCCTATTAGATGATTTTGTGGAGCATTTTGAATCACTAAACACATCTCTACATGAGGGTCTCGTGGTAGCCAGGTGATGAAAGATGCTGATCCAATGGGAGTGATACCAACTAAACCATGCAGCACTACTGATCGATGTCCTCAAATGGTTCCTAAATTCCTAGGTAGACCAACTAATAGTCATGAAAGTGAAAAATCATCTTATAAAAGGTCTAGAAAAATAATATAACTTGATCTTTAGCGAGGTACTATGGGATGTCAAAGTTGGGTGATGCAATCGGTCAGAAAACCTTGGACAACTGATCAGTATCCAGAGTGTCCCATATGACTTCTTGTTCAAAATCAGGATCCGATTCCTGGTTATATGAATCCTAGATTGAAGCATGATGGGAAACTAGTGGCATAACTAATTTGGATTAGTCTGGAGGTAGGATGACCCGAGGAGTATCCTCTATGCGAGTCTATTACCCACTTCAAATTTGGTCATCTCTCGAGGGTGGAACCAATCACATTGTTATGACTTTGTAGGACTAGTTTCTTACCACTAACTCACTTGTGAGGGTGGTGGTAGACATTGGTGGTTCTGACAGACTTTATTCATCAATAAAACTCTTGAATAACTCTATGTGATATTAGGTATAGGTAGAGAATGAAACTGGTGATGATAGGGATGAAATCCCCACAAGACCCTGGAAGGGATCCAAATCATCCTCCACATGCAGGTACCTATATAGAGATTTGGAAATAATGTGGGACTCACCTTCTGGCATGATGAATCTCACCTTTAGGGATCCTACCCCAGACTCTGATACAAATGACTAGGGAGAAGGCTCCATAATTGAATCCCATTATTATTTGGAATCATAGAAGTGAAAAATATTGATATCAACTTGGTTATTATTAGAATTTTGACTTTAGTAGTGATGATTCCCCCTTTTACCTCAGGATGGCTCTTTATAGTAGGGTAGCTCAGCAAGGGTAGGACCTCCATTCTGGTGGTTGATGGAATGGGGAGGCCCTCCTTTTTGATTAGTTGCGAAATGGGGAGGGCTTTTGTATCATGTTTTTTAGAGAAAGGGGGACCTTTTCTTGGACTACTATAGGAGGAGGGAGGACCTCCACTTTGGCTGTTAAAAAAATAGGGAAGAACTTTTCTTTGGTCATTGGTAACATGGGTAGGACCATCTTATTGGTTGTGAGAGTGGGTATGACCTCATATTTTCTAGTTTGAAGGGTGAGAAGGGCCTTCACACTGATAAAAAAATAGGGTGTACCTCCATGTTGAGGAACTTGTGTATGGGGACAACCTATGTACTGGTTTTTGGATGTATATGGAGGACCTCCACTGTGATTGATACCAGATCAGGGAGGGTATCCACTTGATCTAGTGGAAATATGGGGAGGGCCACCATGTTGAAAATTAAAGGAGTGGATAAGACCTCTACTCTGGTCAGCTGCGAAGTAGGGAGGACCTCTGTGTTGGATGATTATTGCATTAGGTGGACCTCCGTATTGGTTGATATGGAAGTAGGAAGGACCTCTTCTTGGTCTGGGAATTGTATGAGGAAGACCTTCACACTTATGGTCTGTGACATGGGGAGGACCTCCGTATCAGTTTCCCTAAGCATGGGGATAACTTTCACACTAGACATTAATGAATTAGGGAGTACCTCTACTTTGATTAATGATGGAAGCACAGGGAGGACCTCCATGTTGTTTGTGAGAGCCGAGAGTACCTTCACATGGGTTTGAGATCATAGGGGGAGGACCTATGTACCGAATCTCTTCATCAAAGACTGGTCGATAATGGATTCTGATGATATTGGTGGTTGACAATTTCTACCCAACCTTTTTGTTGGGAAATTTCAGTCTCAATCCCAATTGGGAATTGATGGGTCCCAGATATGCAGTGGTAGAGATATATAGGATTATACCAGTGGTGGCATGGGCCACTAGAGCAGTGGAAGATGATACCTCTTGAAAGGAATAATCTTGAGATTTCACTCGATGTCGGCAATGGGACACTCAGGTCTGGGACGATTGAGTAAGGGTATAGTACACTTGTTCCTTGGTTTGAAGGATAGGTCAATACTACGTTGATGGGCCCCGGTAAGATCCCTCCTTCGTATTTCATAGGCAATAGTCATAGCCAGGGTGACTCTAGAATCCCCTATCTCCTTAGTGTAAGGTAGAGAGTCACATGATCGTTCTAGAGAGATTCTACCAAAACAATTCATTATTGGAGGGGAGAAAAGTGATTCCTTATGCGGCTGTTGGGGTTGGCATTGTCAGCGAGGCACAGTGGCCTCCAGGTCCTGGACATCCATTTCGCTCATGGGAATGACACCTACCGCACATACTGATTTATGAGTGCATCTATCACCATCATTTTGATGATTTATTAGAGTTATATGAGGCATGGGATCATGGTATCCATAGTCACTACTGAAGTCATGACAATGGAAGAGCCATGAGAGATTTCCACATTGACATTTCTCCTACCTCTATATCTATGAGTGGGGGGGGGGGTCCTGCAGCTTGGGTCCTTCAAAGATGTATGATTCCAATATCAATATGGATACAATGAAATCAATTACCAATGACCCAACATCTTCCATTATTCCATAGTTGGAGAGATAAATCTATGTTGATGATTTCATAGACCAGAATGAACAGATGTCTAACTACCCCAATTTTTGGGGAGTTCCATGCTATACCCACTATTATCTTAGAGGGTCTAGGTACCAAATATCTATATTTGATGACATGATAATACACTATTTTCTCGAACACTACTTTTCTCCATATTGAGGATAAGTGATTCATGTCAGGTTCACCATTTCTGTTGTTGACAAATTCATTAGGACATGACCACCACGTGTGTTTGATGTGATGCTAGCATCACATTTCTATTTCCCTACCTTCCAACTTTCTAAATATTGGTGGCATTAATCACATTCATTGTTGATGTATACTCCTTGATCAAAATAGTTTTATGGGATATTGGTTCCACCTTCCATGGATTTCTCATTAGAACTTGTCACTTAGTCCAGGTCACTCTCATAGATTTAAGTACGTTCTTGGAACTCATTTCCAATGAAATATCTTTCTGGGTGTCAGTTTATTATGCTGCTTCTGTCAATACATTACAAAGGTTCTTGAAAGTGAATAAACCTTTGATCAAGAGAGGAGTCACATTGGGAATCACTGACATTTCTAGATTCTAGGAACATAGTCACCTATATTATTCCTTATAAGAGTGAATCTCATGGAAAAATCTCATGCATGGAAACTGATGCATCCTGTGTTGATGACAAGGTATCTAATACCAAAGGCATATCTTCCATGGATTTCACATTAGGAATTCCAGGTTTCACATGAGGTTGCTAACGCCATAAGATCATACATTCATAGTCTTTCACCTCATGAATCTCATGTTCATTATGAGGAAGAAATATGTGATAGGTCATGAGCTTAAAGTCTTGCAGATAATAAAGGGAGGTTGATTAGAACATCACCCATAGATAGATGAAGGAGGTTCATCTCTAGGAGAGAATACTTTAAATTTTTACCAATGTTTGTATTATAACTCCTTGTGGAGGTGGATTCAGGAGGTGTTTCCTATATAGGGAATATGTCACATCATGATGGCTAATTAGAACAACATTCAATGTAGATTAGGAAGTTTCACCCCTTGGAGTGGGGAACTAAGGTTTACTATTGGTTGGGATTGAACCTCAAAGAGACATACTACATACCTAGTTTATAAGACATGGATCAAAACCAATGTATTTTGATAGGATGGTGCGGGGATTATGCATGTGAGATTCCCTTAGCAAGAGGATTTCTCTTGGTTGGATCGTGTGGGACTTACACAATGGATCTATCAGGGTGCGGCTAGGAGTAGTGATAATGTGGATGAAGAATACACATGAAAGAAGACCTAGTGGGTGGAATGATCATTCTTAGATGTGGAGGCCCATGTAAAATTTGGGTGGAAGTGGATGAAGTGAATGGAGTGGATGGAGGGAAGGTTGTTTTGGGTTTAGACCCAAAAGAGTCTTCTTAAAAATCCCAGTTAATTGAAAATCAAATACCATGTAGTTCGTAAAGAGGTTTTGGGAATTACACCAAAAAAGGAATCCCATTTGGCTGGGTCTTATGTATGAAAGCTACCCATGGATAAAGTATGAATGGTTGTCGGGACTTATTCATAGGAGAGGCCCAAGTGGGTGGAGTTGTATGGGTGTCATGGTCACTAAAAACCTATAATCCTACATGAGTCATGCCTAGTGTGAGAAACAAGAGAAAGTACTAGACTTGATAGTCTTGTCATGAAATATGCACCAACAATAGATGATGTGGGGATTATGCATGGAAGCCTTCCAAGGAGGATCTAATTCTGGGTGTGGAGGATCTCATTCCATATGAGTGGGGCGTACACTTGAAAGCTGCCTTAGGAGGATCTCATTCAGTGTCACTCATACAAAGATCATCCTATGAAGGATGTGTGGGGCTTATGTATGAAATATGTTTGAGGAGGATTTCATTCTTTGTTGGGAGAATTTAATTCTACGTGGAGAGGATCTAATTCCATGTGAGTAAGATCATATTCCGCATGAGGGTAGGAGGTGTGAAGACAATCCCATGCCACTCACTCTTGAAGGATCATATACCTATTTTTTAGGTTAAGGCCATAATTTATAATCATATACCTGGGATGATGTTTCTAGTAAGTTTTATATCTTGCAGAACGGATGTGGGTGACTCACTCATTACCCTTTGGGATCACATAACCGTACCTCATACACCCCTAGGCAGGACATGGATTTGGAACTTCCATTGTGTAATTGTGTAGAGGTGTGTTCAATCACGAGGTCCCCATTATCATGCCTATGATGAAAATAAAAATGCATTATCCTACCAATGATTAAAAGAAAAAGGAAGGGAAACACATGCACTTGGGGCATATGGGACTTCTTGAGAGGGACCATGAAATTAATGCGTGTGAGATTGGAGAGATCTATGCATGGTATGAGAGTTGTGTGCAAGAGGGGATCAACCAAGGTGATTTGGTGTAATGGTATTCCATGGGGATTCAAAGATAGGGTGCATGAAAGACAGGGTGTTCGTGTGCATGGAAAGGCTCACACACAACTTTGGAGTTTTGCATGAAAGGTCGAGTTTATGCATAAGAGGATCCCTTGTGCACAACTAACATAGGGTGAAAGAGGTTGTTAGAGGATTACAAAACTGTGGTCCCACTCAAGGGAGGAGCCACATGGAACTTGTCATGCAAGATCTCTACCTTGAGGGTTCCATCCTTTCACGTTGTCATGGAAGATTAGTCATGTGCTGGCAGAGAAGCGGTTTAACTTCCAGAGTATCATCATAAAGAAGGGGAGTGGACTTCTATATATAGGTGAATCCTTCGACTATGTAATTCATGGTTTTGGTCATAGAAGAGGTCTTCATACACCTACATCCATAGCCATGGCGAGTCATCACACATGGGGTAGGTTTATGTCATATTTATAATGAAAAGGTCTTATGTGAGAACATGTTTCTTGCACGTAGTGATGAACTATTTCACACTCCTGACATAACAATTTGAGTGGCCAATGTGGAAGCACATATTCGACATACCATTGGTTGTACAAAAGTCTTGCACATAGATTTTATTCTTGTTCACTTCCCTAGAAACTTGTGCATTCCTTCCTTTTCCTTTTTGGGATGCTACAATGAGTAAAATGTTGACTTTAGTTTACTCAAAACTAGTTGTTTTTGGATTCACATGAAATACAGTTCAAACAAACTCTATAATAAAGTCATTGAGACCCAACCTAGAATACTATTCATTCAGAATGGGCTATATGGTCCCCAATTATTTTATCAGATCAGTCGACCCTTCCCATCCAACCACCCGGTTGAACCACAAATTTGAACTTTGTGATTGCATAGGGGATTGAAAAATCCCTTTTTAACAACCCAATCTTCCATGGTACGTTTCCCTTTGAATAATGTAATAGCATGCATTTTATTAAACTTCTAGATTCTAACACACTACGACCAATCAAACTAGCTGTTATGAATAGTAATACCCACTTTTTTAAAATTTTATAAATTTAATCTTTCAAAATGGATTTCATTTTTGGATTTTTAATATCTAATTAGATTATGGTGAATTTTTGGTATTTTTCTGAAAACTTTCAATTTTTGATGAATAGTTAAAATACTAAATTTCAATTAAAAATGACTTTTTAATCTAAATAATTTATAGTGTTAAATTATACATTTGAATGGGTTTTAAGTATCATTATATTAAATTTTTATCATTTAATTTAATTTAAGTCATTGGATTTAATCTCATGATTAAACTGGACATAAACAACTGTCAATCTTTTGATAGTTATTATTTCATAAAAACACGCTTTTTTGTTTTAACAACGGTAATTAATTTTAAATTAGTTTCTTCCACTTCTATATTTTGAATTTGAAAAAATTGATTCAATATCTAGAATCAGTATTTCCAAATTGTGTAAATAGGTAACTTTTATTTTTATACATTAGGAATATTTACTTCAGTAAATATTTTATTTACCGTGGTTAAAGGGGGAAATCCAGTAAATGAGGTTAAAAAATAATATTATAATAATATTAAATTACTCTAACATGTTTACTAACCCTATTGGATGATACATTTCTAACCATGGGAATCATTCTTTCAATTTTGGGACCCCATGGAGCCACTTGGTAGTGATAATGACATTTTATATTAAATAATCTAAAGTAAAGACAAAAATAACAAAAGGAAATATCTTTTAGTAAAACAATTTTTATATGAGGTTATATAATTGATCTATTAGAATATAAATAATAATTATAAAGATAAAAATATTTCCCACCTCAGGGTATTTTATTTATAATTTTTAGACATAAAATAAATATATTTATATATGACACAATAATGATAAAGTATTTTTCTTATTAATGAAACAATCAAATAAATGATATTATAAATACTAAAATAAATATAATTTTAAAGTTTGGATGCCATCCACAAATTTTATAGGTGACTATGACATGTTAGGTTTGATTAAATGTATTTATTTCTAAGTAATAAAGTTTTTAGGACATTAGAAAAAATCAATTATTAAATAATGTCAAAATTGACATAAATGAGTTTTTAAAACAAATACAATATTATTGGTTGATATAATAATCATGAAAATATTCGGTTCATCCAAAATACTTATATAATGATCTTTGTATCATTAATGAACCACTTTGGGTTCTCTTGGAAGTTTATAGTAAGTTTATTAACCATATAATATAAAAATACAAAGAGACATGGTAAATGTCAAACTATTTAACTAAGAGTTAAATCTAAAATATAAGGTTAATATAGTGACCCAAACCTGTATAAAACCTATTAGTTGAGATTTTTTCGACCCATATACACCTTATACTATAAATAATTTATTTTAATGCCATTATAAATCGAAAATGATTTTATTATAAAATAACATTTCTAACTTTTCCTATGGTGCCCCTCACCCCTCTTATAAAAGGTCACTTCCCCTTCTCTCTAATTCACACCATCAAAGCCATTTGGATCTGCAAAAACCTTCCCAAATACCCTCTTAACTGTCATAAATTCATCATAAACGCATTACTTTAGTCAGAAATGCAACCTAAGGAGCCCTTTTGATCAAATCAAAAGGAAGAACCCGAAGAAGAGGTAAATATCTCACCACCTCTTTCAAGTTATTTTCTTCTTCCACTTCATATTTCATTATTTTTTCCATTATAAAATAATAAATCCAGTATATTATATATTCTTTGATGTTATTATAAAAATGTTACAACCATATTAATTATTCAATCCATCCTATAAATGACAAAGTCACCATACGTGCGTACGTACGGATTACCGTCTCCATGTCGTGGTGTGGTTTGTCATTCAAATACTTCATCATTTGGATGGATATAATAATGAGTAAAAATGATTTAAATAATAAATATAACACAATAATTATTCTTTTTATATTATATACCATCCAATTATATTTTATTTTAATATCAAAAGAATGATATTGTCGCTCGTGCGTACGTACGGATTACCATCTCCACGAACACGATGAGATTCAATCCCTATCGTATCTATTCAAGAATAATTTTCATTTGATTATTAAAAATAATGTTTAAAGACTTAATATCATTCTGAATATGAATAAGATACATCCTATCCCTAACAAACAATACTTACATAAAAAATCATATAAAGGAAAACAAATCAGTTACCACCCAAAACGACGATACTACTGAAATATCATTAACAAAGCAATATTAGAATATCATATATGATATCATATTAATGTATATGGTTCTTTAATAATTTAATAATAATTATTCCACCATTATACAGGAGGTTAACCTACCCTCGACCAAGGATAAGTACAAAGTAAGGGATTTCTTATCTCACTTTTAATTCTGTTAGATTTCCTTTGTTCGCCACTTATTTATTGCAAGTGGTGTATTGTGTACTTAAATTTGATATATACTATAATTATTATTTTTATATTAATGGAATTATGTGATTAATTTGGTGGTTATTAACTTTTTTTCATACGACTCAATTAGATTACAACTTGGTAAATGGATTTTATCTCACTTATTATTCCCGTGAGATTCATGATGTATTGCCACTATTTCCTTTTGTGTGGTGTATGTACTGGCCATGATTGTATTCCTTGAATAATATAATTTAATATATAGGAATTTAAAACTTTATTTAATAATACTTCTTTCATGGGGTGTATGTTTCGTGAGTTACCAAATTGGAATGGGAATTTCAAATTTCAATTTCCACTCATTGTGCTTTACGCATACTTCATTGATTATTTTACTCCAAGATTATGTGTGGAATCACTATTTATTATTTATGTAGTAATTTCAACTCCCCTTTGTGTGGATACACTTTTGATACACATAATCACCCCATTTATTATTTCTCAAGTCATTGATATGAACTTGATAAGAGTAATCTTAACTCCATTTCCATTCACTGAGTTAAACATCCAAGTCATTGGTGTTGTTTTTACAAGAATATGTGTGAATGTCCTATGATTTATTTACACTGAATATCCAACCATATTTAGTGTATTTATATTTTTAACACATAATTATTTCATTGATTTATCATTAACCTAATGATATAGTCTTTATAAGTGATTTCATCTCAACTTACATTCCATTGAGACTTTTTTGTTGTTATGCACCAATTCACTTTTATTTGGTGTATATATTATACTTTCACATAATATATCATTAATAAATTTATTATAATGATATTATTAAGTTTTTATTACCTCAATTATTCTTATTCAAGCATCTCTCATTTGGTTAGAAACTCTAACTAAAATATCATTTTAAATGTTTAAAAACTTTATTCATCTAAATATTTCTCATTAATTTCCATGTTTTAAAAATGGTTTTAAGGATTTATTTATTTATACATTAATGTTTTAAAATGTTGATTCCTTTCAAAATTTTCAAATTGGTATGGGGAACTTTCATTCAAAAATCTATATTGAATTGCTTCTTAATAAATAATGTGACTTTTAAATGTTTTCAAGAAAAATAGGGATATTTCTCTCAAATAGATTTGATGATTATTTTCATCTATGTCAATATCCTTAATTTTTATTGATTTAGGTTAATTTATTATAATAAAATATTTCATATTGTATTGAATGAGTTATGTTTTAGTGTGGATGTGCTATTTTTATACCATTCATGGTTTATGGTTAATGTATTGACATTTCTTATTCTAGTTTAATATGAATGTTTATGTTATGTTTCATCATTTTCATATGAGGAATGAATTGGACATAGTAAATGATGGGTGGAGCCCGCTATAGCTCGTCGATGCGTCGGTAGGTCTCATGAGACAAACTAGTGTCTTGGCACAAGTCCTTGAAAAAATCGTATTTGTAGTCTTGGCACAAGGCCTTGACTATGTGGTTATGATGTTCGACATTATGAATTCCATCATTATGAGATTATATATTGATATTTCATGTAGTTATTCGACTATTAGAACACCCATGACTATGTTTTATTATGGCATTATTTACTCAGCTCATATTCCTGCCATAAAGTTCTCATGTTTATTATTCGTTAAGGAATGTGTTTTCAATTATTCACCATGCTTAATATTTATGTTATCTTTCGCTATTTTTCTTACCCTTAATGAGCGTTTGAGCTCACCGCTTTCTTATGTTTCATTTTCTCATGATATGAAGGAGTTATTTATGAGTGAATTGTAGGCATAATCTAGTAGTCTTGGATGTTTCTAATGTAATAAATTAGTGTTGTTTTCCTTTTCAAGTTGTAATGTTGAACTTATGTATGTATCTTATTTCCAAGACTACTAACTGATCGATCATTCAAGACTTGGTTCCTTGTAATCATGCCAATGTATTAAAATAATACACTGACCTCTGGGTAACTAGGGTTAGGGTGTTACAGTTTGTATCAAAGGAAGTTTAGTACGAACCTTGGAATCTATATTTAGATAAAATATGATTAGAGCACATTAACCTAAGATAGGATTTGAGTATTAGTATAGATGAACTTCCTAGAAATTTGGTAATGTAGAGATTTTTTGTATTTTCCAAGAAATAAATCATTGTCTGGATACGAGCAGGTAGAGGCTGCTCTGGAACAGATGTACCTTGGGGTGAAAGCTCTTACAAGGAGTTTCAGGGTTGACCCGGGGTATCATGGTACACGAAAATGGGCCTTGCTTCACTCTTGGTTACGACACTCCTGAGGAATATGCTTAGGATAATTTACATTTTATTTACAAACTGATTTAAAGGATTTTAATATAGGATGAGAATAAATGTCCTTGGTTAATCCTAATGTGTTTCAAATTGAAAATATTGGGTCATGATATCCTCTAAATTATTTTATGACTACTGTTACTCAAACAATGATTTCTGGTTTTAGTCAATGGTTGGATTCCAAGGAAGTCATATTAACTTTGAGCATTTTGTTGAAGGTGGGAACAATGGTGTAAATGAGCAAAAAAATGGAATGTTGATAGGCGTAAAAGATATTGTGTTCATGCAAAATTATTTTTCCAAAAATACGATGAACAACATATATATTAACCAACTCCAGGACTCAACAAAGAAGTGAAATAAAATGAATGATAAGAGATCTAGTAGTGGAGACCATGGAGAAAATAATCCTCAATTACCATCATTCAGGAAATGTGGAAGGCGACACCCAAGAAATTTTCTCAATGGAACAAATAAATGCTTTACATGTGGGAAAAAAGGACATAAATTAAATAATTTTTGAGAAAAAAAATGAAGAGTACTATGGAAGAAAATAAAAATGGTCCTTAGAATCCATTTACAGTCATTTTCCGTAAATGTAGGGGACATGGCCATTACCCGAGTAAATTCCCTATTTTATAGGTTTTTTTATTGGTCAAAGAAGAAGCCATGTGGAAATAAATGGTTGGAGAAATGTTTAAAAGTATTAGTGATCTATGTTGATGGGATTAATTTGGAATAATTTTCTCTTGTATTTGTAACCCTGTAGTTTGTCATGTGAAAATGATATTTGAGGAAGAATTATATTTTATCTTGTGAATATACTTATAAATAACCATTTATGTTTTATATGATCATTGAGTTTGAGGCAAATTACAAGTTATTATATTTTGGGATGAAAATTCAATGTATGAGATAAAATTTGTGGTTAAATTATGTTATGGTTATTTTTAGGAATTTATCTCATTTTGGTAATGTTATAAAATTTATTTTTTTAAAACGGACAAGACATAGACCGTGTGATAACCCATCGCTTCGAACAAAGCTATGAGAATCGAACCCACAACAAGAGTGCGATTGTGATTTATCGCCTACCACTGGACTACGTGAAGTCCTTGGTTAGTGTGACTAATTATTTTTAGTTAAATGATTTTATTGATCAATAAAAAGTTGATTTGGGATCTTATTCCATATCAAATGAATACCCTTAGTATAGGAAAATGATTTAGTGATTAAGTGATAAATGTTATTTTGGAAGACATTCTCTCTATTGGGAACACTATATGCCTAAGGAAAATAGAATACTATGAGATTTCATTTGAGGAGTAATTGTGGATTTTTATCTATGTTTTTATTGTGGATTTATAGTGATTTGGTTTATCTATAGAAATGATTAACCTATAATAGAGAATATGTGATTAGGTTAATTACTTTTAAGTATGTGCCTTTAAGAGTAGTCTATGTCATTTGAAGATACAATTTAACCTGGAAGACTACATAACCAAATTATTCTATGTTTTGGGATTCAATATTAGATTGTATTATATTGAAGGATTTTAGGGATTTTTTTTTATTTAATGGTATTTATTTAACTTTGGGGTATTGTTGGTTTAATTTTAGAAATTAATATTAGTGTTTCTTTCTCTAAAGGAATATCTTTTGGGGGGATCATATGATCATGTACTAACCATTTTGTTTTTTATTAATCTCAAAACACAAGGTAAATATATAGTTTATCATTTGTGGATCATGTGATTCTCTATAATTTGATTCTAACTCTTTCGGTGTGACCAAGACATCTTGAATACTCATCGTTTGATAAAAAATTAGTTAGTGGTATAAATTTATTAAATAATGAAACTCTACTTAAAAATTAAGTATATATCTTTATGTTCTTAGTCAATCACATAAATAAATTCCTCATCTTTATGAAATGTAACTTAAAACAAAAAACAAACATTGTCCGTTTACTTTTCATACTGGGAAACTAATAACCACTTGTCCCATCACAAGTTTGTGGTTTTCTTGTTGTTAAATTTCTCTGGATCATGTTTTCTATCCCTCTCCATCAGAACTTGACACTTAATTTATCTTCCATATCCATGTTTTCCCACATGGAATCCTAGTATGGGTTATCTCAGGTAACCTTTGTACTTCTCTTTCTTTCTTTTAAAGTGATAGTTTTATTGACTCTTTTTCCGATGTGGGACTTTAAATTATGTTCCCAAGCCCAATTTTAAAAATTGAAAGGATGAAATTTCAAAAATGGGGGAAGAATGTTACACCCCAAGCTTTCACGGTACATTTCCCTTGGAATAATGTAAAAACATGCATTGTATGCAACTTCGAGATTCTAACACACCACGACCAATCAAACTAGCCATTATGGATAGTAATACCCACTTTTTAAAATTTTATAAATTTTATCTTTCAAAATGGACTTCATTTTTGGATTCATAATATCGAAATTATCTTAGGGTAATTTTTTGGTATTTTTCTGAAAACTTTCAATTTTTGATGAAGAGTGAAAATACTAAATTTTAATTAAAAACAACTTTTTTAATCGAAATAATTTATATTTTTAAAATATAAATTTGAATGGTTTTTAAGTATAATTAGATTATATTTTTATCATTTAATATAATTTAATTCATTGGATGTAATCTCAAGATTAAACTGAACATAAACAAGTGTCAATCATTTGATAGTTACTATTTCATAAAAACACTCTTTTTGTTTTAACAATGGGAATTAATTTTAAATTAATATTTTCTACTTATGTGTTTTGAATTTGGAAAAATAGATTCCATATTTGGAATTATGAGGTCTAAATTTTGTAAATAGGTAACTTTTATTTTTATACATTAGGAATATTTACTTCAGTAAATATTTTATTTACTATGGTTAAAGGGGAAATTCCGTAAATAAGGTTAAAAAATAATATTATAATAATATTAAATTACCCTAACACGTGTCCTAAACCTATTGGATGATACATGTACGACCATGGTAATCCTTGGGTCTATTTTGGTACCCCATGGATCCACTTGGGAGTGATAATGACATTTTATATTAAATAATCTAAAGTAAAGACAAAAATAACATAAGAAAATATATTTTGGTAAAACATTTTTTATATTAGGATATATAATTAATATACTAGACTATAAATATTCATTAAAAAGATAAAAATATTTACTACCTCAGGATATTTTATTTATAATTTTTATACATAAAATAAATATATTTATATATGACACAATAATGATGCGCTATTTTCCTTATTAATGAAACAATCAAATAAATGATATTATAAATACTAAAATAAATATAATTTTAAATTTTTGATTCCATAAAAAACTTCTATAGGTGAATATGACATGTTAGGGTTGATTAAATGTATTTATTTTGAAGTAATAAAGTTTTTAGGACTTTAACAAAAATCAATTATTAAATAATGTCTAAATTGACATAAGTTTTTAAAACAAATACAATATTATTGGTTGATATAACAATCCTAAAAATCTAAGGTTCAGAAAAAAGACTTATATAATGATATTTTTATCATTAATGAACCACTTGGGGTTCTCTTGTATGTTTATTGTAAGTTTATTAACCATATAATATAAAAATACAAAGAGACATGGCAAATGTCAAACTATTTAACTAAGAGTTAAATCTAAAAGATAAGGTTAATATAGTGAACCAAACCTATATAAAACCTATTGGTTGAGATTTTTTCGACCCTTAACTCCCTTATAATTTAAAAAATTAATTTTTGAGCCATTATAAACTGAATATTACTTTATTATAAAATAATATTTCTAGCTTTTCCTATGGTTCCCCTCACCCCTCTTATAAAAGGGAACTTCCCCTTATATCTAATTCACACCTTGAAAGCCATTTTTCTTGGCCAAAAACTACACAAATACCCTATAAACTTTCCTAAAGTCATTATATAGTCCTTAATTTAGTCATAAATCCAACGTAAGGAGCCCTTTTGATCAAATCAAAAGGAAGAACCCGGAAAAGAGGTAAATATCTCCCAACTCTTTCAAGTTCTTTTCTTCTTCCACTTCCTATTTCTTTATTGTTTCCATTGTAAAATAATAAATCCAGTATCTTTTATATGCTTTTATTTTAATATAAAAATGGTACAGCTATATTAATTATTCTATCCATCCTATAAATGACAAAGTCACCATACGTGCATACGTACGGATTACCGTCTTCACGTCGCGATGTGGTTTGTCATTCAAATACATAATCATTTTTATGGGTATAATAATTATTATAAATGATGTAAATAATAAATATAACATTATAATGATTATTTTTATATGATATACCATCCAATTATATATTATTTTAATATCAAAAGAATGATATTGTCGCTCGGGCGTATGTACGGATTACCGTCTCCACGAACGCGATGAGATTCATTCCCCATCATATCCATTCAAGACTAATTTTCATTTGATGATTAAAAATAATGTTTAAATACATAATATCATTATGAATACGAATAAGATACATCCTATCCAAAACAAACAATACTTACGTAACAAATATTATAAAGGAAAACGAATCAGTTAACACCCGAAACGATGATACTACTGAAATACCATTAACAAAGAAATATTAGAAGATCATATATGATATCATATTACTGTATATGGTTCTTTAATAATTTAATAATAATTATTTCACCATGATACATGAGTTTAACCTACCCTCGACCAAGGAAATTTACAAAGTAAGAGATTTCTTATCTCACTTTTAATTCCGTGATATTTCCTTTGTTCGCCACTTATTTATTGAAAGTGGTGTATTGTGTACTAAAATTTGATATATAATATAATTATTCATTTTATATTCATGGTATTCTTTGATTAATTTGGTGGTTATTAACTTTTGGTCATACGACTCGATTGTATTACAATGTGGTAAGGGGATTTCATCTCACTTCTTATTTCCATGAGATTCATGATGTATTGCCACTATTTACTTTTGTGTGGTGTATGTACTGGCCATGATTGTATTCCAAGAATAATATAATTTAATCTATTTGTATTTAAAACATTATTTAATAATCCTTCTTTCATGGGGTTTATGTTTCGTGAGTTACCAAATTGGAAAGGGAATTTCAAATTTCAATTTCCACTCATTGTGCTTTACGCATACTTCATTGATTATTTTACTCCAAGATTATGTGTGGAATCACTATTTATTATTTATTTATTAATTTACACTCCCCTTTGTGTGGATGTACTTTTTATACACATAATAACCCCATTGATTATTTCTCAAGTCATTGATATGAACTTGATAAGAGTAATCTTAACCCAATTTCCATTCACTGAGTTAAACATCCAAGTCATTGGTGTTGTTTTTACAAGAATATGTGTGAATTTCCAATGATTGGTTTAAATTTAATATCCTACCATATTTAGTGTATTTATATTTTTCACACATAATTATTTCATTGATTTATCCTTAACCTAAGGATTCGGTCTTTATAAGTGATTTCATCTCAACTTACATTCCATTGAGACTTCTTGGTTGTTATGCACCAATTCACTTTTATCTGGCATATATATTATACTTTCACATAATATATCATGAATCCCTTTATTCCCAATATATTATTAAGTTTTTATTACCTCAATTATTCTCATTGAAGTGTCTCTCATTTAGTTAGGAACTCTAATTAAAATATCTTTCTAAATGTTTAAAAAATTATTCTTCTAAATATTTCTCGTTAATGTTAATGTTTTAAAAATGGTTTTAAGGATTTATTTATTTGTAAGTTAATTTTATAAAATGTTAATTACTTTAAAAAGTTTCAAAGTGGCATGGGACACTTTGATTAAAAAATCTATATTAAATGGCTTCTTGATAAATAATGTGACTTTTAAATGTTTTCAAGAAAAAGGGGGATATTTCTCTCAAATAGATTTGATGATTATTTTCATCTATGTCAATATCCTTCATTATTCTTGATTGGGGTTAATTTATTATAATAAAATCTTTTATATTGTATTGAATGAGTTATGTTTGACTCTGGATGTTCTATTTTTATACCATTCATGGTTTAGTGTTAAAGTATTAACATTTCTTAAGCAAGTTTAATACGAATGTTTATGTTTCATCATTTTCATATGAGGAATGCATTGGACTTAAAAAGTTATGGGTGGAGCCCACTATAGATCCTCGATGCATCAGTAGGTATCATGAGACAAACTAGTGTCTTGGCACAAGGCCTTGACAAAATCTTATTTTTAGTATTGGAACAAGGCCTTGACTATGTGGTTATCATGTCCGGCATTATGCATTACATCATTATGAGATTATCTATTGATATTTCATGTGGTTATTCGACTAGTAGAACACCCATGAATATGTTTTATTATGGCATTATTTACTCAACTCATATTCCTGCCATAAAGTGCTCATGTTTATTATTCATTAAGGAATGTGTTTTCAATTATTCACCATGCTTAATATTTATGTTATCTTCCACTGTTTTGCTTACCCTTATTGAGCATTTGATCTCACCCGTTTCGTATGTTTCATTTTCCCAGGATATGATGAAGTTAGTTATGAGTGACTTGCAGGCATCATCTTGGAGGATTGGATGTTTATAATGGAATAAATTTGTGATGTTTTTCTTTTCAAGTTGTAACATTGAACTTATGTATGTATCTTGTTTCCAAGAGTACTAAACTGATCAGTCCTTCGGGACATGATTCCTTGTAATCATGCCAGTGTATTAAAATAATGCACCGGCCTCTGGGTAACTGGGGTCGGGGCCTTATAGTCGGTATCAATGGAAGTTTAGTACGAAACTTGGAAAATAGATTTAGATAAACTCTGATTAGAGCACATTACCCTAAGATAGAATTTGAGGATTAATATAGAAGAACTTTCTAGAAATTTGGTAATGTAGAAGTTTTGTGTATTATCCAAGAATTACATCCCTGTCTGGATACGAGCAGGTAGAGGTGGCTCTGGAATAGATGTACCTAAGAGTGAAAACTCTGATAAGGAGTTTCAGGCTTGACCCAGGGTATCCTGGTGTATGACAACGGGCCTTGTTGCACTCTTGGTCACAACACTCCCAAGGGATATGCTTAGGATAATTTACATTTTCTTGACAAATCAAATTTGAAGGATTTTAATATAAGATGAGAATAAATGACCTTGGTTAATCCTAACGTGTTTCAAATTGAAAATATAGTGTCATGATATTCTCTAAATGATTTTATTACTATTTTCACTCACACAATGATTTTTGGTTTTAGTCAGTGGCCGGATTCCAAGTATGTCATAGTAATTTTGAGCATGATGTACAAGGTGGGAACAGTGGTGGAAATGAGTAAAAAAAATGGAATGTGGATAGGCTTAAAAGATATCATGTTTATGACAAATCAGTTTTTGAAAAATATGATCAACAACATATATATTACCCGACTCCTGAACTCAACAAAGAAGAGAAATGTGATGAATGATAAGAGCTCCAATAGTGGAGACCATGGAAAAAATAATTCTCAATTACCATCATACAGAAAATGTGGAAGGAGACATCCAGGAAAGTGTCTCAATGGAACAAAGAAATGATTTACATGTGGGAAAGAAGGACATAAAGTAAACAATTGTCGAGGAAAATGAAGATTACTATAGAAGAAAATAAAAATGGTCCCAATAATCCATTTAAAGTCATTTGCTGTAAATGTAGGGGACATGCCCATTACCCGAGTAAATTCCCTATTCTATAGGATATTTTCTTGGTCAAAGAAGAATCCATGTGGAAATAGATGGTTATAGAAATGTTTAAAAGTATTAGTGATCTTTGTTGATGGGATTACTTTGGAATAATTTAATCTTGTATTTGTAACCCTACAGTTTTTTATGTGAAAATGATATTTGAGGAAGAATTATCTTTTCTCTTGTGGATATAGTTATAAATAACCATTTGGTTTTATATGATCATTGAGTTTGAGGAAATTACAAGTTAGTATATTTTGGGATGAAATTGCAGGCTATGAGATAAAATTTGTGGTTAAATTATGTTATGGTTATTTTGAGGAATTTATCTCATTTTGGTAATGTTATAAAATATATTTATTGAAAAAGGACAACACACAGACCATGTGATAACTCGTCGTGTCAGACAAAGCTGTGGGAATCGAACCCACAACCAGAGTGCGATTGGGATTTATCGCCTACCACTGGACTACATGAAGTCCCTTGTTATTTTGACTAATTATTTTTAGTTAAATGATTTTATTGATCACTAATAAGTTGATTTGGGATCTTATGTCTTATCAAATAAATACCCTTAGTATAGGAAAATTATTTGGTGATTAATTGATAAATGTTATATTGGAAGACATTTTCTCTGTTGGGAACAATATATGCCTAAGGAAAATAGAATAATATGGGATTTCATTTGAGGAGTAATGGTGGATTTTTATCTATGTTTTTATTGTGGATTTATAGTGATTTGGGTTATTTATGGAAATGCTTAACCTATAATAGAGAATATGTGATTAGGTTACTTACTTTTAAGTATGTGACTTTAATAGTAGTCAATGTCATTTGGAGATAAAATTTAATGTGGAAGACTACATAACCAAATTATTCTACTTTTTGGGTTTTAATATTAGTTTAGATTATATTGAAGGATTTTAAGGACAATTGTTTATTAAATGGTATTTATTTAACTTTGGGGTATTGATGGTTTAATTTTAGAAATTAAGATTAATGTTTCTTTCTCTAAAGGATTATCCTTTTGGGGGATCATATGATCTTGTACTAACCATTTTGGTTTTGATTAATCTCTAAAGACAAGTTAAATATATAGTTTATCCTTTGTGGATCATGTGATTCTCTAGAAGTTTATTCTATCACTTCCGGTGTGACCAAGTCATCTTGGATACTCATTGTTTGAAAAAAAATGAGTTAGTGGTAGAAATTTATTAAAGAATGAAACTCTACTTAAAAAGCAAGTATATCTATTTGTTTTCTTATTCAATCACATAAATAAATTCTTCATCTTTATTAAATGTAACTTAAAACAAAAAAAATATTGTCTATTTACTTTTCCTACAGGGAAACTAATGACTGTTTGTCCCATCACAAGTTTGTGGTTTTCTTGTTGTTAACTTTATCTTGATCATGTTTTCTATCCATCTCCATAAGAACTTGACACTTATTTTATCTTCTATATCCATGTTTTCATACATGGAACCCTAGTATGGGGTATCTCAGGTGACCTTTGTACTTCTCTTTCTTTCTTTTAAAGTGATAGTTTTATTGACTCTTTTTCCGATGTGGGACTTTCAATTATGTTCCCAAGCCCAATTTTAAAAATTTTGAGGATGTAATTTCCAAAATGGGGGAATAATGTAACACCCCAAGCTTCCACAACACGTTTCCCTTTGAATAATGTAATAGCATGCATTGTACGCAACTTCGAGATTCTAACACACAATGACCAATCAAACTAGCCGTTATGAATAGTAATACCCACTTTTTGAAATTTTATAAATTTGATCTTTGAAAATGGAATTAATTTTTGGATTTGGAATATCAAAATTATCTTAGGGTGAATTTTTGGTATTTTTTTGAAAACTTTAAAATTTTGATGAATAGTGAAAATACTAAATTTTAATTAAAAACAACTTTTTTAATTGAAATAATTTATAGTGTTAAATTATACATTTGAATGGTTTTTAAGTATCATTCGATTATATTTTTATCATTTAATATAATTTAAGTCATTGGATGTAATCTCACGATTAAACTAGACAGAAACAAGTATCAATCTTTTGATAATTATTATTTCGTAAAAACACGCTTTTTGTTTTGACAACG
This sequence comes from Viscum album, assembly GCA_963277665.1. Lineage (NCBI taxonomy): Eukaryota > Viridiplantae > Streptophyta > Magnoliopsida > Santalales > Viscaceae > Viscum > Viscum album. The sequence continues at coordinate 1,437,857,604 of OY728123.1, read as the reverse complement.
AGAATTAATTTTAAATTAATTTCTGCAACTTCTGTGTTTTGAATTTGGAAAAATAGACTCCATATTTTGAATCATGAGGTTTAAATTTTGTAAATAGGTAACTTTTATTTTTAGACATTATGAATATTTACATCAATAAATATTTTATTTACCGTGGTTAAAGGGAAAAATCCAATAAATAAGGTTACAAAATAATATTATAATAATATTAAATTACCCTAACACATGTACTAACCCTATTTGATGATACATGTCCGACCATGGCAATACTTGAGTCAATTTGGGGACCCCATGGAGCCACTTGGGAGTGATAATGACATTTTATATTAAATAATCTAAAGTAAAGAAAAAAATAACAAAAGAAAATATATTTTCGTAAATTTTTTTTATATGATGTTATATAATTTATCTATTAGACTATAAATAGTCATAAGAAATATAAAAATATTTCGTACCTCAGGATATTTTATTTATAATTTTTAGACATAAAATAAATATATTTATATATGACACAATAATGATGTAGTATTTTCGTTATTAATGAAACAATAAAAAAATGATATTATAAATACTAAAATAAATATAATTTGAACGTTTTGATTCCATACACAAATTTTATAGGTTAATATTACATTTTATGGTTGATTAAATGTATTTATTTTGAATTAATAAAGTTTTTAGGACTTTAACGAAAATTAATTATTAAATAATGTCAAAATTGACATAATTGAGTTTTTAAAACAAATACAATATTATTGGTTGATATAATAATCCTAAAAATCTATGGTTCAGACAAAAGACTTATATAATTATAGATGTATCATCAATGAACCACTTGGTATTCTCTTGGAAGTTTATAGTAAGTTCATTAACCATATAATATAAAAATACAAAGAGACATGGTAAATGTCAAACTATTTAACTAAGAGTTTAATATAAAATATAAGGTTAATATAGTGACCCAAACCTGTATAAAACCTATTGGTTGAGATATTTTCGACCCATACACACCTTATATTTTAAATAATTCATTTTTGAGCCAATAGAAATCGAAAATTATTTTATTATAAAATAATATTTCTAGCTTTTCTTAAGGTTCCCCTCAACCCTCTTATAAAAGGTCACTTCCACTTCTCTCTAATTCACAACTTCAAAGCCTTTTGGATCGGAAAAACCCTGACCAAATACCCTCTCAACTATCCTCACTTCAACATAGAGTTCTTCCTTTAGTTATAAAGCCAACCTAAGGATCCCTTTTGATCAAATCAAAAGGAAGAACCTGAAGAAGAGGTAAATATCTCACCACCTCTTTCAAGTTCTTTTCTTCTTCAAATTCCTCTTTATTTATTGTTTCCATTATAAAATAATAAATACAATATCTTCTATATACTGTGATGTTATTATAAAAATGGTACAACCATATTAATTATTCTATCCATCCAATAAATGACAAAGTCACCATACGTGCGTACGTACGGATTACCATCTCTACGTCGTGATGTGGTTTGTCATTCAAATACTTCACCATTTTTATGGGTATAATAATTACTAAAAATGATGTAAATAATAAATATATCATGAGAATTATTCTGTTTATATGACATACCATCCAATTATATATGATTTTAATATCAAAATAATGATATTGTCGCCCGTGCGTATGTACGGATTACCGTCTCCACAAACACGATGAGATTCATTCCCCATCACATCCATTCAAGAATAATTTGAATTTGATGATTAAAAATAATGTTTAAAGACTTAATATAATTATTAATATGAATAATATACATCCTATCCATAACCAACAATACTTATGTAACAAAGTATATAAAGGAAAACGAATCAGTTTACACCCAAAACGATGATACTAACGAAATATCATTAACAAAGCAATATTAGAAGATCATATATGATATAATATTAATGTATATGATTTTTTATAATTTAATAATAATGATTTTACCATTATATATGAGTTTAACCTACCCTCGACCAAGGAAAAGTACAAAGTAAGGGATTTGTTTATCTCACTTTTAATTCCGCGAGATTTCCTTTGTTCGCCACTTATTTATTACAAGTGGTGTATTGTGTACTGACATTTGATATATACTATCATGATTATCATTATATTCATGGTATTATATGATTAATTTTTTTTTATTAACTTCTGGTCATACGAATCGATTGGATTACAACGTGGTAAGGGGATTTTATCTCACTTCTTATTCCCATGAGATTCATGATGTATTGCCAGTATTTTTGTGTGTGGTGTATGTACTAGCCACTATTGTATTCCTTGTGTAATATAATTTAATCTATTGTTATTTAAAACTTCATTGAATAATCCTTCTTTCATGGGGTGTATGTTTCGTGAGTTACCAAATCAGAAAGGGAATTCAAATTTCAATTTCCACTCATTGTGATTTACATATACTTCATTGATTATTTTACTCCAAGATTATGTGTGGAATAAATATTTATTACTTAGGTAGTAATTTACCCTCCCCTTTGTGTGTATATACTTTTGATACACATAATCACTCCATTGATTATTTCTCAAGTCATTTATATGAACTTGATAAGAGTAATCATAACTCAATTTCCATTCATTGTGTTAAACATCCAAGTCATTGGTGTTGTTTTTACAAGAATATGTGTGAATGTACTCTGATTTATTGACACTTAATATCAAACTATATTTAGAGTATTTATATTTTTCACCCATAATTATGTCATTTATTTATCCTTGACCTAAGGATATGGTCTTTATAAGTGATTTCATCTCAACTTACATTCCATTGAAACTTCTTTGTTGTTATGTGCCAATTCACTTTTATTTGGTGTATATATTATAATTTGAAATAATATATAATTAATCCCTTTATTCTCATGATATTATTTTGTTTTTATTACCTCAATTATTCGTATTCAAGTGTCTCTAATTTGGTTAGGAACTCTAACTAAAATATCATTTTAATTGTTTAAAAAATATATTCTTCTAAATATTTCTCATTAATGTCCATGTTTTAAAAATGGTTTTAAGGATTTATTTATTTGGACATTAATGTTTTAAAATGTTAATTCATTTCAAATGTTTCAAAGTGGTATGGGGAAATTTGATTAAAAAATATATTTTAAATGGCGTCTTGATAAATAATGTGACTTTTAAATGTTTTCAAGAAAAAGGGGGACATTTCTCTCAAATAGCATTGATGATTATTTTCATCTATGTCAATATCCTTCATTATTCTCAATTGAGGTTAATTTATTATAATACAATATTCTATATTGTATTGAATGAGTTATGTTTGACTGTGGATGTGCTATTTTTATATGATTCATGGTTTATAGTTAAAGTATTGGAATTTCGTATGCTAGTTTAATATGAATGTTTATGTTATGTTTCATAATTTTTATATGAGGAATGCATTGGACTTAGTAAGTGATGGGTAGAGCCCACTATAGCTCCTCGATGCATCAGTATCTGTCATGAGACAAACTAGTGTCTTGGCACAAGGCCTTGACCAAATCTTATTTGTTGTCTTCGCACAAGGCCTTGACTATGTGGTTATGATGTTCGACATTATGCATTCCATAATTATGAGATTAGCTATTGATATTTAATGTGGTTGTTTGACTAGTAGAACACCCATGACTTTGTTTTATTATGGAATTATTTACTCAACTCATATTCCTTCCATAAAGTGCTCTTGTTTATTATTCGTTAAGGAATGTGTTTTCAATTATTTTCCATGATTAATATTTATGTTATCTTCAGCTGTATTTCTTACCCTTACTGATCATTTGAGATCACCCCTCTCTTATGTTTCATTTTCCCATGATATGAAGGATTTAGTTATGAGTGACTTGCAGGAATAATCTAGGAGGCTTGGATGTTTCTAATGGAATAAATTAGTGTTGATTTTCTTTTCAAGTTGTAATGTTGAACTTATGTATGTATCTTGTTTCCAAGACTACTAAATTGATCGGTCCTTCGAGAATTGATTCCTTGTAATCATGCCAATGTATTAAAATAATGCATTGGCCTCTGGGTAACTGGGGTCAGGGCATTACACCCTTTCATCATTTTCTACAATGGAGAGTGGTTAATGGTATCATAAAAGTGGTGGATGAGCCTTGTGTATCAAGAAAAGATGGGGAACATCATCTTTGGTTTGTGATTTTTGGTATATTCCGATTCTTCGTACTAGTGTGTATTCTCACTGCATAAGAACCGGAGTTACAGAACCACCATCAATGAAGAAAGTGTACCAAATATTATTCCACTTCTTCAATAATGGAATCATTTCCTATATCATAGCTTCTAAAACAAAATAATAAACTACTGAGTCGACTTCCCTGATGGTCTATACTAGATGGGTATTCACTTATAGGATCTCTAACATAATTTTATTTTTTACCACTAATTGTATCTATGTAAATCTTCTAATAAAATTCTTAATAATACTTTAATTCCATTTGAAAGGTATAAGTAATAGATGAATTTTTTTTCACCTAGGCTTGGATAACTAGAATCATTGGAGTGTGTTTGTTTTGGGGTTGGGGATGAAATAACTTCCCCAACATGTTTATATTCTTGAATGCCCTTTACTAAGAATTGGGGATCATATACCAATCTGGTATAATTTTTCTAGCCACTCCATATATCTCTCTATTAGTTTGGATTCATTCAAGGCATACCCTTTCATTATGCGATAATATTTTTAAGAGTTTATACAATAATATCAAGTGTTTATTCCTAATCATTAATGGATTCCACACAAGGGGAATGAAAAAATGAGGTTATAAACCTCAATGATATTTATAGTGAAGTTGATACACATGGGTATTTTACTATACAATGAAAAGAGGCATAAATTTATGAAGCCTGAAAATCCCCCAACCACAAATGAAAATGAAGAAGAAAACGACATTGGATTTTCTTTTACTTCTTCCAATAAAAATCAAGTACTTGTTTTCCTTTTGTGTTAGGGTGTATTTTCCTCTTTTATTTTCCTCATACCAAAGATAGATAGTCATAAAAGTAATCTATAATGAGTGTAGTTATGATAACAATGGTAATAAATAGATTCTAGGTCAAACTACAGTTCCATTTTCCATTATAGTTCCTAGAATATAATTACTTTTTTATTTCCTTGAATTTCATTCAAATTAGTTTTCACAACACTAGGATACTTCTTGTATCCTAGGAGGTCCAAGTAATCCATGTCACCACCAGTCACCACATATACATGAGTTATCATAGACATGGGATAATTAAAGTATCACAGTGATTTCTTGTCCCTACCAAGATGGGTTAGACTAGGGAAGACCATATAGGACCAAGTAATTCATAGTGAAAACATGGTCATTCATAGATTCTCACTAACCAAGGAGTAACTGGGATACATGAAGTATCCCAATGAGGTCCTACCATGAATCCATCCATTTTGTGAGTGCTAGTGAATCATAAGTTTTTATTCAAATAACTAGATATGTTATACCTAACACTATGTTAATCAGTCCGATGGGATCATTTCAGAGTCAGTGTCAGTTCAAGAATAAAAATAAGTAACCGAAAAAAGGTGATACAAACATATCCATTATAGTAAGGAATATTTGGAACTCTTAACTATGAATGAATAACACTATTTTATTCTAATAAAGATACCTAGTGAAAGGTGATCAAGACCATTGTATAGGTGCAGGTGTGTACATAGTGATTGAGGTGAAGAAGGAAGCGATCATGTGAAAACAAAGTAAGACATGCATCTCTTCCACCATAACTTACTAAAGAATACAATGGTTCATATTACATGGTATTGGACCAATGGGTTCAACACTATTCAATTTTTTTTAATTAAAAAAGGTGTGTCAACCGGATGAGGTCCTTCAGACTATTTCTTGGAGTGACTCCATTTGTATGAACCTGTTTCCATGATGATGTACTCCCAATGACAATCATAATGAAGTATATTATTGATAGATAGGATACTATAAATTTCCCGAATAGTGATGAAATGAGGCAATTAGCCTTTGATAATATCAGTGTTCCAATTTTAAAAATATATAGTGACTACAATAAGAAAAAGAATATAATCCCTCTCCTTATAGTTTGTAAAATCTCTCTACCCCTCAATTATTTGAGGTACTAATACAAAGGATAAGATGTTTGGAAAATGGTCAGGAAGGTACCTTTTTATCCAAAAGGTGGTGCCCAATGAACCCCATAATTTTATGGACATGGGAACCTATTTGATCTATGAGTACCCTATGCAAGACCATCCCAACAATTGTAGGAGGCCACCTTGGGACTGGAGTGGTCGCAAATCATATATCCACAATGATTTATCAAAGACCTGAAACCCATTTACATTGTGTAGAAGGTTGAACTGCTTGTATAAGTCAATGAATAGTTGAAATATAGTGGATGAATAAATTTTCTTGAGCCCCCTCTAGACTGTGGTTTCCACCCAACTCACTCATTTTTCAACTGGAGAGTCAACATTGAAGAAATACCCCACCAGATTAATGGAGATTGAAACAGAAGTAGGAATATAATTCTAATTTTCCAATCAAGATAAACAACCATCTACCTAATTTCAAGGAATGCACAAAAAACTCAAAGGACAATAGGAAACATAGAGGTGAGATATGTTTGATAATCAAATAAAGGGGTTTAGGGTGAAATGTAGTTCATTGGTGCACTAGTTTGAGTGGTTCGTGTGGAACATGAAACTCAATTGGGAGCACCAATTCGGTTGATATCACTAGAATAATATAATAATCCTTGATGGTACTCCAAGATATCTTGGATTACTAGCTTTGAGTTTCTGATACAAATGAACAATGAAACCTTAGTCCTCAATCATATCTCACCAATTGTAAGCTAATACGCCAGCAAGCATGATCCGTCACACAATATGATGGAAGATCATGACCAAGCCCATTGACATGAGGGGGTCATCACTATTAGAGTAGATTAAAAAAATTTCCTAGTACCTCAATGACACTTTGGCTATTTCATGTACCCAAAAAGGACAATGATGCTTTACGAACACAAATCTCAGACACCTCTTACCGATGTAGGCCTTGGGAATCAAGATACTAGAATGGAATGGAGTCCATCATGCATAAATAATATAATATAATAGTTATAATAGTTCCCACAACATCTATAAGTCAATCATGCTTGAGTGGAACCTCCACCTAAAATAGAAAAATATATAATATGAATGTTATCTTGAATCAGTGTGTGTGAAGCATAGTGACATGGGGGATTGGATTGGGTTGTTAAAGAAGCTAAGATGATATGATCTTGAAAATCAGAACTTACTTGATTTTATTATGAATAGTAATCCATCATCCACATATTAATATATAATGGGTGGTTCATTATTAGTGAGAAATGACTAGAAAAAAGCTTGATTTTTCTCTTTATAGCCTGTTTACACCCATTAAATGAGAATTCATAAATTCCAAAAAGAAGGATTACTTGAATATGGGTATTTTACCCACAATAGAAAAGGAAAGAGAAAGTTTCTGAGACCAGTGGATCATGTAGACCTTTAAAGGACTCAGAATCATGTGACCAATACAAGGTCACAGAAATACTCCACAAGCAATGTATACACTATAGAAAATACCACGTAGTCCCTTCCAAAAAATTCTCTTTATCTTGCGAAGACACTCTCGACATCCTGTTGTTGTGTGGTGGTGGCTGAACAAGATCCCCTCGGCCACATGGTTTGTCATTAGAAAGATCCTAAAAACCCATCTAAAATCATTAGAAAATAAGAGGAAAATTTCAAAAAGGGAAAATTCATTTGAATATGCAAGGATTATAAAATGTATCTCCACTGAGAAGGATAATTATCCTTTGAAACACCCATAGAAACTCACAATACCCCTGAGATTTTGTGGAATAAAACAAAGGCAATAAAGGGGAGGAGTGGGAGCCTCTCATGATCAATGAACATCATGCGACGTGTCTCCAGTGATCTATAAGACACTGCATGTACCTGGTGAGATATTCACCTCATATCATGAAATCTCTTTGGCTTGTTAACCTCATCACGTGAAGTTCCATGAGTATGTATGCGCGACTATGTACTCCCCCTTCGGCTCTCTAATGATAAACAAATGGATTTGTCCATTGAATTCTCATGCACCCCCATAGGACATTTTTTGGTGATGAAAAACATTACAAAAAATAGAGATAATTACCTTGAAAAAACTTGTGAAACATTTCATAATTCCTAAAAATTGTAAAATAAAATGAAAGGAGTAAAAAGGGAGGATGTGTGAGCTCTCGCGATCATAAAATTCATGAGATATGGTAATGAAAATCCAATATTGTCTCACAGAATGTCCCAGAAAAGTAACCTGAGATCATGTGAAGGCCTTTAAACAGGCATCCTAGTCTCATGAAGGCCCTTGTACATGTCAATATGAAAATATGGGATTCCTTTGGAATGCTAGAAATATTAAAAAAATCCACGTTAATTGGTGATAATCCAATAAAGGGAACATTGATGAGGGGACTCATGGTTTATAAATGTTAGGAGACACCCTCAGAGAAATCCATGGAAGAAGACTTGCGAAGTCACATATTGTAGAGCCCTCTTCCAACTCCAGCTTAAATTCGAGCTAGATACTCCATAAAAACCAGCGAAAAACCAAGGTGCAGAGGCCTATAAATTCTCCACCCCGGTATTTAAAAATGAACCTCTAGACTCACTGATGTAGGGTTTTCTTTTTCGCATCTAGGTGCATCAGCACATCTAAGAATCAAAGTAGATATCTTAGAGCAGCTGATCTTGCGACATGCAAGTCTTCCATTAGGTAAAACAGTAGTGAATTTTTAGAGTGATCATGCACCATGCATAATTTACTTTTATTGACCATCTATAGATCACATGAAGGAATTATTAAAAGATTTGAAAAGAATATTCCAAACATCTATGTTTCCGATGATTTTACGCAGGGGCGCGTGCATCCGTCATGCGGGGGGGAGGACGCGCGGCTTGTTGCCCCACATTCCTGCTTTCCAAAGGCGGGCGGCATTCGTTCCTTGTTCAGGGACATCTGCTCCTTGATCGAAACCAGGATGATGGGATTTCGGTTCTTCCTTCCATGGATTCCTCCTCGGAGCTCATCACCTAGTCCGAGTCTCCCTTATAGATTTAAGACAGGTTCATGAATCTCATTCCCGATGCCATATTTTCATGGACACCAGTTAATTACGCTGCTTCTATGAAGACGATCCAAGGGGTTTGGTCGGGGAAGCAACCTTAGGTGACGAGAATGGTCATGCTGGGGTGTCGTTGGCATGTCTTGACGCAGGGGGATTGGCATGTCTATCTTCTATCCCTTATTATAGGGATTCTCGAGGGCGCGGAAGCCCGAGTAATCCAACATCGAATGTGGGGAATTGTGTGCCATCTAAGGTTTTCCTTAGCTTCCCATGTTTAACACGAGGTATTCTGTGTGTTTAACGTCTTGCGGAGACAGATCAGACTGATTGGAACACTGAGAGTGGATCATATTGAAGGACCCCCTAGGGGGAACACCGATATTGGGGCCAGCACATGGGCGGCTTTCCGGATACTAGGGAGTGGAATGAGGTGGCATGATCCCATTGGGATGTGGCGGCCCGGGTAAGGATCAGAATGGGTGATGGAGTGAAGAGGGGCTTGAACCTCATGGAGGCTTCCTATGAATCCCCATGGTAGGGAATCAAAGTCCACGTAGTTCGGTGATATGGTGGGACACCTGAAGAGGCGACGCATGAGAATGAACGCATGGACTGGAGCCTGGAGGAAGTAAGACCTCCGGGCTAGGGCATGAGCTTCCCAAGGCACGTGGGCTCGAGGGAGAGGCCAGGATGAGACGTGGGTGTTTTATATGGGGATTATGCTCTAAGGAAGCCCGTGATGGTGGATATGGGGCTTATGCTCTGAGGCGGCCCATAATGGTGGTGGTGAAATGACACAGAGGGGTCGGAACAACTGAGTGATGGGCTTGAACCACGTGGAGGCTTCCTACGTACCATGCGTTAGCATGGATCAAAGTCCACGTAGTTCAGGGCATACAGTTTATCATCATGCAGGACAAGGGCATACAGTTTAACATCATGTGGGATGAGATACAGTTTAACGTCATGCGGGATGGGATACAGTTTAACGTCATGCGGGACGAGCAATTTGGGGCTTACGCTCTGAGGCGGCCCAAAGGGTTAGCGAACCTATGTGAAGAGGTTGGAACAACCGGGTGGTGGGCTTGAACCTCTTGGAGGCTTCCTACGTACCATGTGTTAGCACGGATCAAAGTCCTCGTAGTTCGCTGGGATGGGGCTTATGCTCTGAGGTGGCCCATAGAGGATTTCATGGTCGATGCTCGCTCTAAGCCCACGTGAGTCATGCTCGGTGTGAGAAACAAGAGGTAGCAGGGACCAGACGATCATGTCGAAAAGGGTGCATCCGTGAGAAGAGGGAAGGGGCTTACGCGTTGAGCAACCCTTGGTGCTAGGAATTACTCCAGTATGGAGGCCCGTGGTGTAAAAAATCACAGAGGGATAGGGATTTGGGACCGGAAAAAGGAGATGCCTCATTCCCTATCACGCCCTCCCCTATCCTTGGCAGTGGGGATGTACGAAGGTGCATGGGTGCAACCTTCCACAAGAGAGGCTAGGGGATTACGCTCTGAGGCAGCCCTTCCCCCGTGGACAAACGCCACTCCAAAAGGAGGATATCATTCCATGCGAGGAAGATTCCATTCCCATGGAGACGAGAGGTGTAAGAATGTCTGAGCCAGGGGGACCTTGCGTGCGAGGCACGAGGTCGGATCACAGTTTAATGTCATGTGTTGAGGACAAGGTGCTTGTTAGTTTAACGCCCTGCAGCTCGGACGAGGTGGGTTCGCTCGACACCCCTAGGGCTTACATGCCCAACACCCTCTACCCCATGTGGGAGGGAAGGCATCGACAAGGCTGTGGTGAAGGGGAGCCGCAGGGTGAACCACCGAGGGGTCCCCGTTAGCGTGGCTATGAGAAGAAGAAATAGCCGTTATCATGCCTATGTGAAGAAGCATTAGGCAAAGCTACGCAATGGGAAACACCGCCCAAGGGACCTTGAGGTTAATTCGTACGAACCTGGAAGACCGTACGGGAAAACAACGCATGCCCGATATTGAGTACATCAGGCGCCTAAGCAGGGAGGCACCCGGGGGGTGTAAAGGTGAGGGGCCCTGGGGTTTGTGCGTAAAGAGAAGGTTTACGTGCAAAACACCAGGTTGTCATGCAATTGGGGCAGAGGTATTGCGCGCGGCTAGGGGGATTGCGCGCACCGAGCATGGATTGCACGCGGGAGGCATCAACCGATTCCCAAGGTTTGGGTGAAAACTAAAGACGGGATTGCGTGCAATTTGGAATGGATTGCGCACAATTGGAAGAGATTGTGCGCAAAGAATAAACCCTGGGGTGTTGGGAAAATTCACTTAAGCCAGTGGGATTGCACACAAAGGCGAACCCCGGGGCAAGGTTGTACGAAAAGGGTTATTACCTAGAAGTCATATTGCACGCACGGGAGTCCGATTTGTGCACATGGGAGCTGGTCCGAATTCCTTAACCCCGAAACGGTTGGGGTCGCCTTCTATTTATAGGCATTCACCGGCGTGGAATTAGTGCGGCACGCGAAATCTTCCACGCCAGGCCCTGTCGGCGAGCAAGGACTCCCCGGGTGGAATCGGGCGCGCAAAATTGCACGCCACACCAGTTATTTTTTGTGAATCCCAGGAGTCCTTCGCGCACACAACATTTTTCTGCGCGAGTACCCTTTAATTTCACGCACCACTTCCAGGCCCTCTGGACCGGGCCTCTGAGTCCGAATATGACTTCGCTTCATCATTTCAAAACCTCCTATAGGAGTTATGGAATTTTTCGGTATCTACAAATGGCCCCCTCGGAATTGGATCGACGAGAGGTCACAATGATTAGATTCCAAAGGAAACGCCGAAATGTCTAAGTGGTGAATCTCCTGGCCACTTTGCGCGCAAAACTCTATCGGGCGAGCAAAACTCCGGGTCAGCACGGAATTCAATTTCCGCGCGACGCGAAACCCTGGCCTCACCTATAAAAAGGGGAGTTGGGTCCCAAGTTCCGTACTCAACCTTTTCCACACGATAGGCTCAATGCTCTAGTGCGCGAATTTGCTTCTGCAGCTGCGCGCAAAAAACACTTTAGCAGCACGCGATTCCTCCCGAATTTTGGGCACATTTCCGCGCAAACTTGGGGTATTGTGTGCCAAAGGTTCTAATTGCGCGCCTAACTCATGAATTGTGCGCCTCAAGGCCAGATTGCATGCAACCCTTTCTGATTCCGCACACCTCTTCCTGATTTCGTGCAACCCTCAAGAAAACTCGGAATGGCTGCAAACCAAGTTGATGAGGGGGAGGCCACCGCTCGTAGAGCCGAAATGGCGGAAAATGAGGAGGTTTATAGCACCAAGGTGGTCGTTTCCAACAACCTAACCTTGTTCAACCTGCTGACCCCCGCCCAGAAAGAGTATCCTCTGTCTGACAACCTCCTGCTCTAGAACTTTGGAATCCTGGAGGAGGTTCCCCTGCCAGGCTTCGAGGTGGACACACCGCGGTCATGGGTGACCCGGGAGGACGAGATTCCCCACTACAACATCACCAACAATGGCCATCCTTCTAGGGAAACCAGGCACATGTACGTATATGTCCTGAAACCGAGGACCAGGACCATTACCGGGGATGAGCCTGCCGCAGAGGATTCTCCATCCCTCTACGCAAGCACATTCCGTCAGAGCATCACGAATGACACTAAGGGCTGGCTGAAAGATTGGGACCTACGGTCTGGGGGAAACTTTACCAGTGAGTGGGCCTGGGTGTTCTGGGTTTGCCATACTTGTGCCCAGTTTGGGGCCGAGCTGCGGCATATTGGCCTGTTCGAGGCGGTATGGACGTCGCAGTTCCACTTCCACCGTCAACCTGAGCTCGGGCCGGAGCTTTTCACCCGGTGGTCCCCTGATACCAACACATTCCACCTTCACCATGGAGAAGTTCGCATCAGCCTCTGGGACATTCACTGCATTGGAGGTATCCCACTGGAGGGCTACCAATACAACGAGTTCGTTCCTCCAAAGAACACATGGGAGGATAGGTCACAGACCCCCATACTGACGTGGCACCTGCTGGAGCTGGGCAAAGGGAGGCTGGGTGTCAAGGAATTTCTGAAGGAAATTTCCTACAAGGGCTGGTTCAGCCAATTCCTAGAGAAGGACCCGATGATCAAGATGTCGGGATGGGGTAAACGGTGCCCAACCGCGACTTAGAGGAGCCAAGATGGGTCGTATTGGAGGACCCCGGAGGTGGGGCAATACCAATCGTGGGGCTACTGTGTCATTGAGGCCTGGGACCTGAATGTCCAGTACGTCGGGTTACTTGCCGCCTTCCTGAGCGGGTGGCTCCTGCCGGTGAGGGACGCGAGGATGGGCATCCGTCCAGCAACACTGGTGATGGCAGGTACCATGTCCGCCAACAAAAGATTCAATCTAGGGGTCCCCGTACTGGCTAGGTTGTATGCCATTCTGGGATGCATCTCTAGAGGGGGGTCTCCTCGGAGAGTATGTGGACCCTTCCAGATATTTCACAGCTGGGTGGCGCCTCATCTCGGTGGGTATACTTTTTCGAACGCCATCCGTCCTCCGGGCAACGGCCTGCAGCCATCTCTACTGAACATCACCGGGGTGGCACCGATGATGCTCAATGAGGAGGGCGTAAGGATCTGAATCGGTAACCACACTAATTTCAACTTCAACCCATTCCCCCACCCCAGTCGGCCAGATGGTGGACAATGGGTGAGGCTCACTGGAGCAACAAGAGTATTTTCAGAGCATCCGGGGTGGGGTTCTCGTGGCTCGGATCGATGGGAAGGTGATCTGTGAGCCTTACGTGCCATCCCAATTATCCAGGAAATTCAGGTGCCTCCAAAGAATGCCGAAGAAGGTATTCACGGCTGTCTAGGAGGAGAAGAATCCATGCGTCCTACGCCAGATGTGGTTGATGTTAACCAATTTTGGCTTCGGCGACGTCATCACCCTTCCTTCCACCGGGGTCGACACTAGCCTAGTAACCGAGTACGCCGAGCACTGTACCATTGTGTACCCTGAGGGGATTTTATGCAAGAGATTCTGGAAACCCGAGACTACCCGCGTGGAAATCGGGCGACGGGGGAGTAGGCGAGGTGCTGCTAGAAGGGGGGAAGCAGGGGCGCGTCAGACAGCGAGGCCTGCGCAGGCCGGGACCTCAGTGGAGGGGACATCACATGGTGCCTCCATGACCTCGTTGCCCGGTGGGGGGTTCACATGAGGTGGCCAAGGAACTACCCGGGAAGCATATAAGATACCTGATCGAACCTTCCCAAGATGAAATTTTCCTGGCAATGTGGTTATCCTGGATGACCCTGCGGTAATCAATGAGCGTTGAAGCCATCTGGCAGAAGATAATGCAGGACGGGATCTAGCTTCCAGAGGTCGGGCTCATTCAAGTTACCGACATAGAAAACTTCCATCGGCGGCATGCCTATCTGACGGCCATGGACACATACGCACGCCAAAGTTGTCTGCGTGCAGAGCCACCTTTCCTGGTGAAAGTGATGTTCAGCCAAGAACATGATCCAGAAACGATGCCACCGGGAGAAGGTGACAGTGGCGAGGAGTCGGAGGGAGAGGAGGAAACAAGAGAAGATGAAGGTGAAGGAGAAGGTGAAGGAGAAGGAGAAGATGAAGGAGAAGGAGAATGAGAACCCAAAGGTGAGGGGTTGCAGGGGGCGACATACCAAGGGATTCTCCGGGAGAGCGGCGAGATTGTCGGCTCTGATCTTGAAACAACTGAGATACTCGAGGTCTGTCTCTATCTTCATTTACATTCCTTATTCGTCCATTCTCTTCTAAAATTTCTTACCCATCTCTCTATCTCACTCAGGAGAACCTAAATGTTGATTAGGCGTTCCCAATAGAGGAGGGAGGAGAGGAACCGGTGGGTCAGGATGGGGCTCCGACGCCCATCATTGAACTAACAACCGCTGAGGGGTCTCCTGTTACGACAACTCCTATAGCGGCCAGAAAACTGGAGGCCGATGGTCTGGGTTCTTGTAAGTCCCATGCTTCACTACTGGAACTTGCTATCAAAGATCCCAACTAATCAGGGTGTGCCTTGCGCAGTGATCTCGACATTGGAGGCTCGTCAGGCTGCTGAGCCCGGGCCGTCCATGAGCGAACCATCAGCGGGCATACCACCTCGTCCAGAACATACTTCCCGCACTGAGACGGCCCTGGCAGTTGGTGAGCAGGGGGCGGCGGACATCAGCAGCGCTGTCATTGGGGTGAGGCTGGAAGCTGACGGAGGCACTGTCACTGTCGAGGAGAGAGAGGAAGGTTGCCCGGATGTCAAGGATCCTACTCCTCATTAAGACATCCCTGAGGCAGATCCAGATGTCGACCTGCTGGCTGCCTTTCCTACGTATCGGCCTGCTGATCCCAAGGAGATAGATGATTCAGTCTCGGAAGCGGCTGGGGAGAGATGGATGACACGACGCAAAGGGTAGAAGTGTATCCAGCACTTTCTTAGGTATCCCCAGTCAGATTGGCTGAGGCGGATGGTATCACTCCAGACCTGTCCATGCTTCCTGTGCACCGGAGGGGCTGATGCTCAATGTCTTCATCTGACAGTCTGTGATTACATGGCCGAGAAGATACGTGAGAGCATCCGGCGCACCGACGTTGGCCAGTGTCGGGAAAGATCGGAGAGCACCCAAGCGTTCCTGAGGGCGGAACAGGAGGTACGGCGCCTTGAAGGGTAGGTGGAAGAGAAGGTGGTATTCATTGCAACGTGCTCTAAGTTCATGGAGCAACTGACGGCCCAACTAGCTGATGCCCAAGAACAACTGATGGAGGCGAGTCACCAGATGACCGTACTTCAAACCAAGCGGGCGTGGGCACAAGCTAGGGTTGGAAAGCTGTGCTCTACGGCTGCTGATGAAGAGAGAGTCTTCAAGGAGCGAGAAGCAGTCCTGGAGGCTACCATCCAAAGGTAAGCAGCATTGGAAAGATCAATCCAGCACACTGATCCCAAAGGGCTCTGTTTTTTCCATCTCATGAACTTTTTTTCTTCCACTGCTCAACATTTCGATCCAATGTATGGACAAATATATTTATCTGTACCATTGGTTTAATATGCCCACCATAATTTCGAAAATGAATAACAACTCACCCCTAAGCTCCTGTGGGTCGCACCCAACGTGAGAACTAAAGGATGCTTGTGTTATCATTTTTTCCAACTGTGGGGAATTAACCAAGCTTCAGGCATCCGAACTCGGGCCTAGATTTCTGAGGAGAGAACCTCATACCGATTGACATACCATCTTCTCAATGTGTTCTGACACAAGAGAGGGGCAATGCCGAGGGAAATGAAATCCATCCGAACATTGGGAGATGAAAAAGGTGAATCATTTCACCCGAATTCGGAACACTATAGGGGCACGACGATGGAGGATAACTGTTAACCGTGGCGGAAACGCAGCATCCATATCGCATTGGCCTGAAATGGGGACAACAAATGAGGGATTACCACTGACCATGTTCGCAACACGGGGCCTAACTCAAATATCGTCGATCAGTCTTCCAGAACGTTGGCCCAAGAAAGCAGGTAGATGATGGTCTATCATTCATACTATTACAATAGGTGGACCAAAGGTCTATCATCCATATTGTTACATCAGGTGGACCAAGGTATATCATCCATACTATTAGGGGGTCCCATAAAACATGACCAGTCTTCCGGAACGTTGGACCAGAACAGCAGGCGGACCGTAGGTCAATAATCCATATTGCTACAATAGGCGGACCAAAGGTCAATCATCCATACTGTTAGGGGGTTCCATCAAACATGGAAGAGGACGAGGATATGAATAAAGGGGCACACAAATCATGGAAAGTGGAGTGGTGGTTTGTTCGAATACAGTCCAACACTCCCAAAATTGCGCCACCGTGGTGGAGGCGCATTAGGCGGACGCATCAATCTGGTCACGGATCATCCCAATTTTCAGACAGGACCTCTCTGGCGAGAGAACTGTTGCTTCCCACCATCAAACTTATCCAAGGTAGATGTTGAAATTACACCACTCCCCAAGAAGTCAGGCAAAGGGGCTGACAGTAAGGAGGGATGGGATTTGGTAATCCCTGGGGATGGACCCAAGACGAAATGTCCATGCGTTCCTATGTATCTCATAAGGATAAGAATCAGTCCACACGTAGTTCTTTATGGTGCTTTTTAATGTCATAGAGGATATGACATAGGAGGGATAATCCTTAGAAAGGGGTGTGCGTGGTACAACTATTGAAAATCTGACGTGAATGAGGACATAATCCCGCACTATGCCACGCAGTCTTGTGGTTGATGTCCCGAAGGTGGGACCGAAGAGACAAACTAGTTGAACTCGAGCTGAACCCAAATACAGGAGGTCTGGGCATTCCGACGTATCCCATCGGGATGGGAATCAAGCCAGACATAGTTCTTTGGAGATATTAGTTTTATGGTCTTAGAGCTCGGACCAGGGATCAGTAATAAGGGCAGGAGATGCATAGTAAAGTGACTGAAGAAACCTATCGTGAATGAGGACGGGGTCCTGCTTACCATGTGCTTCTTGGGGACGTGTTTAGGCTGAGGGACTGAACACGAAAGTTAGGTTGGGCCTGCGGGGAAGTACCCAGGCGCTCCTACGTATCTTATAAGGATGAGAATCAATCCATACATAGTTCTTAGGGGTACGACATGACATGGTGCCTGCGCAAAGGATGAGAGTGGCGTGTGGGTCTAGCCCTCACACCAAAAGAAGTTGCATTTGATATATCTTGTTTGTCCTTGAAGGTGAATGGATTTTATTTTGTGGAACGACCGGCCTAGGTTATAAATTTCTGGCATCACCACAATAATCAAGCCATAACAGACATTGAAAAATGGTATGGCATTCGACCAATACCTGACGTGATGTCCCCTATGGGGAGGTTACCACAATGCAGTGCGTTTTTCGTCATGCGGCCAGGACGATATCATCACAGTTTATGGTCATGTGGTGGGTCCAGACAACACAATTTAAGGTCATATTGCTTGGACCTAGGGAACACGCACGATGCGATAAGGCGCACCCGGGGTGGATGAGAACATATCCCCATACCGTCACCACAGGCGGTTCCAGGAGAGGAGCCTCGGGCCAAGGAGTCGTCGAGGGTCCAACAATCAGGGGGCAGGAGAGGCTAGATTCCAGCTAAGCTGGGCCCGAAATGCAATTTCTGGGTGACTCCTCGTTTCCCATAGGGGTGAGGGTCAAGCTGCGCATGGTCCTTAGAGAAAACCCAAGCATATACTCTTTAGAGCTCAGCTCGCGGGAGCCCTGAAAGACGCCGTTATGCAGCTTTGTCCATCTAATGTGTGGAGGTGCACTGAGGGCTAGTGTAAGGAGTGTCAAAATTACACCTTGACATGATGGTGTGGAACATAATGTGAATCATGCAACCAATATTCAGGGCCTGAAGGATCCGGCGTGGCGACCTAGGATTACTGCTGACCATGTTCGCAACAAATCATCCTATCATGTTAGCGTAAAATGGGGACAAAAAAATGACCATCGATCACTGACCATGTTCGCAACGCAGGATTTGTATCAATTTGTTGCCTGAAACCCTCGGGGGAGTTGGACCGTGATGGTAGGAGAGCCCTTGGGTGTTGTATCTAAGCTGTTCTTGGGGGTCCCTCTAGGTGTGAGAGATAATGGGGGCCCAGATGAAAGGGAGCATGAAGCTTGGAAAGTGGACGAAAACTTGCCTAAGTCGAACCTGACACTCCAGGTCCTAGACTGGAGTACTCTAATCACATTAGCGGACCACTGTAAAGGGCCTAAGGGATCATTTTGAGAGTGGCCAAAAGATAGAGGATTCCCGGGAGGAGGGGGGCATGGTGCCAAAAACCCTATATCACACCTATATATCCCCCCGTGGGGAGGGATAGGCCAAGAGGCCGAGGTGACTGGGTGATCATAGGATCTCTTGAGAGATAGGGCTGGACCTGAAACCTAGGTGTTCAGGTGGTCCTACGTATCCCATAAGGATGGGAATCAATCCGCATGTAGTTCTAGAAGCACAGTTTAACGTCATGTAGAACAATAAGGGTAATTCCTTCTAGGAATGTGTATGGCGCCGAGGGTAACCCATGGTGGATGAGGACATAGTCCTACACTACACCACACACTCCGGGTAAGGACTGGGCTAAGGGGCCCGAGAATGCCAAGGGGCCTGAGGTTAGGTCTCGGTCAGGGAGAACTGACCAGCTTGTAGTTTAACGTCTTGCAGTGAGGACGAACAAGCAGTTTAAGGTCATGCTAGACCATAAGGGTCTTAGTTGAAGGTCTTATAACTCGGACCAGAGGGGTCCAGAAGTGGGGCCAAGTGTAGTTTAAGGTCATACCAGACCATTATCCAGTTTAAGGTCATGGGGGACCCTTATCCAGTTTATGTTCATGGGGGACCCTTATCTAGTGTAAGGTCATGGGGGACCCTAGGGGTCCAAATGTAGGACCAAATGCAGTTTAGAGTCGTGCTGGACCCAGGGGCCTCAAGTAAAGTACTGCTTGAGGAACTTGGCATTGGTGGGAGGAGTTACACCCTCACCATCCATAGTCACCAGGGAATACGCACCATTGGGATAGACCTTATGGATGATGAGATCCCCCTCCCATTTGGGCTCCAAATTGGGTGGTTTCCTGCCAGGAATCATTGGCGCCCTGATGGCCAGTACCAGATCACCTTGCAGGAAAGAGCAAAGGTGAACCTTCTTGTTGAAAGATCGAGCCATCCTTCTCTGATGCCTTTCCAGGTTGTGCAAAGCGTGAAGCCTATTCTCGTCCAGCGCTTCCAATTCAGCTAAACGGATTTCAGCAACTCTATCGGGCGCTTGCTGGTCATAGACCGCCGTTCACAATGAGGGCAACTGAATCTCGATGGGCAGGACAACCTCAGCTCCGTATACCAGGGGATACAGTGTCACCTGGGTGGAGTTACGAGATGTCATCTGATAATCCCAGAGGGCATTGGGGAGCTTGTCCGAACAACTTTTCTTATTATGACCAACCATTTTTTGCAGAATGTTAGAGAGGGTTTTGTTAAACTCCTCGATCTATCCATTCGCCTGTGCGTGATAGTGAGAGGTATGGTTAGAGCGAATGTTGTACTTGGCGTACAATTTCTTCAGCTCGGCTGCTCGGAAGTTAGTTTCGTTATTTGTGAGGATAGCGTGAGGTAATACAAATCGATAGATGATGCTGGAACTCACTAAGTCAGTGATAGAACGGGCTTTGACTTCCTTGAGTGAAATTTCCTCTGCCAACTTGGAAAAGAAATCCGTAGTGGTCTGGATGAACCGACATTGGCGAGCCGTCGCTGGTGGGTAAGGTCCTACGACATCCAACCCCCAGACTGAAAAGGGCCAAGAATACTTGGTAGTGTGGAGGGGCTCTGGTGGATGATGCACAAAGTTTGCATGAACTTGGCACACGTGACACCTCTTGGTGAACTTGATACAGTCATGGATCATGGATGGCCAAAAGTACCCCAGCCTCCGAATCTGGTGGGACAACTTCGACCCGGCTTGATGGGTGCCACAGGAACCCACATGCACCTCTTTCATGACCTGAGGGATCTCGACTCCTTGAAGGCAATGGAGGAGAACAAATCCGCGTCTATAAAGGAGCTGCTCAAGGATGGGATCACTCTGAAGGGTAAACTGTAGCGCGTGACGTCGGATTCGCTCACGCTCAGCTCGGTCCGACAGAAGATTTCCGTGTTGGAGGTATTCAACCAAGGGAGTCCTCCAGTCAAGAACTACTTCGATTACCGCATATGAAGTCCCCGAGGATCCTGACGTAGGGGCACCGGCAGTGAGATGGTTCACCCGCGGGCCACGATCATCCTCCGGGATAACAGGAGCAATGACTCTACGATGTTCCATGTGGATAACCAGGTTGGTCTGTTCGGGCTCTGCAAGTGATGCGGCCAGGCTGGACAAAGTGTCTTCCCGACTATTCTGTGATTGGGGAATATGAACGACCTCTGGCCGAGAAGGGTACTTAGCCATTAGACGGAGGGTGCACTCTAGTAATGGCACGAGTTCTATCTTTTTGACAACATAGTCACCATTGACCTGCTTGATGACTAGCTCAGAGTCCCCTTTCACATGAAGATGGGGTACATTAATCTCGAGAGCCAGTGATGAGGGCATGATATTCTACCTCATTGTTGGTGCAGCCTTATAACAGCAGGAACGAATACGGCAGAATAGCTTGCTCCGGGGTGATGAAGATGACGCCCAGGCCCACTTTGTTGAGCCTAGGATCGTTGATCCTTCTACTGGTGGGGCTCTGGGAGGCACCGTCAAAGTGCATATTCCAGCATGGGATGACATGATCAACTGAGAGGATTACCTCATCAGGAAATCCTAGATCCAGTGGATGATCCGCGGAGGTTGTGTGGGGAGCTAAGAAGTCTGCCAACGCCTGTCCTTTGATAGCCTTCTGTGGTACAAACCTAATGTTGAACTACTAGAGGATCACCGCCCAGCGCGCCAGTCGTCCGGTCAATATAGGTTGGTTTAGGATGTACTTAAATGAGTCTACCCGAGATACTAGCTATACCTCGTGGTTCTGCAAGTTGTGCCGCAATTTCTGCACGGCAAAAACGAGCACCAGGTAGCTCTTCTCGATGGGAGAATATCTAACTTCCGTATCGAGGAGCATGCAGATGAAGTAGTAGAGGATATTCTCTGTTCCCTCGTTGTTCTTCTGGGCAAGAAGTGCACCAAGGGACCATTCCAGGGCGATCACATAAAGGACCAGCGGATTTCCAGAAATGGGTGGCATCAGGACCAGAGGTTTGAGTAGATACTGCTTGATTTCCTCAAAGGCGTTCTGACACTTTTCATCCCATTCATAGGTGGCGCCTTTCTTCATGATCCAGGAAAAGGGATTACACTTTCCGGACAGATTCACAATGAATCAACATATATAGGCTAAGTGTCCTTGGAGGCCTCTGAGCTCCCGAATATTACTCGGGGGAGGCATCTGGCTGATGGACTTGATCTTCTCTGGGTCGATCTCGATGCCTCAGTATCTGAAAACGAATCCAAGAAACTTTCCGAAGGTGACCCCGATAGCACATTTCAATGGGTTCATCTTGAGGTGGAGAAAACAGAGGAAGACGAACACTTTCTCAAGGTCTTTGAGATGGTCCCGACGCTGGCGAGATTTAACCACCAGATCATCCACGTATCACTCCACCAGTGTCCTGAAAATGGGCTTGAATATGCGATGCATGGCTTGTTGATAGGTGGCACCCGCATTCTTCAGGATGAAGGAGATAACCTGGTAACAGAAAGTACCTTGGGGGGCCCTGAAGGTAGTGAACTCTTCATCCTCGGGGGCCATCCGGACCTAGTTGTACCCAGGATACCCATCCATGAAGGAGAGGGCTTGGAACCCGACCGTGGAATCGACCATTAGAGACACATTCTCAGGTCCAAGATGGTCCATTGAATCTTCTATTTAAGTAGAACAAGAAGAAGACATTCCTTACCATGATAATCCTCCTCATGGTAGTGTGAAGTTGGATCATCCGGAATCTACTCCCAAAATCCACTATGGTCAACCTCCCCAAGACGATATCTCTCATGAATAAGGAAATAATCCCCTTTCCCAAACACCTCCATATAGAGGGGTGTTCAAAGATTTGGAACCTTCATATAGAGAGGTTCTCAAATAATTTGGGTCAACTGTATATGGTTCCCCATCAACTTATTGCACCACTCCACTATCATCATTAAAAGACCATCTGAGCCATATTCGATGGTCTGAACAGATGGAGACATGTAATCATGATAAAGGGGAGGCTCATATTGAAATATGAATATAGTTATCTAGAAACAACCTCCCCATTATGTTCTTCCCCTTCATTACTTCTAACTATGAGATCCTAGATGAGTAAGAAAATAGCGCGTTCTTTATCTATGCCAAAATATGTGGGATACTTATCAGTGATTGAAGGATAGACATCCCTTTTATCCAAGATATGAATGTCACCTTCATAAAATCAATATAATTTTCTTCATCTAGACCAGGCTACTATATTCATGGACTAATATCCAAAACTGGAAAAGAACAGTGCAAATTTGAAACATGCATGTGGCCAATACATCGTGACACTTCGACACTTGATCTATAAAGCCACATCATTCATCCGTATTTGTGGATGGGACAATATAGAGAATTATACTTTTCCACACCTCTGGAACAATAGAAATACTCAGATTTTACATCTTTCAATGTTATAGATTTTGATGAATTCAGGGGACTGAGTAATGCTCTGTCTAGTTGGTCACAACAACAAAATTCCCCCAATTTAATGACTCCTAGGAATCACAAACAGAGGGAGAGAATAGAAAAATGGACATCAAAATGGGACCCAATAACCAATTATAATTTATTTCAAACATGTATAATGAAGTTTCTATCACCCGATCGACTTCCCATGGAAATTGGTTCTCATCATGGAATTCCATCACACTCACCTCCCACAAGAGCACAACTTTGATGCATCCAATAGGCTATAATAGTAGCTACCATAACATCCATCTAGGAGAATACTTTCCCCCTAAGTCTAGGAGAATATTTACCACCACCTCCACCCCTTGGATCATCAATTCCTAAGAGGATTAAAGACATATCTTCGGAAGATGTGACCGAACCCCGGACCACCGGGCTAGGGGAATTTATATCTCAATCACCATCTCCAAGATCATCATTCCCTAAGAGGGTCCTGGAAGAATCAATGGTGATTCCAGATCACCCCCTTCTCATAGGGCTAGGGGAATTTATATCTTCATGTATTTCCCAAGAATCATCAAATCCCCAAAAGTTATCACTGGATCCTCAACGAAAGGACCATTCAATTACAATTGTATCCCTAAAGAACCCCCACCCTATAAGGATACATCATTTTCATCATCATCATCCTCACTATAGATAGAATCAGTATTCTCTATATTGGGGGACAAATAGTTGGTGCCCCAGTTATCCACCCACCATGAGGTAAGCCTCTACTAGTTGAGGACCATTTGGAAATCATGACAAGAAACTCCTTAAAGGTCATTACACATAGGCCAAGATAGGAGGAATTCACAACAATGGCGATTCGATACCACCAAGGTAGTAATCCAAAATGGCCCAATATGGTAAAGGTTTTAAATAATGACCCTAATGAAAGTTTTTTAGAATAAACATGTTACATTGAATGTAATGGAACTACCACCATTTCCTAATATGCCTCTATGACTATTTTCAATATCATCATGGAAGACATTTATCAAGACACAAATGTAGAGGGACATAATATGGAAAACCTAACCCAGAATGAGGGTGATTTGGATGCACTAAATGAGGCTACATACACCCGTATCCAAAGAAGGTTCCAAAATATGGGGCCATCGAATATCAAGTTTCCACCTTCATGATTGAACATTTCCAATGGGAAAGGTACAGATACATCCCAGTCACCACCTAGAAGAATTGAAGTTCCTTCCTCAGAATAATATTTATCACAATATGAGAGTAAAATACAAAATCTCCAGAAAATCAATGATGAGCTACTCAGGGGTAATATTCATGTTGGGTATCGTCTCCAGGAAGAGATGAATATTATACCTCCAATAGACGATACAATATTTAGAGTACTATTTTATCATCAAACAAGCTCCAAATATAGGCAACCAACCTACATAAATGAGGATGTAAGAAATGATCATGACATCCCATTGTTGTAGAGGTAGCCTTTCCCCCATATGGGAAACCATTCAATCCTTCGATGAATTGAGAATCTATGGGAAAAAAGGCATGACAACATTGTCGATCCCCACCCACTCTCTATAAATGTGAGGTGGATTAGAAAATAGTCCCCCTAGAGTTATATATTGTCATCGAGTCCCTAGATACTTGAATGGAAGCCAAGGAAGGGTGACATGCACCTGTACAGCCTGAAAGGAATCCATATCCCAAATTTGTGGATGATACTCCATGTCTAAACAACTTCAGAAAGCTTACCTTCTCCATATTTGATGAAATAGGAAACCCAAAACCACATCTCACACACTTTTTATCCCAATGTGGGATGATGATGGGCCTTGATATCAACAGGAGGCAACAAAGAAGAGATATTTTGATACAAAATCTGATAGGGATGGCCTTTGTTTGGTACAGAAGCCTGCAAGTAGGATCCATTGTAGGATGATAAGACCTTTGTCATTAGTTCCTCAATTAGTTCAGATCCATGATGTGAATGATAAAAATTTTAAACCTAATAAATAGAAATCAATGAGAGAATGAGAGGGTGTTTGATTTTCTAGAAAAGTGGAATGGTTTACACATTTTACTCAGCATCCCTCTCTCGCAAGAGAAATTTCTAGAGTTCTATGTTAAAAATATTACGGATGATTTGGAGACACCACTTCTCCCCATGAAGTATTTGGGTAGGTTTTGAGAGTTCGTTGAAATGGAAAAACTTCATGAATAATCCATTCAACAGAACCTATCCAAGTCACGACTCATTCCCCCAACATAGGGGAAAAGGACAAGTAGAGAAGAAGCTATAGCAGGAACCCTCAAGCTAGTTTTAGTTCCTAACCAAGCACCTAGGTAGGCTCCAAATTGTCTAAAACCTCTTACAGAGTGGTTAAAACCACAAAATCTCTCTCGACCAGAATCATAGAGAAATCAGGGTCTCTAGGAAGTTTAGGAATAGATGAAAAAAGTATAATCCTTCATAATGAACATGTCCCCATTAATTTCTTGTCCACCATAGATAATAAACTTCTCAAGATTTTTTAGAATAGAAATCCTAATGATGTCAACCTTATTTATTGTCTCGATTACTGACCTTACTATAAAAGTCTAGGTGCAAACATGAAGACTACTTTTCCTTCAAAGAAGTCCGCCAAGCCACAGTCAATTCTATACAAGTTGTGTTAGAAAACTCTCCAAAGTAGGTGGTGTTCATAATCATTGTTCTGTTAGAAGAAGAGGACATTTGGAAGGATGTTCCAGCCAGGCATGCACAAAAATTAGACAAGTTGATGAATCAAAAAATAGTTGATTGATCTCATGCCATCATGAAAGAATAACTATGTAGAACCAAAACACCTCCACCAACTTAGAAGGAAATATCATAAGTATCTCCCAAAGGTTGTCTTGATCATCAAAAACTGGAAGAAACAGAATAGGAAGAGTCACATTATACTCTTAAACAAGCCCTAACTCTTGCACATTTCTTCCTTGAAACATCCACAACATGGGCACCGACCCAACAAATGGAATACTCATTGGATTAAGAGATCATTTATGGTTATGTAAATGTTATAAACTTTTTATAACCCTTATCTAATGATGAGTATTCCCCCAAAAATGATTTTCCTACACATAATTGGGGAATGAGAGGGTGTATGCATAAAAACCAATGATATAGGGGACAAGGAGGATGTGGTCAGACCCAATATTTTGGTAATATACCCCTAGAAAATATATATTCAGTAGAAACTCATGGGAATTTACTCCAGTGGGCCCAAAATATTCAAGAAGGTTCCACAGAGTCCTCCAACAATCACCCACATCCAATTTTCCTACATGACTACCAAGAAAGGGTTCAATCCAATAAAATCAGGAAACGAGAAAGGAATGGGTGTCCTAAACCACTGAAAATAGACATCCCAAAGAATTATGCACAAGATATAATCCCATACAACTCAGATGCCTCATCTCCTAAAAGGAATTCCCAGGAGTAGCCCCATATTGGGAAGTGCCTACCTTTGGCATATAAGTACAACATTTTGAAATAAATGGTTGTTGTCCCAGTGAATCTCTTAATCCTTGATGCACTCCACCATTCAAAATAACTTACGGAGGCACTTTTTGAATCTCTCCAGATCCCACAAGAGTTTGAAACAGAAGTCAATATTACTAGGGTCTATTGAGTGGAGACCATATCCTCAAAATATCAGGTCACCATCTCATTCATTGACCAAGATTAGAAATTGGTCATTTAAGGACATATCATGCCCCTATATGTTTTAAGAAAACTCATAAAGGTGAGTATCCAAAAGGATCAAATTGATAATAGATATCCTATCAATCTCATCCTAGTTCGAACCCTCCGTCATTTGGGATATAGATAATTTGACTTATCTCCCACCAAGATAACCATTCAGGGGTATGATAAGCATGACAAAATGACCCTAGGGAAGATCAAACTCAAAGCCCAGTTTGGGGTACTCATATTTGACATTGTTTTCATGGTTATATAGAAAGTGACTAATTATAATGTCTTACTCAAGAGGTCTCCACTTGGTGGAACCATCAACATTCCATCTGTGTCCGAAGTACCTCATTGATGGAAATTTCAACATACTACATGGTCAAAAAACTCCCTTTGATACTTTCAGAGGCACATATACTGAAGAATATTATACAATAAGGGAGTAAATAAACCAATTATAGATTATTATATACAGGTTTAACTACCAATGTCTTGGGGACCAACCTTGTGAATACTTGGAGTGTACTCGACAACCCCTATGTGCTTCCCATAAACCTGGTCGAGGTAGTAGATCTAATCCTAGAGGTATAATCCCCTTCTATCCTCAATGATAGTGTAAAATGTAATAATACTTGATATCTCTCTTAGATGACTAAGATATAAAGGGATGATAATGTATATTTTTATTGCCTCACTCACCCGAATAGTGATAAAGAGGCCCATAGATTTTTAGCTTCGCCTAGAAATGCCTCCACATAATCAGAAGTAGAGGAAGATGGGGATGATCTTGGGAATTACCCTATAGTATTCAAGGAAGGTTTCTCCACCACCATAGATGATATTATATAGATAAATCTAGGTATGGAAGATGACCCACTGATGACTTTGATTAGGTCTTCCATATCCCTCAAAGATCAAGAGATGTATGTTAAATTTCTAAAGCATCACCGATATGAGTTCACTTGTAACTATACAAAAATTCCTAGAATCAATCCAAATGTATTTACACACCATCTTGGACTACCAAATGAGAATATATGCTTCAAACATGCATCCCAGAGAATTCACCCTTCTCATTATACAAATGTAGAGGCATAAGTTGATAGGTTTATCAAGGAAAACTTTGCCCGAGAAGTAAAATACCCAAAATATATTTCCCACATTGTCCATGTCTGGAAAAATAATGGGAATATTAGGTTCTAAATTGATTTTAGAGACATTAATTGGGATTTCCCAAAGGTATATTTCTCTTTTCCAATCACATAAATCTTTATCGATGCAAATCCTGAGTTCTGAGCCCTTTCCTTCATAGATGGGTATTCGAGGTACAATAAAATCAAGATGATCCATGAAGATGAAGAAGCCACTACCCAAAGATCACCTCCCGGGATATTCTACTATCAAGTCATGAGCTTTGGGTTAAATTTTGCTGGATCCACATATAATTGCATCATGAATCAAAAATATAATCCATTCCTAGAAATTATAGTTTGGTGTTAGTTAGATGACCTTGTTTTCAAATCCTGAGAGCGATGTGATCAGTTCACAGATCTCCAAAAAATCCTTGAAAATCTGTGACATGGCAGTTTAATGATGAATCCACTAAAATTTTCTTTTAGGGTAACATCAATAATGTTCCTCATATTTGTGTTATGGAACCATGTCATTAAGGTTGATCCAGAAAAGAACAGCGCTATTTTAGAAATGTTTCCCTATTGAAATCTAAATGAAGTAAGGGGACTCAAAGAGAAAATCACCAACATTTGGCGATTCATAGATAACCTGGATGGAATATCTCTCCACTTCACTAGGATAATGAATAAGGGAATTACATATAAATGGGATTATTACTATCAAAATAACTTTGAAAGTCTCAAGTTGTATTTACTACACCCACTAGTTCTGATTCCTCCTCTAGATTGGAGGCCACTCATTTTATATGTGGCTACCATGGAATGCTCATTGGGAACCCTCGTTGCACAGAAAAATGATTCTAGGAGTAAGAATAGTTCTTAATAACTCATCCAGATGATTTTAGTTACTTAGATGAGATATTATGATGACGAAAAAAACTTCTTTTCACTCATATTTTCAGTAAAAAAAATTAGGCATTAATTGTAGCACCAAGAATCCCACCCGGTCTCTCATATTGATCTGGTCAAGTACATCCTTAGCCGCACTATGTTAATTGGGTGCTTGGATCGATGGGTGGTAATTCTATAGAAATATGACATTCAGTTAATATCATAGAAGTTAGTAAAAGGGAAATCCATAAATTATTTCCTCACAACACATCCTACCTTGGAAATTAAAATGGAGGACACTGATCTCTCAGATGAAGAGGTCTTCTATGCCCATGATACTCCCTGTACATAGGATATGTACTTTTATGGCACCCCCAGTGCCCTGTCAGTTCAAGGATGGAAAACCCAAAGATCAATCAGGATGGTCTAGGGATTTTATTTGTCTCTCCATACAAAGTAGTTTTTCCTACTATTTCTCACTATCCGTAGGCTGAAAAAATAATGAGGCTAAATATCAAGACCTCATCGCTGGATTGGAACTATCCCTACAGCTGCACATAGCCTACAAAAATATAAAAGGGGACTCAGAATTTGTGATAAAGTAGATTCATGGTAAATATTCCTTCAAAAAGGAAGAATTGGCCCCCCTAAGTGGCTATGCCATAGGACTAGTGTAAAATTTCCCTTTTGATCCCACATTTCATAATGTTCCCTAATCATAAAACACTCATGATGATGTACTAGATAATGTATCCATCATCTTGGATGACCCTGATTAGGAGGAAGAAACAATCCATATCACAAATTAAATAATGGTCTCATTAGTCATCAAATGTGATATAAAAGATATAAATCAGGTTAGCAGCACCCATAGGGTGATGATCCAACAACCACCCCTAGATGGATGGAGCCCATAACTGACTATGTACAAAATGTGATTCTCATGAAATAAAGAGTCGAAAGGGAATAGGTTCATTGCCGAGTAAAAAATTTCACTCTTCAGGATGGTCTAATTGAGAAGAAATACCACTAAAAATGATGTTTTTAAGGAATCCTTCTCATGTGAATATCAGAAGGAGAGACTTATGTCATCGTGTAAGAAGCACATTCAAACTCTTGTGACCCTCACCAATTGAGCACCAAGATCTCCCACCAAATCAGAAGGTTTAGACATTACTAGAAAACCATGATACTAGAATGCATGGAATTTAGAAAAAAAATTCATGCATTCTAGGCCCATGAAAACTTTATCCATCATCCCCTTGAATTTATATATACAGATAAATGTTTTTATCCATTTTCAATATGTGGGATGGATGTTTTCAGGCCATGTACCCCAGTCAGAACTAAGGATTTCATGTATATCCTGACAAATGCATAATTCTTTTCCAAATGGGATAAGGAAATACCCCTTATGGATGTCATGATGAATAACATCATTAACATCATGAAGTACCATATCATCACCAGGTTCAGGGTCCCTCACACAATATTGAAAACAATGTAAACAATTTTTGTTCCAAAGATTTTAACAAATTATACCAGGAGTGAAACATTGAGTCAAATCACTCATCTCGCTATCATGTAGTGGTAATTAGGATGATAAAGGCCTTCAAAAAGACTCCTTCGAATATACTCAAGAAGATAGGGAATATGGATAAGAAGTCTTATCTAAAAAAGCCTCTATGCTTTCTGTTCCTAAAATACCTCCATGCATAATGCCACACAAGAAACACCATACACATTGGTGTATAGTACCAAGGTGGTGTTACCCACAGAGTTCCAGCTACCTTTACTCCGGACATCCATTTGCAGATGGATCTGAGATAATGAACAATCACCAAAGCAGTATGATGAATTGGAATGGATAGAAGAGAAAATACTGGGCACACTACAAAACCTAAAGGTTCAATAGAATTGGATTGAATGTGCCTTTAATTAAAAGGTTCACCTTCATTAATTCCTATATGGATAATTGGTGGTAGATCTTAGAACCCCGATGATACCAGAAATAAAGCCCCTGAAACTGGAACCCAAGTGGGAAGGACCTTATATCATAAATAAGGTCCATCATAATGGGGCCAACGCATTGGCCACCATGGATGGGGAACATGTCACACCACCCACCATCGTGAGATTTATCAGGAAATAAATTTCATAGATTCAATCAAATGGGCATCCACATCAAATTAAGCCGCATCACTTATCCTAAGTACATGACATTAAACTATAAAAATTGAGCCTAACCACATGACGATAAACAATACAGAACTCATACTAGTTGAATGATTTCAAACAACATAGTTCCTTAAGAACTACGTATGGATTTATTCATACTATTATAGGATATGTTGTGACATGAAAGCCTCTATTATTGGGCCCAACCATAGGATTACTTTTATTTCACATTGGGTGATCCAATTTCCTAATCATGTGACTTTAAACTATAATGAAAATGTTCATACCCCATGATGTAAAAATGTATGAATCCACAACATTCCTTTTCCTTTACATTGGTTGGTCAATGTACTTACTGTAAGACATAAAACCGAATGGATACATAAGGTCCATCTTCATTCACACTGAGTCACTCACATCCTTGCAACACAACGTTAAACAATATGGGTATCCTAGAACTAATTATGTATTGGTTAATATTTTCAATGAGATACATAGGGACACATTGATTTTATATCTTGGTCTAGCCACCACATGATACAAAATACCCATGTCCTGCTCTTAAATACCTGTATACTGTGAGAGAAACCCTTTCGCTTCTTTTTTTCTCACACCAAAAATAACTTACATGGGATTAAGAGTCACGGTAAGGGCTTCACCGCACAAAAAATACATGACACCTTACTACATACCCATATTTATCTTGAATTCAAGAAACTATAATGCATACCATGAGTCATCACTACATGACGTTAAACTACACAGTTAATGTCCCATTCAAGAAATGAGATATCATACACCTTTGAACCTTGCCTGAGAGGGACACTGTAGTTGGTGTTGGTCTTCTACCTCATATCCATCCACTCTACCACCATTTCATGTGGGAGGATCCACATCCTTAACACATGATTTTAAAATATACGGTTATTCAATAAATACTTGTAGCTTGATTCTCATTTTCATGATATACGTAGTGAAGCCTAGACTTCAATACTCTAGCCTAGCTACAATACCACCACTTTTACATGTCGGCCCATCTCTATCCTTGACACATGATGTTAAACTTTACAGTTCTTTAAGATCTACATGTGTCTTGAGTCTTTCCATTACAGGATATATAATGATGTATGTGTCTCTAATCATGGGCCCAGCTACAATAATCAATAGAAATAATTCCCACCTCTATGTATGGTCTAAATCTTCATAGAGTATTTTCCAATTAAGAACTACCTATTTCTTGATTCCTTCCCTCAAAGGATATATAAAAATGTCTAGATTTCCAACACTAGGCCCAATCA
This sequence comes from Viscum album, assembly GCA_963277665.1. Classification (NCBI taxonomy): domain Eukaryota; kingdom Viridiplantae; phylum Streptophyta; class Magnoliopsida; order Santalales; family Viscaceae; genus Viscum; species Viscum album. Next base: position 1,437,824,898 of record OY728123.1, on the reverse strand, counting down.
CATCAAATCAATATGAATATTCCCCCTCTTTACTTGTGAGTCAGACTGACGCAAGTGACTTCATTAAGGACTACATGTGGATTGATTTACATTACCATGGGATACAAAGTGACACCCATAATTCCATTCATGGTCCCAACCATGATACCACCATTTCACATTTGGGGATCCACATCCCGCCACATGATGTTAAACTGAACATCTATGCAAAACTATGAGTGGTTTGATTTTCATTTTCATGAGATAGATATTGATGCATGTACATCAAACCTTTGGCCCAACCATAATATTTCCGTACACTCATGTCAGAAATACATCCTTACCACATGATGATAAACTGCACAACAAATGTCCTTACCGCTTGACTTTAAAGTGCACAAGAATAAATCCTTTCTACATGGCGTTAAAATGCATGGAAATATATCTATCCCTATTTTTACTTGTCTTATCATAGGATCACTGGTGACTTACCTTGGTCAACTAGAGTATGGGATGCTACCAACATATTTTAAAAGCACCTCAACCCATGTGACACACTTCATGTCTTGAGTATGTCAGGTTTCCACAAGTCTTTCATAACCCTTGGAAAAAAAATTGATTTCGAGTTTAGGGAATGATATTGATGTAGAAGGGCTTAAGACCCACCAAACAAAATTATCTTGTACCAATATAAAAGGATTTATAATTATTGTGAGCCTGACATAATTTAGGTAGAAATCAACACATTAGCATGATCTGAACCTCTCCTTGCATGATTGTCCCAAATCATTACCCATAACATAAGAATCCTGAGCCATGATTTACAACATTTCCATCTCCTTCTTAAAGGATATTGGAGTTCTCTTGACCCAGGGTATCCTAGTTAGGATCTTGTGTAACATATTCCATATTAATTCCATATGTTTAATGACTTTAATCTGCATGTGCTTTGGTCAAAGCTATATGACCTTAAACTCTAAATCATAATGTTTTGAATCACAAGTCCCTAAACTACTAGCAAAAGAGATAAAAAAATTTCAGGTTGAAAACCCAAAAAGGGATAATAGAGTAAAATTCATGTCTTCACTCTCTATACTATTCATATCTAGAGTTTAGAAAAAAAATAATAGTGAAAATAAATAAAGCATAAAGGTCATAGGGTATACTATATTGCCCTAGTAAAATCTATGTTATGATCGTCGGACCCCCTGATCCAGAAAAAAGTTAGAGAAATGATTTTTCACATATCCTCATTATGAAAACATGTTCTCTAGGAAGTGACACAACCTTTAGGAAGTTCGAAAGCTTCTTGGATATAACACTTTCTGCAAATGACACTTCATGATTTTAGTGCCTCGGATAACTGAAACGTTTTCTGGCTTGTGGGAAAGATATACTACTTCAAGTGACCCATGTTATTTACTATGAATGCATGCTTATGGATCATGAATATGTGGCTATGGTCATCAACCAGATGCATCACTTTTAATAATGGACAATCAAATCCTTATGAGCCCATAAATCCTCATGGTTGCACACAACACCTCATTATGGATGAACTACTCACGATATGAATTTCCCATATCATTATCATGATATGATCATTTTGTACAATGATTTAAAATCCCCATACAAAACTATTAGAATGGATTCAATATCCTTGATGTTACACCATAGTGTTTTGTACACCTTCTCAAGGTCATAATGTAACACTCCATTCTCAAACTTTTGATGGACCAAACCTCATAATTTGAAACCATAAAGAATAGGTCTAGAGCCTCATAATCATGAGAAAAACTACCCTAGGATTCCAGTACCCTTCATGGATAGATTTTATCCCATATCTAACCTCATCATCTAGAAATTTGTGCCTTTATAAATCATTCATGGACCTCATGAAGAAGTGGAGATCATATTTTTATTGGTCATGCTAGTAACACATAATTTCTTTGACCCACTAACTAAAGACACATCCTCCTTGCCAGAAAGGAGCATCAATCCTGGTGTGACTTGGAAACACCATGGAAGAACCTATCATCTCAATATTCCATTAGAGACACCTCGAATGTCTTCCCCATCACATATTCACCACTCAAACTTTTGGGTTTTGATTTTCATCACCCATACTCCAACTATCAAAGAGGACATAGTATCCCTATTATTTTTCCCACAACCAATATTACCTCCATGAATCTTCCATTTCCCCTAGAAATTATAACCAACATCAAGAGACCCATTTATTGACAATGATCACATTCTTATCACCCATACCTATACAACTATGGCCATCAAACAAATGAGCCACTCTGAAAAAAGTGATTTCTGATCCTTGCGAGCCTTAGAAACACCATGACAAAACCTAGAACCACATAGTTTTCTAGGATATTCTTATTATGTATGCACCATATCCCATGATCACACATCAGGTCTGAGCTAAAATACCCTAAACTGAAGCAATATCAGGTCCATGCTAAAAGACCCTAAACTAAAGCAATATTAGGTCCCAGCTAAAAGACCCTAAACAAAATCAATATCCGGTCCGAGGTAAAAGACCATAAACTAAAGAAATATTAGGTCCGAGCTAAAATACCCTAAAATAATTCAATATTAGGTATGATCTAAAAGGCCCAAAAATAATGCAATATTATGTTCGAGCTAAAAGTCCCAAAACTGAAGTAATATCATGTTCACGCTAAAATACCCTAAAATAACGTGACATCAGGTCCAAGATAAAAGACCCTAAACTAAAGAGACATCATGTATAAGTTAAAAGACCATAATCTACAACATAATAGTTATTTTGATAGAAAAATAATAAAAATCCCACTGCATGACCTTAACAAAATCATGATTCTATAAATAAGCCTATAGACTTTGGATAAAGATATAACACTCTCTATCTGGGAGATATATCTTAACTTTGAAATCCTTCATCAAATCAAGTTATTTCAAGATAGCTGGAACACATTATTAATAAAGTATCTCATTTTGGTTGGGATTCATGAGTATCTATCAAAGGGAATCTATTAGAGTTTAAACATTAAATTCTATAAATTCATTTTAAATCAATATAAATGAGAACAATGGGTACCATTAGCGATTTTACTGATACCAGAGAAATGAGATTCCATTCACATATTTAAGGAAAGAAAAACTAAGAGTAGTATACAAGTCTCAGAAAACTAATCCATTAACAATATGAAAAATGGAGGAATATCCACATTTTGTATTCTCTCCAAAGTCTCATCAATTATTTAATGCATCACAAAGGTCAAACTATGAAAATAGTTAATCAGATGTGATAGAAATATTGATAATATCCGGTGGGAAATGTCCATGGAACATTGGAGTGTCACTCTCCCCGCCTCCTCTACTTCCACACCAAGACAGAGAGTCTCGAACAAAGTAGTAAACATTTCAAACCTCTTATAAGTAGTATCCAATGAGGACAATGATATCAAATAGAAAAACCTGAGGCAGATAATAATCTCCTCACATCTCCATATTTGTGCAGTCTAGACATCCATATGAGCATGCAATTCAGATATCAACTAAAGAACCTTCTCCAATGCCTCAGAAGTCTTTCTCATCTATATAACAAGGGGAGCCTCATCTATAATATCATGAAAATATCTTTCACGAGTGTCTAGACTTCTCCAAGTCAATAAAAATTTCATCATGACATCATACAATGGTTGTTGATCAAAACCACCTTCCCCCAAGTCATCAAATAACTTTTGGAGGTGGTCCCCTTGGTTATGAGATGTTTCTAAGGTAATCCAAGTTATCCAAATATAGACCTATTTAGAAATATCTTATGTTGAACACAAGCCTTCATGAGTAAAGATACATGAATATTAGGGGGAGGAATAACTAGCTGAGTCGGTAATAATGATGTAGATGAAATATTGTGAGATCTTTTCTCAATAAGTGTATCTTCTATAGCATGTAATAGATGACTAACTTTCTCAATAGGGTCTATTTCACCATCAAAATATTCATTAATAGAATGAGGTTGCTTCCATGATGTCTCACCTAGTTCTTCTATTAGCTTCATTGTTGATACAAACAGAGTGTTTGGAAAAGAAAAAGTTCTATCCACATGATGGACTAGCCTGCCTAGAACACCACATGGGTAATATCCTACACAAGCCTGGGCATAATCCTGGGTAGGGAAGGTAGAATCATCAATAGGAGGAAGTATGATCTTAGCCTTAGTATCTTCATGTTCTAGCATCTTCCATACTTTTCAGATGACTCCAAGATTTCACTCCCCTTGAATGCTGGCCAAAGAGAGAGGGGATATCCTTTAAATGTAGCCAAATTGAAAAGAAAATAGATAAGGTGTGTAAGGTTCACAAATAACTATTTTTTCCAATATTATTAGAATAACCTCATCCTAAAGAGAGATCATATACAGACTTTCATTAAGAGAACCACCACCATTATCAATAATCAGCCCAGCTCGCACATGAAAGGGGGTGATTTCAAAACTGATAGTTTGAATCAGTGTTCCTTTAACCTCATAAAGGATTAGTGAATGGACCAATCTTCTGATATATTCAATAGTATCAGTGAGATGAAGCATTAGGTATCTGACCTGCATTGTAATATTCATAATAATGAATGTTCTCCCCTATCCATCCAAACTAAAAATGGATATGGCTTATGATCCTGTAAGGGGGGTCTACCTTATTGAACATGGACGAGGAATTAGTAATGGTGTTCAAGGAATAGAAATACTAAATTTAGAATTTGTCCTTTTGCAAGCTGTGATATCACCATCAATGTGCTAACTTGGATCTCTATGCTCACATCCCCAACAAGGAAATACCTCCCATTAAAAACCATATCCATAAAGCCAACTAGCCGTAGGCTCAGAGTGATCTCAGAGTTTGCACAATATCCCCACAAGGTATAATCTCTAGCCTCTAAAATGGCCCTATACGAGCCATTACTATCATAGAAATGTTGAGAAAGGAACTAATGAGGATGTGTGACAACAATCCTAACTCTGTTTCTACAAAGGAAGATATCAATCCAGTGCTTGAAATATTTACGCTAGTGCATATTCAACTCCTTTTCATCTTCTACTTAACAATAATAAGCATGTCTCATTCCAATATTGGAGTCTGCAATGTAACATATCCAAATGATAAAGGGCTAAATGAATTAATGATATGACTCATGTCAACAAGGTGCACCTTCCTTTTCGGGAGCCTGTCTGATTAGAACTCCACAGTTAAGTGTGCTTGGCTTGGAGTAGTGATCAGGACGGGTGACCTTATGGGAAGTTACCCAGGGTTTGTGTGAGTGAGGACAAAGCACACTATAAAGGACATGTGTTGGCCTGTGGGGACAATCATTAGTAAGATGACCCATTCAGGCACGTGGGTGGACCCTAGGGTGGGCCCCACGTGTCTGCGGTGCAACTGGTGGTACTTGGTGGGCCAAGACCCGACAACCATGTTAAGGCGGGGTGTTTGTACTATCACCGGGGCCCGGTTGTTACAATTGGTATCAGAGATGGTACCCAACCTTAAGTGTGGTGCACTGCCTGGGTTGAGATTTAGGGTTCACAACGATGGTGTTGTGCTCTAAAGGGGGGGGGTGAGATGTAGGGTGCACAACGAGGGCATTGTGCTCTAAAGGGAGGGGGGATTGTAACATCCTCAAATGATAAAGGGTTAAATGACTAAATGATATGCTCTAAAGGGGGGGGGGGGTGAGATGTAGGGTGCACAACGAGGGCATTGTGCTCTAAGGGGGGGGATTGTAACATCCTAAAATGATAAAGGGTTAAATGACTAAATTATATGACTCGTGTCAATAATGTGCACCTTCCTTTTCGAGAGCCTGTCTGATTAGAACTCCACAGTTAAGTGTGCTTGGCATCGAGTAGTGATCAGGATGGGTGACCTTCTGGAAGTTACCCAGGGTGTGTGTGAGTGAGGACAAAGCACACTGGAAAGGACATGTGTTGGCCTGTGGGGACAATCATTAGTCAGATGACCCATTCAGGCATGTGGGTGGACCCTGGGGTGGGCCCCACGTGTCTGCGGTGCAATTGGTGGTACCTGGTGGGCCAAGACCCGACAACCATGTTAAGGAGGGGTGGTTGTGCTGCCACTGGGGCCCGGTTGTTACAATTGGTATCAGAGGTGGTACCTAGCCTTAAGTGCGGTGCACTGCCTGGGTTGAGATGTAGGGTTCAAAACAAGGGCGTTATGCTCTAAAGGGGGGGGGGGGGTGATTGTAACATCCTCAAATGATAAAGGGTTAAACGACTAAATGATATGACTCATGTCAACAAGGTGCACCTTCCTTTTCGAGAGCCTGTCTGATTAGAACTCCACAGTTAAGTGTGCTTGGCCTCAAGTAGTGATCAGGATGGGTGACCTTCTGGGAAGTTACCCAGGGTGTGTGTGAGTGAGGACAAAGCACACTGGAAAGGACATGTTTTGGCCTGTGGGGACAATCATTAGTCAGATGACCCATTCAGGCACGTGGGTGGACCCTGGGGTGGGCCCCACATGTCTGCGGTGCAACTGGTGGTACCGGTGGGCCAAGACCCGATAGCCATGTAAAGGCAGGGTGGTTGTGCTACCACCGGGGATCGGTTGTTACAATTGGTATCAGAGGTGGTACCCAGCCTTAAGTGCGGTGCACTGCCTGGGTTGAGATGTAGGGTTCACAACGAGGGCATTGCCCTCTAAAGGGGGGGGGGGGTGAGATGTAGGGTGCACAACGATGGCGTTTTTCTCTAGGGGGGGGGGGTGATTGTAACATCCCCAAATGATAAAGGGTTAAACGACTAAATGATATGATTCATGTCAACAAGGTGAACCTTCCTTTTCGGGAGTTGTGCTCTAAAGGGGGGTGAGATGTAGGGTGCACAACGAGGGCGTTGTGATCTAGGGGGGGGGGGATTGTAACATCCCCAAATTATAAAGGGTTAAATGACTAAATGATATGACTCATGTCAACAAGGAGCACCTTCCTTTTCGGGAGCCTGTTTGATTAGAACTCCACAGATAAGCATGCTTGGCCTGGAGTAGTGATCAGGATGGGTAACCTTCTAGAAAGTTACCCAGGGTGTGTGTGAGTGAGGACAAAGCACACTGGAAATGACATGTGTTGTCCTGTGGGGACAATCATTAGTTAGATGACTCGTTCAGGCACGTGGGTGGACCCTGGGGTGGGTCCCACGTGTCTTCGGGGCAACTGGTGGTATCTGGTGGGCCAAGACCCGACAGCCATGTGCTCTAAAGGGGGGGTGAGATGTAGGGTGCACAACGAGGGCATTGTTCTCTAAGGGGGGGGGGGGATTGTAACATCCCCAAATTATAAAGGGTTAAATGACTAAATGATATGACTCATGTCAACAAGGAGCACCTTCCTTTTCGGGAGCATGTTTGATTAGAACTCCACAGATAAGCATGCTTGGCCTGGAGTAGTGATCAGGATGGGTAACCTTCTGGAAAGTTACCCAGGGTGTGTGTGAGTGAGGACAAAGCACACTGGAAATGACTTGTGTTGGCCTGTGGGGACAATCATTAGTCATATGACTCATTCAGGCACATGGGTGGACCCTGGGGTGGGCCCCACGTGTCTACGGGGCAACTGGTGGTATCTGGTGGACCAAGACCCGACAACCATGTTAAGGAGGGGTGGTTGTGCTGTCACTCGGGCCCAGTTGTCACATGCAAGGAATAATTCAAGATATAGGTAGCCGAGATAAACTTGTCACTAATTTCTCTAATGGGATAGATTCCACCCAGTTGATAGATTTCTCGTAGGATTATTCCCACTTCACCATGGGAAAACTGAGATGTGTTGGTTCCAGGAAGCCAATGAGAGATCATCTCCTGAAAAAGGTTAGGATAGTTATAGATGATGAACTAGGATATCCACATGGGTTCATAAAGATAAACCCTATATAAATCGTCAACAAACTCCAATAAGATTTGTTTATCCCAAAATATCGACACTGACTCATCAAATAAATTATCACTAGGATAGGGATCCCACTTCAACCACCATCCGCTGGCCATATTTCTCATAGAGGAGGAATGTATAATGAAATAACTCTGATAAATATTTCATTGAGAAATGTCATGACCATCTAAGAAATGAGGAGAGTTCTATAATTAATAAGATGAACCCTAGGGTCGGGCCATGCCCGTTCATCCATCCTCAATAATTATCATCTGAACATAGTTGGAATAAATTGACACCTAGTGAGATAGCAGATTTAAATTTGAAGAATGAATGATGGAATCATCCAGAAAATCGAACTCTTATAGAAGCAGTCGATATGATAGGGGTAATTCCAGAGATCAGATGATATGAACTTCATCAAGACATCATTATTTGAATCCTCATGATAACTAAGGTCAACATTGCGATTCCTAGAAATCATGGCCCTTTGATTGTCTAAATCTAGGGAAGATTGGTGAGAACTTGAATCCATATTAAAATAAGTATGTTTTATTTTCGAGGAAAATGAAATAAAATATTATTAGAAACACCGACATTAAAATTATGGCAGCATCATATGAATTTCATGAATCAAAAAGGTATTCAAAAATCGTATAAGGGGATCATGAATCACCTAAAACCCAGAGGTCTTGTAAGTCAAATAAATCCTACATGGCATCACATAATTGCATTACCCCTTCGGAGACTCACAATCATGTGACATGGACATGGTCATGCGAGTCACATGATCATTGATCGATCTTATGAATGATCCAAATGACCCAAAAAGGTTATCAAGACAATCATATCAACTCATGGTTAAATTTTAAAAGAATTAACGATGAATGATTTGTATTCAGACTGAAAAAATTTCTAGGGAAAAACGATCTTGAGAGATAGATTTCATGAAAAAGGCTCGTGATGTGGTCTCACAATCAGGACTCATGAAATAGTATTGTGATAGGAATATATGATAAAGACAACAAAAGAGATCCCTAGAGAAATGGTAAATATTTGATAAACACAACCCCCATCCCTCTATAGATAGGGCATTCCATGAAATACCAAGTGTTTCTCGGTAGACCAAACGTCGCCCAAGAAATTGATTTTTGGCACTGCCAAAGACTCTGGTGATAATTTACATTCCTCGTTACCGATTACTTGTCCCCATGGATGTCACTCCTAAGGGGGTGGGGGAAGTTTTTTATTCCCTCTAAATGAGTATTATTAAATTTTCAAATTATAGAATAACTAAATATGGGTATTATTTTAATCAAAAATGAAAATAAAGGAGAAAGTGTCTGAGACTTATGGATCACATAATCCTTAAAAAGACTCATGATCGTGTGACCATTATAAGGTCACTTGAAGAATATGCATGAATCATATATACTATAGTAGATAACATAGATCCCCTTAAGATTAATCCTTTAGCTCTTTCAAAGGCACTCCATACATCCAGTTGCTAGGCGACAATAGCCGAATGAGTTCCCCCTAGCCATGCAGTTTTTCATTACAAAGCGCCTCACAAACTGTATGAAAATCATCATAAAATAAGGGGAAGATATACACATGGTAAAATTCATTTTTTATTTAATTATTATCCTATTCTACAACATTGAGAAGTATAATTATCCTTGTAAACACATACATAAATTCACAGGACCCCTGAACCATTGTAGAATAAAACAATGGAAATACAGGGTAGAAGGTGGAGCCTCTTACAGTTAATGAACAAAACGCGATGCACCCCCAATGATCTAAAAGACACCACATGTCCCTGATTACATGTCCACCTCATCTCTCGTAAGTCATTTATCTTTTCAACCTCATCACGCAAAGCACCTCAGGTATTCTTGGGTGACTACTTTCCCCCCTTTGTCTCCCTAAGGACCAAAATATGGATTTTTCATGAAATGATCATGTACCCCCATATGACCATGGTTGGTCACATGAAGAATCACCAAAAAATATATAAAATTTCATTGAAAATACTTTTTCATCTTCACATAATTTGTGAACTTTTTTATAAATAAAATGAAGAGAATTAAATGGGAGGAGGCAGGAGCTCTCATGGTCATGAAACACTTGCGACACACTATGTAAAATCCCTCTTTGTCTTGAGGAATGTCCCAAAAAATCCACTCAAGATCAAACAAAGGCCTTTCAATAGGCATCATGGTCTCACGAAGGCACTTGGACATGTCAATATGAAAATATTGTAGTCCTTCAGCATACCCACATTTTTCAATAAGTCCTCATCAATTGGATTTAATCCAATAAATTATTTGTTGGTGAGGAGACTCATGGACATTGAATATCAGGAGACACTCTCAGAGAAATCCATAGTAGAAGACTCTCAAAGATGCGTGTGCCATATCACTTTTCCAACTCCATCTTGAATTCACGCTAGATATTCTGAACAAACTAGAGAACAACAAGGATGGTGAGGCCTATAAATTCCCCACCCCAGTATAAAAATGGGAACTTTGTACTCCAGTTTGTAGGGTTATTGTTTTTCGCATCCAGGAGCATTATCACACCAAAGCATCAGAGATAATTTCTTGGAGCAGCTGATCTCACAATTGGAACATATTCTATCAGGTTATGCACATGAAAACTACTGAGTTGATCATTAACCATTCATAAATCAATTCATGTGATCATCCATAGATCATGTGAAGGACTTCTGGAAAGATGTGAGAAGAAAATACCACACATTTTTTGGATCATGTGAGTTTTAAAATAAACAGGCACTGAATAAATCTAAGGGATTCATGATAAAAGGTATAGAACAAAGACTAAAGGTGGAAGAATTAAGCGACAAACATGTTTTCAAACCCTCATGTGTTTCGCTTGAACCAACCAAGATGTGAGACAACACCGGGAAATGTATTCTAGATCTCATGACGCTCCGTCAACATGATATTTGGGCCATGAAAAATCATCGATGACATGTCAAAGGAAGTCACATGTTTCTCTCTAGGCATTCTAATTTAGTCTCACAAGACCCCCCTTGGGATCATCTTCCATGACTTGCGATGTCCTTCAGATACATCACCTGAATCATATAACGATGCCCATTCATGTCATCAATGTCTCACGGTGGAATATGTAAATGTCAAGAAGCTTTTGAAACACCCTTTAGGAAAGTCAATTGAGACTCATGGAGCCCTCCAGACATGTCATCCATGTCTCTCAATTCCCTCTGGGGATTTTATCCTAGACATGTGACATCCACTGAGACATATCGTATTGACTATCGTGACACCCTCTACACATGGTAGGGCCACTCTTGTGAATGATAGTAGGTAATGTGATCTAGATCATGAGACACTCTCTAGAAAGGCCATTCAAGTCATGTGATTGCTTCCAGGACATACCACATGGATCTTACGATGTTCTCTGGGCAAGTCATCTTTGACATTGTGACAACCATCAAATAAACCACTCAGGAGACACAAAGTACTTTAGAAAGACCAACTAGACCATTTTGTATTCCGATATGCTGAGTAGATAATCCTCTTCATATCAGGATAAGTAGATAGCCAACACATGTTAGGAAGTCAAGAAACACTAGGGAGTCCTCAGAGTGTAAGCTCTAACCAGTGATAGAGTATGATATATCCCAATAGATAGGGAAACCATAGAGTGTATTCCCTAACCAAAGTAATTATAAAAACTATGATTCTTACCATATTCATGATACATAGGAGACCTCTTCATGGTTCAGGCTCTACAGAGTTTTTACAATAATCATGTCCCTCACTCTCCAAGAAATGATATCGATCCTTTTCAATACCTTTTTTTCTCAAATCAAGCATAAATCACGAGATATTAAGGAGTTTCAATAATCATATCATCTACATCATGATTATCCACCAACCATGGAAACATATATATATTTAAATCCCCAATGAGAGGCTTGACACACTAGCTTCAATAAAAGGGTAGATACATTAGGGAAATTCCAAGGTCAAGAGTGTACTATGATAACTTTTATTATTTCAATAACCAGGATATGTAGGATGCCATCATAAGTCTTGAGTTCAAATAAACATCCATTTCAATGTAATTCTTATATCGATTCCATTTTAATCATCAGGACCCAATAATTCCCATGGGTTTATCACTCTAACACATCGATCAGTGGAGTGAAAAATAGAGTAAACTATGTTGAATTTGATTCTCACTATACTCAGGAAACATAGGAAGTCCCTCCGAGACTCGAGCTTGAAAACATGATATCCAAGAGCACACATATAAGTCCTTTCTTCAGGATATTAAGATGTATAAGTTCAAAAAAAATATGTGGGTTTTGATTCCTTAAATAACTAGGATACATTGGATGCCTCATAGTGGATCAATACCCTCTTCAAAATATTAACCACCTCCTCCAATAAAAGTAGATTCCAATGATATTGGTTATACAACTTCAGAACAAAAGAAACCGCCCATTACTAGAGATTGATGGAGAACCTTGGGTAAATACAGATGGATTCACTAAATAGGTCTATTATTTTGACATTAAAAATAGAATTAATCCTTGATCATTTTTTAAGGGTAACTGGACTCGTATTAGGATTAATAAGAGATTTTAAAACATATCATAAATCTATATGAGATTCCCAAAGTAGGAAATAATTCCCCCAAAAGAGTGAGATGAGCCTGACCTCCCCTCATCTCGACCAATGAGAGTCCTCAAGAGTCATTGGGCCTGAAAACCCCGATGACCACCGAAATTTTTAAAGTAGGTTTGTACCCAGATATGGATGATGGAACCATTGGGAGTTTCTAAAAAGAGTTACAATGGTGTCCCAATGATCATGATTCCACACAACACCCCCCCCCACCACAATCAAACCACTGAGTGGATCACATCCACTCCTCTTCTACCATTGAAACAAAAATAGTGAACTTGAAGTTATGAAACACCAATGAAGAAATGATTGGGTTATAATCCATTGGGCCATTTTGGTTACCCTTTATCTGTAAAAACATAATCATTCAAGCATCTGTTCCCATATGTGATTAAAGAAAACCTATCTGACATAGAGCATAATTACATCTACCCTTTGCTAATACTAATCAAGAAGGCTCAGAAATCTCACTAATCCTTTACAATCATCATTATCCTATTGAAGAATCCCCAGATAGAATTGAGATGGATGATAAAAAGAGGGATAGAGAGTTGATGTGACTAGCGTAATCTTGACCAAAAACACTTAAATAAAATGTTTGTGGTATAATCTATTATATAAGATTTATTTCCTCATTGGAGAGGTGAGAAAGGTTGAATAAGAATTTCTCCAAAGAAACAATAAATCACATGATTTCTTAGGCTCTAGGAATTTAATCACAACCCATTTTTCTTTAGCTAAAATAGTGGATTCTGAGGATTTGAATGATTGGGTCAGTCACATTTACATAAAAAACCTCAAACATGCTTTCTGAGTCATTGTAGGGAAAGAAACAAATGGTATGATACCTAAATTAAGTATGGAGCTACACACCCCATGGTATACCTAATGATGTAAAGGTGCAAACCTGACAACATAGATTTGGGGCTTAGAAACACTACCAAAAACATTTTAGAAGTTTGACCCATAATTACATATGTAAACAAAGGAATATACATCCTAATAATTTTTCTCTAGTCCCACATGTGACCTAGAACTGGTGTGTTGAATAAATCACTCCTTAGTTAGAACATAAATGAGTGATAAGGGGTTTTTCCATATTACCACTCATAGATGTTCCAAAATTTTATACAAAGAGTAGTCGACATAGGAATTGGATTCCAGTGTTGGATACTTTACTCACCATAAAGGAAGAGAAATTGTGCTAGAAGTAGTTGGGACTGATCAGTGTTAATGACTGAGGCAACATGTATTACCTTTATCAAATACCCATTCAAGAGATGAATGAAGTGAGAAATTTTTTTTATATCCTTCTTTCACACACATGGATACAACGTTTTTCCTCATACTGATGTGAAAAACATCATATCAGAGTGTTTCCACTCTTGATACCAAAGAGAAACTGACACTAAAACTGAGACTGCCTGAGAGGTTCAATTAGTCTAACTTGACATCACCCAATCAAGATTTTTCATTTAGTCACACTTCGTAAAAAATCAAGACATCTAATAATGAATATAGGTAGTAAGAATCCAATTTATTTTGCATAGTCTAATATATAATAGGGATGGTATAAGAAATATGGAATGAAAATAATGTATGATCACTTAAATTTAGATATGATGGCTTGGATTAAGAGTAGAGTGAAAGTCACAATCAATTGAGATATGAGAAAGGACTAGAGAAACCATTTTCTATGGACTAATTTGGGGGATTGGAATAATATACTCCCCCACCTAAGCTAGTTGAGATTCCAATAGGATATGGTAATAACCTAAATTTCACATTTTATTTCAAATTAATAGATACTCCATTACCTAGTATGACTTTATTATTTTATGTTAATGGAAAGAGAACATTTTTTTGTGCTTTATGCATTTGGAACCCTTAGTATAACAAATATACATGGATGATAGAACTTTTATCATTGGATAACTTCTATTATCATACTACTCAAGGACCTAAAGACAGAAAAAAATTATACCACTAAATCTTCTATATGATTCATTTCACACATTAGAAATTTTGAATTATCTTTCACCATGAGAGAACATAAAATAACACATATAAAGACCACATATGTCTCTTCTTTCTCTTTATTTATTTATTTCATTATTTTATTGATTTATTTATTTCATTAATTCTATCTTTACTTAATTATAGTACATAGTACAATCAATGATATGTAGCACTCCAAGAATCAATGTTTTGCAATTCCACACTAAATGTACAGTCCACAAGAAACTCTCATGGGGACACTTGAATAAATTTGGGAACAAATCAACTCCATTACATTGACCACCTTCATTATTTTATTGCCTTTGGGTGGAGTAGGCCATGGAATATCCAAAAGGACAACTCCCATCTCCACTTGAAGCTAGAACTATCTCAACACCAATAGCATGATAGTGGAATTGTCTTCTCCTTAATCCATTAGGTCATTGGGGGTATGGATGAACAAAAGAGAGTTATTTTTTGGTGAACCTCTTGACTGTTTATTTTACAACCAAAATGGTTTTTTCTCAATAATATTCCAAAAATAACCAAAGGGTATATATTTGATGGGATCCACAGGAAAATTGAGTTCACTACTGTATGGATGGGACTACCTTTTTATGACTTTGGGAAGGGATTGAAATGGCCATTTCAAAGGGGATCAAGATGGACACCAAATAGAGATTATACCAAGAAAACTCAATTCCCATCGAAAGATGGACTTCCATTCAACCAAAATATCCAAACAACCAATAGAGTATACCTTTTCCATACTTTTATCCATTAATTGTTCACTGAATGATGTTCCACTGATCACATGGTAGCACTGCATTCATTGATCCCTAACAGCTGGACCACCATACTCTTGTGAATGGATATGGCCTTATTCCCACCACTATAGGATCTGAATGCATAGGTCATGGATAGATTACCAATCTAATATCTCTAGAATATGCGATAACTAGTACTATTTCAATCAGATAGCAACCACCTCTTCCCCCACATTAACCCCCTGTGGCACACCTACGATTCTAATGTAGTGAATATAGTCCAGCGGCATCCGACTTCCCAATAAGTTCTGGAGTTTCATGGGAAAAATATGTTCTTTCTGAACCAACTGGCCATTGAGTGGATGTTGGAACACTATTATAGTAGATTAATGAGTTACACCTTGAGGACCTTCATCTCACATTGGCAGCATGAATGGTTAACAACGTAGCTTCACCATAATTCTATATGGGATCATTCGACTACTTCTACTATCAATGACGAGGGTTGATGGGTTTGATGAATTACAATGATTATAATGGGATTAGGGGGTGATGAGTGATAGACCCATGATTGGAGAGAGTGAAACTCCAATGTCTTAGGGTGATATGGGACACTGAAGTAAATGGGTTACCTATTTGTCAAAGAAAACCCCAAAATGAAATAGTGATGGAATTATAAGTATAATATAGGTGGTATACTGCATTGTGGAAAATTCCATTTCAATATATCATTGATATATATTGGGGTTAGGTGAATTGGGTCATCCGTTTTCATTCTTCAATGATTGAGTGTCCAAGTATAATGGATTGGAATAGAGGTTCAATGAGTTGCAATTGCTCTTTTTTTGTCTAGTTGGTTGGGGAGTTCACTTGAGCTACCATCCTTTCCATTCTAGCTACATGGTGATGAACCAATGCCAAATTCAATTGGATGATCAATCAACTCACCTATTTATCAATACCAACAGGTATGCACCCCCACTCCCATAGAAACAATGGTGTTTTGAGATAGTGTTCCTAGTCGTTTCCCATTTACCATACCACCCCCATTCCCCTTGGCCTATCGGCACCGTAGTTTCTTGGTCCTGTAGAAACAATATATAGAATTAGGTTTTCAATTTGTTTTCATCGAACCGTAACGAATGTGGTTTTTTTTAATACATTGGGGAGGGGTTGAATGGCATTGAGGTGTTGGGGTACCCACATCTCAGAATATGAGAAAAAGTGAAATGTCAGTCAAGAATGGAACACCAAGGAACCACTCAAGAACTATTGTATTTGTCAAAAAGGTCTTCAGTGTGGGGAAAAATTCAACTAATGAATACAAAACATGGTGGGGTCTAGGATGAACCACATGATAAGGGGTACCCAAAAAGGCATCATGGATGGATTCGATTGGTTCCAAGGGGGAAGTTGCGTCATACCACCCTTCTGATCTCTAGATGTGAATTTCTTTTAGTATTGAATGAATTTTAGGTGATTTATATCATCTTAATCATCCACATTCATCTCCATTTTGGATCAAGGATTACCCCTTTGGACTATCAAAGAATTTGGGGTGCATCTTGAGATAGTGGGTGGAATCACATACCAATTACGGGGTGTTAAGTGTTTTCATAGAAAGGTGTCTTGAATGGTCAATAAAATATTAGATAGGAGTAAAAACATGAACTTAATTTGGCTTTCATTAGGCTCTAGGAAAACACATATCAGAAAGCAGCCATGCATCAACTCGGGTGGGGGGGAGGGGGTTGATTGTGAAGTAATAGTGGTTGAATATATTGTGGAACAGAAAATGTCATCTGGTTATATGATTTCCTCCTTAATCCCCATGGTATTGTGACACTTCTATAAATCAAGTCTTTTACCGCACAAGCCGTTATTAGCACTAGAAAAAAGCACTGATAATAGTGACCTTTATTAGTGCTTTTATTTAGCACTAATAAAGGGCACTGTTTACTAGTGCTTTAATTTTAGCACTGATAAAGGTCCCTGATAATATTATATTATTAAACAAATAAAAATTTAAAATGACTAAATTTAAAATAATATCAAAATTTATATTAATTAAATAATTGTTGATAAAAATTAATAAAATTAATATACATATATATAATTTACCAATATTAATAAATATTTTATATTATATATATAGATACGTAAAATGAATAATATGAAATAATTAAACATAAAAAAATTAAAAATGTGTAAATTATGAAAAATATTAAATATTTTATTAATTAAATTATTATTCATGAAAATGAATAAATTTAACCTACATATATATTATAAATATTAATAAATACAATATATTAAATATATATATATACATATATGTAATGAATAAATTGTAATAACTAAACAACAAAATTTAAAATGAATAAATTGAAAATTATTAGAAAACTTATTAATGAAACAGTTATTAATGAAAATGAATA
Organism: Viscum album; assembly: GCA_963277665.1. Taxonomy (NCBI): domain Eukaryota; kingdom Viridiplantae; phylum Streptophyta; class Magnoliopsida; order Santalales; family Viscaceae; genus Viscum; species Viscum album. The sequence goes on along the minus strand of OY728123.1, from coordinate 1,437,807,096 downwards.
AGTTTAATATATATATATATATATATTAATTATAAATAAAAATTAATAGTATATATTTGTTTTGATGGAGAAGAAATGACCGAGAAACCCTCACTGAGCTAGGATGTGTTGGGCCTGATGGTTGATCCTGGGGGTTTGATTTCTTATACAATCTTTAACATCAGGTCACCATTGTTGTTCTTAATGGAAACTTTCTTCCAAAGGCAGGTGGCTGATTGGGGTTCCAGACCCAATGACTCTTTGGACTCGCATTGTTCAAGGGGATGAGAGGTCGGGCTCATTGAACCCTTTTGGGGGGAATTATTTTCTACTCCAAGACTCTCTTATAGGTTTAAGATATGTTCACATATCTCTTATTAATCCTAATACGGGACCGGTTACCCTAAAAAATGATTATTGGTAAATTCACTCTATGTAAAAAAGAAAAGGGATATCATTAATTAAAAGAGGAAAGGGGGTCTCATTGGTGAATCCATTTATATGTATATGAGGGTTTTCATCTATTTTTGGGTGATGGAAAAATTATTTATATATTGAATCCATATAACAAGGTACATCAGGATTTCTTAAGATGTAGGGAGGTGGTTAATATTCCATAGAGGGGATTGAGCCATTATGAGGTGTCCTATGTATCCTAATTGTTACATGAATCTAAAACCACATAATTTTTTAAACCCATACAGTTTAGCATCATGTAGAGAAGACATACGTGTGGGAACTGAGGAACCAAATATTTGATCTTGAGTTTGTAGGAGATGTCCTACATATCTTAGTTACGGAGGGAATCATATTTACCATAGTTAGATCATTTCCTTAGGACTGGTGCCAAGGTATATGCCCATATATGAGGGGTGTTTATGTTATGCCACTAATTAGGGATCCCATGTTGATATGGCCCTAGCTGGTGGAGATTCATGATTCCAATGAGGCATTCATTGTGGCTCCCTAGTCCCATGTGATATATTCTTGGTGTGAGAGACAATGTATGAAATGCGATCATCCTCATAGAATATGGATGTAGAGCTTGTGTGATGAGACTATACTTGGGATGTTTAATATAGATCTTGGGACTTACGATGGTGGACTAAATGCCCTGGTTATGTAAGGAAGTAGAGTTTTAATAGTTCAATTGGTTATCAGTCTACTGACGAATGAGGTAGATGATCAAAATATTAGAATTATTGGGTCCCAATGTTTTTAATTTCAGAGATATGTTGGGTCTTACACTGATGTCAATGCACTGATTTTGGGATCAGGCCTTAAGATGGGGTCCTACGTATCCTGGTTATAACAGGAACCAGAGTCCTTGTAATTCAAGTGATTGGAGCATACACACTGATTTTTCCCGTATATTCTGTACATATCATCTTGTTCTATTGATCATGTATTACACACTGAGGATGAATAATGGTATAATGTCCTAAGATACCCTCAATCTTGTAGTGTTTTATGATGAAAATGATATGTTTATTGAAAATCTCTAACATCACATGAGTTATGCTCAGTATGAGAATCAAGGGATGGAATACTATCAATATCATTGCTTATGGATGTAGTAATTCTGTATTGAGACATCCCTTTGGAAGTTTTATATGAATATTAGGCCTTGGGGAGGCATCCTATGTATTCTAGTTATGGTAAGAATCAGAGTCCTCATAGTTCATTGGGTTGGGGATTATACACAAACATTGCTCTTATAATTAGGGCTTACGCACTAACATTTCCCTTGTGATCAGGGCTTACACAATAATTTTTCCAATATTATTAGGGCTTAAACACTAAATATGAACATGGTGATTGATTCCTAGGATTCCCTTATGACTTGGACTGCTTGATGCCAAATATGCATCGATGTTAACTCCACATGCATTGGTTGTCTGCTTAACATGTCGGAGAATGTGTGCTTGACATGTTAAAATACATTCGCATGATCTAGTTTAATTTTCCTAGGGGAGTCACATGACCTAGATGGAATGTCTAAAGGTTTCCATATGATTATGCTTGGATTTTACGAAGGACATCTGAACACTCAAAAAGTTGATCATAGAAGCCATCACATGACCTAGATGATTTTTTCAGAGGGCATCGCATGTTCCAGCTAACATGCCTTGGTGTCATCACAAGAGATTTTAGACACACTTAGAGGGTATCATGATATTCTATGTGACATGTTTCATAGGGTGTCACATGTCCTATAAGGAATGTCTGGATGACATCATGAGAACTGGATGGCGTGCCCGAAGGGCATCTCGAGAGCTGTTTGACATGCTCGAGTGATATCGCAAGACTCATCTGACATGAATTGGTGCCACCATATAAGTCTAGAGACACATCTTATGGACATCACGAGGATTAATTAGAGAGACCAGAGGGTTTCGTGGGATATGGTTGACATGCTCAAGGGGCATCATGTGACTTGATTTGACATGTCTAGAGGACTCTGCATGATCTAAATAGTATACCAATGGGGTGTATTAAGACATAAGTGATATGCCTGGGAGATTTTATGTGTCTTAGATGGTTTGTTCGAAGCACACGAGGATCAGTGCATACTTCATTTTGTAATTTTACACCATTAGTCTTTTTTTCTACCCTTTATTTTGTTAATTATTTTTATTTATTCTGTGTTAACTTACTTTAGGTTTCACGTGATCTAGAAAATGTGTGGGATGTCTTTGACATGTCCTTCCATAAGTCCTTCTAGTGATCTAATGGTGATCACACGAAGAGTTTATAAATGCTTCATGGTATCTTTGGTTGTTCCCGAAACACTTCCTAATGGGAATATTTTTTGATCACAAGATTATCTCCTATGAGATATCCGCTCTAGAACCGATGTGAGGTTTTGGGAGTTCTTCCATTTGCGGAGAGTAGTGGTGTATCTTTCTTGTAGGGGTAGGGTATTTATAGGAATATCCATGCTGTGAATTTTCTAATTTTAATATCACATATCACAAAAATACAAGTTGGATTTGATGAAGGGCTTCAACATCACACATCTTTATGAGTCTCTATCATTAATCGCTCTGTGGTCATCACCCGATTTTCAGCAACCATGAGTTCATCCCATCAAGGCCTCCTTTATTGGATTATTTCTAATTAATGGTAATTTTTTTAATCATGAGAGAATTCTAAGGGAAATCCATATTTTTATATTGATATTTCCAAGGGACTCTGAGAGATCAGGGAGCATTCCGAAAGGCTTCTCATGATATCGGGTGAATTATCTGGAAAATTCAATGAGATAAGGATGGATTGTCTGGGGGCCATCATGGGTATAGGAAAACATATCTAGAAGTCTCACATGGATATGTTGTTGACATAATTAGTGTGTAGAAAGAGTTTTGTGACTGTAGGAGGCTTCAACTACCTCCCTCATTTTATTTCCTTTGATTATGATACTAGGATCAGGATTTTGCGAGGATGCATGAGTAAAGTCGAAGTCAAATAATCTAACCCTCAGTGATGGTTCACATTCACACTAAAGTTCCTATGAAGATGTGTGATCATTTCATGGGAAACTCCATATGCTTCTCGTTATAGAGCCAAAGGGGAAGTGTGAGGTCGCCTGGAGAAACCCTATTCCCTCTGTGTGATGGGGATGGCATGTTAGTTTGATTTCATGAGATGAGTTGAGCACATAAACGGGTACTTTCAGTGTCTTGTGGACCTCCAAGGGTGCATCACGTGTCTTCTAAGACCATAAGAGGATCCAACCTCCCTCTTTTATTATTTACTTTATTTATCGTACAAAGTCTTGAGTATCTCATGAGTTTACTTAGATGTAGTCGAGTAAAATAATCCTCCCCATAGGTGACGCGTCACATGATATTTACAACCGAAAGAGGCTCCCTCCCTTTTAATATTTACCTACTATTTTCGATTGTTTTTTTGGAAGGGTTGTTAGGCGCCCACTGGTAGAAAAACCACTTGTCCTGGGGAAGTTTATTCGGCTACTACCATGTGACCATTGGTTATCAAAGGAACCTTCACAAGAGCAGGAGGACTAGTAAAAATGGGTTGTGTGGGATATTTTTTGGTGCATTCATTGTGTACGGTTCCTCCGTATGAACTTATGATGTTCATCCAACCATGTGTCCCTTGGATCTCACATGATCTATGGGTCTCAACCACCTTCTTCTTTCTTTGATTTTGTGAGGAAAATGATACCCATATTCATGTATTTTTTCCTCTGTAAATTTTCCTATTCTCATTTGGAGGGAATCAAAAATACTAAATATAAATATATAAAATTAATAAAATGTAGTAATTAAAAATAAATTAATATCTTATTTAGTTTTAATGGGTTTTAAACATAATTATTCATTAATACATTTAATATAGAAATATAATCATCCATATATATATATATGTATATAATATTTCCTAAAATAATAATTATATAATACAATATATTTATTAAATTACATTAAATAAGTCATATATTTAGTGGTTTAAAATAAAAAATTAATATTAATTAAAATTACGAATTAATTGCATCGAGTAATGGACATAATTTCATTTTATTTTTCAATTCAACATATACCAAACTGTGTAACATTGATTTCACATACATATATCTAATAAATGCATTTTTATGTACAACAAATAGATAAATATTTACGCAATTAATGAAAACTTTTATAGAAACACATAATCTTATTATTTTTGTAATTTATTCAAATTTTAGTAATTTATTTCATAATTTCATTACAACATGATAAATTTAGTATATTATTTTTTAATTAGTAAATATTATTTATTTATTTTTAATATTATTATAGTTAGGTATTATTTATTCATTATTCATATTTTTAATTGTTTATTTTGTATTTGTTTTTGGAATTTAATCATTTTTAAATATATATATATATATATATTATTGGTTAGTATTTTCAATATTTATTCATCTTTATTTCATTATATTTCCATAATTTTTTTAATAATTTATATTTAATTAATAAAACTAATCAATATTTTCAATATTTTTTAGGTGAACTCATTTTTAATTACTAAATTCCTTCCATTTTTAACATATGTGTGCATTTAGGAGTATATATTCATTAATAAAGTTAAAAAAATATTTATAATTAAATATTTATAAATATATATTAAATATATTTATATATTTATATATTTATAATTACATATAAATAAATATTATTTTTAAAAACTATTTATATGATTTTAAATAAATAAATAAATATATTTAAATAATAATAAAATTATAATAAATTTTTTAAATAATGAATATATTTACAATATATATAATATAAATATGTATAATTATATAAATTTATATAATTTTAGAAATATATACATATTAATTTTTAAATTTTTTTTTATATAATTATAAATTAATAATTATATATTTAAATAATTAAAAAAATATATTTAATATATTTATATTTATAGCTTTATATATTTATTATATATATATATATAATTATATAAATATATATAATGATATAAATTTTTTATAATTATAAAAAAATAATAAATGTTTTTAAATAATGAATATATTTACTATATTTATATGTATATATTAAATATATATAAATAGTTATATAAATATATATATAGATATAAATAAAATTATAATTATAAATATATTTGCAAATATATTTGTCAATGTATATTTACTATGTTTATAAAATTATATATTTATAATTTTAAATAAAAAATATACTTTTTTGAAAAATGTATTTATATAATTATAAATAAATAGATACATATTTAATTTTTTTTTAAAATATAATAAATAAATATGTAAATATATAAATATTTTTACAATTATTTTTATTTACAATTTATCATCACTAATTTTTAGCGCTAACAATGATTTCTTTTATCAACGCTACAAAAGTGCTAACAAAGATTGATTTATCTGTACTTTTTTAGCAAAGATGAAAGTAACCCCGGTCTATTTTAAGAATCATAACCATGGCTATCTCAGGCACAATATCTCAAGCTTTTTGTGGTATCCACCTGCTGTAGGTTCTCCTCCGTGAATCTAATCTTGAATCAAGGGTCAAATCATGTCTCAAAGGCAACCAAGGATCAAATCCAAAGCTCAAATGAGTCAAAGGATTAAAGGAATCCAAGAATTTGCGTGTGATATCTCAACTTTCTATGAGACAAATCAAAGCTTGAATCCACGGTATGTTATTTTTTCTTCCTCCTCATTCGTTGATTGACTGTTTGGGTTCCGCTTATGGTTCTTTGAAAGTATATTTTCCAGAATATATACATTTTTAGATTTTCACCATTTTGGTTTCTTTTTGTGTTATTTTGTTCATTGTATCTCTCTATTTGTTACCTTTTTATACTTTGGTTCTATTTCTACTTTCCCACTCACTGTTTTTGAAGGTTTTTAATAACTAACAATATCTATTGGTAGGTCTACTTCTTATTTGTCTATTCCCAATTATTTTTCATGTTATTGGGTGTTTGAAATTAGTTTCTCTAAAATTATAATTGTTATTTGGGTTTAATTTGATTTAATTTTTCTTTTTTTTTTCTCATGGTTGAAGGGATTATAATTGATTTCCAATTGGGTTCTCGTGGATTTGGATTTGTTGTTTATTTTTGTCTTTGTGTCTCCCTGTTACTGAAATGTATTGATTTTTTTTTATTTGAGATGGTCAGTTTTGTTCGAGTTTATGAATCTTTGAACAATACCATGAAGTGAAAAGTGTATGAACAAGATATTGGGGGATGGTCATAATGAAAAATTGGGTAAAATCCCTTAGGATGTAGAGTCTGAGTATTATTCAGTGAAAAAATCAGATTCCTCTTATTCAAGAAATAAATAAATAGCTCTTTGTTCCCCCATTTCAGATGGTTGTGAGGAGTACACATTTGATGTTTCTCTAGAAGATATGTTCAATGGGGAATCAAACAATATATCCATCCATTGTAATGAAATCTTTTTCAATTTCAAAGGGTTTGTTCGATTATTATTCTATTTTTTATTTCTGTCAAGATTTTGGGTGGGTCCCTTTCCTTGACATGGCATATTTTATTGCAGTAAGGTATTAAACATGGGCGCTTCCACCCAATTAACATTTTGTTGGGGTTCTGAAGAAATCTCTAGTGTATAATCCTCACCAAAAATTGAAATTTTGGAACAAATAACTATTAATTTTATTCTTAGAGAAGAGGAATCAAAATATTTGATTGAATAATCCTCAAACACTCCATATAAGGGGTTTTCACTAAATGATTCACCAAGAAATTCCCCAATATCTTTGTTAAACACTTTTCACTTCATAATAATTTTTGAAGTTTTACATGCTCAAACAAACTCTACCATATGAAATAAACACAGTCAAAATATTTTAGTAATAGGATGACACAAGTACACATGAATATTAATTTAAAAAGGAAAAAATATCATATTTAGATTATTCTGTGACTTTTCTTTAATAAATACTCCTAATTCCATCATGAAAAGACCTCATTGTTACTCTTAAAGTCTCGTTGTACATTTTTTTTTGGATTTATTTTGTATTTGTGCACCCATAATTGAAATATATTATAGAGATTAGATGTAAAAAATAAACTAGGAGAGCCACACATTACATAATACTTATTTTATTAATTTTCACAAAGATCATGAAAAATTATTTTTTCATCAAGGATGATTCACTCATTTACTATGATCATGAAAAGGTGAATTTATACTATTTATTTATTTATTTTGATTACCATTTTATCTATTATTTTTTAATTTAATTTTATTATCATTTTTATATAATAATAATTTATTTTTTTCATAGATCTTTTGGGAAGTCATAGTTTTACTTCAACCATCTGAAACAACCCAAAAAGAGTTAAAATGTTTCTTTTGGATGAGGAGTTTCAAGAAGCATGGGGTTTCCTCTTCCATAGAAATGAAACATTCCTTTCTTTTTTAGCTTGGTGTAGATGGTTGAAATAAAAACACACATCACATACTTAATCACCCACAGATCAATATGATACATGGTGTGCTTGACATGACTCAATCTATATGTTTTTAGTTTATAATTTACATTTTAGTTCAAAACAAAAAACACATACTCAAAACAGAAAAAACACATCCACTAAGATCCAAACTAAATTCACCTATATCTAAATTTTATCAATGAAATTTAGTGAGTTAAAATAAGACTTGGATGGTTAGTTCATTACAATTATTCAAAATCTTATTCCATTGCCCAGGCATTCCCATATTGATGTCTACACATTAGAATAATTGTACATAGAAGTAATGTATTATTTCATATTTATGTTAAATATATTTCTTTTTAGTATTACAAACATAATAATTGTTTCTTAAATAGGTGAAGTGTTTTGTTCGAGTTGGTGTGGATTGTTCGATACTGCTCATGCTTGTGAGATATTGGACTTCAGGGAAACAATTGTGATAATGATAATGAATAAATGAGTCAAGAATGTATATAACCATCCTAAAACGATGAATACCTACTATTTATTTTATTAATTTTGTCTTCATTTTATCTAAGATTTTTATGTTAATTCCCTTATCATTTTTATCTAATAATTATTTTGTTTTTTAAAATATCACTTGGGAAGTAATATTTCTCTTTAAACTATCTACAACGGGATAAAAAAGAGAGAGAATGTTCATTATTGAGGGAAGAGAAAAATTTGTGTTTCCTAGAACATGAAGTGTTTGAGTTAACATGAGGTTTCCTCTTCCATAAGAATGGGACTTGTTCTCTATTTTATATCTTTTTGTAGATAGTTGAATGAAAGACACATATCACATACTCAATCAGCTGCACCTCAATCTAATACATATTATGCTTAGTATGGCTCGGACTGTATGTTTTTAGTTTATAATTTAAATTTTAGCTTAAAAAAACATCATATACTAAAAACTAATAGATAAAATTAAGATTTTACATTTGGGAAAAAAAATAAATAAGTCATTTGTGATGTGTATAAATTATTCACACCTCAATAAGATGCACGATGTTCCCAGTATGACTCGAACTATGTCTTTTAATTTAAAATTGACATTTTAGTTCAAAAGTTTCATTACCTAAAAAATGAGAAAAAGCACTCGAATTGTCTTGATAATTTTTAAAAAATGATTCATAAGTCATTTTTGACATTTAGGAATTAGTCTCATATCAAACAGACACATGATGTTAACAGTATGACTAAAAGTGCGTGTTTCCAGTTTAAAATGAAAATTTAGTAAAAAACACAACTGTCATACTCAAAACAAATAACAAATATTTGGATTAATATGATACTTTAGGAAAATGATCCATATATAATTTGAGTTTTTAGGAATCATCCTCACCTCAATATGATGTATGGTGTGACCGGTATGACTCCAAGTGTGTCTTTTTATTTAGAATTGTCATTATTTTTAGTAAAAAAGACAAATGTTGTTTTCAAAACTAAGAAAAAACATTCATATTGTTTTGATAATTTAGGAAAATGATCCATATTCCATTTTTTATGTGTATTAATTATCCACACCTCAATATGATACATGATGTACTTGGTAGGACACAAATTAACTGTTATCAGTTTAAAATTGACATTTTAGTTCAAAAAGAGTCACTCACTGATAATTGAAAAACACTACCGGAATATATTGATAATTTAGGAAAACAATTTATAATTAATTTTTTACATGTAGTAATAATTCTCCTAACAAATTAACATAAAATGTGATTGGTACGAATTGAATTGAATGTTTCTAGTTTTAACTAAAAGTTTATTTAAAAATATATGTGGCATGATAAAATCCATAGAAATGAATTTTAATTGTTTTAATAATTTAGGAAAATAGTTTGTAAGTCATTTCTGAGATGTAGGAGTTAGCCTCATGTCAATGTGACACAAGGTCTGACCATTATGACTCCACATGTATCTTTTTATTTAAAATTGGCATTAATTTTAGTCAAAAATACAACTTACATACTCAAAACTAAAAAAATACATTCAGATTATTTTGATACTTTTAGAAACTGATCGAAGATTCATTTGGGGAATATAGGAATACTCTTCACCTCAATCTAATCCACAATGTGACTGGTATTATTCAAAGTGTGTAGTTTTTATTTAAAATTGACATTAAGTTTATTAAAAAAATTCAATTGACATACTCAAAACTGAGAAAACACATTCGGATTGTTTTGATACTTTAGGAAAATGCTACATAAGTAATTTTTTTATGTGTAAGAATTATATTAACCTCAATCCTATACACTACATTCTCAGTATGGCTCAAAGTGCCTATTATCAATTTAATGTTAACATTTTAGTTCAAAAAGTGTCACTCACTAAAAACCAAAAAAACACACTTGTAGTTTATTGATAATTTAGGAAAAATATTCATAAGTAATTTTAGACATTTAGGAATCAATCTCATGTCAAACTAACACATTATGTTACTAGTATGACTCAATGTGCATGTTTCTAGTTGAAAAATACATTTTAGTAAAAAGCACAAGTGACATACTCAAAATTGAGAAAAATATTCATACTTTTTTTAATAATTTAGTAAAATGATCAATATGTCATTTGGTATGTGTATTAATCAGCCAAACCTTAATCTAATGTATGGCATGATTGGCATGAGTCCATATGTGTGTTTTTATTTAAAATTAAAATTAATTTTAGTAAAAAAGAAAACTGGCATACTAAAAACAAAGTTAACGACTGTGAATTGTTTTGATACTTTTAAAAAATTATCCAAAAAATAATTGTGAAGTGTAGGAATCAGAAACACCTCAATATGATATAGGATTTTCCTGGTATAACTCAAAGTTTCCATTATCATATTAAAATTGACATTTTAGTTCAAAACATATCAGTCACTAAAAAAATAAAATGCACTTGGATTGTCTTGATAATTTTAGAAAATGATTCATAAGTCATTTTTGATGTGTATAAGTTAGTATCACAAAAAAATGACATACGAAGTGAAAGATATGACTCAAAGTTCAAGTGTTCAGTTTAAAATTATATTTACGTAAATAAGATAAGTGAAATATTTGAAACTAAGAAAATGCATTTTGATTGTTTAGATACTTTAGGAAAATGTCCCATAAGTAATTTGGGATGTGTAAGAATCAGCCACCCCACAATCCAACACATGGTGTGACCAGTATGACTCCAAGTGTGTGTTTTCAATATATAAGTGTCATTTTAGTATAAAAAGTGCATCACACCACCAAAACCGAGTAGATGATCCTAGTTTGTTTTGTCATCATTCTATCTTATATTACATAATTAATTTCCTTATAATTTTTATCTTATAATTATTTACTTAATTTTCATAGATATAATTCTTGAAGATGAACAAGAAATGGTGTGACGTGGAAGAACTAACTGCAACTCAATCAAATACAAAATGTTCCTGGTATGACTCAAAGGTTAGTTTAATGTTTAAAAATTTCATTTAATTAACTTATTTCTATTATTACTACCATAATAATTGTTTTCTTATATAGGTGTGTTATTTTTATTGAGAATGGGTGGCTTCATCGACTGTAGCGTGAGTCAGGGCCAGGGGAAAAATACAAAGGAACATCGATGTTTTTGAATATATGTGATAATTTGTAATTACTCATGTAATTGTATAAACTAATGTTTAAAATGGCTAGGAAATATTGTTTTTTATATTTTTGTTTTAAATTTTATTTCATTTGAAAACATATATTTTTACATGATTTTTTTATTTATCGTGCTTTTTTGGGTGTGGAAATGTGCTGTTACAGCACACAGTGGTATGCCATTTTAACAGCACTACTAAATTTGTTATTATAGTCATCCTTTATTAGGAATTCAAAAAAACTTATAAACTCACTATTTATCCTAAATTTTTTACTACTGAAAAAATGAACACTTTATCAGCGATTTTATATAATTGATAAAGTACTATGAATTTTAATCACACCCTGGTTGTCATCGCTTCTCTAGAACTGCTAAATGCCAATTTTAGCACTATAATAATACTGTTTTGTAGTACTGGGGTGTCAAATTCAACTATATATTCTAGAATTATTGATCAAAACATAAACTCCTAGATAAATTATCTCAAATAATTTCTTTATGTTTTTTGAATTCCCCCATCAACAAGAATTCTACTCTAATAGTCTCATCTAGTGGTGGGAAACCGAGCAAAAACAGTTGTAACACCATGATGTTTTTAAGAAATATTTTCTTTAAATAATTTTTATTCTTCAGTAGCTTTATTTTCATGACATTGTGAGTTTAAAAGAACCATGATATTCCATTATTATAAAATTACCATCATATCCTAGCCATTGTGTTATCGGGAATAATGATAACTAACTTATGAAAATGCATTTTGTATTCATTGTCTATCAATTATTAATGAAAAATATAAATCAATTAGATATTTTTATTTTTGAGTGAGTTTCTTTTGGTAATGAAATTAATGTAATATATATGTGTCATATACTTAAAAAATATTTTGATATTCATCCAATGGATATTTTAGTCATAGGGTATGAATAAAACCCTATTTGATGTATAAAAACCTATATTTTTAAAAGATTAAGTTTTCAACTTTGAATAGATAACCCCTTTTTAAATTAAAATTTTGACACATTAATAAGTTTTATATGAAAAAATAAAAATATTATTTTTAAGTGGGATATAAAAATATACTTTGGATGAATTTTAGATATTTTTCTGATAACGTTTTATCTTTTGATGAATAGTAAAAATATGCTAGATTTTAATTGAAAATAACTTTTTCATTGAAATGATTTATATGGTTAAATTATATTTTTGAATAGTTTAAAAGTATAAATAGAATATATTTTTACCATTTAATATAATTTAGGTCATTGGTATTAATTTTACATTAAATTCAGATGTAAAAACATTTCAATCTTTTACAATATTTTAACTTTTAAAACATGTTTTCTCATTCCAACAATGAGATTAATTTTAAATTAATTAATTTAGATTCTGTATTTTGAATTTTGAAAAATTTATTCCATATTTGGAATGAGTAGGTCCAAATAATGTTAATAGGCTAATTTTATTTTTAAGCATTATGAATTGTAACTTTGGTAATTATTTTTATTACCATAGTTAAAGGTAAATCGAGTAATTAAAGTAAAATTAATATTATCAAATTAACTTAACACCTATAAAAATGATATTGGATTGCTAAATATGACCCTTATCATCTAATTTTTTAAATTTAATAACTTAATGGCCACTTACCTATGAATATGACATGAATATAATAATAACTAATGGATGTGAAAAAATGTCACAATCTCATTTTATATAAGTATATTAATTTTAATATATAGATAAATAGGAGATAATATTGACTATAAATATTATATGGAAATATAAAATAATTAATTACATAATAGAAATTTATTTATAATTTTTAAGGATTAAATAATTACCATTAATGATGATAGAATAGTGATGTATAAATTATTTTATTAATAGAAATATCAAAAAAATGGTTTAAAAATATTAAAAGAAATAACATATGAACTAATTAATGTGATCTAAGAATTTTCTACGTGACTATGAAATTTATATGTGTATGAAATATTTTTTTTTCTAATTTAACTTCTGTGTGAATTTTGTTTAATTTCAAATAAATTAATAGTTTCAAAATTGACACTATTGATATTTTATAAAAATAAAATTTTATTAAATAATTTAAAAATCATAAAATATGTTAAAATTAACAAGTGATGATTTTAAGGTCTAAAATGTCATAAAATATCCATTTTAACTCTATTAAATCCATATAATTAATTATTTATAACCATTAAATATATAGAATATAATTTCCATAATTAAAATTAAATAGAATAACTAAGTTTAAATTAAAAATATATGGATTAAATTTACCAAATAACTTGTCAAAAATTTATTGGTTAATTATATTATAACCCTATATAATCTCATATTTTAAATTGGGAAATTTTGGATGTTTTTGGGTATGGATTTATTTTATTATAAATTATTGTTTAAAGAGTTTCCAAAAGTTCCCCTCGCCTCAATTATAAAAGGGAACCTCTTCCATCACCAATTAACTTCATTTTAAGACTTCAAACTCAACCATAACTTGACCATTTTTCTTATAAACATCCCTATTTTCATTCTAGATGTTTTGGTCAACTTAAAATACCATCTCTAGTGCTCTAAGAAGAGATTTAGAGGAAGCATGTCAAGGAAGAGGTAATATCTTCTACCAATTCTTTCAAAATTAAATCTTCTTCTACTCCATATCCATCATTTGTTTCATTATAAAGTAATAACATTAGTATAACTAATATAATTATATGTTATTATAAATATGAAACAAACATATTTCACCTTCTATCCATCCTATGAAAAACGAAATCACTGCGTGTGCGTACGTACGACTTACCGTCTCCATGTCATGGTGTAATTTGTTTATCACCACCACCTTACTTGGATGGGTATAATGATATAAAAAATAAATATATCTGATTATTATAACATGTTACTAATTCTAAATTGTTATACATCATCCACTTCAACACCATTCAACAATTTAGGGACTGATATCATCACTCATGCGTACATACAGCCTTCCATCTCCACAAAGCGATGCGATTCATTCTACACAATCTTCATTAAACCATGATTATATCCATGAATGAAATGAATAAATATGGTATATATTATAATAATATAATTTTTAAATGATTTAACTATAACTCAATAATGAAAACAAGAACTTATCTGACAAATCTTGCTTAAGAACATAAAGCAGTTAATATCCGAATAACGAGGGACAATGAAATATTACTAACAAACAGATGATAATATAATAAAATATACTACCATAAAAATTATTATGATTATAGATTAAGTCAATAAAATAATTTAAATCATTACATAAGATGTTTAGATATATATGGAGGATATCAGACCTAAGGTAAGTGTTAATTTTACAATCACATTTTTATTCAAGATTGTTTATATATAAGTATTTATTGGGGTATATTTATCATCCACATACAAGTTTCCTAATTATGTAATATTATTTATATTATTATAAAAAAATTTAATTTTAATTTTACCCTTCAGTAATTTTATATTAAATGGTATAAATGAATCTTTTGTCGTTATTCGATTTGAGGTACTTTTTGACTTTTTCGGAAAAAGTATGAGGAGAATGTTTTTTAACTTATACAACATGAATAGATTTTTACAATTTCATGAAACCCTATTTACATGAATCTTCATCTACATGATTTTAAGATTATTTTCAACTAAATTCTTATCTTTTAAAATTTCATGGAATTTTGAGAAAAGAAAATTTTTTTGAAGAAGAAAGTATATTTTCCTCAAGAATTAATTTCAAGTGTTTTATCAAAATTATTTTCCTTCCAATATGATTCTATTAAATAGGGTTATGTATTAATCCCTTTAATTACTACTATTTTATTATTTTAATGATGGAATAATCTTTTATATGGATTATGTTATGATGGTATGATGTTTAAGAAACCCATTTTATTTATTGGGTTATGCTATGATGAATTATTTATGTTTTTGTGTAACTTGTAAGAATGATTTAATTATGAGAGGGGTGAGACCTATATCTCCCTTCAATGCATTAGGTAAATATTTATATCTCATGAGATAGACATGGATGGAACGAAATGTAAATACAGTTAAGTAATACAGGGTTGGAATGAGGAGAGAACACAGTTCAGTAATAGACATTGTCTACTATGATTTTATTGACAACGAGCCTTGACTAATATGAAATGATTTTCTATGCTTATGCATATATTCCACGAAATTTCATGCCTTATGTTATGACTATTCATATTACATTTCACATTTATGATTTATCCCATGAAAAGATATTCTGATCTTTTATATGCAGGATAATATTTTCAAATGTAATGTTCTCATGATTATGATATTATTAACATTTAAATTATTACCCTTAATGAGAATTTGATCTCACCCTTTCATATGATTCTTTTCCCCAGGTCATGAAGAAGGGTATTAAGTGAGATATTTCAAAAAATAGTCTAGTTTTGATGAAATAAGAGAGACATAATGTAGATGTTTTTTGAACTAGTTGTTTATGTTTCCTAGTTTTTAAAGACACTAAACCTATACGGTCCTAGGATGGTTTTTGTTATGTTATGTAATAAATATTCTTAAATGTTGAAGTAATATCTACATGTAAAGTATGGGACATTATAAAAGTACTCAGGATAGTGCAGGTTAACCTCAATTCAAGTGCACCATATTTCTAATGTTAGTATCAATAATGTAAATGGTTAAAGATTTGGTATACGATGACCATGGAGCTGGAGTTTACCGGTCAATAGGTTTTTGGTAGGTGTGATAAAATAGCGTATGGTGTTCCAGTAAGCAAGGTACCTTTGATCATTTTTTTCATTCTAATGAATTTCATCCATACTCATTGTCATCTAGGAATTGTGATTTTTATCACTATGATTATTGATAGAGTACTCATTAAGGAATTAAGGTTGTTGATCTCAATAAGGAATGAAAAAAATCAGCAGACCATGTCAATGGAATTCTAGGGCCCTTTCCATTACACTGTCACTATTAGAGTAGATTACTGAGGTGGTTGAAGTCATTAAAGAATATGTAATTTTAGATTATATTCATAACAATTTGGAGAGATTTTGAGAGGGAATTTGAGTTGGTGGTTATTATTGAATTGGAATTGTGGGTGGAACCTTCATTCCAAATAAAGTAGTTTGTGATCGACAATGTAGAGAATGGATAGAGTTGGGGTTCATGGGCTACCAGTTAGGAAACTTCCACAGCCCTCAAATAATGTGCCATATAGGTGGTTGTGGTAAATTTGGAACATCAATGATTTCGCATGACTCATGGGGTTTGGGTAAGAGAAATTTCATGTCTTTCCTACCACATATGTGATCGATGACATGGCCCCTGGGATGGTGGTTGAAATGGGGCATCTAGGGTGAAACGCGTGTGGTGATCAAATTGGGCTGAACTCAAGACTATGATGACCGAGTGCAGTTGCCTACTAATTTTCCAATATCTATGACAAGAGTGAGAAAATAAAGGAATGGTGGGGCCAAAATATCATGGGAATGGTGTGGTCGAATGATCTTCATCATGATTTGAGAATTTCAGAAACCGTTCATTGTCAACTGAGATAGATTGGTGGGGCTATTTTACTTGATCACATTATATGTACCACTTGGATTTCCTGAATAAAGAGTTAGATATAGACGGTTACCATCAAATTTTATTGATAAGAGGTTGAGACAACATTTTGACCTCAAAGTGTGTACCGAAGCATAGTAATACACTCCAAGAAAAGTGGACATGAATCGAGCTTGGTTGTATGGGGGTATAAACGCCATTCAACTTGTTGAAAACCATCAAACCATATATTATTGATTAATATAGTGAGAAGATATTATTAGAGGTTTTTTTATGCGATACAATGACTCTAAAGATAAAGTCCCAATATACCACTCAACCTATGGTCAATCCTATGTGAACTGTATGATAGACCATATTGGTGGAATTGAGGGATTGGATTATCTTTTATAATTTTAGAAACTATACATGGATTATTTTATTTGGGTGTTTGGACTGATTAAAATGATATTGGGAACCATGTGGTGATGCTACGAGATCCAATTAAAATGATTAGAGTATAGTGGAATGAGCGTGTTTTGGTTTCAGTGCCAAATATTATTTGTTTCTACACCATAGGATATTAATTGTACTGCTATCCATTTGGAATCTCCTAAAAACTAGAACAAGGAACCCAGATGCCCACTATTAGATGCACTGATGTTCCCTATAGAGAAATGAAGATCCAATGTGCATGGTGCAGTTCATCTTTTGAAAACTCCACACTATCAGATCATGGGTTTTCTGGGTGGACATACCACTAGTGACTATATTATACCAAAATCTCTCTCCATATAGTAGGGTGATTGTAGGTATATATAGTGACATCATACCTTAGGGTTCATTTGTAACTTTCCAATGGTTCCAATTCAACTAGTACTAGTAGTGTGGCCAGGATTATGGTTTGAACCATGAAATTAAGGTGATATTAGAGTGAATAGTTGGGTTATCTCATAGATCAATTGAGGGATACAGTGAAATGGTCTATATCAGGCCACATAGTGTGTTCGATGTAATAGGAGAAAGGCAACATGAACTACCCCTATAGACCCTTGAAGCTGAAAGGTGCATTAAGTTATTCAGATAACTAGAAACCAACCATATAACCCAAATTGTAAGTAGCCACAACCTATTATTTGTTTCCCAATCCACAGTCTGATATTGTTTCAACACTAGGTTCATTAGAGTCGATTTAGATATTTCTCCTCTCAGATGATTCAATAAGAGATTTGATACAAATGAGTGAATTTACAATGCTCACACTGAGTTTGCAGTTGATTCGATCATAGGAAAAGAAAATACTACCACAATTGACCCATATACTTCATAGATAGGAAAATTATCATTCCTCATTTCTAACTATTATTCATATTTAATTTAAGGATGATGGATTCCTAAACAGTATTGAACTAGAATATGTGATTATATTCCCATGGATCCTAATCAACCTAACTGAAATCCATCTTTACCAATGTATTATTTCCATTAGGATTCATGAAATAGAAATAAAACAGATTCCTCACTATTAATGTAGTGTACTGAGATTGATTAAAAAATTACCTTCCCTTTGTTCTGAGTGTTACATCAGAAATAAAAAATGATGTCCTCCCTCATCTTCCTACTACGCTGGGTGTGGGTAAGGATTTCAAGTTTCTAAAACCTTTCCATTATAGAGAGAGAGAAATAGTTACCCTCTGATACTCCACCTTACTTCCCTTCAATTATTAGTTATGGGTTTCAATTGGGAGAACATGAACTAGCTTGGGTTTGGGACATTGTTGTTAGAGGAATGTGCAATTTCCCCACTACTGAAATAGATTTAATATGGTTTTACTAGAATTGATACAAGGATTAAATACATACCATTACTATAGATAGTGACTTCTATACATGAGATGATACAACCTAGATACATCCCAATCAATTAAATATCACATTCTAACTCTTATAGATCATACTGGACAAAACC
Organism: Viscum album; assembly: GCA_963277665.1. Classification (NCBI taxonomy): domain Eukaryota; kingdom Viridiplantae; phylum Streptophyta; class Magnoliopsida; order Santalales; family Viscaceae; genus Viscum; species Viscum album. The sequence goes on along the minus strand of OY728123.1, from coordinate 1,437,787,949 downwards.
TAAAAGAGGAAGACAAGAGACTTGAGTCCATAAGTCCAATTAGAGAACCAGCTCATTCTCCTCCTTCTAGTGGAACTAGGTTGTTAATATTTACTAAGTACTCAATAAATAATAAAAAATATAATATTAATTCAGAAATTTATATATTTGATATTATATAACATTTTTTTCCTTTTGATTTCATTTAGACCCCATGAACATGGACCTTTTGTCAATTCTCTTCCCCAAGATATGAAAATGGCAGCTGACTAGACAATATACAACCCTAAATGCATGATTTTTTTATTATATTTACATTCATTACATCTGAATACATGGAAAATAAATCTTCCTTCCCTTTCCCTTCATCCCTCTCAATCCCTCAGGAATGAAAGGAAACATTTTAGTCTATCTGAAATAAAAATGAGATCTACAATGCCATCACTGAATAGACAATAGTAGTTCATGGATTGACTTGGAGTCTTTAATATCTTTCTATTTCTTTAATACCCTATATTTACCATTATAGAATTAGGTCATCCTCATGACCAGTTCTATGTCTTTGAGATATCACTCACTCCCCTTTGGAGTCTTTCATGAGTCGACCAACATATGTAAATCATCATTGGTGACTCTTTCTCCCAGGCTTGTCCATTATGCATGTTTTGAGCCTGAGGTTACCATTTATAGTAAAACATTCACTGAATAATCATTCATTGGTCCATCCACTTCATTCGGGAGGCCGGAGGAGAAGAAGGTAAACTTCAATTATTCAGGCATCCAGTTATGTGAAAGTAGAAGTTAGAGATAAAGAGATATGGGAGATTATTATTAGTACTCAAATATAATAGTAATTTCCTTTCATGGTGATAGGAGTGGGGGGATCCTCATATATTCAATTTCTCCTTCCTGACATTAATCTACTCTAGTATCACAGTGTTCAATGAAATTATCTACTAAGTCATGCCACTAGAGGACCATTCATGATGAATATTCCATTCGGATCTACTCATTCTGCTCTAATTTGTGCACTTTAAATAACCCTACATATAATTCTATGGGTACTAGTAGAAGAAAATCATTTAATTTAAAAGTAATGGGTTGGGATAAAATTTTATAATAGAATAAATTGATTGATATGGGTTTGTTTCCAAGACACTTTTTCATCATCTCACCTCCTCTTCAGGACAAAAAAGGAGAATTCTATTGACTTGGTGTATGATGGTGGCTACTGAATTAAAATAGAAAACCAACTACTAGAATGGTCTATACTCTACTCTATTTGAATATAATCTACTCTATTTGATGATATTATCATGTTTTATGGTGTGAAGGTTTAATTTATTGATGACTTTAACATCAAATTTCATAAGCTGTGGATTTAATGACTATGCTTAAGTTAGTGATTTGGTTGGATGGTTAGAAAGGATTGTTTGGGAAAATTGTGAAAGGATTTGGATCTTCGTGTTGTTTTTTTTTGTAGTGGTGTTCGGTTTCTAGCACACTACTTGGACCTACTCTCTAAGGGGATCATAGCATGAAGCCTTCATCAGTACTGTTTTTTTGGTTCTGGATTATTGAGAGGGTATATCTTCACCATCATTTTCGTGCCTATGCACTTCTGCATGGGACTGCATGCCGAAGGTCCAGGCTTTGGTGATGTCTTGGCGACATGGCACAATTTCTGGGGTGGGGCAGGACTAGTGGTTTGATCTGGTTTTGTTTCGGATTTGGCGTTTTTTTGGGTGTATTGTTGTTTTATGGTTTCTCACTATCACTTTAGATGTGTTTTTTGAAAATAAAAAGGTAATTTTCCATCATATGCAGTTGTTTGATGAGGAAAAAACTAGGTGAAAGTCACCCAGGTTAGTTTGTAAACAGAGGAATATTTTCACAATACCCAACCTAGACAACAAAAACTAGAATAGATTAACATTATGATACTATGTAATGAAAGTCTAAAAACAAACCATATGATGACATTCGAGGACCTCAGGTTTTTCTAGTACCCTTTTTTGGAGGTTTATCTCTAATTTCCATATTTCAATAATTCAGTGCTAGGGGTTGGAGTTCATGTTGTAGTTTCCTTTAATGCATAGAATGTGATAGGATAGAGGTTCGATATCATTCTAGTGATTAGTATAAAAATTGGTGTTAGAATCTACTGAATGAAATATCTCGTATGTGGTTTATTTTGGTCAAAGATAATAGAATGTATCTAGGATAGGGATGATGTTATTATGACTAGAATTTATTTCCATATCCTTGTATACCAGACCTGATATATCTTCCCTATAATGAGAAGTGTGTCATAATATCAAGTGGACATTCCCATATTCATTGGTTATCTTTATCCTATTCAAGAACAAACCATATCTTCCCCAGGATCTAAAAACCGCCTCTAGGGAACCTCTTTCAGGCCCCACACAATGAAAGGAAATGCCATTCTTATTGAAGTTTGAATGATCGTTGGTCTAGGGATCCACCCTCCCATGTTCCATAGTATCCAGGACCCAATGATCCTATGATCTCCATGGGATACATGAAGTATCCCAGATCTGGGTGGACCTAGTAATTTCCTCATCAAACTAGGGAATACTTAGCCATTTCCTAGTGATCATTGACTAAGGATTACTTGGGATACATGATTAAAGTATCCCAATGAGTTCCTAATCCTCATATGATAGGTCAGATTATGTAATAACTGGTTATTTTCTGGTGATCACTGAGCATGGAGTCTTTATGATATGTGATTGAAGTATCCCAGTGAGTACCTAGTTGTCCCCTGACTGGTCAGACTGGGGAATCTTGGGATACATGATGTATTGACATTCCCTCATGGCATCGTTATTTCTTTATGGGCGTAATAAAAATACCAAATTAACAAAGAATCAAACTATGATCCTTAATTAATTAAAACGTAGTATTAGAAATGTTTTAGGTTGAAACCATATAGATGGTTAATTAGATTGATTAGGTATTAAAATTATTTTATTTTATTAATTTAGAGAAATAGGTGAAAAAATATTGGTTATATTTATTTTAAGAAAACATACCAAATCAGTTTGGTTGTTTTGGAAACAATTTTTACATAATGAAAGAAGTTTGTAATGAAAAATAGTTTGTTTAGTTTTGAATCAGATTTGAAAAGTATTCATAGGTTTTAAAATTTTAGGGTTGATATGAAATTGGATATTAGAAAATAGGTTTATTAATTCATGATTAGTGTTGTATTTGAGAGGAGTAAGATCCAATGTTCATGGTATTCCCTCCCTGATGCAACAATCCCCCATTTACCTTGATCCGATATTTTAGGGTTTTAATGAATCATGTGTGTCTTGATACTATATTAAAACCTGATTTACCCTAAATTTGACAATGTTCATACATTCTTTAGGGTTTTAAGTTATTCATTTTTAATATTCATTTGTTATTCAATAAGCAGTGGTCATGAAAATGGTAAAAGAATGGGATTGGAAATTGATTGATGAATTACAACAAACCAAATACATGAATAGTGAAAAAGAAATCAATCAAACGAAACCATCTTCCTTATTTTACATTAACCAAGGACAAAGATGGTTTACTCATAATCCTTGTGATGAGAGAATAATAGGTAAGGAGAAAAGAAAAGGAATTCATAATGAAAAGGGAGATGAAGTTGGGGAGGATCCTACACAATGAAGCTTCTCGCTCCAAGATTTGGTCTCCCCGATCCCCCAATAGCAGCTTATTGGTACTACATTTATAATCTCTAGATGGGATCGTGTATTTATGAGGTACATTAAGGATTTTCCCAAAAATTTTCATGGGGTGGTTCTCAAGCCTTAAATCTTTTAAAAAATGTAAGATACACTAAATTTGGCTGTTAAAATCGCATCTTGACAATTTACACGTGGTGTAAATTATTTCACCACATGTAAATTCATTTTATGCATTTCATCACTTCATGATGTGTATCTATATAAAAATTTTCACTATTTGAAAACGTGTAATGTATTTTTTCTACATTATAAGCCTAATTTTTCCTCGGTTCTTCAGTTTTGTGCCTTGGAAGTGTTCCATGATCATCCTTAAAAATCTGATATATTTTTTCTCCCTTTTCAATAATCATTTGTATCCTACCATAAAAACAAAATGAGATAAACTATTCATAAATTTTACAGAATAATCATTTAAATAATGAAAATAATTTTATAAAATAGCACAAAATAGATGCATGAAGTAGAAATATCAAATACCCCACACTTGAATTCAAACTTGTCCTTAAGGATATAATCTCAATATACTACAAATATTCTTCACCTTACCATAATTTAAATTCAATTACAAAAAAAGGAAATTGATCAAATGGGAAATTAAAAGTCTGAGTATTAGATGTATAAATTTTATCAGTGCCTCGTTTTCAAATAATATAAATTGAACATGTATTTAACTTTTCTTATTTTGAAATAGACAATCCATTTTTAGTCATCCATTTTAATTTATAAATTCATTATTAGTACACATTCCACTTGAAATTTACCTCACATGATTTTTTTCCACCAATTATAATCGGAAAAATGTTAATTGAATTCATCACATTACTCAATAACATTTCCATTACAATAGGCTCTCAAGGAATCTAACATCTCTACTACATAAAGAAAAAATCACAAATAATCATGAGGAATTCACAATTTAGAATCAAATGACTATGAGTCTTTGGGAAATTATGTAAATGATGTAAATAAATTAACGCTAAAAAATGAGGTTCATCTCTCATTTACTTTTCATGAGATTAAAAAATAAGTCATTGAATGTCTACTCTTCCCCCAATATATCAGAGAACACTTCCTAAGATATAAAATGAAATAAATGAAGCACCCTCTTTTATTATTATTGTTTTTCTTTTCTTTTTTAAAAAATTGTCTGGGTACAATTCTCACATCCCCCACCCAACCCCTAATGTTCTCCTCGAGACACTATTTGTAATAGTTATAATAAGATCACTTTCCAAGAAATTGTGATTATTTAATTTCTCTAGAAAGATCCAATGTTATTTTTTATTTTTTTAAGAGGGTGTGAAATAAATATAATGAATGTGCCTTACCAAATCTCATGAAATCACACCCACACCTAATCATTATAAAATTTACATCCCTTCCACCTATATTCATTTCCCCCACTCTAATGATTGATAACAATGAAAAATAATTAGAGGAATATAGGAAAGGAAAATATGTTCCTGTAACATGGATCATTTACTAACAAGGATATTCATTGATTCTATGTGATTTAAAATAGATTAATATAAGGTGGGTCTCAGGATAAGGGATAATAAAATAATGACTCAATCATAATAAAAGTGATTATATTCAATCAAATATGTGATATTATGCCAAAAAAGTTCAATAAGAAAGCATTCATGTGTTTCTCAAAGAACTATATAAATTATTGAATTGAAAAAACTAGCATAGAGTATATCTTAGGAATGAGGTTAATGGTTGGGAAAACTAATCATATAAATGTATAATAATAATTAAATCAATTAATGGAAATATCATAAATTAAAATCATGGATAAATATTAGAAAAAGTTTATTTACAATGTTCAACATGCTCCTCAAATAAGGAATTTTAAACTCTTAATCCACATAATTACATATAACTATTCAATTTACCATTTTTATCATTTAAATTTATTTGAAATGAAATTTAAATTCATTGCATGATAATTTTCTTAAATAGTTTGTGTCTCTTAGCTTAGTTGATTAAAGAATGAATCAAATGTTGGGAAAGAAATTGAATGTTAAAAACTCTAATTAAATATGTGAAATACAATAGATTTTTTTATGAATTTGAAACACTTACCCCACTTGAAATTAGTGCTTCAATAATGGATGTGAAGGTTCTGCTTGCTATAGATTCATGCCATGTATTTCTTTCATGAACTGTAATTTTGCTACAACCTCTTATTTTTATTGTTGTTGCTTTATTCCCTCTTGGGTCTTTATGGTCTTAAAATTAAAAATAAATTATAAAATCATAGGCCATTATCAATTAATTTTGAAATATTTGTATTGAGATAATGCACGCCTCTAAAAATAGAAAATTAAATAAAACTCAGATTTCCTTCTGGAAGCTCTATTTTTTACCTTCATTGACTAGACCTTACCTATTTTAGATTTAGCTCATGTGATGAATGATTTAAATATTGGTTCCTGTTCAAGGTCTATAAATGGTATCATCTATGTCCAATCCATATAGGTTGGCCCATATCCTTCCTCTATAAACAAATTAGTTCTCCCTGATAGTAGTACTTGTCTGATCTCCATTGAGTCATTCCACAATTTCTTCCTCAATCTCAATGAACTAAATAGATGTTCATGTTCCATCCATACCTATTGTTCTTAATTTAATGTAGTGGAGTCAGTCAATCCTCTAGTGTCAGTGGTCCTGGTATTCAAATTATCTTTCTTATTTAGTTGGTCATCTTCCTAAATAACAATAACTAATTCATGCACCTCTTCAATTTTAGTGACACCATAAAATCAGGAGTATTTTCTTCTCTAAACTCATTATCCTTTCTCACATAATAGATATTCATTACATAGTTGATTTTGAAACTTACATGATCACTTAAAGATCTTAGATAACATTCTATGGTTTGGACATTGAACAAAACACACCCTATGGCCAATGATGGCCTTCCTAGAATTAGTGGATTTGAATCTTCTTCCATATCAATAACTAGGAAGTTAATGTGGAATTTAAAATTTTCAACTCTGATCAGGAAATCCTTGATGAATTCTCTTGGGTATTTTATTGTTGAGTCTACTAATTGAAGAGGTACTGTTTTTTTCATCAGTCCATCTAGTCCCAGAATCTTGAAATGTTTTTGTTACATGATATTAACACTTACTCCTAAGTGACACAAATATTTTAATTTTTTTATCTTAGATAAAGATGGGAATTGAGAAGCTACATGGACCACATTTCTTCATATGTAGGCCCTTAGATACCACTTTCAAACACTCATAGGTGAGTTTAATGGTTCCAATCTCTTAAAGATTCTTGATGTCTTTTACAATCTCTTTCATGAATTTGACATATGTTGGCATGTTTGCAAGATCCTCTGCAAAAGGTATATTAATATGAAATTTTTTAAAGTGTTTGATAAATTTATTTTGATGCATGTTTTTCTTTATTTGCACCATTCTTTTGGGAAAAGGCACTCTTGGATTGTACTGAGCTAGTTCTTCATCTTATTATTCTTCAGCTACATGTTCCTTTCTACTTTCAACTTCCTCTTCTCTTTCTTCCACTGGTTTTTTCCTGAAAATTATATACCACTTCCTTATAAATTATTCCCACTTCAAAGATTTATATATTTTAATTATTCACCTGAGGATACTTCAGGGCTTGCTGGATGTACTCTTATGGGTCTCTCTCTAAGTTAATCACCAATTTGGCCAACTTGATGCCCTGATTCCTTAATTCAACCTTTTGGTCATGTTCATGCTAGTTTTGACACAGCCACTGAAAACCATTATTTATTGATGGGTGTAATCAAAAAATAAAATTTATAAAGACCCAAACAATGCTACTTAATTAATTAAAACATAGTATTATGAATGATTGAGGTTGAACCCAAAGATACGGTGATTTAGTTTGACTAGGTTTTCTAATGATTTTATTTTAATAATTTTGATAAATATATGAGAAGATATTGGTTTGATTTATTTTTATAAAATGTAACAAAATAGTATGGTTGTTTTGGAAATATTTTTGAGAAAATGAAAGAAGAAACCAAAGCACACTAGTTTGAATGGTTTTCAATCAGATTTGAAACTAATTATTGGGTTTTTCAGTTTCATGGTTTAGGTGAAATTGGAATTTAGATAATGGGTTGATTAATTTATAATTGGTTTTGGATTCGAGATATAGAAGATCCAATGGTCAGGGTATCCCCTCCTTGGAGTAAAAATCCCATATTTCCCCTTTTCTGGTAATTTAGGGTTTCAATGAATCATTTTTGTCTTAATACCATATTTAAACATAATTTACCCTAAATTTTAAAATGCTCATTCCTCTATTAGGGATTTCAGCGGAACATTTTTAATTTTCCTTTTTGATTCAATCATCAATGGTTATGAAAAAATTAAAGAAAGGGTTTGGGAATTGATTGAAGTATTAAAACAAACCAAAAACATAAATATTGAAAAAAAAAGATTCTAATGAAAACTTCCCCCTTAAATTAAATAACCCTAAAACTAGGAGGTTTACCCCCTCATCCTAGTTAAGAGACAATAAGATTGTTGGGAAAAAAATCCCTCAAGTTATCATTGAAACATTTTTGAGGTGATTGTGTTCATTGACAAAGCGGACCTCCATGTTGTGTTTTTTTATAGAGTAGAAAAAATGTTTAATTTGTTAAAAAGGGTGTTTTACATAGTGATTTGTTGAGTTCCATAGATATTTTTGACAACCTATGTTGAAAAAGAATGATTAAAAAGGAATGGACAATTTGGAGGTGGTACAAAAAGAATATATCTAAGGTGGTGTTGTTTTCCAGTGTTTTCCAAATTTTTTGGTCTCAAAATTGGAAAATGGGGAAACATGTTTTTGGAAAAGGAAGTTGCACACAAGGTCTAGGGTGGTTTGGAAATTGGCGTGCAAGGCATGTATCATGGCCAGAATGGTAAAAAATGGAAAAGGCATGTTGCCCGCGAAAGATTTAAAGATGTGTGTGAAAGATGGATTTGTGCAAAGGAATCTTGTGTGCAAGGCATGTTTCCAGAGAAAAAAAATCAGAAAATGGTGAAGTCATGATGTGCACAAAAGATTTGGAAATTGTTGAGAAAGAAGAGGTTGTGTGAAAGAAACATGTGCACTCAATGCGATGTCAAACAGAGTTTTGCGTGCTCGAAGAGGAACTTGCCCGACAAAAGTTTCAACTTCTTAAAAGGGGTCAAGAACACCTATAAATACAAGGTGACCCCTCTCATTCGATAGATCTCAACACCTAGAGAAAATCCAAGCACCGGATCACGTAATAATTTCACGCAATGGAAGTTGCACAATAGATTTTGAGTTGTGTGCAAGCTTAGAACGTTGCGCATAAGATTTGAGTTGCCCAAAAGATTGAAGTTTCCCAAAAAGAGTGTTTTGGGAAAAAAATGGAATCTTGCACACAAGGAATTAACATTGCGCGCAAGACATAGTAAGGGTTGTACAAAGGATTTGGAGTTGCTTGGTACATCTGGTGCAAATAGAGATTCATCTGTGGGTGAAAGTTGGACGTCAAAAGAGCATCTGTCAACAGTTAAAGATACAAATTTTATTAGAGATAATGAAAAGAACTACAGTTATATAAACTGTGAGTGGATCTTATGAAGAAGCTATGATCACACTTTAGTTGAGAGAGAAGTGAGATTTCATATTGTGATTGGTTGTAAACCAGAAGGGGTAGTGAGTCTGCTTAGAACTTTGTAAACAAAAGTGTTCTTTTAGTGAAGTTTGCACATCGGCACATCGTCAGTGTATGCTCCTTGGACGTAGCCCAGTGAGGGTGAACCAAGTAAAAATCAACGTGTCCTATGCATTATTTTATTTTTGTTTATACTTTGCTATGGGAAAGATAGAGAAGAGAGTTTTTCTTAATAGCGAAAGAAAGTCAATAGGAGCATTTGTTTTAATCTGTCATACCCTGATTCACCCCCCTCTCAAGGTATCTAACCAAGTGGACCTAACCAAGAGGGAAGGAGGAAAGAAGTGGAATGAAGAATGAAAGGGGAGATGAACTCAGGGAGGATCTTGAGCAACACAACTTCTTTCCCTATGATTTGGTCTCCAGGATCCCACGATAGCAACAAGCTAGCCCTCTATTTTTAGGCTCTATATGAGCTTGTTTATTAATGAGGTACATTAAGGATTGGTCAAAAAGTGGTCCAGGGTGGGTCCCATGTCTTAAATCTTGTCACAAATTAAAGACATGTATAATATGGATATTAAAATCTCACCCCATCAATTTACACATGGTGCAAATTATTACACCATGTCTAAATTCATTTATACCATTTCATAAAATCACGACGTGTATCTTTTTCTCAAATTGAACCAGTTCATGATGTGTAATACTTAAACAAAGTTTCATGTCATTTTTTTCTTCAGAAGCTTCATTTTTTTTCATTTCACCAGTTTTGTGACTTGGAAGTGTTCCATGATTATCCTAAAAAATTGGTGCCATTTTTATCCATTTTCAATTATCTTTTGAATTCTTCTATTAAAAAAAAGTGTTAAAACAATCCTTAATTAGAAAGAATAATTATTTCAATATAGAAATAAATTTATTAAATCATCACAAATTATATGCATGAAATAAAAATATCATGCATCCCAGTGTGGACCTGGAAATTATAAATATTTGACCACCACATTACCTCTTGGAATCGAGTGGATAGTCATAGCTATGGCCTTCACATGAGGTTTTTCTCTTCCACAGGTAAAATAGAATAGACGATGGAATGGTCAAGGTCTATGAAATTAGTGGTTTGGGGAGTGGTGAATGGGTTGGAATGTCCTTAACAGGGGGAAAAATGGTCACTTCCACTTCATGAAGGACCAAACAATGGTGCTTTCTGGTTGGTGTATAAGGTCATCACCGAACCTTATAGTCTTGAAAAACCAAATCACATTCCATCATCTACTAAAGTGACCATTCAACTTGAGAGTCTCTTCCAATGGTGATTGTCTAACTATAGTGTCATCATCATAGAATTATTCCACCCAAAAGGGAATTGAGGTGGTGTAGGTAGAGAGGCCCCTGAGGAAGAAACACAAACATGGGGAAACTCCCAAAAACCCAATAAATTCTTTGGATTGATCTTGATATCAAGATATCTTTCACCATGATGTTTTGAATAGGTAATACCCAGGTCGATGGATTATGGCCTCAATGACCATGTTGAAGGGATATCGAGCTATATTTTTAGTTGGAATTACCATAAGAGTGGTGTAACCTCCAATCCAAAATCAAAGGATCCAATGATTCCAATTTTTCATTGTCAATGATAATTGTCCTATAACTCCATTGAAAAGTGGATTTCCATCCACACCATATCCCCAAACCAAAAACTCAATACCAATTAACCATGATCAAGTACCTTCCTATTAGACTATGTAGGTGACCAACTTTTATTTGTCCATATACCGTTGGTGAGAATGAATCCTCATTTCATTCAGTTGACATACTAGACACATTCCTCTGACAAGTGACTATGAACTTCTTATGAATCAGAGTGATCCTATTGAAAATTAGTCTGTGTGTTTTATGATCAATCATATTTCCACTCTCATATCACCCATTGTGATTTTTTGTTCTTGAGTTCATTAAAAACACTAGTTATTCACTGTATATTTTGTACTGTAAAACTAGGCAAAGGAATTGTGGTACCTCATGCTTTTCTATTCGAGTGAAGCATTAGGGATCTCAGAACAAAATTCTATTTTTTGGTGGTTTGGTGACTCGATAGACCTTATTCTACTATTTTTAATATGGTATACAATAGTTGTAATGTACTTTGATATGGGTGTAGGAATTTATTATGGTGTTTGAGACGCAGGTGGGGTAGTAGTGGTACTTAACTACATAATGGAATTATCATTGTTTTACATGGATGGATAAAGTATAGTTGTTGACCTGAAATCATGTTCAAACTAAAAATATGAATATAATACAAGTCATAGATATATTCATATTGGCACCAAAATTCAGGACAAAGAGAAGGCCCCAAGATGGCCCCATGGGCTGCCTCGCGAAGCCACTTAACGAAGTACCTCATGCACCATAGCTGGAATGAAGCAAAGAAGGTGGGAGGCTTCGCGAACGCATTTGACGTTCGTGAGCCCACCATGAAGCAAAGAAGGCGGGACACTCCATGAACAAATTTGACGTTTGTGACACCACCACAAAGCAATGAAGCAGGACGCTCTGCAACCCCATTTGACGTTCGTGACCTGCCGCGAAGGCACCAGTCCCCTCTTCATGCAGCGTGAGCTCCGCTTCATGGCACCTCTTGCCTATAAATACTAGGCTCCCCCAGAGCTCTCCAGATAGACAATCTAACCTTTCAGCTTCCCATCTCCCGAATCGTGAAGCAGTCTTCCACTCAGTGAACCATGAGCTGTGCGAGGTACTTCTGCTTCGCGAAGTGCCTCTCCATTTCCTTATTTTGATCCCCTCTTCCGAAAGAGATTCCCTTTATCAAATACAAAGGGATTTAGAGAAGGAAGGGGATCCCCAAGGGGACCTAGGTCATCGTAGAGCGTTTATTCTTCACGAAGCACCCTTCATGTACGCATGATCCACATGCTAAGGCAGGGTCACTGTACCTTGCGAAGCACATTGCTTCCCGACACCTTGCTTCGCAAGGCACCTTTTCTCCGCGAGGATGTGCTTCGCGAATTCCCTTCCACTTCGCGAAGCACCTCCCATTTTCACCTCTGCCCCATGCTAAGGCTAAGCCACCCAACTTCGCGAAGCACACCCATTCAAAAGTTACCTCCACCACTTGGAGCGATAGAGTTCCACAAGGCCCCTGCCTATGGACCCCTCTTCTTGGAAAATCCTTTTCCCATGCGACCCTCTAGGATTGCACGATGTGACTTCAAATCCCCTGGATGATATAGCCCATTGAATTGCTTCACCTAATGCTTCTTCGCAACGGTGTGCAAATGGATATTTCTTCTCCACATAGCCATGCTAACGTGGACCCCTCGATGGTTCGCTCCACGACACCCCATTAGTACGACGTTGTCGGTGCCTTCCCTCCCACCAGGATCAAAGGGTACAGGTTATGTAAGTCCTAGGGGTGCGGAGCGAACCCACCTCGTCTGTGCTGCAAGACGTTAAACTTCCAAGCACTTTCGTCCTCAACACATGATGTTAAACTATGACCTGAACCTGTGGCTCACACATAGGGTCCCCCTGCCTTGGGAATTCTCCACACCCCCTAGTCTCCACAGGGGATGATATCCTCTTTCTTTGAGTGGAGTTTGTCTGCGGGGAAGGGAAACCTTATTGGTGTAATCCCCTAGCTTCCCTTTCAGGAGACAGCACCCCTACTCCTCCTCACTTCCTTGGTGCCAAGGCCAGCGGAGGGTGTGATAGGGAATGGAGATCCTCCTTTCTTCAGTCCCAAATCCCTCTCCCACTGCGCTTTGTCGCCATCGGGCCTCTATCTCTGAGTAAGTCCCAATATCGCTCTCCCTGGGCCACTCCATGTGTAAGCCCCACTCCACATCCCACGTATGCATCTTTCACGACGTGATCATCAGGTCTCTGCCACCTCTTGTTTCTCACACTAAGTACGACTCATGTGGGCTTAGAGTAAGCATCGACCATGAACCCCCCCCCCCCATCCCGCATGACATTAAACTGTATTTCTCCCCTGTCCCGCATGATGTTAAACTGTACACCTGAACTACGAGGACTTTGATCCATGTCAAGGCATGGTACTTAGGAAGACTCCACGAGGTTCAAGCCCAACAACCATTGTCCTTGAACATCTCTGTATCGGTGCGCCAACTCCCATTGACACCTTGGGAAGCCTGGAGTGTAAGCCCCACACCATCCTGAACTACGTGGTCTTTGATCCATGTCAAGGCATGGTACGTAGGAAGCCTCCCTGTGGTTCAAGCCCGCCATCCACCTGGACTAAGGTACTTATTCATGTCAGTTCTCTGATACACCATTTGAAACTACGAGGACATTGATCCATGTCAAGGCATGGTACGTAGGAAGCCTCCACGAGGTTCAAGCCCACCGCCCGATCGTTCCAACCCCCTTCATGTCGATTCAGCCCTGTCCCGCATGACATTAAACTGTATTTCCATCCCATTCGGAACTACAGGTACTTTTATACATGTCAAGGCATGGTACGTAGGAAGCCTCCATGAGGTTCAAGCCCACCACCCAGTCGTTTCGACCTCCTTCACGTCAGTTCCCCTAACACCTTGGGCATCCTATAGTGTAAGCACCACGCCCCATTTTGAACTATAGGTACTTTGATACATGTAAAGGCATAGTATATAGGAAGCCTCCACGATGTTCAATCCCACCACCCGGTCATTCTGACCCCCTTCATGTTGGTTCACCACTGTCCCGCATGACGTTAAACTATATTCTCCACCCGAACTATGGGTACTTTGATCCATGTCAAGGCATGGTACGTAGGAAGCCTCCCTGAGGTTCAAGCCCAATACCCATAGGACCCTAGGTCCATCTTCACATCGGTTCGTCGACATGCCCCATCCCGAACTACGGGTACTTTGATCCATGTCAAGGCATGGTACGTAGGAAGCCACTATGAGGTTCAAGCCCACCACATGGTTGTTCCTACCTCCTTCATGTCGGTTCACCAAACATCATCCCATCCTAAACTACGAGGACTTTGATCCATGTTAAGGCATGATATGTAGGATGCCTCCCTGAGGATCAAGACCAAAACCATCATCCATCCTAATTCTTACCCGGGCCGCCACATCTCGATGAGATCATGACACGTCATTCCCTCCCACAGCATTCAGGAAGCTGCCCATGTGTTGTCCCAAATATCAGTGTTCCCTCTGCCTGATCCACTCTAATCGGTGTTCCGATCCGTCTCCGCTGAACGTTAAACTTGCGACATAGCCTGTGTTAAACATAGGAAGCTGAGGAAAACCTCAGATAAATGCCCATGGAATATGATTCCTCGCATTAAATGTGGGATGACTCGGGATTCCGTGCCCTCGAGAAGCCCTATAATAAGGGACAGAAGAAAGACACACCAATCCCCAACGTCCAGACATGCCAGTGATGCCCAGCGTGACTACTCCCCTAACCGAAGGTTGCTTCCCTAACCGGACCCCTTGGAATGTCCTAATAGAAGCAGCGTAATTAACTGGTGTCCATAGAGATATGGGGCTGGGAATAATTTCACGAACAACGTAGTAAATATATGAGGGAGACCTAGACTAGGTGACGGGTTCCGAGGAGGAATCCACGGAAAGAAGAACCGACATACCATCATCCCGTTTCTATCAAGGAGAAAACATCCCTGAACAAGGAACAGATTCCATCGGCCTTTTGAAAGCAGGAATGCGGGGTAACAAAGCCGCACATGTCACACTCAAGCAGACGGATGTGCTCCCCCCATAGAATGCACCGGAAATAGAAATGGTGAACTCGACGTGAAGTTATTATTCTAAAAATGGAGCTTAGTAACACTCTGTGCATCCATGGATTGATGTGTCACTAGATCTAGCTATCTGGTGCCGGGTCCCGCCAAAAAAATAGCGGGCCTAGCGTGAAACTCACAAGAAGTTGGGGCAGTAGAATGTTGGACATCCCGTTCTGCGACATTGTTAGTGTGGATCCCTCTTACTGGTCACGAAAGATGGGATGGCGCTGGGGAATTGGTCGTCGATTCCTTTTCCTTTCAGCACTGATGAGTTCATCTCCCTGATTCTCAAGAATTAGGATGCTTCCACAGGAATGAGATCACCTCCCACTCACCTACGCAGGGGTAGGGGCAACACCAACACAGTTCCTCCACGTGGGTTCACCGCTTCCACAACGACTTCTACGTCGACGACCATGGGGCGCCCATGCCCCATATCCCCATCGTAAGTTATCCAATGAAGGGTAATTAACGACCTCGTATGTAGTTACAAGGAGGAGGGTATAATCCCAACCTGGGATATGGCCCACCTGGACTTGGAGGCGTCCAGGCCCCGACATCAACGCCGCCCCAGAGGGTCGCGTAGGGAGCCGCTTCTCCCCACCCCAACATTCAATCGTTTCAAGAGCCTGTCCCTGGAGTGATTTAATGACTTCCTTCCTTACGCTGATGAGGTGGGTGACGTCCAACCCAGACCGTTCAGAGTCCCAATTCAGGGGCTCCAAGACAGGTCCCCCACTCGGCCGCGTCAGCACCGCCGCCCGGCCTTGCTGGAGGAGTAGGTAAGCTATGCGCCTGCACCATTAGCACCGGATCGCCTGACCCGACGCCAGCGTCGAGCATGAGTTGAGGATGCCCGCCAAGGGGCGTCAGCGTCGACAACTACTGTGGCCCGAGCCACTGCTGACACACATCATCAAGTCCCTGCACACACTGAGCATGGGATTTCCTACGTCCAATCAGGATCGGGGTTCCAACTGCCCCACGGGTAGGATGGGTCGACTCTCCTAGTCACAAGCATGAGTGGGGGTTGTCGTGAACCAACCCGCACCGATGCCACCCCATACCACCACCACCAAGAGCGTGGGTCTTCCCCGATTCGAGGCTCGGCATGGAGGTCTGCCCCATGCCACCCCTAATCCAAATAGAGGTCTGCCCCGTTCCACCCCCAATCCAAATGAAGGTATGCCCCACGACAGTGACGTTTGGTATGGAAGCCTCTCCCATGCCCATCACAATGGGTATGGAGTCCTTCCTCCTACCCCCGACCGTCGACATGGAGACGTTACCCATTCGGTCTCTCTCTAATTTGGGGATCCTCCATACGTCCTCACCATATTTGGAAATGGTCCTCCTTGCCCAAAAAACAGGAGGGGTGAAGGCCAACCTCGCTCCACCCGCACCAAGCATGGAGGTCCTCCCCATGCTCCCTCCGATTATGACGGAGGTTTCACTAGCTCAGGTGCTGTTCATAGAGGTCCTCCCCATGTCCCATTTGACATTTTTCCCGGTTCTCCTCGCACTTCAGTCGTCTCAAGTGGAAACCCTCTCTACCCTGGCACCAGCGCGGCTGAAGGACCACATGTCGGGAATTAGCCCTGTCCTGAATAGCCACCCAGGGGAAGGAAGACGGGTCGTCACTGCCACAAGAAGAATCCTGGGAAGGCCCAGACGGAGATCAAACTGGTCCTCTTCTCAAAATCTGAAGCAGAGTGCGACTGATAGCGTTTTCAAGCACGTCAAATTAGTTGTTTAATTTTGACTAGAATTTCTATAGTATAGCAGCAACCTTAGGTCGTCTCTCGACGGAGCCTTAGATCATTAATTTAAAAAAAGGGTTTTGATTATGAATGTAAAAGGAAAATGTGGTTTTGTAAAACTTGGGGGTTTGATGATTAAAGATGAAAATAGTAAATGAAAGCGATAAAACAATGTAGAGATTAACAGAATTAATTAAGCGTGATCAACTCGGGGTACTCTCATGATGTTTATACTTTATCGCTTCATGATATAGGGTTATGATCTTTTAATCCCTAGTTTGTAACACCTAGAACCAGAATGTTACTGAGTTTATACTAGGATACCTCCTAGGGTTCAGTCGAAAACACACAATGATTCACCAGACACCGTCGATGATTGGGTGAACTGTGTTTGACTTCATAACCAAAACTCACCAAGACAACACACGAAGAACTCAATGCGATGTCCAGGTTTGTATGTTGTTCTTTTGTGATACCATGAAATAAATATATATGTCCTTGAAAGTTCTTATATGAGTTAAATTGACCAATATGAACCACACAAGCACCACAATTGAAAGGGTGAAAAGAAAGTGGTGAACGGTGTGTGAAACATCACATGAATGGGTACCCCCAAACATGATCATATGAGTTGAGCATGACATACCGGTACATAACTCACTAAAATAATAATAGAGGATGATGAAAAACAATACAACAATCTGGAATTCAAAAGATCATACAAATATTAAAAACATGAATTTTGGGATTTACATCAAGTTCCTCCCCTGGTGATCACAAGGGTTTTAGAAACCCATGGGAGAGGAGGAAGAGAATGATGTTGGGGTAGAACTTTCCATAGCCCACAGAACTACTAGGGATGTTGTGAAGAATCCTTGGGGACTCCAAAATGGCAGCACCTTTCCTCCTGGCTGAACTTGCAAATGGGGTTCCCAAGGTGTCTTTTTATAGCCAAAATGGGAAGTGGTTTTGGGCACCCAAATTTTTATAAACCACTTGGATAAAGATTTTTGGATATTATAAAGTTGAATCTCCCTTTTGACAAAACTGTAATGTTTTATCCCCACGTCTTATCTATCACCACCAAAAGTTTGGCACCATTTGGAAAAATACATCTCGAGTTATTGATAAAATACTGAACGCCATTTTTGAATTTGTGCATATTCGGTGTCTTGGAGAGATCTGTTCATATGGCCCCCCTATAAGCCGAATCAGGATTGGGATTCTTGATATGTGATGTATCTTATTAAATTTTGGACCGGTCTACAAAATTTCAGCCCATTTGGATGCACGTATTTCCTGTACAATGCAAAACTGTAGACAGATGTCCGTGGGATGCCATGCAGTTTGGCCCATTTCTCTTCTGGATAATCTCTGGGCCTCCAAATCATCTTTTTCTTCAATAAAATTATCAAAACAAGTAACATTTTCATTTTTAACACAAAATAATTTAATGAAACATTAAGTGAATTGTGTTATTATATTTGTAATTTAGAATAAAAATTCAGTTTAATTCAATGGTGTAAGGGTGAAAATGACAAAGTGAATCGTGGTACGATCACACCCCCACACCTAGACATTTGCACTCCTGGGAAAAGTCACATATCCAAATAAAATGATGCATTAATATATATATTTAAAAAATCATGAAGATTTAACATTTGAGAAAATTTTAATTCACCAAAGTAATGTGATCAATGCACGAACCGCACCAAGGATTTCTTCCCAGTGAAAATGGAAAAAGATGTATCATAAATCATATCAAAATAAAATTAAAAGAGATTCATGACACCCACATGAGAAAGGAATTCCAAAGTCAACCATTCCACTAACTCTCCATGTGTGTTTTTGAAAACCATTCCATGCTATTATTTCCAATTTCTATCAAATAAATATAGGTTATTTTAACATTATTCAGATTCAAATGATTTTCCACCAAACCTATACTACATCCTTTGCAATCATATTTCAAGACCCACTCACTTAAGCATTCCTAGAAGTCAAAACATAAGCTCCTGACCTAGATATCCCCATATGTTTCACATTTCATCACTCCCCTCATTTATTATATTTTGTTTTTAAAGTTTCATTTTGAACAAATCTCACACTCATCTCTCAACCCTTGTTTGATATCCTCACGACACTAATTGCAATAGTTATAACAAGATAAAAGGTTGAAGAGAAGTGATTTTTGACCTTCCCAAGACACAACCATTTTTTGAGGGTGTACAATAGTCATACATTAGGTACACACCCATAGGTTAATCTGTCACAGTAATGAAACAGATCGGATATGGAACGAACGTATGTAAATATCATTTAAAGATGAAAAATATTAAGCTAACATATATTTACCTTATATTAAGTAAGAAATAGTTACACTTTGTGGTTTGGTGCAAAAATTTGTGGAGATATTAGTGACATGGTTTTCCCAAATACTACTCACACAAGGGGCATCAATCATCTCAAAGGTTCCACATAGATACGACCATTTATATCATTGACAGAAAACCAATTCAAAAAAAAGAAAATCACTCCCTGATGTTAAATTCATAAAAAATATTCTTTTTAGCCTGTGTTATGGTATTTTTAATTTCCCCCCTTTATGGTCACCAAATCATCGAACTTTGAAATTGTTGATGGGGAAAAATGAAAATACCATAAAGAATGCTAAAAAGAGAAGAAGGGATAAAATGATGAAAATTCATAACTAACCCATGAATGTATCCACCCCCACACCTAGAATGTGTAGTGTCGCCACTGAAATAATTGAGATTGTGAGAAGGAAGGATAAAACATGGTGTGTTTTATTGGTATGATGCGTCGAGAAGGTGGATTTCCTCCACCGGATTCTTCAGAAAATCCTCATAGAAGTGTTCAAGTCACTGCTCATTGATGGTAATACTTCTTCCACTCTGCTCATGCAAAATCAGTATTGCACCAAAAGGGTAAAAATTAGTAACAGTATAAGGACCGAACCATCAGGAACAAAGCTTACATGGGAGGAGCTTAAGCCTGGAATTGTATATGAGGACCTTCTCACCAATATGGAACTTCCATTGGTGAATCATGATATCATGAATAGCCTTTGTCTTCTCTTTATAGATCTGGGAGTTCTCATATGCATCACATCAAATTTCTTCCAACTCTTGAAACTGCAGCTTTCTTTGCTCACCTGCATCTGAAAGGTTCATATTAAATCGTTTAATAGCCCAATATACATGGTGTTATACCTCCACTGGGAGGTGACAAGCCTTTCCAAACACAATTCTTTATGGTGAAATTTTTATTGGGGTTTTAAAAGCTGTATGGTATGCCCAAAGTGCATCATCCAAGAACAAACTCCAATCTTTCCTATTGGGTTGTACCATTTTTTCCAAGATTTGTTTAACTTCCTGATTTGATATTTCTACTTGTCCATTAGTTTGGGGGTCATATGCAGTGGAGAATTTATGATCAACCCCATACTTACGAAGAAAATGTTTCATGTTGAGATTGCAAAAATGTGATCCCTGATCACTAATGATGAATCTTAGTAAACCAAACCTACTGAAAGTTTGGGACCTCACAAAATCAACAACCACTCGAGAGTCATCGGTTCAGGTGGCCTTTGATTCCACCCATTTAGATACATAGTCAACAGCCAATAAGATGTACACAAAGCCAAATGAATTTTGAAAAGGCCCCATGAAGCCAATGCCCCATGCATTGAAGATCTCACAAAATAACATGGGCTGTTGGGGAATTTCATTCCTCTTGGAGATATTCCCTATGAATTGACAACGACTACATGACTTGAAAAATCTATGGGCATCCCTATATGAAGTTGGAAAATAAAGTCCTGAGTCAAGGACCTTTTGAGCTATACATTGAGAGTCGAAGTGGACCCCACATGCCTAAGTGTGGCAGAAGGTCAAAATAGAGGTGAACTCATGGTTAGGGACACACTGACGAACTACTTGGTCACTACAAATTCTCCACAAGTATGGGTCATCCCAAATGTACCAATGAGACTCATGCTTAAGTCTCTGAGATTGTGAAATTCTAAAATCAGTGGGGACCCTAGATGTTGCTAGAAAATTCACAATGTCCGCATACCAGGGGGTAAGGTCCAGAACATCACAAAGGTTCTCATGAGGGAAGAATTCTCCAATGGGTAGGGGTGACTCAACATGATGGTCCAATGGTGGGGAAATCCTACTAATGTGGTCAGCTACCACATTCTCCACTCCTCTCTTATCACTAATCTCAATTTCAAAACCTTGTAGGAGGAGCATCCACTGAATGAGGTGTGGCTTGGCTTCAAGTTTCTTTAGGAGGAAACGAAGGGCAGCATGATCAGAGAAGACGATGATTTTTGACCCGAGAAGATATGAATAGAATTTTTCCAAGGCAAACACAATAGAAAGAAGTTCTTTTTCAGTGGTTGTGTATTTTACCTGGGCAGGGTCAAGGGTACGCGAGGCATACACAATGACATGATGAGCCTTCTCAACCCTTTGTGATAAAACTGCCCCAACTGTAAAGTTAGAGGCATCACACATAAGCTCTAAGGGGAGATTCCACCTTGGTGGTTGGATGATGGGAGGTGTTGTGAGACTCTTTTTAGTGAATTGAATGCATCATCACAATTTCTATCAAACACAAACTCAGAATATTTTTGCAATAACCGGGACAATGAAAGTGCAATCTTACTAAAGTCTTTAATGAATTAGCGGTAAAAACCAACATGACCCAAGAAAGATCGCACCTCACAAACACAATTTTTATATGGAAGGGTTGAAATTAATTCAATTTTAGATTTATCAACTTGAATTCGCTTATTTGAAATGACATTCGCAAGAACTATCCCCCACTCAACCATAAAATGGCACTTTTCATAATTTAAAACAAGATCTTTTTCAATGCAGCGGTGAAGGATAGAATCCAGGTGTTCCAAAAAATCATCAAAAGAATATCCATATACTTTGAAATCATCTATAAATACTTCCATAAAACTCTCAAGGTACTCAGAAAAAATACTCAACATACATCGCTGAAAAGTACCAGGTGCATTACATAGACCGAATGTATCCTTATGTATGAAAATGTGCCGAATGGACAGGTAAATGTTATATTTTATTTGTCCTCAGGGGATATATGGATTTAGAAATAACCCGATTAGACATCAAGGAAACAATAATGGGACTTACTTGCCAATCGTTCTAATATTTGGTCAATGAGAGGTAATTGAAAGTGGTCCTTCCACGTGGCTTGATTCAGTCGACAGTAGTCAATACATACTTGCCAACTATTTTGCACACGTGTTGGAACCAATTCATTCCTTTCATTTGACACAACTGTTATTACTGTTTTTTAGGAACAATTTTCACTGGGCTAACCCATTTACTATCAGATATAGGATAAATGATCCCCACAGCAAGTAATTTATTGACTTCCAATTTTACCACTTCAAGGAGAGTGGGATTTAACGGGCATTGAGATTATCTTATGATTTTAGAATCATCATCCAAAAGTATATGGTGAATACAAATAGATGGGCTAATCTTGGGAATATCAGCCAATGTCCATCCTATTGGCTTTTTATACTCTCTCCAAAGTTTGAGCAATTTCGATTCCTATCGTGGAGAGAGGTTATTGGCAATAATGATGGGAAATTGGTCAATACCCTCAAGATATGAATATTTTAAATTATAAGTAAGTTATTTAAGTTCCAACACCAGTGGTTTCTAGATTGAGAGAGTGGATTTAGGGGGAGTGAGATCCATTAAACTGTCTATCTGCTCATGTTTATTCTCTAAAAATAGAGAATCTATAGAAATGAGATTTGTAGAATCATCGACGGTCATGGGTACCTCAAAATAAACACACTCATCAATTAAAGCACAAAATTTACACTTTTCAGAACCCACAGAACACTCAAAACATGAATCAGAACTCAAAACATCCAAGGGTGAAGAAAAAAAATGAATCAAAGTTTGGGTTGAGGAGAGAATTGTGTGCGTGTGCATTTTTTGAGAGCACTTCCATCGAATAGACAGGAAGAGTGGAGTGCTCTTCAATAGGGTGTTTCATAGCCTCAAGGATGTTAAAACTTACCTTTTCTTTTCCTAATTCCATGCACAGTGTACCATTGTGAACGTTGATGATCGTCTTTTCTATTTTGAGGAATGGCCTCCCAAGTATGAGAGGAGTGTTTCCTTGGGTTCGAGTATCTTCCATCTCAAGAATGTAAAAATCAGTAGGGAAGATGAGATTATTCACTTTGATAAGGACATCCTCAATCACTCCTTTTGGATGTGTTGTACTCCGGTTGGAAAGTTGCATGACAATGCCTATTGATTGAAGCTCTCCAACCTGTAGAGAAGAATACACGGAGTGATGCATTACATAAATGGAAGCACCTAAATCTAGAATAGCATAATAAAATAAGGTATCCCCTTTGGTACACGGTATCGTGAATGTGCCCAGATCCTTGCATTTTGTTGGAATTGCGGGTTGAATCGAGGTCGAGACATTCCTAACCATGTTAACTCTCTCATTCCTCTTCAGCCTTCGTCTATGGGTACAAAGTGTTTTAATAAATCTGGCATAACGGGGAATTTTCTTGACTGCATCCAATAAAGAAATATTAACTTGAACTTTTTTAATGTATCCATTATCTCATTATCAATATAATTATCATAATTTTTCTTAGATTTAGAAAGTCTTTGTGGGAAAGGAAGAGGAATGTATTGTTCATTTGAATCATCAATGATAATTTGATTACCCTTTTTTTCATTACATGAAATTTTTGAGGGTTGGGAAGGAGTGTTTTCAAGAGGGGGACATACCTGTTTCGTAGAATTAGTATAAGGAGAAGCTTCTTTACCACTACAAAGTGTAATTTCACATACATTACCTTTTTCCTTCGGATTGGAAATGGGTTGGGATGGTAGTTTTCCATACCGTTGCATCTTAATCTCACCGATGGTGTTCACCAATTGTCCCACTTGAGTTCATAGGTCTTGAATTGACGATTGTGTGGTCTGTTGGAACTGAAGGTTCTGGGTTGCCATTTGCTTCACCATATCCTCGAGGCTTGGTTCAGATTTGGGAGGAGGAGGATTGTTTTGAGATGTTGATGGATAAGAAGGTTTCATACCTTGGAATTGTTGATACCAATTCTATATGGGGTAGATTGAGTTTCCTCCTTGTCGGTACTGGGGTTGTGCTTGCCACCCAAGGTTTGGATTTGGACTGAATTGTTCTTGCTTGAAGGGATGTTCTTGTTGGAATAGACACCCTAGGAATACAGCTGCACAAGACTTAGATGAATCTTAAAGTTGTGGACACTGGTCAGAAAAATGAGTGTTAGCAGTACAAATACCACAATGTAATGGAATAGAAGTAGAGTGTGAGTAACCTTGTGCTTGAGCTAATTTCCTTATAAGGGTATGCATCTCATCAATTTTAGTATCTACCTTTTGTTCTAGGGCTGAATGACTTACCTCATGAAATCCTCAGGTTGGTGCAATTTTTTGTGTACCAATTTGTTGTGCATTTTGAGCCATGTTGGCTATTAATTCACGGGTGGCGGAAGGAGTTTTATCAACTAGGGAACCACCAGCTGCAGCATCAATCATTACACGATCCATGGGAATAAGTACCTCATAGAAGTATTGGATTAAGAGTTGTTCACTAATCTGGTGGTGGGGGCAGCTTGAGCAAAGCCTTTTGAATCTCTCCCAATATTCATGAAGGGTCTATCCTTTTAACTGCCTAATGCCACAAATTTCTTTCCTAATTGATGCAGTTTGGGAGGTAGGGAAAAAATTCTCTAGAAAGAGTTCTTTAAGGTCATTCCAGCCCCCAATTTTGGTAGGCAGATAGTATATCCAGTCTTTGGCTACACCATTAAGGGATAAAGGGAAGGCCCTAAACATAGTGAGGTCCTCAGACACATTTTGGGGTTTCATGGTGGAGCACACTATGTGAAACTACTTTATATGTTTGTGAGGGTCCTCACTGGGAAGACCCTGGAATTTTGGAAGGAGGTGGATGAGGCCTGATCTTAGCTCAAAATTGGCTGCTTCCTCGGGATATTGGATATACACAGGTTGGTACTCTACATCAGGGGTGGTCATTTGTTTTAAAGTTCGATTATTTGTAGCCATGTTTTCATGGGTTTGATTGGGTTCAATTTTGTATTGGTTTGGAACCACTTTAGGTTCCAAAAGTGGTTCCTCAATGTTACTTGATTGATCTTCTCTAGATGCCTTGATTTGTGTGTGAAGTGACTTTTCAATTTCAGGGTCAAATTCAAGTAGTGTTTATTTACCAGATCGGGTCATGCAAATAATTTGTGATGTTTTTCTTTGAATATGTATAAAATAAATTAAGAAGGATGAAAATACAATATAATGTTATAATAAAAAATTATAGAGAGGGATATGGAGAAGAAGAGAGAGAGAGAGAGAAAGAATACACCAAAAACAACAAAAAATAAAGACAAAACCAAAAACAAAAACAATAAAATGGGGCTGGGGTATTTAAAAGAGTACTAATTAAGAAGTAAAATAAATAAATAAAAGGAAATAAAGAAAAAAATGATCTTGGCTCCCCGACAACGACGCCAAAATTTGATCGTGTTGTCGAGCGTGTCAAATTAGTTGTTTAATTTTGACTAGAATTTCTACAGTATAGCAGCAACCCTAGGTCATCTCTCGACGGAGCCTTAGATCATTAATTTAAAAATATGGTTTTGATTATGAAAGTATAAGGTGAATGATATTTTGTAAAACTTGGGGGTTTGATGATTAAAGATGAAAATAGAAAATGAAAGCGATAAAACAATGTAGAGATTAACAGAATTAATTAAGCGTGATCAACCGAGGGTACTCTCAAGATGTTTATCCATCATCTCTTCAGGATATAGGGTTATGATATTTTAATACCTAGTTTTTAACACCTAGAACCAGAATGTTACTGAGTTTATACTAGGATACCTTTTAGGGTTTAGTCGTAAACACGCAATGATTCACCGGGCACCGCTGATGATTGGGTGAATTGTGTTTGACTTCATAACCGAAACTCACCAAGGCAACACACGAAGAACTCAATGCGATGTCCAGGTTTGTATGTTATTTCTTTGTTATACCATGAAATAAATATACATGGCCTTTAAATCACTTATGTGAGTTCAATCGACCAATATAAACCACACAAGCACCGCAATTGAAAGGGGGAAAGGAAAGTGGTGAACGGTGTGTGAAACATCACATGAATGGGTACCCCCAAACATGAACATATGAGTTGAGCATGACATAACAGTACATAAATCAATAAAATAAGAATATATGATGATTAAAAACAACACAACAACATAAAATTCAAAATATCATTCAAATATTACAAACATAAATCTTCGGATTTACATCACGTTCCTCCCCTGGTGATCACAAGGGTTTTAAAAACCCATGGGAGAGGAGGAAGAGAATGATGTTGGGGTAGAACTTCCCAAAGACTCCAGAACTGCTAGGGATGCTGAGAAGAATCCTTGGGGACTCCAAAATGGAAGCACCTTTCCTCTTGGCCAAACTTGGAAATGGGGTTCCCAAGGTGTCTTTTTATAGCCAAAATGGGATGTGGTTTTGGGCACCCGGATTTTGATAAACCATTTGAAGAAAGGTTTTCGGCTATTAGACAGTCAAATATCTCTTTTAAAAAAAATGAAAAGTTGTATCCCCACATCTTTTCTATCACCACCGAATGTTTGGCACCATTTGGACAAACAAATCTCAAGATATTGATAAAATACATAACTCCACTTTTGACTTTGTGCATATTCGGTGGCTTGGACAGATCCGTTCGGATCGGCCTCATAGATTCCGAATCAGGATTGGGTTCCTTGAAATGTAATGTAGCCTATTAAATTTTGGACCGTCGCACAAATTTTCATCCCATTTGGATGCAATGATTTTTCGTACTATTCAAAACAGTGAACAGATGTCCATGGGATGCCATGCAGTTTGACCCATTTCTCTTATGGATAATCTCCGAGCCTCCAAATCATCTTTTCCTTCAATAAAATTATCAAAACAAGTAACATTTCCCTTTTAACACAAAATAATTGAATAAAACATGATGTGAATTGTGTTATTATATTTGGAATTTAGAATACAAATTCAGTTTAATACAATGGTTTAAGGGTGAAAATGATACAGTGAATCGTGGTACGATCAACGACTCAGCTCAGGAGCCCTCCCCTCGGTCATCTGAGTCAAGGGTCAGGGTAGGGATGAGGCTCCTCAGCCTGGTACTTCCAGAATGAAAAGTCCATAGGATTCCTACCTCCCTCCGCTAGTTTATCCAGGAGGATAAAAATTTGGCGACCCTGCAGGTTACGGTCGTCCAGTCACCACCATCATCGCCGAAATCGCTTTCTACCTCCACAAGAGATCACAAAGAGCTATTCTAGGGACCAATGGCAGGCGAGCAGCATCGCGACCCACCACCGAAATACCTAGCCCCTGATCTAGGAACAACGGTCGGCATCCCCTCCTATCACGACATAGCGACCAAGTCACTACACTCCTCGGAGGACAGCCCAATAATCGGCGGCCAGTCAGCCCGTTCGCCGTATTCTCCACCAGCCAACCTGCCATCCTAGTGGTTTCCCTCAGTACTGCTGCCAGTTACTCAACCACCCCTGATTGGAGAGTGGGTAAATTAAAGGCCAGACCCTAAATTTTATCCAAGGAGCTTCTGGAGCATCCTTGCAGTGGACCACTTCCTCGAGAAGTTCGGGCCTGTGGTAGCGCAATATTTCTGCATACCCGAGTCCCTCACCCCAGAGGAATTTGAGTGTTTCAGCTACACCCTATGGGTGAGGAATTTTAGTCTCTGTCATCAGTGAATGGTTTATCCAAAGAGCCAAGCGCATTTTGAAGACATCAGTGAGCAGTGTCGTCTAGTCGATATGGCCGCACTCCCTGTGGCCCAGCGCCCCGAGTCACCAGGCCGCCGTGAGGCCCTCCAGTGGTAATGTGTTCAGAGTATCAAGGTACTCCACAAAATCATCAGGGAGGCTACCCTCCACGTGCAATTCCATGGATGGGGTCAGTATGCTGCCCTCCACTTCAACCCTATTTTACAACAGAACGACATGCTATGCGATATTGAGGACATGCCCCCGGGAAGGGTCACAGTCCACATGGCCGACATAGTGGACAAGGAAGACGATCTTGTTTTTCTTGATGGAGACTTACCCCCTGAGGGCATGAAAACACTGTTGGACCCATCAGGGAGGATTACCCGTCAGTATAAAAACCTCCCAGGTCTCCATGCGCCCACCAAGTCATTGGTACTTAGTCGGAATACTGGTATGGTTAAAGAGCAGGTCGGAGCAGTCAAACACTCCAACCCATCCGCCTCTGTGTAGAATATGGAGGAAGACTCCGAGAAGGCCGTGTTGCGCCAAAAACTAGCTGAGCAGAAGAGGTTGGTTGACGAAATCCTGGCTAAACGCACTGTAGAGCGACGACCCGACTATGGTGATTCTAGGCTGGGGAAACAGGGGCAGGAACAACTTCCCCCCAACGAGATGCTTCCAGGCAACCTTAATCATACCGCTCCTGTGGACAGGGATGAAGCTGGAAGTCATGGTAAGTGGGCCCGATATATCTCACGAAACCCTCCCGAACGGTGTGACAATCCGAGGAATCCAGCCTGGGTTCCCCCAGCTGCCCTGCAGGCCGTTCCACCAGTCACACTATGAGCTGCTGAACCCGTCTACCATGTCAAAGATCCCGACAATGCTCTCGTGGTTAGGGATCCCCGTCAAGACAGGGACCCTCACCTGGATGATTCTATGGTGGAAATCATAGCCCTCCTTGAGGCATTGGAAACGCGACATGTGGAAATCTCACCAGATAGAAAGCCATACCCGGCCTGGGTGGATGATATGCTAGAACCTCCAGGTTTCGGGAATCCCACCTTCTCCCCCTTTAATGGGACAGGGGACCCATCACAACATCTGTCCTACTTCAAATTGAGGTGTGGGCCCATTTGGGGACTCCAGCATAGCAGGAAGCCTCCAAGCTCTGCTATTTCATTCAGACACTGGAGGGGCTGACATTCGTCTGGTACAACCAACTCCCCATCAGATCTATGACTAGCTGGGGGGACCTTCATAGGAAGTTACTCTACGAGTTCAGCTCTACCACCTAGAAGAACAGTATCACAGAACTCTTCAAATGAAAACAATGGCCTGATGAGTGAGTCACATACTTTGTCACCCAGTAGAAGGGGCTCACATAATCCCTTGACATGCCACTGACATAAGAGAAATTACTGAAGATGTGCATAAGAATTGTCAAGACGGAACTGGTTCCCTCCCTGATCACTTAGAACTATCCCAGAGGGTTCCGAGATTTCTTAGATGTGTCCCATCGCCTCGAATAAGCCCTACAACAGGCCAGACATGCACGTCCGTTCCCCCTGTAATCCCAGAAAGGAGAAATTTCAGAGCAATGCCCGCCGTAGTGGCCCAAATAGAAGCCCCCAGGCAGCTAGAATTGATACCAGCAGCACCGGACCCACAACCTCGTAAAGGTCCTCCACCTCAGGCACATCCTCTGGCTCCGCAGCGTCCTCAGAATCGGCAGGCGCCCCCGTGGAATGCGCCGCCACCACCCAGGCGGGACAATCAGGGTCCACCTCCTCGACAGGCCCCTCCTACTCCTCATCAAAAATAGTCCTCAAGGGATACCTATCCAGAAATAAGACACTATACTTACTCGTTCAGTGAGAATCAGGTCCCCGGTAACTTTCATAGTGCCCTAGAGTAGGGGATTGTACGATTTCTTGAGTGCAGAAGGCCAACAGAGGAAAATCTCACTGATCACCCCAACTACTACCCCTATCATCGGATTCTGGGGAATACGCTAAAGTAGTTCTATTTGTTTAAGGACTGGTTCCAAGACCAGGTTGATAACAACATAGTCAGACTGGGCCTGTCCCGGACACAAGTGGCGGGTGTCTTCGTGCGGTCAGATAGAAGTAGTGACGACGAAGGTGAGTGGAAGCAGGTTCCCAGATGTGGATACCAAAAGTACGACGATTGTATGGATCGTAAAATGGTTGCTTGTTCCCATGGCATCATTCAGGAACCCCTGAATCAGCCGAATCCTTCAGAAGCTGCGACTTCCATCTCTCCATCATCATCTTAGCCAACCTCTTCCCAGAAGAGCAAGCATCGACAACGTGAGAAGAAGCAACATGCCTTGCCGATGTCATCGTCATCCCAGACTCTCAGTGAATTCATGCCCCCTAAGATTGGGATCCCTACCAGAATTCACCCAGTGGTGGATGATTATTCGAGTGATAGTCAGGGGTACTCTTCGGTTAACACCGTCGAGTTGGTAGACCCCTATATAACTCCCGACGTGGGGGAACTTCAGGAGAAATTCCCCAATGTCTCCAGCAGACACCAACGTCGGTGAAGCCACAACTATATGGGTCATCGAGGTGCATCAGTAGACACCTCTAGCTAGGCCGTGCATGCCACTGAGACTAGACAAGAAGCCCAACGTAGAGCTCAGCACTCACAGCCTCATCATCTGGTGTCATCAAGACCGCCTCCACCACCGTTTTTGCTATTGGATTAGGTAGAGACACTTCTGCCATACCGCGACCAGCTTCTCCCTACTACAGGTTTACCTTAGTTGTCCGGAACTCATCTGGAAGCTACTATTTAGGCTTTGACTAGTGAACAATAGGATATTCCCAGCA
The DNA here is from genome assembly GCA_963277665.1 of Viscum album. Lineage (NCBI taxonomy): Eukaryota > Viridiplantae > Streptophyta > Magnoliopsida > Santalales > Viscaceae > Viscum > Viscum album. Next base: position 1,437,757,235 of record OY728123.1, on the reverse strand, counting down.
CCAACCAGTCGTCGGTCTAGCCGACAGGGCCCACCATGCCTCTAATCACAGAGCGGTCTTCTGTAAGCATAATTTTGCACCTGGCACATAAGTATGATTTTGTCAAGTGCCTTTCCGGCATACCAGAAAGGCTTTACATCGTTGAAGCCCTCCGCTTGTCATCAGATATGCGTGAGGCCCTCGCTGAGGCTTTAAGGAGCCCCCTCTAGTTTGAGACGGAGGTAGCAACTGCAAATGCCTTTCATGCTAAAGCAGTTGACACTACCGAATGCCAGGACATCATTTAGTTCTCCAGATAGGATGAAGGCTCTTCTATACTGGGGCACATCCGCCCACTGTACATCACCGGCCAATTTAATGGCATGGAGGTTTGCCGCTATCTCGTTGACATAAACTCTGAGATCAAACTTATCCCGACACGGACACTGTGGAAACTGGGGTTATCCGAGGATGACCTGACTCCCTACGATTTAATTATACAGGGATATGAAAGGATAGAGTAGACCCCGGTCGACAAGATCCGTTTGAAGACCCAGTTCGATGGCCTAGTTTTCAGCACTGAGTTCATGGTCATCTCCCAGGACACCACATACAATGCATTGATGGGTAGACCATGGATCCACCTATATGCGGCGGTCCCCTCATCATATCACCAGTTCCTCAAGTACCCCCTTAATGGTCGAGTGGGAGTAATCCAAGGTGATGCATCTCCTTTTGCCTCTTTTGAAGCCTGTTATCTGGACACTGACTATTACAAGAGTGAGGATAAGCAAATTCTGGCAAGTGAGGTTGAACCCACCACGGTCACCAGTGACCCATGGGAAGGTCTATATGATGCCTATGTCTTCCCAATCCATCGATTGGAGAACAAGACCCCCGACATGGGGCAATGCTTTGTTGTCTTGGGTACAAGAGGAAGGCATATTCCCAAGTCCAAGCGATAGTAGAAAATCACCTCATACTCCTACAAAAGCCAAGCTAAGGTGATCCCGGAACCTCCTACCCCCGTACGGTATCGGGACGTCTACCCCATGGCAATGAAAGTACATCATACCTGTTTGTTTCACTGGGCTGGTATTAACCGGCTCAAGCCGATGGGATTGGATCGACTGCCTTCATCGCTATGGTCTCAACGGCGTGTGAATCTTCTGATGCACTGTCCATTGTTGTCCAAGCTGGTACCAGCCTCCCGCCAGGTTCCTCTGACCAAGGGGAAGCCTCAACTACTGGGAATCCCTCCTTCTCAAGTGAAGAAGATTATTTGGAGGATGCTCTCCTCACCTTTGAAGAAGGCATCTCTACCACGGTCGATGAAATGGTACAGGTGAACCTTGGTAGCGAGGCAGATACGAGACCCACATTGATTAGTGCCACTATGTCCCTCGAGGAGAAGCAGAAATACGTGGAATTCCTTAAAAAACACCATGAAATGTTTTCCTGGAGTTACAATGAGATAACAGGACTAGATACTCAGGAAGCTGTCCACCGTCTCGGTCTCCCAACAAACCATCGCGGGTTCAAGCAGCCTCCCAGAAAGATGCACCCTTCTCACGGTGCCATGGTCGAGGATGAAGTCGACAAGCTCATCAGGGCCAACTTCATCAAGGACGTATAGTACCCCAAGTGGCTATCCATCATTGTGCCAGTCAGAAAGAATAATGGAAAGATGTATCAACTTCCGAGATCTCAATCGTCACTATCTGAAGGATGATTTTCCCCTTCTCGTGACAAAATTTTTGATCGACACTACGACCGGGATCTAAGCCCTCTCCTTCATGGATGGTTACTCTGGATATAATTAGATCCAGATGGCCCCCAAGGATTAAGAGTCCACAACATTTAGATCACTCCAAGGTACTTTCTGTTACCATGTTATGATCTTCGGCCTGAAGAATGCTGGTGCCACCTATCAGTAGGCCATTCATCGCATATTCAAGCCAATCCTGAGGACATTGGTGTAGTGCTATGTGGATGATCTGGTGGTCAAATATTTCCAGCACCAGGACCATCTCAAGGACCTTGAGAAAGTGTTCGGTTTACTCCCTTCCCACCACTTGAAGATGAAACCGTTGAAGTGTGACTTCAGGTCACTTCTATGAAATTTCTTGGATTTTTTGTCAGGTACGGAGGCCTCGAGATTGACCTAGAGAATATCAAGGCAATTAGCCAGATGCCTCCCCCGATAAATATTTGGGAGCTTCGAGGACTCCAAGTCCACTTAGCCAATATACACCGATTCATTGTGAATCTGGCAGGCAAGCGTAATCCCTTTTATCAGCTCATGAAGAAAGGCTCTGCCTACAAGTGGGATGAGGAGTGACAGACCACCTTTGAGAAAATCAAGCAATATTTTCTCCAGCATCTGGTCTTGATGCCACAAATCTCTGGTAAGATTCCAATAATATATGTGACTACCCTAGACTGATCTCTCGGTGCCCTTATTTCCCAGAAGAACAATGAGGGTACAGAGAAAAATCTCTACTACCTCAGCCACATGATTCTCGATACAGAGACCAGATACTCCCCCATCGAGAAGAGCTGTCTTGCGCTCATATTCACTGTGCAGAAGTTGTGACATTACCTGCATCACCATGAGGTACAGATGGTATCCCGAGTAGACCCACTGAAGTACATTCTGAATCGCCCCATGTTCACCGGTTGTCTAGCACGGTGGGCGGTAATCCTCCAGTAGTTCGACATCAGGTTCATGCCTCAGAAGGATATCAAGGGGAATGCATTGGTAGACTTTCTAGATGCCCATACAACCTCTGAGGATCAGTCCCTAGACTTGGATTTCCCAAATGAGGAAATCCTCTCAGTAGATCACGCCGTCCCATGTTGGAAGATACACTTTGACGGTGCCTCACAGAGTCTCACCGATAGGAGGCTCAATGATCCTAATCTCAACAGAGTAGGCATATGTATCATCTTCATTACCCCGATGCAAGCCATTCTGTCGTACTCATTCTTGTTGTCAAAAGGCTGCACCAACAATGAAGCAGAGCATCGGGCTCTTATCACTAGCCTCAAGATGGCCCTTGAGATCGATGTGCCCCATTTTCATGTGAAAGGGGACTCTGATCTAGTCATCAAGCAAGTCAATGATAGATATGTTGTCAGAAAGCCAGATCTCATACCATTGATGGAGCGAACCCTCCATCTAATGGCTCAGTTCCCTTCTCGACTGGAGGTTACCCATGTCCCTCGGTCACAGAATGGTCGATCGGATGCTCTGGTTGGCTTAGATGCATCACTTGCAGAACCAGAGCAGGATGATATGATTATACATGTGGCACACCAGAGAGTCATTTCCCCCGTCACCCCAGAGGATGATGACGGCCTGCGAGTAAGCCATCTTACCACCTGATCCTTCACTTTAGGACCGCTAGGATCGTTAGATCAAGTGGTTGAAGCTACTCTTGACTTGAGAGCCCCTTTTGTCGAGTATCTCCAAAATGGTTTCATCCCAGCTGATCGGGACGAGCGCGAGTGAATCTGAAGCCGCGCACTGTAGTTTACCCTCCCGAGTGGTCCTAGTATTGAGAAGATTATCTATAAGCGTGGTTTCAATGGTGTTCAATTCTATTGCATCCAAGGAGTCGATATTCCATAGGTCATGAAAGAGGTTCATGCCAGTTCTTGTGGTGCGCACCAGGCTGGGAAAAAGCTGTCCCATCAAATCTGGAGACTGGGGTACTTCTGGCCCTCTATGATCCATGATTGTATCGAGTTTTCAAAGATATGTCATGCGTACCAAGTTCATGCTAACTTACTGCATTGGCCTCCAAAACCTCTCCACTCCACCAAGTACTCTTGGCCATTTTCGGTCGGGGGACTCGATGTCGTGGGACCATATCTACTAGTGACAGCTCGCCAATGCAGGTTCATCCTGACCTCCAAGGATTTCTTTTCCAAGTGGGCAGAGGTAATTCCAATCAAGGAAGTCAAGGCCGGTTCTATCATTGACTTCGTGAGATCCAATATCATCCACCAGTTTGGAGTCCCTCACACCATCCTCACTGATAACGGAACCAACTTCCAAGCAGCCGAGCTGAAGAAATTGTACACCAAGTACAATATCCATTCGAACCACACCTCCTGCTATCACACATAGGCAAATTGACAGATCGAGGGGTTCAATAAGACCCTCTCTAACATTTTGTAGAAAATGGTTGGCCAGAACAAGAAGAGTTGGCCGAACAAGCTCCCCAACGCCCTCTGGGCTTATCAGATGATGACTCATAACTCCACCCAGGTGTCCCCTTATTCCCTAGTGTATGGGGCTGAGGCCATCCTGCCCATCGAGATCCAGCTACCTTCGTTACGCACTGCGGTATATGACCAGTAGGTGCCAGATAGGGTGGCCGAGCTCTGTCTAGCTGAATTGGAATCACTTGACGAGAATAGGCTTCGTGCCCTACAAAATATGGAAAGGTATCAAAATAATATGGATAGAGCCTTCAATAAGAAGGTTCTTCTCTGATATTTTCTGCAAGGCGACCTGGTATTGGCCCTCCGAGTGCCAATGATCCCTGGCTGGAAACCACCCAAGTTGCAGCCCAAATGGGAAGGACCTTAAATAGTGCATAGAGTTTACCCCAATGGAGAATAATCCCTGGTAACCATGGATGGTGAGTGTATAACTCCTCCCACCAATGCCAAGTTCCTCAAACAATACTTTTCCTCAGCCGAATGGTCCTACATGACCTTAAACTGCCTAGTCCTGCATGAATTTAAACTACACATCGTCCAACATGATGTTAAAATGCGTTTTTAGAACTACGTATGGCTTGATTCCCATCCACATGGGATACGTAGGAACACTCAGACGCCTCATCTTTAGCCCATCCCCAAACTCTTCTTCTCGACTATCCCCCCTGGGTATAGTTCTCTCAGAGGATCCTTGCATGATATGATTTAGGCTTCCTCATTTCCACTCATACCGGAATTATAATGGTCGCATCATGTGACCAATCCTATTCTTCTATCCTCCCACGTCCGCACCGCACGACGTTAAACTTTATGGCCTTTAAGAACTATGTATGGATTGATTCCCATACTTATAAGATAAGTAGGAGCGCCCGGACATTCTATCTGTTGGTCCAACCCAAATGCCATAATATTCCCTGGGTCAAGACATATGGAAGGGGTGCAAACTCTTTCCCCAATTCATGTTGATCTGACCTCGATCAAGCCATATGTCCTGCTTCCTAGAGACGTTCTCCTATTTTAGAGATGGGTACATCAATGCTTCACCCACTCCTTGATTGGGATTCCAACACCATCCCCGTCTGGAAGGCCCCCTGAATGGTATGGATGCTAGACCTAAGTGCTCTCTCTTACCACTTCGGGACAATGCCCTCGAGGATGTTGATCAACAAGCCAATACAAGTCCCATATTTCGAATATGGTGAGCGGTCGATGCCCATTTGTTGCTCCCATTTTAGGTCACTATAGGGATGCAGTGTTTTGAACATGGTCAAAAGATGTCCCGGACCAGTGGGGTCACCCCCAAGATGTACCAAACATTGAGTGTAGTGGTTCATTCTACCCCGTTGTTTCTCCAAGTGATGAACTCCCTCCGGGAAATGCCAACCATCAGGCCCCTTGGCCTTTTTGCCCCCAGCCCAGGTTCTCTCTTATGGGATTGTGCGGTGTGGTATGAGATTATGTCATAATTCACGACGGGTTATTCACTGAATCATACACATCCCAGGATGAGAGACCTTGACCCCATCCCTCATCCTCACTGCAATACGTTAAATTGGAAGCTTGTCAGGCCTCCCCAACCAAGGCCCAGCCTTAGGCCCCCTGGCCTTCTCGGGACCCCTACCCTCGTCCTCACTGCAAGACGTTAAACTGCAGTCTGGTCTGGCCTCCTTAACAGAGGCCTAGCCTTAGTCCCCTTGGACTTATCGGGTCCCTGGCCCTTATCCTCACTGAAAGATGTTAAACTGATAGCTGGCCAGACCTCCCTGACCGAGGCCCAGCCTCAGGCCCCTTGTCCTTCTTAGGCCCCCGACCGTCGTCCTCACTGCAAGACGTTAAACTAGAAGCTGGTTAGGAATTCCTGACCGAGGCCCAGCCTTAGGCCCCTTGTCCTTCTCGAGCCCACGAACCTCTTCCTTAATGTAAGACGTTAAACTAAAAGTTGGTTAGGCCTTCCTGACCGAGGCCCAACCTCAGGCCCCTCGGCCTTTTTTGGGTCCCCGGCCCAAGTTCTTACCTGGAGCGTACAGTGTGATGTGAGATTATGTATTGATTCACGTCGGGTTATGCCGTACACCCACCTCGTTAGGGTATCCTACCCACCAGGTATCTTCAATAACTACGTGTGACTTGATTCCCATCCTTATGGGATACATAGGACCACCCGAATGTCTAAACATTGGGTCCAACCCCATCTCCCAGAAATCTCCATTTCACCATGGCCCCTTGGCCTACCCTCTCATTCCTAGAAACCTTCTTCAACCCTCTTCGGCAGTTCACCAATGTGCGTAAGGGAACTCTAGTTTAGTACCTGGAATGACAGACTCTGCTCGTACATGCTTCCACCCACTTTTCAAGCTTTTTGTTCCCCTTTATTAGGGCTTCCATCACCTTTCACACCCAAAGGGACCCCCTAGTGGCATGGAAGCTAGGCCCAAGGGCTCTCCTACCATTACGGGCCAACACCCCCGAGGGTCGTAGACAACAAACCAATACAAATATCATGTTGCAAATATGTTCAGCGGTCGATTCTCATTTGTTGTTCCCATCTCAGGCTAACGTGATATGGATACTACATTTCTGCCATGGTCAACAGTTATCCTCCATCGCCACTCCAAACCCATTATGCCAAAAATGTCATTTACATGATTCACATCCTTCTCCAACTCATCATGTCCAAGTAGAACTTCTAAACTCTTGGTACTATTCCTCAATGCGCATCTGCGCGTTAGGAAGACCAAAGCCGCGATAGGGGCATCATTCGTGGCTCCACACTGATTTCACTTTGGTGTGCGTTCCAGGTATTGCAAAATACATCTTCCTCTCTTGTTTCCCACACCGAGTTTAACTCACATGGGCTTAGGGATCGGGTCAAGGTCTACACTTACTTGGAGGGTTTTCACTCCATCCATGGTCCGAGATCTAAGACCGTAAACTAAGATCTCGTTTAGAACTACATGTGGATTGATTCCCATCTTTATTGTACACATTGGACCACCCAGACACCTCATTTTCAGGTCCAGCTCAGTTGGGAGCTAGTTTCTCCTGCCCCTTTCTCTCTTAACCCTATTTGGGCCCCTTTTCCCAAGGTTCCCCTCTCGGAATTGCATACGGTGTGATGTGGAATCATTTCCCCATTCACATCGGGTATGTTTTATTGCACCGTACACATTCCCCACCTAGCATTGTCTCTGCTACATCTACGCTTCATGACATTAAAATGCATGCCTGGTCATATCACATGACCCTGAACTGTGACATCATCGTCCTGGCCACACGACGAAAAATGGAACTGCATTGTGATGTCCCCACCCAGGGGGACACCATGTTTGGTATTGGGCACATGCCATACCATTTTTCAACTCATGCTATGGCTTGATTCTTGTGGCGATGCCAGGGCCTGCTGCCCAGGGCTATTCAATTCACAAAAAACCACTCACCTTAAAGTACAAACAAGATTTATCAAATTCCACTTCTCTTGGTGTGAGGGCCACACCCGCACGCCCCTTTTTCCCTAGCACTGGTACCTTACCGTGCCACCTACAGAACTACGTGCAGCTTGATCACCATTCTCATGGGGTACATAGTAATGCCTGTTCACATTGCCTCAGGCCCAACTCAACTCTCATTTTCGGCTCCTTGACCTAAAACCTCTCCAAAGAACACGTGGTGGTCGGAACCCCCAATTCCCATTCACCTCGGTTTTTTGTAGTTACCCCACCATGTGTTTCCCGTGTTTCCTACCATCCATGGTACGAGTTATACGACCCTAAACTAAGATCTCCCTATGGGATGTGACTTGACTCCCTCTATCTAATACGTCTCTTTTCCATATTCAGATGCGTTTTGACAAAGAGCCTGAAGTGTGGAATTTTCATGGGGACATTCTCCCCGTTCCATGTCCAAGAATCATGAGCTCACTATTTGGATCCTCATCCTCTTCTATATCCAAAGGGACCCCCTAACGGTCTGGTCCCATGCTTTATCGGCTCACCTACCATCCTGGTCCAACACCCCTAAGGATCTTTGACAACATTTGCAACAGGTCCCATGTTTCGAACAAGGTCAACAGTCGACCCAAATATGTCTGTCCCCATTCCATGCTCACACGATGTAGATGCTGCATTTCTACCACAGTAAACATTCATCCTCCATTGTCACGCCACCATCATTGTGGTCCAGATTTCGAGCGTCATGATTCACACATTTCCACTTCCACATGTTCAAGTGGAATTCTGAAATACTCAGCTTTGTCTCTTCGCGTGTCTATGTACGCTTCATGGGCGGGTTAGTATTATTGGGCCAATATTCACCAAGTGTCACTTCACCCTAACATGCCCCTTCCAATGTCAGGAATGTTCCACCACTACTTCTTGTTTCCCTCATTGAGCACGACTCATGTGGGATTATTAGTTTTGGTAGGATGTGTACCGGTGCAGCCAGGCTTCACATTGTCCCACATGACGTTAAACCGTGCTCTCAGTACTATGTATGGCTTGATTCCCATCCTCATGGGGTACGTAGGAACACTCGACCACTCTTCTTCGGGCCTAGCCTAATTCTCACTCTTGGTCCCTTGACCTGAAGAGTTTCCTCTAGGGATATGTGGTGTGATTTGGAATCCAAGTCCTCATTCATGTCAGTTTTATAGCCACCGCACCACATACTCCATGTGATCTTCCCTTTCACTCCACATCTTATCGTATGACGTTAAACTGTAGGAGTCTAAAAATCCTCAACGCATGACACGAAACTGTGCTTCTACCCTGAACAAGTTCAGGATTCCCCATGTTAGTCATGGGATGCACAAGATCCCCTACTAGATAGGATTTCACCTATCAATGTTGGTATTTGATTACACTGTGCTTCCATAACTACGTACGGCTTGATTCCCATCCTCATGGGATATGTAGAGACACCCCGATATTTTGCCTAGGGTTTATCCCGGGAATCATAAGTCATGTTCCTCCCCATTTCCAGCCCCCTGGCTTGACCCCTTATGGGGAACTGTGCAGCTACAATTTTTCCCTGAACAAGTTCGGGATGTCCCATGATGACATAGGGAAGCAACAACCCCCCTCGCCAGAGAGGTCCTGTCTGAAAGAAGGAATGATCCATGATCAAACCAATGCGACCATCCAGTGTGCCTCCACCATGGTGGTGTAACTTTGAGAATGTTGGATTCTGTTCCAACAAACCCCCACTCCACATTCCACACTTTGCGTGCCCCTTATTCAGACCCTCATCATCTTTCACGTCTGGAGGAACCCCATAACAGTATGGATGCTCGGCCTATGGCCCCCCTATTGTCCTGGGCCAACATTCCGGAAGACTAACAGATGAAATTTTGTGTCTAGTCCCATGTTTCGAACATGGTCAATGGTCGACCCTCATTTTCTATCCCCACTTCAGAATAATGCAATAATAATGCAGTGTTTCAAATACAGTCAACAATTATTCTTTATTGTCACGCCACCCCCCCAAAATGTTCTGAATCCTGGGTATCGTGATTCGCGCCTCCCATTCCCATCTATTCGGATCGATTTCAGCGCCCTTGGCGTTACCCCATTCATGCACGAGAGCACACTATGAAAATGGTAATTCTGATGTTCTGAGAGATTCATTCTCCAGTCAGGTCTCTCCCATTTCCTCCTAGAAATCCAGACCGGTTGTCTAAACCCGAGATGCCTGAATCTTGGGTTGCACTCCTACGTTTGGATGGGGTGATAAGGTAGTCATCCCTTGTTTCTCACATCGGGATCAACCCATGCGAGCTTAGGGAATGATCATTGGACGCTTTTCAAACATCACAAGGATGCAATAAACCAATGTGAACAACATAACTCATGCATGCTATGTCATTCAGACAATCAAAGCATGAAAGTACATTTAAGGGTTTGTAATCATTACAGTACCCGGGGGTCGACTCACCCCATGGATGGATTGACCTCGTAAAAAGAGTGTAGAAGCTTTGCCACCCTCTGGCTGGCGGCGTCCAGGAGTTGCCGCCGCTTGTTCAGCTCCCGCTCCTCCTCGGCGGTGAGAAGGAAAAATTCGTTGGCCGCAATCTGGGCCCACTCCACATCGGCCCGGATGGAGATCATCTTCCCAGAGGCTCGCTCAGGCCCTCTTCGGCTTCCTTCAACTGGGCCTTCAATCGTGATATTAGCTCAAATTGTGCATTGAGGGAGGTCAAGTGCTCGTCTACCCAATTCTGCAACCGCTGGACCTCGTCTTCAGCCTTTTAGAGCCCCTTGATGTTTATCGCCTTCCTCTACTGCCAGCCCATGCCAAGTCCATAGTCATACTCTCGAATATTTTCTGCCATAAGATCTCGGATGAGCATGTGAGGATGCTGGGCATCCACTCTCCCAGCACAGAGTTTGCGCAATCACGAGCATAGTCTTTCAACCTCATCCAACCATAGGGATTTGGGGAGTCATTAATGAAGCGCATGATCAGCTTCCACGATCGGTGACAGACTATTTTACTGTCCTCCATGTCAGAGGTCGTCTCATCCCAGTCAGCATGATTGGTAGGCTTGTATGCAGAGAATGCCCCCAAGAACTCCTCTGCCGGGTCCACATCTGGCATCGGATCGTGCGTGGTGGGGCCTGAATCGTCTAGTTGATCCTCATCATCGAATCCCACCTCGATAACCTTAGGCGCAGTCCTACTGGCGCCCCCTCCAGTGATCGGAAGCACTGTAGTTCGGTCAGGTTGGATTTCCACCTCCATGACCATTAGCATGCCCCTGGGAAGGGCGCTACCAGAGGCCCCGACCAACTTTTCCGCAACAGCCCAGGCCAATTGAAGGAATGTACATGCCACAGAAGGGACGTAAATGTCATTTCACGTGGTTAGGGGATGGAAGTTGTGAATTCGGTAGAGATGACTTACAGAGGTCAAATCCCTAGTCTCGTTCTTGGGATAATGTCATCAGAACCCCGAGATGTGGCCCCTCATTTATGGTTGGCAGGTCTGGAGACTCCAGGAGAGTCGCCTCAACTGTCCCAGCCCTACAAGACACTGAGGTTGATGCAACCACGGGCACGGATCCAAAAGGTCCCGTGTCGGCGCCCACTGAAGGGCGGGAATGAGTTCTATGCACTAGGTACTCCAACACAATGCATATGCTGATAAGGAAACCAGAGAAACCTAAGGGCAGACTCTGAAGAAGGATCTTGGGATTTTACCTCAAGGGACTCCGCAAAATCTTCAAGATCCGAGGATTGATCGCCAACTTCACCCTCCTTCGGCGGACTCTCTCTACCAGCCTCATCTCCCCAGGATGACTCATCCAATTTATCCGGCATGGGGAAGCGCTCCCTCAGGTCAGTGACTGACAGTTGCGGAGGGACCGTACGACCCAACAGCACCCTGACTCAGTCTGCCATCGGGTGTAGGGCTCCCCGGGAGTGGATGAAGTCTTCCAGATCGGCTATGTATTTGACAGAGATCATATTTTCATAATTAATTATATGTTTTTAAATGATTAAATCCCTTCCCATGAATCAATTTGAGCTTATTTGCATCATTTTATGATTTTTGGTGAGTTTTGAGATTAAATGTGAAAATGGGGCAATTCTGTAAAATTGACAGTTTTATATAGCTTCTGTTTTTCTATCATAACTTTTATTATATGTTTCCAATTGAAGTGAATCCCTTTTTTTAGGATTCCTATGCTTGTGGTATTCAAATGTTCCTTCTGGACCAAGACCCAATTTGAAACCCAATGGTACAGAAAATTTAATCAAGTGGAGAAATCAGTTTAGCAGGCAAAATGGACGCCACTGCATTAAATATGGAATATCTCCTTCATCTGACCTTCAAATTCAGTTATTCCAGCTTTTTCGGATATAGTACTTTCAAGGAACGGTTCACGTTAAATTTCATAAAATATGAATCTAATTAAGGCATCTTTTGGGTGCATCCAAGTTGAGTGGGTGAAACAGTGTTTGGCGTCTAGAAAGGTAATGGTCATTGATTCGTCCATATCTTTATTTACACCTGCCCAATGACTCTCAAATTTTTAGGGTCGATCGAAAACTTTATTTCCAACATTCTATAAGAAGGGACATCAGTGAGTTTCGGCCGTCTGGTGGGCAGAACAGAGGAAACCTTCTGGAGGACAGAATCTGGAGCATCAAATTTTCTGTTCTTTGTTTTCTCTCTTTTGTTCTTCTTAGTTTTGTAATGAATTCTTCTTTCCCCTTAGTAAAAATTACCCTTAACATGGTGGGGTAAAATTTTTTTTGATTGGGGAAGGAGAGTTTTTCCATGTTTTATTTCATGAGTTCCTTATATTAATGTTTTAAAATCCTATTCTCTTCTGTGAATCCGTTTCAATTTCCTATAGCAGTTTTTATTATCATGTACAATTGTATCTGATTTTAGATTCTGTTGTTCATTTATATTTGGTCAATGATCAATATCTCCCTCCACTAGGTTTTGGTTTATAAACTATGGAATAGACCAGGACTTAGTGGTTAAGTACTCGGTGATCACCGGTACGTGTGCGAGGAGTAGTGAATGTTCTTGATTACTTGGGATAAACAAGACCTGATTGGGAATTGCCTAAGATAATTGGGGGTATTTTCTACAACTATATTACACATTGTAATGATATTATACCAACCTAATATTTTAGTAAGGTTTATTCTCACATTTTTAATTGACCAAGGGAGTGAGAAGAAACGATCGTGGATTCTCACTCTTAATGATTTAGCAGAAGAGAATTGGATAAATTGGAACTATGATGGAATTACAAATGTAGAACCAACTATAACCTAATTACCCTTCTCATATAATAGTTTAAATTAATTGTTTTATCAATTTGTTCTCAATCCATTTCTTAAACCTCTTTCCTTCACTCTTGTCTTTTCAAAATCAATCAATTTCTAAAAACAACCTCACTTCTTTCTCTTATTTCAAGGTGACAGCTTAATTGTTGTGCACTCCTCTCTGGATACAACCTAGGATAACCACTATACTGCATTTTAACTTAGGTAATATTTGTTTTTGTCACACCCCACGACAGACACATGTCAAAACTTGGCGCTGTTGCCGGGGATGTAGTGCCACAATCTCATTATAAATATTTAACACTTTAAAAAAAAACATAAAAAAATATTTTTACATGATGTTTTGAAATGATTATTTCGTTAATTCATATAACAACTACCCACATTTAGAAAAAGTAAATGAGGCTGGTTATGATATAGTTTAGATGCAAGAACTTAAAAATGACATAGAAAAACTAGAGAACAAAGTAGAACTTGCATTTGAATATGTCCATTAAATGATGGAAAAACCAGAACCTATGAATGAACCCGAGGAGGACAAGAAGGAAGAATTACCTATTGAGCTACATGTGGGAGAAAAAAAAGATCTAGATGAATTCTAGAATGAGTGTGAATAAATAATTGATCCACATATTCCTTACAAAGTAGAAGATCCAGAACCAATGAAGGAAGACACCACCAAAGCGGTGGAAGAAAAATGGAGTAGCCTGACTACCTACCTCTATCTTGTGAAATTCAACTGCCTGAGAAACCTCATACTGAAGAAGCAATTGAAGTCAAGCTACTTAAGGGAGATAATATTTTTCTTAACTCTTTTCATTATGATTATATAGAATCTGAATTGAGTATAACCTTCCCTTGCATGAAGTTTTCAGGTTTGGACAACAAATGTATTGCCCTGGTGGATGAGGAAAAAGAAGAATATACACCTAAAGAAGAACATATGGAGCTCCCTGAACTAGATGAATGCTTATTAGAGGAATTTCAAGATGAGATAAAAGTGGATTTACATGAAGAAAAAGAGACACAAGATGCTTACATTAAAAGGGAAGAGTTTTATATTGATTCATCATGTTTTAATTTTATTCAAATATAATTAAACTCTGATTTTCCCTTTGACTATTATTTTGATGCAGCATGCCTTGAGGAACTGTTGGAGAATGAAGAAGAAGTTGTGAAAATGGAAACCAAGAAATAGGAGGACTCATTCTATATCCTAACCCCACCATACAAGATGGATATCATTTTCATAGGGGTGGACTTGGTGTACTGTATCCATATACTCCTCAACAAAAAGAAAGAAGTTCTAACTGGAAGGAAAATGTGTTGGTGGTTCATCTCAAAGAAACTCAACCCACCATTGGATTGAGGATAACCAACTGAAACTGCCCATCTGAAGGTAGTCAAAACCCAGGGCCCACTTCGGGGATAAAGCCAAGATCTATCCTCCTATTCTCATTCTAATTCTATTTTATTTTTTTAAATAAATTTATTATGTTTTTATTATCTACCTTTGTTTGTCGGTTTTTATATGCGTCGCACTTAGGAGCTTAACTCAACATGCACTACCAATAAGTCAGGTTGTACCTTTCCTTTACACTTTATTGATTGCTATGATTCAATTAAAAATATTCATACATGTTAAATTAATTTGATTGAATTGTGGACATTGTATCATTTAAGTGTGGGGGATGGAACCAATGTAGTTTAGAATTTTCAATTATTTGTTTCAAAACAAATTTGTGTGTTTTTCAAATTTTTGTGTGTTTTTGAAACTTTTGTGCTAAAATGATTATCATCAAAAATTTATAAAACCCATTTCAATGAGTGAAACAATTTATCCTATGAAACTAAGCTTAAATGAATGCTGAAAATGACTTTATTTCAAGTTCAAATATTTGGAAATTTCATGAAAAGTACTCTGAATTTTGAATCTCATGCCACATCTCACTGTCTTTAAATTTGACATCAATTTCCTATGAGGCTTATAAACCTAATTTTCAAAATATTTTCTTTCATCTCATTTATTGAGAGAACCATACCATGCTTTATTTAACTAGATTTTGATTTATTCCTTTCAAAACTTGAGGGTTTGGGGTACATGTGTTTTAAATGATTGAGGGATTTCTTTGGTTTGAAAGCCCCATTTTCAAGATAATCCCTTTCATTCTGGCCTAACTTTAACATTTAATCCTTTTATCCCATATAATCTATGAACATCATGTTATGTTAGCCACATTACAAGCCAATATTCCCTATCCAACCTGCTCTTGAAGTGAAATTTCATAATCTAGTTGAACTTAAGTGTGGGGGAAGCTGTCTTGTGTTGTACTACCTCATTTGGAGATAATTTGGGTGGAAACTAAAATTTTGAAGAGATGTTCTTATTGATTAAAAAATCATTCAGTTTAACGCTGTGCCTATCTAGAGCTTTCATGTATGAGAAGCAGTGCCTTTCTGGAGCTTCCAATAGAGAAAAAAGTTATGCCTATCTAGAGCTTTCAAGGAAAATCATGTCTAAGATGATTGAAACTGTTGCTGCTCAAATGATGAATGGTGTGAAATTTCACTTAATTTTCATGCTATTGGACCTGATTTACTGCTAAGGGGAGTGACGAGGATACCATACTTGAGTAAAAATTAGAATAATGCAATTTTGCTTCAAAAAGAGCCAAGCACTCCTTATTCAGCCTCAGAATTTTTCACATCTAAATACTACCAACATGAAGCCACAGAAAAAACCTATAAAGTCCTCATGATAAACATATGTCCTTGAATCACATCGGGTGGAGATGTAGGAATTTATCAAGCATATGGTGACCGTTGCATGAGTATTGGATGAGAAAGACATTACTGAAAATTGAGATTTGTCTGATGATAGAAAATGAAAGTGAGGTAAGTGTTTTGTGTGCACGGGAGAAGAAATGTAGAGGAAATATATTTAATAAACTGAATTTAGAACTTGAAATAATGGTTTTTTATGAGGCATGATATATTTTGTTTCTTGGTGTTAAATTGTTGGATCACAAGGATGTGTGTTTTTAAATTTTCTTTGATTTAATATCGATGTTTACTTGTCCAGGAGTCCAAGTGCTAAGTGTGGGGGAATTGACAGAGATCATATTTTCATAATTAATTATATGTTTTTAAATTATTAAATCCCTTCCAATGAATCAATTTGAGCTTATTTGCATCATTTTATGTTTTGTGGGGAGTTTTGAGCTTAGATGTGAAAATGGGGTAATTTTGTAAAATTGGAAGTTTTATATAGATTTAGTTTTTCGGGCATAACTTTTATAATATGGGTCCAATTGAAGTTAATCATTTTTTTAGGATTCCTATTCTTGTGGGCTTCAAATGTTCCTTCTGGACCAAGACCCAATTAGAAACCCAATGGTACATAAAATTCAATCAAGTGGAGAAATCAGTTTAGCAGGCAGAATGGACCCCACTGCATTAAATATGGACTATCGCCTTCATCCGACTTTCAAATGAAGTTATTACAGCTTGTGTCGACAGAGGACTTTCAAGTAACGGTTCAAATTAAATTTCATAAAATATGAATCTCATTAAGGCATCTTTTGGGCGCGTCCAAGTGGAGTGGGTGAAACAGTGTTTGGAGGCCAGAAAAGTAATGGTCATTGATTCGGCCATATCTGTCTTTAAACCTGTCCAATGACTCTAAAATTTTTAGGGTCGATCGAAAACATTATTTCCAACATTCTATAAGAAGGGACATCAGTGATTTTCGGCCGAATGGTGGGAAGAACAGAGGAAAACTTCTGGAAAACAGAATCCGGAGCATCAAATTTTCTGTTCTTTGTTTTCTCTCTTTTGTTCTTCTTAGTTTTGTAATGAATTCTTCTTTCCCCTTAGTCACAAGTTCCCGTAACATGGTTGGGTAAAATTCTGTGTGATTGGGGAAGGAGAGGTTTTCCATGTTTTATTTCATGAGTTCCTTATCTTAATGTTTTAAAATCCTCTTCTCTTATGTGAATCCGTTTCAATTTCCTATAACAGTTTTTATTATCATGTACGATTGTATTTGATTTTATATTCTGTTGTTCATTTATATTTGGTCAATGATCAATATCTCTCTCCACTAGGTTCTGGTTTATAAACGATAGAATATACCAGGACTTGGTGGTGAAGTACTCGGTGATCACCGGTACGTGTGTGAGGAGTAGTGAATGTTCTTGATTACTTGGGATAAACAAGACCCGATTGGGAATTGCCTAAGATAATTGGGGGTATTTTCTACAACTCTATTACACATTGGAAGGGGAGTAGACCAACCTAAGATTTTAGTAAGGTTTATTCTCACATTTTTAATTGACCAATGGAGTGAGAAGAAACGATCGTGGATTCTCACTCTTAACGATTTAGCAGAAGAGAATTGGATAAATTGGAACTATGATAGAATTAAAAATGGAAAACCAACTCTAACCTAATCACCCTTCTCATATAATAGTTTTAATTACTTGTTTTATCAATGTGTTCTCAATCCTTTTATTAAACCTCTTTACTTCACTCTTTTATTTTCAAAATCAATTAATTTCTAAAAACATCTTTACTTCTTTCTCTTATTTTAAGGTGACAGCTTAATTGTTGTGCACTACTCTCTGGAGACAACCTAAGATAACCACTCTACTGCATTTTAACTTAGGTAATATTTGTTTTTGTCACACCCCACGACAGACATGTGTCAGTATTGCTCCGCCTCTTTCTGGGATACCGCAAAACCGGCCCTAATAGGGCCAATTCCCAGTAAGTCCATCCCGAGGTGGTTAAGGTACTGCCATAACTCGGATGGGCCGAGGAATTTCCGGTTGATTTCCTAGATTTCCCAGGACTCTAAGAAGACAACATTCTCCGGCATGTCAATATATCATAGTCGTTTCCCCTGGGCCTAATTATAAATCCTATGAAATCCCCTCGGTGGCCGCCCCTCTGGATGACTCTATTCTCTTGGGACCACCGGCCCCGCTGCCGCTGCCGGACCCGCTACCGCTGCTCCCCACTCAACTATTGAGGGCATCGCCGCTACAGAAGCCCCGCCACTACAGGATGCCCTTGTCGCCTTCCGGCCTCAGCCCTGAGGTCAGGAAGCTCACCCCCACCGACCAGGATGGTGGGCCGGTACAACATCTCCCCTAGATAGGCCTCCTCCCAGATCTGAGCATATTATTTTACTAGCCCAAGGACAACGGTCGGCGGAGGAAATACATTCCGCATCTTTCCATATTACTGTGTGAAAATGAGCCACATCTGCCTCATCACACATGGGTGATCCTCGTAGAGCACCCCAAGGTAGACCTTCGGGGTCAGCCGTTGTAGGCACCATAATTTCTTGGCAAACTGGTGTGCGGTGTATGACTCGCAGAGACGCTCGCGGTCCACCCTGGCCAACAAGACCCCACCTCGAAAGGCTAGGAGGTAGGCTCAGTGCTCTTTTGTTCCCTGCACATCATCCTTGAAGGCCCCCGTCGGCAGCGAGAATAGATGGAAATTGAGTTCCGACACCCTCCACACCCGGTTTAGAACCGATGGTGTGGTCAGCTTGGTCGGAAATCTCCCCGTGGAATTCAAGATCGAGGGAAGGATGTTTGACCCTGGAGGTGAGATGGGGTTCAGATACTCGTAGACCCCCCCTGATGTGCGCCACCATCCACCCATACAGGAGGTGGAACGACCCACATACCCTCTGTGGCCTCTTCCCCTCGCTGATGTGCCACAACATTTTGTACAACTTGGAGAGAATCAGGATCCCCAGGTTGACCCTCCTTCCTGTCGCCAAAGTGGATGCCATGAAGAAAGTTCTTGGACGCACTCCCATGTTTGTATCCCTCTCCAGAAGGATCCAACCATAGATGAGAGCTGCAATAAATGCCACCATCTTGACTATTTGCAGTTGTTCAGTGTTGAAATTGATCCCCCAAGTCTTTCATTGGCTATTCTCCAATAGCCGTCCGTATAAGTTTTCCTTACTCCGGGCACCCTTTGGGTAAGTTTGAGGCCTTTCCAGGAACATCGTGTTTTCTAGGAAGTTCATAAACTTCTTGAACCGGTGCTTGAAGTGGATATCCCTCACAACTTCCTTGTCCTCCCTCGGCACGAGCTCCATCAATGCCATCTCCAGATGAAATATCTGCTCCGGATCCTCCCACGCACCCATAGCCGGGAGGAATTCGTCATACATCACCCCCAGTATTGGGACCCTCGAGATCTGATGCACATCCCATAGGTTGATGCCGACCTCCCTGTGATGTAGGTGGAAGGTATTATTCCCCGGTGACCACCGGCTCAACAGCTCCGACATCAACTGCTTCGGCTGGTATATATGGAACTGGGAAGCCCAAGATGCCTCATAGATCCCCACACTTCTCAGCTCTTCTTAGAACTCCTTGCATGAAGTGCCTACCCAATAGTCATAAGCCTAATCATCCATAAAGTTTCCACCCTGGCGTAGGTCCCATTCCTCGGATCACCCCTTCTTCAGGTTCCCCAACACCGCCTTAAGGATGGTTCGGTATAGGGGAGGGGACTTCTCTGGATGTAATGCATTCCCATCGACATTTTTCAGAAGATTGTATAGGCAGTCGGTGATGACAGGTGTGAAATTTTCCTGGGCATGACTATCGGGGGCCCTGAACCATCGGTGCTGACACAGCGTGCTCCAAAACCAGTAAACTGGATCATCTCTACCTGCTTTAGGGATGAAGACGTCATCCCTCCGCCAGAATCCATAAAAGAGAAACCTCCAACACAGTGGGTAGTTATTCTGTCTCTCCAACAGGTGCTTCACCAAAGAACTATAGTCTGAGTGGCTCTAGACTAACTCTCATAGCCCCAGACTGTTTGCCATTTCGTCCCTCCGGGCGGCATCTGCAAGGACCCCTTGGGCATCTTCTTGGTGGGCCATTCATTCTAGAGCTGTGATGTTTCTTTGGCTGGTTTGTGAAGATTGTTCGCAAAGTGTGTTCATGAAGGCTGCTTGGGAAGACTATTCTTGGGGCGCTGCCTCAGCGTTCAAATCCCGATCATGGAGAGAAAACGTGGAGTCAAGGACTCGCTGTGCGCTGCGAAGACCCGATTCACAGATATCACTCATGGAGTACGCAGAGCTTCGTAAATCAATAGCACAAGAAGACAAGATCTTAGATAAGGAAAAGGGAAAAAGATATGGAAGGCCTCCTATTTATAGGAGACAACCTTCAGAGCTTCGTGGCGCATCCAGTTTGCATGGAGCTTCATAACGTGCTCGGCCCGTGCGTCGCCTATCCGCCTCGCGAGCCCTATTTGTGAGGCCGCACCGCAAATGAATGAGAATTTTAGTGATTTCACTCAGACTTCAACCCTTTATATCTCTGTGGCTCCAAGTCTAAGGGGGGGGGGGGGCATTTCTTGGCACCAAAATTCGGGACAAAGCGAAGGCCCCAAGGCGACACCATGGGCTGACTCGCGAAGCAACATCGTGGAGTCCCTCACGCACCGCGGCCGGCACGAAGCAAAGAAGTATGGTGTCTCCAAGAATGCATTTGATGTTCACAAGCCCGCCACAAAGCAAAAAGGCATGATGCTCCGCGAATGAATTTGACGTTCGCAACACTACCTTGAAGCAATGAGGCGGGATGCTATGCGACCCCATTTGACGTTCACGAACCGCCGCGAAGCCACCAATCTCCTATTCGCACCACGTGAGCTCCGCTCCGTGGTTCCTCTTGTCTATAAATACCAAGCTCCCCCTGAGCTCTCCAGACAGACAATCCGACCTTTCATCTTCCCAACTCACGAATCACGAAGCAGTCTTCCACTCGGTGAACCATGAGCTGTAAGAGGTACTTCTGCTTCGCGAAGTGCCTCCCCATTGTCTTGTTTTGATCCCCTCTTCCGAGAGGGATGCCCTTAATGAATCCTTAGGGATTTCATGAAGGAAGGGGATCCCCAAGGGGACCCAGGTCATCACGAAGCGTTTATGCTTCGCGAAGCACCCTTCATGTACCCATGATCCACATGCTAAGGTAGGGTCACTGTACCCCGCAAAGCACATTGCTTCCCGACACCTTGCTTCACGAGGCACCTTTGATCCGCGAGGCTGTACTCCGTGAATGCCCTTCCACTTCGCGAAGCACCTCCCATTTGCACCTCCTCCCCATGCTAAGGCTAAGGCACCCCACTTCGTGAAGCACATCCCTTCAAAAGTGCCCTTCGCAACGTAGAGCGACAAAGTTCCATAAGGCCCATGCCTATGGACCCCTCAGCTTGGAAAATTCCTTTCCCGTGTGACCCTCCAGGTTTTCATGATGTGACTTCAAAGTCCCATGGACGATAAAAAAAATTGTTTTTCTTCTCCTAATTCTTCTTCGCATAGGAACGCTAATGGATATTGCTTCTTCGCATATCCACGCTAACATGGACCCTTCAATGGTTTGCTCCATGACACCCCCTCAGTACGGCGTTGCTAGTTCCTTCCCTCCCACAAGGAGAAAAGGGTACCAGTTATGTAAGTCCTAGGGGTGCGGAGCGAACCCACCTCGTCTGTACTGCAGGACTCTAAACTACCAAACACCTTTGTCCTCAACACATGAAGTTAAACTGTGACCTGACCCCGTGCCTAACATGCAGGGTCCCCCGGCCTTGGGCATTCTACATGCCCCATAGTCTCCACAGGGGATGATATCCTCCTTCTTGGAGTGAAGTTTGTTCATGGGGAAGGGCAACCATCTTGGTGTAAGCCCCTAGATTCTCTTGGAGGAGGCAGCAACCCTGCTCCTCCTCACTTCCTCGGTGCCAAGGCCAGTGGAGGGCTTGATAGGGAATGAGGATCCTGCTTTCTTCAGTGCCAAATCCATCTCCCACTGGGAATTGTCGCCATCGGGCCTCCATCTTGGAGTAAGTCTCAATCTCTCTCTCCCTGGGCTGCTCCACGCATAAGCCCCACTCCACATCCCACAGACGTACCTTTCACGACGTGATCTTCAGGTCTCTACCACCTCTTGTTTCTCACACCGAGTACGACCCACGTGGTCTTAGAGTAAGCATCGACCATGAAAACACCCCCGTCCCGCATTACGTTAAACAGTATTTCTCCCCTGTCCATTATGACATTAAACTGTACACCCGAACTACGAGGACTTTGATCCATGTTAAGGAATGGTACATAGGAAGCCTCTATTAGGTTTAAGCCCAACAACCATTGGCCCCGACCATCTCTGTATCAGTGCGCCAACCCCCATTAACACATTGGGCATCCTGGAGTGTAAGACCCACACCATCCTGAACAACGTGGTATTTAATCCTTGTCAAGGCATGGTAAGTAGGAATCCTCCCTAAGGTTCAAGCCCTCCATCCACCTGGACCAAGGTCCTTATTCATGTCGGTTCTCCGATACACCATTCGGAACTACTAGGACTTTGATCCATGTCAAGGCATGGTACGTAGGAAGCCTCCATGAGGTTCAATCCCACCACCCAGTCGTTCCGACCCCCTTCACGTCGGTTCACCCCCGTCCCACATGACGTTAAACTGTATTCCCATCCCATTCGGAACTACGTTGAATTTGATCCATGCCAAGGCATGGTACGTAGGAAGATTCCATGAGGTTCAATCCCACCGCCTGGTCATTCCGACCTCCTTAACGTCGGTTCAAAAAACACCTTGGGAAACCTAGAGTGTAAGCCCCACACCCCATTCCAAACTATGGGGACTTTGATCCATGTCAAGGAATGGTATGTAGGAAGCCTCCATGAGGTTCAAGCCCACCACCCGGTTGTTTTGACCCCCTTCACGTCGGTTCACCCCCGTCCCGCATGACATTAAACAGTATTCGCCACCCAAACTACGGGTACTTTGATCCATGTCAAGGAATGGTACGTAGGAAGCCTCCCTGAGGTTCAATCCCAACACCCATCGGACCCCAGGTCCATCTTCACGTCTTTTATCCAACACGCCCCATCCCGAACTATGGGAACATTGATCCATGTCAAGGCATGGTACGTAGGAAGCCTCCACGAGGTTCAATTCCACCACCCGGTCATTCCTAACTCCTTCACGTCGGTTCAAAAAACATCATCCCATCCTGAACTATGAGTACTTTGATCCATGTCAAGGCATGGTATGTAAGAAGCCTCCCCGAGGCTCAAACCCAAAACCATCGTCCATCCTGATTTTTACCCGGGCCACCACATCCTGATGAGATCATTCCTCCTCATTCCCTCCCATAGCATTCAAGAAGCCACCCACGTGTTGGCCCCAATATCAGTGTTCCCTCCAAGGGGGTTCCTCAACCTGATCCACTCTAATTGGTGTTTTGATCAGTCCGATCCGCCTCTTCTTGACATTAAAAATGCGGCATACCCTGTGTTAAACATAGGATGCTGAGGAAAACCTCAGATACATGCCCATGGAATATGATTCTCCGCATTCGATATGGGATGCCTCGGGCTTCCGCGCGCTCAAGAATCCCTACAATAAGGGACAGAAGAAATACACACCAATACCCAGCGTCCAGAAACACAAGTGATGCCCAGCATGACTATTCCCCTAACCGAAGGTTGCTGCCCTGACCGGAACCCTTGGAATGTCCTGAAAGAAGCAACATAATTAACAGGAGTACATGAAGATATGGCACCAGGAAGAGTTTCCTGAACAACATATTAAATCTATAAGGGAGACCCAGAATAGGTGACGAGTTCTGAGGAGGAATCCATGAAAGGAAGAACCGAGATCCCATCATCCCATTTCGATCAAGGAGTAAATGTCCTTGAACAAGGAACAGATGCCGCCTGCCTTTGGAAATAGGGAATGTGGGGTAACAAAGCCACGCTTTTCACACTCAAGAAGAAGGACGCGTGCTCCCCGGAGAAAGCGTCAGAAACAATACCTCTCGAGACTTTGGGATGGTTTAGGGATACCACTAAATATGGTAAATTACAGCAGCTTCCTAGTGGGGTTTAGCCTCAACCACTACCTCACAAGGTGTGAGGTCATGAGAATGATAAATATATAATAAAGCTATGATCTTTTTTGTGATCATAGAAGTGGTGGACATTTTGGGAAATGATCTCAAATATTTAATTCAGTTTCACTGATTTCATGATCTGTGATCACAAAACTATGGTTATAGAACTCAAATCTAGTGAATCTTATTGGATAAAACCCATGGAGGTCTGTAATGGTTAAGTTTATTAAAATAAAACTTTCTCAGATATATTTTTTGGTTGAATATTGATGCAATGTCGTGTGCTTACTCCCCTTCAGTGATAGTAGGGTTATCAAGTTAGGACCTTACTATCTTAACATGACCTTATAATCACTAACCAGATAAAAAAAGAAAATATTTTGATGAGAGTAAAGGATAATAGATCATTAATGTCCTAAAATATCTAATGAATCAACATATCCATGATAATACTTGTTTTTTATACTTTCCTAGTGGCATATACTTACTCTGTTGGATGCTATAATCACCCCACCTTCTACCATGTAAAAAAAAATTATATAAAATAAGGTTTCATTAACTACCTCAGTTTATTTATACTCATAAATGAGACACAATTCAAAAACTGTGAAAATGGAGTACGAGAGAGTTATAGTTTCTTACATTGTTTTTATCTCTATCTTAGTGAGTGATTTATGGAATATGATTCTACCGAGTGAGGTGTGGATTAAAACCGATGAATATCTCAGGATGAAAAAACATCCTACATGTGTATATCATTTATTAGTGAGAAAATGAATGCATTTTGATCAATGAACTCTAAAAATATTAGTAAATATAAAATAATAAGATGTTTCAATGGTTGGATGATATGGTTTTTGTATCAATTTCATTTTCATTTTATGTGAAATCATCTTTGTTTTGGAAGATGGGTTTAGATATGATCTTCCACTCATGTCATGCTAGGGTCTTTCATTGATGGTGGATATCAATGAATGTTTGGAATGTGACCTCACTGTTTCCTTGATCACGTAGTTGTAGAGATATTTTTGAAAACCTACCATTTTCTTATAAAAACCGTAGAAAGTTCTGGATGTTAGGAGACCTCATTAATATACTTTAATATTAATTTTATTGTCCTGAAAGTAGATAAACAGTGGGAATGGTTCAGGTTTTGGGTATACGAGAAGTACGTCTTTGCAATGTATAACTACGGGAATCAATGTTTTCTAATGAAATGGTTCAAACCAGCTATCTCATTCATATCCTTCTGAATATGAACTTCCTAATTATTACCATATGAAAGTCATTTCACTCACATCTATCTCCCTTTTGATCAATAAATAGTCAATCATGTACCTTTCTGATTATCCCAATATTACTGGTCTTATTTAAGTCACACGTGCCAGCACATGCAACTTTCTTTTCTAGTGGATAGTACTCATCTAAGATTTCCATGGGAATCCATTATTATTATTGTACCATAAAATTCAAGTAATGAGGGAAAGAATAATTTAATTTCCATAGATTAAGAGTCTTATATATTTTGATACATCCTCTTTTTAGAGTGATTCTAGAATTTTCTTGTTCAAAATTTTCCATAGTAGGTACATTATTAGAGTAGATCACTAATGCTCTATGGGTGGTCGATCCAACTAGTCACCCTACTATATTGAGTTTGGAATAATACAGGTATTAGAGGTATATCCACATTTTTTAGTGTTTGGAGTGAGTGATCTTGTGCAAATGAATTTTGAGTTGAGTCTTATGTGAATGAAATTTTGGTTTCTCATCAGACTCATATGTCCTAGAATATCCATCTATAGTTGGGTGGTTTTTATCCATGAATGAAAAATATAAGTCTTGAGGAAATAAAAAATTTATTTTATTGCTTGTACCAACCACTCTGTATCATTTGTTTAGATTCTGGATCACTCTAGTATGTATTTTCCTTTGAGAAGACCTCTACATTCCCACCTAACTGGCACTGGCTCAGATCACCTTATAAGGGCTTGGATTTATTGGGCCCATACTGAAAAACCTCATATATTTCTTTTTATTATTTATTATTTGACTTATAAATTCAATCACTACTTGTGATTTTAGACTTTCATCCCTAAAAAATTTTATTTCAACAAATCCTCAATCCCATTTTTTCATGATTATTGTGGATTTGTTTCCTCTATAATATTCTCTAGTCATAGTTTCTCATTACATAATAAGATCTATACGAGCTAGCCTATTTGTCTCTTTCTCTCATTAATTTCAATAGAAATGTGTTCCACTTTCACTTCAAAACTATGTATCCTACGAGTATCCTATATCCATGACATCACTTTTCTTGATTAGACAGGAAAGTGACGTCCCTCTATCACCATCCACTATGAGCACTTAATATATATAATTACAAAATTTTATCAGGCCTTATTCATTAATGAGTAACATTATAAGGAAACCCATGATCCCCACCAAAACATGTAACACCACCACATGAATGAGTGGATAATGCCTCGGGTACACAATACCAATTTACTATCATGTACATAACCTCTATTTCAATTAAAGGAGTGACTAAACCACTTTCACTAATATATAGATATAATAATAGATATCTTTCTAACTCATACAATTCTTTAGCTACCTCCTTTCAGAGAAAAAACTCACAAGTTTTTGATTTCCCATGATTTCCTTTCTATCTTGAATCAATGGAATATTTAGTCTAGTACTGACTAGTGGTGTTAAAAAATCCTATGTGACTGAATTTCCCCAACCATACACCATCCTCAATGTATCTCTTTCCTTTTCTTAGGTCTGGTCCCAAATGGCAATTCTAATGCTTTTGGGGGTCTATCCTTTCCTTTCCTTCCCTACAATGAGTTTTCTTTTCAATTTTGTTTGAAGGATTATTTAGAAAAATAAGGAATACCATGTAAATTTATGAAAAAATATATTTAATGAATTATAAACAATAAGGGTTAGACACAACATGATTCACATGTAGTTCGAAAAAGATTCAGGACCAAAAATTAATGATTGGTCGTGATCCTAAGTGCATAAATTGATCACTACAAAGACATGACGATGTAGACATAATGATAGAGACATGTTGATGGAGATATTTATCCATAATAATTATTTAAAGAATATGAAAAGGAATAGGTACCTTCCCTAGATTGATTCTAAGTTCCAAATTTATAAAAATTACATGTTCTGATTCTCCTCCATTCACAACCCTGAAAACTTACAATTCAATATGCATTACCACTTGAAATAAAAAGATCGTATCAATTCAATCGAAAAGGAAGAGGTATCTAACCACAATCTGAGGCTATTGTATCTGACATAGTATAAATCCCTAAACAATAATGAACATGGACCTAATACTCATGAGTATGTTTATCCCATATTTTCAAGACCAACCGTATCTGAAAATTCTTCTTCAAAAACTTTAATGGAGGGAAAGATTCATCTAGTTTTTGTTGTCTATATAGTTCTACTGAGTGGACATGGGGGGGGGGTTCCATTAAATCTATCTTCCATGTAAGAACATAAAATAATAGTCTAGTTTTATTTATAAAAA
The DNA here is from genome assembly GCA_963277665.1 of Viscum album. NCBI lineage: Eukaryota > Viridiplantae > Streptophyta > Magnoliopsida > Santalales > Viscaceae > Viscum > Viscum album. The sequence goes on along the minus strand of OY728123.1, from coordinate 1,437,729,703 downwards.
ATATCACCATGTCTATGATATCATGTCAAGGTTGTTAGAATGCGAGGATGAGTCTGTAGAGAGATCAACACTCTTCTAATAGAGTTCTACTAAATTGATTCTATTTAAGTAGTTGGATGGGGATTCACAATTTATTATCTAAATATCTACCCTTGAAAACATCACTTATTCAATCTATTTTTCAGTATTAAATAATTTCTCGACCAGCCTCAGAAGGAAGTGAACAAACATGGAGATAGGAGAAGAAGTGAAACCTTGATCTAGATCCCTGTCGATAAAAGAAGATATATTGAACCTATCATGGGTAAAGAAGTTATATTAAGAGTATATTATTTATTCATCCTCACATACTAATGATCAAATATATATACGACCAAAATCAGACACATATGTAATTTTTAAAACCACAGATTCATAAATAACCTCAAAGATATATAAACTACTCAAATGTATCCTTGTTTCATTCAATAATGTCTAAAAACTATTCTCACGACTTCCTATAAAAATGATCATCCTCCTATAGGACCCCAAGTGTAAAAGGCCTCTCAAACTACAAAACAATATTTCCCCCCAAAACCCAAAACAATGTTTGACTCTCATAATGTTCACATAACTTGGTTAAACAAGTGATAGAGAAATCAAGATAAAGAAATTGTTGACCCTCAAAAGTCTTCATCTTATCTGGTATTTTTAACACATACTATAGTGACTGAGGCTTAACAAACATGGATATTACATTAATTTAGATGAATATTTAGCATATTACAAAAATACATGCTCGAGGACCATAACAATTTAGTGTCTTTGGAAACTTAGAAAGATAATATTATAACTTGGTGAAACAAATTCAACAGCTCTCTTAAATATATTTCCCTTCATTAATCCTCCATAAAATATCTCTTTATAACCTATGGAAAAGAAAATATAAAAAATATTCAAGATAAAATGCTCATTAAGGGTAAAAAAGGAAGGAATATAAGAATAACATGAACATAAGTGTATGAGAACATGATCTTCACATTAGAAGATCATAATTTTCATTTCAAAGATCACAATCAAGATTCATGGAATAATGATGTAAGTTCACAATGCATGAATCATAAGGGTGATAAATCATCATAAATAAATCATTGTATGAACTCAGATCTTCTTTTCAGGTATTTTTTCCTTTTTTGTTTGTTTTTGAGAAAAAGAGGAATTTCTGGAAATTTTTGAAGTACACACTATGTAATTTATGAGTACACACCATGTACTCGGTTGCCGTGGGTAGCCAGGTCCTAGAAGTGTAGTGGCCATGCACATGACCATGTGCGGTGACCTATAGACCACCTAATTCCGGGGCTGGTAAAGGAAAGTACACGCCATGTACTTCAAAAGTACACACCGTGTACTTTCTATTTTTTCATTAAACATACTGGGGTCACGTCTGATCACCAGAAATGACTTATTCTCAACTAAGTTCATTTGAGAGTGCCCATACATCCATAATCTTTCTCCGAGCCCTGACCAAGCATCTGATCTCCGATTCAACCACTGTCGATTATGTTGGGATCGCCTCGGTAAGATCTTACTTCTGTTAGAGATTCGTTTCCTGATTTATCCTCTTTCTCAAGTTATCCTCCATTGAAAATTTTAGAAATTTTTGTAGATCTATGGTGTTTGTGGGAGATTCAAGGCTTGAGGTTCACATATAGCGATCTCACAACACTAAGGTAGGTGGTTTATACCTTTCTATTGAAATCCTTTGATTTATATGAGCAATTTTGTCCAATAACCTTAAACGGGGTGTTGCGTGTTTACCATTTTAACCCTCTTAATTTCCTTCTATGTTGTTATGAATGAGTAGAGGTTAATTGGATGCGAATAGGGTTGATTGATATGCTTTGGAAGTGTTTCCCATGCATGTTCTGTTTACGACCGTCTGGTCCTATTTAGCCTGTTAGGATTCCTTGATGTTTTCCCATGCCTAGTACTATTGGATGGAGTGAATATTTTATCTGACATGCTTGATATATTGTAGAATGTTTACCCAAATAGTTATTGAGGATTACTTTGACTGTATTACATTTCCATGCTTGTTGACTTACACAGGGACGTGAGAACCTGGTGTGGTAGACTATAAGGGGAATTGACCGTGTGAGCTTCCTCAGAGAGTCTTTATCACTTTTGAATATAAGGGGAATTTACCGTGTGAGATTCCTAAGAGATTATTTATTTATATTAGACTATAAAGGGGATTGACTGTGATTACTTCCTTAGAGAGTCTTTGTTATATCCTTATAATTGAACCAGAGGGGTAGACTGTGTGTGCTTCCCAAAGGGTTTCTTGCGTTTCTAGGTTAGACCAGAGGGGATAGGTTATGAGTACTTCCTAGAGGGTTATATATTTGTGTTTTCTAGATTTATTTTATGTTTATTTGATATATGAAACTGAATGCTTTGAAAATGTAGGATTTGGTTACTATTGAGTAGTTCCTTGTTTTCTGCCTTCTTTTTCTTATTACCAGCCATATATTCACTGACTGTTAGACACATATATTGTGGTTGTTGCCTACTGGTATGTAATCTCACACCCTATTTGGGATATGATTTTGGGTCCAAACAGGTTATGTTGTTGTATGTATCGATAAGGTAAAGTGACCTTCTACTTCAGGTACTTGAGTGCTGTGGAGCTGGAGAGCATGGGACCAAGATGAGGCTTGCGATGTTGAGGAGTTGTCTTCTGTTTTCATTTAAAAATTAGTTTATTACTATTTTTATTCCAGAATTGTGAATTGTTTGGTTATTTTTCTAGACATATGTATCATGCATCATTCATATATATATGTGTTCTCCAGTTTATTATTTCTAGTCTTCTGCTGTTTTCCTTTTGTATGGATTATTACTGCTCCTACTATTGTATATCTATTTTAATTATACCGTGTTACTCTTCTAATGAGGGAATAGTTTCCCCACTATCACACCCAAGGCCCTCGCTACTAGTCGGCAGCCTCGGGCATTCAGGGAAATGCGCTTGAGGCCATGTGACCAACCAGGTATGGAACGTCTCTGGGCGTCTTCTGGAACCGGGATGTTACAAAGTGGTATCAGAGGAATTCCTTTCTTCTTGACATACTATTTAGAGACTATAGTCAAGGATACAACAAAAATATGTACTTGGTAATAAGCTGTACCCAGGAGTATCTAACCCGTGCACAGGGTAAAGCCAATTTACTTCATTTATTGCAATTTTTGGTTTTTCAATTTTACAATTGATTTGATTTCAGCATTGGGTTATTAAAATGCTTTTCATTGTTATTGTTGGTGTTATTGAGGTTCTATTTCTGTTGCAACCCGAGGAGATGAGGGTATGACATCTAATGCATCATATAAGAACTTTCTAGAAATCCAATGACATGCATTATTACCACCATTTAGGGTGCATTAGAGATTTCATGTTGTTGTGATAGATTTTGCGCTAGACATGAATGTTGTTGTGATATATGCCTTGACATAATACCTGATTTTGAAAGGTTATTGATTTGCATATAGTTTTCTTTGAATAAATGCCAAGATTTGGTTCCTGAGGTCTTATGGGACCTCATGGACCAAAATTTGGTGGATCATTTCCTTGTCTTTCTTATAAATGACATGTATTAGATGTCAAGATTTGATTCGCGGGGAGTATAGGCACTCACGTATCAGAATTTGAAACTTAAATGATTGTTTCAGTGTTTTTCTGGGCTTTAGAGTAGTTTCTAAGTCTTACAGTCCAAAAAAACCCAGAATACACACCGTGTAGTTTTGAATACACACAATGTGTTATTATTTTTGGGAAGAAATGATATTTTTTAAGTACATTCCATGTACCTCATGTATGCGCTGTGTAGCCTCTAACTGTGTCCCAGACTGTGTGGGTGGGGGCACAGGGTTTAGAAATGTTTCATAGGACACGACGTGTACCAGATATACATGTTGTGTTGTAGACCATGTACAATGGCCATGTCACTAACAACACGGGTCAGTTGAGTCTCTTCTAATACACGCTGTGTCCATCTGGAACACGCAGTGTAGTGTGAGCCGTATATCCGGTTGTGTCACTAAAAGCACGGGTCGGTGAAGCTCGTCTAGTACACACTGTGTCTGGAGAGAAAATGTCAGGTAGTCTTCTTCTCGCAGAACCGTGTGGGTTAGTCGTGTAGAAGGACTCGGGCAGGGGAAGAAAAGCCAACTACACGCCATTTGTTAGGAAAACATGCCCTGTGTATGGGGTGTTACACAACCTGGGTTGGTAGAAGTACATACCCATGTAAAATGCATAAGGGAACACACTGTGTAGGAATTATACACCCCATGTATTCATGTTTTAAAAAACATGAATATATTCTTTCTCTTATTCCCTCTTTACTCCTCCAGTTTTCATTCCTTGACAATATTGATATAAGGTGTGCACTTTAACTTACAGAGTCATGCCACTGAGATGTCCTCCAGTTGTCTGCCAGTTACAAGGCAACGATCAGTCACCGAAGATGGCTATTCAGGGACTTCTAGTAGATCTTCCAGTTCTACCAGTCTTGGCACCAGCCGTCATTCAGGACACAGGTGCCGATGCACAGTTCCGAGAGGGCTTTATGAAGTTCATACGAACCTACCAGGGAGTACCTCCTCCTGCCCCGTCGATGGTAGAATTGAAGCGGGTCTTTCAGTAGCAACATCTTCCCACCTTCACATGGGAAGGAGGACCTCAGGCTGCAAAGTCATGGATAGAAGCCATGCTGATGGTTTTCGAGCATCTGGAGACACCTCAGAAGAGGAGGGTCAAGCTCTCTATGTATATGCTTCGGGATTCTGCCATGATATGGTGGGATGTGATCTCACAGACGGGACACCAACATGATATTTCTTTGGAGGAGTTTCAGTGTACCTTCAACGATTACTTCTATATAGAGAATTTGAGGGACGATCGAGACCGAGAGTTCATGATTTTGGAGTAGGGCATTATTTCTCTTATGGAGTACTCTTCTCGCTTTACCTAGATGAATCTTTTTACACCCTTTCTAGGGGGTGATGGGTTGTTACTGGAAAAAAAGTTTGAGGATGGTCTCAGGTAGGAGATTCAGACTCTGTTGAACATCTTTAGGTTGACGTAGAGATCAGAGTAGGCGGGATATATCTTCTGGTAGCCAGGTGGTGGGCTACCAGTGTGGAAAGAGTGGGAATACAAGGCCACATTGCTCGAGTGACCCAATGGAGTGCCAATCTTGTGGTATGGTGGGTCATTTTCAGCACTTCTGTAAGTTCCTTTCACCAGTAGCTGGTGACAGGGGTTCTTCGATGACTCCTCGTTTAGGATCAGAACCACCAGTTACTCCTCAGGCAGAGAAATGGAGTTCTTACGGTCATCCGGGCCGAGGTGGGGGCCGTGGCCAAGGTAGTCAGTCACCAGGAATTTAGTGACAATAGGGTGGATCAGCTCAGAGTAGTCAGGCAGGGTCACAGGGCCACAATTTAGGTCAGACTTTTGTGGTGGAGCAGACCTAGAAAGAGTAGAATCTCAGACCCTCAATAGATCGAGGTACAATCCTAGTTGCCTCAGTTCTATCTTCTTCTCTTTTTCAATACAGGGGCTTCCCATAGCTTTATATATGTTTCTGTTGTGGAGAGTCTTGGGCTCTGCATCATTTCTTCTACTGATATCTTGATTCTAGACACTTTGTTGGGGACTAGAACGACTAGTGTGCGACAGTGCAAGGAGTTACATCTAGAAGTTGGTGGGTGCAACTTTTTATGGGACCTTTAGGTCCTATAGATGATAGGATATGATGTCATTCTCATAATGGACTATTTAGTTCCCTTCCAGGCAGTCGTCGACTGTTATCACCGTAGGGTGAGTTTCACATCACCGGAAGGCAGATAGTTTCTTCATAAGGGATAATGGGATGTCCAAGTGAGAAGAGAAGGACACAATAATCATGGATTAGGAGGAGTTATTACCCATATTTCTAGTATATATCTAGATGACCAGGGGACTTCACAGTTAGAATTTCCTTCAGTGGTGGATTGTTTTACGGACATCTTTTTAGAGGAATCTTCAGGTTTTCCTCTAGAGAGAGAGGTGGAATTTTATTTTGAGCTTGTTCTAGAGGTATAACCGGTGTCCATTCCTTTTTATAGGATGGATAAACCAGAGTTACACGAGCTCAAGAAGTAGTTGGAGGAGTTACAGGAAAAGGGTTTCATCCGACCCTATACTTCTCAATGGGGTTCTCCTGTCCTGTTTGCGAAGAAGGAAGACGGTACCCTTAGGATTTGTGTGGATTATCAGAAGTTGAACCAATTGAAGGTTAAGAACCGATATCCCTTTCTAAGTATTGATGATCTCTTTGATTATATTTGAGGATCCCGGGTGTTGTCAAAGATTAAATTGAGATCTGGTTATCACCAGTTGCACGTTAGACCATCTGATATACCTCTTGCAGCTTTTTTGAGCAGGTATGGTCTATAATAATATGTGGTTATGCCGTTCGGTCTCATGAACGTGCCTGCAGTCTTCATTGTACTGATGAACAAAGTGTTCCATCCATACTTGGATTCTTTCTTGGTGGTCTTTGTGGATGATATCATGGTGTACTCTCACACTTGACATGACTATGATACCCATATTGAGATCATTCTAAGTATACTGAGAGAGAATCAGTTAAATTCTAGGCTCTCAAAATACCACTATTTGGTGGATGAGATTCACTTCTTGGGTGATGTTATCACAGAGTCAGGAGTATCAATCAGCAAAGAGAAAGTGAGAGCAGTAGATTCCTGAGAGTAGATGAAGAATGTCTTTGAGGAACGGAGTTTTCTAGGACTAGCTGGTTACTACAGACATTTCATACATGACTTTTTACATTTAGCATCATCACTGACGAGTTTGACTAAAAAGGGTGAAAGGTTCTCATGGTCAGATCCTTGTGAGTCAACCTTTTAGGAGATGAAAGGGATATTGACTTCAGCACTAATACTATTCTTGCCTGAGCCAAGAAAGAGCTATACTATTTACTGTGATGATTCAGGTATTGAGATGGGAGTTGTTCTTATACAGGGGGAAGGATTCGTCATGTATGGGTCCCGTCAGTTGAGGCCACATTAGAGGAACTACCCCACACATGATCTGGAGTTGGCTGCTGTTGTTTATGCTCTACGCTGTTGGAGACATTATCTTATGGGAGATCATTTTGTGGTTTTCACTGACCACTAAAGTATCAAGTACATCTTCACTCAGCGTGACCTGAATTTCAGACAACATTGGTGGGTTGAGTACCTTCAGTATTTTGACTTTGAGTTTGCCTATACGCTTTGGAATGGAAATGCAGTGGAAGATGCGCTGAGCAGGAGGAATCTGATACAGGTAGTTCAAGAGGCCAGTAGTGAGTAGAATCTTATGGCTTTGTTCTTTGAGATTCATTTGGCGGTGCACGATAGATAGGGGTAGGTGTTTCTTTCTTCTATAGCTGTTACCTCTACTATTCATGATCGAGTGCGAATGAGGCAGCTATCAGATTAAGAAGTCCTAGTCCTACGGGAAAGTTTGACAGGAGAGGACCCTATTCCTGGATGGACCATAGGTGATGATGAGATCTTGTATTTCCAGGGGCGTGTATGAGTGCTAGCATACATACGCTAGGATTTGATGCGAGACTATCATTATTCAGTTTGGGAAGTTCATCCTGGTCTCACCAAGATGTATCGTGGTATACACCATCAGTATTGGTGGCCTGATATGAAAAGAGAGGTTTCTTGTTTCATCATGAAGTGTTTCACCTATCAGCAGGTGAAGGCAGAGCATCAACGACCAGTAAGGCTTTTTCAGCAGTTAACCATTACCGAGTGGAAGTGGAATTATGTCGTGATGGATTTTGTGACAGGGTTGCCGAGGTCTCCTCGAGGGAATGATGCAGTATGGGTTATCATTGACAGACTCACCAAGGTTTCTCACATACTTCCGATAAAGGATACCTTCGGTGTTGATGAGTTGGTATGGTTGTACATCTAGGAGATTATGTGCTTACATGGGGTTCCACACTCTTTTGTTTCAAACATAGATTCACATTTTACTTGGGTCTGGAAGGGGCTTCAAAAGGCTTTGGGTACACAGGTACTTTTGTGTACAACATACTATCCTTAGACCGATGGCCAGTCTGAGCGTACGACTCAGGTTCTTGAGGACATGCTACAAGCATGAATTCTAGATTTTGGAGGTTCTTAGGATAAGTACATACCTCTTGTGGAGTTTTCCTAAAATAATAGTTTCCAAGAAACTAATTTTATGGAACCTTATGAGGCTTTGTACGGTAGGCCATGACGATCACCCTTATGTTGACTGGAGGCAGGAGAGACAACTATACTGGGACCTCATCTTGTTCAGAAGACCATAGAGCAGATAGAGTTGATTCAGAAGTGGATGTATACCACACAGTCTCCGCAAAAATCTTATGCTAATCAGCGGAGAAGACCTATGGAGTTTGAGGTCGGGGATCAGGTTTTCCTACATGTCACACCGAGGTTAGGGCAGAGAAGGATTAAGAGATAGGGTAAGCTTTTATTGAGGTAAGTCGAGCTGTTTGAGGTGTTGGAGAGAGTTGGGTCAGTTTCCTATAGGTTGCAGTTACCTCTGAGGTACTGGGATATGCACGATGTCTTCCACATTTCTCAGCTTTGGCGTTACTTCTCAGACCCGTCTCATGTCTTCCAACCTGAGGAGGTTGAGTTGGAAGTGGATGCATCTTTTGAGGAGCATCCTATACAAATTTTCGATCGAAGTACAAAGGTTCTAAGTGGTCTGACTATTCCTCTGGTGCGAGTGCTATGACAGCACAGACGAGTGCAGGATGAGACTTGGGATAGGGAGGAGGATGTACGATTGCAGTGGCCGGAGCTGTTCGGGGTTTCTTCTTCTACGCCGGCTTACTAGGAATATTTAGGGACACATTTATTTAAGGGAGGAATTTTTCAAGAAACTGGACCTTATTTTCAGGTATTTTTTCCTTTTCTGGTTGTTTTTGAGAAAAAGAGGAATTTTTTGAAATTTTTGAAGTACACATCTTTTACTTTATGAGTACACTCCGTGTACTCGGTTACCATGGGTAGCCAGGTCCTGGCCATGTAGCGGCCATGCACACGATCGTGTGCGGTGACCTGGAGACCACCTAATGCAGGGCTGGTAAAGCCAAGTACACACCGTGTACTTTTCTTTTTCATTAAATGTATTGGGGTCATGTCTAATCCTTAGAAAGGCCTTCTTCTCGACCTAGTTCACCCGAGAGCACCCGTACGACCACAATATTTTTCCGAGTACCCGACCAAGCATCTGATCTCTGATTCGACCACTGTTAATTGCATTGGGATCACCTCAGTAAGCTCTTCCTTCTGGTATAGCTTCATTTCCTGATTTCTCCTCTTTCTCATTTTATCCTCCGTTGAACATTTTAGACGTTTTTATAGATCTAAAATGTTCTTGGGCGATTCAAGGATTGAGGTTCACATATAGAGATCTCCCAACACCGAGGTAGGGGGTTTGTGCCTTTCTGTTGAAAGTCTTTGAGTTATATGAGCAATTTTATCCAATACCCTTGAACGGGCTGTTGCCTGTTTACCGTTTTAACTCTGTTAATTGCCTACTATGCCGGTATGCGTGAGTATAGTTTAATTGGATGCGAATAGGGCTGATTTATAAGTTTCGGAAGTGTTTCCCATGCATGTTCTGTTTACGAACGTCTAGTCTTGTTTATCCTGTTAGGCTTCCTTGATGTTTTCCCATTTCTATTTCTGTAGGATGGAGTGATTATTTTATCTGACATGCTTGATATGCTATAGACTGTTTAATAAAGTAGTTATTGAGGTTTACTTTGACCGTATTGCATTGCTATGCTCGTTGAATTACATAGGACCATGAGAAACTAGTGTAGTAGACTATAAGGGGAATTGACCGTGTGAGCTTCCTCAGAGAGTCTTTTTCACATTTGAATATAAGGGGAATTGACCATGTGATCTTCCACTGATATTATTTATTTATATTAGACTATAAGGGGAATTAACTGTGAGTGCTTATTTAGAGAGTCTTTGTTATATCCTTATAATTGAACTAGAGGGGTAGACTATGTGTGCTTCCAAGAGGGTTTCTTGTGTTTCTAGGTAGGACCAGAGGGGATAGTCCGTAAGTACTTCCCAGAGGGTTACTTGTTTGTGTTTTCCTTCTTGATTATATATTTACTTGATATATGAAACAAAATGATTTGAAACTGTAGGATTTGGTTTCTATTGAGTACTACTTTGTTTACTTCTTTCTTTTGCTTATTACCTGCCATATATTCACTGACTATTTGGAACATATCTTATGGTGGTTTCTACTGATATTTAGTCTCACACCCTGTTTGGGCCATGCTTTTGGGCCCCAACAGGTTATGTTGCTACAGGTATAGAAAAAGGCAATAACCCTTCTACTTCAGGTACTTGAGTGTTGTGGAGCTAGAGAGCATGGGACCAAGCTGAGGCTAGTGATGCTCAGGAGATGTCTTCTGTTTTCTTTTGTACTTCGATTTAGTTCTGTTTTTATTCCATCATTGTGATTTGTTTGGATGTTTTACTAGACATATGTATCATTCATCATTCCTATATATATATATGTGTGATCCAGTTTATTATTTCTAGTCTTCTGTTATTTTCCTTTTATTTGGATTATTACTTCTCCCGCTATTGTATATCTGTTTTACTTCCGCTATGTTACTCTGCCAATGAGGGCATAATTTCCCCACTATCACACCCAAGGCCCTGGCTGCTAGTCGGAAGCCTCTGGAGTTCAGGGAAATGCGCTCGAGGCCATGTGATCAACTGGGTATGAAACATCTCTGGGCAGCTTCTATAATGGAGACCTTACAATCATGAACCATAAGATTATGTCATATAAGTGTGGAACCATTATAACTATAGAAAATAATTTCATGTATCAAGGTTAACAACCAAAAACATAAACATAGTTGATCAGGACACACCTGTTACCCCTTTTTGGATCAATAAACACCTATTTCCTATAGTGGATTAAGAAACACCTATTTCACATAGTGGATCATGACACACTTGTTTCCCATAGTGGATCAGGACACACCAGTTTCCCATAGTGGATCAGGAAACACCTATTTCCCATTTTGGACCAAGCCCTTAAAAATTTTCCCCAACATTATCCAATGATATATAAATCTTTACCCAATGCATTTACAGTAGATATAGGTCCCAACCATCACATAATTAAATCATGTATATGTGTTCCATAAGATCACAAACATTCATGTTATCATGACCCATGAAATGAAATGGGTATCATTAAAATTTTGTCACATCATAACCCATAATAAGAGATAGGTTGCATAATAATTTAATCAAAACATAAATTATGAAAGGAATTTGGTTTCAATAGAATATAACATGTTGAAGAAATACAGGTTTCATAAACATCATTACCTCAAAACATAAACAGTCAGGAAAAAATATAAATGATATTCTTGGATAATATCCCCCATAAATTATAAACTATAACAAATATGTCATCTTATATAGAAATGATATTAAAATATCACATAGAAAATTTATTAAGTAAAATATCATTTCTTATAAAATCCCTTTCATTGAACCATTTCGAATATACTTTTCATATAAAGATGATTTTCAATTTCATTTAAAATATTTCTTAAGAAAAATATATTTTCCACTTTAATTTTTTTTAAGATAGAAATCATTTTGAAAACCTTTTTCTTTTGAAATATATTTTAAAACATACAAAGTCCTCATGAAAATATTTTGAAATAATTTTTACATGAAAACATATAAAAGAAACATGAATTTTTTTAAAAAAACCTTTTTCTTTAAAACATATAAAAGAAGCTTAAACATATTTTGAAAAACTTTTACCTTTAAAATATATAAAAGAAGCTTGAAAACATTTTTAAAACCTTTTTTCTTGATAAATTATTAAATAATATGAAAAAATTTAATTATTTTAAACATAAATTAATTTTGACAACCTTTTTAGAAAACATGCCTTTGAATGAACACATATTTTTGGCTGAAAGGATAAATAAAATCGTATTTTTCAGAAATCATTTTCTTAATTATATTAGGAACCCAAGAGTTGAATAATGGTACTAAGAGATGAAGATATCATGGATTACTAAAGGACCAGAAACACAATTTTTTTTCTTTAGAGTGGGATCATGAGATTTTATCAATGGAAACATAATAATAAACAATCCCGAAAATTGATAAGATTGTAGAAATAAACTGCTACCACTTTTGTAAGATTAAATCATAATACCCATGAAAGAATAACATTAAATGAGGCTTAAAATATCATGAAAAGAATGATATTTCTAATATAACATGATAATGGGTAGTATATACACCCCATAGAAAAATGTAGGTGCATAACATGGAATGTATCTCAAATAAGTCAAATTGAGACAAAATTACATTACCAATTTGGTAACTTTTGAAACATAAACACCAAGATAAAAGATCATAAAATGGATATGTAAATACTCATAAACTTATTTATAGAAATTATAAAATAATTTCATGGGTAGTAAACACACCACATTTATAAAACATGAGGTGAATAAGGATTCTTTATTAAAAAAATTAAAAGTGAGACAAGAAAACTATTACTATGTGAGTAACATTAGAATTTTGATCCACATAAAAGAATAACATCAATTAAATATTTTTCAATAGCATTAAATAAATTAAATTAATTATATAACATTTATTAGAGAATTATAAAAACTACATAAAATAAAAGAGTTGTGAATATTTAATGTATCTCAGTGAAATAAAAAGTGAGATGAAATTATTTTACCTTAAGTCTTGACTTTCTTTGTACACATTCTAACCTCCTCTTCTTTGGGTAAATCCTCTCAGTTTTAACCAAATGGAATCCATAGATGGATTTATACCCAAAGTGAGGATTTTAGGATGAATGAAGTTATTTTATTATGAAATTTGGTATGGGTATAGATGATCCAAAATGGCTTGAGCAGTGTGAGGAATTGATGGGGGTGATTTCCCCTTTATAGAGGAGGAGGAGTGGCATTCTTGTAAATATAAAAATGTAGAAACTATTGAGAGGTCTCCCTTATATCATGTTCCCCAAATAATTGTTCAAATTCAATATAGTAGGGGAATTGGTTTAAATATTTCCAACTAACATATTTTGGACATGTGTCTTGGTAAATTTTCCTCTTAATATTGAAGTTTAACAATTAAGTAATCTAGTTTTTACCTTAGTCGCTGTAATTAATTTTGATTAATTTAAATATTATTTATGGTAAAAAACTATTACTACAATATTATACATTATAAATTATTTTTAATACAAATATGGAATTTATTTTTTCAAATTCTAATCACATATTTTTCTAAAATTAATTTAAATTTAATCCTAGAGATGTGATGCCAAATCAGGTTTTTAAAGTAAAAATGTTCAAATGTTTGTAAAGTTTTTATATCTAAATTTAGTGTGAATTTTTTTCCAATGACCTAAATTGGATTACTTGAAATAAAATATAGCTAATTATACTTAAAAACAAATTAAAAATATAAATTATCCTTATAAATTATTTAAATGAAAAATAAATTTTGGATTAAAATTCGGTGTTTTTTCAGTATTAGTAAAAATATGAAAAATCTCAGAAAAATAAAACAATTTACCCAAAGTAAATTTTGATATTATTTTTCCAATAATTAAAATTATTTTTTCAATGAAATATTATAATAGTTTCAAAAATAATATTTAAAATGGGTACTCATTTAAAAGGCTTTAAAATTACCTTTTTGAAATATATATCTTTTATTCTTAAAATTGGAATAATTGTTATCTTATGCCTATAAAAACTATTGGATGAGTGTCAATTTTTTTTGTTCAATATATAATTTGAAAATTTTATAAAAAAACGTTAATCAATAGTTGTTTGTTTAATTTTTTGAGATAAAAGGGGGGTTATACATAGTTTTCATAGAAAAGTAATTTCATTATTTTGAACAAGTTATTACTTTCATTTATAACTAATTGATGACCAATAGATTAATTTAATATACTTTTAAACCATATTTTTAATATTTAGTTAATCTCATTTATATATTCCATTCTAATGTCTAGGTGATAATTATAATAATATTTTAATAATAATGTTAATAGTATATTATAGTTCATAAAATATGGGCATGTGTGTTAGAAAAGAAATCAAAGGGACTCAGTATTGTGTGTAACACAATCCAATAATAATGTTGCCTGCACCAAAAGTTTAACTTGTTCTTAACTGTATTTCAAGACAAAACTTGTGATTTTATATAAAAAAAATTTATATTCAGTGTTGCATGAAATGAAAAATATCAAAAATATTAAATCAAGTCAAAAATAATAATTCACAAAATCTTAGGGTGTTACATTCTAATCCCGTTTAAATAAAATTTTCCATCAAAATATTTTTAGGTTACCAATAGTTTAATTCTTTAAAGTTATATTATTAGAAACCCACATCATAAAAATTAACAGTAAAACCTACTTTAAAATGGAAAGTTGGAACCATAATGGTTACCAAAAGTAACTCATAACTAGGTTACCACATAAGAGGACATAGTTTTGGGAGTGAAGGTTGGACATATAGGAAATGCATAAATAATTATAGATAATGGTAAAGATAATTGATCACGAGAATGTTAATGATCAATGGAAAGTTAAGGGCATCAAAAAAATATGTCTATGATTATTTAGAAAACTGTTGGTTCAATAAAAACAAAGGTATTAGGATAATTTTTTTTATGTATCCTTTTCCTTTATTTAATGAATTATTTTATTGTCTACGAACATAATGAAATATTCTTACCCAATTTCATTTTTTTTGTATCGAAAATATTACCCTTTGGTTGTTTCTTACAAAATTTCCACTTCATCTCTTACTAGAACAAAAATGAGAGTTAAATTTTTATCCCTGAAGCACTAATTGATCAGATCTATATATATAATGATAATTATTTCCAACTTTATTTAGTTATCATCATAGAAACAAAGTTAGAATATGTTACTGAATATTTAAAAATCCTCATATGCCAAAATAATACCTTAATATTTAAAACCTCATCCAAAAGTTAACATAAATCATTCAATAAATGGTTAACCTTGTAACCCTTTCCAAAGATGAAATCCAACACATTATAATTAAGGCCAATAAACTCCTCAAAAATAGCTTAGCATTGATCACATGGATATCACAAAGTATCTCTTGGTTGTCACATTAGATCCTTTTGAATACCTTTTTCATTTATTTTATAGAAATATGGTAATAATATGAATTACCATAAATCCTTATTAAAATTATGCATTCCTTATTATTACAAATATCATTGGATATATTCCATAAATTTTATAATCTCCATCCATGATAACACAAACCACTTTTTCAAGAAACCATTTATCAGTTTTGTGGTCCTTGATACTATCCAATTTATGTTATCCAAATTAATGATCTATTTATCCAAGCTAAACATAATTTTATCAACATCCTAAAAAAATTATGGTTCACACCACCTTAATTAAAAATATCACATTTCCATTAAATCAAATTGAAAAGTATTCAACACCATTTAACATATCATTTTTCAAAACATAATGAAAATATTATTCTAAAAGTACTTATATATTTCATGAACCATATAACATAATCTTTTAATTCCAAAACATATACACCTCAATCATCCAACTTTATTCTTGAACCATTACATGGGCTTCATCATCGTATTCCTTAATACCCCTTGTCCTAGAATTTAAAATATTAATCATGTATTATGGTTCCCCAATCAAAATGTAATAATTATTATTAAGATTAATGTAAAAAAACTATTACAACTTCCCATAACTTTCACATTTCATTTGCAGTATCATTATGTTCAAAAGTATAACCAATAATTTTACCACCTTCCTGATTCTCTTCATATTATTTTCATTTAGGACACTGATATGTGTATTTCACATACCTTCCACATCTGAAACATTCAATGTTAACCTATTTCTTTCTATTTCCTATTATTGGCTAACATCGGAATGCATAGTGTGTGCAACACATATGACAATAGAAAACCAAATAATCAAGAAAGACATTCTTATAGGATATTTAAATCAATACACATACTTATTCAATATATGAAACTGTAGATTTATCCTAGTTTATTCATAGTCATATTTTATTGAAAATTTTCAATATGGTTCGTAAAGATGTTGTGAGTAAACTAAAATATCCCCTAGGAATGTCAAACTAGTATGCAGTAAGGCCCGTTGTTGGGAACTAGTTCCCGATCGAGTCAATATCAATATAGTGTTTTCCAGGTTGTTACCCCTATGTACATCCATGCTAGAGCCACATCCACTTGTAGTATCCAGACAGAAAAGTATTGTGGTGAAACCACTCACACTAACCTTTACCTTAATTCCAAGACAATTTCCAAAAACATTAAATCATCCATATACTTACCCTTAGACACATCACGAGACCATATCCTTTAAAATATACCTTCAGATCTCACTAAAGTTTTTCCATCTTAGTGTTCATTATCTGACTAAGCCATTCCTTTTATACCAACTAGAGATATTCATGATTATTATACATGTATATTACATCATTTTAGATGAATATTAAACATATTACAAAAAATACATGCCTAGGGACCTTAATAGTTTAATGTATTTGAAAATGTGTAAACATAATCTTCTAACTCAGTGAAATATCTTCCACATACCCCTTAAAGATATTACCCTTCAGTATTCCTACTTAAAACCTTTATTAATTATTGGGGAAATGAAACATAAGAAAGGGGTGATCTTTGATGCTTAGTAAGGGTAAATGAGGGATAAATATAAGTATAACACAAGCATAAGTGTATTAGTACATGATCTTAATATTTTAAGATCATACCCTACATATCAATGATCACAATCAAGAGTAATGTGATAAATATTTTTAGTTCATTTTACATGAATCATAAGGGTGATAAATAATCCTAAACCCACCATGAACCATAATCTCATGTCATATAAAAGGTGAAAAAATATAACTATAGAAAATAATTTCATGTTTCAAGGTTAAATACCAAGATAATCAATATAGTGAATCATGAAACCCATGTTTCCCATTTTTAGATTAGGACACACATGTTTTCTTTAGTGGATCCGGACACACCTATTTCACATTATGGATCAAGTCCATTGACTTTTTTCTCATCATTATCTCAATATATATAAATATTTACCCAATTAATAGTAGGTATATATAGGTCCCACTCATCACATAATGAAATCATACATACGTGTGCCACAATATCCTAAACATTCATCACATCATCACCCATGAAATGAAATGGGTATCATCAAAATTTCATTAAATCATAACCTATAGAAAATATATAAGTTTAATAACCATTTAATCAAATCATTACCCTAAAAATAAATGTATTTAAAAATCACATAACCTATATAATATAATTTTTTTATAAACATCATTCCATCACAACATAAACGATTTGAGAAAAAAATATGAATAGTATTCACAGATCATATCCCCATTAAAGAATAAACTATAATAAATTATATCTTCATAGATTGAGAATGATTTTTAAATATCACATGAAAAATTTCTTAAAAAAATATCATTTCTTCTAAAATCCTTTTCATAAAACCATTTTGAAAATCCTTTTCTTATAAAGAAGGCTTTACAATTTCATTTAAAACATGTAATAAGAAAACAATCTTGTCCTCTTTGATTTTTTTAAAACATAAATAATTTTGAAAAATATATATTTTAAAATAGCATTGAATACTTATAAATTAATATTTAAAACATTTTGAAAACCTTTTCCTTGAAAACATATGAAAGAATCTTGAAATAATTTTAAAAAACTTTTTCCATGAAAACATTTTGAATTTTTTCCTTTAATACTTATAAATGATGACTGAAAACATGTTGAAACCCTATTTCCTTGAAAACATATAAAATAATATTTAGAAAATATAATTTTTTTTAGCATTAAAATTTTTTAAAAACCTTTTTAAAAATCTTTATTTTTGAAGAACACATATTTCCCATAAAAAGTACAAATAAAGTCATATTTTCTTAAAAACGTTTTCTTAATTATCTTAAGTACTAAAGAGTGGTAAATGGTTCTAAAACCATAAGATATAATGTATAAACATAGTAAAATAAAATTCATGAGTGTTCCTTTGATTTGTATCATCATATTTAATAAATGGAAGCATAATAATAAACAATCCCAATAAATTATTAGACTGTAACAATAAACTGGTACCACTTTGCTAACATTGAATCATATTCTCCATGAAATAATAAAATTACATGAGGATTAACATATCATTAAAATAATTATATTCAAGATATAACATTCCAATTGGTAGTATATACACCCCATAGAAAAATATAGGTGCCTAACATGGCTTTTATATCAAAGAGGGAAAATTGAGACACAATTACTTTACCGATTTTTTAACTTTGGAAACTTAAAAACCATGAAAGGAATATCATAAAATGGATATTTAAATACAAGTATATTTATGTATATTAATCATATAACAAAATCAAGTTCATTATACACACCACATATATGAAATATTTGGTGAACATGTCTTATGTCTCACATAAAATAAAATTTAGATGAGAAAACCATTACTACTTCAGTAACTTTAAAACCATAATCCCCATGAAATAATAACATCAATTAAATATTTTTATTATCATTAAATAAAGTAAATTAATGATATAACATATCATAGGGTTGTATAAACCCCACATAAAATAATCAAGTGGTTAATATGACATTTATCTCACTGAAATAAAAAGTGAGATAAAATTCCCTTATCATAAGTATCGACATTCTTCGTACATGTTCACACCTCATCTTATTTGGGTATCTACTCTTTGTTTGAACCAAAGTGAATAATTGGTTGGATATATTCCAAAATTAATGATTTTAAGATGATTGGAGGGGTGTTGGGAGGATAATTGGGTAGGATATTGCCTAGATAATGTGGCTCAATAAGTGTGAGGAAGTGAGGGGAAAAGTAACCTTTTATAGAGGAGGAGGAGTGGAATTCATGAAATATAAAAAGGTTACCACTATTGAGATGTCTCGTTAAATAATGTGCCTTCTGTAATTGTACAAATTTGATCCGAGAGGTAACTTGTTTGAAAAATATCTAGCTAAAAGTTTCAGATATGCATCTAAATAATTTGGCCTCTTAAGATTAATATTTAATAATTAAGTAATCTTCCTTTTACCATAATAACTGTAATTGATTTTTAATTAATTTAAACAATATTTTTGGTAAAAGATATAGTTAACATTTTTAGAAAATATAAATAATTTTTATTCCAAATTTGGAATCCATTTTTCCAAATTCCAATCCCCAAAGTTATAGATATTAATTCAAAGCTAATCCTGCAGACGGGATGACAAAGTAGGGTTTTAATTTAAAAATGATCAAAAGTTTTCTAAGTTGTTATATCTAAATTTTATTGTAAAATTGTTTCCAATTTGATAAATTGGTTTAAATTATATAAAACTGAAATAATTATTATTAGAAACCAGTTAAGAATACAATTTTACCCAATAAATTATTTATATTGAAAATCAGTTTTGGATTAAAATTCAATGTATTTTCACTATTCATCAGAATATGAAACTTCTATGAAAATACAAAAAAAATTACCCAATGTAAATTTTGACATTCAGATTTAAAAAATAAATTTTATATTTTCCACTAAAAATTATAAAAGTGTCAAAAAATATATTTAAAATGGGTTATCCAATAAAAGAGGGTAAAATTACCTTTTATAAATATACATCTTTTTATTCATAAAATTGGATTTTTTATTATCTTATGCATATAAAAACTATTGTATGAGTGTCAAAAAAATTCACATAATATATAATATATAAATTTTCTTTAAAATATTCATCAATAGTGGTTTTTTAATTTATTGAGATAAAATTGTGTTTGTACATAGTTTTCTTAGAAAATTAATTTCTTTATTTTAAATTAGTTCTTACATTAATTTATAACTAATAGATAAACTGGGGATTCATTTTTTATATATGGGTAAACCATAGTTTCATAATTTATTCAATCTCATTCATATGTTCTATTCTAATATCTTGGTGATAAATATAATAATATTTTAATAATAATAATATTAATAGTATATTGTAGTTTGGTAATACTCGGCCTTGCATGTAACATAATTTATCGAAGGGACGCTATTTTGTGTGTAAAAAAATCGAAGCATATTGTTGTATTTACTGCAAGATTTACAAGGTGTTGCATATATTGCAAGGGAAATGTATTTCTTTCATATAACAATATCTATATTAAGTGTTGTGTGAAATGAAAAATACAATAAAGAATATATTAATTTGGAAAAAAAATCACAAAATCTCAAGGTTTTACACATACAGAATCTTAGTCATGATTATTTCATTTCATATTAGTCAATGTGTAAGAGAGACTCTCATTATAATAGGATAGCCTATATGGTGAGACCTTGGCTACCCTGACCTATCATTCAACATGTTTCAAAAGATTACCTGTCCTTCTAAGATGATTCTCTTAAAAAAAGTTATGTTTTAATCCCTTTAATTACTATGGTTTGATTGTTTTAATGATGGAATGATCTTTTATATGGATTATGTTATCATGGAATGATGTTTAAGAAACCCAATTTATTTGTTGGGTTATGCTATGATGAATTATTTATGTTATTGTAGAACATGTAAGAATGATTTAATTATGGGAGGGGTGAGACCTATATCTACCTCCAATGCATTGGGTAAATATTTATATCTCATGAGATAGACATGGATGGAATGACATGTAAATCCAGTTCAGTATTATAAGGTGGGAATGAGGAGTGAACTCAGTTCAGTAATAGACTTTGTCTGCTATGATGGTATTGAAAACAAGCCTTGACTAATATGAAATGATTTTTTGTACTTATGTGTATATGCCACGAAATTTCATGCCTTATGTTATGACTATTCAGATTACATTTCACTTTTATTATTTATCCCATGACATGATATTCTGATCTTTTATATGCATGATATGATTTTCAAATGTTATGTTTTTATGATTATGATATGATTGATATTTTCATTTTTACCCTTACTGAGCATTTGAGCTCACCCTTTAATATGTTTCTTTTCCCCAGGTCATGAAGAAGGGTATTAAGTGAGATATTTTAAAAATGAGTCTAGTATTGAAGAAATAAGCGGGAGACAATGTAGATATTTTATGAACTAGTTGTTTATGTTTTCTAGTTTTTAAATACACTAAACCTATACAGACCTGGGGTGGTTTTTTTATGTTATGTAATAAATATTAATAAATGTTGATGTAATATATACATGTAAAGTATTGGATGTTATAACAATAGACATTCTAGTGAAAGTTAACCTCATTTCAAGTTCACCATATTTCCAAAGTATTGATAATGTAAATGGTTGAAGATGTGGTATACGATGACCATGAGGATGGAGTTTTCTGTTTAATAAGTTTTTGGTAGGTGTGATCAAATAACGTATGGTGTTCCAGTAAGAAAGTTACCTTTGATCATTTTTTTAATTCTAATGAATTTCATCCGTACTCATTATCATCTATGAATAATACTTATTATAACTCTGATGCTTGACTCAGTATTCATTAAGGAATTGAGGTAGTTGATCTTAATAAAGAATGAAAAAACCACCATACCATGTCAATGAAATTATAGGGCCCTTTCCATTGCACTGTCACTATTATAGTAGATTACTGAGGTGGTTGAAGTCATTAAAAATTATGTAATTTTAGATTATATTCATATCAATTTGGAGTGGTTTTGAGAGGTAATTTGAGTTGGGGGTTATGATTGAACTAAAATTGGGGGAGGAACCATTATGAAAAATAATATAGGTTGTGATCAACAATGTAGAGAATGGATAGAGTTGGGGTTCATGGGATACTGGTTAGGAAACTTCCATGGTCCTTGAATAATGTGGGATATAGGTGGTTGTGGTCAATTCGAAACATCAATGACTTCGTATGACTCATGGGGTTTGGGTAAGTGAAATTTCATGTCTTTCCTACCACATATGTGATCGATGTCAGGGCCAATGGGTTGGTGGTTGAAATGGGGCGTCTAAGGTGAAACATGTGTGGTGATCGCATTGGGTTGTGCTCAAGAATATGATGAACTAGTGAGGTTTCCTAATACTTTTCCAATATCAATGAAAAGAGTGAGAAAATAAAGGAATGGTGGGGACGAAAGAGCATGGGAATGGTGTGGCCGAATGATCTTCATCATGATTAGAGAATTTTAGAAACCGTTCATTTTCAACCAAGTTATATTGGAGGGGCTATTTGACTAGATCACATTACATGTACCACTTGTATTTCCTGAATAAAGAGTTAGATATACATTGTTACCATCAAATTTTATCAATAAGAGGTTGAGACAACATTTTTACCTCAAAGTGTGTACCGAATCATAATAATACACTCCTTGAAAAGGGGACATGAATCTAGCATGGTAGTATGGGGGTCCAAATGGCATTCAACTTGTTGACAACCATCAAAACATATTCTATTTATTATCATAGTGAAAAGATATTATTAGTGGTTTTGTTATGCGATATAATGACTAGAAAGATAAAGTCCCAATATACCACTATGCCAATGGTAAATCCTATGTGAACTGTATGATAGACTATATTGGTGGTATTGAGGGATTGGATTATCTTCTGTGATTTTAGAAACTATACATGGATTATTTTATTTGGGTGTTTTGACTGATTAAAGTGATATTGGGAACCATGTGGTGGTGCTGTGGGATCCAATTAAAATGAGTAGAGTAGAGTGGAATGAGCATGTTTTGGTGTCGTGTCCCAATATTATTTGTTTCTACACCATAGGATATTAATTTAACTACTAATAATTTGGAATCTCCTAAAAAGGAAACAAAGAATCCAAATGCCCACTATTAGATGCACTGATGTTCCCTATCGAGTATTGAAGATCCAATGTGCAGGGTGCAGTTCATCTTTTGGAAACTCCAGACTGTCAGTTCATGGGTTTTCTGGGTGGACATACCACTAGTAACTATATTATACCAAACTATATCTCCATATAGTAGGATTATTGTAGGTATATATAGTGACATCATACCTCAGGGTTCATTATATCTTCCCGATGGTTCCAATTCAACTAGTACTAGTAGTGTGACCTAAATTAAGGTTTGAGACATGAAATTAAAGTGATATTAGAGTGATTAGTTGGGTATCTCATAGATCAATTGGGGGATAGGGTGAAATGGTCAATATCAAGCCACATAGTTGTGATCGATGTAATAGGAGAAAGGAAACATGAACTACCCCTATAGCCCCTTGAAGATGAAGGGAACATTAAATTATTCAGATACCTTCCAACCAACCATATAACATTAATCGTAAGTATCCACAGCCTATTATTTGTTTCCCAATACACTATCTGATGTTTTTTCAATACTAGGTTCATTAAAGTCATTTTGGATATTTCTTCTCTCAAATGATTCAATAAAATATTTGATACAAATGAGTTTATTTACTATGCTCACACTGAGTTTGTAGTCGATTTGATCATAGGAAAAGAAAATACTACCACAAGTGACCCATAGCATTCATAGATACGAAAATCCTTATTTCTCATTTATAGAAATTCTTCATGTTGAATTTAAGGATGAGGGATTCCTAAACAACATTTAACTAAATGATGTGATTCTATTCCCCTAGATCCTAATCAATACAGCTAAAATCCATATTTACCAATGTATTATTTCCATTAGGATTCATGAAATAGAAATAAAATAGATTCATCATTATTATATTGTACTGAGATTGATTAAAAAATTAACTTCCATTTGTTCTGAGTGCTACATCAGAAATAAAAAATGAGGTATTCCCTCCTCTTCTTACTGAGATAAGTGTGGGTAAGGATTTCAATTTTCTAAAACCTTTACATTATAGAGAAAAAGAAATGGTTACCCTATGATACTCTTCCTTACTTCCCTTAATGTCTTAGTTATGGGTTTTAATTGGGAGAACTTGAACTAGCATGGGTTTGGGACATTGTTGTTAGAGGAATGTGCAATGTATCCACCACTAAAATAGATTTAATAAAGTTTTACTTGCATCGGTATAAGGACTAAATACATAACCTTACTGTAGATAGTGACTTATATACATGAGATGAGACAACATATATATATCCCAATCAATAAAATATCACATTATAACTCTTATAGCTCAAACTAGAAATAACCTAAAAGAGGAAACGGGATATATGAGTCTATAAGGCCAATTTGAGAACTTTCTCATTCCCCTATTTCTAGTGGAACTAGATTGTTAATATCGACTAAGTACTTAGTAAATAATAACAAATATACTATTTATTCATCAATTTATCTATTTGATATGATCTACCAATTTTATTTACTTTTTATTTCATTTAGACCCGAGGAAGAGGGGCCTTTTGTTAATTTTCTTCTTCAAAATATGAGAATGGAAGCTGACTAGATAATAAAGAACCATAAATTTGTGATTTTTCCCTGTATTCACGTTCATTACATTTGACTACATGGAAAAGAAAAACATATTCCCTTTCCCCTCATCCCTCTCACTCCACCAGGAATGAAAGACTGCATTTTAGTCAATCTGGAATAAAAATGAGATTTTCATTGCCATCATTGAATGTCCAATAGTAGTTCATGGATTGACTTGGATTCTTTCCTATATTTTTATTTCTTGAATCCCCTATATTTACCATTATAGAATTAGGTCATCCTGATGACCAGTTCTATGCCTTCGAGATATCACTCACTCACCTCTGGAGTCTTTCATGAGTCGACCAACATATGTCAATCATCCTTGGTGACTCTTTATCTCGGGCTTGTCCATTTTGTATGTTTTGAAACTGAGGTTACCTTTTCTAGTAAAAAATTCACTAAATCATAATTCATAGGTCCATCTACTTCATTCGGGTGGCTAAAGGAGAAGAAGGTGAAATTCCATTATTTAGGCATCCAGTTATGTGATAGTAGAAGCTAGAGATAATGATAATTGGGGAGAGTATTATTAGTACTCTAATATAATATTAATATCCTTTCATGGTGATAGGAGTGGGGGGGATCCACATATATTCAATTTCTCCTTCCTGATATTAATCTAGTCCTATTGTATGGTGTTTAATGAAATTATCTACTCAGTCAATCCACTAAAGAATATTCCATTATGATCTACTCATTCTAATCTAATTCATGCACTTTAAATAACCCAAAAAATGATGCTATGGGTACTAGTAGAAGAAAATAATTTCATTTACAAGTAACAGGTTGAAATAAAATTTTATAATATAATAAATTTATTGATATTGGTTTGTTTCCTAGACACTTTTTCATCATATCACCTCCTCTTGATGTCATAAAAATAGAATTCGATTGACATGGTGTATGATGGTGGATACTAAATTAAAATAGAAAACCAACTGCTAGAATGGTCTATACTCTACTTTATTTGACTATAATCTACTCTATTTGATGATATTATCATGTTTTATGATGTGAAGGATGAATTTATTGATGAATTTTACATCAAATGTCATAATAAGTGGATTTAATGGCTATGTTTAAGTTAGTGATTTGGTTGGTTGGTTAGAAAGGATTGTTTAGGCGAGTTGTGAAAGGATTTGGATCTTCGTGTTGTTTGATTTTGTAGTGGTGTTTGGTTTCCAGCACACTACTTAGACCTAATCCCAAAGGGTATCAGGGCATGAAACATTTATCAGAACTATAATTTTGGATCTGGATGATTGATAGGGTATGTCTTTACAATCAGTTTTGTGCCTGTGAACTTCTGGATGGAACTGCATGCCGAAGGGCCAGGCTTTGGCGAAGGCTTGGTGACATGGTACACTTGATGGGGTGTGTTAGGACTGGTGGTTTGATCTGGTTCTGTTTCATATTTGGTGTTTTTTGGTGGTATTGTTGTTTTATGGTTTCTCACTATTCGTTTAGAAGTGTTATTTTAAAATAAAAAAGTAATTTTTAGTCATATGTTATGTCTTAGATGAGGAAAAAACTGGGTGAATGTCTCCCTGGTTAGTGTGTAAATAGATAAATTTTCAACAATACCCAACCTAGAAAAAAAATTAGAATAGATTAAAATGATGATACTATGTAATGAAATAATACAAACAAACCATATGATGAAATTGGATAGAAGATTCGAGGACCTCGGGTTTTTCTAGTACCCTTTTTTGGAGGTTTATTTTTTGTGTCCATATTTCACTATTTCTGTGCTAGGGGATGGAGTCCATGTTGTAGTTTACTTTAATGCATAGGATGTGATAGGAGAGATGTTTGATATCATTCTAGTGATGAGTAAATAAAATTGGTGTTGGAATCTAATGAATGAAATATGTCATATGTGGTTTATTTTGGTCAAAGATAATAGAATGTCTCTAGGATAGGTATGATGTTCTTATGAAAAGAATTTATTTCCTTATCCTTCCATAGCAAACCAGATATATATTCCCTATAATTAATTTTGTGTCATAATATCAAGTGGACATTCCCATATGCATATGTTATCTTCATTTTATTCTAGAACAAACCATATATTCACCAGGATCTAAAAACCACCTCTAGGGTACCTCTTCCAGGCCCCACACACTGAAAACAAATGCCATTATTGTTCAAGGTTGAATGATGGTTGGTCTGGGGGTCCATCCTCCCATGTTTCATGGTATACATGACCCAACGATCCTGGGATCTCCATGGGATACATGAAGTATCCCAGATCAGGGTGGACCTGGTAATTTCCTGGTATAACTAGGGAAGACTTGGCCATTTCCTAGTGCTCAATGACTAAGGATTACTTGGGATACATGATTAAATTATCCTAATGAGTTCATAGTCCTCCTAGTATAGGTCAGATCAGGTAAGAACTGGTCATTTTCCGGTGATCACTAAGAAGGGAGTCCTTGTGATACATGATTGAAGTATCCCAGTGAGTACCTAGTCATCACCTAACAGGTCAGACTGGGGAATCCTGGGATACATGATGTATTGAATTGCCCTCATGGAATCATTATCTCTCAATGGGTGTAATCAAAATACCAAATTAATAAAGAATCAAACTATGCTCCTTAATTAATTAAACATAGTATTAGGAATGTTCTAGGTTGATCCCACATAGATGGTGAATTCGATTGATTAGGTATTAAAATTATTTTATTTTATTAATTTAGAGAAAGAGGTGAAAAAATATTGGTTATATATATTTTACGAAAACATATAAAACTAGATTGGTTTTTTTGGAAAATGTTTTGACATAATGAAAGAAGTTTTAAAAGAAAAATAGTTTGTTTAGTTCTGAATCAGATTTGAAAAGTATTCCTAGGTTTTATACATTTAGGATTGATATGAAATTTGATTTTAGAAAACATGTTTATTAATTCATGATTTGTGTGGGAGTTGAGAGGAGTAAAATCAAATGTTCATGGTATCCCCTCCTTGATGCAACAATCCCCTATTTCCCTTTCTCCGGTATTTTAGTGTCTTAATGAATCATGTGTGTCTCGATACTATAGTTAAACCTGATTCCACTAAATTTTACAATGTCCATACATCAATTCGGGTTGTATGTTATGAAATTTTAATATTACTTTTTTATTTAATTAGAAGTGATCGTGAAAAGAGTAAAAGAATTGGATTGAAAATTGATTGAGGAATTACAACCAACCAAATACTTGAATAATGAACAAGAAATCAATAAAACAACACCTTACTCCTTATATTACATTTCCATAGGACAAATAGGGTTTACCCCTAATCCTAGTGATGAGAGAATAATAGGTAAGGAGAAAAGAAAAGGAATTCATAATGAAAAGGGAGATGAACTAGAGGAGGATCCTACACAACGTAGCTTCTCACTCTAAGATTTGGTCTCCAAAATCCCCCAACAGTAGCTTGTTGGCCCTCCATTTATAATCTCTATATGGGCTTGTGTATTAATGAGGTACATTACGGATTTTCCCAAAAGTGTATGGGGAGGGTCTCATGCCTTAAATCTTTTCAAAAAATGGAAGATTCACTAAATTTGGATGTTAAAATATCATCCTGAAAATTTACACATGGTGTAAGTCATTACAACACATGTAAATTCATTTTACACATTTTATCACTTCATGATGTGTATCTATTTAACAAATTTCACTAGTTCACAATGTGTAATGTCATTTTTCTACTTTATAAGCCTCATTTTTTCTTGGTTCTTCAATTTTGTGCGTTGGAAGTGTTCCATGATCATCCTTAAAAATTTGATGTATTTTTTCTCATTTTTCAATCATCATCTGTATCCTACCATAAAACACAAAATGAGATAAACTATTCATAAATTTTATATAATAATAATTTAAATACAAAAAATAATTTATTAAAATAGCGCAAAACATATGCATGAAATAAAAATATCAAATACCCCCACAGTTGAATTAATACTTGTCCTTATAGATAGAATCTCAATATACTACAAATATTCTTCACCATTCCGTAATTTAAATTCAATTAAAAAAAAGGAAATTGATCAAGTGGAAAATTATAAGTTTGAGTATTACATGTTGAAAATTTATCAATGCCTCATTTTCAAATAATATAAATAGAACATGTATTTTACTTTTCTTTTTTTGAAATGGAAAATCCCTTTTTTTCATCCATTTTAATTTTTAAATTCATTATTATTATGAATACCACTTGAAATTTACCTCACTTGCTTTTTCAACTAATTATCATGATAAAAATGTCAATTGAATTCATTACATTACTCAATAACATGTCCATTACCATAAGCTTGGAAGTCATCTAACATCTCCACTGCATAAAGAAAAAATCACAAATAATCCTTAGGAATTCACAATTTAGAATCAAATGACAATGAGTATTAGGAAAATCTTGTAAATTATGTAAATTGATTAAGGCTAAAAAGGAAGTTTGTCTCTCATTTACATTTCATGAGAATAAAAATACATCATTGAATGTCAACTCTTCCCTTAATATATCAGAGAACGCTTCCTAAGATATAAAATCAAATATATGAAACACCCTCTTTTATTGTTATTGTTTTTCTTTTCTTATTTAAAAAATTGGAAAGGTATAATTATCATATCCCCCACCCAACCCCTAATGTTCTCCTCAAGACACTATTTGTAATAGTTGTAATAAGATCACTTGCCAAGCAATAGTGATTTTTGAATTTCTCTAGAAACAACCAATGTTTTTTTTATTTTTTTAAGAGGGCGTGAAATAAATATAATGAGTGTGCCCTCCCAAATCTAATGAAATCAACCCCACACTTAATAATTACAAAATTTTCATCCCTTACACCTGTATTCATTTCCCCCACTTCAATGTTTGATAATCATGTAAAATAATTAGAGGAATGCAGGAAAGGAAAATATGTGACGGTAACATGGATCATTTACTAACAAGGCTATTCATTGATTCTATGTGATTTAAAATAGATTAATATAATGTGGGTCTCATTATAAGGGATAATAAAATAATGAATCAATCATATTTGAAGTGACTCTATTCCGTCAAATGTGTGATATTATGCAAATAAAGTTCAATAAGAAAGAATGAATGTGTTTCTCATGAAATATATATGATAATGAATTGAAAAAATTGTCTTAAAGGATTTATTAAGAATGAGGTGAATGGTTGGGAAAACTACTCATAGAAATTCCTAAGAATAATTAAATCAATTAATAGAAATATCAGAAGTTAAAAGCATGGAAAAGTATTATAAATATTTCATTTACAATGTTCAACATGCTCCTGAAATTAGGAATTTTCAACTCTTAATCCACATAATTACACCTAACTATTAAATTTCACATTTTTATCATTCAAATTTATTTGAAATTAAATTTAAATTCATTGCATGATAATTTTCTTAAATAGTTTGTGTCTCTTAGTTCTGCTGACTAAAGAATGAATCAAATGTTGGGAATGCAATTGAATGTTAAAAAAACTCTAGATAAATATGGTAAATAAAATATTTTTTTTTGAATTTGAAACACTTACCCCACATGAAATTAGTTCTTCAATAATTGATATGTAGGTTATTCCTACTGTAGATTCACAACATGTATTTCTTTCATGAACTGTAATTTTATTATAACCTCTTCTTTTGATTACTATTGATTTCTTCCCTCTTGGGTCTTTATGGTCCAAAAAATTAAAATAAATTGTAAAATCATAGGCCATTATCAATGAATTTTGAAATATTTTGGATTGAGATAATGCACGCCTCTAAAAATAGAAAATTAAATAAAACTCGGATTACCTCATGGAAGCGCTATTGTTTACCTTAATTGACTAGACCTTACCGTTTGTAGATTTAGCTCATGTGATGAATTATTTAAATATTTTTACATGATAAAGGTCTATAAATGGTATCAACTATGTCTAATCCATATAGGTTGGCCCATATCCTTCCTCAACAAACAACTTAGTTCCCCCTGATAGTAGTTCTTTCATGATCTCCACTAGTCAAATCCATAATTTATTCCTCAATCTCAATGAACTAAATAGAAGTTGATGTTCCATCCAAACCTATTTTCCTTTATTGAATGTAGTGGAATCAGTCAATCATCTTGTGTCAGTTGTCTTGGTCTTTAGCTTATGTTTCTTATTTTGTTGGGAATCTTCCTAAACAACAATAGCTAATTCATGAACCTCTTCAATTTCAATGACACCATTACATCGACAGTATTTTCTTCTCTAAACCCATTATCCTCTCTCACATAATAGTTCTTCATTACCCAATGGATGTTGAAACATACTTTATCACTTATATCTCTTATAAAAAGTTCTCAGGTTTTTTCAATGAAAAAACACGCGCTATGGTTAATGATATCCATCCTAGAATGAGTGTATTTAACTCTTCTTCCATATATATAACTAGGAAGTTGATGTGGAAGTTAATTTTTTTTAACTCTGGTCAGGAAATCCTTGATGAATACTCTTGGGCAATTTATTATTGAGTCTACTAATTGAAGAGGTAATTTTTTTTGCATCAGTCCATATAGTCCTAGAATCTTGAAATTCTTATGTGACATGATATTAACACTTACTCCTAAGTCACAAAAATATTTTACAAGTTTGTTATCTTAAATAAATATGGGAATTGAGAAGCTACCTCATCCACAGTTCTTTTTAGGTAGGCCCTTAGATTCAACTTCCAAACACTCGTAGGTGAGTAGAATGGTTCCAATATCTTTAATATTCTTGATGTCTTTTACAATATCTTTCATGAATTTGAAATATGTCGGCCTATTTGCAGGAGCCTATGAAAAAGGTATATTAATATGAATTTTTTTAAAGCGTTTGATAAATTTATGTTGATGAATTTTGTTATTTATTTGCACCATTATTTTTGGAAAATGCACTTTTGGATTGTACTGAGGCGGTTCTTATTGTTATTCTTCTTCAGCTACATTTTCCTTGCTACTTTCAAATTGCTCTTCTCTTTCTTCAACTTGTTTTTTCATGAAAATTGTATACCATATCCTTTTAAATTAATCCCACTTCTAAGATGTATATATTTTAAATATTCACTTGGGCATACTTCGGGGCATGCTGGAAGTACTCCTATGGGTCTCTCTCAAAGCTAATCACCAATTTGGCCAACATGATTCCCATGTTTCCTTAATGCATCCTTTTGGTCAGGTTCATTCTAGTTTTGAAACACCCCCTAAGAATCATTATATCTTGATGATTGTAATCAAAAAAATAAAATTTATAAAGACCCAAAAAATGAAACTTAATTAATTAAAACATAGTATTAGGAATGCTCGAGGTTAAACCCACAAAGATGGTGAATTAGATTGAATAGTTTTTATAATGATTTGATTTTATTAATTTTGATAAAGATATGAGAATATATTGGTTTTATTTACTTAAGTAAAATGTAACAAAATAGTTTGGTTATTTTGGAAATACTTTTGATAAAATGAAAGAAGAAATCAAAGCATAGTAGTTTGATTGGTTTTCAATTAGATTTGAAAATAATTATTGTGTTTTTCAGTTTCATGGTTTAGGTGAAATTTGATATTAGAAATTTTTTTGATTAATTTATTATTGGTTTTGGATTCAAGACTTTGAAGATCCAATGGTAATGGTATCCCCTCCTTGGATTAGAAATCCTATATTTTCCCTTTTCTGGTAATTTTGGGTTTCAATGAATCAAGTTTATCTTAATAACATATTTAAACATAATTTACCCTAGATTTTAAAATGCCCATTCCTCTATTAGGGTTTTCAGTGGAACATTTTTAATTTTCCTTTTTGATTCAATCAACAATGGTCATGAAAAAATTAAAAGAAAGGGTTTGGAAATTGATTGAAGTATTGGAACAAACCAAAAACATGAATAATGAAAAACAAATTATTCTAATGAAACCTTACCCCTTCAATTACATAACCCAAACACTAGGAGGTTTTACCACCTTATCTTAGTTATGAGATAATAAGAGTGTTTTGAAAAAATCCCTCAAGGTATCATTGAAGCATATTTGAGGTGATTGTGTTTGTTGAAAAAGTGGTCCTCTATGTTGTGTTTGTTGATAGAGTAGATCATGATGTCTAATTTGTTGAAAAAGGGGGTTTTACTGGTGATTTTTCAAGTTTCATAGATATTGTTGTCATCATATGTTGACAAATAATTATGAAAAAGGAATGGACGATCTGGAGGTGATATAAAAAGAAAAGATCTAGTGTTGCACCGTTTTCTAGTGATTTCCAAATTTTTGGACCTCAAAATCTGAAAATGGGGAAAAATATTTTTGGAAAAGGAATTTGCGCACAAGATATAGGGTGGTATGGAAACTTTTGTGCAAGGCATGTTTTGGGGTTAGAATGTTGAAAAATAGAAAAGGCATGTTACACACAAAATATTTGAAGATGTGCGTGAAATATGGATTTGCGTGAAGGAATATTGCACACAAGGAATGTTTTGGGAGGAGAACATTGAGAAATTGAAAAAGGCAAGATGTGAGTAAAATATTTAGAAATGGGTGATAAAGATGAGGTTGTGTGAAAGAAACATGCACGCCCAATGTGATGTCAAACGGGGTTTTGCGCACTCAAAACGGAACTTGCGCAAAAAAAGTTGAATCTTCTATGCAGGGGTCAAGAATGCCTATAAATACAAGGTGACCCCCTCATTATATAGAGCTCAACACTTAGGGAAATTCCGAGCACCAGATCATGTAAGAATTTCGCACAAAGGGAGTTGCACAAAAGATTTTGAGTTGCACGGAAGCTAAGAATGTTGCGCGTAAGATTTGAGTTGCGCAAAAGATTGAAGTTGCACACAAGTAGTGTTTCACGAAAAAAGTGGAATCTTGCGTGCTATGAATTAAAGTTGCATGAAAGATGCAGTAATAGTTGTGCGAAAGATTTGGAGTTGCCCGATACATCCACTGCAAAGAGAGATTCATCTGTGGTTGAAAGTTGGACGTCAAAAGAGAATATATCAATAGTTAAGGATGTATATTTCATTAGAGATAATGAAAAGACCTACAGGTCTATAAACTATGAGTGGTTCTTATGAATAATATATGAGCACACTTCATTTGATAGAGAATTGAACTTTTATATTTTGATTGGTTGTAAAACAGAAGGGATTGTGAGTCTACATAGAATTTTGTAAACAACAGTGCGCTTTTAGAGAAGTTGGGACATCGGTAAATCACTGGTGTATGCTCCTTGGACGTATCCCAGTGAGGGTGAACAAAGTTAAAATCATTATTTCCTATGTATTATTTGATTACTATTTATACTATTCTATGGGAAAGAGAGAGAAGAGAGATTTTCTTAACAGCGAAACAAAGTCAACAAGGGCAGTTGTTTTAATATGTCATACCCTGATTCACCCCCTATCATGGTATCTAACCAAGTAGACCTAACAAAGAGGGAAGGAGGAAAGAAAAGGAATGAAGAATGAAAAGGGAGATGAACTTTGGGAGGACCCTGTGCAACGCAACTTCTTTCCCTAAGATTTGGCCTCCAGGATCCCTCGACAGCAACAGGCTAGGACTCTATTTATAGGCTCAATATGGGCTTGTTTATTAATGAGGTACATTAAGTATTGGTTCAAAGTGGTCTAGGATAGGTCCCATGTCTTAAATCTTGTCACAAAATGAAGACATGCTGAATATGGATATTAAAATCTCACCCCATCAATTTACACATGGTGAAAATTATTACACCATGTCTACATTTATTTCTACCATTTCATAACATTACGACATGTATCTTTTTCACAACTTGAACAGGTTCATGATATGTAATGCTTAAACAAAGATTAATGTCATTTTTTTCATCAAAAGCCTCATTTTTCTTCATTTTGTTAGTTTTTTCCTTGGAAGTGTTCCATGATTATCCTAAAAAATTGTTGCCATTTTTATCCATTTGAAATTATCTTTTGAATCCTTCCATTACAAAAATGAGTTAAAGTAGTCCTTAATTGAAAAGAATAATCATTTAAATATAGCAATAAATTTATTAAATAAGAACAAATTATATGCATGAAATACAAATATCATGTATCCCAACATGGACCTAGAAATTAAAAATATTTGACCACCAAATTACCTCTTGGAATAGTGTTGATAGTTGTAGCTATGTCCTATACATGAGGTTTTTCCCTTTTATAGATAAAGTAGAATAGATGATGGAATTGTCAAGGTCTATGAAAGTAGTAGTTTAGGGAGTGGTGAAGGCATTGGAATGTCCTTTATGGGGGGAAACATAGTCACTTCCACATCCTGAAGGACCAAACAATGGTGCTTTCTAGTTGGTGTATAAGGTCATTATCAAACCTTATAGTCTTGAAAAATCAAATCAAATTCCATCATCTACTAAAGTGAACTTTAAACTTGAGAGTCTCTTCTAATGGTGATTTTATAACTGTAGTGTCATCATTATAGAATTATCCCATCCAAAATGGAATAGATGAGGTGTAGGGAGGGAAGCCCCTAAGGATGAAACACAAACATGGGGAAACTATCAAAAACCCCATAAATTCTTAATATTGATCTTGATATCAATATATATTTCACAATGAGGTTTTGAATAGCTAGTACCCAAGTCGATGGAATGTGGTCTCAATGGCCATGTTGAAGAGATATATAGCTGTATGTTTATTTGGAATTACCATAAGAGTGGTGAAACCTACAATCCAAAATCCAAGGCTCCTATGATTCTTATTTTTTATATTCAATGCTAATTGTCCTATAACTCCATTGAAAATTGGATTTCCATCCATACCATAGCCCCAAACCCAAAACTAAATACCAATTAACCATGATCGAGTACCTTTTTATTATAATATATAGGTGACCTACTTGTATTTGTCCATATATAGTTGGTGAGAATGAATCATCATTTCGTTCAGTTGACATACCAGACACA
This sequence comes from Viscum album, assembly GCA_963277665.1. Taxonomy (NCBI): domain Eukaryota; kingdom Viridiplantae; phylum Streptophyta; class Magnoliopsida; order Santalales; family Viscaceae; genus Viscum; species Viscum album. The sequence goes on along the minus strand of OY728123.1, from coordinate 1,437,694,082 downwards.
TTGGTCTGACAAGTGACTATGAACTCCTTATGAATCAGAGCGATCCTATTCAAAATTAGTCTGTGTGGTTGATGATCAATCAAATTTATACTCTCATATCACCCATTATGATTATTTGTTCTTGAGTTCATTAAAACCACTAGTTAGTCACTGTATATTGTGTACTGTAAAACTAAGCAGTGGAATTGTGGTCCATCCTGCTTTTCTATTCGAGTGAAGCATTAGGGATATTAGAATAAAATTCCATTTTTTGGTGGTTTGGTCACTCAAGATACCTTATTATACTCTTTTCAATATGGTATAAAATAGTTTTAATGTACTTTGATATGGGTGCCTGAATTTATTATGGTGTTTGAGACGCAGGTGGGGTAGTAGTGGTACTTAACTACATAGTGGAATTGTCATTTTTTTACATGGATGGCTAAAGTATAATTGTTGACCTAAAATCATGTTCAAACAGAAAATATGAATATAATACAAGTCATAGATATATACCTCTCAAGACTTTTGGATGGTTTATGTATACCACTACATACGATAAATTACACCTACTTCCTAGTGGGGTTTAGCCTCAACCACTACCTCACAAGGTGTGAGGTCATGGGAATGATAAAGATATAATAAAGCTATTATCTTTTTTGTTATCATAGAAGTGGTGGAAATGTTGGGAAATGATCTCAAAGAATTAATTTTGTTCTGCTGATTTCATGCTCTGTGATCACAAAACTATGGTTAGATTACTCAAATCTAGTGAATCTTGTTGGATAAAACCCATAGAGGACTGTAATGGTTAAGATGATTGAAATAAACTTTTCTTAGAAATATATCTTGGTTGAATATTGATTAAATTTCATGTGTTTACACACCTTCAGTGATCTTAGGGTAATCAAGTTAGAACCTTACTATCTTAACATGACCTTATGATCACCAGTCTGATAAACAAAGACTAGATTTTGATGAGAGTGAAAGATAATAGCTCATTAAAGTCCTAAAATATCTAATGACTCAGCTTAGCCATGATAATATTTATTTTTTCCACTTTCCAAGTGATATATACTTACTCAGTTGGATTATATAATAACACCACCTTCTACCATGTAAAAAAAAATTATAGAAAATAAGGGCTTGTTAACTACCTTAGTTTCTTTGTACTCATAAGTGTGGAACAATTCAAAAACCATGAAAATGGAGTAAGAGAGAGTTATAGTTTATTACATTATTTTTATCTCTATATCACTGAGTGATTTCAGGAATATGATTCTACCAAGTGAGGTATGGATTAAAACTGGTGAATATCTCAGGATGAAAAAAATTTATACATGTGTATGTCATCTATTCGTGAGAAAATGAACATATATTGATCAATGAACTCTGCAAAGATTAGTAAATATAAAATCATAAGATGTTTCAATGGTTGGATGATATGGTTTATGTTTCAATTTCAATTTCATTTTATGTGAAATAATCTTTGTTTTGGATGATAGGTTTAGATATGATCTTCAACTCAAGTTGTGTCAGGGTTTTTCATTAATGGTGGCTCTCAAAGAATTTTTGGAATGTGACCTCATTGTCTCCTTGAACAAGTAGTTGTAGGGATATTTTTTAAGACCTCCCATTTAATTATTGAAATCATAGAAAGGTTTGTATGTTATGAGACTTCATTACTATACATTAATATTACTTTTAGAGTCTTGAAAGTAGATAGATAGTTGGAATGGTTCAGGTTTTGGGTATATGAGATGTACGTCTTTCCAATGCACAACTATAGGCATTCATGTTTTCAAATGAAATTATTCAAACCATATATCTCATTCATCTCCTTTTGAATAATAAATTACCAATTAGTACCATATGAAAGTAATTTCACTCACATCTATCTCCCTTTTGATCAATAAATAGTCAATTATGTACCTTTCTGATTATCCCAATAATACTGGTCTTATTCCAGTTGCACATGGTAGCACATTCAATTTTTTTCTAGTGGCTAGTACTCATCTATGATTTACAAGGGCATCATTATTATTATTGTACCTTCAAGGTCATGTAATGAGGGAAATAATAATTTAATTCCCACATATTAAGAGTCTCATAGAGTTTGATATATCCTCTTTTTAGAGTGCTTACAACATTTTCTTGGTCATAATTTTCCATAGTAAGTACATTATTAGAGTAGATTACTAATTATCCATGGGTGGTCAATCCAACCAGCCACCCTAATATATCGAGTTTGGAATAATATAGGTAGTATAGGTATATCCACATTTTTTAGTGTTTGGAGTGAGTGATCTTGTGAAAATTAATTTTGAGTTGAGTCTTATGTGAATGAGATTTTGGTTTCTCATCAGCCTCATATGGTATAGAATATCCATCTATTGTTGAGTGGTTTCTATCCCTGAAAGAAGAATAAAAGTCTTGAGGAAGTTAAAAATTTATTTTATTGCTTTTACCAACCACTCTGTATCATTTGATTAGATTCTAGATTGCTCTAGTATGTATTTTTCTTTGACAAGACCTCTAATTTTCCACCGAAATTGAACTGGCTTGGATCACCTTATAAGGGATTAGATTTATTGGGGCCCATACTGCAAAACCTCATATCTTTCTTTTTATTATTTATTATTTTAATTATAAATACAATCACTACTTGTTATTTCAGAATTTCATCCCTAAAAAATGTATTTCAACAAATCCTCAATCCCATTTTTTTATGCTTCTTGTGGACTTATTTCCTCTATAATCTTCTCTGGTCATAGTTTCTCATTACACAATAGGGATCTATATGAGCTAGCCTATTTGTCTCTTTCTCTCATTAATTTCAATAGAAATGTGATCCACTTTCACTTCAAAAATATGTATCCTACAAGTATCCTAGGTCTATGATGTCACTTTTCTTGATTAGACTGGAAAGTGATGTCCCTCTATCATAAGCCACCATGATCACTTAATATATATAAGCACAAAATGTTATGAGGCCTTTTTCTTTAATGAGTAACATTATAAAGAAACCCATGATCCCCACTGAAACATGTAACACCACCACATGAATGTGTGGATAACGCCTCGAGCACACAATCCTACTTTACTCTCATGTACAGAGCCCCTATTTCAATTAAATGAGTGACTAACACACTTTTCACTAATATATAGATATAATCATAGATGTCTTTCTAACTCATACAATTATTTAGCTACCTCCTTTCAGAGAAAAAACTCACAATCATTTGATTTCCCATGATTTCATTTCTATCTTGAATTAATGGAATATTTAGTCTAGTACTGACTAGTGGTGTTACAAAATCCTATGTCACTGAATTTCTCCGACCATACACCATACTCAATGTATCTCATTCATTTTCTTAGGTCTATCCCCAAATGGCCATTCTGATGCTTCTGGGGGTCTATGCTCTCCTTTCTTTCTCTACAATGAGTTTTTTTCAATTTTGTTTGAAATATTGTTTGAGACAACGAGGAATACCATGGAAATTCAAGAAAAAGTTTATTTAATTAATTATAAAAAATAAGATTCAGACACAACACGATTCACATGCAGTTAGAAGAAGATTCAGAACCAAGAATTAAATATTGGTCGTGACCCTAAGTGCATACATTGATCACTACAAAGACATGACAATGAAGTCATAATGATAGAGACATGTTGATGGAGACATGTCTCCATAATCATTCCTTAATGAATTTGAAAATGAAGAGGTATCTTTCTGACATTCATATCGAGTTATAACTTTATAAATATCACATGTTCTAATTCTCCTCCATTCACATCCCTAGAAACTAACAATTTAATATGCATCACCACTTGAAATAAAAAGATCGTATCAATTCAATAAAAAATGAATAGGTATCTATCCATACTATGAGGTTAGTGTATCTTATATAGTATAAATCCCTAAACAATAATGAACATGGAACTAATACTCATGAGTATGTTTATCCCATAGTTTTTGGACCAACTGTATTAGAAAAGTCTTCTTCAAATACCTTTATGAAGGGAAAGATTCATCTAGTTTTTATTGTCTATACTGTTATACTGAGTGGACACAGGGGGGGGGGGGTCCATTCAATCTATCTTCCATGTAATAACCTAAAATAATAGTCTAGTTTCATTTATAAAAAATATAACCAAGTCTATGATATCATGTTAAGGTTGATATAATGCAATGATGAGTCTGTAGAGAGATCAACACTCTTCTAATAGAGTGCTACTAAATTGATTCTATTTAACTAATAGGATGGGGATTATAAATTTATTATCTCTATATATTCCCTTTAAACCTCACTTATTCGATCTATTTTTCAGTATTAAATAATTTTTCAACCAACCTCAGAAGGAAGTGAACACACATGGAGATAGGAGAAGAAGTGAAACCTTGATCTGGCTCCCTATCGATAGAAGAATATATATTGAACCTATAATGGGTAAAAGTATTTATATAAATAGTATCTTATTTCTTCATCCTCACATACCACTAATCAAATCTATATATGACCAGAATCAGACAAATATGTGATTTTTAAACCCAAAGATTCATAAATAACCTCTAAGATATATAAAATACTCAAATGCTTCCCTCTATACTTCACTCAAGTCTAAAAACTATTATCATTAAATCCTATAAAAAGTATCGTACTTCTCTATGACCCTAATTGTAAAATTCCTCTCAAACTATAAAATAGTATTTCCTCCCAAAACCCAAAACTATCTTCGACTCTCATAGTGTTCACATAACTTGGTTAAACAAGTGACATAGAAATAAGGACAAAGAAATTGTTGACCCTCCAGAGTCTTCATATTATCTGTTATTTTTAACATACACTATAGTGAATGAGTCTTAACAAACATGGATATTACATTATTTTAGATGAATATATTTCATATTACAAAAATACACGCTAGAGGACCATAATAGTTTAGTGTCCTTGGAAACTTAGAAACATAACCTTATAACTTGGTGAAACAACTTGAACATATCCCTTAAATATATTCCCCTTCATTAATTCTCCATAAAAAATCTCTTCATAAAATGTGGAAAATAATATATAAGAAATATGTGAGATTAAATGCTCAGTAAGGGTAAACAAGGGATACATAAAAGCATAACTTGAGCATAAGTTTATGAGAACATGATATTAACATTAGAATATCATACCTTTCATTTCAAAGAACATAATCAAGATTCATGGAATAATAATGTATGTTCATAATGCATGAATAATAAGGGTGATAAATCATCATTAATCAATCATGGACCAAAATATTATGTCATATAAGTGTGGAACCATTATAACTATAGAAAATCATTTCATGTGTCATGGTAAAGAACCAAAAACATAAACATAGTTGATCATGACACACCTGTTTCCTGTTTCTGGATCAATAAACACCTATTTCCCATATTGTATTAACAAACACCTATTTCACATTGTGGATCAGGACACACTAGTTTCCCATAGTGGATCAGGACACCCCAGTTTCCCATAGTGGATCAAGAAACACCTATTTCCCATTGTGGATCAAGCCCTTAAAAAATTTCCCCATCATTATCCAATGATATATAAATCTTATCCAATGCATTTAAGGTAGATATAGGTCTTACTCGTCACATAATGAAATCATACAGATGTGTTCCATAAGATCATGGACATTCATGATATCATAACCCAAGAAATGAAATGGGTATCATTAACATTTTTTCACATCATAACCCATAAAAAGAGATAGGTTTCATAATAATTTAATAAAAACATAATTAATGAAAAGAATTTGGTTTCAATAGAATATAAAACATTCAAGAGATATGGGTTTTATAAACATAATTACATCAAAACATAAACTGGTCAATAAATAATATAAATGATATTCTTGGATAATATCCCCCATATATCATAAACTATAACAAATATGTCATCTTAGATGTAAAGGATATTAAATAATCACATAGAAAATTTATTAAGGAAAATATCATTTCTTATAAAATCCTTTTCATAATACCATTTTGAATATACTTTTCTTATAAACAAGGATTTTCAATTTCATTTAAAATATTTTTTAAGGAAAATATGTTTTCCACTTTGATTTTTTTTAAGACAGAAATAATTTTGAAAAAAATTTTATTTTGAAATATATTTTAAAACATACAAAGGATTTTTAAAAATATTGTGAAGTCATTTTTACTTTAAATCTTATAAAATAATCATGAATATTTTTTAAAACCTTTTTACTTTAAAATTTATAAAAGAAGCGTGAAAATATTTTGAAAAACTTTTACCTTTAAAACTTATAAATTTATCTTGAAAAAATTTTGTAAACATTTTGCCTTGATAAATTATAAAATAATATTTAAAAGATTTAATTTTTTACACATAAATCAATTTTGATAACCTTTTTAGAAAACATGTCTTTGAATGAACGCATATTTCTGACCGAAATGATAAATAAAATCATATTTTCATGTAAATTTTTCTTAAATATATTAGCTACCAAATAGTTGAAGAATGGTACCAACATGTGAAGATATCATGGATTACTAAAGTATAAGAAATATAATAATAAACAATCCATAAAACTGATGCGATTGTAGAAATATACTATTACCACTTTTTTAATATTGAATCATAATCCCCATGAAAGAATAAAATGACATAAGGCTTAAAATATCATGAAAAGAATGATATTTCTGATATAACATGATAATTTTTAGTATATACACCCCATAGAAAAATATAGGATTATAATAGGGAATATATCTCAAATAGGTCAAATTTAGACAAAATTACATTACCAATTTGGTAACTTTTGACACATAAACACCAAGAAAAAAGATCATAAAATGGATATGTAAATACCCATAAATTTAAGTATATGAATTATAAAATAAATCCATGGGTAGTAAACACACCACATTTATAAAACATGAGTTGAACAAGGCTAATTTATCACAAAAATTAAAAGTGAGATAAGAAAACCATAACTACGTGAGTAACATTAGAATTTTGATCCTCATAAAAGAATAAAATCAATTAAATATTTTTTAATATCATTAAATAATGGAAATTAATGACATATAATTTATTAGAGTATTATAAAAACTACATAAAATAAAAGAGATATGAATATTTAATGAATCTCACAGAAATAAAAAGTGAGATTAAACTATTTTACCTTAAGTCTTGACTTTCTTTGTACACGTTCTAACCTCCTCTGCTTTGGGTTAATCCTCTCAGTTTTTACCAAATGGAATCCTTGGATGGATTTCTACCCAAAGTTAGGATTTTAGGATTAAGGGAGGTATTTATTAGGATATTTTGGAAGGGAATGGACAATCCAAAATGGCTTGATCGATATGAGGAAGTGAGGGGGTGAGTTCCCCTTTATAGAGGAGGAGGAGTGGCATTCTTTTAAATATAAAAACGTAGACATTTTTGATAGGTCTCCCTTATATCATGTTCCTCAAAAATTGTTAAAATTTAATCTTGGAGGGGACTTGGTATAATTTTTTCCAACCAATGGATTTTGGACATGTGTTTAGGTAATTTTGCCTCTTAAGATTGAATTTTAACAATTAAGTAAACTAGTTTTTACCTTAGTCATTGTAATTAATTTTGATTAATTTCAATATTCTTTATAGTCAAAAACTATTACAACCATATTATACATAATATATAATTTTTATTCCAAATATGGAATTTATTTTTTCAAATATTGATCACATAAGTTTTTTCTAAAATTAATTTAAATTTAATCCCATAGACGGGACGACAAATGAGGTTTTTTAAGTAAAAATGTTCAAATCTTTGCTAAGTTTTTATATCTAAATTTAGTGTGAATTTTTTTTCCAATGAACTAAATTGTATTACCTTAAATAAAACATATCTAACTATACTGAAAAACTAATTAATAATATAAATTATCCTTATAAGTTATTTAGATGAAAAATAAATTTTGGATTAAAATTCAGTGTTTTTTTCAGTATTAGTCAAAATATGAAAATTCTCTGAAAAATAAAAAAATTTACTCAAATTAAAATTTGATATTATTTTTCCAAAAATTAAGCTTATTTTTCAATGAAATATTATAACAGTGTCAAAAATAATATTTAGAATGGGGTCTCCTTTAAAAGGCAATAAAATTACCTTTTTGAAATATATATATTTTATTCTTAAAATTGGATTAATTATAATCTTATGCCTATAAAAACTATTGGATGCACTAGAGGAAAATTCGCCATTCACGATAGTTTAAACCACCGCTATATGCTTCTATGGAAGTTTCTAAAAATGGATGCTAAATTGTGTGTCGGGACACTATTTCCGGTGGTTATAGACGTTTTGTGGCGGTTTTTAGAAAATGTATTAGATAGCGTATTTCGTGGCGGTTTTAACCACTACTAAAAAAATGTAAGACCTTGGCTGGGAAAACCACTGCTAAAAGCATCATAACCACCGTGAACTTCACGCAGAAGATGGGCCACTATCGTGGCGGTTAAATCCGCCACCAAAATTAACACCGTAGGGGCGGTTATAACTGCCACGAATAGAAAAATGCTGACATTTAGCGTCAGTTATAACCGCCGCTAATTAAAAAATGCTAACATATACCGGCGGTTTAAACCACCACTAAAACCACTTTTACAGAAAAAACAGCAGCTTCTGCAGCTTCGGTACCAGTGCCCTGAAAAAAAAAAGAAGTACAAGAATACCAATGAATCATATTTGGTCTTAACATCATTGGAAACTGATATTTTTGTAACTCCACTGACACACATTGGTGCGAGGTGTTATAACCACCCCCACCATACCACTTATCATCCATAAAATGTATTTCTATTCATCACTTGTAACCGGCATTGATCAATGAAATATGATACATGAAATTGATCTATATCCCCCATTGAAAATGATCTCTCATATACTTCACTTGGAATAATGAAATAACCCAGCCACACAGATGCCTCATGCTTTGGTCCAACAAATATTCTAGTCATTTCCCATATGAAACTTATAGATCCTTATTCAAGTCATGGTACTCAATCATGTATTAAATGTTTTATCCAATACCAATCTTTTCAAATGAACCCTGGACGATATGCTAACCTGAGAACCACAAAAAAATTATAACCATCATCTCTACAATGATTACATATCCCTAGTTAAATTTATGGATTCTAAAACATCCAATGTCATACACCCAAATTCAACAAGAATAATCTAAATCAGACCACTACATGTGAGAAATAAAAACCTTTCACCCCTATGAATACAAGTTGTAGTCTTACAATTTTGAAACAACCAAAACAAACATACATTATCTATTTCATAGGTCTTCTAACTTAATGTAAATACTGACACCCAGAAACCTGGTCCAATATCCATCCATGTATCAAATTCTCATACATTAGTACTTGAATAACCAAAAAATCTCATTAATATATATCTAATACAATAATGTTTTGCTCTCCCATAGAGCAGATATGTCCATGCATATAGGCTTCTTGTATCAATGTACCAATAGAGAACCACAACCATTGTCAGTCTATATTCTTCAAATTTAAAATATCAGATAATCTATATATTTCACTCAATGAAGGTTTAGAACTAGAAAATATAATAATGGTGGATTTACACTATATAATTTCAACACCATTGATCTTTAATACTATTATCCATAAATCAAGAAGTCATCTCAATACTGATATGCATGAGGCCTTTCTTGACGCATTGAAAAATACCCTCCCCATGAGCCTCACTTTTGAGACATTAATAATTACGTAATCAACATAACCAGTATTCAAAAAAAAATCATTGTCACAAGCTTAGTATTAGAGGAAACAACCCAAATTCTAGTGATCACTATCACTTCCATGTGATTTCGGAATTCAATTCCACTACGAATTCTATCCAACTTCATTAGTAGTTTCAAAAAATATATTGGTTTATAATATCAAATAATTTTTTTATTACCACTGAAGACATCACTAATAAATCCAATCTGCTCATATTCTTTCTTTCATGTTAAACTCATCAATCACATAATCAATTCCCACATCATAAAATAAAAAATATCTAATAACCCTGCGTTAGCTAAAGAATTATACTATTCCAAGTTCAACACTCATATATGAGATGAGGTTTCATGAACCTTCACACCTTCATCTAGTACCCAAGAATATCCTACAAGTGATCATCTGTAATGTTCATCAACACTCCACAACATATCTTCATGAAATAATGAAGGATAATGTGTCATGGACCCATCACAACGTACAGGTACCTCATAGCATCTTATACCACATACAGTTCTCAAGGGACTAAATATGAATCACTTTTAGAAATCAAAACAAACTATATATGAATTAAAAGATATCAATATTAATTAAAAAGGTCACCATAACATAACACTGGGAGTCACAGTACCTACATATAGTTCTCAATGGACTAAATTGACCCTATCCTCTCCCCTAAACTAAATACCAAAACTACTCAGAGTGTTTCTCATCCCATGAACACCAAATTACCATGGCATTCCTCTACCCTTTCATGGTTACCTGCATAACCACACTTTTTTGTCATGTATAATAATATAATTAAGGTATATGAGAAAACACTATATAATATTCATACCATGACATTCCTCAACCCTTTCATTCCTAATGTTTTCCTTATTCTTCACTATGGTAAAGTTTTTGGAAAGAGAATGGTTGGTTATGTTAATTCTTTGGTAGGGGACTGATGTAGGCTGTTGTGTCCTAAATATGTAAACCACACTCATGAAATCCAGACACAAAAGGAAACATTAGAAATCAATAAAATACATAAAAGGAAACATGAAAAATCAAGAAAATGTTAGTTCATGAAAATATTTGGTGGAAACTATGTGCCACACATGATACATATACAAACCGATGATGAAAAAATATCGTCACCCTCTCCACCTCCAACATATCAACAATACAACTAATCATGGTACGATGATGAATACATATCGTCACCCTCTCCACCTCCATCTCCACTTCCAGCTACCACATGTAAGAATATTATATTGAAAATTAAATAGTGTTTCATATTTATATTTAATCATAAAACCAATAAAAGATTTCAAACTAAATGATTTTGAATTTTTGTGATTTACCTGCTCCCCACCAATCGATACAGTACCACCGGGAGCATATCTTCTAATCTGCTGACATATATCAGTCAACTCTTTCTGCAAAGTGGATATCTAATCCCCCTGCTCCTGAATTGTGTTTTGTAGAGAAACAACCTCTTTCATAGAATCTTTGGGTATTGGATGACTACAACCAAGAGTAAATGCAGCTTAAATCCTCGGTGGCCTGCCAAAAACCTCATATGGTATGGTTCCCAAACCCAACCAGCACACTCTACCAGGATGCTCTTTCCCAAGGACTTTAGCAACCAGGTCGTCCTGGGAGACTGAGTAGGACTGCTCAAGATTGGAATCTCACTGTTCTTTAATTTTTACCTATAAATAAAATATCAATATATATTAACATAGTAAAAACTGATAATAAATTATTATAATGAAAAAATGAGTTCATACCCCAACTTCTTTGGCAATATCATTAACAAAACTTCCATCATATTTTTTGTGAACATCCGACCACACTTCTATTTGGGATGCTTCGTTCCCTAAACTATATGACTACATTAAACAAAGATAAATCAACAATTTAATATATTAAACAGATAATATTTTCTTATAAATATTTAAACTAATGAAAAGATTACCAGAGATGATCGGCTTCTAGAAAATATTTTTGACCCCGCAGTGTGGGGGATGACATGCTTTGCCCAACTTGATGCATTATTTCTTGAAAGATCATGAAATAAATAAAACAAAATTTAATAGTAATGTATTCAATGTCATATCCTCTTCATATACATGTATAAATGTAAAATGAGTTTAATATAATAATATATATTTAAATATCATCTGCTTCACATCAAGATGTCTGTCAACAAATTCATTCCACTATTCTTTGGGTAACCATTGGGTAGATTCTCATACATTTTTTGTACGGTCAATGAAGTATCGTTGACATCTCCCCATAGTCTCCATTTTATGTCTTTCCATTTCTTTCCAAAAATTTTCAATGTCCACTTTCATGCTATCACATCAGCAACTGTAAAGTGGAAAAACATCTATATACATAAATTAATTTTGAACATATTAATAACATGACATTAAATTACACCATAATGTATTAAAATTACCTTTATTTGGGAATCAAAAACTTCATTTTTTCAACTTGGAGGCATATGTCTCCAATCTTCATAAGAAATAAGAAGGGAAATGTACTCCGCTTCTAGCTGGCCTAGAAGTTGGCCAAATAATCCCACGAAATTATCTGTAGGTTCCCCATATGAATTAATGGGACAACTATATTCTATCCATTCATATTCCACACATCTGAAATTTTTATATTTTTCTCCACAGTTTCATTTTTTCATCTTTAATGAACAAAATGTTAGTATAAATAATTGCAATAAATTTATTTATATTAAAATTTGTACCTATAACAGTGAACCTCTAGTATGTCTGTGATGAACTAGATGTGGCACGCTGCCGCCCGACTGATGAGGCTGCTGAAGGAGGAGTTGACGACTCAGCTTCTAAAGGGATTCTCATAGAGGGTGTGAGAGATGGTGCAGGGGGAGATGGTGCATGGGGGTAGGAAGCTGGTGGCTCAGATTCCATAGGGAGGGAGACAGGTTGATCGTCATATGTCTCAATAGTGGATGAAATAGTCTATCACTTCCTCCTTGGAATTCCTGTCATTTAATAAAAGAAAATTAAGTTTAGAACATATATTTCAAAAAAAATATGCAGAAAAAAAATTAAAAATTATAATAGATTCTCAATACTAACAAACAAAATATACATAACAATGATAACGAATGACTGCAAAAATGAAATAAGTGGTTGCAGAATGAATAAATAATTGTACATACAATAATTTTCCCCTTCAATCATGTCTATTTCCTACTCCATTACTTTATCAACTTCATTCATCCTTGCGAGACTAATATTCTCAATATCATGATGGACAAATATTTATGGTTCTTATTGTTTATGAGATTCAATTTCAGAGCTAAAATCTTCCACTTTATCACCCATATCATACAAATCTCTTTGTATTATGTGAGCATCTACAATCCACCCTTCAGCCAAAATATCATTCACATAATATACCATTTTTTCTTGCGATGATAAGATATAGGGATCATGCAGTTCATGATCACCAACATCCATCAAGCTAGAGAAGTTCATAGAAGAAAATTGCAAGGAATCTCTTTTAACACATCTGATAATATTAACCCAATTGCATTTGAATAAAAAAACTGAAAAATTCCTGTGGTAGTTTAATTCAATAATATTATTCATCTTTCCAAAATGTTCCACTTTAGAAAATGTAAATATACCACAATTCTATGTTTTCAAACCCTCTTCTCGATCGACTGTACGAAATATAAATCCATTCACGTTGTAAGCGTCAAACTTTCTAACTTGTTTTGAAGGACCTCGAGCAAGAAAATTCAAATCATCTGACAACTCTACTAGAGTATCAATATTCATGATCTAAAAAAAGAAATATACTTTATTATATTTACAAAATATATGATTCAAACTAATATTCATATTTAATGCAATATTTATAAAGTTACAGGTCGTTAAAACCATTCTACATGCTCTTTATTAATATATTTTCTTATATCTTTCTCATTTTGTGTTCGACCTCTCATTCATATTTTTGTTTGTATCCTCAAATATTCAGTAAATGGATTTTCAATTTCACTATTCAGCAACACATATCTATGTGCCTGTAATAATTTCAATTCTGTCAGTGTCTGTAAGAACCCGGTTCTTATTTTAAGGAACGAGTTTCTTCTTTTTTCTTTTCCTTAAGTGATTTTGAGAAAATAAAGAAAATGGGGAAAAATCCTAAATTTTGGAAGTAAACTCCATGTACTTTTAGCCGTGTGGAATGAGTACACAGGGCGTGTAGCCATGTTGGTGACGAGGGGTGTAGGAACCGACTACACGCTGTGTTGTGGTCCTTTACACGCCGTGTAGTCAGTCGATAGGCCAAAAAAGTAAGGTGGTGGAGTAGCCGTCAGCTGGGCCACAGTACACGCCTTGTACTCATGTCGACAGATGAACAGTTTGGCGGTGCCGCTGGAGGAACAGTTAAATGATGAAAGTACACGTCGTGTACTTGGAAGTACATGCCGTGTACATTGTTTTTTTCACTTAAATGGGAAGTAGCCTCCACTGTTCACAGGGAAGGCTTAGAACCGGTAGAGAGGAGTGGAAGAGGGAGGCCGAACCTTGGGAGATCTGCCGATCGAGCACTGAGAATCCGATCCCGATTCTGTCAATCACATTGGAACCACGTCGGTAAGCCCTCTCTTATCCTTGCGTGTTACTTACCAATTATCTCCCTAAATGGAGTTATTTAAGGTTGAATGAAAGTTTTCTTACCTCAGATCTATGCCGTTCTAGGGCGTTTCTGGGATTGACGATCGTATATACCGCTCGTTGGTGTATATGGTAGGTGGATTGGTGTTTATTTTTCCAACTGCTGTGTGTTTTGTGTATTTTGGTACCACGAACCCATGTTGGGGTGTCGTTTGGCTGAGGTCGTGACTATTTTAATACCTATAATTGTATAGGTGATTAAATAAAGATGTAAAACTGATGTTTGGGATCAGTTCATGGATCCAGGACCACCCCGGGGGTGCGTTCCTCTGTTTAGACACTTGGCCAAGATACCCATGGGCATGCCTCTAAAGTAATGATTGTAGAATTGCGTTGAAAGGAATTGCTTGAAAATGTTTATTTAAATGTTGGTCATGGACCGATTACCTGTTAACCTGAGGGTAGTGTTGGGATTAGCCTGTGGGTATTGTACTACCCAGCCTGTGGGCAACTTATTCTATGCCTATGGCAGCTGATTCTGTGCCTGTGGGTGACATTTCTTATGCCTGTGGGCAATATCCGTGTGCCTTTGGGCAGATTCTTGTGTTGGATACTCTTTACCTGAGGGTAAGGGTTTACGTGTCTGAGGACTTTTGGCTGTTTTCTTAGAATATTCACTGTGATGATATTTTAAAATAAAATGATAAAATGATATTAAAATGGAAATATAACTGGTTAAGTTAGTTACTTTTCAGTACTGATTACTTTATTGCATTTTACTACTGCACACTCTGGTTGCATGTTTACACATAGTTGGGAACCAGCCTTTGGTGGGTGCCTACTGGGGATTTATTTCGCACACCCTATTTGGGTCATGCTTTTCAGCCCAAAAAGATTACGTTTATGCTGGTGTAGATAAGGGAAAGGGACCTTATACAGGTACTTGATTACTGCTTGGGTGTAGGAGAGCATGGGACCGAGCATTGGCTCGTGATGCTGCAGGTTGTTCTGTTCTGCTTTCTGTACTTGTATTTCAGTTGTAATGTATTGTATTGTAGTGTAACACGTTCTGGATGTTTTATAGAATAGTGACATACTGCATCTTCATATATATATGTATATGACTACTGGTTTCCCTTTTTGTCATCAGTTATCCATTTCAGTTATATATACTGTTACTGCTTCCTCTTTTGTTGTATGTTTTATATCATTCCACTGCACTACACTTTAAAAAATGAGGGCATAGTTTCCCCACTATCAGACTTGGGCCCTCGCTGCTAGTCAGCAGCCTCTGGCCTTTGGTGAACTGCGCTTGAGGTCATGTGGCGAACTGGGTTCGGGGCACCCGTTGAGTGGAACCTGAAACCGGGACGTTACAAAGTGGTATCAGAGGCAGGTTCTTTTCTTTGACATACTATTTGGAGCTGTAGTCAGGGATAAGACAAACTGTAGTTGGTAATAAGCTGTTCTCGGGCGTAGCTAACCTATGTACAGGGAAAATCCAATTTACTTCGTATTTTAATTTTATTGATTTTACAATTTACAGTTGATTTGATTTTCACCGTTGGGTGATGCACTTGATATTGTGTTGTTCATATTTTATTTATGCGTTCTATTTAGTTGCAACCCGATGAGATGAGGGTATTAAATCTCATGCATAATTTATGAACATGTTATAAATCACATGCCATGCATAGTTCCATGCCATGTAGGTGCATTAGAAATTGCATGTTGTTGTGATAGATATTGTGCTAGTAAAGCATGCTGTTGTGATAGCTGTTTTGATAAATACTTGCTATGTGATAGAGTATTTCGTATGAGACGATTTATAGAATGAATTCCAAACATTGGTTTTTGTGGAGTATGGGCCCCCGTTGATCAGAATTTGGTGGATCATTGACTGTTTATTATGTTATAACATAGATAAGATGTCAAACTTTGATTCTTGGGGAGTATGGGCCCTCACGGGTCGGAATTTGACACTTAGGTGTTGTTTTTCAGTGTTTTCTGGGTTCCGGGGAAGTTTTTGAGGCATACTATCTGGAAACCCAGTATACACGCTGTGAAGTATCTTAAACACGTCGTGTACGAACTTCTGATTGGGAAGAAAAATTAACTTTTTGAGTACACGCCGTGTACCCAAAGTACATGCCGTGTAGTCTCTTCCCGTGTCACAAACCGTGTTGGCGGTGACATGGGGAAGGGAAGAGCTTGGGGTGAACACACCGTGTAGCTTCTGTACACCACATGTAGTCACTTCCTGGGTCACAAATCGTGTGGGTGGCGACATGGGGTAAAAAATTGCTGGGGAAGAACATGCCATGTAGCTTCTGTACACGCCGTGTAGTATTGAACCGGAGTCCGGCCGTGTAACTAACAACACAGGTTGGTGAACTCTTTTCTTGAACACATCATGTCAATGATGGACATGCCGTGTAGTGTGACCTGGGGACTCGGCCGTGTAACTAACAACACGGGTCGGTGTCACCTCTCCTTGAAAACGCCATGTACCTGTGGGACACGCCGTGTAGTATTGTCCGAGGACAGACCATGTGGACTTAGCCGTGTGGCGGGGGAAACGGGGTGAATTTCATGCCGTGTGCGGGTGTAACACGCTGTGTAGTGTCAGAAAGAGTAGTCGGATGTGTCACAGATGACACGGGAAGTTGGAAAATTACACCATACACGCCGTGTAGTTATTATACACGCCGTGTAGTTTTTGTTCAATGGGAGCTGTGTGGCTTAGCCGTGTAGAAAGACCCGGGCAGGGAGGGAAAGTCAAGTACACACCGTGTAGTTGGTATACACGCCGTGTAGTCTTATTTTGAAAATCTTGAAATGCCTTCTCCCTCTTGTTCCCTTTGTGGTTTCTTCGTTTTGAATTGTTAATAAATCTTGATCTAAGGCGTGTTTTTGACCTTGTAGTGTCATGCCACCTAGACGACCACGCGTTGTTCGCCAGGAGAGCGGAAACGAGTATACTCTAGAAATGGTGGGCCATGGGCTTCCAATTGATCCTCCAGCAGAGCCAGAGGTGACGCCAGCTGTTATACCAGACACAGGCGCGGAGGCGCAGTTCCGTGAAGGCTTTATGCGGTTCACGCAGACCATTCACGGAGCACCACAGGCTGCCACATCTATGGACGAGATGACTCGTATCTTTCAGCAGCAGCATCCGCCTATGTTTTCGGTGGATGGAAGACCCCTGGCTACAGAGTCTTGGCTAGGATCGATGCAGACTATTTTCTAGCATCTTGAGACGCCTCCAAGGCGGAGGGTCAAGCTCGCGACATATATGCTGCGTGATTCTGCCAAGAGGTGGTGGGATTTTACCACCCAGTCAGAGCATCATAGAGACATGGCGTGGGAAGATTTTCAGGTAGTCTTCTATGACTTCTTTTTCCCAGAGATGCTGAGGGAAGACAGAGCTCGAGAGTTCATGAATCTACAGCAGTGCGCTATGTCGGTGATGGAATATTATGCTCACTTTACCGAGCTTCAGTGTTTTCACCCGTTCTGGTGGGCGATGAGACACTGAGGGCCAGGCGCTTCGAGGATGGTCATTGATATGACATATGAGTGCTGGTGAATGTTTTCAAGTTGCCTTTAGTACATGCTATTGTCAATCAGGCACTGATTACAGAGAGGAACCTTTGGGAAGCTAGTGGTGTGGGCCAGGGAGGTTCAACACCAGTTTCTGGTACTATTTCTACTAGTAATAAGAAAAGACCAATGGAATTCTCTCAGAGTGGCAGTACCAGCCAGAAGAATGCTTCAGGTGGCCAGGTCATGTGCTAACAGTGTGGTAAAAAGGGGTATAAGATTCCACAATGTCCAGGAGACCCAGTGGAGTGCCGATCTTGTGGCAGGATGGGTCATCTTTATTGATTTTGAAGGGAGATTCCGCCGATGGATAGTGAGAAGGTTTCTGTGCAGACTCCACGTGCGGGAGCAGGACCAACAGCTTCTTACCAGTCAGGGAAATGGAATACTTCAGGTCATGCAGGCAGAGATGGTGGTCGTGGCCATGGTAGCCAGACACCAGGATCTCAGAGGCAATAGGGCGGGATAGCTCAGGGTATCCAGGCTGTGTTGCAGGGCCGCGGCACTAGGCAGACATATGCAGTGCAGCAGACCCAGCGGGAGCAGGATCCCAGACCTTCTATAGTCAGAGGTACTATTCTAGTAGCTTCTTTCTTATCTTAAGTACTTTTCGATACCTGTGCTACACATAGTTTCATATCTGTGCCCGTTGTGGAGAGCCTTGGGTTCTATGTTTCTGCTTCTTCTAATGTTATGATGCAAGACACTCCGTTGGGTAATAGAGTGAATGGTGTGCGTTAGTGCAAGGAGTGCCCCCTTGAGGTTGGTGGGTGTCACTTCCTTTGGGACCTCTATATCCTAGAGATGATAGATTACGACGTCATTCTAAGGATGGACTGGTTGGTTCCCTATTGAGCCTTTTTAGACTGCTATCGTCGCAGGGTGCGTTTCACGTAACCAGAGGACAGATAGTTTCTATAAAAGGGAAAATGGGATGTTCAGGCGAGTCGAGATGGACTAGAGAATCATGGGTGAGGTGGAGTCACAGCCCAGATTGCGAGATTATATCTGGATGATCAGGGGACTTGTCAGATGGATTTCCCTCCAGTAGTTGATCGGTTCAGGGATGTCTTCCTGGATGACTTTTTGGGTCTACCTCTGGAGCGTGAGGAGCATTTCTTTATTGAGCTTGTTCCAGGGGTAGCACCGGTGTCCATTCCTCCTTATAGGATGGACACGTCTGAGTTACAGGAGCTAAAGAGGAAGGTAGAGGAGTTATAGGAAAAGGGTTTTATCGAACCCAATACTTCTCCGTGGGGTTCTCTGATCCTTTTTGTGAAGAAGGCAGATGGTACCCTCAGACTCTGTGTGGATTATCGAAAGTTGAACCAGTTGATGGTCGAGAACCGATATCCTTTACCGAGGATTGATGATATTTTTGATCAACTTCATGGAGTACGAGTGTTCTCGAAGATTGACTTGAGGTCTGGATATCATCAGCTATGCGTTAGACCATCTGATATACCTCTCACAGCTTTCAAGAGCAGGTATGGTCTATACGAGTATACGGTTATGCCGTTCAGACTCACGAACGCACCGACAGTTTTCATGGCTCTGATGAATCGTGTGTTTCATCCGTATCTTGGTTCTTTTGTGGTTGTATTCATGGAGGACATCTTGGTATACTCTTACACTCAACATGACCATGCCACCCATCTTGAGATCGTATTGAGTATAGTGAGAGATCATCGGCTATATGCTAAGCTCTCAAAGTGCCACTTTTGGATAGACCATATTCACTTCTTGGGTCATATCATCTCAGAGGTAGGAGTTTCAGTAGACCTAGAGAATGTGAGATAAGTAGTTTATTGGGAGCAGCCTAAGAACGTGTTTGAGATACGGATTTTCATAGGGCTGGATGGTTACTACAGACGCTTCATACATGACTTCTCCCGCTTAGCAGCGCCGTTGATGGGTTTGACTAAGAAGGGTGTGAAGTTCATTTGGTCTAAAGCTTGTGAGACAACCTTTTAGGATCTGAAGGGAAGGTTGACATCAGCACCGATCCTGATACTCCCAGAGTAGGGGAAGAGCTATACAGTTTACTGTGATGCATCATGTATTGGGCTAGGAGAAGTGTTGATGTAGGGCAATCAAGTTTTTTCATACGGGTCTCAGTAGTTGAGGCCACATGAGAGGAATTACCCTACGCATGATCTCGAGTTGGCTGAAGTTGTTCAGTCATTACGATGTGCGAGACATTATCTATTGGGAGAACGTTTTCTGGTTTTCACTGACCACAAAATTCTCAATTATATCGTTACTCAGCGTGACATGAATCTGAGGCAGAGAAGGTGGGTCGATTACCTTCCGTCCTTCGATTTTGAGCTTGCCTATACACCTGGAAAAGGTAATGCAGTAGCTGATGTATTGAGAAAGAAGACTCAGATACAGGCTGTGCAGGAGGCCAGAGGAGAGTGAAAACTTATGGATTTGTTCTCTGAGATGCATTTGGAGGTGCACGACAGTCAGGGCTAGACCTATCTTTCATCTTTAGCTGTGACCTCTACCCTCCTGGATAGAGTGAGGATGAGACAACTATCTGATTCAGAAGGCCTTGTTCTACAGGATTCAGTGTCAAGTGAGGACCCTCCTCCTGGTTGGACGGTAGGCTATGATTAGGTATTGCGTTTCCATGGACGAGACTGGGTTCCATGGGATATACGCGAGGAGCTGATACGGGAGTTTCATGCTTCAGCTTGGACAGTTCATCCCGGGGTTACGAAGATATACCGTGACTTGAGACGTCAGTACTGGTGGCCAGGTATGAAGAGTAATGTAGCTGGTTTTGTTATGAGATGTTCCACCTATTAGAAGGTGAAGGTGAAACATTAGAGGCCAGCCGGACTGTTACAGCAGTTACCAGTTCTGGAGTGGAAATGGGATGATGATGTCGCGATGGATTTCGTGACTGGTTTTTCGAGGTCACCTTGAGGAAATGATGCCATGTGGGTTGTTGTGGATAGACTCATGAAGGTAGCTCACTTTTTGCCGATCAAGGAGTCCTTCGGTATTGAGAAGCTCAAGAAGTTTTATATCCCAGAGATCGTACGTCTTCATGGGGTCCCTCGTTCTATCGTTACAAATAGGGATGCCCGTTTTACGTCTCATTTCTGGCAGAGTTTTTAGAGGGAACTGGGTACACATGTGCTTCTAAGCATAGATTACCACCCTCAGACCGATGGCCAGAAAGAGCGTACGATATAGGTTCTTGAGGACATGCTGTGAGCATGCATCCTAGACTTTGGGGGCTCTTGGCAGAAGCACATACCCCTAGTCGAGTTTTCCAACAATAACAGTTTTCAGGCAACTATTGAGATGGCACCATACGAGGCTTTATATAGTAGGCCATGATGATCACCCTTGTGCTGGTTAGAGGCAAGTGAAGCAGCTTTACTGGGACCATGTATCGTGCAGGAGACTTTTGAGCAGGTCCAGTTGATTCAGAAGTGGATGGATACCACACAGTCTCGTCAGAAATCTTATGCTGATCGCTACAGATGACCTTTGGAGTTCGTAGTCGGGGATCAAGTTTTCTTGCGTGTTTCGCTGAGGCTGGGACACAAGTGTATCGAGAGACAGGGTAGACTTTCACCGAGGTATATGGGGCCATTAGATATTCTGGAGAGAGTCGGGCTGGTTTCCTATCGGTTGCAGTTACCTTATAGGTACCGATCCATGCACGACGTCTTCCATGTATCTCAGTTTCACCGCTATCATTCAGACCCGTCTCACACCTTTCAGCCCGAGGAGGTTGAGCTTGAGTTAGATGCGTCCTTTGAGGAGCATCCGATTCGTATCATTGACAGGAGCATGAAGGTTCTCCGAGGACGGACAGTTCCTCTCGTACGGGTGCTATGGCAACATGGCCGAGTGCAGGATGAAACCTGGCAGCAGAAGACCAATGTACGTGCTCAGTGGCCAGAGTTATTCTCAATTATATATTCTCCACCCTTGGAAGATCAATTCAAGGACGAATTGATTTAAGGGGGGGGGGGGAGTTTGTAAGAACTCGGTTCTTATTTTGTGGTATGAGTTTTTTCTTTTCTATTTTCCTTAAGTGTTTTTGAGAAAATAAGGAAAATGGGGAAAAATAAAAAATTTTGGAAGTACATGTCGTGTACTTTTTCACGCGCCGTGTACTTTTGGCCGTGTGGAATGAGTACACAGGGCGTGTATCCATGTCAGTGACGAAGGGTGTAGGAACCGACTACACACCGTATAGTGGTCCTTTACACGCCGTGTAGTCAGTCGGCAGGCCAAAACAGTAAGGGATTGGAGTAGCTACCAGCTGGGTGACAGTACACACCATGTACTCAGGAGTACATGATGTGTACTCATGTCGATGGATGAACAGTTTGGCAGTGTCGCCAGAGGAATAGTTAAATGATGAAAGTACACGCCGTGTACTTGGAAGTACACGCCGTGTACTTGGTTTTTTTCACTTAAATGGGAAGTAGCCTCCCCTGTTCACAGGGAAGGCTTAGAACCGGTAGAGAGGAACGGAAGAGGGAGGCCGAACCTTGGGAGATCCTCTGATCAAGCACCGGGAATCTGATCCCGCTTCTGTCGATCACGTTAGAACCGTGCAGGTAAGCCCTCTCTTATCCTTGCGTGTTTCTTACCAATTAATTCCCTAATGGGAGTTATTTGAGGTTGAATGAAAGTTTTATTACCTATGATCTACTCCGTTCTTGGGAGTTTCTTGGATCGACGATCATATATACCGCTCGTTGGTGTATAAGGTAGGTGGCTTGGTGTTTATTCTTCCAACTGCTATGTGTTTTGTGTATTTTGGTACCATGAACCCATGTTGGGGTGTAGTGTGTCTAAGTAAGTGACTAATTTAATACCTAGAATTGTATAGGTGATTAAATAAAGATGTAAAACTATTTTTTGGGATCAGTTCTTGGATCCAGGACCACCCCGGGGGTGCGTTCCTCTGTTTAGCCGTTTGGGCTGGATACCCATGAGTATGCCTCTAAAGTAATTATTGTAGAATTGACTTGAGAGGAATTGCTTGAGAATGTTTATTTACATGTTTGGAATGGCCTGATTACCTATTAGACTGAGGGAAGTGTTGTGATTAGCCTATGGGCATTGTATTAACTAGCATGTGGGAAACTTCTTCCGTGCCTGTGGGCAGCTAATTCTGTGCCTGTGGCCGACATTTCTTACGCCTGTGGGTAATATCCGTGTGCTTGTGGGCATATTCTTGTGTTGGATACTCTTTACCTGAGGGTAAGGGTTTATGTGTCTGAGGACTTTTGGCTGTTTTCTTATAATATTCACTCTGTTTATATTTTAAAATAAAATGATTAAATGATATTAAAATGGAAATATAACTGGTTAAGTTAGTTACTTTTCAGTACTTCTTACTTTATTGCATTTTACTACTGCACACTGTGGTTTCATGTTTACACACAGTTGGGCACGAGCCTTTGGTGGGTGCCTACTGGGAATTTATTTCTCACACCCTGTTTGGGTCATGATTTTTGGCCCAAAAAGATTACGTTTCTGTAGGTGTAGATAAGGGAAAGGTCCCTTATAAAGGTACTTGATTACTACTGGGGTGTAGGAGAGCATGGGACCGAGCATTGGCTCATGATGTTGCGGGCTATTCTGTTCTACTTTCTGTACTTGTATTTCAGTTGTATTGTATTGTGTTGTAGTGTAACACGTTCTGTCTGTTTTATAGAATAGTGACATACTGCATCTTCATATATATATATGACTGTTGGTTTTCCATTTTTTCATCAATTATCCATTTCAGTTATATATAATGTTACTGCTTCCGCTGTTGTTGTATGTTTTATTCTTTCCGTTGTACTACACTTTGAAAAATGAGGGCATAGTTTACCCACTATCATACCTGGGACCTCACTGTTTGTTGGAAGCATCTGGTGTTTGGGGAAATGCGCTTGAGGTCACGTGGAGAACCGGGTTCGGGGAACCCGTTGCGTGGCACCCAGAACCGGGATGTTACAATGTCACATTTTAGGTCCTCCCAACTGATCTGCCAATATCAGGAAATATTTTGGATTTATGATGTATTTGATATTGATTCGATGTGTTTTCAACACGTCCAACTCGATTAAATCTTGTCTCAATATCATCCAAGTATCTAGAACAAAAGGTAAGACACTCCCCAACCAAATATCCTTCAGCAATAGAGCCTTCTAGTTGAGTTTTATTTCTCACGTATGATTTCAAATGCCTAAGATATCTGTGAAATAAAACAAACATAATTATGAATTTAATTAAGTGACAAAAATTGTTTACATAACTGAAAAACATATAAATAAAGTACCTCTCAATTGGATATATCCATCTATAATGAATGGGGCCTCCTAATTCAGCTTCCTCAACCCAATGCACAGTTAAATGAATCATTACAGTAAAAAACGACGGAGGAAAGATCATCTCTATTGCACAAAGGGTCAATACAAACCTCTCCTAGAGGATGTCAAGTTGAAATGGATGTAGTGATTTTTCACATAGTTGTCTGAAAAATGTGCATAATTGGAGTACAACAACAGTAATTTTTTCCGGTAATAATGTATGCAATGCCAATGATAATAACTGTTATAAAAAAATATGTTAATTGTGACTTTTCAAATGGGGCCTGGCTTCAGATGTGTCTCTGGACATGGTTTATAACCTTCCCAATATCCTGATGCGCTGGTGCTCCTCTCTCTCATTGGATAATGAAGGATCACTCTGTACCCTGGCCTAGATCATCTGGGTCTGGTGTAATGATGCTGTTTTCCATCACGTTCATAAACCTCCTGAATTCTGGACTGAACGGGCCACTTCATGGATTGAGGGCTGGAAACACCACAATGAACATCACAGGCCTGATATTCCTCCCTCATTTCCTCCTCGTTGGTACCCCCAACGGCTGGAACTCTTAATATCAACGTGGACGCGTCTCTCCCCAAGGATGGATTTGTCTCCCTCGGACTCCTGGCCAGAAATCATCTAGGAAAATAATTGCTGCAAAATATGAATCACGTCATGTCTTTTGGGAACCTACCGTAGCTGAGGCTAACACTATCCTAGCAGGTATGATGCTGGCTAGGGAACATGGATGGCTTGATATCAACATGGATTCTGACTGCCTCACCGTGATCGATGCCACTAACCACAATGACGGCGGACTCCAGTCTTTTGGCCTCATCATCAGGATAATTCTCTCACTCCGCCAATGCTTTCCATTCTGCACCTTTTCCTTTACCAAAAGGGAAGGAAACAATGCGGCCCATTAGTTGGTGGCATCAGGCCCCTTCGATGCCAACGAGATATGGCTGGAAAAATTCCCTTCGTGGCTTTTCATATGTATGTCTGATGATCTTCATCAATAATGATATCTGTCTTCTCTAAAAAAAATCCATGTAACTTACGATTCATCAAGTCAAACAACCTCGAGTTGTTACTTGAATACCCATAAGATACCTCAACATTATATAAAATTTTAAGGAATGTATCTTTATACCTAGTTTTCATTAAAAAAATGATGTTGGATACTTTACATTCTCATCTAGCCAGAGATCACGTTTTTGTTCATTGTTTGTAAGTCTTTGAGAGCATTGAGATGATCCTTTGACTTTCCAAGATGATTAAGCAATGTGAAAATAAAATTTTCTCAGATATTCTTCTCAATATTCATCATATCAATATTATTCCACAAAAAATTAAATTCCCAATATGGAAGTTTGAAGAATATACTTTTTTGTTCCATTGTTGCGTTCCGATTTCTCTTGACGATGCACTTCGAACCTGTTTCCCGCTATCATTAAAATGATGAACCTTCCCAAATTCTGTTTCAGCATTTCCAAGTTGTGTCAACATTTCAGATCCAGTTAACAACATTGGAGGTGGTCTACAATCAATGAAACTGTTAAATTTTGATCTGTTCAGCCGAAATCTATGAGATGCATCGAGAAATCTTTGATGGCACAATAAGCACCATTTTTTTACTGTGAGGTATCCATTTGGGCTGAAAATCAAAGTTACAAACATGAAAAGACAAACCCGTGTAGGTGTTCCAACTAGATAAATTCCCAATCCTAGGGAAGTAACTAATTGTCCAAATTAAAGCAGCATGCATTTTCAACATTGTCTTAGAAGAAGCATCAAATGCCTTAACACCGTTGCTCCACAACTCCTGTAATTATTCAATTGAAGGCTGAAAGTATACATCACTATCATTTCCGGGCATTTGTTTTCCAGTAATAAATATCAAAATGATAAAAGAAATTTGATGCATACACATCCACAGAGGCAGATTGTACGGGATTAAAACAATTGGCCAAATGCTATAACTGGTACTCAAAGTCCCAAATGGGTTGAATCCCTGGGTAGCCAATCCCAATCGAACATTCCTTGGATCAGCAGAGAAATCTGGATGTAATGAATCAAATTTTTTTCCACGATTGTGAATCCCATGGATGTCTCATTAACCCATCATTGTTATTATCTACAGAATTCCACTTCATGTGTTCGACGGTTTTTGATGACATAAATAATCTTTGCAATCAAGGCTTTAAAAGAAATTAATGCAAAAATATTTGTAGGTGTGTTCCTTTTCATCTTCTTCATGAAATTATGTTGATTCAGACTTCCAAAATCACACATTGACTACCATCTAGAAGAAGAACATTTTTTAAAATCCTCTATATCTGAATCCTCTCACCAATAAAGCATACAATCATTGGGACACACATGTATTTTTGTATAATTCAATCCAAGCATGTTAACAACTTTTTTCATTTCATAAAAATACTTTGGGAAGTTTTCTTCATGAAATGAATGACACAACAATTCCTATATCATGGACATTGCCTTATTTTTAATTTCACATAGACATTTTATATGGTACAACTTCAGAAAAAAAAGGAAGTTTTGAATATTTCAAACATCCACTATACAACTCTTTATTTCCATCATCAACTAAATCATGGAACACATTTTCCTCAGTGAATTTATCTCTTACATTAGCTCCACATAATCAAGAGGTAGATCCACTGATATGTTACAATCTTGATATGGTTGTCCTACAGTCTCAAAAACATCACTTGTCTCATTGCTATTTTTAGCACCCTCATCTGGTTGTTCTGATATGTTTTGATGTTGATGGTGGTCTCTTGTAGTGTCGAATGCATCATTTATAAGGTGTTTTATTTCATTTTCCAGTGTCGATGAAGTTGGTAGGTCATTCAGTGGATTGACATCAGTGCTCAACCTTTGTGTAACATTCGATTCTCCGTTCCAAATCCAACACAAATATTGATCAGGGAATTGATTCAATATTAAATGTTCTTAAACTTAATATATCTTCATCCATCTTCTAAACTTACATTTAGGACATGGACATCTTATTCTCCATTCAACGGATTGATTGGAAATTGAAAAATCTAAAAACTCTTTCAAACCCTTAATATAATAAGGTGCATTCCTCAGTGAAGTGATCCAGATTTTATCAATGTATATCACAATGTTCCTACACAATATTAAAAAAAATTAAAACACAAAACTATTACTAAATAGGGAAAGAGATTCATATATACTAGTTGAAAAAATATATAAATATGTTACAAAAGGTTTTCCTATATCAATACATATGGTAAATCACCCACTAGTGGTTTCATGTAAAGTAGTACCACCATAAAGGATAAGAATTAAATTGGGATATTAGGGTGAGAAAACAAAGTCCGTCCACATTAATCAACTTAAGAAAGTTGGAGGTTCCCCTCTCCCATTAAATTAAATAATTCTAACCATTGTTTGAAGTGGCCCAATATTTAAGGGAAGATATGATCCATGGGGTGGATGTGCTAATAAAGTACATGTTATTCAGTTAAAGGAAGATCTGATTAAATCCAAAAAATGCATGAAATAAGTGATGTAATAATTATTTCAAGTGTCATTTGATATAAAATATGATCAAAACGTTTCATGACTGATCATGAATTAGAAAGTGGTGTTAAGAAACAAATTTTTTTCTTCAAAACTTGATCTAGAAGTTTCATGCTAAAGTAAAGTCACTTGTTGAATCTAGAATTACATAAAAAGAGATTGTTCTAGAATAAAAAGAGGTATCCAAGCCTTAACTAAGATAATCAATGATGTCATATTGAATCTGTTTTATAACAAAGGATATCAAGCACTGAATTTAGTATAATAAGACCACTAATAAGAAGAAAAATTTAGAGGAAGTAGTTATTCCCTTACTATCATTATTGTGCTTTCAATGTGATTGGTAAGTTGTTACTGACATGATGAATCTAATTTTGAAGTTGTATTAATATTGTGAAAACTGATTAATGTGGATGATAAAGATGCCACTTACAGTTCCATTCCCTAGGAATCTCACCCCTACCTAAGGGATAAATGTCATCCAAGGGCCACATTCCCAACTCATAAGGTTTGGAGAACCTATCATTATCCATATAGTCCATATTGATTGCTCGTCGAGCAAAGGAACCTAACATGGTTCCATACTGGGTCATTCATATGTTGTCATAGATTATCATACCATAGATGACCATTAACAAACCATCCCATTACCGCGCCCCTAGAAACTTCTTTAGGAGAGAATCAATTACCTAAAAAAGACCTTTATAGATAACTTGACCCATAAATACATGATGGACACACTATTGGGGTTTTAATTTCCCTATATTTAATCCTCTCACATATATAACATAGCCATCAATGGTTTTATAATCAATGCATCATACTAAAGGGAATTCTATGAACCCAACATAAATCTCTATCCTCATGTATCATAAGGTAAATAACTCATGGATCCCATTCATGTCAAATACCCACCTACATGAAATTTCAATCCACACAATAAATGCATAACCATATCCTAGGGTAATATTAGTCATAAACTACCTTGACAATAGATTTATCCCCTTAAGAAATATCATTCCATCCTCATTAAAGCCATATCTAGGAACCAACACCATCTCAATCCCCTAACTCGTGAAATTACAACATATATTATAAATCAATAATAATTAATTAAGAGAATTAATCCATATTAATCTAATTATTAATACTTTAGGGACAGTTATGTATCCTCCCTATAACTTTAAGCAATGGCGTATGGATCACTCGTGGAACACCTCTGAGCTCATTTACTATCAAAACCCAAAAATATGAAGTCAATCCATTAAATGAATACATCCAAATTTTATGATAAACCAAAATAAATTATGGCAATGACTCAACAATAATGACACTACATAAAACCTTATGCATTTTCCTCCACAAGATTCCTCTAACCATTACACATAAAAACATAGATCAATATGAGAAAACCACCAGTGGCAGGGGAGGGGAGCCGACCTAGGGTAGGAACTCGATGGGGTCAGGGGAGAAGCCGGTGTCGCGGGTGTTGTGGGGAGAAGGGGGGTGGCGAGGTCACCGACGACACGAGAGGCAGAGCTAGGGTTTGGGATCATCGGGGGGAGAAGCGTCGTGGGGTTGAGGGGAGAAGAGCCAGCTTGGGTGGGTGGGGGGGGGGGGAGTGTCACTGCTGTAAAAACATAAATGGGTTTCGCGGTGGTTTTTAATAAACCACCGCTAAAAGACCGCCTCTAAAGGCGATCTATGTTGTAGTGATGAGTGTCAATTTTTTTATTGAATATATAATATGAAAATCTATTAAAAAAATATTAATAAATAGTTGTTTGTTTAATTTTTTGAGATAAAAGGGGGTTGTACATAGTCTTCATAAAAAATTTGTTTCTTTATTTTGAATAAGTTATTACTTTCATTAATAACTAATTGATGACAAAAATATTTATTTAATATACTTTTTAAACCATATTTTATAGATTTAGTTAATCTCATTCATATATTCAATTATAATTTCTAGGTGATAATTATAACAATATTTTAATAATAATGTTAATAGTATATTATAGTTCGTAAAACATGGGAATGTGTGTAAGACAAGCTATCAAAGGGACTCAGTATTGTGTGTAACACAAGCCACGAATAGTGCTGTATATACAAAAATTTTAAATTGTTTTTAACTATATTTCAAGACAAAACTTGTGATTTTATATAAAAAAATATATATTTAGTGATTCATGAAACGAAAATATCAAAAATATGAAATCAAATAAAAAATAATAATTCAAAAACTTTTAGGGTGTTACATTCTTACCCACCTTAAATAAAATTTTCCATCAAAATATTTTTTGGTTACCAATAGTTAAATTCTTGAAAGTTCAATGATTAGAAACCCACATCATAAAAATTAACACTAAAACCTCCTTTAAAATGGAAATTTGGAACCGTACCGGTTACCAAAAGAAACTCATAACTAGGTTTGCACATAAGATAACATAGGTTGGGAGTGAAGGTTGGACATGGAGGAAATGCATAAATAATTATATAGAATGATAAAGATAATTGATCAGGACAAAGTTCATGACCAATGGAAAGTTAAAGGAATCAAAAATCACATAACAATGATCACCTGGATATCATAAAGTATCTCTGGGTTGTCACAGTACGTTCTTGGGAATAACTTTATCATTTATTCTATAGAAAGATGGTAATAATATGAATTACCATACATCATTATTAAAATTATGTAGCCTTTCTTATTTCAAAGATCATTATATATATTTCATAAATTCCTTAATCTCCATACAAGATAACACAAACCACTTTTACAAGAATCCATTTTTTAGTTTTGTGGTCCTTGATATTATCCAATTTACTTTATCCAAATTAATCATATCTTTATCCAAGCTAAACATAATTGTATCCACATATTGAACAAATTATTGTTTACACCCCCTTAATTCAAAATATCACATTTCCATTAAATCAAATTTCAAAGTATTCAACACAATTCAACATATCATTTTTCAAACCTTAATGAAAAACTTATTCTAAAAGTATATATATATTTCCTGAATCATATAACATAATCTTTTAATTCCAAAACATATACACCTCAATCATCCAACATTATTATTGAACCATTACATGGGCTTCATCATTGTATTCCTTAATACCCCTTGTCTTAGAATTTGAAATATTAATAATGTATTATGGTTCCTCGATCAAAATTTAATCATTATTATTAAGTTTAATGTAAAAAAATACTATTATAACTTCACATACCTTTCACATGTCATTTGTAGTCTCATTATGTTCAAAATTATAACCAATACTTTTGCCACCTTCCTGAGTATCTTCATGGTATTTTCACTTAGGACACTGATATGTATAATTCCCATACTTTCCACATCTGAAACATTAAATTTTAACCTTTTTGCTTCTAGTTCCTATTATTGAATAACATCAGAATGCGTAGTTTGAGAAAAACATATCACAATAAAAAACCACATAATCAAGAAAAAAATATTCTGATAGGATATTTAAATCATTACACCTACTTATTCAATATATGAAACTATAGATTTATCCTAGTTTATTCATAGTTATATTTTCTTTAAATTCTTTAATATGGTTTGTAATGATTTTTTGAATTAATAAAACATATCCCCTAGGAATGTCAAACTAGTATGCAGTAAGGCCTATTGTTGGGCACTAGTTCCCGATTGAGTCTATATCAATACAATTTTTTCAAGGTTGTTATGCCTATGTACATCCATGATAAACCCACATCCACTTGTAGTATCCAGATAGGGAAGTATTGTGAGGAATCCACTCACACTACCCGTTACCAAAATTACAAGACATTTTCTGAAAACATTAAATCATCCTTAGACTTATCCTTAGAGACATCACGAGACATATCCTATGAAATATCCATTCATATCTCACTAAATATTTCCCATCACAGTTTGTAATATTTGACTAAAACATTCCTTTTATAACAACTATAGTGACCTAGGCTTATTATACATGGATACTACATTATTTTAGATGAATGTTCTGCACATTACAAAAAAAAAATTCCTGAGGATCATAATAGTTTAGTGTACTTGGAAATGTGTAAACAGAATCTTCTAACTCTATGAAATATATTCAACAAATCCCTTAAATATATTCCCCTTTTGTATTCCCACTTAAAACCTTTGTTGATTATTGGGGAAATGGAACATAAGAAAGGGGTGGGATTAGATGCTCAGTAAGGGTAAATAAGTGATAAATATAAGTATAACACAATCATAAGTGTATTAGTACATGATCTTAAAATTATAATATCATACCATACATATCAATGATCACAATCAAGTGTAGTGTGATAAATATTGTTAGTTCATTTTACATGAATCATAAGGGTTATAAATAATCACAAATCAACCGTGAACCATAATCTCGTATCATATAAAAAGGGAACCAGTATAACTATAGAAAATAATTTCATGTTTCAAGGTTAACTACCAAGGTAATCAATATAGTGGATCATGAAACCCATGTTTCCCCTTTTTGGATTAGGACACGAATGTTTTCTATAGTGGATTCAGACACACCTGTTTCACATTATGGATCAAGTCCATCAACTTATTTCCCATCATTACCTCATGATATATAAATATTTACCCATTCATTGGAGGTACATATAGGTCCCACTCATCACATAATTAAATCATACATAAGTGTGCCATACTATCCAAAACATTGATCATATCATAACCCCTGAAATAAAATGGGTATCATTAAAATTTCATTAAATCATAACCTATGGAAAACATACAGGTTTACTAACCATTTAATCAAATCATAACTCTAAAAATAAATGTATTTCAAAATCACATAACCTATAGAATAGAATTTTTTTTCATAAACATCATTCCATAAAAACTTAAACCATTCGAGAAAAGAATATGAATTATATTCATGGATCATATCCCTAGTAAAAAATAAAATATAATAAAGTATGTATTCATAGATTGAGAATTATTTTTAAAGACCACATGAGAAATTTCTTAAGAAAAATATCATTTCTTCTAAATTCATTTTCATAAAAACATTTCAAAAATCCTTTTCTTATAAAGAAGGCTTTACAATTTCATTTAAAACATGTCATATGAAAACAATCTTATCCTCTATGATTTTTTAAAACATAAAGAATTTTGATTTTTTTTAAAAATAGCATTGAATACTTATAAATTAATCTTAAAAACATTTTTAAAACCTTTTACATAAAAAAATATAAAAGAATCTTGAAATTATTTTGAAAATATTTTTCCATGAAAACTTGTTGAAACTTTTTTACTTCAAAACATATAAATGAATATTGAAAACATGTTGAAACCCTATTTCCTTGAAAACCTGTAAAAGAATATTTAAAAAATTTAAAATAAAATTTTAACTTAAATTATTTTTAAAAACCTTTTTAGAAATATTTATTTTTTAAGAAGATATATTTTCGATCAAAAGTAGAAATAAAGTCATATTTTCATAAAAACATTTTCTTAATTACATTATGTATTAAAGAGTAGGAAACGGTACTAAAACCATAAGATATCATGTCTAAACATAGTACAAGAAAATTCATGAGTATTCCTTAGAGTTATATCATGATATTTAATCAATGGAAGCATAATAATAAACAATACCAATAAATTATTAGATTGTAGAAATAAACTAATACCACTTTGATAACATTGAATCATAATCCCCCTGAAAGAATAAAATTAAATGAGGATTAAAATATCATTAAAAGAAGTAGATTCATGATATAACATTCCAATTGATAGTATATAAACCCCATAGAAAAATATAGGTTCATAACAAGGATTTTATATCCTAGAGGAAAAATTGAGACACAACTACTTTAATGATTTTGTAAATTTGGAAACATAAACACCATGAAAGGAATATCATAAAATGGATATTTAAATACAGATAAATTTATGTATATTAATCATAGAATAAAACCAAGGGTAGTATACACACCACACATATGAAATATTAGGTGAACATGTCTTATGTCTCACAGAAAATAAAAGTGATATGATAAAAACTTTACTACATCAGTAAATTTTAAATCATGAACCCCATGAAATAATAACATCAACTAAATATTTTTCATATCATTAAATAAAATAAATTAATGATATAACATGTCATAGAGTAGTATAAATACCACATAAAATAATCAAGTGGTTAATACAACATTTATCTCACTGAAATAAAAAGTGAGAAGAAATTCTCTTATCATAAGTATTGACATTCTTTGTACATGTTCACACCTCCTCTTATTTGGGTATCTCCTCTTTGTTGGAACGAAAGAGAATAATTGGTTGGATTTATTCCAAAATTGAGTATTTTAAGATGATTAGAGGGGTTTTGGGAGGATATTTGGGTTGGATTTTTCCTAGCTAATGTGGCTCGAT
Source organism: Viscum album (assembly GCA_963277665.1). Lineage (NCBI taxonomy): Eukaryota > Viridiplantae > Streptophyta > Magnoliopsida > Santalales > Viscaceae > Viscum > Viscum album. The sequence goes on along the minus strand of OY728123.1, from coordinate 1,437,659,684 downwards.
ATGTGAGAGGAGTGAGGGTGTGAGTACCCTTTTATAGAGGAGGAGGAGTGAAATTCTTGTAAATATAAAAAGATTAACACTATTGAGAAGTCTCGTTACATCATGTGACTACAATAATTATTCAATTTGATACCAGAGGGAACTTGTTTGAAAAATTTATAACTAAAGGCTTTTGGAAATACATCTAGGTCATTTGGCCTCATAATATTAATGTTCAATAATTAATTATTCTTCCTTTTACCATAATCGCTGTAATTGATTTTTAATTAATTTAAACAATATTTTTGGTAAAAAACATAGTTGAACTTATTAGACAATATAACTAATTTTTATTCAAAATTTGGAATCCATTTTTCCAAATTTCAATCATCGAAGTTATATAAATTAATTTAAAGCTAATCCTGCTGACGGGACGACAAATCAGGGTTTTAAAGTAAAAATGTTTAAAAGTTTTCTAAGTTGTTATGTCTAAATTTTATTGTGAAATTGTTTCCAATTTGATAAATTTCTTTAAATTATATAAAACTGATATAATTATTATTAAAAACTAGTTACAAATACAATTTTATCCTATAATTTATTTAGATTGAAAATCAGTTTTAGATTAAAATTCAAAGTTTTTTCACTATTCATCAAAATATGAAACTTCAATGAAAATACCAAAATTTTACCCAATAATTTTTTTTACATTCATATTTTAAAAATGAATTTTATATTGTCAAATAAAAATTATAAATTTGTTAAAAAATATATTTAAAATGGGTTATCCATTAAAAGGTGGTAAAATTACATTTTAGAAATATACATATTTTTATTCATAAAACTGGATTTATTATTTTCTTATGCTTATAAAAACTATTGTATGAGTGTTAGAAAATTTAACTAAATATATAATATATAAATTTTCTTTAAAACACTCATCAATAGTGGTTTTATTTTAATTTATTGAGATATAATGGTGTTTGTACATAGTTTTCTTAAAAAATTAATTTCATTATTTTCAACTAGTTCTTAAATTCATTTATAACTAATAGATAAACTAAGGATTAATTTTGAATACAAGTGTAAACCATAGTATCACAATTTATTCAATATTATTTAAATATTATAATCTAACGTTTAGGTGATAATTATAATAACATTTTAAAAATAATATTAATAGTATATTGTAGTTCAGTAATACTCGACCTTGCATGTAACATAATTTATCAAAGGTAATCTATTTTGTGTGTAAAAAATACAAGAATAATATTTCATTTACTGCAAGCTTTACATAGTTTTGCATATATTTCAAGTAAAATATAGTTATTTCATATAACAATATATATATTAAGTGTTCCGTGAAATGAAAAATATAATAAAGAATAAATTAATTTGAAAAAAAATAATTCAAAAAATATAATGGTTTTACAAATACAGAATATTAGTCCTGATTATTTCATTTCATGTCAGTAAATTTGTATGAGAGACTCTCATTATACCAGGATAGCCTGGATGGAGAGGCCTTGTCTACCCTAACCTGTCATTCAACATGTTCCAAAAGATTAGCATCTATAGATGGAGAAAATTAATAGCACTATGAGAATATATCAAGGATAATCCACATTCAATTACCACACTGTAGATCTCAATATAAACCTAGTCCTATGACACAACCTCAATCACCTTACTTTCCTTCTTTCACCTACTCTCTTATGGCTACAAAAGCACTAATCTAAAACCAACAATTAGTCATGTCAACCTCGGTGAATCATCTCTATACTATTTTCCCTACTTTCTCACATTATATGGGATCATCCCCAACCATCAAGAACAAGGATGGATAAAAATTCATCAAGGTATTATATAATGAAGTGTAATTCTTCATCCTATGTCTTGGGCGCTGTTACTGGTTAGGTTTTCCAGTGTGAGAGTATTCTTTGGAGTTCATTTCTTACATGAAGCTGAAGGTGATAGCTAGTGCAACCTCTATAATCCTAGAAAGAATCTCAAAACCTCTTTTTCCTTGTAAAAATTGATATATTTCTTAATAATGAAGATAATAAATAGGATACCAGTGGGAAAATCCTAGAATATGTGGTTAATGTGATCAATCAGGCAAGTCGTTAGGGGTTCTACTATTATTTTTCCATTACAGGGCTACTAGGATTCCATTATAGGGGAACCCATGAAACCTATATGAAACTACATGATACATATACATTAGGTGATGTTGGGAAGAGATAATAAGGTTTAGGTTAGTTTCAATTACACTTTATAGCAGGATGATGGATGGCCATCTCAAACTAGTCCAACATCTCAAGGAGGTTCAGGTGTTTTTGGCATTGATGATCCACACAGCATGGTGAACTATCTATTCTAGATACTCAAGTACTAGTATTCATTTCCCTATAATAATGTTCTATTTTGGTTGTTTATGTACTAAAAAAGGAATAAGTTCATTTTGTACTAGCTAGAGTCAGCGATCACCCGGGTCTTGAATGGGATACATCATGTATCCCAGGCTAGGGACCAAGGTCTGACCAGGCCATGGTCTATTACCAATATCATACTGAGCCCCCCCAGGGAAGATTATTCCAGGGAATAACTGGTTATTTCTTTGTGCTCACTTATGTATCCCAGATAATACCCAGTCCTCCAAGGATAGGTCAGACTAAGGAAGAACTATAACACTATATATCCTAATTAAGACCTGGTGAGTCACTACACTATCAAATGGAGTACTTTTACTAGGTATAACCCCATATATTTGACATCAACTACCTACGTACATGTGAATTTACCATAAATTTTACTTTTCTGTATGCTTACCATAGAAGCGTCTTTGGTATCCAATCCATCAAAATCAACCCAATGGCTAAACTCAACACTGTTAAAAGGACTTGGTTGGCTATGGATGAAACGACCTCAAACAAGTACTCCATTGAAACTCTAACAACACCAATGATAACTTTTTGGTTTTATAGTACTGCATAAAAGGGAAACTCAGGGCCAATGAATCACTGCAACACCCTGAGATATGGTGATTTTTTAGATTTTATTGAATCTTTTTGATATTCTTCATTTAAAAAAACTAAATATATCTTGTGTTATATGAAAAAACTATGTATTTATTTCATTATATGAAACACCATTGTAATCTTATGACACCCACAACACTGAGTTAGCATTTGTTACATAAAATACTAAATTTTACCCCTTTTGATAGTGCACCTATTTTGAAACTGAATTTTGACAATTCTATAAATTGTATTTGTCAAAAAACATCATTTTTTGTAGAAAACTTCCTTTATTTGAAATAATTATTATCATTAAATTATATTTTATATTTGTTTTAAAGATATAATTGTTGAAATATATATCTATTAATCTAATTAAGGTCATTTGAATCATTTTTATAATTAATTTAGATATAAAGACTTAATTAACATTTGAGCATTTTCAGTTTAAAAGCCCGCTTTTTCAAAATGTCTATGGGATTAGCATTGAACTTAATTTTTCCACATCAGTGAGTTGAATTTGAAAAAATGGACATACACGATTGTAATCAATATAATATTACTATTTTAATATGATCACATTAGTTTTGACCCAAAATATTAGTAAAATTAATTCAAATTATTTATAGTGATTAAGGTAAAATTAAGATTTACAGGGGTCTATCATGATAATTTACCTATAATTTTTATAGATGAATTAGTTATATTAATCTTTTAACATACTTTAATGCATGGATTATTTAGTTAATAATTAAATAAAATTAATGATAATAAAAATATTAAAAGTGAAGTACATTGATTGAATTATTGTATTTTATTATTACTTTAGATGAATATATCATGTTACAAATACTATAAGTCAATATATCTAAATTCCATAATTTTTTTTGATATTTTAAAATTTAAATTAATTAAATAATGTCAAAATTTAAAATAATGTTATTTTATAATAAATTCTATTTTATTAAAAATAATTAAAATTACTAAAAATCATATAATCATCCAATTTGTTTTTAATGTAAATAAATATAAAATATGGTCTACATATGGACTAATAAATATTTTATAATTAACATATTGACCAACAGATAGTAAAAACATTGTTATCATGACACATGTTAAGGCAATATTTTTGCGCGTTACATGTGTTTGATTTAAAATTAATTTCCAGCACAAATGAGATTTTATATTGTAAATTATACATCATATTTATTATTTATTGGGTATAAATTTTACAATAATTCTCAATTTAATTTAGTCTTAATGTATGAATTTCCTAGATTAGAAAAAATGTCACCTAAATGAAAAAACAAAATGAAAAATGTAATGAAACTTAAAGACTAAGGAAGAAAATTTTATAAATGCACTTATTTTTTTTCTAGTGGATACTTTTTATGGAACATAAATTCAATTTTATAAAATATTTTCCCATTTTGGATGAACATTTTGTAAGGGAGACTTCCAAATAGTGTATAAATTTTGGTATTTAAAAGAATGACACTCCCCCTCCATTATAAAAAGGCATCAACTATTCCTCTTCTTCACTCCTCTCAAGCCACATTTTATCATCCCAAATAATCCAAAATAGACTTTAAAAATCCAAATTCTCATCCTAGAAGCCTCATATTGGGCATAAATAATACAAATAAATCCCTTTGGGGAAAACCAAGGTGAGTTACCCAAAGAAGAGGTAACATCCTTCCTTAAGCTCTTTTGTTTTATTTTCACTATCCACCCCGTAAAAATTTATTATTAGATGATTATATAATAAATAAATTTTAATAAATACACTAATATGTTTTTATTATAAGGTTTTTACTAAAAATTACACAAACTTACATCTAATGGATTTCTATAAAACTGTTATTGTGTATGGCGAACTACTGCCTCACAAAACAATGTTGTTCATTTTTTCCTCTGAAACCTCTCTAGGTTGGAAATTATGATGTAAAATATATTTCTATATGATATTTATGATATTTATGATGTATTTATACTTCTATAATTATTATGTAAAACATTCCTTCAGGATTTCCATTTCATGTAAATAAGATAACATTGTTTGTGGAAATGTGGACTACAACATCTTCAAAGCGAAGTGATTCATTCACACTATACATAGAGTGTATTAATTATGGGTTTAGTAAAACCATATGAAATATTTGAAATAATATTACCACTATAATTATTATACATATATATATATATATATAATTCTATTATATTCTTTACTCCAAAATGATAATTAAACAGAAACAATGTTCATACATATGTACAACCTACCGTCTACATAGACAGTGTATTCATAGTCATATTTTTATTTTTTATAGATTATTGTAAATATTTATTTAATGAATATTTATGATATTTATATCATGATTTATATTCTGTAAAAAATTAAATTGATATCTATGTAGGATTATCGAGAATAACATGTCAAAACGTATATAAAAAAATGAGAATATTACCCGGAACGTAAAGTTAATCCGGAATTGTTAATATATGGTAATATAAAGTAATAAAAAAATAATATATGGTATTAGATTCAATAATATAGTTCTATTTATGATTTATAATAATATTTTATTTATTATAAAGGATTTTTGAATTTGTATGAAGAAAATTCAAGACATAAAGTAAGGGAATTTCATTTATCTTTTTATTTTCGCAAGATACATTTCATATTCATCACTCAATTTCGTTGTGTGGTGTATATACTTTCTTATGAAATTTTATATGATTAATTTAATTAATTTAATAATATTAAAATATTTAATTTATGTTATTATTTCATGGGTATCACAATTCTAAAGGTACTCAAGTAGTAAGGGGATTTCAAGTTTCACTTTATTTTCAATGAGATTTATGCCTTAATCACCACTCATTTATTTTTGGTGGTGTATATAATTCCCATGATTATTTTTATGGATATTTTACTTAAATTTATGGGTATTTACATATACATTTTATGATCTCCATTTCATGGGGTTTATGTTTCAAAAGCTACCAAATCGGTAAAGCTGTTTTGTCTCAATTTGTTGTCTTTGAGACACATGTCATTTTTGGTACCTATATTTTTCTATGAGGTTTATATAAAATTTGAGATGTTATACCATGAATGTTATTATTTTAATGATATTATAAGAATCATTAAATTTTATTATCCTATGGAGATCATAGTTAGAAGTTAACAAATTGGTAACAATTTATTGCTACAATGTCACCGTCTATCAGGATTGCTTATGATTATGCTTCCACTAATGAATTATTATGATCCATATATAAAAAAACTCATGAATTTTATTCGCCTATGTTTATTCATGTTATTTTCATGGATTGGTACCATTTTACACTAATTATTATTTATGATAATTAAGAAATTATTTGTTTTGGAAAATACGACTTCATCTCTTTCTTCAGTTAGAAATTTGTGTTCTTTCAAAACCATGTTTTATAAATTGGATATCAAAAGAGTTTTATGTTTTAAAAGTGTTTTAAATGTTTTTAATCATTTTTTATAAGTATTAAAAGAAAAAAAAATCAAAATTATTTTCAAAATTATTTTATAAGTTTTCATGGAAAAAGGTTTTCAAAATGTTTTCAAGCTTCTTCTAAATGATTTCAACGAAAAAGGTTTTAAAAATGTTTTGAAGCTTATTTTGTAAATTTTATTGAAAAAGGTTTTAAAATTGTTTTCAAGAATTATTTATAAGTTTTAAAATTATTTTTAAAGGGATAATATTTCAAAATTAATTATGTTTAAAATTATTTTTTTCAAATTGGAAATGATATTTTCTTCAATAAATGTTTTAAATTAAATTTAAAAGAATAATTTATAAGAAAAGTATTTTTAAAAATGTTTTATGAAAGGGATTTACAAATAAAATTAATTTTTCATAATATAAATTCTAATTGAACTTTCAAAATCCTTCTCTATTTAAGAATTAATCTTTTCATATATTTTAAGCTTTATTGAGGACATGATACAAGAATACCATTTCTATTTTTTCTTGAATGGTTTACGATGTTATGGTATAATGTTTATGAAACTAATTTATCTTACATTGGTTATACTATGATAAATGATTAAGAAAACTGCTTCATTTCATGGGTTATTCTAGGATGAAATGATTATTAAACCTATCAATTTTCCATAGGTTATGATATGATTAAATGTTTAAGATAACTAATTCATTTCATGGGTTATGATATATCTCTTTTTATGGGCCATGATATAATTAATTTTTTAAGGCACATGTATGTGTTCTTTTATTATGTGACGTGTGGGACTTATACCTCCCTCCAATAAATTGGATAAATATTTATATATCCTGAGATAATCATGGGAAGGTGGACACTGATCATATTGTGTTTGTTTCTTATGTGGAACTTTTTTTTTGCTTTTGAATTGGATTGTATTTGGTCTTGATGTTCTTGATCCTAGAGACATGGTTATGTCTTTTGTGTTTGACGTCATTCTGGTTTCTCACTTTTTCCTCAAAAGTGTTTTTTGAAATAAAAATTTAATTGTCAGTTTTCAGTGAAACCCAATCCATTATGGGATGATGGGGAAACCTGATCCACTATGGGAAGATGTGGAAACCAAATTCTTAGCGGGAAGATGGGGAAACCCAAGCCCTTATAAGGAAGGAATTGTTATAGGGGATGGTTGTGTGTCATTCCTATAAAGTGTAGTCCCTATGAAGTACCCTGATATGTTTTGGAAATCACCCTTGACATGTATGGAATTCTCTTATATTCTATGTTTATGCCACAAGTCTATGTATTATGCTTATGATATGATCACATGGTTCATGTTTTTGATTATATAATGATCCATGTCTTATGACCTGTTAATCCTTTTTCCATGGCTCATGATTATGATATTTGATATGTATATTATGATCTTAAAATATTATTATCATGTTCTACTGCCCTTATTATAATGTTATGATTACACATCTCCCTTGATTACACTTACTGAGAATCTAAGATCACCCCTTTATTATTTTTACTCTCCCTAGGTTATGAATAATGGTTTTATTTTAGAGTAATAAAAGGGGAATATATTTAAGGGATATGTTGATGATCATTAACCATGTTAGATGATTATGTTTCCAGGTTTCCAAAGACACTAAACTATTACCATCCCCAGGCATGTACTTTCTTAATGTGCTAAAAATTCATTGAACATGATGTGATATCCATATGTGTTAATCTTGGGTCATTCTAGTTGGTATCAAAGTAATGTTTTAGTACACCATTGGAAACTAGGATTTAAAATTTTAGTGAGACCCCTAGTGATTTTTCTAAGGATATATATTGGGATGTCTCTAAGTATAAGTTTAGGGATGAGTTAAAGTATAGAAAAATGTCCAGGAATTTGGTAACAGATAGAGCGATTGGTTTCCTAGTATTAGATACATGTTTGGATACTATATGTGGATATGGCTCTAGTATAGATGTATATTTAGGAAAAAAAATCAAAAAGGTGGGTTGGGCTTGAATCAAGCATTACCCGATATAAGAAAATGGGCCTTACTACACACCTGGTTTGATTCTCCTTTGGAATATACTTTGGGAATTAAAAAACTCTTTATGAACCATAATTATGATAAATGTTTCTCAAATTATACTTGGTGGTTTTAGTCAATGGAGGGAACTAGAAGAAACCGGTTTAAAATTGAATGTGATTGAAAATTTTAGGATTAACATTCAAATGAGATGATCACTTGAGTGAAAGATGTATTAATCATGCATAGTCAATTTTCATGGAACATGATTAATAATGTGTACCATAAACAACTCTTATACTCACCAAACAAGATAAAGAAAGAGTTCACTGAGATTTTTGGTGACAAAGACCTTCAAGGAATGAAAACTGAGTTTCCTACAAGTCATGAATGTGAGAAGAAACAACCAATTAAATGTATTAGTGGAACATGAATATGTTTTGACTATTGAAAATAAGGATACCAAGAATGTAACTGAAAAAATGAAAATGAAAAGTATAGTTGATGTAATGGATCATAATGTTGGCCCCCTAAGTTATTATCAAGTGAATAATTTATTTAAATTGTAAAGTATGGGAATTATAAAAATCTATTTCCTATGTGGATGGCTCATAATGAGATTTAGTAAGGTGGTACAAGTGATGGTTTTTATAGTAATAATTAAGAGGCATCAAATGAAATATTAATGGTATGTGATGTTCTAACAGTATTGTTTTTAAGAGTTATTAAATTGAGTTTGATAAATTTTAATACATAATTAATATTTTATATTATAGGAAAGAGGTATTCAGAAACAATTTTATTAATCTAGAGTAAAGGTTTAAGAATAAATTTGGAAGATTTAAGTATATATTTTATATAATTCAAAGATTATTTTATACGAATCATGAAATATATGAGTATTTTTAGTATATGTTTTTGGTCAAGGATTTAAAGGGATATGTTTAATGGTGATGAGAATGTATAAAAATATTATTTTTAAGGTAAGGTAACCCTTAATATATACAATATGTTGATAAAATTGTGTTTAGTTTGGATAAGGAGATGATTGTTTTGGATAAAGTAAATTGGATAGTATCAATTACCTTAGAACTAATTAAGTATTTATTGAAAAGTGTTATGCGTTATCAGGTATAAAGTTTACAACTTTTTTTTGGATTGAAGGAATTTATACAATAATCTTTGAAATAAGAGATAATTCATTTTTTCAATAAGGATATATCGTAATTTGTGTTATAATAATGTTTCTTGAGAATACACAATCAAGGTATTCACATGTTTGTAATGTGACAACCAAGAGCTACTTTATGCTATACAGGGGATCAATTTTAAGATTATTTTGTGACCTTCATTCTAAATGTTTATAATTTCATATTTTTGAAGGTTTATAAGGTTAACCATTAATGAAATGGTTTATGTTAAATATCAAAGGATGTATTAGAGATTAATTTATTATCTCTCTATATGAGGATTTATGATAATTTTATAACCTATGATAAACATTTTTTCGAAGATAGATAAAATGACCTATCATTCTATTTAAGGATATCATGATCTGTTAATGCTTTAGGAATAAAAACTCACTTTTATTTCTTAGAATAAGAGATGAATTATATTTTTATCAAGGAACAGAAATGGGTATGGCTGTCTTAAAATAATTTATGTATATCTTTTCATGAATGTTCTTTAACTTTAGGAAAGAGGGTCTTGAAATAAAGTGTTGTCCTACTATAATCATTTTTATGATATCAATGACCTTTTTAAAGACTATGTGGGTTATATATTTGTTATTGTTAACATTTTCTTAACCATGTTCTCTATCACTCTCTATTATAATATGATAGTTTTATTTCACTTCCATGTCCACGTTTTCACTTTCCACCTATGTTCTTCTATATGGAAACATAGTTTTGAGTTACTTTGGGTAAACAGAATATTTCAATCTAATTATTTTTAAAGGTTGTTTTATAATTAATTTTTATGATGTGGGTTTCTATGAAATTATATTTCAAGTATTAAACCTTTGATATCCCAGACATATTTTGAGTTTTAAATTCATTTTATGGGGGGTAGAATATAGCACCCCACGATTTTGGAAATGTTTTTTTCAATTTAATTCAATCATTTTGATATTATTAATTTGAAAAAAAACTAAATATAGCTTCTTTTATGTTAAAAAACTATTTTTTATTTCATTATACTCAACACCATGTTAAGGTTATGCAACAAAAAACATTGAGTTAGCTTGAGTTACACACAAGACCAAGTTTTATCGCATTTTGAGGACACACTTATTTTGAAACTAAATTTTTACACTTATATAAAGTTTATTTTTAAAAACTAATAATATAATTTTTTAATAAGGAATTTAAAAAATATCTTATTATGAATCTTTGGTATTTTTCTGAGAAGTTTCATTTTTTGATGAATAATGAAAAATACCGCATTTGAGTTGAAATCTGTCTTTCCCTTTAAATAATTATTAATGTTAAATTATATTTTAAATTAGTTTTGAAATAAAAATAGACCAAATATATATATATTAATATATTTTAGTTCATTTTAATCATCTTTATATTTAATTTATATATAAACACTTAATGGACTTTTGAGCATTTCCAGTTTAAAAAACCTGTTTTCTCGCTACGTCTGTGGGATTAACAATAATGTTTTCCCACTTCTGTGAGTTGAAATTGAAAAAATGGACATAAAGGGTTTTAATTAGTGTAATATTTATTGTCTAATAATATCAACTTGGTTTTTGACCAAAAAAATTATTAAAATTAACACAAAATAATTACAACGATTAAGGTAAAATTAAGCTTAACAGGGGACTAAACCTTAAGCATAAGTGCCAAAATGACCTAGAAAATTTTACAAAATCTACTGTATACCAATAGTTTGATCATATATTATCGTGGTTCTAATTTTATGAGTTATTGGGGCATATTTTCCTTAAAATTTCCAATATAATAAGTTATGTAAGAAAAAAAGAAAAAAACAAATCTTCCATACCTTTAGCATTTACAAGGCTTTAGAGTATGGAAGAAGATATGTGGTTTCAGTAAAAAAAAATATTGGGAAATTTTAAATGAGTTATATTATCATGATAATTTAACTATATTTTTTAGAAATGAACCAGTTTCATTAAATTCTTAACAAATACTTATAGATGTATTATTTATTTAATAATTTAACAAAATAAATGCTTGATAAATATTGAAAGTGAAGTGAATTGATTGAATTATTTTTTTTATATTCATATATCATGTTAAATGTCTAAGAAATTAATATATTTAAATTACATCATTGTATTGAAATTTTAACATTTAAATTTAATAAATAATGTCAAAATTGACATTAATGTTATTTTATAAAAATGATATTTCATTAAAAAGAATTAAAATTACAAAAAATCTGATATTATGCCAATTGATTTATAAATTTTAATAAATATAAAATATTTTATATTTATGTACTAATATATATTTTATAATTAATAAATTTACCCATTTATTGTAAAAATATTATCTTCACAATCTAGGTTAATGTAGTGTTTTTACGTGTTACATGCGATGTTTTGAAGTTAATTTTCATCAAACATGGGATTTTTAATTTGTAAAATAGAAATAATATTTAGAATTAAGTGGTACTAAATTCTATAATAATTATCACTTTAATTTTTTTCTAATTGATAAATTACATAGGTTAGAAAACTAGTCACCTAAATGAAAAATCAAAATGAAAAATATAATGAAACTTAAAGAATAACAAACAAAATTATAAAAATTCACTTATTTTTTATTTTGTTGGAGATTTTTTTAGACCCTAATTTCACATTAATGAATTATTTTTCTATTTTGGAAGCACATGAGTTAAGGGATACCTCTCAATAGTGTATGCCTTTAGGTATTTACAAGAATGCCACTCCCCCTCCATTATAAAAAAGTATTCACTCTTACCTATCTTCACATATCTGAAGCCAAATTGGATATCCCAAACTATACCCAAAATACTAACAAAATCACTCCCCTAATCATATAATCCTTACCTTGGGCACAAATCAAAACAAGTAATCTCTTTGGTGAAATCCATTAGGAGTTACCCAAAGAAGAAGTAACATCCTTCCTCAAGCTCCTTTATTTTATTTTCATTATCAACCCCCTAATTTTTTTTACCATGATTATATAATAAATTAAATATCCTCAATATACTAAGATATTTTTATTCTAAGGTTTATACCTACACTTATAAAAACTTCCATCTAATGGGTACAAAACATATCGTTCTTGTGTATTGCGTACTACCGCTTCACGAATAGATGTTGTTTGTTTTCCATTACCACATATCATGGTTTGGAATTGTGATGGAAGTTATGTTTTTATATCATATATATTATATATATGATTTTTTTATTCTTATAAAATTATTATATAAAACATAACTTCATGATTTCCATTTTGTGTAATTACGATAACATTGTCTGTGGAAGTGTGGACTACGACCTCATCAAAGCAATGTTGTTCATTCAAACTCTGATTGGAATGTGTTGAGGATGAGTTTAGTAAAATTATATGAAATATATGAAATAATAATTCTAAAATAATAATTATATATATACATATTTTTCATTAAATTCTTTTCTTTCAAAGGGATAATTAAACGGAAACAATGTTCATACGTATATATGGCCTACCGTCTCCATGAATGGTGTATTCCATTTCATATTTCTATTGTTTATAGATTATTATAAATATTTATATACTGAATATATATGATATTTATATCGTGTTTAAAATTATATAAAATAGTCAATCCTGATCTATGAATGATTATCAATAATAACATGTAAAAACATATATGAAAAAACAATATGAATATTACTCGAAACATAAATGTTATCATGGAAATGTTAATAAACAGGTAATATAAAGACATAATCATATAATATATGGTGTTATATATAATAATATGGTTATATGTTATAGTTATAATAAAAATATATTTATTATACTGGAGGATTGAATGTGTACATAGAAATTAAATACTTAAGGTTAGAGAATTTAATCTTGCTTTTTATTTCCATGAGATACACACCATATTCAAAACTCTATTCCTTTTTGTGGGTTTTATTATTCCCTGTGAAATTTTATATCATAAATATAATTAATTTAATTAATTTTAATTATTTAATTTATGTTATTATTTCATGGGGATCCAGATTCAAATTTTACTCAAATAATAAGGGTATTTCTAGTCTCACATTAATTTTATTTTGATTTATGCCTTAATAACAAATCATTTATTTTGTGTGGTCTATTTAATAAAAATAAATATAGTATATGGTTATTATCCTTTTATTTATTTTCATTTACATATCCATTGTGTTATCTCCCTTTTATAGTGTTTTTTATTCAAAAGTTACCAAATAAGTAAAGTAGTTTTGTCTCAATTTTTCTTCTTTAAGACACATGCCATGTTATGCACCTATATCTTTTATGAGGTGTATATATTTCCTTTGAAATGTTATATCAGGAATTTTATTAATTTCATTATATTATAATCTTTATATAATTTTATTCTACAATGAGGATCATGATTTAAGGTTACCAAAGTTGTAACAATTTATTGTTATAATCTCACTATTTTCTAGGATTGATTATTATTATGCTTAAATTGATTAAATATTATGATACATAACTCAATAAAAATAATTACTTGTATTTTCATCTGGTTATTCATTATATATTCATGTATTGGTATCATTTTTCCACTTTTTCGTACATAATACAATCAATAATTTTTTTTTTGGAAAATATGACATTATCTCTCTCTTTGGTTGGAAATCTGTGATCATTCAAATCCATGTTTTCTAAAAAGGTTTTAAAAAATTATTTATGATTAAATTCTTCATTAAATTTTTTAATGATTTATTTTTATGTTTTAATAGAAAATGGTTTTAAAATTTTTTAGCTTCTTTTATAAATTTTCATGGAAATATGATTCCAAAATAATTTTAATAATCTTTTATAAGTTTTCAAGTAAAATGGTTTTAAAAAAAATTCAAGTTTATTTTATAATTTTTCAAGTAAAAAGGTTTTAAAATTGTTTTCAAGATTTATTTATAAGTTATTAAATTATTTTAAAAGTAATATGTTTTCAAAATGCATTATTGTTTATAACTATTTTTTCAAAGATGAAAATATATTTTCTTCTAGAAAATATTTAAATGAAATTTTAATGAATTTTGTTTAACAAAGATATTTTTTAAAAGGATTTATCACAGGTATATTCAAAGAAATGTTATTTTCATTAAGATACCCTCAAATTTAAATGTAAAAATCCTTATACATCTAATATTGAATCCTTTGATATTTTTATGCTTTATTAGGGACATGATACAAGAATACCATTCATATTCTTTCATAAAAGGTTTATGTTTTGATTGAATTATGTTATGACACCCATTTACCTTTCATGGGTTATACCATGATACATTATTATGAAACCCACTTCCTTTCAAGCTTTATTTGAGAATTAAATGATTACAAAACCTATCTTTTTTCCATAGGTTATGATATTATTAGATTTTTGTGATACCCATTTCATTTCATGGGTTATGATATGATGGTTATAAAACCTATCTCTTTTTATGGGTCATGATATGATAAATGTTTTATGGAACATGTATTTATTATTTTATTATGTGATGGGTGAGACCTACTTATCCCTCCAATGAATTGGTTAATTGTTTATATCTCATGATATAATGATGGGAAAATTTCATGAGGCTTGATTCAAAATGGGAGACTGGTGCATCTTGATCCACTATGTAAAGATGGGGAAATTAGGTCCAATATAGGAAGACGGAGAAACCGGATAAACTATAGACATATGGGGAATCTAGATCCACAATAGGAAGATAGGGAAATATAATCCACTATTTGAATATGTGGAATCCCAATCTATTATGGGAAGATGGGGAAACCCAATCCACTATGAGAAGATGAGGTAACCCAACCCACTATGGGATAATGGGGGAACTTGATCAAATATATGGAAGTGACTATGATAGGGGATGTTTATGTGTCCGAACCAGAAGGTATAGTCCCCATGAAGTGCCAAGATATGTTTTTGAAATGAGCCTTTACTTATAAGGAATGTTTATATATGCTTATGTTTATGCCACAAGTCTATGTATTATGCCTATGATATGCGCACATGGTTCATGATCTTGATTATATTATGACTCATGTATTATGAACTACCAATATTTATGCCACAAATCATGATTATGATCATTTATATTCAGGTTATGATCTTCATATATTTTGATCATGTTATCATACCATTATTCTCATGTTATGATCACATATCTCCCTTGTTTACCTTTACTAAGAATCTAAGATCATCCCTTTATTATGTTTTTTCTCCCTAGGTAAGGAAGAATGGTTTTAAGTAGGAGTAATAAAAGGGGAATATCATTAAGGGAGATGTTTAATATATTTATCCATGTTGTATGACCATGTTTTCAGGATTCCAAAGACACTAAAATATTACGATCCTTAGGAATGTATTTTTGTACTATGATGAATATTAATTAAAAATCATGTAATATCCATTTTTGTTAAGTTTGGGTCATTAAAACCACGATGTTTTACCTAATCCATGTCGTTCTGACCACATGAGAAAATAATCAAATTATGAATCCTAGATTCCACAAGTCAGTGGGGTCGTGTCTGCATCTTGTAAAGGTCTACTCATAATGTTAGAAAGGGTTCAGGAAGGAAATAATGGAAATCAATAGAAAAAGGTCATGTGTGCATGTATTTGGAAATACATAGTACACTAGATATGGATAAATAATTCTTATATCATTCCATTTCTCTTCAAGTGTATTGTATTGAACATTGTGTGATTGTCATTGAATGATGGAACGGTTTCACAGTCAGTTTCCTCAAGGATCCCACTGCTCAGATCATAATATTGATGCTCAAAAGTGTATAGTGTGATTAATTTGATACTGGAATACATATTTAATGTTCATATCAGTTGATTAATTCTCTTGATAATTATAATTGAGAAGTGGAATGGTAGAATGATGCTTGTTTGAGGGGGGGGGGGGTTCAGGAGGATTTTTCGAAACTATAAGAGTAGAGTATTGAGGAACCATACTAAAATATAACAGTCATGGAAGAGGGCATGAAAGCGGTTGAAAAGTTAATTGAATCCTCAAATATGATGGAATACAAGCTTCAATTGAGAAATATTTCACTGGAACAACTGTAACATGATCTTAAATATGAAGGAATAGTTTTTTGGGAAGATGATGAAGCATACTGCTTCAATATTGGAATCCCAACAACCCAATGAATGAACAAATCACAATTTCAAATAACCCATTCTCATCTTTATTATCGACTTTCTATTTTGTTTAATGTAGGAAAACATATTGAGACAATTAATAGTGTCTTCTTAATAGTTATAAGATCACTAAATTTATAAAAGGGTAGGGGACTTGGAAGAATCCATTCTCCTATGGTTGGAGTCTTTTCAACTTTGATAGTTGGACTCAATAATCGAGTAGGTACCCTAGAAGACGTGATCATCGCTACAAATACAAAATAAAAAATCCCAACAACTTATAGATATGATCCATAGAATATTAAGCAATTCCAACCCATGAAAACATTTGGAAAATCAGAAATATGATTTGGCATATCTTTTAAGAGTAGAACATAAATTAGATAATGGGTAGGATTCTACCGGAAAAAAGTGATACAAAAATGGAGTGTCCCAAATAATTCTGAGTAGACTAGCCCTATAAATTTAACAATCCAATAGTTAAATCAGAAAAATAAATCAAAAATGGATCCCATAGAAAATACATAATGTAAATTCACTATCGTATAATTGGTATCATGATGTGAAATTTCATTCATATAATTACCTATTACTATTATAGTGAGTCCATGAATTAGGAAAAAATATGAAGATCCCTACAACGATCAACTATTTCTGTAATTAAATGATAAAACCGCCCCACCATATGAAGATCCAAATAAGTATATTAATTCTAGTTGGAGTAGCTATTATCATTATAACAGTAGTGAAGTATGAATGAGAATCAACGTCTCTCCCAACAGTAAACATAGGATGTGATAGAACCAGATATCCAATAAAACCAATACCAAAAATATAATATACTATTCTATTATAGAAAAATATTGGGTTTTTTTAATAAATTGAAATGATCCGACTAATTAATCCATTAATAGGTATAATGAGGATATAAATTTTTTGGTGCTTCTCTCTTCTACTCATTAATATAAGTGTAGAAGGATGGACTATATAATAATATAATTCCACATTTCCGGAAAATATAGCAATTATTTATAGATAATTTTGTTAGGTATAAATTATTTAACATCATAATGAATGTAATATTCTTCAATATGGAAGAATTTTCATGATTTATGTCTTTGGAATGTACACAATTGATAGTAATATGGCATCATGATCACATTTTCCGGAATTTTAACAGACCATCAATACTAATCATTTCATCTACTATAAAATTAGATATTTTCTATAAATATTATCATATAATACTCTACATCTCTTAGAAGTTTATTATTTACTCAAATACTGATTTTTTGGTTGTTGATGCTTCATAACGATACCCATAGTTCCATAAACCTCAAATAATACTACAAACTAATTAGACTGATCATCTAAGGTAATAAGTAAATGAGAATGATATATAGTACATTAAATAATTGATGTATTTGAGGCCTTCATGGTTAATTTATAATATTACCACTAATAAAACTCATGAGTTTCATTGTACCAAGTTGATGATGTAGCTGACAAGGATAATTTTTTGTACCTGACTTCATTTTAATACTTCCACCAAGAATTTATGGATAGATTGTAGCTTTCATATATCTTATAGTTCTATAGTAATTTAATGAGATGTATATACTTTTTTACTCATTTGGATACCTCTATAACCATTGATAATTCATACTATCCACTCACAAAATTATTTATGATCAGTTATTTCACAAGTAGTCATTAAGGATCGTACTATGATTCTTTTATATCATTGGTTACCTGCTTATTGTGTCATAGAGAAACCATTTTAACTAGATTGGTGTTTTAATTGAAAAAAACTTATAAACATAGCTGCATTACCCGGAATTAGATTTTCCCAACATATAGTGCAATGCGTATTCAAAATTGAATCTGAAAAGGGCCATTTGAATCCAATGAACCAAAAGATATGCTAGAATAAAATTTGTTATCTACCTCCAAATGGATAAAAAACATATTATTAATGTTTTGGTCCATGAATAACATTGTGATCCCCCAACCAATATGGGAAGATCCAACACTATATGGCATGCAGTCATAGTAAAAAACCATGCAAATAGGAGGTGATATATGCATCATTATTTTAGGGCTACACATGTTTGATATCGTTGAAATAAAATTGATCACACATAAATGAAAGATAACCACTTAATATGTAGAATAGAAATTGAAATATAAACCACAACTCCTATGTTGTTAGTGATACCACTTAGTTGAGGATAGACCATTAAACCCAGTCCTCTACCAAATTCTGCTACTTATCAGAACAATATGAGTAACAGAAACAAATCAAACAACCAAAATGATATATTATTTAAGCATGGAAAGGAAATTTATAGGGACCCAATTAGAATAAAAAATACAATTTCTATAACCACCTATCATAACTAAAATCACCATGGAAATGATCATGACTCTATGAGGCACCATATGAAAAGCATTTATATAGTTGGTTGCTCAAGACATGCAGTTGATCACCTTGGGTTGAAAATTCCATATGAATCATAATAGAAAATAATTTTCCAATAAGATCAGAAATTGAGCTAAAAAAGAAATAAATAGTTCCAATATAATTTCGGTTTTTCATGAAAATACATCATTCCAATGTAGTTTATTTGTTTTTTTATTATTTACTACCCATTTACCCAGTTCTTTTAATTACATGGAAAACATTGAACCACCTCATTCCCCTATACTCCTCTAGAACAATTCCATATTTCCAACATCATTAACCATTCAAGAAACATGATCTACCATTTATTGACTACTAATTGGATAAATCTAAATAATTTTTCAAAAAAATAAAAATAAATTGTTATAACTTTATTATTACTTCAATGGTTATGGCTGATAATTCATTAGTTTTTAGGGGCTATCTTTATTTGTGTTATAGGATTGGTAGTAATTCACTATGTCTCCTATACTATACTGGATTCATCGATTGAAAATGATTTATTATTTATCTATGAACTATGTTCAAGATAATATTTTTATAATCCATTTTATTTCATTACTTTCTCTATGGATTTCAATTTATCAAGGCGGGTAATTTTCTTCAGGATTGGATTAAAACCATTTTAGTTCATGTAGAATTTCTCAATACTCATATTGTTATATTATTTATTATCTTATAGGCTAGATGGATCTATTATCTTAAATGATGTTAATAAAACCACTTTTAAAATCTATTACAGTGTCATTACTCTCTCTTGTATACTCATAGGAATTATGAACTGTAACTAAAAATCATCATTCACACTTGATCTTAGAAGAGGATTGGTTTATTCACCCTTTTTTCTTCTAGTGGATGGATTCCCTATGATAGGCTCTAGACTACTCACCCTTGACTGATTCTATGGTTTTAAATGAATTGATCACTACCATAGATAAACCTTTAAATTCTGATAATGGACCTGGAATCGTAATTATATAATGTATGCATTTGACCTCCCATATTTCATAGTCTTTTGATAAGAAACACACACTCTAATATGAGAATTACTGACTGTACCTTTCCACTACACACTCACCCACCCCAACCTCGAATATCTTATGGTCTCTAACTTCTCCTACATGGCGCTTCATCTGGATACAACCATATTGTAGGATTGGTGGTACAAT
Source organism: Viscum album (assembly GCA_963277665.1). Lineage (NCBI taxonomy): Eukaryota > Viridiplantae > Streptophyta > Magnoliopsida > Santalales > Viscaceae > Viscum > Viscum album. The sequence continues at coordinate 1,437,639,175 of OY728123.1, read as the reverse complement.
GTTTTCTATAACTATGTTTTTTGAACCCTATTTGTTCATGGAAACAATAAGTGAGAAAATTGGTCCCAACTATGAAATTTAAGCCAAGGATGCATTCCCTTATAAATTTCAGCCATACGCTAAAGAAATTAGGCCTCTATAGATATTTTTTATTTATAGAGAATTCAAAACTAGAAAAAATTACGGATGATACATTTTCAAATACCCTTCTCACCAAGATGAATCCTTTCCATTCATATAAATTTTTGTCTCCAATTGAAGTCCCTTCTCCATCAATATGGGGAATAGAGATAAATTATTCAATAATTTGGATGTCAAAGGCCATAAAAGGAATAAATACCACTATGTGTGGATATTACTAATGAATTTACTTATCTAGTGGGGATGGATAACCTATTGATCAATAGGTAGCTCCCCAACATCTAAAAGAATGAGCCTGGTAGCCATGTATGCTTCTAGAAGTGGGTGGAGTCTAAACTAAAAAACTAGTAGTTAGGAGAAAAATATATTATTATTATTATTATTGTTTTTAATCAAAAAAATATATAGGTACCCTCTTATTGAAAACATCACTTAGATGATCATTATGATTTTTTATTTCTATTCATGGGGCTTTTCTTGCATGCATGGTGACATGATATAGACTATTTGGGTGGGAGGTAACCTCTACTAGATTTTTGTTTCTATTCCACCAGGTGATTTAATATCATGATCTACAACCAATGTATGATCATATATATTTCCATAATTCTATTAGGTTGAAAAACATTCATGAATCTTGTTATTTTCTTACCTCTATTATCCTATGACGTTATATCTGCTACTTAGTCAATAGGTTGTAGTCCCAGATCAACAAGGTCATCTACTGGAACTGCGCCTTGACATACATACAAAGGAATATTGGAACTAAAAATAAATTTGACTATATTTTATGAATGATGGTGGGATATCCTTTCCCTTATCAACATTGGTCCAAGCACACTTCTAGTAGGTGGGGGTATATAGAATCAATTTAGTATTTAGGAATAGGGAGGATAGAGTTGTGATTTTTTGACCTTTCGTATGATGATATGTGATATGAGTTTGTTTAACTTTTCATTTTGTTTTATCAGTTACCTTATTTACTCCTTCTAGTGCTACTATAGGATCTGGGGATTTCTTAATAACCTGAGATTTGATGTCAAACATAAAAAAATAGATAAATAGAGTCCACAAAGATCATAATTTATATTATTAACTTCAATAATTTCATTTCATTAGAATTTTAAAGTCTATTATAGTTGGAACCCCTTTCCCTATGCTTGTGCCTTCTACAAAAATATTAGTTGAAAATAAGGGAATATGTTCCTATGTAATTTGTGATTGGTGTGATAGGAGAAAAAAATTGAAATCCTCGATGTCTCCTATTTCTTTTCTTCCTCATCCTCCCTTGCTAACCTTAGTTTCATTCATATCATACCTATAAAGAGCCTTTTTCAAGTGTCTAATAGCTATATATTCCCAAAGGTTTCATAATAGAGTCATGTAGGACAGAACTATTAGCTATGCAATTTCATTGAATACCTTATCCATTTTCTTTTTCAAAAAATAGGGATTTTATTTTTGAAATATAAAAAGAAGAACATATTCACTTATATAGAGATATAGGCAAGGAAGAAGCGATGTTGGAAGCTTGGATCCTTAAATATCATACACATTTAAAAAGATATGATCCTTTGGTATCATAACTCCATTCACTAACCAAATCTAGATAGAAGAAGAGAGTGAGATCTTCATGAATAAATCTAATCACTAACATAATATTTATGAAATTCCAAAGGAAACTAAACTATATGATATCCACACTATTAGAGTCGAGTACCTCCTCGATGAGCTTATGCTGTCCTACTAGGGGTTGAAACTAAATAAATTAATGATCAAATTAAGAGGTATTATTTATCCCATTTTATCAAGAATATAATTGATTAAATCACTACTGAACCACTACCATATCTATCAATGAAGTTTAATCTATCTTAGACTAAAATTGGAAAGAGCATGTCATTATCTTATCTCTATCTACTCTAGTCTATGGTCAGTTTTATTAGTTTAACATACAAAGTTCAAGGGTAAGAAGGAATGGGAACAACATAAAAAATGTAATAGAGACCAAATTGAGGATACACAAGATGACTAATATTGAAAGTGAATGGAATATTTGGTATTCATATTCATATAGTTGGGAGACCACCCAAGGAAGGTCAATGATTTTTTTTTCATTATATAAATTTACTTTGTGGTTGTATTTAAGTTCAATAAACTCATTTATGCTCAAGAATAGAGAGAAAATAAGGACAAATGACAAGTGGAAATGTCAGTTATGTCGCAAGTCCAAATCACATCACATAGGATATTATGGTTAGTGGAAAGAATTTATCATTCACATAACAGTTTATTTATAAACTCATTCAGACTTCATTATTGAGTTGGCTAGTCTCATCCCGACTATCATAGACCTATGGTGTGAATTTAATAATTTCATCAATGAAATAATAACGAGGATCATGGGACAATGAATAATGGGGAATAAAGACACAGGGCAGTTCTCTATTTGTAACCCCTTTTCAATCCATGTAGTTTTTACTGAAGTATAAACTCCAATCCTAATCATTTTTAGGATAATCCCTATTGGGAGAGTCTAGGGTGGTCCAAAAACCATGAAACATTTGGGATTTCATATTTTATTCTTTTAGGGTTCCTAAAATACATATAGATAAATCAAAAAGATTTATATATTCCTAGAAGCTCTGAAGACCCACCCTTTCTAAAATAATGAGTTTTTAGTTCATTGAATATCTAGGGTTTACTCATAAAATTATCTTCACCAAGTAGACAACATGTACATTCATTGATCATTTTCTACCAACCCTTATTTACAAAATCAATTAGTATTCATTTAATTCTTGATCAATTTGGGAATAATGATGCCAAAATCCAAATGTTATATGATTTATGAGGTGGTAGCACTTGGCGTGAGTGCACTAATAATCCAACCCGAGGGTACACATTCAGTTAAGTGATGGTAACTCATGAATGTATTCTAGTAACAATTATAATGAGAGAAATAAAATGTATTGTTTCTGGTGAAACATGGAAGGAAAGGCCAAATGAAATTAGGTTCCAATGAGGGATATGGAATTTATGGTTTTTTATATGAAATGGATTTAGTGATCTGGAATGCGCTTACTAGGAGTAGAAGATGATTCTAAAATCTATATCTTTATATAGACTTGGAGGTAACCTTCCACTTTGTTATCATCTCTATCTGTCTTCTCTTGGCTCAATGTTTTCTGATATGTGAGGAATTCTATGAATGTGAAATGTAGATGGACAAGGGGTTGGGACCATTGTTCATCTTCTTTGATAAGAGATAGAAATTATACTAGTATATAATGTTTCTGACCTTTTCTATTCAATATATATCTAGTTATAGTTATAACTATTTCTTAAAATTTATATTATCTTTACCCTTACCCTCTACAAACAAAACTATTTCACACATTTGACCATGGCCTTTCTTTTTCACATGTGTGCTGGTGATGAAGCATAGTCCTTCCCATAATAAATCTCATCTTGGAATAAACCTAGTACCATTACCTCTACTTTTTTTTTATATTTTGATGAGTCCAAACCATATTTGGGTCGTAGTAGGATGTGAGATTCCTTCAATTACCTTAGGGGAGAGAAAAATAAAAATATATTCCAGAAAGGGTACAAGATCAAAGAGAGAAATACAATCTACTTGAGCTATCCTTTCTGATACCTGAGTGAGAAGAAATAAATCCAATCATCCATAAGGTAATTTTTATTATATATCTGACCATCCAAAGGATACATAGACACTTTTCCTAGGAGGATCCATGAATTTCCAAGTTCTATTCAAAAAAATTGTAAGTATATTAATTACATGACTATGCAAATCATTTGGGAATTTGTTTCTATCAGTACTCTACTTTAAAATTCCCTTTTGCTTGAATTTCCTCGATTAAGAAAATAAAGGACAAAGGGGTGACCAACTGCTATTTATTCCACCCATGAGCCTTTATGAGTTCCACTATTGCATTAATTTTAGTACAAGTCTCACTCATTTAATTTACATGGTTCTAGAATGATAAAGGAAAGGAATCCTATGTGATAGTCAGATATATATAAAAGAATTATTGATTTATATGATATTTCATGTAGTGAAATGTGATTGAAGTAGAGTTTGAATCAGAAATAACTACTGACCATCATTATTGAATAAACCGATAGGAATGAGAACTCGTTTCATCTTCAAGATAATTATAAATCCCGATACTCTATTTCATGAACTAGTGAACGAAAATATTTCATGTAAAGATGAGATAACGAATATCTATGCTTGTTTTACAATCATATTAACATTATAATCTTCTCTAACTGCTTATATTATCGAAAGACTCAGGATCCAGGACCTGAACCATTTGGCAGTATTATAATTTTAAAGAAGGTATCCCTTTTCATATAGGTATATATGGTCCTAATTAAGAGAAATTCATGGCTACGATTTCATATTTTGAATCAAGAATTTCCTTTTTCTCCTACTAAACATGAAAAAATTGGATTCCTTCACCAGTCTAAAACTATTTTGAATGATGAGAGACGATGAATGAATGGATTGAGGTTCAGATTATCTTTGGGGTTCTTCTTTTATTACCAACCATAAAGGTCTCTTCTATTACCTAATGGGAAGAAAATAATAGGCTAATATTGATTTATCCATTTATTTCATATAAAAATATTCACGTAATAGTTGAGAACATGTTAGTAAATCCTCGAAAAAACTCCACCCGCTCAACTATCCCCTTAGATATTTTCCCAGTTACTTTATTTTTTTGGGTAACTATCAAGAAAAAGAAACTGAGAAGATCCTAGAAAATATAAGGAAATATGATGTCTCATATCTCGACAATCAACCCATGAACAATCATTGTGTTTCCCAATTGACCTCAAAGTTAACAATAATCCAAGTGCAGGAACCGACAACTCATTTATCCAGTAATAAGTAGCTGGTCAGGATGCAGTAGTGAACATCAAGTAGCTGAGTTGAGGTGATTGGTCCCTTTATACATGGTGGGAGGATTTAATCAAGGGGTTAAGCGACAATAAAGTTATATCTGACAGATGATAGTCTGTGAATTTTATGACTAGTCGTGTGGGACACTGTTGTGGTTTTTGACTGAAATGAACAGTAATGATTGGGACTGCAATGATATCAATATCCATTATCATGAGTGATACCACCTACTAACTAAACTATGATACACCTACACTAGGAATAAACTCACCATTGGTACTAGTCTAAGAGCACTATCCAATTCATGGTTCCAAAACAATGTATTTTTGTGTTTGAGGTCATCATGTGTGTCTAAGTACAATGAAATAGTGTGATATGGAATGCGGAATAAGACATTTTCATATGTGTTAGAATGAAATAAACATATGTGATTTAGTGTTAAGAGATAGAAAAATGATATATACTAGAAAGGTGAATCCGTAGAGGTAATACAATTTAGTTTTACCCATACTGTCATTCACTCCATTCACTTTAGAACATACTTTTTAGATGGAGTAGGTGAAAGAGATAATTTTTTCCATCACTTTCCCTTTTTTATTTTGGATTTAATCCCCACTTTTTGTTCTAATTTATCACATTATTCTTCCTTATATCTCCTCCATTTCAGATTCATTGGTGCCACTGGGTAGACCCCCCACACTTTTGAAGAAATAGATACTTTCATGTTATTGTCAGATGTAACTAAGTAGTTGAAAAACTCACCTTCGATTCAAATATGATAATCATGCATACATACTGAGCTACATATGCCCTTGAAATCCTAGGGATTCCTCTTGTTTAAGTATGACAATATATATACAACATTACTCTTTCTTCTTTTATTTTTATTTATTCCAATGGTAATGGTAGAGGAATATCTTAGTAACTAGCTCGAATATATATCATTCTCCATGCACCCTGAGTAGTGACGTTATCACACCTCTTATCGAATATGTATTAAATAGTATCCTTAAAAACTATAGGATCAATCACATTGACAACAAAAAAAAATCATAGGAGAACCAACAAAGATAGGGATTGGATTGAAGTGACCTAAATGAGTTGATGCAATGTGGGATCATGGGAATAATGAGAGGGTACATTGGGCTATTTAAAGGTATGTGTTCTTCCCCCCAGCTCAAACATTCACCCTGGAGAAAGAAATGACTGACCAGGAGTACTGATCAAAATCAACACAGAACTCAAGGATTGATCTACAACCTCCTACTATATTTATTTAATTCCCTTTTGTATGGAATATGGATACAAAATAGACTTCCTAAAACATTTTTATGGTTTATCTTAGTCTAAGAGAAACAATTCCTAGTGTTATAATAGAAACTTATCTTCACATGAAATCTATTAACACTTTTGGTACACAACACTTGATACTATCAACTTCTCCCATTTATGATAGTAATCAAATAGGTGGACATGTATGCATATCCTAGTATATTGATTGAATTAAACTTGGGGTTTCAACTGAGTATGTTATCCCATGGAAAAGATACCCGAGCTCTTGAAAACAAATGGAAAGATAAAATTAGGCACCTATAAATGATTCCCCTAGGATATATTTCATCTTCCTCCCATCATATACTTGAAAGTGAAGAGGTAATAATTTATCTCACTCACCGTGAATTCTTTGGCTACTCTTCACGGTCACCCAAGACGATTATTCAAAAAAGAAGGTGGCCTGAATCAATGGGAAAATAAAAAGAGTGAAAAAATTATATATATTCATAGAGAATTAGAATAAATTGATGAATTATTTTTTTAAAATTGATGATTTAGATAAACCAACTATATTTTTGAGTTTGGTATTGATTGTAGAGTGATATTTTAAACCCAATGATGTTTTGACTTGGGTAGGAATGTTGTATTGGTAATGATTGTTGAGTGAGAGGTGACATACCTTGACCAAAATCTCTATATCACCCTGAATACTCAACACTCATAATAGGGATAGGTTTTCTTTTTTGGATCACTCTAAAAACATTGGAATTATAATATGAAGAAAGTGCAGGAAGATTAGATAAACTAAAATTTAAGAAGAATAAGACTAAAGTCACATGATTTGTATTTGACCCATAAGAACTAATTGAATCACTAGGGTAAGGATCAAGCTTCATCCAAAAGGAAATATCAATGTGTCCAAATCTGATATATGCCAGAAGAACCTATTCCACCACCATCTCAACACTAATAGAGTGTAATATTGTTCGAATTGGAACAATGGGGATGGATTTTCATTGTGTTGGCACCACAACTATTCTTTGAAAGGAAAAATCCAATGTTTGACCATTGTTTTTATTATACCATATTTTGATTCACTACTAAACCTATCCTGAATTCCCAATAAATTTTTATCACCTAGGATACTATGGTATTTCAATCATGGTGAATATTTCGGTTCCCATATTTTATTAAAATAAGTTATTGTTTATTTGTCCATTCATCTCCCTCGAGATTGTGAGAAAAAACTTTCATTTTTTTCTCAAACATAATAATTTGATCTTCCTATTGGATGAATTACATTTATTGGTGACATGGTAATCACACATGGGAATCATCCATTCTTCTAGGGCACATGTTCCATATCTCTTGTCCTATAATTTTTTTAATTTTCATTGTGTGAATTTCTATACCACTTCTCATTCAATTGGTTTTATGTTGGGATTGGAATATCCATTTAATTATGAAGCTATGGGAATGATCCAAATTGATGATTTTACCACCACTTTCCAAACACTGACACCTTTTAATTTCACTCCCTTAGTTCCTTACTCAAATATTATTTCACTAGTGCATAATTAATATACTCTAATAGTATTAGTGTGGGGTGGAAGACTGATCCAAATCCACTAAAAAACCATGATATTTAATACCAGAGAAAGCGATTTGATTATCAAGTATATGTTGACATCCATCATCTATATGTCCAAATGAAAAACCATAAGTATAATATAGGTAGTATAAATAAATTCCAAAACCATCATGTGCACCCCCACTATCCAGCTAGACTAAGACTATTCTTGTAACTTCCATTTCAGAAAACCATTTCAACTCACAGAAACAAATTTTCACACGTGAGGATAAGAGGTTTCTATCTCTCACTGGTATGAGGTTGTAAAGACCCGTAGCTTATCGTACATGGACATTACATTACATTTGCGGAATACTTAGTACATAACAAAAACACAGACACAAGGATCGTAATAGTTTAGTGTCTTTGGAAACTCGGAATAAAATCTTCTAATCGTGGTGAAAGATCTTCAACATCTCCCATAAAGATCTTCCTTTTTTTTATACCTAAAACCTTTCTTTATATCCTGGGGAAAAGAAAACATAAAAGGGTGAGCTCAAATGCTCAGTAAGGGTAAACAAAAGAAATATCAATCACATCATATACATAAGAACATAGCTTTTGGAAATCTTAACCTGCAAAAGAGCTCATAATATCATAACATGGGATAAATCATAGAAGTGAAAATGAAATCATAACTTAAAACATTACTCATTGTGGAATACACACATAATCATAGAGAATCATTTCTTGTTAGTCAAGACTCATTGCCAAGACTATCTTAGTGGACAAAGTCCCTTTCTGAATCGAGTAATCCTCGTTTCAGTCCTGTTTCACTGAACCGGTATAACCTACCATTCCAGCCATGTCTATCTCATGAGATATAAAATCATTACCCAATGCATTGGAGGGAGATATAGGTCCCACCCATCTTATAATGAATCATTTCTTATGTGTGCCACATAATCATAAAACATACATCATCGCATAACACATGTAACAAAAATGGGATTCTTGAAACATCATGACATCATAAATCAATTCATATAAGATAAAGGAATTCATAAACATAATTCCATCACAACATAGTCAAATCAATGTAAAAAATATGGATAGAAACAGAAATCTTTATTATCTTAGATGGAAAATAATTTTGATAAAACACTTGAATTGAATTCTTGAGGAAAATATCCTTTCTTCTTCAAAATCAATTTCTTTTCACAAAACATCATGAAATTTTAAAAGAAAGAGATTTTATTGAAAATAGTCATGAAATATTTTAGAGGAATCTTCATGAAAATAAGGCTTTATAAAACAGTAGAAATCCGTTCGTGCCGTATAAGTTAAAAAAAACATTCTTCGTACTTTTGTCGGAAAAGTCAAAAAGTACCTCGTACGAAAAACGACAAAAGATTCCTTTCATACGTATTACTAAAAACTCACCGAAGGGTAAAAATGGATTTAAATAATTTTAGGTGGATGGAAATAATATTACATATTGATAAAACATGGATGTGGATGATAAAATGCACCCCAGTAAATACTTACGAATAAACAATCTCGGATAAAAAATGAGATTGTGATATTTCCCTTACCTTAGGTCCGATTTGCTTTGTTCGTGTCCGAAGCTCCTGTATAATGGTTTAAATAATGTTATTGACTTATTCCAGAATCATACATATTGATATGAGATCATATATGGTCATATTATTAGCTTCTTGTTAGTAATATTTCATTGTTACTTGTTACTCGGGTCTTTATAACTTTTTGTTCTTATGCGTGTTTTGTCGAATAAATTCTTATTCTTATCTTTAGGTTATAGATAATTCATTTCCAGAATGGTATTAGTGTAGTATATACCATATTCATTCATTCAATTCATTTATACAATCATTATGAAATGAAGATCATGTAGAACGAGTCGCATCACATCGTGGAGACGGTATTCCGTACGTACGCACGAGTGATGATATCGTTCCTATGATCGTGGAATTGTATTGGAGTATATATATATATTATTTCAGTATCAATATTACTTCATAATAATCATATATAGTTACTCATTACACCATTATACCCATCCTTGTAAGGTGATGGTGGAAAATAGATTACACCACGGCGTGGAGACGGTATTCCGTACGTACGCACGCGCGATGATTTCTTTTTCCGTAGGATGGATAGATGGTGAAATAGGGTTGTTTCATACTTATGATAACATATCAGTATATGAGTGTTACTGATGTTATTACTTCATAATGAAACAACCTAAGAAGAAGAAGTGGAAGAAGAAATAAATATGAAAGAATTGGTAACGGTAATTACCTCTTCTTTGAAGTGCCTCTTTGAGACCTCCTCTTAGGGAACTAAAATTGGTCTTTGAGTAAGACCAGAACATCTAGGATGTTGCTAGGGAAGTGGAGAAGAGATTTTGGCAGGGGTTGGCCGAGCTTGAGTGCTCAAATTGGTGTGAGGAGGAGGGGAAGGAGGTGTCCTTTTATAGGGGAGGAGAGGGGCACCTTAGGAATATCTCAAAATATTATTTTATATTAAAGTCAAAATCGGTTTATAATGGTTCCAAAGGGTCTTATTTCGAAGCTAAAGTGGGGATGGGTCGAAATCCTATCAACCAATAGAATTTAGACAAGTTTAGGATATTATTTTAACCTTATCAATTAGATTTAACTCTAAGTTAAATAATTTAACTTTTACCGTGTCTTTTTGTTTTCTTTCACTATATGGTAAATACACTTACTATAACTTACCAAACGAACCCCAAATTGTATATTATTAATACATATATCCTTATCTAAGTCATTTGGCCGAACCTTAGATTTTTAGGAATAAAATAACAATTAATAATATAATATTTGATTTAAAAACTATTTTGTGTCAATTTTGACACTATTTGATATATGATTTTTTTGAAAGTTATAACAGAATTATATGTTCGAACCAAGTTTATTAAATAAACATTAATATATCATAGTAACCTAGAAAATTAGTGGAATTCATAAAAAGTCTTAAATTACATTTATTTTGGTATTTATATTATCAATTATGTGAATATTTCATTAATAAGATAATTACTGCATCATCTTTGTGTCATAAATAAATTAAATTATTTGATGTCTAAAAATTACAAATAAAATACCATCATGTAGGAAATCTTTTTAGATTTCTAATGAATATTTACAATCGAATTTATCTTATTTATAACCCCATATTAAAAATTATTTACTTATTAAACTTTGATTTTAACTATTTTAACCCTTCTTTAAATAAATTAATAATAAATGTCATAATCTAATCCAAGTGGGCCTAAATGGTCATATTTTATTCCTAAGTTTGTTTTTGGTCGAATTACACTTGTCCAATAGAATTAGGACATGTGTTAGGGTAATATTAATATCATATTTACCCTTAGTTACCCTATTTACTATTAACCGTGGTAAAAAAGTAAAAAGTTACTATTCACCAAAAAATTATTTTCATCTCATTGAACCACATTTTAGTCCTTGATATTAACCGTGTCTCTCGGATTTTCGAAATTCCATTCACAGAAGCGGTAAAATTAAGTTTTATGCAAAATTCAGTTTTTAACCTACCACTTAGTAGTTTCACTATTCATCAAAAATTGATGTTTTTCAGAACAATGCCAAAATTTCATCCCAAGCTATATTTCATATTCCGAATTCAAAAATGAAGTCTATTTTACCAAATTCATAACATAAAATTTGCATTAATTAATTTTATAATTAAATCCCGCTGTTAAAACAAATAGCGTGTTTTTTAAGAAACAATATCTATCAAAAGATTGACACTTGTTTATGTCTAGTTTAAATGTGAAATTACATCCAATGACCAACATTGTATTAAATTGTAAAAATATATTCTAAATATACTTTAAAACCACTCAAATTAATGATTTATCACTATTAATTATTTCGATTAAAAAAGTTGTTTTTAATTATAATTTAGTAATTTTCACTATTCATCAGAATATGAAAGTTATCCGAAAAGTACAAAAATTTCACCTTAGGCTAAATTCGATACTCCGAATCCATAAATGAAGTCCATTTTGAAAAATAAAATTTACAAAATTTCAAAAAGTGGTTATTACTATTCACAACAGCTAGTTTTAATAATATCTTAATAGCATATCGTTGTTTAGCGAAACTTGGTGTTGCGTACAACACACGCTATCGAGGAAGGTCGCGATTGCGTGTAATGCAAGGAAAGTCAAGGATGTGTGTTGTGAAAGCGCCTTTTGGTGTAGCGTACAACACATGACATTAATAAAATTAAAAAGAATATATTTTTTTATAAAATCTTGGGCTGTTACATTCTACCCCCCTTAAAATGAATTTCGCCCTCGAAATTCGTCGGGGTTATAAATGGTTTACTATTTGAAAGTTTCTTTAATAGAAACCCACATCGTAAAAGGGAATACCAAAACTTGGATTAAAAAACTAAAGTATGAAATGTAACGATTACCCAAATAAACTAATCACTGGGTTTCCACATAGGTGAAAATATGGATATGGAAGAGAAATCTAACCATCATGTTCTGATGGAGAGTGGTAGAGAACATGGCTATGGAAAAGCCAGTAATCACAAATCCATAGATTTGTGATGATATAAGGTACCATCTGATTCATCAGGTATAAGATCACTAGGACAACATTTTTGTTTTTCAAGTTCATTTCCCCTAAAGTTGAAAATTTGAATTAGAATAAATACTTACTTTATTTTGGTACAATCTCACTTTTGTTCGTGCCTTGAACAATTTACACTTCATCTCTTAAATAAATGAAGTTGAATTTGTTCTTCGTGAAGTGTTAGCAGATCATGTGATAGAATGACGGGTCATTCCATCTGTCTCAAACAAAAGGTTAGCAAAAATTATATGCATAAATCGATCAATAGTGAGATTAATCATATATGGTTCCTAAAATGGGCTTATACTTCATATATTATACTGCTTAATATAATAAAACTAGTTTCTACTAAACAGGGACTTCCTGTAGGTCAGTGGTAGGCGATAAAGGCCAGTCGCAGTTCGGTTGTGGGTTCGATTCCTACAGCCTTGTCCGAAGCGATGGGCTGTCGCCCGTCCTGCAGGTTGTCCTTTTTTCTAAAACTACGTTACTATAACATCCCATCAATAATATCGAAAATCTTATATCCTTAAACAATACTAACTTATGTCCAACATAATCCAGTCTAATCTTTAGGCTTATACATAATACTGCAGTCCACTCTCATAATATAGTGACAACGATTACCGGAGATTTAATACTGTCGTTGATCCCCACATATCATAAGATATCCAAACATTCAAAGTCCTTAATCGTGTATTCTCTTGAATACCCATTGAACCTTATTGAAAACATGAGTGCTGTTAAAAGTTAACTCTTTCCACATACCAAAATCCTCAAAATTATTTATACTCAAACCATGATATCACTTAGTCCTTATATCAATCATGAGCTCATGAATACAATCAAACATCTCATTGTCTTCTTATCCTTTCATTATGCACTTATCATCTACTTTCCAAAAGTATCTGAATAACCTTTCATGGTTATTGGTACCATTCATCATACACTTAAGGAAAGACAACAATGTAACAATCCTTAGATGTCTCCTTATTCCAACACTACACATGATAAACATGTAATCATTCCACTACATTCTTAGACCATTGACCGAGCTTCAACATTTCTTTCATCTCACATATCATTTGTAGTTTCTTCATCATCGTCAACATAAATACTTCCCATACGACCATACTGATTCTCTTCATGAGACTTTCCCTTAGGGCATTGGTTTGCATAATGCCCGTATATTCCACATTTAAAGCATTTTACCATTGTTGATGTCGTAGCAATACCATTATCCTCATCCATGGTGTTAATTGAACCTTTTCCTTTGCACTTACTTGCTTTGTGTCCTTCTTTTCCACACCCAAAGAATCTTCTAGTTCCTTTGAAACATTCTCCTTGATGCCTCTTCCCACATGAATTACATAGGGGAAATTGAACTTTCTTTCCTCTATGATCTTCATGAAACTCCATCTTTCTCTTATTAGCCGAGTCAGGAAACTTACCAAATTTTACTTTATTGATCATATTATGAGATTGCTGATTCGGCATAATAATGATGTTTGGACTTCCAAATCCCATTTCATTTTGTTGCTCATGAAAAATATCATTCCATTGTCCATCATATCCTCCATTATCGTGAATCACCTTGTTTCCATCCATTTTCTAAAACCCAAAAAGAATAGTGTGAGAGGCAAAAATCATGCTAGGGAAAACAACATAACAAAGGGGGAGTATCCTCAATATCTAACTTCTTAGGTTAAATTCTATGATCGTTACCATAGTTCTAGGACTATATCTTATACGTATACTTATCCTTAGGGGCATCCCTAGACATACCTTATAAATATCTCTAGGGATCTCACTAACGTTTTCGCATCCTAGTTTCCAAAGGTTGACTAAACCTTTCCTCTGATACCAACTGTAAAAACCCGTAGCTTATCGTACATGGACATTACATTACATTTGCGGAATACTTAGTACATAACAAAAACACAGACACAAGGATCGTAATAGTTTAGTGTCTTTGGAAACTCGGAATAAAATCTTCTAATCGTGGTGAAAGATCTTCAACATCTCCCATAAAGATCTTCCTTTTTTTTTACCTAAAACCTTTCTTTATATCCTGGGGAAAAGAAAACATAAAAGGGTGAGCTCAAATGCTCAGTAAGGGTAAACAAAAGAAATATCAATCACATCATATACATAAGAACATAGCTTTTGGAAATCTTAACCTGCAAAAGAGCTCATAATATCATAACATGGGATAAATCATAAAAGTGAAAATGAAATCATAACTTAAAACATTACTCATTGTGGCATACACACATAATCATAGAGAATCATTTCTTGTTAGTCAAGACTCATTGCCAAGACTATCTTAGTGGACAAAGTCCCTTTCTGAATCGAGTAATCCTCGTTTCAGTCCTGTTTCACTGAACCGATATAACCTACCATTCCAGCCATGTCTATCTCATGAGATATAAAATCATTACCCAATGCATTGGAGGGAGATATAGGTCCCACCCATCTTATAATGAATCCTTTCTTATGTGTGCCACATAATCATAAAACATACATCATCGCATAACACATGTAACAAAAATGGGATTCTTGAAACATCATGACATCATAAATCAATTCATATAAGATAAAGGAATTCATAAACATAATTACATCACAACATAGTCAAATCAATGTAAAAAATATGGATAGAAACATAACTCTTTATTATCTTAGATGGAAAATAATTTTGATAAAACACTTGAATTGAATTCTTGAGGAAAATATCCTTTCTTCTTCAAAATCAATTTCTTTTCACAAAACATCATGCAATTTTAAAAGAAAGAGATTTTATTGAAAATAGTCATGAAATCTTTTAGAGGAATCTTCATGAAAATAAGGCTTTATAAAACAGTAGAAATCCGTTCGTGCCGTATAAGTTAAAAAAAAACATTCTTCGTACTTTTGTCGGAAAAGTCAAAAAGTACCTCGTACGAAAAACGACAAAAGATTCCTTTCATACGTATTACTAAAAACTCACCGAAGGGTAAAAATGGATTTAAATAATTTTAGGTGGATGGAAATAATATTACATATTGATAAAACATGGATGTGGATGATAAAATGCACCCCAGTAAATACTTACGAATAAACAATCTCGGATAAAAAATGAGATTGTGATATTTCCCTTACCTTAGGTCCGATTTGCTTTGTTCGTGTCCGAAGCTCCTGTATAATGGTTTAAATAATGTTATTGACTTATTACAGAATCATACATATTGATATGAGATCATATATGGTCATATTATTAGCTTCTTGTTAGTAATATTTCATTGTTACTTGTTACTCGGGTCTTTATAACTTTTTGTTCTTATGCGTGTTTTGTCGAATAAATTCTTATTCTTATCTTTAGGTTATAGATAATTCATTTCCAGAATGGTATTAGTGTAGTATATACCATATTCATTCATTCAATTCATTTATACAATCATTAAGAAATGAAGATCATGTAGAACGAGTCGCATCACATCGTGGAGACGGTATTCCGTACGTACGCACGAGTGATGATATCGTTCCTATGATCGTGGAATTGTATTGGAGTATATATATATATTATTTCAGTATCAATATTACTTCATAATAATCATATATAGTTACTCATTACACCATTATACACATCCTTGTAAGGTGATGGTGGAAAATAGATTACACCACGGCGTGGAGACAGTATTCCGTACGTACGCACGCGCGGTGATTTCTTTTTCCGTAGGATGGATAGATGGTGAAATAGGGTTGTTTCATACTTATAATAACATATAAGTATATGAGTGATACTGATGTTATTACTTCATAATGAAACAACCTAAGAAGAAGAAGTGGAAGAAGAAATAAATATGAAAGAATTGGTAACGGTAATTACCTCTTCTTTGAAGTGCCTCTTTGAGACCTCCTCTTAGGGAACTAAAATTGGTCTTTGAGTAAGACCAGAACCTCTAGGATGTTGCTAGGGAAGTGGAGAAGAGATTTTGGCAGGGGTTGTCCGAGCTTGAGTGCTCAAATTGGTGTGAGTAGGAGGGGAAGGAGGTGTCCTTTTATAGGGGAGGAGAGGGGCACCTTAGGAATATCTCAAAATATTATTTTATATTAAAGTCAAAATCGGTTTATAATGGTTCCAAAGGGTCTTATTTCGAAGCTAAAGTGGGGATGGGTCGAAATCCTATCAACCAATAGAATTTAGAAAAGTTTAGGATATTATTTTAACCTTATCAATTAGATTTAACTCTAAGTTAAATAATTTAACTTTTACCGTGTCTTTTTGTTTTCTTTCACTATATGGTAAATACACTTACTATAACTTGCCAAACGAACCCCAAATTGTATATTATTAATACATATATCCTTATCTAAGTCATTTGGCCGAACCTTAGATTTTTAGGAATAAAATAACAATTAATAATATAATATTTGATTTAAAAACTATTTTGTGTCAATTTTGACACTATTTGATATATGATTTTTGTGAAAGTTATAACAGAATTATATGTTCGAACCAAGTTGATTAAATCAACATTAATATATCATAGTAACCTAGAAAATTAGTGGAATTCATAAAAAGTCTTAAATTACATTTATTTTGGTATTTATATTATCAATTATGTGAATATTTCATTAATAAGATAATTACTGCATCATCTTTGTGTCATAAATAAATTAAATTATTTGATGTCTAAAAATTACAAATAAAATACCATCATGTAGGAAATCTTTTTAGCTTTCTAATGAATATTTACAATCGAATTTATCTTATGTATAACCCTATATTAAAAATGATTTACTTATTAAACTTTGATTTTAACTATTTTAACCCTTCTTTAAATAAATTAATAATAAATGTCCTAATCTAATCCAAGTGGGCCTAAATGGTCATATTTTATTCCTAAGTTTGTTTTTGGTCGAATTACACTTGTCCAATAGAATTAGGACATGTGTTAGGGTAATATTAATATCATATTTACCCTTAGTTACCCTATTTACTATTAACCGTGGTAAAAAAGTAAAAAGTTACTATTCACCAAAAAATTATTTTCATCTCATTGAACCACATTTTAGTCCTTGATATTAACCGTGTCTCTTGGATTTTCGAAATTCCATTCACAGAAGCGGTAAAATTAAGTTTTATGCAAAATTCAGTTTTTAACCTACCACTTAGTAGTTTCACTATTCATCAAAAAATGATGTTTTTCAGAACAATGCCAAAATTTCATCCCAAGCTATATTTCATATTCCGAATTCAAAAATGAAGTCTATTTTACCAAATTCATAACATAAAAGTTGCATTAATTAATTTTATAATTAAATCCCGCTGTTAAAACAAATAGCGTGTTTTTTAAGAAACAATATCTATCAAAAGATTGACACTTGTTTATGTCTAGTTTAAATGTGAAATTACATCCAATGACCAACATTGTATTAAATTGTAAAAATATATTCTAAATATACTTTAAAACCACTCAAATTAATGATTTATCACTATTAATTATTTCGATTAAAAAAGTTGTTTTTAATTATAATTTAGTAATTTTCACTATTCATCAGAATATGAAAGTTATCCGAAAAGTACAAAAATTTCACCTTAGGCTAAATTCGATACTCCGAATCCATAAATGAAGTCCATTTTGAAAAATAAAATTTACAAAATTTTAAAAAGTGGTTATTACTATTCACAACAGCTAGTTTTAATAATATCTTAATAGCAGATCGTTGTTTAGCGAAACTTGGTGTTGCGTACAACACACGCTATCGAGGAAGGTCGCGATTGCGTGTAATGCAAGGCAAGTCAAGGATGTGTGTTTTGAAAGCTCCTTTTGGTGTAGCGTACAACACATGACATTAATAAAATTAAAAAGAATATATTTTTTTATAAAATCTTGGGCTGTTACAGAGGTCATGAAACCCCCACACATTATTCCAAACTTCATAGGAATGAATCATAAATATTTTATATCACGTCTTCCATGTGAATGGTTTCATAGTTCATCTATTTGATCTCATCTAAGTAGGAAATTGGGAAATGATAACCACTATGATGGAATAGTTGAGTTTAGAAACCAAAACAAAACAGAAAAAACTATTTGAATGGTGAGTTTTCCTCATGTCTTACAATTCCCAATCCTGGGTTTCTCTGGGCTTTAGTTGGACAATTGTTATATGGATGGGTGAATGCGAATCATAACTGAGAAGCCACATGGTGGGTTTGGATACACATTTGGATCACACATTTCTTTTATTTGAACCCAAAGAAACTATATAAATCACATATACTTAAAACCTCATCTTATGGTGGCCCCAAGAAAACATTTTTGGTGTAGTGAGAGCTATGAAAAATGAAAGAAATTTGTTAGTAGTTTATTTCCCTAAAATCATTTGAACGTTATCTCGGGATAAATCGTTTCACCTAATAGCACATCATGACCACTCGTTGCTGAACCCACAATGAATATTACATCACCTCTCATTGAACCACCACCAAAAATACCTTTAGAACACATATTCATTCCCTTAAAGTTTCAAAAGAAATCTAATATTGAACCCCATTTTCATTAGTCTTTTTATTTGGATAATACAAATATGTAACTCACAACACTATCTCAACCCTAAGACCAATGCCCAGAGGTCAGTCGATGGAACTTGATGGTGACAGTGATAGGTGTGTGAAACATATAGTAGTTACATCACTCATTTTGTTACCTGAGGTAGAGAGGGACCCATAATATGTGGTATACCCTCTATTACTATGAAGTTGGCCTTTCATTATTTTTTCCATATGACAAGAAAAATTCATCATGAGCCTCTTGGATTTGAGGAGAAGAAGTGGATATCCCCTTGAACCACACATTCAATCCAAGTGGAATCCATGAGTTGATAGTTGGATGGATGTATCAAGGATAAATGCATGAAATTAAGAAATGATAATGGGTTCTTCGATCTATAATAAATCAAATTGAACCCATTGGCTTTTTAGTGGCTATGTGTGGTCATTCCAAAAACATGTTTTTTGTCTCTGTGAGCTAAACAAGATTAGAGGTTCCAT
The DNA here is from genome assembly GCA_963277665.1 of Viscum album. NCBI lineage: Eukaryota > Viridiplantae > Streptophyta > Magnoliopsida > Santalales > Viscaceae > Viscum > Viscum album. The sequence continues at coordinate 1,437,619,556 of OY728123.1, read as the reverse complement.
TGGAAATGTTCTGAGAGGATACTGAACCATGAGTGGATAAAGTGTCTAGGTAGGGATCAATGACCCAAAATTTATAGAACTCGATGACTCTCACACCTAATTCATGGTCCATAAGACAGATACTGAACAACATGAATAACCTCTTAGAAAGAAAGTGTATGGTGGTAAACTATCCCCCCAAAAGTTCAGATACCTACTTCTCATTACCTAATGATTCGAGCTCATTCAACCCACATGAAAATAGAAAGATTCCAATCACTCTTATCCATAAATATAAACAAAACTAGAGTTTTATTTCTATCATGGGAAAATAGTGTGCAAGCATGTGATCACATGTTCCAAGCAGTGTAGACAACCGTGAGATCGATGAATTTTATATGATAATCAAATATGGATAAGATCATCCACCCCCATTTCTTATAAAATGATATGAGTGATTGAAAAATAAATTCAAACCATTATCAAACCACATCCTAACACCGAACCCCATAATCAATTTCAGATTCACTTTCCAAGACCACTCTACCACTGAATCCAAAGGATGAAAACCACTTCCTGTGAACTCTTCCATTTAATTATAATACAAAACACCAATCAGTATCATATTGAATTGGTCTTGTGACATATATTTATTGTATACAAGGATATCTCAGTATAATATTGGTAGTGTATATTTTCAACTAAGTTTACCACCCCACTACAAGCCCGAGTACAACTTGAACCTATCGATCTAGTTGGAAAAGGGGGTATACCATTAGTATCACACTCTCTAGGTAGCTTTCAAATATACCTCATTGGTATTATAAATTATTGGAATTTCAATGTCCATGGTATCATTTTTGGGTTTAGGATCCATGTGGAGAAGTAACTAGCAGCGTACAATACCCATTTCCGATACAAATTGGTGGACTGGACAAATAGGAACACCATAACATTCCATTTACTGATTGAACCATTAATCAAAGTAGATATTCCAAGAGATAGAGTTTCTATTGTTCACTTGGGGTATTCTATGGATGGGAAGAATGTGAACTAACATTAGTGGTTTGGGACCGAGAACCATCCCAATCAACTCTTGGTGGCTATTGGGGAAAAAGGCGTCCCGTGGGTACTCTGTGGACTTAGGGATCTATCATAGTGTCGAAAACAATACCGCTATGAGTACATAGAAATTTGATAGTCATAACTAGTTAGTAATATGCTATAATATTTCTTTTATAGAAGAAAATAGTTGAAAACTAATGTCATCATATACCATTTGTTTCTAGAGGAAACTTAAGGCATCGATCTTTACTATTAGAGTAGAGTGCAATGAACTACAAGGAAGATGTCCAATAAGATGTTACCGACTGTTCCTTGAGTCTTCTAACACTATGTTCAGAGATACTATTTTGATCACCTAGAGTAATAATCGAACCACCAAGACATCATCAGCTGATTGTGACCTTTTGGAGGCAATTAAAATTTAGTATTACTTCTATGACAATAAAATTACCCCATAATCACCACCATTATCCTATATGTCTAGTGTGATAACATAAAGGAGGTATTAACCCCATACTTGAAGGTCATACATCTCATAGGATCAAACAATTTCAGAGGTGTTGATCAAGAATCTAGTAGGTGACCACCTTGGTACTATAATCTAGTAGAATCACTCAATCAACTTGTTTAAAATGACAGTCATCAAGTTTTCTACCATTGAACTACCTTCATGCCTATTCAATATTCAAGGTAGTTGATATGATCAAAGATGAATTCCCCCTAGTGTACATAGTAAACCAAAATGATTAAACTCGTATGATTTTTGGGTTACTGGGGACCATAGGGGCAGAGAATCAGTAATGGTTTACTAAATGAGAGATCTACCCAGTCACCATTTATTTTCATAGAATAAAAATCTGTGATATATTTTAAATTATATGTTAATGGAAATTGCTCTAGGAGTAATCAAAAGTACTTCATTATATAGATGGAAAATTTAGATAAGTTATCATTACAATATAGGTAGTATATGTGTGGTTTGGCATAAATAGTAGTATATTGACGCCAAATACATTTCGTGTAATAAAAATTAGAGTCAGGCCAAGGGAGATCCCCATAGTCAGTGGTGTGAATTATATGACTTCGACTTACATAAAAATAAATCAAATAGGGAATTGTATTTGAGTTTTTATCAGGCTTGAACCAAATTTTCTAGAAATTGAATACAAATCAAAGGGCTGTCATAGGAATTAGATAGGCATAAACCTACAGTTGAAATGATTTATAAACATTATGGACATATATATAATGACTAGGATCATAGAAGGCCATTGTCTGGTTAAGAAATGACTGTGGTGCATGAGACTATATAGAAAAGAAAAACATGCCTCAGCTGTTCAACTATTTCAATGGTGTCTCAGTACAATACTCTATATATTACAGATGCTAGACCAATCTAGAATCTCTAGACATTGCATTGAGTTGAGGACATACACTTCAGTAACTATCTCTTCCTTGGTTTACTATATGTATTCAGAATTGGGTTCCTTTCTTCATCAATTTAGCGGTTTGACCACCACCATGTAGAATTGGTAGGTTACATTCCTAATTTCATGAGAATAAAATTTTCCAAAATGGCCATTTCATAGTTTTCACTAACCATGGATGACAATATTATTTCTTTGGAACTTTTGGAATAGGTTGAAGACCTCATTAAGATCAACTAGGGTACTTCATTTGTTCTCATGTACTCCTTTTTGAGAAATTGATTCATGGGTTTAATGGGGTGGTATATGATTCCAGGAGACATTTAACTATCAGGTCATTCCTCTTACATTGGTGAACTCATTTCGAAATAGGGTTTGACATTTATTACTCATTATCAGAGGATTAGATTGAAATATCTAAAACATTATTATTACTTCTTCCCTTTTTATAATCTCTAATGTTGGCCATAAAGAGAATACATATTTTATATATTTATTCCTTCATTCCGTAATCTAAAAATGATTTTTTTTTAGAGTTAAAAGAATTTTTTTTGACTCAAGAAGATCAGTCTGGCTATTACAACTCAGGAACAGATCTACCCACCATTTCTAAAGAAAAAAAGTCAAGGAAAGAACATGCTGGGATCTTCTATTATGTTTTTCCTCTAGACATTGATGATTCAATCCCCTAATGTTTTTTGATCACTTTTATATCCCCAACCTTAGGCTAATCAGTTAAAATGAATGGACTATTAGATTAGAGTGATGACATTCCTTAAACCAAAAATATGGAATGAAAAACTGAAAGAGACATTTTTCTGATATTTAACTCATTCGGAAACATATTTAGTCACATAAAATGATCATATATGAAGAATTTATCAACCATTTGAGAGATTATTATTTGATAAAGTATTATATTGGTCATAAAAAACATTGAATTTCTATACAATCTTATAATGTTTATTCATCTCATAATTTGAGAGTCATATAGGCCGGCTATCTCTACTCATAAGCCATTGCTACTCAGCCATACATGAATTCTAACTTTGTATAATTCTCTTTACATAGATCAAAATATATATTTTTCCCTTGCACTAATATGATATAGAGTTAGAAACTTGACTTTCATGGGATTCTTGGTATTCCATCAATCTAAACTATTATTGAATTTGAAAGAACTACTTCCATAGAATACTACTAAGATTTTTCTGAATGTGAACCATGAATGAGAATGATCGAAAGAGAGTTCTGACTCATTTACTTTAGGGGTTCACTTCTTTTATGGTGTTAGGCCCTTGTATATTTTATCAATATGAGTAGTGTTTTCAATATCATTTTTATGCAGTCCTCCATGGTAGTCACCATCCACTAATAAGAGTGGCATCATTTCTAGTGAGGGTTACTAATATGATCTATGTTAGTATGGAGGACTCATGGTAGTTTAGTATTAAACTATTAATAAATATAGAATAAAAATATTAGAGTGGAGTACTCATATTCTTGATATGAAGGCCCCACATTTATCTCTAACTAAAATTTACCTTATCATTATTTTCCCACATTGTGAGGAAAAAGTGAGAAACAACACAAAGACATTACACAAAAACATCATGAACTGTATGATATTGAAGAACCATTAAAATTAATCATGACTTTATTAGAATAATTATAACCATATAATTTCCATTTAAGATAATTTACCTTTGTATCCAGGTTATCCTTGACCTGGTTGTTGAACCAATAAGCCATATATTTCTATGTTTGAATGAACTCCTTTCTATTCGTATTTATTTAGTTGAATCATCTTGTCAGAATAATGTCCTTATTGTTAATAAAATATCATTCCTCTTTATTTGTTTCCACTTGTATCAATATCTCAAACATCTAGTCTGCAACATCTATAGCATCCTTAACCAAAAATTCTTCCTCTAACATTTCTTCCTCTGAATGAATTATTATCTCCCATGTTGACCGCTTATATGCAGACTCCTTACCTACCTCTCGATGCTGATCATCCAACCTAGAGAAAGCCTCACTATTAGAAAGATCCACCACCAAAGAGTCTCTCTATAACCAATCAGGTTCATCCATCACACCACATGTATTATCATGATCCTTATAAACTCCACCTTCAGGTTCCTGCTCACTATAAGAGAGAACATAGTATATCTCCTTGGTCCTCAAATTCATAAAAGACCTTATCTCCATGGGTTTGGGAGGGTAAAAATAATATTTCCACCATTTTGATTTCTTCCCCTTGACTAGAATAAAGCTCCCCGAGTCCCTAATTCCCCTCCCCCTTTATTCCTTCTGGGGCTATAAATCCATCTCCTATGGAATCCTGTAGAACTTTCTACAGAAAATTGGCCAGAAGACTCAATTACAGGACTCTACTCTGGATAGTTTTCCCCTTCCTTGAAGGAATTTAATCGTTTAGGGTCACTTTGGTCCAGAACAAACACTTCAGTTCCCTGGATTTCAAAATGATTAGTCATGTTTAAACTATACATCCTTCTCATATGAGACCCCTCAAAACATTCACCCAAACATCATTAGCATTCATTGAGTTCTCCCTGACATTACTGAGCCTCAAAACTCCATTTATTGTCTCTTTAATTACCTTTTCATGATTATTTCCAATGATAGATCACATAAACCCTACATAGGTTCAAAAAATTAAATTATTGGGGTTAGGTTCTAAGGAAAAAACAACAATAACCTCATTAGTTCACATTGAACCTGAAGGATCTTGCACTATTGACTTGGGGTCGACCATATCATTCCTTAAATGGTTAAAAATGGAAGCAACCTTTAGATTATCATTCCCAGGTCATGGATCTTTCTGAATAGAATTGGCTAGAACTAAACCAACATTACCCCCTCATATGTTGATAAGGTAGTGACTTTATCAGTTTCAGTAAACTATTGAGTCATTTAATTGGTTACCATGAGTAAATATTTATAGTCTTAATGAAAACTCAAAGGTTGAGGATCCATACACTTCAAGACAAACAATAATTTGTCCATGATAAAAAAATCAACTTTATTTCAATTAAACTCTTCAAAAACATCAATCTAAATCCACTCCACCAATAGATTCTATACATAAACATCAACACATATGTGGGGGGGGATCAAATGACAAACCAATTTCATTCTAATATCCAAACACAGAAACCATCCAACCTAATTTCCAATCAAATGAATAATTGAGGTATTTTGGAAGGGTAATTTTTTAGAGAAATGTAACCATAGTGTTATAGAAGTATCATCCTATTTAATATATAATTCATATGACCACTGGAAAATAAATAAATAACTCCCACTATAGATTCACAGAGCACTGGACCAAGTGTGAATCAAGTCATCTAATAAAGAAAAATAGTTTATAAAATTCTACTTATCTAGAATACCCAAAATCACATGTCCCATCAAGACCCATGATCCAAATAAGAACCTATAAAATGTAGAAAATAAAGTCTGGTGAGACCTGAATCGAGCTACCATAGTCATATCTAGAAATCCTAGAACATTTGTGAATTCTATGTTCAAAACAGAGATACAAGGCGAGCAAAAAAATGGCTCGTACTATTAGAAAAATATATATTGATGGAAAAGGTAGAATATAAAATGGATTTGAGAGAGTGAAAGATCCTTGGAAGAAGGCATATGAAAATATACCCCTTTCCGACGGTGAGGGGGCATTATTTTTTATAGGGAATCCGCACAAGGGAATAGAGAAAAAAGGTTGCATCGAGTCCCAAATAATGATTTACCCAATCTCTCTTTGTACTATCATAAAGAGGATCTCAGAGGAACATAATATTCTTTAACTATAGGACATCTAGTGTCAAAATTGAATTTATTGAAGCAAAGTTTCTTCAATGATGAAAATAGTTGAGAAAGATAGAATCCTATGAGGGGGGGGGGCAGTCCTATATCATCTTCATCCAAAGGGGACATGTCAAAAAAACCAAGTGACTCTAGAAAGAATTCATCGTCTAACAAATATGGGTGGACGATGCGCTTAGAAAATATTTTCCAGATGACATTATATCTCCAAATCACATTGATTGGAACAGAGTTATAGGATAATTTGGTGATATTTTCTAAGTATCATTATTGACTAAGATAGAATAGGTACACCAATGAGACATATTGTTAGTCTCTATAATAACTTCATCAAGATCCCTCATGGAATATATGAGACTTTTCTGCTACCTTGCAATGATATGTTTTTTTTTCACCCACTATTTGACTCATCCACCATACCTCTATTCAATTGATCAGTTCTAGAATTTCTCAATTCATGAACTGAAATGAAAGGTGAGTGAAATATGACATTTCATATATGAATTCATGTATTTTATCTAACAATGAGAAGAAGTGTAATATAACAAATACCATTATATGGGTTATTTTTGTTAAAATCCTATCCCCGCATCATCACTTGATATTTCTGGGTCACTAACTCCACTGATTCCTTTTATTGTAGAATAACTTAGTAGTTAATAGATTCACCACTTAGAATTCCATCCTACTACATATAAGACACCTAAGATGGACTATAACCCATGTGTAAATGAGTTTCCTCTTATATTAGAGATGTAAGAATCATATGGGAGCCTACCAAAAATATATAAAACAATAATAACATTGGTATTGGAATGGAATTGCAGTGGGTTTAGAGAGAATTAATTTTGTAACAGTGTTGGTGATCTAAGAGAAGCTGGGATGAATTGCATTGGAATACATGTTTGAGGTGGTCTATGGAGGTAAATTATAGTATCATGTCATTTATGGTGTAATGAATGATCTGTAGTTTTACTTTGAATATGGAAATGGAGTTGGTAGTATCTCTTTAGTTTGGTAGTTCATGAACCAACATGAGTGTAATTGGAATGGGGTACAATAGACATTCCACTGGTGCCCTTTGAAATTGGAGGGAGGGGGTTAATTCTCATTCATATGATTCAACTGAGTTGTAAATCCATCATTTATCCCCTTCCAATGCTCATGGAAAATCCTCATGTCTCATAATGACTAAGAGATGATGGTCATATACACTATCATCTTCATTGAACCAGAGATAGGAATGGGAATGGAAGGGGTAGGAAAATGGGGGAATGGATGTGAGAGGTTCAAAAACACTGAGATTGATCATGTTTAAGGTACTACATGATTATCATGGGGGGGGACCAATTGAGACTATTAGAGTAGAGTAATGAGGTGAAAGGTAGTATTTTTTGGTATGAGGGTTTGTTTGTTCCATTCAACTACCCTTTAGTGAACAATTTTGTATTCATTTATGATGCTATAATGATGGAACATTATCATTATTAATGTTCCCAATTAAATTTATAACTACTATAAGTGATTTTTTTGGAAACACCTATGCTTATAGGATCCTAATTCTTGCCTATATGGTTTATTCATTTTGTTAGTCACTAAATCACATGACCAGTAAATTCTACTTATTTATTAATGCACTGATTCTCTTTCATCTCTCATGTACATGGATGACTCACGATGGTAATGAAGTAAATAGTTTTATACTCCTATAGTGAATTATAATCCTTTCTTGATTTTACAATGTCTTCTTAAATGTCAGAATTCCAAAATCTATCTTAAATATTGGGGAACTAAGGGGTCTACCTACACCAGAAGTTGGTCAGAGCATTAATGTTCTAGTGACCTCCATTTGGTACATTTATTTTTTCTATAATCGAGGTATAGGAAAGAGAGTTTGAGATATCTTGTTTTCAATGTCTATATAGTATTGAAGTAGATGGAAAAGGTAATTACGTTTGTTCCTTGTTTTTCACTTTTTGGGGTTCTTTAATTGGATTGTAGGACTCAGTTCATGGAAATTTGGCACTATCATATCACTCTTCCAACGTATCAAAAGTGGGTTTGGGGAATGGATTGGTTGGTGTTCACTCCCATGTGGACTATAATGGGGTATCCATTTATCTCCAGAGTCTAGGGAGTTCATACTAATTTTCTAGAGCATCCAATCCATTTCCACATGATTAGATATTAGAAATCCATATAACCAGCATATATTAGGGCTCCATCATTAGTTATTTTGTTGCTGGAATCATTATATCTAACCTATAGATGTGGAATTAACTTCCTTACATTTGGAATAGAAATGATATATTGGAATTTTATTGGTGCTATCGCTACTCATTCTGTATGATCAGAGGGAGCTCAAAATTAAACTTGAGGCCCTAGGACCATCCATCCCATATGGAAATGAGGATGAAAAAAAAGATAAATTAAACCCTCTAAATAGAGAGGCATGATCATTTTATATCTAGGACTTTTCTAAACAGGTTCTCCCAAGATAAGGACATCACTATCCAGAGGACTCACCAGGTCACTACCAAGTATTACCTATGATACATGAAGTGTCAAAGTGAGTACCTGGGATATGTGAAATATCCTAGTGATCACTTGGGAAACCTGGACCTGAAAAATAATTAGTTACCCCACTGAAGTGTGTTCAGAACTAAGAATTTGGACAAGGTAAACCCATTCCCATATCTCATCTCATCCTCCTAAAACCACCAAGTCAATTCTAAGAGACCTAAATTCAAAGATACCTTCTCAATGGTAAAAGTTGTAATGGATTAGGTACAAGGGATTTTTTGGAGTTCTTAGAAGAGGGTTCAAAGTATTAGATATCAGAATTGGATATTTGGAAATGTTGTGCATTTCACACTGTGGGAATCATGCTAAGAAGTTGGTCATATCATCATGAAAAAGGTTGTATTGGCTAGTGGTTTCTGAATCTCATAATAAATCCATCAGCATACTCATGAATTATTTCATATTATTCTCTTCATGCAAATAATTGGCCCTTTATTGTTTGATGGTCCTCACTACTCAGCATATAAAAATTGGTGGTCTATCTATTAGGTTAAATCATGATTCGATCTAGCATGATTTCAAATATTCATAGTTTTGTAGTGGATTGGTGGTTAATTAGAGGCATTCATGATAGTTGGTTAATTGGTATGGTAGTAATGTATTGGAGAAGGATGTAAGAGAGATGGAAAATCCCAGGATTGTAAAGGTGATAGAGATGTCTCCATTGTTGTTTTTGAACTCCAACTCGATCAAACTCACCCTTCATCACCACTCTATTAACAAGACCCAATTGTTTTCTATTCAATGATATTCAATCTCATGACTATAGTGGTTTCTAAAGTCCATGTGACAATAAATGATTGCATGGATGTTCTCTAATGCATTATCCATTCAATGATATCATCAACACCATTCCCCTAGAAAGTACACCCAAACCCATGAACTACTATGTAAAAAGTAAATGATTGTAACTGCCATTATAATATACTTATTATACCCACTCTCCAAGATGAACCACCCATACCGAACACCCTAATTTCATTTCCCCAAACACCCATAGGCAGAAGAAATCAGAGACCATAGTTTGAGTTAAATCGATTCTTCTCATTTAATTGATACCCTACTGAACTACTAAAGGATATCTCAGGTACTCCATCATGCTATCAGTTATAGATTCATAGTTCGGAAGTATCAGGTTCTGCATGAAGAAAATTAACTAACCTGGTTTCTAGAGGTTCTTCATCCCAAGAAATCAAGAAGATAGTATCAGGGAATGAACCCAAACAGTTAAAAAAGTGTCATAAAAAGACTTATCAAAACTTATCTAATTTCATGAGTATGAAAATGAGTTAGGGTGGAGTTAGAAATTTTTTAGAGTGGTCAAGAATTCATTGGGATCCATGAATTATCCCAGGAACTCATTGGGTCACATCATATATCCCGGGATTTAAAGAAGGAAAAAAGGTAATCCAGATAGAAGGAATGGTTCTATATCTTTCCATTTTTCTAGATCTAGAGGATATTAAAAGATTCTTGAGTTAGTAATGATCAGTAAAACTTAAGCTAAACTTAACTAAAGTATGGGTTTCAATCACAACAAGTCAGGCATGAAATTCAAGTGAAGTGACTAGGGTACATTGCTAATTTTTAATAGTGGTGTGAGGTAGTGAGCTAGAATTAGTCCCTTTGGAAAGGGAGGATGAGAACAAACCCATTTGTTATATAAAAATATCTAGTGATGAAAGGAAATATCTGCACTTGAAAAGTGACCAGGTGAGATGAATTCCCCGATTTCAAAAGGCTATAAGAAGGGTTAAAGCATGAATGTAGAGAATTGAGGGTTCCTGGATTTTTTCCCTTACGTTAGCTCGATGGTCCAGTATTTTCATTTTCTCATGTGTGAAGATGCTACAATTAGATTAGAGTATTGAATCTAGGCGTGGATGTGATTTTAATTAGGCATAGGATGAGACCAATATAGCGAGGAAGCTCTAAGTATGGGAGAAAAGATCCTTACTTGACACCTTCCTCCATATGAAATAATGTTTGAAAACATTTTTGAAAGGTTCTTATACTATTTGTGTATAGAACTGGTCATGGAGGAAAGGAGGTGGAAGATAAAATAGAATTCATAGCAGAACATCAGTTCAATTGGGAATTAGAGAAACTGAGGGTCCCTAGGGTGTGATGTCAAATAGAAAACTACCAATTTCATTAGTGGAAATGCAAATAGGTTTTTTATCCCACTCCCATCCACCCTCAGACATTATTGAAAGGAAACCAATTTATAGTGTTTGAGTGGTACTTCCATTCATTGTAATTTTATCATAACCCCTAACACCACTTACATTCTAGTGTCTAGCATCAACTCATTGGGGGAATCAATTGGTATTGTATTTTTGCCAACAACTTAGACATCCTGCAATCCACCAAAAAACCCAACCCCACAAATTTAATGTTTTACCTTCTCACCTTACATTCACGGTGGGAACCAAAAAATCCATTCCAATATATCCATTTGTACAACACCCATTGATTCATCATAATCAAAGACCCCATCCCCCCATAAAACTTGTTCATTAAAAAACATTAATTGATACAATTGATTTTATTTTTATTTGACCACCAACCTGTTATGTCACTTGAACCTAAGGAAAAAATAAAGCCAGTCTCAATCCAAACTCAATGAGCTACCCCATTATGTCCTCAAAAAATTAATTAATTGAAAGTCATGTTCCCATAATGAACAATCAAAATTTAGAATAGGAGGAAATAGAAATATTCAACCAGATGAGATGGTTCATCGATTAAATTATTATTGTACCAAAGCAACTTATGCTACCTATTTGATGTGATTAATTACTCTTATTGATATAAAATGGGAGTAATGTGAGATTTATCTTTTCATACTATAGTGATAATGGTCCTGGTGTGACAGGTGGATTTTGAAGACACAATGAACCTAGAAAAATGAGGATGGATAGAAAAACATAGGTCATACTAGCATCACAATTACAATAGGTGCCATTCCATTTCAAAATCATCCCTAAAAAATAGTAGTTACTAGGTATAATATCATAGACTAAGAAACCATTGTAGTACTAGATCGATCTTATTGGAGAACCAAATGATGTTTTGTATGAACATATAAAAAACCAAAGATATAGTTATGAAATAGAACCCTAGACTTATCTGAGTAGTGGTAATATGAACATACATGAAACAAAAAAATTCACCCTATCAAAGATCATATGTTGCACCCAACAACCAAGTCATGAGATAGGTAGGAGTTTTGATAAGTTCTAGAGATAACAATACAGTAATGCTCGAGGCAAAAGTTGACATCAAATAGGAAGGTCAAAATGATTGATGTATGATCATTGGTATCTTAAAAAACATACTGCTCTAAGAGGTATGGGATATATCAACTAGGTTTTGTGGTTCATTGGATACTAAATCATCAATCATGAGTAACCAGTGTCCCTAAAACATTTTGATTACCATTTGTGCACTCAACTTCTTTCTCCCTCTAGGTCTGCCCTTGTCTTACCGGTCTTAGGAGGACAAGGAAATCCCTAGTTGTGACATTTAGGTTTGACTAAACAAGGATTCCCACAAGACCTGGAGACTCTTCTAGCCAAGTTCAACTACTACCTATGGACCTAGGGAGTGAACATAGAGTGAAATGGAGTACTTTGACAAGGAATGAAATCAAGATACAAGGATGCTAATTTTATTGATCCAATTAAACTCCAATGGTCGAAATGGGAGTTATTCTTATCCTATCAACTTATAGAATACAAAAAATGGTCACATCACAGTGAAAAATCATTGGACTATTTGAAAATAAACACGTTATAGGTTATAGACATCAAGTTAGACACTGATGCAACCACCATTCCACCATTAATAAAAACCATCATGAAATATCCCCTACTCCATAAATTAGTATAAACTATTGGTCCCACCACTTTTGAGACCCATTCCATTGGTCACAACTAATTATGATGTATTCATAGGAAATTTAAAAATACACCAGGGCCTAGATACTGTCATTTCATGCCATAAGTCACCTACAAACCATGTTGAGTTTTCCTAAAGTAATCATGGAATGTACCATTGGAAATTGAGTTGTGCCCCTTTATTTAATATGGATAATTATGATATATTAATAAATATTAATAAAAAATACTAATAAATTTAAAAAATATATTAACAAATAGTAGTAAACTCTATGGTTGTCCAATGGCTGTGATTGAGTTATACCTGTAGTATTATTGGTAACCATATACCTTCTTGACTATATAGACCGAGGCACTGTGGATTGAGTCCAAAGGAACATTTCATTATTTTATCAAGGTGGTGGTATAATTGGTCAATTAATCCTCATCAATTGAGTAATTGGTGGTTTCAAGTAACCTATCATTAACCCTCAATACCACATAAGCACAATATTATGTTTACCATCTCATCATATTTGAGTCGGGATCTTGCACCACATGAACAATGGGTGTTTGAACATATATATCCCTGAACTAGGAATATATGCCCCATAGGTAATGAAAATGTAATTAAATTGAGAAATATCCAATAAAATGATGTTGTGGTGTTGAGGGTGTTGGAATAATCGATGCTACTTGAGTGGTGATGGTATCACAATTGAGTTGATTGTTTGACCCCAACTTCACCACTTGATTTATATTGGCTTCCATAAGCCTTGGGGATGGAATCATAGTGTCCCAATGGGACCTATGGATGAAGTTCATTTCCAATACACTCATATCCACCCATTACCATAGATCACTGAATAGAGAGTAGCCCCAACCTCATTGAATCCAATAGTTGAACACAATTTTTCATCGACTTAAAGCACTAGTAGAACACCAAGTCAAAAATTGTTATTTCTATATATAGTGGCATTGAAAAAAGTTAAATGAATTCCCCCTACATTTCCACCATTTTGAATTGTAATCCTTTCTATTGGAAATGCATCAACCACATGAGCCATCCTAGATGTAGCATTAGAATAACATCATTGTTCAATTGCTTGCTTTACATAGTTGTTGTTGCATTGATTTATGAATTGAGAAACTGAAGTAAATTTTTGATGGATTCAAAACTATATTTATTGTGTGAAAATTGACCATTCCATCAATTGAGAAAATAGATGTAAGATAATGTTGGAACAAATATTATTTCATTATTAATGATTGAGATATTTTTCAAATTTTATTCGAAAATTTTCATCGACCATCAAGTCACTCGACCATGCATTTCATTCCCATGAATTATACATCTCCAAATACAAATAAACCAAAACCCATGGAATCTATAAAACATAAACACACTCAATCACCCATAGGGAACAAATCCACCAAAACCATCATATCAATAAGCTACTTGAAGGATTTACATGTCGGTAGAGTCAACATCGATCAGTATCAGTAGGAAAAAACCTTTAGGTGTTTCACTCCCCAGTGTCATCATTTTTATCCTCACATTGAGCCACCCTAATTTTAAATATTGGACTTTTAGTTCTAGTTATATATAAGGATACCCCATGTATCCCAGTGAGGACTTGGTCATTTCTTGGTGCTCAATAACCAGGGAGTTCCTAGATTTCATAACTAGGGACATCATGGTGGGTTGGAACAAAATGAAATTTTTTGTCGGTGTATAGTTTTTAGGATGATAAACTTCATAGTGGCATAGATAACCCAATGAAACTAGTTGTTTCTAAACAAAATAATGAGTTATCCGTCCATATAATTCCCTTTACAAATTCCCAATATGAACTTTCCCTTTGAGTGATTGGTCCTTTTATTCAAATAAATGCAAAAATTCCTCAAAAAAAATTGTTAATACATTGTATTATCTAGTATGAAATTATCCACTTTAAATAATACTATTAGAAGAATACTGAGACCCAGCCCAGAGTACTATTCATACAGCATGGGATACATAGGCCCCATGTAGTTTACTGAATTAGTTGAGAATTCCTAGCCCACAACCTGATTGGACCTAAAATATAAACATTGAAATTGTAAAAGGTTCTTGAAGGAGTACCTTCATCATTTTATATAATAGTGAGTGGGGAATGATATCATAAAAGAAGTGGATAAGCCTCATGTATTAGGGAATGTAGTGGTGCATTGAATTTGGTTTATGATGTTTCATAAAGGCCAAGTCTTCCCACTAGTGTGGATTCCTTTTTTATAGATATGAGGAGTTCCAAAACCATATTCATTGAATAAATATGGCCAAATATAATTACACATATTATATATTGGAAAATTATCCTCAACCATAACTAATGAAACTAAAGAATGAACAATTGATTCGACTTCCCCAATGCTCTAAACTGGGTGGTTATTCAATTCTAGGATCTCTACCTCCATTTAATTTTTTACACTATTTTTGCATGTGGATATCTTCTGATTTAATTCCTAAAAATAAATTCATTCCATTTGAAAAGTATTGGTACTTTCTATCTAGTTTTTTCACAGTTCATGGATGAATATAATTATTGTGGCATGTTGGGTTTGGGGATGGGGATGGAATAATTACTCCAATGTTTTTATACTATTGAAATTACTTTTCTAATCATTGGGGATCATAGACCAATTAGGGAATGTCCTTCTGTCCACTCCGTATATCTCTCAAGTTATTTGATTCATTCAAGGAATACCCTTTCATGACACGACAGGATCATCAAGAGCTCATGAAACAATCATAGGTGTTTATGCCTGGTCTTAAATGGATGCCACACTAGGGAAATCAAAATGTAGGACCGAACCATCCATGCAATTTGTAGTAAAATTTTCATTCACCTATACTTTATTCATAAAATAGAGGCATCATTTGATTAAACCTAGTAATAACCCAAGTGTGAATGAAATGTAATAATCCATTGATGTGGGATTTTATTTTAAATCCACCTATACAGATCGAGTACCTATTTTCCTTGTGAGTTGGGGTGGCTTTTTCCTTTTTTCATCTCCATTGACCATAGCTATATAGTGTCCATGTATTCTAATAAAAATATAGTTATGATAATGATTAGAATAAGTATATTGTAAGTCAACCAAAAATCCCCCTTACCATTATGGTTCCATGAATATGAGTACTTTCTTATTTCCCTATATTTGATTCAATTCAATTTTCACAAAAATAGGATACTTTATTTATACCAGGATGGTCAAAGTACTCAATTTAATCACATTCCACCTGGAGTACTTGGAGTATCGTATAACTAGGATACATGAAGTATCCTAGTGAGTGCATCATCCCCCTAGGGCAGGTCAGACCAAGAGATACCTTGGCGTATGTAGTCATTCATAAATAAAACCAAGTCATTCCTAGGTTCTCATTGACCTGGGAGGACTTGGGATACAAGAAGTATCCCAGTGAGGGCTTGGAAAAAATTTGGCCCTTTTTTTAAGTGCTAGGGAATGAGTATGGTTCTACTCATCCAACCATATAATCTATCCCTATAATTATATTCCTTAGTCCCATAGTTTATTTTCATAGTTAGTTTCAATTCATATAGAAGAAGAAGGAACCAAAAAATAGTGATATGGGATTTAATTTAGAGGATGGAAGATGTGAAAACTTTTCTCAGAATTCATAGTCCAATTTCATCAAAACCAAATTCTTGATGAAATATTTTCATGACCGTGGGATAGGAACTAGTGTGTGTGCATCAATTGAGGTGAAGAATGCTGGCATCCTGTGAAAACAAAGCAGGATGCACATCATTTCCACTAGAGGAAACTAAAGAAAAAATATGTCATATTCCATGGTAGTGGACACATAAGGAAATCACTATTCAAAATGATTGATTTGAAAAAGTGGTTCTACCCAGATGAAATAAATTAGTCTATCACTTGAAGTTATTACATTTTCATAAACCTATGTCCATAATGTCATACTCGCAAGGGTGATCATGGTGATGTCTATTTTTTATGGATGGGAGACTAAAATTTGTTGAAAAGTAATGAAATGAGGCTACTGTAATTGGATAATATCATGGTTTAGAAGATGAAAATAGATAGAGCCTACAATACTAAAAAAATTAACCCCTATCTTTATAGTTAGTTGATCCTCTCCACCCCTCAATCATTTGAGGGATTGATACAGAGGATCAAAAGTTTTCAAAATGGTTTGGAACATCCCATTGTGATCTAAATTGTGCTTCCAAATAGAGACTGTCAATTTAAGGATATGGGCACCCAAATAATCTGTGATTACCCTCTGCATGACCATAAAAAAGGTTAGAGGCCACCTTGGGATTGAAGTGGTCACAAATCATAATGAATATTTTCTTATTGAATTTGAAAACCCCATTTTTATTGATTTGGATGTTGAACATCTAGTAGAATAATATTTCTTATGGAACACTAGTGGATGACTTCATTTTCTAAAGCCCCCTATGGACCATGGATTACAACCAACACATTTTTTTTTAAATTTTATTGTCATCATTGATGACATTCTCCACCAAATCCAAGACAATTGAAATAGAAGCAAGACGAAAATCCCTATTTTCAATTAAGATGAACCAAAATCAACCCAATTTAAAGGAGAACACTTAAAACATGATGGAAAATAATAAAAATAGAGGTGAGTTGCAACTGATAAACAAATAAAGAATGATATTTTGGTTAAAGGTAGTTCATTTGTGCACAAGTTATAGTAGTTTAAGTGGAACATAGAAATCAATTGGGAGTACCACTTCAGTGTAGCTCATTGGAAAACTCTAGTACTCCAAGATGTATTTGAGTAACTGCTTGGAATTTTGGAGAAAAAAATATAATGGAACCATAAGAATCAATCAAATATCACTCATGGTGAGATAATATGGAAGAAAGCATGGTCCACCACACAATATGTGGTGAGATCACAACCTATCCCATTGAATTGATAGGGTTTTCACTATTAGAGTAGAGTAATGAATAATTATGGTAGGTCAAAGATACTCTATCTAGTTAAATTACCCAAACACTATAATGAAATTTTTCAAACATAGATCTCAAACACTTCTTGTGGATGAAAGCCTTGGGAATCATGCTATTGGACTGGAATGGATTCCATAATTGATCGGTAATCTACTCTAATGGAAATGATGATTCCCACAAAATATAGTGTCCAATCAAGAACTAGTGGAACACCCACTACTGGAATTTTACACTTTACCAACGGTTCAAAACCATTGGTAAAGGCCTGGAAACCGTTGGTATATAGTATACCAATGGTTCCCTCAACCGTGGCCAAGTAAGGAGTGACAATAGGCCTATACCAACGGTTCTGTGAAAACTGTTGGTATAGGTTCCAAAATAGAAGGTATAATAACGGTTTGCTAAAAACCGTTGGCATATGTGTGTCAAATATAACATATTCCAACGGTTTGTAAAACTGTTGGTATATGTATGTTACACTTATACCTATTGTTATAAACAGTTGGTATAGAGGGAATATGCCAAGCCATAAGTATATACCAACGGTTTTGTTATAACCATTGGTATAAACCTATACCAACGGTTATAACAAACCATTGGTATAGTTATATAATAGTATCTGTACCAACGGTTCTGAAACTGTTGGTATACAATTTCTCAGCTCTATAGCAACATGCCCCTCTCCCCTCTCCAGACTTGCAATAACACAACAACCCCTCTCCAGACCTACAACAACACCAATACAAAATCCCAATCCAAATTTTCAAAATTTAGAATTCATTCAAGAATTTAGAAATTTAGAAATTCAAATGCAATAACACCCATAAGAGAAAATGCCTACATGTGATAAGAAATGCAATAAAACCCATAACAGTATTCCAAACTCAAACCACAACACCAACACACATAAGAGTATTCAAAATTAGAATTCATTCCTCACTCAAACCACAACACCAATGCACACAAGACAAAAAACCTACATGTTATAGGAAGCACATGGGATGTTTAGTCATGGTCTTGGGTTGAGTATCTTAAAACCAATAGAAAAACTTGGGTAGAGTGGCAAGGATCATGATACCCATAAGATAGACAATTTTAGTGTTCATTTTCTTAGACCTAGGATGAGTTATAAGAAGATCATGGGATGCTAATATTTCTCTAATCATTATGTATCAATGTATAAATGGTTCTTGATGTGTTAGTGGGAAACATTGGCCAATCTCGACATATGAGTTGGGTTATCGGAATATCCTACATGTTTTTTATATATTTTTCAATTAAAATAATAGGGTATGTGGATAATTGTAATTTTCTCTCCTGGGTGTGATGTGAGATGAATCCCCATCTTGGGTAGTGGGTATGAATATTCAATTAAGTATTTCGTATTGGGTTCCCAAAGGGACTTTGGATTGGTCCTAGAACCCACTATTTGAGTATGGGATTGAGGTGATCCATGGGGCTATGGTGTCACCAAATGTATTCCTCACCATTGGGGTATTTTTATGAGACTTTGAAACATATTTTTCAATAATCTATGTGTAGCCTTGTTGACCAATTTGTTATATGGTATGCTTGAGTGTTCATAGATTTCATATGAAATCACTATATGATATTTATTTTTTGTATGTTATTGTATAGAATGAACAACCCATGATTGGCAATTAGAACATGAGTGTTGGTTCATGTTCATGATGAGATGTTGAGACTCATTTCTAATATAATTCAGGTTTTTCTATATATACTATGACCCATTGTGTTTCAATCTATGCCTTGTGAATAGTTTCTTCTAATAACGTATGACCAATATACCATATTTTATTTTTTATCCCTTAAATTTAATAATCTATGTGTAGACTTGTGAAGATTTTCCGTATTTCAGTTGTTGTTTTCACTTAAAATGTTGTCTGTTTCAAACAAAAGTGAGACACTTTGAGTGATACCGGTCACACTATGCCTCATATTGAGGTGGGTTTGACTCTTACTCGTCACAAATGATCCATGGATCATTGAGTGTGGGGGATTTCCGGGGTGGGGGCTGTCCGGGGGGTGCGGGGGGCTCTCTGGGGGTGAGGGGGCTATCCGGGGGGGGAGGGGGGCTGTCTGGAGTGAATTTTTGAACACCGTGGTCACACGACACCTCCGATTGACATGTAGTCTAGCCGAACATTTCAAAATTCACCCACCCTTTTTTTCGTCTGATTTCATGGCATTCTGAGGTTGTTTGGCTGGTTTCGACCA
Source organism: Viscum album (assembly GCA_963277665.1). NCBI lineage: Eukaryota > Viridiplantae > Streptophyta > Magnoliopsida > Santalales > Viscaceae > Viscum > Viscum album. The sequence goes on along the minus strand of OY728123.1, from coordinate 1,437,599,512 downwards.
CCCCACACACGTTTTTCAAGCACGCCAAACACCTAAAAAACACATATTCAGTTGTGCCGCACAAACCGCGAGTCTGAATAGTTAAAGGGGATCTCTTACATGACCCAAAGTCCTAACGAACAAGGTCCAGATAGTGTTGATCTATACACCAGAAATATTCTTAGAGATTTTAGTTTCTAAATGTAAGCTCAACTAATAATAGACATATCAAATGTTTGATGTCTAATCTATTATATAAATCATCAGTATTAATCGATGATTTATTAATTATGGACTAATAATTTCTCCTATGCAACCCAAAATTACTAACTCACTCATTCTCAGGTCCTTTGATCCTAACCCTTTGTTATTTATCTAGATTAGAAAATTTAGAGGATTTGAGATATAGTGTCCCTCACATCTACATCAAAAACCACAAAAATTATTACTGAGTCATTATAAAGAATGAAATAAAGGTATGATACATGAATTAAGTATAAAGCTCCATACCCAATGTTAGAACTAATAATGAAAAATAGGATAGATTACAACATTTTACTAGGGCTTAGAACCCTCAACCAATTCATTTTGGAAGTGGGACCATTAATTTCTTATGTTAAGCAAGGAATAGCCAACCAAATCATTTTCCTACATGACAACATGTGACTCAGAACTGGTGGGTACCATACACCACTCCGTGGTAAGATAATTAGTGTGATATTAGAGGTATTTTTATTTTATAACTTAGTAATCTTCCAAAATCCTTCTCCAAAAGAAGTTGACAATGGAAATTAATTTCAGTGCCAACAACTCTATAGGTCATGATGGTAAGAAACTTGTGTTTCTAGTGTTTGACATTGATTGGTGTCAATAACTAGGGTAGTTTGATGTAACTTAATCAAATACTCATTTAGAAGATGAAATAAATGAGATACATTTCCATATAACATTCATCCACACCTGTGGATACATTGATTTTCCTCACACTGATATGAATAACCTCACATCATAGTGTTTCCACTCTTGATGCCAACGAGAAACTGATACTGATACTGAGGTAGTATTAGGGGTTCAATCAGTCCAACTTTAATTGACTCAACCAAGATTAACTCTTTATTTACACTTAATAAAAAAGAACTATATATAATAAGGAAGAGAAGAAGAAAAAAATGGTGAATTGCGCATATTCTACTCTATAATAAGGATGTAACTCAATGTGATAATGGATACAATGGAAGAGAACATGAAAATTGATGTGATGGATTGGCTTAAAATATGACAGAAATTTACAATAAATTGAGTGAATAGAGAGGATTAGAGAAACCCTATTTCCTGGTATAAGTTTTTTTATTGGAATAATATACCCCACCTCTTATCCTAGCTGAGATTATAATAGGATATGGTAATCACCTATGTGAACCATTTTTTCATTTTTCTTGATACTCCATTACCGAGTATAATGTTTATCTTATATGATAATGGAGGAAGAACATTTTTTCTTATTATTTATTCCTTTGGAACCCTTAGTATAAAAAAGATATGATACTGCCAACACATTTCTCATCAGATAGTTTCTATAATATTAATGCTCAAGGATTTATGGATGGGATGACATGCTACTGCTAAATATCCCATATTATTATTTTCACATGGTTGACCTTGAAAATTATATTTATGGTTGAGAGCACATTACATAATGCATGTCAATAACAGATCATTCTCTTTATTCTCTTTATTTATTTATTTTATTTTCATTGATTTATTCATTCATTGTTTTATTATTTATTTACACGATATAGTCAATGAGATGAAAAACTATTAGAATCAAGGTTTTGTAACACCAAACTAATGGTTTCATGGTTTATAGTCCACATTACACTCATACGATGGCATGTGAATTCCTTTGTGAATAAACCAACTTAATTCTATTAACCACAATCATTATTTGATTCCCTTTGAAAAAAAAGATCATGGCTTATCCAAAAGGACAACTCGTAGATCCTATTGAAGAAAATACATTCTCAACTATAATAGCCTGATAGTGGATTTTCCTTTCTACTAATCCTTTGGTTCGTTAGGGAATGGATGTATAAAAGAGAGGTCTTCTATAGTGAACCAACTGGGTTTTTATTGCACAACTATAGTGGTTTTGACTCAAAAACACACAAATACTGAACAAAGGGTATGTAGTTTATGGGATAAATGGTTAAATGGTGTACCTTATTGTACAAATGGGATTACCTTGTTCTACCTTTAGTAAGGGATGGAAATGACAATCCCAAATAGACTCAATATGGACACCAAATTGAGATGATACTAAGAAAGCTTGATTCCATTTGATATATGGATTTAAACTTGACCAGCATGTCCCAAAAATCAATGGATTATTCCCCTTACATACTTATAGTCATTCTGTATTCACTGACTAACATTCCTATGCTCCCATTGAAGCACTTCTTTCATCGATCACTAATAGCTAGACCTCCCCATTATTATGAACGGATATGAAGATGTTCCTCCCACTATATGATCCAAATGTAGAGGTCATGGATGGATTATCGATCCAATCCTTCCAACATATCTTATAAATAGTAGTGATACTTTTTCATTAGGAGAAGAAGAGAGACGCATGGATGTGATCCACTTTATGGTTTGATTGTGGGGGATTTATGTTGTGAACAATCATGAACATAGGGATACCATTTTCACTCTTACCAAAAAATACCAATGGTTACCTCATCCGTAAATGGGTAGAAACCTACATTCCAAAGGAAGTTGGTGAATTGGGGTTTTAGGTCCAATGAATCATGGAGACTCACATTGGTTGGGAGGATGGATGGTTAGGATCATAACACCATTGGGGGGGGGGGATTATTTATTACTTCAAGACTCTCTCATAACACCTTAGGAATGCATCCTACATTTCTGGTTAATATAGGAATCATAGTTTTAATAGTTCAATCACACACATCGGATTCTCCCTAAGGTAGATTCCCTTATGTTGAGGCTAATGTGCCAAGCCACTCATTGGGGATTTACATACATATGTCTCCCTTGTTGATGGAGACTTGTGATGCGAATAGTATGATTATCACTCCCTAAGCATGCATGATCTATTCTCAGTATGAGAAATAAGGGATGAAAAATGATCAATATCATCACTTAAAGATTCAGAGACTTATATACTGGGATAATCCTATGGAGATCAAACCTTGAAGATGTGTCCTACGTATCCTAAATATGGAATAGATCAGAGTTGTTGTAGTTCCTTCAATTTGGGTTTACACTATGAGGGTTTGCTGGCTATTGGGATATATCATTTTATGTCACTGGTCGGGGATTACATTCTTAGTTTTCCTTGGTGAACTTTTTTGCTGCCTGACATGTGTCGATTGTCCGCTTTTAATTCTGATACATAGGACAATATTTGTGTGAATTATCTAAAGAAAACTAAATGTACCAGTTATTCTTTCTAAATTACTTCACATAACTCGAGTGTCATATCCAAAGGTTTTCACAAGAACAAATTAGAATTTTCTAGAGGAGATCATAAGATCCAGGCGGTCTGTTTAGGAATACTTTTCATGACATGGCTGGCTAGTCTAGGGGCGTCACATGATCCAGCTAACTTTACATAGTGTGAGTCACAAGAGTTGTCTTGACACATATGGAGTATATCACAAGATTTAATAGGACATGTCTTGGAGGGTTTCACACATACCGGATAACATACCTATAGGGAATCACGATACCTATCGAACATGTCTAGAGGGAGTCATGATTATCAGCTCTGTTTCCCTGAGGGTATCGCGAGGTCTTAGTTGACATGTGTAGAGGCATCTATGGGGAATAGATGGCATGATCCTGTTCCATTATATGAGTCAAGAAAATTATATGAAGGACATCATGAGGCTTGGGTGACTGGACCATAGTGCTTTATGATAATAAAGTGGTATGCCCAGGGGGAACCATGTTCCCTTCTCTGACATGTCTGGAAGACATTGCATGTCCTGGGAGGCATACTAAAGAAGTAACGCGAGATCCTGATTACATGTCCTGATGTTGTCCCATGTCTTTGATGGATGACGCGAAGCACATGTGGGTCAACATACATGTACTTTTTGTATATGTATTTCCCCTTTTGTCTTTGTTCATGTCCTTTTATTTAAAATAGTTTTTATTTATTAAGTATCAATTTATTTTAAGTCTTTCATGATTTAGTAGACATCCGAGATGTTCCTCATGTGTCCTTCATGATTCCTTTTGTGTGATCTATGAATTATCACATGAAGTTAATTATGAATGGTGCATGATATCTCTGGCTATTCACAAGTATATTACCTGTTGGAAGACTTACTGGTTGTGGGATTAGTCTCTCTATGAAAAATGGTCGGGTGCTTAGATGTACTGATGTGCCTTGATGTGAAACATCTAACCCCTTTATCTGAGGCTGTGTTAGCAGGTTTATAGGCCACTCCACCCAAATTTATTTCCAATTTATATAAAATATCTAGCACAAATCATGGTTAAAGTCGAAAAAGGGGTATAGTGCCACACGTCTTCATAATCCTTTGTCATGGATCACTCAGAGGGTATCACCTGATTTTTAGCGACCATGAGTCCCTCTCTTAAATGCCTCCATTATTGGTTTTTTCGAATTAATGGGGACTTGTTTAATCATGTGGGAATGTTGAAGGACTTCTATATATTCATATTGACATGTCCAATGGACTTTTTGAGATCAAAGTGTAACTTGAAAGGCATTCGATAGATTCTCAATTCCTTGATTGGGAAATTTTATGAGGCAAGTTTGGTTTGTATGGGGGTCTCCAAAAAATCAGATTGGCTTGTCCAGGATTCTCATGGGACCATGCTCCAGACTTCCTTAGCATAGATCATAAGTTTTACTATAGCTAGTGCTTCCAAATCCTCCCTCTCTTAGTTCCGTTGTTTATTTTATAGAGGTAGGGAGTCACAAGAGGTTGCACGAGTATTATAAAATACAATTAGTCTATTTTTTGTGGATGCATTTCATGAAAAATGGGGGTCATATGGAGGTTTGTGAGCATTTTTTGTGAAAATCCATCCGTTTTACTTAGGGATCCAAAAGGCATGTGCACCCTTTATGAGACATACTTGAGGCTTTCTATGCGATTAGTATAACATGAAAAATAGATTTCACGAGTGGGGTGGTAATTTCACTAGTGTATTGTGGTTTCTTGTGGACCACCAAGAATGTGTCACATGTCTTACATTATCTTGAGTAGTCTCCACCTCCTATATTTTACATCCTTTGTTTCATTTTACCAATGATAACTTTTCATGTGAATTTTATTTAATTTTGTAAAGGACAGTTACCCTTCCCATCAGGGATGAGTCTCATGATGTTCACGATTACTAGAGGCCTCCCACTTTGGATATTTTCCATCATATTTTCAAAGTATTTTCAGTTTGTATTGTAGTGTGCTTGCTATTGACAAACTTCTTGGACTATGGGAGCTTATCTGGATGCTGTCGTGTGACCACTAGTTGTCTGGAGCACCTTTGAAAGAGGTAGAGGTATTTTGAAAGGGGGTTCAGAGGGATTCGTTGTAGGTTATGTGATGTGTTTGGAGTCTTTAGGTGACCTTAAAATGGTCACATTATCATGAGTCTTTTGAAGGATCACATGATTAACATTTCTCAGACACCTAATTATTCCATTGGCTCTGTATGGAAAACAATACCCATATTTAGGTATTTTTTCCTCTTTGAATTTGCAAATTCTCATTTGGAAGGTGTTAAAAAATACCCCCCCCCCACTCAGGAGCGACGCCCATGGGGAAAAGGTCTCATTTATGAGGAATGAAAATGCCTGCATATGTTTTTGGAAGTGTTGAAAATTGGTGTATTATGTGGCATTTTGTCTTCCAGAAGAATCTTGGTATTCCGAAAAATTCACTATGTATAGGAGGGGGAGGAGAGAGATTCATTATACCAGTTATCAATTTTTCATAATACTCTTTTCTTGCCTCTCTCTCAAGAACGTTCCAAAATATGCAATCATGAGTCCCCATCATGAGCCTTTGTCGTGAAATCTATCCCACAAGATGATTTTTTCTCAAGTTCTTATTTGAACTAGCTACAAACTATATTTTAGTAACATATTGAACTTTTACCATGAGGTAATACAATTGTTTTGAGTTTTTTTAAGGTTTCTATGGCTTAATCATATGATCGATTAACCATCATTTGATTCACGTGATCATGTCCAGGTCACATGATCATGAGTATCCAAAGGGGTTATGTGATTATGCGATGACTTTTGGGGGTTATGTGACCCATGATTCCTTCATAGGTTAGGTGATTCTTGAACCCTATTGGGTGAATCACAAATTACAGGTTGATTAATACACTATGAATGATGCCACCATGATTTTATGTCTTTTATTAACACAAGATTTCATATTAACATGGTTTAAAATATTCCACTTACTTATTTTTAAATGGATTTCAGTTCTCACTGATCTTCCCATAAGATTTCTAAGGAAGAAAGGGCAATGATGGATCTTCATGATGCTATAGTGTTAAGAATATATCCTTATTTATATCATTATATCGGGTCAGAATGAAAGATCCTGATAACATTTATAGGGTTAATGTTATCAAAATATCCCATTTTAGACTTTTTTCCACTTTATGGATATGGCCTTACTGACTAAGATTCCATTACTCCACTAACATCATCATTTAAACTATATTCTTAGATTTAGATGACCCATAACACTATTCAAGATAATATCTCCCTGGGAGGTTACTTTATCTACTAGCAGGATCATGGTGATGGGAATATATTATCATTCATTCCCACAGAATTCAATGGGATTGATATTTCACCTAAAGAGGATGTTCATATGTATCCCTCAATAATGTAGAAATATGTTTCTAATCAAGATTTTTTGTGGGATACTAATTGGGTTTTCTAATCAGGAGGTAGTTGTATCATAGTCTAGGGATATCCCTTATGGTTATAGTATATTGCTTCTAAATACACTAAGGAATTGAATAAAATTGGAATGTATAAGGCTATCTAGATGTCAGAGAAGTCCACCTATTGCAAAAAGGGTCTAATGAAGGAGATGTTCAATAATTAGAGACCATATATAAACACCTTCCACCTTACACATGTATAGGTGGGTATAAGTCTTTGGTTTGTAGAGAATAGTTTTGGTGAGCCAATATTTGGTGGTATGTATGACCAATTATTTCCCCTATGATTGACATTTGATGATTCAACAAAGACTCCTCCTCTAAATTTGTAACTAATTAAGCTACCTAAGAAAGCCCTTCCAAAGGGTGTGATTCATGGAGTGAATGTACCTTTCAAGACACTAGAAGAATTCTTCATCAAGAATATGAGTTCCAGGACAAAAGCTAAAAGGCCAAAAGAATGTCTTATGAATGATTCCCACACCACGCCTGGCAATTACTAAAACACTATTGAAGAAGGGAAGTTTAAAGAATGGGTACGTAATGTTGTGCTTGGTATCGATCAATATATTCACCTAGCTAGTTTTTTAATTATATATTTGGGTATGTACTTACTTAACATGAAGGAAAAAGGTGGATTTGGAGTTTCCACTTTCTCGGTGGTGACCTCTATGGATGGGGGAGCATATCGGGCTAGCCATCCCTATGCTAGCCGAACTATATCACCTTCTGCATCATGTTTATAATAGAAATTTAACATAAAGGATTTTGGGATCCTTACATGTATTATGATATTGGATAGGAGCTCACCTGAGAGTTTATGATTATATGAACATTTAGGATATTTTCAATTCTATTTTTATACCGTACATGCAGTGCATCTACAAGGTGAGACCCACCCCATTGAATATTTGGGATGTTAAAGATTATATAATATGCTATGATAGTTTCCCTTTTAGAACTAACATTTTGGTACCTATAGGGGACAAAAATTATAGTAGTGAGGCTAGTCTTGATGTACGATCTTTTGTGGTATCAATTTACAAAAGAGTTATTTCCACCCATATTGACAGGGAACTTATCTATGAGTGGTATGCACCCTACCAGTTCAGGCTTCAGTTCTTGTGTGTTAAATAAAGATGTCCCCAATCTATCTGTGTTTGATATGAGGATCATCTGATTGTAGTTTTCCAATTTTGGCTAATATTTACTTGGGATGAGAGCAGTGCTAGATTAAACATTCCCTCCATGTAATACAACGATATTTTTATCTCATGAATATGTTGAGATTTGGGTTCTCTCATATCCCAGTGGGAAGTTATCTTGATTGGTAAGTGAATATTTCCAACCACCAACAATAGAGCATATTCCCAGGCCTGGGAAACAACTGGCTTGTAATGGTCTCGTAGCCCCGGAAGCACCTCCCAAGGAAGTCAATCACTTACCATTGTCAGAAGAGGTTCCTTATGAAATGATTAAAATGAACATAGCATCAGGGCGTGAGGCTGCAAAAGTGTTATTATTTCCTATTGGATATCAACATTGGGTAGTTTGGAAGGCACATATATTAGAATCTGAACACTGGAGTTTATTAGAGTACTTAGAGGTGATTTTGGAATATTTTTCTCATATCACTGCGCATTGTGGTGTCACCTTTAAAACCATTGTGAGGAGATTAGGACCTTACTTTGAGACATTGACATCACATTGGTGAGTGTAATGGGATAGCTATTTTTATCCTCACTACTCCACCAATTATTTGTCTAGGGAACACTTCAAATTGCTGAAGATGAACTGTGTTACCCTATCAATGAGGAAGCGATATGTCCTGGCGTATAGTGGTTCTCAAAATTTCATAGTTCTATTTAAAATATATTGATGTCTTTTATATATTTCGACATAATGGAAGGCTACTGAGGACCGTTAAGTCCTGATGTCCCTATAATATACTCCTCATGGTATGACCATGGGATACGAATTTGGTAGGTAACATAGAACCAATGATGAAGGGTCCCTAGATCGAAAGTCTCAAATGAGGGAAGTGATTTCCGCTTCTAAAGAAATAATTTCAACTTTATCACATTATATTGGGACTTCCTCAGAAGATATGGAGAAGAAGAAAGGGAACCGATTTCCATTTGGAAATCCTTCTCCTCTGAATTCTTCAAGTAAGTGCGACTTTTCACTATCTTTTTATCATGGATCATTATTATAATACATTATGATTTGTCAAAAAGGTGAAGGTACCCATCAAGATTTCTTAGAAAATAATGTTTCTATTTTTAGGAATATAGGTGAGTGTTTTGTTGCTCCTTACAACCCTTTTTTATCAGTACCAACCTATAAAGAAGCAAAATTGGATGAGGATTCCATTATATCATGTATATATTCTACTAAAGACTTTTCAATGATTTTACCCTTTGATCTAGTGTGGGTGGATGCACTCTTGGAGGATACAGACACAAGTAGCTATTCTACAACCGCATTAGCTATGATGGAAGTGAATTTTGATTAAGTTGAATACCTCTTAAGGAATGGATAATTTTTTTACATGGCATGTTATTATCATTTTTCTCCTGTAGTCCTCATGGATGATTAGTAGATTATTTGTTCTAAAAAATCACCAGATGTTTCGTGAATATGCTCATCATAAGAAGGAGTTTCTTCTTCCCCTAAGTATTTTGTTGGGGTATTGGATTTCTCCACTGACATGATAGATAAATTAATGTTTTTATCCTTTTTCATACTTTCTGATTACCAAATGATACTATATTTTTTATCCTATACCTAATGATCCCTTGTGCCTTTTACTATAGGATATTTTTCATGATGTTTAGGGGATTTAGTGAATTCTTCCCTAGGTATTTCTATGACCAGATATACCAATGTAGATTCTAGTTATCTTCCTCATCATCGAGTATTGTGAGTACAACTCTTTCATTGAGTTAACCGGTCCCGACATATATCTCCTTTACCAAAATGGGTTTTAGTGATGGTTCAGGGTCTACATCATTCTAACAGTTGATGAGGAGACACACATGGAGAGAGGTATTTCCCTTAGTTTCGGATACCCCCTAGTAGGATTTGAAGGATCAGTTAACTCACCTCCAGTTTATGTTTCCTACCCTTGTCTATAAGGGTTTCAATTATTCAACCGATCATGATTGGTTAAAGGAAGTAGTCTCTCTCTGAGAATAGAAGATGGCCCTAAAATTGAGGGAGATAGCTACTGAGGAATCCTCTTTGGTGAAGCAAGAATGGGATGAGGAATTGATAGAAGCCTCCCCTTATGAAATAGAGGAAACAACTTAACAGGACATAGTTAATGTTGGGTTGATTGAAATTGGACGTTTTCAGTTTGAAATTGTTGTTCTTTAGTCTTAGATCAGCCGTATTCAAGAAGAGTTATCCAAATTCCAACACTCTCTCCAAATATCAGAAAATGATGTGATATATCAATAAGGACTTCTTGATGTGGATTAAAATTCATAGATTGATTCCATTTCCATAGAATAGGGGTTGCAATAGGTATTGAGGGAAGAAACTGATTCCAAGGAACAACTATGAAAATTCGTGGATTCCCTAGAGTAGATATATGTATAGCTTAAGAACTCATCCGATCAAATGATTTTATGGAAGCATAAACATGAAATATTTATTGAGATCATATATTCATAGGAAATTCTCCAGTATGTGATGATTCAAGATTTTTCATGGTTTCAATGAATAGGTTTGATGAAATATGCATGTGTTGTCTAGTTCCATTTTATTCATGATATAGAATATATCTATTTTCTATGATATTATAAGAATCAACAAGGAAACCTATCCTTTTCATACCATCAAGTAGTCTATAATTTCAGGATCTAAATATTTAAATCATTAGAGATTCCTTTAAATATGTACACATGAACTCCCACCAACACAAACTTCTCTACTAACGTATATGTTCCAATTATCTTGAGATCACTTGATTTCTAGATGGACTATTTTAGTGGGATACATGTCCCCAAGGGAGAGCCTACATATTTTTCCATAGTTGATTGGCTTGGTTAGAGAAAATTAATTTTTCTAAGGACATATAGTGGGCCTTGTAGGATTTTTTGGGTGGTCTTTTAGCTCAAGAAAATTATCGTATTTTTATTTTAGAGTATATTATCTCAAATATTATATATCATTTGTTTAGTTTTTTTCACTTAGACCTTCTATTGATATAGTATAAGGTATTTTATATTGTACCTATTACTTCTTTAATATTGGGTCTTTTATCTTGCACCTCATATCTCTTTATATTGGGGTATTTTAGCACGAACATGATATTTATTTAGTTTAGGGTCTCTTTTCTCAGACTTGATGCCTCTTTAGTTTGTGGTATTTTACCCTAGAAAAGATTTCTCTTTATTTTAGGGGATTTTAACGTGGGACTTATATTAGTTTATTTTAAGGACTTTCATATCTAATATGCTATTGCTTTATTTTGAGGTCTTTTAGCTCATAATTGATATTACATTAGTTTAGGGTCTTTTAGATCAGACCTTTTGGTGTGCTGTAATTTAGGGTATTTGAGCTTGTACCTTTCGTGTCTATGGGATGAGGAATACATGTGGGGTATTTCATGTAACATTTTGTGATATTAGGTTTCACCTAGATGTCACCAGGGGCTCATAAGAATTATAAATCCCTTTATATTAGGCCAGGATATCACTGGTTGGTGGGTCTCAAGCCATTTTATCTTAATAACATGGCTGAATCAAGAAATCTATTATCCTTTTCATGGGTCATGGAAGATTTATGGAATGAAATATGGATGGGGGTGAAATACTTGGGATTTTATGTCTTCCTGGATAGTTGTAATGTGGGTGATATAAATCCTGACACAAAATCTTGAGTCTATGAATACGGGATAGGGTACAAATACTTGGTATTCCCTATAATAGTTTGATATGTTGGCTTCCACATCGGTTTCATCGGGGCTCCAAACTATTAGAAGATACTTTATTACAAGGAGGATATGCATTTAAATGGTTGTTTTAATCCCTTATGGTTCTATATCATCGACAAGAAAAGATGATCTCCACTTCGTCACAAGGGTCATGAAATATTTTTCAAGACTTAAGCATCAGGATAATGATTTTTGGTATGGAAAGATGGCTATCAGTGATGGGTTCTGGAACCCTAGGGAAATCCAACTCTTATGTTATACATCCAGATCCCTACACCTTATGGTTTCCAATCATGAGGTGTGGGCCATAAAAGGTTCAGGAATGAAGTTCCATATTCCAACCTTGAGAAAGTGTAAAAAACATGGTGATGGAATGTCAAGGATGTCAGATATGCTTGAAATGTTTTGTATGGCAATTTTAAATCATAGTCTAAAGTTCTCATGTCATGAGGAAGGTATGGGACATTCAAACATGGGATATCCTAAAACACTATCAGGTACTAAGGTCCATTGTGATGTCATCAAGATCACAAGAATATGAAATCCATTTATATCAAACCCAAATGTATCTGGTTGGTGGATTTAATCCCTTCTACATTAATATAATGGTCTAGCCATGTAATCCGTGACAATAGACATATACCAAGGGTTTGAGATAAATTGTTGGTATATGTGAATAAGTCTACTCTATACCAATGGTTTATGTAAACCGTTGGTATAAAGTTATTATACAACACATATTCCAACGGTTTCAAAACCATTGGAATATATTTTTTAGTCTTCCATCCAAACCTATACCAATGGTTTAAACCATTGGTAAAGGTTTTTACCAACAGTTCTGAATTGTTGGTAAAAAAATACATACAGAACCTATACCAACGGTTTAAAAAAATTGGTAAAAAAATATACATAGAACCAATACCAACAGTTTAAAACCATTGGTATAGGCTTCGCTGTACAATTCACACAGTATCCTGCTATGTGTGCTGCTGTGTGAATTGTACAAAATACATACAATGCAATACATAATAAGGATACATAATTAAAAACTGATAATTAGAAGGATATATAATTTAATAATCAATTATGAATACAATACATTAAAAACTGAATACGTAATTATATGTGATACATAATTATAAAAACAAACAAAATTGCATTTTTTATAACACATACACTGTTGAATTCATAAATTAGAATCTAATAAACCAAAATAAGGAAATTAATAAATGAATTCAACCAAACACAAATATAATTTCATGGTTTGTTGTGGGTGTCTTTGAACTTAGTGATGATGATAATGGGTGTGTATCAATAAGCTTGTGTGACTTAGGGGATATAGTTGCCCTTGGGGAATTAAATTTCATGTGTTTTAGAATAGGGGTAGGAGTTCCTCAAATGAGAAGTGGATTTTGTGAGTCTGGACCATGGATTTTTTTTGCTAATGTATCAACACAATCCGAATATATTTGGTCGGTTTTCCATATGCCAGTTGTTTTTACATAAAATGATGTTCATTTTAAACAAAAGATATACAATTAGAGTGATACTGGCCACACCGTGCCTCATATTGAAATGGGGTTGACTCGTACACATCACATATGACCCATGGATCATTTTCCAAAAGTATCAATACAATCTGAATGCATTTGGTTGGTTTTCCATAAGCTAGTTGTTGTTTTCACTTAAAATGTTGTCCATTTCAAATAAAAGTGAGACACTTTGAGTGGTACCGGCCACACCGGGCCTCATATTGAGGCTTATTTGACTAGTACATGTCATAAATGACCCATGGATTGTTTTTATAAAGTATCAACACAATCCAAATAAGTTTGGTCAGTTTTCCATATATCAGTTGTTTTTACACAAAACAGTGTCCATTTTAAACAAAAGAGAGACACTTAGAGTGATACCGGTCACACTGTGCCTCATATTGAGCCGGGGTTGACTCTTACATGTCACAAATGACCAATGGATCATTTTACTAATGTATCAACACAATCCAAATGCATTTGGTTAGTTTTCCGTATGCCAGTTATTGTTTTCATTTAAAATGTTGATCATTTCAAAAAAGGTGAGACACTTTGAGTGGTACCGGCCACACCGCACCTTGGATTGAGGATGGGTTGACTCGTACACATCATAAATGACTCATGGATAATTTTACTAAAGTATCAATAGAATCCAAATAAGTTTGGTCTGTTTACTGTATAACAGTTGTTGTTTTTACATAAAATGATGTCCATTTTAAAAAAAAGAGAGAAATTTAGAGTGGTAATGGCCACACCATGCCTTAGATTGATGTGAGGTTGACTCGTACACATCAAAAATTTCCCATGCATTGTTTTCCTAAAGTATCAACATAATCCGAATGCGTTTGGTTTGTTTTCCGTATGCCAGTTTTTGTTTTCACTTAAAATGTTGTCCATTTCAAATAAAAGTGAGACACTTTGAGTTTTACCAGCCACACCACACCTCGGATTGATGTAGGGTTGATTTTCACACGTCACATATGACCAATGGATCGTTTTCGTAAAGTATAAACACAATCTGAATATTTTTGGTTTCTGTATGCCAGTTGTTTTTACTTAAAACAGTGTCCATTTTAAACAAAAAAGAGACACTTTGAGTGATAACGGCCACACCGTACCTCGGATTGGGGCGGGGTTGACTTGTACATGTTAGATATGACTCATGGATCATTTTTCTAAAGTATCAACACAATCAAAATGCATTTGGTAAGTTTTCTGTATGCTAGTTGTTGTTTTCACTTAAAATGATGTCCATTTTCAACAAAAGAGAGACACTTAGAGTGGTACCGGCCACACCGTACCACTGATTGACACAGGGTTAACTTTTACACATCCAAAATGTCCCATGGGTCAGTGTCCTAAAGTATCAACATAATCCGAATGTGTTTGGTTGGTTTTCCATATGCCAGTTGTTGTTTTCACTTAAAATGATGTCCATTTTAAACAAAAGAGAGACATTTAGAGTTGTACTGGCCACACTGCACCTTGGATTGATGCGGGGTTGACTCCAACACATCAAAAATGTCCCATGGATCATTTTCATAAAGTATCAACCCAATCCGAATACGTTTATTTTGTTTTACATATGCCAATTGTTTTTACTTAAAACATTGTCCATTTTAAACAAAAGAGAGACACTTAGAGTGGTACCAGCCACACCGTGACTCAGATTGATGCAGGGTTGACTCTTACAGATCACAAATGTCCCATGGATCGTTTTCCTAAAGTATCAACACAATCCGGATTCATTTGGTTGGTTTTCCGTATGTCAGTTATTGTTTTCACTTAAAATGATGTTCATTTTAAACAAAAGAGATACAATTAGAGTGGTAACGACCACACTGTGCCTCGGATTGATGAGAGGTTAACTCCTACACGTCAAAAATGTCCCATGCATCGTTTTCCTAAAGTATCAACACAATCCAAACATGTTTTGTTGGTTTTCCGTATGCCATTTGTTTTTACTTAAAACATTGTCCATTTTAAACAAAAAAGAGACCCTTGGAGTGGTACCGAACACAAAATGCCCAGATTATTGTGGGGTTGAATCTTACACGTCACATATGTCCCATGGTTTGTTTTCCTAAAGTATCAAAACAATAAAAAAGCATTTGGTTGGTTTTCCGTATGCCAGTTTTTGTTTTCACTTCAAAAGATGTCTATTTTAAACAAAAGAGAGACATTTAGAGTGGTACCGGCCACACCACACCTCGGATTGATGTGAGGTTGACTCCTACACGTCATAAATGTCACATGGATCGTTGTACTCAAGTATAAACACAATATGAATACGTTTGGTTGGTTTTCCTTATCCCAGTTGTTTTTACTTAAAACATTGTCCATTTTAAACAAAAGAGAGACACTTAGAGCGGTACAGGCCACACCATGCCTTAGATTGGTGCAGGGTTGACTCGTACACATCAAAAATGTCCCATGGATTGTTTTCCTAATGTATAAACACAATCCAAATGCATTTGGTTGGTTTTCTGTATGCCAGTTGTTGTTTTCACTTAAAATGATGATCATTTCAAATAAAGGTGAGACACTTTGAGTGGTACCAGCCACACCATGCCTCGGATTGATACGGGGTTGACTCTTACACGTCACAAATGTCCCATGGATCATTGTGATAATGTTTAAATATAATTTAAATACATTTGGTCCGTTTTATATATGTCAATTGTTGTTTTCACTTAAAATGCTGTCCATTTCAAATAAAAGTGAGACACTTTTAGTGGTACCGGCCGCACCATGCCTCAGATTGAGGCGGGGTTGAGTCGTACACGTCACATATGACCCGTGGATTGTTTTCCTAAATTATCAACATAATCCAAATATTTTTGGTTAGTTTTCCATATGCTAGTTTGTTTTCTTAAAAGGGTGTCCATTTTAAAAAAAGAGACAATTTGGGTGATACCGTCCACACCATGCCTCATATTGCGGCAGGATTGACTCGTACATGTCACATATGACTCATGGATCGTTTTGATAAAGTATAAACACAATCTGAATGGGTTTGGTCAGTTTTACATATGCCAGTTAGGAAAATCATGCAACAATAGTTATAATATCACATACTAAAACTATAGACGTTGTGCATGATGTGCATTCCCTGGTGCATGGTTAGGTAAAATCATGCGCATTGATTATAATATATATCTCTATATAGTTGGTACATACCTTGTGGGATGGACTTAAATTTTTTATTAACTGTGATTCATAGTGTTTTTCTATGCCAACCAGGGTTCTAAGCTCCGAACAAGCCCCAGAAGCCCCATAAACCATTATAACATCATTAGGCTTCCATATTTGGTAAAAAATAAAGAGTTATATTGAATTCAAAAATATTCATACCAGAGTGAAAAACCAGGTTCAAAAATAAAGAGTTATACTGAATTCAAAAATGCAATGGATCAATCTGCCCCTGATCACCATCACCATCACCATTGTCATCATCAGCCTCATCCTCACTGCCATCTCTGTCCTCATCATCGTCCTCGTCATCGTCCCTATTCTCATCCTCAGCCCCATCCTCACCCTCAGCCCCATCCTCGCCCTTGTCCTCATCCTCATCCTCTCCCTTGTCCTCTTCAGCATCCTCATCATCACCAGGAATGTCATCATCTCGACCACCACTACAAATTCCACCTGGTGTATTAGATAATACACCCATCGATGACATATATGTATGAAAATCCACGCTGGCCTCTGGTGGGAGTGATGAAGATAAATATTTGATCAGTTTCATAAATTCTTTATCACTCGTTTGAACCTGTTCTTCCAACTATGTGACCCTTTTATCAGATAGTCTTTCATGGTCCTTGACCTGTTCGAACTCTGTGGTACTAGAATGGATACCTGGAGAGGACCAATACCTCGTCAGTACTATATTCTTATCAGGTCGGCAACGTACTCGACCATAGTGCTCATCTCCCAAAACCTGATATAAATGATCATGTGGCCCTAAATTGTCAGGCTGTTGGTCATCAAGGTCCTCTAAAGCAACCTGTTAAAAATATTAATAGATTATTAAATTTCAAAATAGATATTAAACTTTGAAATAAACAAATTAAAACATTCAATCTTTTCTAGTGTCAGCTCATTAACTGAAATTCCATATTTTTTCTTTCTACTCAAGCAAAACACTTTTTCTCGAGGGAGACGTCCTTCAATATTCAATTTGTGCTTCTGTAATGACATTGAAACAATATAAAGTGAAAGTATAATAATATATTAAATATTCAATAAATCACATAATTTAATTATAAAACAATAAAATGTAAATTCCTAATGAAAAATTATAAACAAGTATATCATACTAGCTGCCTCTCATGATCTGACATAGTAGTGCACCCCAAAGTGTGGATATATTGCTTTGAATAAATGTTTTTTTGTTTTTTTCAGAAGATTACTAAATAATGTTTAATAATAAATAACATAATATTAATGAAAAATATGAATACTATCATTTAAATACCTCAAATGGGATTAATACCTTAAATTTGGTAGTCGCCCAATGGGTAATCATATGGCGATATTGCTCTATCATGGAGTCATCCACGATTGGTACTGTCTCCAACTCCGTGCCCACTCTATCACACCAGAAAACATACAAATTATGAATATAATCTCTCTAAAGCTCTCCTAGCTAATTTAAACGTGATGGTCGTGAACCTTCACCACCAGGGAAGTTAAACCGAAGCTGAAACCCAATAGATTAATTCATATAAATACAAAAAAAAATAATACATTAACGACAATATATTTTTTACCAATATTTGTGCCCATGAATTATCCTTGACTTTGGGTGGAAGATGTATCTAAGAGAGAGGGTTGACCGGAATGATGTCAGAGTATTTGGCTAGCATCGCCAAAAAACCCCAACATTCTTGCCCAGGTTTATCAATCATTTGTCCATCATCATTGTATTCAAACATCAACTGTGTTTGGTGGTTCCATACTGCACGCAAGAGAGTGCTCCCCCCGCCTCATATCAGTAGATGAATCTGTTATTAATGAAAATAAATATTAGTACAATTTATAATAAAAATAAATTTTGGTATAATTTTTTTTAGAGTTATATAGATATACCTGTGGTATTCGGATCAATGGTCATCACCAGATGTGCATAAGCTGAAGGAATATCCTGTACTGGTGGAGTGTCCCTCAGTGTATGCTCCTTATCCACATACTATATTGGTGCAGGAGTCGAAGAAGGTGGAATATAATATCCTGGAGATAATGTACCAGAAGACAAACATGATGGTATAAACATCTGGCCAACTGGTAGTGTAAACATCAGAGCCCTAAATATCCCGTGTGTCCCTAAAGACACACCAGGATCAAAATGGGGCATAGAAGATACGTATGTGGTAGGGGCATATTCCAATCAGGTACGACCAGTGGATCGTCTAACTCTCGCACCACGAGCCCTCGTACCACCAGCCTCAGTACCGGGACCACCAGATGATCATCTAACTCCGACACCACCCCCCTCCTACCACCAGCCTCTGTACTGTGAGCAATATCAAGCTCCTCGTCGGATATCCCTCATCTAGGGGGTGGATCCTGAAAAAAAAACTAACACAAAAGTAAACACATGATATTATAAGTTATTGAAATATATATATTTCAAATAAAATACTCACAACAGGGATGAGTGGAGGAACGCCCATCTGTGTCATGCGATAATTATTTTCTGTCATCTTTTTTTGCTGCATCTCTTTAATGGGTGTCATTTCCTGCAACAAAAACAAAGATGGAAGTAATTAGAAATAGATAACTAATGTGTAACCCAAAAAACAAAAAAATATTTTGGTAAAAAAAATTCCATAATTCATTTCAAAGCAATTCAATAATATTGAAGTTCAATCAATAAAATATTTTGGTAAATGAAAATTGTTTACTTTATATAAAAGCATAACAGACACATTACTCTATATGAGAATCATATTAAGAAACACAAAAAAATACAGTGTATATAATAAAATAAGATACATATTTATAGTGCCTATATTCAAGGATTTCCCAGTAAAATATTGTAAGTGGATCAAGGAATACATAATCCTTAAGGGTATTTTTGGGAGTACATATGTTTTCTACTTTATATTCTTCACGGAGATCAGGATGAGGAGTAGGATGAAGATCACATCAAAAGTAGTTATGGCCTCATCTAGTTTTACCTTAACCATGGATTAAAGGATCCTAGGTTTAGGGCCATAGATCATAGGTTGGTAGGGGGTATTCATTGAATCATGTCCCAATTGATTTTGGAGAGGGACCTTCAATATTTATAGGTATGGATTTGATTATGTTAATGCTATTAGTTCCCTAATGTATTACTCATTCTTCATATTCATTTATTTTTGATCTCATTTTTACTTTTTTGTAGTTCTTGATATATTTTCCCAGTAATTTTTAGGGCCTTAATACAAACCTTTAGAAGAGAATTGGCCATTATTAGAAATAACCAATGTTTCCTATAGTGGTTGTATGTTATAGACATCAATGGTATATCATGATCCAATATTTTAAGAACATTGATGTTATTTTTGGTATGAGATAGTTTACATATTATAAAAATCACATTGATTTTTATAATAAGTGGATTTATTTTACCACCCCTAATGACTTGGAGTACATTATTACTTGGGATTGAAACCTAGAGGTATGTAAAGCATGTCCATGCCTAGCCATGATTGGGTCAATTATGGAATAGATGGTAGGTGTGGTTCTAAGAATGAGGAGGCACTTATGTCTTGGGTATAACCCATAAAAATGATTCAGTTTCAATGTTTCCAATCAGGTTGGCAGGTTTATTAAGTAAATTTCTTATTTAGAAACACCTATAAAAAGGATATTCAGGAATTGTGACATCCCAAACCAGGAAGCCACTCATTAGTGACCCAAACCCAGATGGTCACATGGCCTGATACACATCTACCAAAATTCCAAATGTTATTGACTATTAGTGAGAGCCTATGGTGTGTCTTGGGGGAGACTATTCCTTCATTACCTAAGTTGCACAATTTTAATATTATCAATAAAAAAGTGGAAGAAGGATAACAATGGGAAAATATTGGAAATGGATGAAAATAACCACATCATTAATACAAACTAATAACAAAATCATAAACCAAATGATGGTAATGTATGTCATGTATCAAGAAGAAAAACATAGTTACAACTAGTTGGAAGTAGTACTATACAAGAGGCTCAATAAATACTAAAATTTGACCTATCTTCTTGAGCTAAAACCCAATCAACTTCTACATGCTCTATCCTATGTAATGTAAGTAGTCATGCATCTGTAAGATGGTGATTCCCCATATCTAAACATATAATCATGTAGTTTATCTAGGTACCCAATGGAATCTCGAACAATGTGTGAGATATAATTCAGGTAGGTGACCAGCAAGAGGTCTATAACTATCTAGTATATTTATATAACTTTTTAATATAATGATATGATAAATCAAAGAGACAACTAAAAAATCTAAAAGGGTTTTCAATAGTTATGGAAAAAAAATCCCATCATCTTCAATGGAGGGTTAAAGATTTAATTAATTAAATGGATTTGAATGATGAAATTATAGGTTAAATAAAAACAGAATCCAAAACATATACACATCAAAATAAAAACTAAAAACTAAAATATTAGATAAATTTCAATAAAAATAAGGTACCACTTATGAAAATATTTAATTTGGGATGGGTCATATGGATATTCAGCAGGAGATTCAGTAGCTTGGACGGGATGGAGGAATAGGAAGCCAAAGGAGCTCCTAGATCATCGAGAGATAGGGGGCTGCTGCAAATTTGGGGGAATCGCTCTGGTTTAGGGTTTTGTCTCGTGAATGGGGAAGAGTAGGGGCTGCTATGAATTTGGAGGAAACTATTACAATAATTTTTAAAAACCGTTGATAAAAATTTTAGGGCCACACTTATACCAAATGTTCCAAGGAACCGTTGGTAAAAGGTCCCCTAATCCACCCATTTACCAACGGTTCTATTTAAACCATTGGTAAAGGTTTCTTAGGATGTGGTTTACCAACAGTTTTAGAAAACCATTGTTAAAACCCTTCTTTACCAACGGTTTTATGAAACCGTTGGTAAGAAATGTTTGGGAAAAACCCACATTCTAGTAGTGTTTATATATTTATTCCTTCATTCGATAATCTAAAAATGATTTTTTGTTCGCGTTAAAAGAATTTTTTTGACTCAAGAAGATCAGTCTGGCTACTACAACTCATGAAATGATCTACCCACCACTTCTAAAGAAAAAAAGTCAAGGAAAGAACATGTTGGGATCTTCAATTATGTTTTTCATCAGGACATTGATGATTCAATCCCCTAAAATTTCTTGATCACATTTATATCCCCAACCTTAGGCTAATCTGTTAAAATGAATGGACTATTAGATTAGAGTGATGACATTCCCTAAACCAAAAATATGGAATGAAAAACTGAAAGAGACATTTTTCTGATATGTAACTCATTCAGCAGCATATTTAGTCACATAAAATGACCATGTATGAAGAATTTATCAACCATTTGAGAGATTAGTATGTGATAAAATATGTGATTGGTCATAAAAACATTGAATTTCTATAAAATCTTAGAATGTTCATTAATCTCAGTATTTGAGAGGCATATAGGCCGGCTATCTCTACTCAAAAGACATTGTTACTCAGCCAAACATGAATTCTAACTTTTTATAATTATTTTTATATAGATTGAAATATATATTTTTCCCTTGCACTAATATGATATAGAGTTGGATACTTGACTTGCATGGAATTCTTGGTATTCCATCAATCTGAAATGTTATTGAATATGAAATAACTACTTCCATAGAATACTAATAAGATTTTTCTAAATGTGAACCATGAATGAGAATGATCGAAAGAGAGTTCTGACTCATTTACTTGATGGGTTCACTTCTTTCTATGGTATTAGGCCCTTGGATCTTTTATCAATATGGTAGTGTTTTCAATATTATTTTTTATACAGTCCTCCATGGTAGTCACCGTCCATTGAGAAGAGTTATATCATTTCTAGTGAGGGTTTCTAATATGATCTATGGTAGTGTGGAGGACTCATGGTAGTTGAGTATTAAACTGTTAAGAAATATAGAATAAAATTATTATAGTGGAGTACTCAGATTCCTAATATGAAGGCCCCACATTTATCTATAACTAAAATTTACCTTATCATTATTTTCACACACTTTTCAGGAAAAAGTGAGAAACAACACAAAGAAATTACACAAAAACATCATGAACTGTATGATATTGAAGAACAATTAAAAATAATTATGGCCTTATTAGAATACATATACCTATATAACTTCCATTTAAGACCATTTACCTTTGTATCTAGGTCATCCTTGATCAGGTCATTGAACCAATAAGCCATATTTTTCTATGTTTAAATGAACTCCTATCTATTCCTATTTATTTTGTTGAATCATATTTTCAGAATAATGTCCTTGATAATAAAATATCATTCAACTTTATTTGTTTCCACTTGTATCAATATCTCAAACATCTAGTCTGTAACATCTATAGGGTCCTTAACCAAAAAGTCTTCCTCTAACATTTCTTCCACTAAATAGTAGATTAAATCCCATGTTGACCCCTTATATGCAAACTTCTTACCTGCCACTCGATGCTGATCAGCGAACCTAGAGAAAGCCTCACTATTGGAAAGATCCACCACCATAGTGTCTCTCTATAACCAATTAGGTTAATCCATCACACCACACGCATTATATTGATACTTATAAACTCCACCTTCAGATTCCTGCTCACTATAAGAGAGCACACAGTCCATCTACTTGGGCCTCAAATTCATAAAAGATCTTATATCCATGGGTTTGGGAATGTAATAATAATATTTCCACCATTTTTATTTCTTCCCCTTGACCAAAATACTGCTCCTTGATTCTCTAATTCCCCTCCCCTTTCTTCCTTCTGGGGTTATAAATCCCTCTTCTATGGAATCCCGTAAAACTGTCTACAGAAAATTGGAAAGAAGACTCATCACAAGACTATACTCTAGATTGTTTTCCCCTTCCTTGAAGGCATTTAATTGTTTAGGCTCAGTTTGGTCCAGAACAAACTCTTTAGTTCCATGGCCTTCAAAATGATTAGTCATGTTTAAACTATACATCCTTCCTAGATTAGACCCCTCAAAACATTAACCCAAACATCATTAACATTCATTGAGTTCTCCCTCACATTACAGAGCCTTAAAACTCTATTAATTTTCTCTTTAATTACCTCTTCATGATTATTTCCAATGCTAGATCACATAAACTGTACATAGGTTCTGAAAATTTAATTATTGGGGTTAGGTTCCAAGGCAAAAACAGCACTAACGTCATCAGTTCACATTGAACCTGAAGGATTTTGCACTATTGACTTGGGGTCGACCATATCATTCCATAAATGGTTGAAAATGGAAGCAACCTTTAGATTATCATTCTTGGGTCATGGATCTTTCTTAATATAATTGGCTAGAACTGAACCAACATTACACCCTCGTATGTTGA
This sequence comes from Viscum album, assembly GCA_963277665.1. Lineage (NCBI taxonomy): Eukaryota > Viridiplantae > Streptophyta > Magnoliopsida > Santalales > Viscaceae > Viscum > Viscum album. Next base: position 1,437,575,535 of record OY728123.1, on the reverse strand, counting down.
TAAGGTAGTGACCTTATCAGTTCCAGTCAACTATTGAGTCATTTAATTGGGTACCCGGAGTAACTATTTATTTTCATGATGAAAACTCAAAGGTTGAGGATCCATACACTTTCAAGACATACAATAATTTTTCCATGATGAAAAAAATCAACTTTCTTTCAATGAAACTCTTCAAAAACATCAATCCAAATCCACAACACCGATGGATTGTAGACATAAACATCAACACATATTTGGGGGGGAATCAAATGACAAACCAATATCATTCTAATATCCAAACACAGAAACCATCCAACCTAATTTCCAATCAAATGAATAATTGAGGTATTTTGGAAGTGTAATTTTTTTAGAGAAATGTAACCATATTGTTGTAGTAGTATCATCTTATTTCATATATAATTCATATAACCATAGGAAAATAAAGAAATGACTCCCATTATAGATTCACAGATCACTGGACCAAGTGTGAATCAAGTCCTCTAATGAAGAAAAATAGTTTATAAAATTCCACTTATCTAGAATACCCATAATCACATGTCCCTGAAAACCCCATGATCTAAATAAGAACCTATAAAATGTAGAAAATAAAGTCTGATGAGACCCAAATCGAGCTACCATAGTCATATCTAGAATGTCCAAAACTTTTGTGAATTATAAGTTCAAAAGAAAGATACAAGGCGAGCCAATATAATGGCTCGTACCATTAGGAAAAATAAGATTGATGGAAAAGGTAGAATAGAAAATGGATTTGAGAGAGTGGAAGATCCTTGGATTAAGGCATAAGAAAATATACCCCTCTTACCGTGAGGGGGAATTATTTTGGATAGGGAATCCCCACAAGGGAATAGAGAAAAATGGTTGCATCAAGTCCCAAATAATTATTTACCCCATCTCTCTTTGTATTATGATAAAGAGGATCTCGGAGGAACATAATATTCATTATCAATAGGACATCTAGTATCAAAATTGAATTTATTGAAGAAAACTTTCTTCAATGATGTTGAAGTTGAGAAATATATAATCCTCCGAGGGGGAGGCCAGTCATATATAATTTTCTTCCAAAGATAGCATGTCAAAAAAACCAAGTGACTCTAGAAATAATTCATCGTGTGACAAATATGGGTGGACGATGGGATTAGAAAATATTTTCAAGATGACATTTCATTTCCAAATCACATTGATTGGAACAGAGTTAAATGATATTTTTGTGATATTTTTGTAACTATCAGTATTGACTAAGATAGAATAAGTACACCAATGAGAGATATTTTTAGTCTCTATAATAACTTCATTAAGATCGCTCATGGAAGATACAATATTTTTCTGCTACCATTCAATGGTAAGTTTTTTATTTCACTCACTATTTGGCTCATCCACCCCACCTCTATTCAATTTATCACTTCTAGAATTTCTCAATTCATGAACCGAAATGAAAGCTGCCTGAAATATGACATTTCATATATCAATTCATGTATTTTATATAACAATAATAAGGAGTGTAATATAACCAATACCATTACATTGGTTATTTATGTTAAAATCATATCCCTGCGTCATCACTTGTGATTTGTGGGTCACTAACTACATTGATTCCTTTTTTGTAGAATAACATAGTAGTTAAGAGATTCACTGCTTGGAATGCCATACTATTACCTAGAAGACACCTAAGTTGGCCTATACCCAATGTGTAAATGAGTTTCGTCTTGTATTATCGATGTACGATTCATATGGGAACCTACCAAAAATCTATAAAACAATAATAACACGGGTATTGAAATGGAATTGCAGTGGGTTCAGGGAGAATTAAATTTGTAGCAGTGTTGGTGATCAAAGAGAAGATGAGATGAATTTCATTGGAATACATGTTTGAGGTGGTCTATTGGGGTAAATTATAGTTTCATTTCATTTAAAGTGGCATGAATGATCCCTAGTTTTCCTTTGAATATGGAGATGAAGTTGGTAGGATATCTTCAGTTTGGTAGTTCATGGACCAACATGAGTGTAATTGAAATGGGGTACAATAAACATTCCACTGGTGCCCTTTGGAATTGGAGGAAGGGGGTCACTTCTCATTCATATGATTTAACTGAGCTTTACATCCATCATTTATCCCCTTCCAATGCTCATGGAAAATCCACATGTTTTTAATGACAATGAGATGATGGTCATATCCACTATCATCATCATTGAACCAGAGATAAGAATGGGAATGGAAGGGGTAGGAAAATGGGGGAATGGATGTGAGAGGTTCAAAAACACTTAGATTGATCATGTTTAAGGTACTGCATGTTTATCATGGGGGAACCAATTGATACTATTGGAGTATAGTAATGAGGGAAAGGTAGTAATTTTTGGTATGGGGGTTGGTTTGTTCCATTCTACTTCCCTTTAGTGAACAATGTTGTATTCATTAATGATGTTATAATGATGGAACATTTTCATTATTCATGTTTCCAATTAAATTCTTAACTATGATAAGTGATTTTTCTGGAAACACCTATGCTTCTAGGATCATAATTCTTACCTAAATGGTTTATTCATTTTTTTAGTCACTAAATCACTTAACCAATAAATTTTAGTTATTTATTAATGCACTAATTCTCTTTAATCTCGCAGGTACATGGATGACTCACGATGGTAATAAAGTATATTGTTTTATACTCCTATAGTGAATTATAATCCTTTATTGATTTTCCAATGTCTTTGTGAATGTCATAATGAAAAAAATATATCTTACATATTGGGGAAATAATGGGTCGAACTACACCAGAAGTTGTTATGAGAATTAATGTTTTAGTGACATCCATTTAGTACATTTTTTACTACCATTGAGGTATAAGAAAGAGAGTTTGAGATATCTTGTTTTGAAATGTCTATATAGTATTGGAGTGAATGGAAATGGGAATTCCGTTTGTTCCTTGTTTTTCACTATTTGGGGTTCTGTAATTGGATTGTATTACTCAGTTCATGGGAAATTGGCACTATCATATCACTCTTCCAATATATCGAAAGTGGGGTTGGGGAATGGATTGGTTGGTGTTCACTCCCATGTTGACTATAATGGGGGATCCATTTATATCTAGAGTCTGGGGTGTTCATACTAATTTTCTAGAGCATCCAATCCATTTCCACATCAAAGTAGTAGATATTGGGAATTAGAGAAACTGAGGGTCCCTAGAGTGTTATGTCACATAGAAAACTACCAATTCCATTAGTGGAAATGGAAATAGGTTTTTATTCCACTCCCATCCACCCTCCGATATTATAGAAAGACAACCGATTTATAGTTTTTGAGGAGTAATTCCATTCATTGGAATTTTATCGTAACCCCCAACACCACTTACATTATATTGTCTAGCATCAACTCATTGGGGAAATCAATTGGTATTGTATATTTTCCAACAACTTAGACTTCCATCAATCCACCAAAAAACCCAACCCTACAAATTTAATGTTTTACCTTTCCACCTTCCATTCAAGGTTGGAACCAAAAAATCCATTCCAATAATTCCATTTTTCCAACACCCATTGATCCATCACAATCAAAGACCCCCCATAAAACATGTTCATTAAAAAACATGAATTAATACAATTAATTTTATTTTTATTTGACCACCAACCTATTATGCGACTAGACCCGAAGGATCGAATCAATCTAGGCTCAATCCAAACTAAATGAGCTACCCCATTATGTCTTTGAAATCTGAATTAATTGGAAATCATGATCCACGAATGAACAATCGAAATTTAGCATAGGCGGAAATGAAAACATTCAACCAGATGAGATGGTTCATCGATTCAAGTATTTGTGTACCAAATCAACTTATGCTACCTAGTTGATGCGATTTATTACTCTTATTTATATAAAATGTGAGTAATGTGAGATTTATTGTTCCATAATATAGTGATAATGGTCTTGTTGGGACAAATGGATTTTGAAGACACAATAAACCTAGAGGAATGAGGAATGATAGAAAAACATAGGTCATACTAGCATCATAATTACAATCGGAGCCATTACATTTCAAAATCAGCCCTAAAAAAATAGTAGTTACTAGGTATAATATCATAGACCAAGAAACCATTGTAGTAATAGATCGAGCTTATTAGAGAACCAAATGATGTTTTGTAAGAACATATATAAAAACCAAAGATATAGTCATGAAATAGAACCCTAGACTTATCTGAGTAGTGGGAATATGAACATACATGAAACAAAAAAGTTCACATTGTCAAAGATCATATGTTTAACCCAACAACCAAGTCATGAGATAGGTATATGTTTTGACAAGTTCTAGAGATAGCAATGTGGTAATGCTTGATGCTAAAGTTGACATAAAATAGGAAGGTGAAAATGATTGATGTATGATCATTGGTAGCTTGAAAAAACATACTGCTATAGGAGGTATGGGATATATACACTAGGTTTTGTGGTTCAATGGATACTAAATAATCAATTATGAGTAACCAGTATCTTTAAAACATTTTGATTACCATTGGTGCACTCAACTTCTTGGTCCCTCTAGTTCTGACCTTGTCTGACCAGTCTTAGGAGGACTTGGACATCCCTAGTTGTGATATTTAGGTTTGACTGAACAAGGATTCCCACAAGACTTGGTGAGTCTTCTATCCAAGGTCAACTACTACCAATGGACCTAGTGAGTAAACACACAATGAAATGAAGTACTTGGACCAGGAATGAAATCAAGATACAAGGATGCTCATTTTATTGATCCAATTCAACTCCAATGGTCAAAATGGGAGTCATTATTGTCATATCAACTTATAGAATTCAAAAAACGGGCCCATAACAGTGAAAAATCATTGGCCTATTTGAAAATACACACTTTAAAGGTTATAGACATCAAGTTACACACTGATCCAACCACCATTCCACTATTAATAAAAACCATCACGAAATATCCCCTACTTCATTACTTAGTATAAACCATTGGTCCCACCAATTTTGAAACCCATTCTCTTTGTCACAACTCATTATGATGTATTCATAGGAAATTTAAAAATATACCATGGTCGACATACTGTCAGTTCATGCCATAAGTCACCTACAAACCAAGTTGAATGGTCCTAAATGGTCATGGAATATACCCTTGGATATTGAGGTGTTCCACTTTATTTAATATGGATAATTATGATAAATTAATAAATATTAATAAAAATTATTTATAATGAAAAAAAATAATATTAACAAATAGTAGTAAACTCTATGGTTGTCCAGTGGCTGTGATTGAGTCGTACTTGTAGTATTATTGGTAACCATATGCCTTCTTGACTATATAGACTGGGGCCCCAAGGATTGAGTCCAAAGGAAAATTTCATTATTTCATCAAGGTGGTGGTATAATTGGTCAATTGATCCTCATAAATTGTGTAATTGATGGTTCCAAGTCACCTATCATTAACCCTCAATACCACATAGGCACAATATTTTGTTTACTTTCTCATCAGATTTGAATCAGGATCTTGCACCACATGAACAATGGGTGTTTGACCATATCTATCCCTGAACTTGGAATATATGTCCCATAGGTAATGAAAATGCAATGAAATTGAGAAATATCCAATAACTTGATGTTGTGGTGTTGAGGGTGCTGGAATAATCGATGCTGCTCGAGTGGTGCTGGTATCACAATTGAGTTTATTGTTTGACCCCAACTTCACCACTTGAATTATATTGGCTTCCATATGCCTTGGGGATGGAATCATAGTGTCCAAATGGGACCTATGGATGAGTTTCATTTCTTAGACACTCATATCCACCAATTAATATAGATCACTGAATAGAGAGTATCCCCAACCTCATTGAAGCTAATAGTTGAACACAAGTTTTTCATCAACTAAAAGCACTAGCGGAACACCAAGTCAATAATTGTTATTTCTGTATATAGTGACATTGAAAAAAGTTAAATGAATTCCCCCCACATTTCCACCATTTTTAATTGTAGTCCATTTTATTGGAAATGCATCGACCACCTGAGCCATCCTAAATCTAGCATTAGAATAATGTCATTGTTTAATTTCTTGCTTCACATAGTTGTTGACGCATTGATTTATGAATTGTGAAATTGAAATAATTTTTTTGCAATCAAAAACTCCAATTATTGTGTGATAATTGACCATTCCATCTATTGAGAAAATAGATGCAAGATAATATTGGAACGACTATGATTTCAATATTAATTATTGAGATATTTTTCAAATTTCATGCCAAAATTTTCATCGACCATCAAGTCACTCAATCATGCATTGCATTACCATGAATTAGACATCTCCAAATCCATAGAAACCAAAACCCATGGAATCTATAAAACAGAAACACACTCAATCACCCATGGGGAACAAATCCACCTAAACCATCATATCAATTAGCTACATGAATGATTTCCATGTCAGTAGAGTCAGCATCGATCGGTATCAGTAGGAAGAAACCTTTCGGGGTTTCACTCACCAATATCATCATTTTTATCCTCACATTGAGCCACCCTAATTTTAAAATTGGACTTTTAGTTCTAGTTCTATATAGTGATACCCCATCTATCCCAGTGAGGACTTGGTCATTTCTTGGTGCTCAATAACTAGGGAGTTCCTAGATGTCATAACTAGGGACAACCTGGTGGGTTTGAAAAATATGAAAAAAATGTTTTTTTGCATAGTTTTTAGGATGATAAACTCCATAGTGTCAAATATAACCTAATGAAACTGGTGGTTTCTAAACAAAATAATGAGTTATCTGGACATCTCATTCCCTTTACAAATTCCCAATATGACCTTTCCCTTTGAGTGATTGGTCCTTCTATTAAAATAAATGAAAAAATTCCCCACAACACATTATTAATACATGGTATTATCTGGTATGAAATTATCCTCTTCAAATAACACTATTAAAAGAGTACTAAGACCCATCCTAGAATACTATTCATCCAGCATGGGCTACAAAGGCCCCATGTAGTTTGCTGAATTAGTTGATAATTCCTATCCCACAACCTGATTGAACCTAAAATATGAACATTGAAATGGTAAAAGGGTCTTGAAGGAGTACCTTCATCATTTTATATGATAGTAAGTGGGGAATGATATCATAAAAGAATTGGATAAGCCTCATGTATTAGGGAAAGTAGTGGTGCATCGACTTTGGTTTATGATGTTTCACAAAGGCTGAGTCTTTCCACTAGTGTGGATTCATTTTTTATAGATATGAGGAGTTCCAAAACCATATTCATTGAATAAATATGGCCAAATATAATTACAAATATTCTATATTGGAAAATTATTCTCAACCATAACTAATGAAACTAAATAATGAACTATTGAGTCGAATTCCCCAATGGTCTAAACTGGGTGGTTATTCACTTATAGGATCTCTACCTCCATATAATTTTTACACTACTTATGCATGTGGATATCATATGATTTAATTCCTACAAAAACATTCATTCCATTTGAAAAGTATTGGTATGTTCTATCTAGGTTTTTCGTAATGCATAGACGACTATAATTATTGTGGCATGTTGGGTTTGGGTTTGGGTATGGAATAATTACCCCAATGTTTTTATACTCTTGAAATTACTTTTCTAATCATTGGGGATCATAGACCAATTAGGGAATGTCCTTATATCCACTCCGTATATCTCTCAAGTTATTGTGATTCATTCAAGGAAAACACTTTCATGATGTGTCAGGATCATCAAGATCTCATGAAACAATCATAGGTGTTTATGCCTCGTCTTAAATGGATTCCCCACTAGGGAAATCAAAAATTAGGACCGAACCATCCATCAAATTTGTAGTAAAAATTTGATGCACCTGTACTTTACTAAAAAAATAAATAGTGGCATCAATTGATGAAACCTAGTAATACCCCAAGTGTGAATTAAATGTAATAATACAATGATGTAGGATTTTATTTTCCATCCCCATATACAAATCAAGTACATGTTTTCCTTGTGAGTCGGGGTGACTTTTTCCTTTTTTATTCTCCATTGACCAGATCTTTCTAGTGACAATGTATTCTAATAAGAATATAGTTATGATAATAATTAGAATAAGTATATTGTAGGTCAACCAACAACCCCTTACCATTATGGTTCTAAGAATAGAAGTAAATTATTTTTTCCCTGTATTTCATTCAATTCAATTTTCACAAAAATATGATACTTTATGTATCCACGGATGGTCCAAGTACTCCATTTAATCACTTTCCACATGGAGTACATGGAGTATCATATAACTATAATACATAAAGTATCATAGTGAGTGCATCATACCCATAGGGAAGGTCAGACGAAGAGATACCTTGGCGAAGGTAGTCATTCATAAAGAAAACCTAGTCATTCCTAGGTGCTCATTGACCTGGGAGGACATGGGATACATGAAGTATCCCAGTGAGGGCTTAGAAAAAATTCGACCCTTTTTTTAAGTGCTGGTGAATGAGTATGGTTCTACTCATCTAACCATCTATTATAGCCCTATAATTGTAATCTTTAGTCCCACAGTATATTTTCATAGCCAGTTTAAATTATTATAGAAGAAGAACAAACCGAAAAATGGTGATATGGGCATTAATTTAGAGTATGGAAGATGTGAAAAACTTTTCTCATAATTCACCGACCAATTTCATAAAAACAAAATTATTGATGAAATATTATCAGGACCGTGGGATAGGCACTAGTGTGTCTGCATCGATTGAGGTGAAGAATGTTGGGATCCTGTGAAAACAAAGCAGGATGCACATCACTTCCGCTAGAGGAAACTAAGGAAAAATGAAGTCATATTCCATGGTAGTGGACACATAAGGCAGTCACTATTCAAAATTATAGATTTGAAAAAGTGGTGTTAGCTATATGAGATCCATTATTCTATCACTTGATGTTATTACATTTTCATAAACCTTTGTCCACGATGTCATACTCGCAATAGTGATCATGGTGATGTATATTTTTGAAGGATGGGAGACTAAACAATTGTTGAAAAGTGATGAAATGAGGCTATTGGAGTTGGATAATATCATGGTTTAGAAGATGAAATTAGATAGATCCTACAATAAGAAAAAAAATTAACCCCTATCTTTATAGTCAGTTGATCCTATCCACCCCTCAATCATTTGAGGTATTGATACCGAGGAACAAAAGTGTTCAAAATGGTCTGGAACATCCCATTGTGATCTAATTTTTTATTTCCAATAGAGACTGTCATTTTATGTATACGAGCACTCAAATAATCTATGATGACCCTCTGAAAGACCATAAAAAATGTTAAAGGCCACCTTGGGACTGGAGTGGTCACTAATCATATATGCATATTGGCTTATTGAAGTTGATAGGCCCATTTTTATTGATTTGGATGTTGAACATCTAGTAGAATATTATTTCTTGTGGAACACTAGTGGATGACTTCATTTTCTCGAGCCCCCTATAGACCATGGATGACAACCAACACATTTATTTTTCAATTTTATTGTCATCATTGATGAAATTCCCCACCAAATCCAAGAAAATTGAAATAAAAGCAGGAAGACAATCCCTATTTTCAATCAAGATGTACCAAAATCAACCCAATTGAAAGGAGAATGCTTAAAACATGATGGAAAATAATAAAAATAGAGGCGAGTTGTGGCTGATAAACAAATAAAAAATGAGATTGTGGTTAAAGGTACTTCATTCATACACTAGTTAGAGTTGTTCAAGTGGAACATCGAACTCAATTGGGAGTACCACTTCAGTGTATTTCATTGGAAAACTCTGGTACTCCAAGACGAATTCGAGTACCTACTTGGATTTTTTGAGAAAACAATATAATAGAACCATAAGACATAATCAAATATCACCCATGGTGAGATAATATGGAAAACAGCATGGTCCATCACACAATATATGGTAAGAACACAACCTATCCCATTGAATTGATAGGGTTATCACTATTAGAGTAGAGTAATGAATAATCATTGTAGGTAAAATATAATCTAGCCAGTTAAATTATCCAAACACTATAATGACATTTTGCAAACATAGATCTCAGACACTTCTTGTGGATGCAAGCCTTCAGAATCATGCTATTAGACTGGAATGGATCCCATCATGCATCAGTAATATACTCTAATGGTAATGATGATTCCGAAAAAATATAGTATCTATTCCAGAACAAGTGGAACACCCACCTAAAATAAAAATAATATAGTATATGAATGTCTTTTCAAATCCTTATTGTGAGGTATATTGACATGAAGGATTGGTTTGGGTTGTTACAGATGATATTTTTAGAAGATCTTCAAATCCATAACATCTTCCCATTTACTAGATTGAACTGTATGTTGTTTTATCATATTCATATATAAAGGGTGTGCTATTAGTAGCATTAAATGTCTTATAACCCTTATTTATTCCTCTTTTCATAGTCAGTAGAGCCTCCCTAACTCTATGTTATTGATAAAAATATATCTAAATTAGAGATGAATAACAACGAACCTCTTCAAATAATAATCAAGAAGACTCAAAAATATCACTAATACATTAAAATATTCTTTATCATATTGAATAAGCCCCCAAAGCTGAATAGAACTTAGGCATTATTTTTATTTATTTTTGGATAATCCCCCTTATAATGGTTGAAGGGGATCCCTTACATGACCCACAGTCCTAAGGAACAAGTCCTAGATAGTGTTGATCTATACAATAGTAATATTCCTAGAGAGTTGAGTTTCCAAATGTACACTCAACTAATAATAGAAATATCAAATGTTTGAGGTCCAAACTATTATATAAGACATCATTATTAATTGATGATTTATTGATAATGGACTAATACTTTCTCCTAAGTAACCAAAAATTACTAACTCACTCATACTCAGGTCCTTTGATCTAAACCCTTAGTTATTTATCTAGATTAGAAAATTTAGAGGATTTGAGAGATAGTGTCCCTAACAACTACATCAAAAACCACAAAATTTCATACTGAGTCATTGTAAGGAATGAAATAAAGGGATGATACATTAATTAAGTACTAAGCTCCATACCCAATGTTATAACTAATAAGGAAAAATAAGATAGATTACAACATTTAACTGGGGCTTAGAATCCTCAAACAATTCATTTTAGAAGTGGGACCATTAATTTCTTATGTTAAGAAAAGAAGAGCCAACCAAATCATTTGCCTACGTGCCAACATGTGACTCAGAACTAGTGGGTACCATACACCACTCCGTGGTAAGACAATAAGTGTGAGATTAGAGGTTTTTCTATTTTACAACTTAGTAATCTTCTCAAATCCTTCTCCAAGAGATGTTGACAATGGAAATTAATTTCAATTCCAACAACTCTACAGGTAATGATGGTAAAAAACTTGTGTTTCTAGTGTTTGACGTTGATTGGTTTCAATGAATAGGGTAGTGTGATGTAACTTAATCAAATACACATTCATCATATGAAATAAATGAGATAAATTTCCATATTACATTCATCCACACTTATGGAGACATTTATTTTCATCACACTGATGTGAATAAACTCCGATCATAGTTTCTCCACTCTTGATGCCAATGAAAAACTGATACTGATACTGAGGTGGTATTAGTGGTTCAATCAGTCCAACTTTAATTGACTCAACCAAGATTAATTCTTTATTTACACTTAATAAAAAAGAACTATATATAATAAGGAAGATAAGAAGAAAACATGGTTTATTGCGCATAGTATACTCTACAATAGGGATGGAACTGAATGTGAGAATGGATACAATGGAAGAAAATGTAACACCTCGTGCTTCCACGATACGCTTCTCATTCAATAATGCAATAGCTTGCATTGTACGCAACTTCGAGTTCTAAAACACCGCGATTAATCAAAGTAGCCGTTATGAATAGTAATAACCACTTTTTAAAATTATAGAAACTTTATATTTCAAAATGGAATTCATTTTTGTATTCGTAATATCGAAATTATCCTAAGTTGAATTTTTTGTAAACTTCTGAGAACTTTCAATTTTTTTATGAATAGTGAAAAATACTTAAAACAACTTTTTTAATCAAAATAATTTATTGTGATAAATTATACTATTTAGTGGTTTTAAAGTATAATTAGAATATATTTTTACCATTTTATCCAATGGTGGTCATTATAATTAATTTAACATTGAAATTGGACATAAACAATTGCCAATCTTTTGATATAAATTGTTTCTTAAAAACACGCTATTTGTTGTGACAACGGGAATTAATTATAAAATTAATTAATGCAACTTATATGTTTGGAATTTTTTAAAATAGAAATCATTTTTGAATTTAGAATATCAATTATAGCTTAGGGTGAAATTTTGGCATTGTTCTGAAAAACTTCAATTTTTGATGAATAGTGAAACCACTAAGTGGTAGTTAAAAAACCGATTTTTCGTTTAAATGAAATATTACCACTTCTGTGATTTGATTTTCAAAAATCCGACATACATGGTTGTCATTAAGAAGTAAAATGTGGTTCAATGAGATTAAAATAATTTTTTGGTGAATAGTAACTTTTAAGTTCTTAATCGCGATTAGAGGTAGTTAGTGTAGTTTAAGGTAAAAACAATGTTTTAATAATATGATATGAGCTTGAAACTTGTCCTACTCCTATTGGATGAGTCATGGACGACCAAGACAACCCATGGGTCAAATTGGGGACCCCATGGAGCCACTTTGGTTGGAAAATGTCATTAATATATATTTATTTAATGTTAAAATTAAATTGACACAAACATGAGTTGTTTTACTAAAACAGTTTTTAAGTGGGGTTACACAAGTCTAAATTTTGACTATAAATATTCATTAGAAATATAAAAAGATTTCCTACATCATAGTAGTTTTTTTATAATTCTTAGACATTAAATAAATTAAATTATTTATGACATCATTATGATGCAGCGATGACCTCATTATTAAACGATTTAAATAAAATGAGAAGATAATGCAAAATCCAAGGCTTACACTTGTAAAAAGCCTATTGGATGAGGCGATTTAGAACCCTCATCACCTTAGCCACGAATTATATAAGTGTGGGACCTTTAGAATCAGAAAATCATTGTGTGATAATTTAACATTTCAATCTTTCCAAAAGAGCCCCTCCTCTCCACTTATAAAAGGCCCCCACCTCTCCCACCTTATTGACACCATCACGCCATTTGACTCGGCCAACCTCTGCCCAAATACTCTCCCACCTTCCCCATATTACTCCTAGAAGCCTCACTTTGGGAAGAACGCTTCTCAAGGAAGCCTTGGCTCAAATCAAAAAGAGTTACCCGATTTTGAGGTAATGTCTTCTCTAATGTTGTTTTGTTTTATTTTTCTTCTCCAACCCCCTAAACTCTTTTTATTCATTTCTTTTTTAACAACACCAGTATCCTCAATATACTAGGATGTTTTTATAAGAAGGATTCGAGCTACACTTACACACACCTACATCTAATGGTTAAAGAACATACGGTTTCTGTGGATGGTGAATTTCTGCCTCACGAAACGATGATTGTTCAACACTCATATAACACCTTCAAAGGTGGCCATTAAGATGTCACTATATTTATATATGATATATAATGTGTTTATTTTTTACTTATGCTTCTGTATTTCTCATTTATGTCATACCTTATGATTTCCATTATGGGTAAAATGCGATAATTTCATTTTAGGAAGTGCGGACTACCGCCCCCTCAAAGTGATTTGAATCGTTAATGCCATATGTGGGATGTATAAAGGATGGATTAAATGGTATTATAAACTATATTATACTGTAATTATATTATAAATTTATATCATTATGATTTCGTTCCATTAAATACGAAATAGAAATGAAAGTAGCGTTCATGCGTACGTACGACTTACCGTCACCATGAACGGTGCATTTCATTTCGTACCTCTAAATGTTATGTGACATTATGAATGAATGTATATACTGGATATATATAATATATATGATATCTACATAATGAATATAATTCTGGATATAATGGATATTTCACCACATGAACAACTTGAAATTATAGGAAGTTTATTTTTGACTCAAGTACCAAAGATCAACAAAACGACCGTTATTAACTTAAATAATTACATAATGATCATAAAATGGTAATAAGGGATATAAAAGGAATAATGAACATGAAAAAGGTTCTTAATTAAATAGGAATTATCTCTATTTTATTATTCAGGAGGTTAAAGAACGGTCGAGTCAGAACAGGACACAAGGTAAGGGAATTTCTTAACCCAATTTTCATTCTTTGGGTTAATCTTCTACTTTCAAATTATGTCATGATATTATTATGTCCTATATTGTATTTGTACATTATTTATGTGTACTTATAGTGAATACACATTATAGATGTACTTTATTTAAAAAAAATGATTTTTTAAAGGACTTCGTCTCAATCCCCTTTCATTGAGGCATATTTGGTTTTATACAAAACTTTCTTTTATACGGTGTATAAACCCCTTTGACTTTTACGTTTATTCAAAATGAATCTTTTTTATACGAAGCATTTTACTAAAAAAAAGGGAATGTTTTTCTTTCAGTACTTATGTGGCGACAACGACTTCTCCGCCGCCGTGACCATTATTTGAGTTTCGGCTTCCTCTACAAGCCATCATTTTTTTAATGAAAAATAAATACAAAGTTTTAACTTTCTTTTATTTTGGTATTGAAAATGGTTTTGAAAGAATTTTTATTATATCAATGTGTTGTATTGACATCTTGTGATTGAAATGTGGAAATGTTATGTTTCCTTTATGCATGTTTTATGTGATACGATTATGTTATGGTTTATGATATGTTTAAACCTATTCATATGAGGAATGCATTGGACTTAATAAGTGACGGGTGGAGCCCGCTATAGCTCCTCGATGCATCAGCAGGTCTCATGAGACAAACTAGTGTCTTGGCACGAGGCCTTGACAAAATCTTATTTGTGGTCTTGGCACGAGGCCTTGGATACGTGGTTATGATAGTCTGGCATTATGCATTCCATCATTATGAAAGTGGTTATTGATATTGCATGTGATTATTTGACCAGTAGAATATCCATGTGAAGAAGTGAATGGCATTATCTCATTTTACTTTTGCCATATTATGTTGAAGTTCAAGTTTAAAAGGATTTTGTTTTAGTTATACATTGCCTTAAATGTTAATGTTTATTTATGAAAGCTTCCGCTATATTGTTAACCATACTGAGCATCCGAGCTCACCCCTTTCAATGTTTTAATATTTTCCAGGATGTGAAGAAGTATTTTATGAATGACCTGCAGGGATAGTCCGAAGAGGATAGAAGTGTGTACTATGGAGACTATGTTATTATAGTTTTTCACTTTTTGATGTAATGTAACATTTATTAATGTATCTAGTGTTTCCAAGGCTACTAAACTAATCGGTCTTTCGAGACTTGTTCTTTTGTGATCATGCCAATGTTACGAAGTGACGCATCGGCTCCGGGTAGCTGGGGTCGGGGCGTTACAGTTGGTATCAGAGGAAGTTTAGTACAAACCTTGGAAGCTAGATTTAGATAAACTCTGATTAGAGCACGTAGACCTAAGATGAACTTTGAGGATTAGTATAGAAGAACTTCCTAGAATTTTGTTATTGTAGAGATTTTGTGAGTTTTCCGAGAAATACATCCCTGTCTGGATACGAGAAAGTAGAGGCGGCTCTGGCACAGATGTACCTAGGGGTAAAACCCGAAAACACCGCTTTGAGCTAGACTCGAACGAGAACTAGTGCACGACAACGGGCCTTGCAGAACTCTTGGTTACGACACTCCCGGGGGATATGCTTAGGATAACTCTCATTTTCTTTACAAATCATTATGAAGGGTTTATGAGTATATACTTCCTCAAAGAAAAAATTTTTATGGATTATATCCATAAATAATTCAATTTATGTTAAGTATCTTACAAGTATGGAATTATGTATTTTGATTTATAAACTAATATAGTTTATGCCATTGTTTAGAAATGGCGCCTAGTGGAAGGAATGGAAACCGTATCAATGCACGCACTCCATGTAGGGATTTCCCTCCTGCTCAAGATAATTATTGTGGAGCTGGAGATACAACTGGTGATGATCAACTTATTACCATACTGGGACAACTCACTCAGGTTATGAATAATAACCTTACTCGTATGGAGCACCCTGATCCGCAACATGGAGGATCAATGTTAGACAGCTTCATGAGGCAACAACCACTAACATTTAATGGGGGTACAAATCCATTAGTAGCTGAGCAATGGATAAACTCCTTAGAGAAAATATTCCATGCCTTGGGGAGTAGCGAAAGGGAGAAGGTTGTCATGGCAGTTTACCGCCTCACTGGAGATGCCGATCAGTGGTGGTCGCTTATTCAAAACACAAAGGAAGATGATGACGTATCGAATATAGAATGGAGTGAGTTCAAAGAGCTTTTCCTAGAAAAATACTATCCTCATGACCATCGAGCAGATATGGAAAGACAATTTTTGAGTCTGAGACAAAAGGAGGATGAGAATGTCGAAAAGCATGATGCCAACTTTACAAGGTTAGAGAGGCATGCTGCAGATTATATACGTAACCCAAGAAGTAAGATTGATCGTTTCTTTGATGGGTTAAAACCATTTCTCCGTCGAGCATTAGTCTCACAAAACTTCTCGTCATACGAAGATATTGTCTCGTGTTCTCTTAAGACAGAAAAGGAATTCTCTAAGTCTTATGACAACAAAGTAAAGCAAGAGAAGAAGAGAACGGTGGAACAAGAGATAGATAAATGGAAAAAGGGAAAGAAGGATTTTCCATTATGTGATAATTGTGGGAAGAATCACCCTGGTACTTGCCTAAAAGGATTGGTATTTTGTTCTAAATGTGGGGAAAAAGGTGACCAGGCGTGTGATTGCAAGGGAAAGAAAGAGGCTATCAATGTTGAATGCTACAATTGTAGGGAAATGGGGCATTATGCAAATGAATGTCCTAAGCGTCAGGGAAACTTACCTCAAAAAAGGCCAAGGGATCAAGGACAATCTTATGTTGTGACTACAGTTGAAGCGGAATAATTAATGTATTGATGTTTTTGGACTCATGAACTATATTATGGTTATTAGAATAATGTGATATATATATATAAGGATTGTACTGCAGTACATGTTGTTTTCATTAAGGATTTAATATGATGAAGTTAATCATATTTTTAATATGTGACAATAAGAAAAACTTTACTTTGTTTGGGGAATCTGAGGTTACAATTGATTTTGGAATTTAGAGACCTTTTAGAGAAAGTCTTGACAGAGGTGTTTTGGATAACTATAAAGGTTGGAATGGATTAAGTTGATCTTTGGATAGTATTTTTTAAGGTTAAAACATTTCTGAAGATTATTTTTGGAATAATATAATACTATAGTTTTAGGAAAAGGACAACCTGCAGGGTGGGGAATAACCCATCGCGTCGGACAAAGGTGTAGGAATCGAACCCACAACCATAGTGCGACATGCCTTTATTTACTACCAATAGCCTACAGGAAGTCCCTGGTTATTACAAAATAATTTTACTAATCTAAATGGTATGTGTTAACATTTGGAACCTTATACAATTAGGATAAGTATAATATTTTTGAGTTCTGTTATCTTTTTGAGTGAAAGATGAGTTGAAGGTTGAAACTCTAATTGTCAAGAATAAATATATATATACCTATCTCTTATTCAATGAATAAATTAATTCTTAAACTTTAGTAAAGGGATATTAAAACAAAAAAAAATGTGTTATCATAATACCTTATGTTTTGTTGAACTGATGATATTTTAAATCAACATAGATCGAAGGCTTTGAGGACCTCAATTTGACAGTTGATTGTGATTGATGACCTCAATCACTCCCTACAAATATTTACGTTTTTCCTCCAATTATATGTCTCTAATTGCCACCAATGTTCTCCTTATCGAGATCATAATTTGGTGGTGACTTTCTTATTTCCATTTCCCTCTTATTAAGGCTAAATTTTATTAATCTTATTTCCGATGTGGGTTTTCCACAAAGGTATTTTCTCTTTTCAACCTTTTATTTTCAAAGAAAAATTTCAAATTGCGAGGACACAATTTATTGAAGGAGGGGAGAATGTAACACCCCGAGCTTCCACGATACGCTTCTCATTCAATAATGCAATAGCTTGCATTGTACGCAACTTCAAGTTCTAAAACACCGCGACTAATCAAAGTAGCCGTTATGAATAGTAATAACCACTTTTTAAAATTATAGAAATTTTATATTTCAAAATGGACTTCATTTTTGTATTCGTAATATCGAAATTATCCTAAGTTGAATTTTTTGTAAACTTCTGAGAACTTCCAATTTTTTTTATGAATAGTGAAAAATACTTAAAACAACTTTTTTAATAAAAATAATTTATTGTGATAAATTATACTATTTAGTGGTTTTAAAGTATAATTAAAATATATTTTTACCATTTTATCCAATGGTGGTCATTAGAATTAATTTAACATTGAAATTGGACATAAACAATTGCCAATCTTTTGATATAAATTGTTTCTTAAAAATACGCTATTTGTTGTGACAACATGAATTAATTATAAAATTAATTAATGCAACTTATATGTTTGGACTTTTTTAAAGTAGACATCATTTTTGAATTCAGAATATCAATTATAGCTTAGGGTGAAATTTTGGCATTGTTCTGAAAAACTTCAATTTTTGATGAATAGTGAAACCACTAAGTGGTAGTTAAATAACTGATTTTTCGTTTAAATGAAATATTACCACTTCTGTGATTTGATTTTCAAAAATCCGACATACATGTTTGTCATTAAGAAGTAAAATGTGGTTCAATGAGATTAAAATAATTTTTTTGGTGAATAGTAACTTTTAGGTTCTTAATCGCGATTAGAGGTAATTAGTGTAGTTTAAGGTAAAAACAATGTTTTAATAATATGATATGAGCTTGACACTTGTCATACTCCTATTGGATGAGTCATGGCCGACCAAGACAACCCATGGGTCAACTTGGGGACCCCATGGAGCCACTTTGGTTGAAAAATGACACTAATATATATTTATTTAATGTTAAAATTAAATTGACACAAACATGAGTTGTTTTACTAAAACAGTTTTTAAGTGGGGTTACACAAGTCCAAATTTTGACTATAAATATTCATTAGAAAGATAAAAATATTTACTACATCATAGTAGTTTTTTTATATTTCTTAGACATTAAATAAATTAAATTATTTATGACATGATTATGATGCAGCGATGACCTCATTATTTAACGATTTAAATAAAATGAGAAGATAATGCAAACTCCAAGGCTTAAACTTGTCCAAACCCTATTGGATGAGGCGATTTAGAAACCTTATCACCTTAGCCACGAATTATATAAGTGTGGGACCTTTATAATCCGAAAAGCATTGTGTGATAATGTAACATTTCAATCTTTCCAAAAGAGCCCCTCCTCTCCACTTATAAAAGGCCCCCACCTCTCCCACCTTATTCACACCTTCAAGCCATTTGGCTCGGCCAAACTCTGCCCAAATACTCTTCCAACTTCCCCCTATTACTCCTAGAATCCTCACTTTGGGCATAACTCTTCTCAAGGAAGCCTTTGGCTCAAATCAAAAAGAGTTACCCAATTTTGAGGTAATGTCTTCTCTAATGTTGTTTTGTTTTATTTTTCTTCTCCAACCCCCTAAACTCTTTTTATTCATTTCTTTTGTAACAAAACCAGTATCATCAATATACTAGGATGTTGTTATAAGAAGTATTTGAGCTACACTTACACACACCTACATCTAATGGTTAAAGAACATACGGTTTCTATGGATGGTGAATTTCTGCCTCACAAAACGATGATTGTTCAACACTCATATAACTCCTTAAAAGGTGGCCATTAAGATGTCACTATATTTATATATGATATATAATGTGTTTATGTTTTACTTATTCTTCTGTATTTCTCATTTTTGTCATACTTTATGATTTCCATTATGGGTAAAACGCGATAATTTCATTTTAGAAAGTGCGGACTACCACCCCCTCAAAGTGATTTGAATCGTTAATGCCATATGTGGGATGTATAAAGGATGGATTAAATGGTATTATACACTATATTATACTGTAATTATATTATAAATTTATATCATTATGATTCCGTTCCATTAAATACGAAATAGAAATGAAAGTAGCGTTCATGCGTACGTACGACTTACCGTCTCCATGAACGGTGCATTTCATTTCGTACCTCTAAATGTTACGTGAAATTATGAATGAATGTATATACTGGATATATATCATATATATGATATCTAAATCATGAATATAATTCTGGATATAATGGATATTTCACCACATGAACAACTTGAAATTATAGGAAGTTTATTTTTGACTCAAGTACCAAAGATCAACAAAACGACCGTTATTAAGTTAAATAATTACATAATGTTCATAACATGGTAATAAGGGATATAAAAGGAATAATGAACATGAAAAAGGATCTTAAGTAAATAGTAATTAACTCTATTTTATTATTCAGGAGGTTAAAGAACGGTCAAGTCAGAACAGGACGCAAGGTAAGGGAATTTCTTAACCCAATTTTCATTCTTTGGGTTAATCTCCTACTTTCAAATTATTTCATGATATTATTATGTCCTATATTGTATTTGTACATTATTTATGTGTACTTATAGTGAATACACATTATAGATGTACTTTATTTAAAAAAAATGATCTTTTTAAGGACTTCGTCTCAATCCCCTTTCATTGAGGCATATTTGGTTTTATACAAAACTTTCTTTTATACGCTGTATAAACCTATTTGACTTTTACTTTTATTCAAAAGGAATATTTTTTATACGAAGAGTTTTACTAAATGACAAAAGGGGAATGTTTTTCTTTCTGTAATTATGCGGTGACAATGACTTCTCCGCCGCCGTGACCATTATTTGAGTTTCGGCTTCCTCTACAAGCCATCATTTTTTTTAATGAAAAATAAATACAAAGTTTTAACTTTCTTTTATTTTGGTATTGAAAATGGTTTTGAAAGCATTTTTATTATATCAATGTGTTGTATTGATATCTTGTGATTGAAATGTGGAAATGTTATGTTTCCTTTATGCATGTTTTATGTGATACGATTATGTTATGGTTTATGATATGTTTAAACCTATTCATATGAGGAATGCATTGGACTTAATAAGTGACGGGTGGATCCCGTTATAGCTCCTCGATGCATCGGCAGGTCTCATGAGACAAACTAGTGTCTTGGCACGAGCCCTTGACAAAATCTAATTTGTGGTCTTGGCACGAGGCCTTGGATACGTGGTTATGATAGTCTGGCATTATGCATTCCATCATTATGAAAGTGGTTATTGATATTGCATGTGATTATTCGACCAGTAGAATATCAATGTGAAGAAGTGAATGACATTATCTCATTTTATTTTTGCCATATTATGTTGAAGTTCAAGTTTAAAAGGCTTTTGTTTTAGTTATACATTGCCTTAAATGTTAATGTTTATTTATGAAAGCTTCCGCTATATTGTTAACCTTACTGAGCATCCGAGCTCACCCCTTTCAATGTTTTAATATTTTCCAGGATGTGAAGAAGTATTTTATGAATGACCTGCAGGGATAGTCCGAAGAGGATAGAAGTGTGGACTATGGAGACTATGTTATTATAGTTTTTCACTTTGTGATGTAATGTAACATTTATGGATGTATCTAGTGTTTCCAAGGCTACTAAACTAATCGGTCTTTAGAGAGTTGATCTTTTGTGATCATGCCAATGTTACGAAGTGACGCACCGGCTCCGGGTAGCTGGGGTCGGGGCGTTACAGAAAACGTGCAAATTGATGTGGTGGATTGGCTTAAAATCTGACTGAAAGTTACAATAAATTGAGTGAATAGAGAGGAGTAGAAAAACCCTATTCCCTAGTATAATTTTTTGGATTGGAATAATATACCCCACCTTTTATCCTAGCTGATATTCCAATAGGATATGGTAATCACCTATATGAACCATTTTTTCATTTTTCTTGATACAGCATTACCGAGTCTAGTGTTTATCTTATACGATAATGGAGGAAGACCATTTTTTATTATTATTTATTCCTTTGGAACCCTTAGTATAAAAAACATATGATACTTATAACACCTTTCTCATCAGATAGTTTCTATAATATTAATGCTCAAGGACTTATGGATGGGACGACATGCTACTGCTAAATATCCCATATTATTATTTTCACATGGTTGACCTTGACCTTTATATTTATGGTTGATATAACATTACATAATGCATTTCAAGAACATATCATTCTCTTTATTATCTTTAATTAATTAATTATTTATTTATTTTTTTCAATTATTTATTCCTTCATTATTTTATTATTTATTTACATGATATAGTCAATGAGATGCAACACTATGAGAATCAAGGTTTAGTAACACCAAACTAAAGGTTTCATGGTTTGTAGTCTACATTACACTCATGGGGGGCATATAAATTCTTTTGGAAATAAACCAACTTAATTCCATTAACTATAAGCATTATCTGATTACCTTTGAAAAAAAAAGATCATGGCTTATCCAAAAGGAAAACTCGTAGATCCTCTTGAAGAAAATACCGTCTCAACTCTAATAGCATGATATTGGATTTTCATTTCTCATAATCCTTTGGGTCATTAAGAAATGGATGTCTAAAAGAGAGGTCTTTTATGGTGATCCGACTGGGTTTTTATTGCGCAACTTTAGTGGTTTTTACTGAAAAACACACCAGGACTGAACAAAGGGTATATAGTTTATGGGATAAATGGTTAAATGTTGTACCCTATCATACAAATGAGATTACCTTGTTCTACCTCTGGTAAGGGCAGGAAATGACCATTCCAAATAGGCTCAATATGGACACCAAATTTAGATGATACTAATAAAACATGATTCCATTTGATATATGGATTTAAACTTGACCAATATGTCCCAAAAAACAATTGAGTATATCCATTACATACTTTTAGTCATTCTGTATTCACTGATTAACATTCTTATGATCCCATGGAAGCAATTCTTTCATCGATCACTAACAGCTGGACCTTCCTATTATTATGAATGTATATGAAGATGTTCCTCCCACTATATGATCCAAATGTAGAGGTCATGGATGGATTATCAATCCAATATTTCCAACATATCTGATAACCAGTACTCTGGTGATATTTTTCATTAGGATAATAAGAGAGATGCATGGATGCAATCCACTTTATGGTTTGATTGTGGGGGATTTATGTTGTTCACAATCCTGAACATAGGGATACCATTTTCACTCTTACCGAAAACCCCCAATGGTTCTCTCATCTGTAAATGGGTAGAAACCTACTTTCCAAAGGAAGTTGGTTAATTTGGGTTTTAGGGCCAATGAATCTTGGAGACTCACATTGGTTGGGTGGATGGAAGGTTAGAATCATAACACCATTGGGGGGATTATTTACTACTTCGAGACTCTCTTATATATTTAAGATATGTTTGTGAATATATTATTAATCCCGATATGAGAGCAGTTACCCTAAAAAACGATCATGGGTTAATTATATTTAAAGTAAAAAATACTAGGGGGGTCTTTAGTGAATCCATATATATGTATCTGAGGTTCTACAATGTTTTCCCGTAATGGGAGGCTACTTATGTGTTGAATCCATATAACAAATATCTTGGGAATGTGCTTCCATACTAAGAGGTAGTCAATATTTCAAGGAGTGAATCGTTTCATTATGAGGCGTCTGGCATATCTTGGATAATTTAGGAATTAAAACCAATGTATTTCATTAGACCCATGAAATTTAACATCATGTATAGATGAATTATATAGGTTCACTAGGACACCAAGTGGTCAAGACCATGTCATGGAGGGAGGTCCTATGTATTCTAATAGTTGAGAGAATTAGAGTTTCAAAAGTTCATATGTTTACGTCTTACACCCTAAGATCATCCTTTTCATTGTAGAGAAATATGACGAGGATTAAATTATTATTATAGTTCCCTAAGACCACATGAGTTATGATTGGTGTGAGAAAAAATGGATAGAAGATGATCACATTTTCATTGATCATGGTATGTGACTTATGTATTGGGACAGCCCTGAGAGGATTGATTATGGATCTCATACCATAGGGAGATATCCTATGTATCATGGTTATTAAAGGAATCAGATTCATAGTAGTTCAGTTTATTCTCTATCCGTTTATGGATGAGGTAGAATAATCATCCCATGGTTATGATTGGGTCTTGATGGTTGAAAATGGAGTTATAACAAGGCTTACATCAAAATGGTTTTTTATTTGAGCTCGAGCCTTAGGAATGAATCCTACATATCCTGGTTATTATAGGAATCATAGTTTTAATAGTTCAATCACACCCATGTGATTCTCCCCAAGGTAGATTCCCTTATGTTGAGGCTAATGTGCCAAGCCACTCATTGGGGATTTAAATAAATATGTCTCCTTAGTTGATGGAGACTTGTGAGGTGAATGGTATGATTATCACTCCCTAAGCTCACATGAGATATTCTCAGTATGAGAAATAAGGGATGGAAAATGATCAATATGATCAATTAGAGATTCAGATAATTATATACTGGGACAACTTTGTGGAGATCAAACCTTGAAGAGGTGTCCTACATATCCTAAATATGGAACAAATCAGAGTTGTTGCAGTTCCTTCAGTCTGGGTTTACACTATAAGGGTTTGCTGGCTATGTGGATATATCATTTTATGCCACTTGTCGAGGATTACATTCTTTGTTTTCCTTGGTGAAATTTTTTCCTACCTGAAATGTGTCGATTGTCCACTTGTCCTGATACATAAGACAATATCTGTGTGAATTATCTAAAGAAAACTAAATGTACCAGTTATTCGTTTAAAATTACTTCACATAACTTGAGTGTCATATCCAAAGGTTTTCACATGATCAAATATGACTTTTTGGAAGGAAATCACAAGATCTAGGTGGTCTGTTTAAGAAGACTCTTCATGACATGGATGGCTAGTATAGAGGGCGTCACATGATCCAACTAACTTTCCATAGTGTCATTCAAAAGATTTGTCTTGACACATATGGAGTATATCACATGATTTAATACGACATGTCTTGGAGGGTTTCACACACACTGGATAACATACCTAGAGGGAATTGTGAGACCTATCCAACATGTATGGAGGGTGTCATTATTCTCAGCCATGTTTCCCCGAGGGTATCACGAGGTCTTAGTTGACATGTGCAGATGCATCTATGGGAAATAGATGGCAACATATTGTTCCATTATATGAGACAAGAACATTATATGAAGGACTTCATGAGGCTTGGGTGTCTGGACTAGAGTGCTTTATGATAATTAATTGGTATTCCCAGAGGGAACCGTGTGCCCTTCTCTGACATGTCTAGAAACCATTGCATGTCCTGGGAGGCATACTGAAGCAATGACGTGAGATCCTGGTGACATGTCCTGATGTTGTCCCATGTCTTGGTGGCATGACGCGAAGTAAATGAGGGTCAGCAGACATGTCCTTTTTATATGTATTTCACCTTTTTTCATTGTTCATTTCCTTTCATTGAAAATGCCTTATATTTATTAAGTATCAATATATTTTAAGTCTCGCATGATCTAGTAGACATCCGAGATGTTCCTCATGTGTCCTTCAAGATGCATTTTGTGTGATCTATGAATTATCACATGAAGTTAATTATTCATGGTGCATGATATATCTGGTTATTCACTAGTATATTACCTGTTGGAAGACTTACCGGTTGTGGGATTAGTCGCTTTGGAAAAAATGCTATGGTGCTTGGGTGTACTGATGTGCCTTGATGCGAAAAATCCAACCCCTTTATCTGAGGCTGGGGTGGGGGGTTTATAAGACAATACACCCAAATTTCTTTCCAATTTATATAAAATATCAAGCATGTATCAAGGTTAGAGTCAAAAAAAGGGGTATAGTACCACACGTCTTCATAATCCTTTGTCATGGATCACTCAGAGGGTATCACCTGATTTTTAGCGACCATGAGTCCCTCTCTTCAATGCCTCCATTATTGGTTTTTTCTAACTAATGGGGACTTGTTTAATCATGTGGGCTTGTTTAGGGATTATATATGTTCATATTGACATGTCCAATGGAACTTTTGAGATCAAAGTGCAAGTTGAAAGGCATTCAATAGATGCTCAATGCCTTGATTGGGACATTTTATGAGGTAAGGTTGGTTTGTAAGGGGTCTCCACAAAATCAGACTAGCTTGTTATGGAGTCTCATGGGACCACTCTCTAGACTTCCTTAGCACGGATCATGAGTTTTATGACAACTAGTGCTTCCAACTCCTCCCTCTCTTAGTTCCATTGCTTATTTTACAGAGGCAGGGAGTCATAAGAGGTTGCATGAGTATTATAAAAGACAATTAGTCTATTTTTTGTTTAAGCATTGCATGAAAAATGGAGGTCATATAGAGGTGTGTGAGAATTTTGTGGGAAAATCCATCAGTTTTCATTAGGGATCCAAAAGTTAAGTAAACTATTTCTGAGACATACCTGAGGCTTTCCATGCGATCATTCTAACATGAAAAATTGATTTCGCGAGTGAGGTGGTAATGTCATCAGGGTATTGTGGTTTATTGTGGACCACCAAGAGTGTGTTGCATGTCTTATATTATCTTGAGTAGTCCCCACCTCCTATATTTTACATCCTTTGATTAATTTTACCAGTGATAACTAGTCATGTGAATTTTCTTGAATGTTGTAAAGGAAAATTACCCTTCCCATCGTTGATGAGTCTCATGATGTTCATGATTAATAGAGGCCTCCCACTTTGGATATTTTCTATCTTATTTTCAAATTATTTTTAGTTTGGATTGTAGTGTTCTTGCTATTGACAATCTTCTTGGACTATGGGAGCTTATCTGGATGCTGCCGTGTGGCCACTGGTTATCCGGAGCACCTTTGAAAGAGGTAGAGGTATTTTGAAAAGGGGTTCAGAGGGATCTGTTCTAGGTTATGGGATGTGTTTGGAGTCTTCGGGTGACCTTATAATGGTAACATTATCACAAGTATTTTGAAGGATCACATGATTCACATTTCTCAGACACCTTCTTCTTCCATTGGCTTTGTAGGGAAAATAATACCCATATTTAGGTATTATTTCCTCTTTGAATTTGTTGATTCTCATTTGGAAGGTGTCAAAAAATACCCCCCCTCAGGAGCGACGCCCATGGGGACAAGGGATCACTTATGTGGAATGAAAATGCCTCCCTATGCTTTTAGAAGTGTTGAAAATTGGTGTATTATGTGGTATTTGGTCTACCAGGAGAATCTTGGTACTCCAAAAAATTCTCTATGTATAAAAGGGGAGAAGAGAGATTCATTATAACAGTTATCACTTTTCCATAATACTCCTTTCTTGCCTCTCTCTCAAGACTGTTCCAAAATACGCAATCATGAGTCCACATCACGAGCCTTTTTTGTGAAATCTATCCCACAAGACCACTTTTTCTCAGGTTCTTATTTGAACTAGCTACAAACTATATTTTAGTAACAGATTGAACTTTGACCATGAGGTACTATAATTGTTTTGAGGGTTTTTCAGGTTCCTTTGGCTTGATCATATGATTGATTAACCATCATTTGATTCTTGTGATCATGTCCAGGTCACATGATCATGAGTATCCAAAGGGGTTATCTGATTATGCAATGAATTGTAGGGGTTATGTGACCGATGATTCCTTCAGAGGTCAGGTGATTCGTGAACCCTCTAGGGTGATTCACAAATTACTTGTTTATTCATACACTATTCATTATGCCACCATGTTTTTATGTCTTTTATTAACACAATATTTCATATTATCTTTTTTTGAAAAATTCCACCAACTTATTTTTAGATGGATTCCGGTTCTCACTGATCTTCCCATAAGATTTCGAAGAAGGAAAGGTCAAAGATAGATCTTATTGATTCTACAATGTTGAGAATATATCCTTCTTTATATCATTTTGTTTGGTCAGAATGAAAGATTCTGATAACATTTATAGGGTTAATGTTATTAGAATATCACATTTTAGGATTTTCTACTTTATGGGTCTGGCCTTTCTGACTAAGATTCCATTACACCACTGACATCATAATTTAAACCATATTCTTGGATTTAGATGCCCATAACACTCTTTTAGAGAATATCTTACTGGGGGGTTACTTTATCTCAAAGGTGGATCATGGTGATTGGAATATATTAGCATTAATTCCCACAGAATTCAATGTGACTGATATTTCACCTAAAGAGGATGTTCATATATATCCCTCAATAATGCTGAAATATGTTTCTAATTTGTAATTTTGGTGGGATACCAACTTGGTGTTATAATCAAGTGGTAGTTTTAGCATGTACTAGGGATAGCCCTTATGGCTCCAGTATATTGCTTCTAAATACACTAAGGAATTGAATAAAATTGGAATGTATAAGGCTATCTAGATGTTAGAGAAGTCCACCTATTCCAACAAGGGTCTAATGAAGGAGATGTTCAATAATTAGAGCCAATATATGAACAACTTCCACATTACACATGGATATGTGGGTATATGTCCTGGGTTTGTAAAGAATATTTCTGGCAAACCTATATTTGGTGGTATGTATGACGAGTTCTTTCCTCCATGATCGATGTGGGACGATGCAACAAGGACTCCTCCTCTGACTTGGTAGCTGATTAAGATACATGAGAAATCCCTTCCAAGGGGTGTGATTCCTGGAGTGGGAATCCCTTTCATGAAATTGGAAGAATGTTTCATCAAGAATATGATTCATAGGACAGAAGCTAAAAGGCCCAAAGAATGTATTATTAAGGATTACCATGGCGCTCCTGGCACTTCCTGAAACAATATTGAAGAAGGGAAGTTTGATGAAAGAGTATTTGAGGCTATCCTTGGTATTGATAAATCTATTCAACTACATAGTTTTTTATTATATATGTGGGTATGTACTTACTTCACATGAAGGAAAAAGGTGGATTTAGATTTTCCACTTTCCCGGTGGTGACCTCTATGGATGGGGGAGCATGCCGGGCTAGCCGTCCCTATGATAGTTGAACTATATCACCTTATGCATCATGTTTATAATGGAAATTTAACATATAGTATTGTGGGACCCTTACAAGTATTATGCTATTGAATAGGATATCACATGAGAGTTTATGATTATATGAACATTTAAGATATTTTCAAATCTATTTTCATACCATACATGTGGTGCATCTATAGGGTGAGACACATCCCATTGAATGTTTGGGATGTTAGAGATTATATAAGATTCTCCGATCGTTTCCCCTTTAGAACAAACATTTCAGTACCTATAGGGGACACTGATTATAGTTGTGTGGCTAGTCTTGATGTACGAGCTTTTGTGGCATCACTTTGTAAAAGAGTTATTTCCACCCATATTCACAGGGAACTAATCTATGAGTGGTATGCACCCTTCCAATTCAGGCTTCAATTCTTGTGTGTTAATTCAAGATGTCCCTAATCTATCTATGTTTGATATGAAAATCATCTGATTGTAGTTTTCCAATTTTGGCTAATATTTACTTGGGATGAGACCAGTGATAGATTAAACATTCCCTCCACGAAATACAATGATCTGTTTATCTCATGAATATGTTGAGATTTGGGTTCATTCATATCCCATTGACAAGTTATATAGATTGGTAAGTGAAGCTTTCCAACCACCAACAATAGATCATATTACCAGTCCTAAGAAACAACTGTCTTGTAAAGGTCCTGTAGCCCTGGAAGTACCTCCTAAGGAAGTCAAGCACTTACCATTGTCGGAAGAGGTGCCTTATGACATGATTAAAATGAACATAGAATCAGGGGTGAGGCTGCACAAGGGATATTGATTCCTATTTTATATCAACTGTGGGTATCTTGGAAGGCACATAGATTAGAAGCTGAACACTAGAGTTTATTAGAGTACTTAGAGGGGATTTTTGAAGATTTTTCTCATATCACTGCACATTATGGTGTCACCTTTAAAAACATTGTGAGGAGGATAAGACCTTACTTTGATACATTGACATGACATTGGTGAGTGTCAAGGGCTAGATATTTTTATCCTCACCACTCCACTAATTATTTGTCTACGGAACACTTCAAATTGCTGAAGATGAACTATGTTACCCTATCAATGAGGAAGCGATATGTCCTGGCGTATAATGTTTCTCAAAGTATCATAGTTCCCTTGAAAATATATTGATTTCTTTTATATATTTTGACATAATTGAAGGCTATTGAGGACCATTCAGTCCTGCTGTCCCAATAATATACTCCTCATGGAATGACCATGGGATAAGAATTTCGTAGGGAACATATAACCAATGATGAAGGGTCCCCAGATCCAAAGTCTCAAATGAGGTAAGTGATTTAGGCTTCTAAAGAAATAATTTCAACTTCATCACCTTATATTAGGCCTTCCTTAGAAGATATGGAGAGAAAGAAAGGGAAGTGATTTCCATTTTCAAATCCTTCTCCTATGAATTCCTCAAGTAAGTGTGACTTTTCACTCTCCTTTTATCTTGGATCATTATTATAGTACATTATGATTTGTCAAAAAGGTGAAGGTCCCCATAAATATTTCTTAGAAAATAAAGTGTCTATATCTAAGGATACAAGTGAGTGTTTTTTTGCTTCTTAAAACCCTTTTATATCGGTACCAACCTATCATGAAGCGAAAGTGGTTGAGGATTCCATTCAATAACGTATATATTCTACTGCAGACTATTCAATGATTTTACCTTTTGATCCGATATGGGAGGATGCACTCTTGGAGGATATAGACACATGTAGCTATTCTGCTACCGCATTAGCTATGATGGAAGTGAATTTTGAATAAGTTGAATTCCTCTTAAGGACTGGATACTTTTTTTACATGGAATGATATTATCATCTTTCTCTAGTAGTCCTCAAGGATGAGAAGTAGATTATTTATTCTAAAAAAATCACCAGATGTTCCGTGAATATGCACATCATAAGAAGGAGTTTCTTCTTCCCCTAATTATTTTGTTGGGGTAGTGGATTTCTCCAATGATGTGATAGTTAAATGAATGTTTCTATCCTTTTTCATATTTTCTGATTACCTGATGATACTATATTTTTTATCCTATAACTAATGATCCCTTATTCCTTTTTATATAGGATCTTTTCCCTGATGTTTACGAGATTTAGTGAATTCATCCCTAGGTGTTTCTATGACTAGATATACCAATGTAGGGTCTAGTTGTCTTCCTCATCATCGAATACTGTGAGTACAACTCTTTCATTGAGTGAATCGGTCCTGACATATATCCCCTTTACCAAAATGGGTTTTGGTGATGGTTCAAAGTCTACATCATTAAATCAGTTGATGAGGAGACACACATGGAGGGAGGTATGTCCCTTAGTTTTGAACACCCCCTAGGAGGATTTGAAGGATAAGTTAACTCACCTTCAGTTTATGTTTCCTACCCTTGGCTATAATTGTTTCAATTATTCAACCAATCATGATCGATTAAAGGAAGTAGTCTCTCTGTTAGAATAAATGAGGGACCTCAATTTGAGGGTGATAGATACTGAGGCATCCTCTTTGGTGAAGTAAGAATGGGATGAGGAATTTATGGAAGCCTCCTATTATGCATTAGAGGAAACAATTTAACAAGATATAGTTAATGCTAGGTTGATTGAAATTGTCCGTTTTCAGTTTGAAATTATTGTTCTTTAGTCTTAGATCAGCCGTATTCAAGAAGAGTTATCCAAATTTCAACACTCTCTCCAAACATCATAAATGGATGTGATAGAGCAATAAGTACTTCTTGATGTGGAAGAAAATTCATTGGTTGATTCCATTTCCACAGAAGAGGGGGTGCAATAGGTTTTGAAGGAAGAAACTGAGTCCACTGAACAACTATAAAAATTCATGGCTTCCCTAGAGTAGATACATGTAGAGCTTAAGCACACATCTGATCAAATGATTTGATGGAATCATAAACATGATATCTTTATTGAGATCATATATTCATAAGACATTCTCAAATATGTGATGGTTCAAGATTTTTCATGGTATCAATGAATAGGTTTGATGAAATATGCTTGTGTTGTCCAGTTACATTTTATTCATGCTATATAATATATCTATTTTCTTTGATATTATGAGAATCAACATGAAAACCTATCCTTTTCATACCATCAATTATTCTATAATTTTAGGATCTAAATATTTAAATCATAAGAGATTCCTTTAAATATGTACACATGAATTCCCACAAACACAAATTTCCCTATTAACGTATATGTTCCAATTATCTTTAGATCACTTGATTTCTAGATGGAATATTTTTGTGGGATACATGTTCTCGAGGGAGAGTCTATATATTTTTCAATATCTAATTGGATTAGTTAGAGAAAATTAATTTTTCTAAGGACATATAGTGGGCCTTGTAGGTTTTTTTGGGTTTTGTAACTACCATTCCATATATCATGGTCTTTTAGTTCAGGAAAATTATTGCCTTTTTATTTTAGGGTATTTTATCTCAGATCTTATATATCATTTGTTTAGGTTTTTTTCCCCTCAGACCTTCTATTCATTTAGTATAAGGTATTTTATATTGTACCTAATACTTCTTTATTTTTGGGTCTTTTATCTTAGACCCCATATCTCTTTAGATTAGGTTATTTTACATCGAACATGATATTTCTTTAGTTTAGGGTCTCTTTTATCGGACTTGATGCCTCTTTAGTTTGTGGTCTTTTATCCTAGACAAGATTTCTCTTTAGTTTAGGGTCTTTTAACATGGTACTTATATTAGTTTATTTTAAG
Organism: Viscum album; assembly: GCA_963277665.1. Taxonomy (NCBI): domain Eukaryota; kingdom Viridiplantae; phylum Streptophyta; class Magnoliopsida; order Santalales; family Viscaceae; genus Viscum; species Viscum album. Next base: position 1,437,542,673 of record OY728123.1, on the reverse strand, counting down.
GACTTTCATATATGATATGATATTTCTTTATTTTGAGGTCTTTTAGTTCAGAATTGATATTACATTAGTTTAGGGTCTTTTAGCTCAGACCTATTGGTGTGCTGTAATTTAGGGTATTTGAGCCTGTACCTTTGGTGTCTTTGGGATGGGGAACACATGTGGGGTATTTCATGTAACCGTTTGTGATATTAGCTTCCACCTCAATGTCATTGGGGGCTCATAAGGATTAATTATACCTTTATATTATGCCATGATATCACCGATTGGTGGGCCTCAATCCCTTTTATGTCAATAGCATGGACGAATCGAGAGATCTATTCTCCTTTTCATGGGTCATGGAAGATTTATGGAAAGAAATATGGATGGGGGTGAAATACTTAGGATGATATCTCTTCATGGATAGTTGTAATGTGGGTGATATAAATCATGAAAAAATATTGAGTCTATGAATACGGGATGGGGTACACATAATTAAAATTTTCTATAATTGTTTGATATGTTTTCTTCCACCTCGGTTTCATCAGGGCTCCAATGTATTAGAAGACACTTTATTACAAGGAGGATATGCATTTAATTGGTTGTTTGAATCCATTATGTTTCTATATCATGGAAAAGAAAAGATGATCTCCACTTCGTTACAAGGGTCATGAAATATTTTTCAATACTTAAGCATCTAGATGATGATTTTGGGTATGAAAAGATAGCTATCAGGGATGGGTTCTGGAACCCTAGGGAAATCCAACTCTTATGTTATGCATCTATATCCCTACACCGTATGGTTTCTAATCATGAGGTGTGGGACATAAAAGGTTTGGGAATGAAGTTCCATATTCTGACCTTGAGAAAGGGTAAAAAACATGGTGATGGAATGTCAAAAATGTCAGGTCTTCTTGAAAGGTTTGGTATGGAGATTTTAAATCATAATCGAAAGTGCTCATGTCATGAGGAAGGTATGGGACATTCAAACATGGGATATCTTAAAACACTATCAGGTTCTATGGTCCATTGTGATGTCAACATGATCACAATAATATGAAATCCATTTATATCAAACTCAAATGTATCTGGTTGGTGGATTTAATCCCTTCTACATTAATATAATGGTCTAGTAGAGATATCTATTTTCTTTTTTTCAGAGGCTATAAATGCTTTTGATTTCACAAGATTCTTGAAGTCTTGAAGTTTGATTTACGGAAAATGTAATATCCAATAAATGTTCGATCACCCTAAAATTTGTTCCACCACCTAGCAAACATATTCTCACAGTTATTAAATGAGACAAATCATTTCTCTATATTTTTCCTGGACTAGGGTTTCTAGAGATAATAGAATTCCTTTTATTAGGGAAAATTTTTTTACCTAAGAGATTTATTAGTTATATGTTTGGGCCCTAAATTTTTCATAATATCTTGGCATAGTGAGTTTATTGATCGAATCCTTGAATTTTTATTAGGTTTTCCTTTGTAGGTTTTCAACCTCACACATGTTGTGTCTCTTTCTCTAATAGTTTAAGGTAATGAAATTTTGACAATTATATGCTAGAGTTTAAGTTTGTAAAACATTGGCCAAATATTAGGATGTTTGAGGTTGTGACTCACATGGACCTAATATGGGATATGTTACACAAGATCCAAATAAGGATTCCCATGGTCAAGATAACTCTATCATCCATCTTAGTGGGAGATGGAAATCTTGTAAATCATAGATTGTGTTCCTAAGGTCAGGAGTAATGATCTGGGATAACCATGCTTGTAATGTCCCATAACATCCTGAGATGTTAGTTTCTCCCTTGGTGTGACATCATGCCGACATGGATTATAAATCTCTCCTTAAACAGCCAAGATGTCGCCTTTTACTGGGTCTCAAGAAATTATTCATCAATAGCATGGAAAAACCAAGAGATATATTTTATTTTCTATAGAAAATGAATGATTTATGGAATCATAAGGTTCTCAAGTCATGAAGTGTGGCATATGGATTGTAGGTATTTAATGGACGAAAGAAACACCCTATAATCTAGTAGAATAGGGCAAGGATATGGTTGTCCCTTGATAGGGGATGAAAAATGGATGATGGTCTGCACAGTTTATCATCATTTAGAAGGGAATTCTTCCATGCACTTTAACATCACATGGTAAAGAAATTTGTCATGCTATTTATCATCATGCGGTAAGGATTTATTTTTTATTCAATTTTAATTTCATGTGACCTATATTTTTTACTTGTAGTTCAAATTCAAGTGGTAAGGGAATCCTTGTTATACATTATAGTTTAATGTCATGTGACCAAGACATTTTCCTTACAATTTATTGAAATTCTATAACAGCATACTATCTTATAGTTTATCATCATGTGGTGAGGATGTGGGAACCAATGTGAATGGATGGAAATGTCGTGTTTGGTCCTAGGGGTGGATTCTTTGGTGTCACTACGTATCTCATTAAAATGAGAATCAAACCACATGTAGTTATGAAGACCCATGTGTTTTAACTTCATCTAGTAAGGAGGAGTATCCTCCAACATGAAATGGTGGTATCATGCCTGGGACCATGAATGGAATTTCGGGTGTCAATATAAATCCCATGGTGATGGGAATAAAGCCATACATAGTTCCAAATGGAGTTCCTTGCATAGGTCTGACTCATTTGTGAAGAGGGGGAATATATAAATATTTATTTGATGTAACTGAGCCTGGATTTGTGAATTTTGGCATTACTATGTATCCTGTAATGGCAGGAATAAATTCCCATGTAGTTCTAGAATGGGAAATTTTCTAGATAGGTCTAACCCACACGTAGAGGTTGGTATTATTTCCACTAATTATTGTATCTAGGACCATGACTGAACACCAAGGCATCACTACATATCCTACAGTTACAAGAATCAAGATACATTTCGTTCTTTAAGGAACAATGCAGTTCAACATCTACAAAAAGGATGAAAAACTCACCCGATTTCCTTTTGTTGAGTCCACAAAACCAATATCATGACTTCCATGAACAAGGATCATCCTCCTATAGGTCCCCAAGTGTGAATGAGCTCTTAGAATATGCAGTTTTATTTTATCCAAGCACCCAAACTAGCGTCTAACTCTAATAATATTTGCAAAACTTGGTTGACCAAGAGGCAGAGAAATTGAGCCAATGAAATTGTAGACCCCCAATGTATTCCTCTTTTTCGGTAAACTAAACACATATGAAATATTATACATGATCATTCTATTTCATATTATCTTATGTTAGAATGAGAATCAATTTATATCTAGAAATCTTGGATGGTGAGACCTTTGCAACACTGACTAGTAATTCTAACATGTTCCAAATGATCAGTGTCTTTGGATGGGTAAAATAAATATCTATCTGACACTAAATCAAGGTTCTTACATGTTTCTTGAAAACACCATAGATCTCAATAGAAACTAGGTCCTCTAACATATCCTCAATCCAATTCTTTCCTTTAGTTTCCTCTTCTACTATAGATGTTAAAGAACTAACATACAATGACCAGTTGGTCAAGTAAAACTATATGAATCATATTAATACTCTTTTTACCTAATCTCTCAAATGATATAGGCTTACTACAATCCAAGGGGAATAAAAATTTATATATTTACTTAAAGATATTCTATGATGATAGGGGAATCCTTTATCATATTTCTTATTCACTACTGCTGCATAAATTTTCTGGTGTGAATGAATTATTTGGTGTTTAGTTCATACATGATGAAAAAGGTGATAACTTGTTCAACCAATATTATCATATAAGTAATCTCAAAGCATATTTTTTCCTTTTTGAAACTATATTTATTTATTTTTGGTGGAGCTATAAACCCATATACTGATAGGAAAATCCTAGTATATGGGGTCCATGAGATCAATAAGGTGATTGGATAGGGGCGTTTCTACTAGCTACCAATTACAGGGGTACTAGTTGTCTATTGTAGGGGTAACCATTAACCATAAAAAATATGTTATCTGTCTACATTGTTTCATATTGGGATGAGATACTATGGTTTAGGATGGTTTCCTTTACACTCGGTGGCGAGATGATGAATGGTCCACTCTGAAAAGTCCAACATCTCAAGAGGTTCATGTTTATTGGAGTTTTATGATCCACATAGCATAGTTCACTATCTATTCAGGAAATTACAACACTCATATTCAGAAAAGGAATGGCCACTTTTGGTAGGTTTATTAGCAGAAAAGGAATATCCTCATGGAATACTATATAGAGTCAGTGACCGCCCTGGTCTTGACTAGGATACTTAACGTATCCTAGGTTAAGGACCCTTGTTTGACCAGGACAGGTTCTACTACCTCTATTATATTGATTCCTACCAGGACAAGTCAGAAAAGGGAGGACCTATTCATTTTCTCATTCTCATTAGCTAAGTATTTCTTGTGATACATGATTTAAGTATCCCATTGTGTACCAAGTCCTCCTAGGAAGTTTTAAATTAGGGAAAACCTGGGATACTTCATGTATCCTAGTGAGGTCCTATTGCATGAGAACACTATGAAATAGAATACTTTGACCAGGGATACCCCCATAACTATGAGATAATCTACCAGGGTACGTTTTAATTAACTATGAGTTGAACATTCCCATACACTTTCTCTAGAAGTGCATTTGGTGTCCAATCCCTTGAAAGAAACCCAATGGCTATAATCTTTACTACCAACTGGACTTGATCCACTATGGAATAAACACACCGAACCCATTACTCCATTTAACCACCAAGAAGACCAATGATGACTTTATTGATTTGATAATACAACATCGAAGTGAAACTCAATGCCAACAAACCAAAATGGATCAAATGATCCCTGTTGTTCCTCCAGTCTGAGAAAATGATAACATGTAAATTCCTAGGTAGAACGAATCAATGGGGTCAATTATGTAGCTCATATAGGTATACGTGCATTGTAAATTAGTTATCAGTAAAGAAATGATAAATATAGCATCCCGTCTTTTTATAACATAACTTTTCATTCCATTACACGGAACTGAGGATCTTTAAGGTTTAGTGTCTTGGAAACAAGGAACATAAAACATGAAACAAAAAAAAACATTCTTCTTAAACACTTGAAAGGCTTCTCCTCATGTTCACCCTAGGCTCATTACTGCATCTCATAACCTGGGGACATACATCAAAAGGAAGGGTGAGCAGAAGGCCCAGCAAGGGAAACAAGTGAAACATTTTACATATGAACTTGAGATACATCAATAAAGTCATGAAAAGAACTTTAAGGCATGAGAAAGAAAATCATGAGGCATTTCATAATAAAAATAACATTTTCCATAACTTGAAGATGTGGCTACATCATTTAACTTAGACAATCATGAACATATCACCAAGGTCCATCCCCAAGGTGTCATTTGAAAATTACCAAGGTTATTCACCAAGGTATCATTAAAATTGTAATCTCTAGTGGTTACATCATTACCCAATGCATTGGAGCGCTATCAGGGCGCACCCTTAAATTTGCCTTTATTATCATGTGAGCCACATATATCATCATCAAACATTTCATAAATAACCCACATAACATAAAAAAAATGGGTTTCATTTCATAATCATAACGTTTTAAAAACTGCTTTAAAGACATGATCTTTACGGCACTTTAAACCCACGGAAAGGAAAAGCGGGTTTCATATATGTAAATCCCAGAATTTAAAATAGAACATTTTGATATATATGTGAATAACCCTATAGAAATAAGAGCTTTGAGTATTCACTTTATAACATAAAATAATTTTTAAAAAAGAGAGAGAGGCACTTTGAGACGAAAATTCTACAGCATAACGACTATGTTTCTGGGTTTTAGAAAACATTGAGAAGAGAGGGGACATGGGTCAAACATTCATAAATGACCCATAAAACAGTAGAGAGGCAAAATATAAGGGTTTTAAGAACATGGTAATGAAATTTGAAAATATACCATATGAAATGAAGAACATGAAAGGAAGAAAAAAAAAGATTTCTCTTGTGAGAATTCGGCAGCCTAACGGCGCCACTTAAACTTCAAAAATTTGAATTGACAAGGTCAAATAGGGTCTCTCATCATATGAAAATAAGAGTCCAGTATGATAGATATAGAGATCATACCCCAACATAATAGAAAGGAACTTGAAAGAATTGACGTGAAAGTAGAACTTCAAAACGAGAATGGTGAAGAACCACTTAAAAATTCGGCAGCCTAACGGCGCCACTTAAACTTCAACAAAATTGAATTGACAAAGTCAAATAGGGTCTCTCATCATATGAACATAAGAGTCCAGTATGATAGATATAGAGATCATACCCCAACATAATAGAAAGGAACTTGAAAGAATTGACGTGAAAGTAGAACTTCAAAACGAGAATGGTGAAGAACCACTTAAAAATTCGGCAGCCTAACGGCGCCACTTAAACATCAAAAAAATTGAATTGACAAGGTCAAATAGGGTCTCTCATCATATGAACATAAGAGTCCAGTATGATAGATATAGAGATCATACCCCAACATAATAGAAAGGAACTTGAAAGAATTGACATGAAAGTAGAACTTCAAAACGAGAATGGTGAAGAACCACTTAAAAATTCGGCAGCCTAACGGCGCCACTTAAAACTTCATAAAACGAAATAACGAGAGTAAGAGGAGATATCTCATTATATTAACATGAAAAGGGCAGTAGTAGGAGTATAAGAGAACATCCTCAAACATAAGAACATGGAGCATAAAAGGAATGACATAAAAGAGATTACTTGAAATGAAAGAGAGAGGTCGGATCCCTTACCTTAAAATGTAACTCTTAAACCTCAAAGGTTGGGACCTTGAGGGCTTGGGGGCACCATGGGAGGACTCCTTGGGAGGTAATGAGACCAGAAATTCGTTGGGAATGAGTGGGGAGTCGAATAGATGAGAGGAGGGCTTGGTATTTATAGGGAAAGTGAGGGGACAAGGCATTAATGGCCAAGGGACACCTCACATGTGCTTTTCTCAAACCCATGTGCTCCCCCTTGTCATTTATCATGGAGTTAGGCCACATGGGGCCCCCAAAACAATAATTCATCACCCTTGGCCAGAAAACCCTCAAAAGATCTCATGACATCATCATGACACCGTTATGATGTCATTAAACATACCGAAACCCTAAAACTGTATTTTTACTATTCACTGAAAATTCAACTTTCTCAGAAAAATCCCAAAATTTCACATTAACCAAATATCAATGCTCTGATTTCAAAAATGAAATCCATTTTATAAAAATAATTTTCTAAATATTTTTAATTTAATTTTTAAATAAAAACACTATTCATCGAAAATTCATTTTTTTCAGAAAAAACCCCAAAAATTACCATAACATAATATCGATGCTCTGAGTTCAAAAATAAAGTCATTTTTATAAAAAAAAATTCTAATTATTTTTAATTAAATTTTTAATTAAAAAACACGATTCACCTGAAAAAACTAATACTTGAATAATAATTAATGAAACCATTATTTAACTATTTTATTGAATCACATTACTTAATCAAGGTGCCTAGATTATTTTAAAACTTTCTTTAAGTGAGATTACTAATCCATTTGGTCATATTACTAATCCTAATCATAAAATCACTATTCATAATTTACTATTCATCAAAAATCAAGTTGATCTTATTAGACTCTAAATTTAGTACTGAACATAATTGCAGAAGACCATTTTTTGAAAATCATTACACATTTTTAATTATTTAGGGTTTACATAAACATATTTAAAATATCCTTTTTCTAAAATTCATCAAAAATATGCATACTATATTTATCCGGTCATTTCAAAATTCATAAACTTCATCATAAGAAGAAATCCCAATTTTTATTTAAAACAAGGATTACACAAGGTAGTTACGGTCTCGTTACATAACCCCTTATAATACCAGCATAGGACCTAAGAGTAAGGTGTGCTAGGGTGATAGAAGCCTGGGGCGGCTCAGTCAACATTGCCCGAGTAGTAATTTCTATCAGTTTGAACTTCTCACGAAGGCGATTTCGTTCCAGCTTCACATGATGAAGTTCGGCTTGGATTTGATCCAGAGCAAAGCCCAGTGGTGCTACCTCCTTCCCAAGCTCTGTTAGATGGGCTTCGATCGGTCCAAGACTACTAGGTGAGGCCATCGAATCTTCTTTCTATAATAATTAACCAAGATTACTTATATTTAGAGACAATAATCAAAACATTTTGTTCACAGCAGTTATGTTGACCGATGGTTATATAATAGTCAAAACCCACTGATCTCATTTTAATTATAATCATGTTTATCAAATAAAACATTTTTGTTGAGTATAACAATAACACATAAAATTAGGAAACAAAATTTATTTAAAAATTTCGGGTCGTTACAATCTTCCCCCCTTAAGAAATTGCGTCCTCGCAATTTTAAAATTGGGTTTTGAAATTTCATTGAAAGTCCCACATCGGAAAAGGAGTCAGTAAAACTATTACTTTAAAATAAAGAAAGGGAAGTACAATGGTCACCCGAGTTAACCCACACTAGGGTTCCATGTAGGAAAACATGGACATAGAGGAAAAAACAAAAGGTCAAGTTCTGAGGGAGAGTGATAGAGAACATGATTAGGAGAAAGTTAACCATGAGAAAATCCCAAACTTATGATGTGTGTAAACGGTCTTCGATTACCTAGTAGGAAACGTAAACCAACAACATTTTTGTTTTACGTTTCTTTTCATAATTTTGAGGATTTCATTTACTACATAGAACAAAAACATAAGAAAATATGCCTACCTTCAAGTAGAGTTTCATCCTTTAACAAGTCCCTACCAACACTAATCTTTTCTCCAAATGATGAGAATTCAAAAACACTTGGTCTCATAAAAGCACAAGAATCATCTCCTATAGAATCACATAATCTACAAAAGATTAACTATCTATTTCTTCTATCTTTAAACATTATCCCAAAAACGGAAAGGTTAAGGTAAAACAACTCTTCAAAAAGAAAGAATCCCATAGGAATGGAAACTACTTTTAAATCATCAAAGTTCCATGGTACTACCCAAATTTCATCATAGACCATTCCCTAAATAACGGTCCTTAAAATTCCTCAAAACAAACCAAACTAAGATTGAAACCCAAATACAATAAGGATTTGATAACATAGTCTTCCAAAACAACTTCATTGTTAATCTCCAGAAAACATCAACCACTCCTAACATCTTATAAAAAAAGTAGCTAACCTAAACATATTTTACCCAAGATAGGTTAGTCATTCCCATAAGTAACCTAAATTACTATAAGTTCACCTTAAATTCATCGATTCTTCAAAATATAAGTTAACCTTACTCCTCAATGAAAATGCCGTAGTAATCTATTTACCTCGATCAAATATGGTTCCCAAAATAATGAACGTCTTCCAAAATAATAATCATATTTTAATCCTCTAATCATCACTGTCATATTAATACGAAAATTGTCGCATTTCCTATCACATTGGTTGTCGGAACATGTTCTTCCATTTCCCACCATTAACTAAGAAGAGAAAGCATAATTAGGGGCTTAAGTACTTAGCTAATAATCATGAAAAGGAACTGAAAGCATATAAGGATAACTTGTATATGAAAGGTATACCCTAACTTGTGATCTCCTAGGTTCCCATCTAGGTTATGAATGATCATATATTCTTATGTGAACCTTTATTTTATTTTATCTTTGTTCCTTTAACAATGGTTCATACCAAGCTTATGAATTTACCAAAGCATATCCCCCGGGAGTGTCGTAACCAAGAGTGCAGCAAGGCCCGTTGTCGTGTACCAGTTCCCGTTCGAGTCTAGCTCAAAGCGGTGTTTTCTGGTTTTACCCCTATGTACATCTGTGCCAGAGCCACCTCTACCTGCTCGTATCCAGACAGGGATGTATTTTCTTGGCAACCCCTTACTCAATACTCACCAAAATACCAGGAAGATTTCCTATATTAAACTTTTCTATAGGGTTCCTCCTCGAGTTTTCATATCCTAATTTCCACAAATAACTAAACCATCCTTTGATACCAACTATAGCATCCCGTCTTTTTATAACATAACTTTTCATTCCATTACACGGAACTGAGGATCTTTAAGGTTTAGTGTCTTGGAAACAAGGAACATAAAACATGAAACAAAAAAAAAACATTCTTCTTAAACACTTGAAAGGCTTCTCCTCATGTTCACCCTAGGCTCATTACTGCATCTCATAACCTGGGGACATACATCAAAAGGAAGGGTGAGCAGAAGGCCCAGCAAGGGAAACAAGTGAAACATTTTACATATGAACTTGAGATACATCAATAAAGTCATGAAAAGAACTTTAAGGCATGAGAAAGAAAATCATGAGGCATTTCATAATAAAAATAACATTTTCCATAACTTGAAGATGTGGCTACATCATTTAACTTAGACAATCATGAACATATCACCAAGGTCCATCCCCAAGGCGTCATTTGAAAATTACCAAGGTTATTCACCAAGGTATCATGAAAATTGTAATCTCTAGTGGTTACATCATTACCCAATGCATTGGAGCGCTATCAGGGCGCACCCTAAAATTTGCCTTTATTATCATGTGATCCACATATATCATCATCAAACATTTCATAAATAACCCACATAACATAAAATAAATGGGTTTCATTTCATAATCATAACGTTTTAAAAACTGCTTTAAAGACATGATCTTTACGGCACTTTAAACCCACGGAAAGGAAAAGCGGGTTTCATATATGTAAATCCCAGAATTTAAAATAGAACATTTTGATATATATGTGAATAACCCTATAGAAATAAGAGCTTTGAGTATTCACTTTATAACATAAAATAATTTTTAAAAAAGAGAGAGAGGCACTTTGAGACGAAAATTCTACAGCATAACGACTATGTTTCTGGGTTTTAGAAAACATTGAGAAGAGAGGGGACATGGGTCAAACATTCATAAATGACCCATCAAGCAGTAGAGAGGAAAAATATAAGGGTTTTAAGAACATGGTAATGAAATTTGAAAATATACCATATGAAATGAAGAACATGAAAGGAAGAAAAAAAAGATTTCTCTTGTGAGAATTCGGCAGCCTAACGGCGCCACTTAAACTTCAAAAATTTGAATTGACAAGGTCAAATAGGGTCTCTCATCATATGAAAATAAGAGTCCAGTATGATAGATATAGAGATCATACCCCAACATAATAGAAAGGAACTTGAAAGAATTGACGTGAAAGTAGAACTTCAAAACGAGAATGGTGAAGAACCACTTAAAAATTCGGCAGCCTAACGGCGCCACTTAAACTTCAACAAAATTGAATTGACAAAGTCAAATAGGGTCTCTCATCATATGAACATAAGAGTCCAGTATGATAGATATAGAGATCATACCCCAACATAATAGAAAGGAACTTGAAAGAATTGACGTGAAAGTAGAACTTCAAAACGAGAATGGTGAAGAACCACTTAAAAATTCGGCAGCCTAACGGCGCCACTTAAACTTCAACAAAATTGAATTGAAATGGTCAAATAGGGTCTCTCATCATATGAACATAAGAGTCCAGTATGATAGATATAGAGATCATACCCCAACATAATAGAAAGGAACTTGAAAGAATTGACATGAAAGTAGAACTTCAAAACGAGAATGGTGAAGAACCACTTAAAAATTCGGCAGCCTAACGGCGCCACTTAAAACTTCATAAAACGAAATAATGAGAGTAAGAGGAGATATCTCATTATATTAACATGAAAAGGGCAGTAGTAGGAGTATAAGAGAACATCCTCAAACATAAGAACATGGAGCATAAAAGGAATGACATAAAAGAGATTACTTGAAATGAAAGAGAGAGGTCGGATCCCTTACCTTAAAATGTAACTCTTAAACCTCAAAGGTTGGGACCTTGAGGGCTTGGGGGCACCATGGGAGGACTCCTTGGGAGGTAATGAGACCAGAAATTCGTTGGGAATGAGTGGGGAGTCTAATAGATGAGAGGAGGGCTTGGTATTTATAGGGAAAGTGAGGGGACAAGGCATTAATGGCCAAGGGACACCTCACATGTGCTTTTCTCAAACCCATGTGCTCCCCCTTGTCATTTATCATGGAGTTAGGCCACATGGGGCCCCCAAAACAATAATGCATCACCCTTGGCCGGAAAACCCTCAAAAGATCTCATGACATCATCATGACACCGTTATGATGTCATTAAACATACCGAAACCCTAAAACTGTATTTTTACTATTCACTGAAAATTCAACTTTCTCAGAAAAATCCCAAAATTTCACATTAACCAAATATCAATGCTCTGATTTCAAAAATGAAATCCATTTTATAAAAATAATTTTCTAAATATTTTTAATTTAATTTTTAAATAAAAACACTATTCATCGAAAATTCATTTTTTTCAGAAAAAACCCCAAAAATTACCATAACATAATATCGATGCTCTGAGTTCAAAAATAAAGTCATTTTTATAAAAAAAAATTCTAATTATTTTTAATTAAAAAACACTATTCACCTGAAAAAACTAATACTTGAATAATAATTAATGAAACCGTTATTTAACTATTTTATTGAATCACATTACTTAATCAAGGTGCCTAGATTATTTTAAAACTTTCTTTAAGTGAGATTACTAATCCATTTGGTCATATTACTAATCCTAATCATAAAATCACTATTCATAATTTACTATTCATCAAAAATCAAGTTGATCTTATTAGACTCTAAATTTAGTACTGAGCATAATTGCAGAAGACCATTTTTTGAAAATCATTACACATTTTTAATTATTTAGGGTTTACATAAACATATTTAAAATATCCTTTTTCTAAAATTCATCAAAAATATGCATACTATATTTATCCGGTCATTTCAAAATTCATAAACTTCATCATAAGAAGAAATCCCAATTTTTATTTAAAACAAGGATTACACAAGGTAGTTACGGTCTCGTTACATAACCCCTTATAATACCAGCATAGGACCTAAGAGTAAGGTGTGCTAGGGTGATAGAAGCCTGGGGCGGCTCAGTCAACATTGCCCGAGTAGTAATTTCTATCAGTTTGAACTTCTCACGAAGGCGATTTCGTTCCAGCTTCACATGATGAAGTTCGGCTTGGATTTGACCCAGAGCAAAGCCCAGTGGTGCTACCTCCTTCCCAAGCTCTGTTAGATGGGCTTCGATCGGTCCAAGACTACTAGGTGAGGCCATCGAATCTTCTTTCTATAATAATTAACCAAGATTACTTATATTTAGAGACAATAATCAAAACATTTTGTTCACAGCAGTCATGTTGACCGATGGTTATATAATAGTCAAAACCCACTGATCTCATTTTAATTATAATCATGTTTATCAAATAAAACATTTTTGTTGAGTATAACAATAACACATAAAATTAGGAAACAAAATTTATTTAAAAATTTCGGGTCGTTACAATAAAAATCAATAGATACAGGTCATTTGTGTGCATGTTTGGAAATCCAAATTACACTAGCCATGGATAGAGGAAGGTTAGATCAATCGATAGCTGATGATTTGGAATGGAATTAATGTGTTGTGATTTTATTTTAATGGTGGAATGGTCGCTCCGATGAATTCTTCAAGAATCACACATTTTTAACCATAATATTATTGCTTGAAAGCATATAGTGCGGTTCATCATACTCTCAAATGCATAGGAAGTGCTCAAATTTGTTGATAAATTTTATTGATATAGATACAAGAGTGGTGGAATAGTAGAGTGATACATTGGGGTGGGGGTTATATGGATTTTATAAACTATTATAATAGAGTACTGAGGGCCCATACTAAAATATATCACTTGTGTATGTTGACGTGAAATAAGTTGGGAAATTGTTGGAATCATCATGGTAGATAGAATATAAGATTCAATTGAGAAAGGATACATTAGAACAATAGGTATATGATTTTATATTCTGAGGCATCTAGGATTAGGTATGTGATGAGATTCATATTGTCTCAGTGTTAGCATCCCAATATCCCCATTAATGAACCAATCATAGTATAAAAATACCCCCATTCACTTCCATATTATTTATTTAATGTTTTATTTAAAATAGGGAATCATATTGATCCAATTCATATTGTCTCATTAATAGATGGATGTTCACTAAATAAATTAATGGACATGGGACTCAAAATAATCCATTTCAATGCGGTTGAAGTCTATTCAACTTTGACAGTAGAACTCAAAAATTGAGAAGGCACCATGGAAGGTGTGATTGCCACTCCCACTACAATAAAACAATCCCAACAACTAATATATTTTAACTATAGTATATAAGGTCATTTTGACCCTAGAAATCATATAGAAACTCTTGAATGTGGCTTGGAATGTCCTCTAGGGAAAAATAATTCATTGGATAGAGGTTATAATTCACCTTGAAAAGATTAATAAAAAATTAGAGTTTCTCTAAGTGTTCTAGGTAGACCAGCAATGTGAATTTACCAATCCAATAGTGATATCCCACAAATAATGAAATAATTCATCCCATCAAAATTACATAATTGAAATTTTCCTGCACGTAATAGGTATCCTGAAGTACAATGTTCAGCCCATAGTTATACGATACTATTTCAGTGAGTTTAGTAGTCATGAACAAAAAGTTGAAGCCCAAAGAAAACAATATGGGTGTTCTGAGTTACATGACTGAACCATCCCACCATGTAGCGAGACAACTATTGATTTTAATCCTTGTTTGAACAAATATTATCATTGTAGAAGCAGTGATGTATGAATGAGTATCAATGTTTAACCCAATCATAAACTTATTAGGCACCTAAACTAGATATCCAAGAACACCAATACCAATCATGTCATATACCATTATGATATATCTAAATACCTTCTCTTTTGAATAACTTGAAATGATAAAACTGATGATTCGAGAGCAATGAATAATGATGATGTAATCTTCTGGGTGCTTCTCTCATCTACTCATTAGTATAAGAAAATAATACTGGAATATATCACCAACTGATTCAATTTTTCTTAGAAAGATACCCATGATTTATAGTGAATACTGTCAGGTTTGAATTCTTTGAGATCATAAACAAAGTAATTTTCTCCAACATGGAATAATCATCTTGATTGATGGATTTGAAAACAATATAATTGAAAATAAAATAATGTCATGATCATATCATTTCAAATTTTTAGAGACCATTGATAGTAACCATTTTGAC
Organism: Viscum album; assembly: GCA_963277665.1. Lineage (NCBI taxonomy): Eukaryota > Viridiplantae > Streptophyta > Magnoliopsida > Santalales > Viscaceae > Viscum > Viscum album. Next base: position 1,437,527,472 of record OY728123.1, on the reverse strand, counting down.
TACTATCAAATTATATATTTTCTATAAACACTACCATATAATACTCAATAAATTGTAGGCGTTTAATTTTTACTCGAATAATGAGTTGAGTTAGTTGATGATTCATAGCGATACTAATGGTACCATTTTCTTCAAAGAATCATACAAACCAACTGGATTGAGAATATAGTGTAATAAGTAGAATGACATGGATATCTAGTGCTTGATATACTAGATATAGTTGAAGAAGTCATATTGAATGTCTAATATAACCATTAATATAATTTAAGTGTTTAATCATACCAATCCAATGATGTAGTCAACAACGATAAGATTTAACACCTGATCACATTTTAATACTTCCATGAGGCATATTTTGGATAGATCAAAGTAGTCATATATCATCCAGTCCCATAGAAATTTGAAGAGAATTATATCCTTATTTAATCTCTTCAATACTTAAATCACCATCGATAATTCAAGCAAGACCCTCCCAAAAATACTTATGGTCATTTGTTGGGCATGTAGTCTCTGAGGATCCAACTATACTACTTTTATGACATTGGTTACCTAATAATTGTGTCTTTGATATTCCATTTTTACTATATCATGGTTTTACTAGAGAACCACTTATGAACAATATTTGAGTATAATAAAGCAGATTATCCCAACATATAGTGCAATGCATATTGAAATTTTAATTTGAAAAGGTCTATTTCAAACCGAAGTACCAAAAGAGATGTTGGTATAAAATGGGGTCTCCACTACCAGCTAAATTAGAAAAATCATTGTTGATGTTTTGATTAGTTAATAACATTGTGAGTCCCCCATCCAGTATGGGAAGACCCAACACACTGGGGAATGAAGTCACATGAATGGAACTCAAAAATTGGGGTGATTTATGGATTGTAATTCAAGGGCCATGCTTGTTAAGTATCATTGAAATAAAATTGACCTCACTTGAAATGGAAGATAGAACACTAAGATATAGAAATGAAATTTCTAAGTTAAACATGCCTCTTGAATGAATAGTGATCCCACTTAGGGGCTGATATATTTTTTATCCATTTTTGCTACCCAATTCCACTACTACTGTGCATAATAGGAGAAACAAACTCAAAGGTAACAACTATAAAGATATATTATTTAATCATGGAAAGTAAATTTATGGGGTATAATTAGAATTATAACAATCTAATTTTCAAAACCACCAATAAATGGATCATCACCATAAAAAATATCATGACTATTGCGTGTGCCGAAAGAAAAAAATTATATAGTTTATAGATCCCGCCTAGTTTTTTATCACCTAGGGTTGATAATTCCATGCAAATAAAAAGTAAAAACCATGTTCTATTCATTACCAAAAGTAAAAAAATAGTAAATATAGAGTTATAATATCCTTCTAGTTATTTTGAGAAAATACATCATTCATTTGTACTTGATTTGGTTTTGTTCTGATTGACTACCCACTTACCTAGTTCTTCCATCCCATGAAAAACTCCAAACCACCCCATTTCCCTTGACCTCCCTCTAACCATTCCATCATTACAACTTCTCTATCCATTACCCCAAAATACCTTACAATCTATCACTATCTAATTGGATTAATCTAAATAGGCTATTGGAAAAATGAAAGGGGTCTATCTAAAATATTTCATCAATGACTATGGTTAAAAATTCATTAATTTTTTGTGGGGTTTCCTTCTCTATTATATACATTTAGTAGTAATTTTCTATGTCTATGATTCTGAACTAGATTCATCAATTGAAAATGATTAGTTATTTATGTAATATCTACATTCAATCTTATTCTTATATAATATATTTCCTTTTATTCCTTCCACATATCCTTTCTCTTTCTCCGGGTGGTTCCTTTTTTTGGGAGAAGATTTCAGCCCTTTCAGTTCACCTAGAATTTCTCAATACTCATATTGTTATTTTATGACTTATGTTATAGGATATAAGAATATATTCTTTTGAATGATTCTAATGAAACTTATTCCAATAGCCATTAAAATGGTGATACTTTGAATTGAATTATTATTGGAACTCCAGCCTACTTATAGAATTTTTCATTCATACATTCTCTCAGATAAGGAATGTCTTGTTCACCCTCCAAGGTGCCCTTAGATGAAGTACCCATGAATTAAACTAAACTACTAAATCATTACACATTTGTTGGTTTGAAATGAATAAATAACTACCAAAGGAAATCCTTTTAATTCCAATAATGGACCTTGTATCATAACTACAAAATGTTCTCCTTTGACATCCCATTGGTCATATAACTTCTATAATAAATATATACACTTGTCCAAGAATTAATGACTGAACCTCTTCTCCTACCCACACATATTTCCAACATTCATTCTCTTTCATTATCTAACCACTATAATAAGGAACTTTGGACAACTATAACCATATTGTTGGATTTGATCTACATGTCTGGGTGAAACTATTGATTTCAACCCCAAGTTGTTCATGGAAAATATAAGTGATACTATTGGGTACAAATATGAATTACAAGATAAGGATGCATTACCTTATCAATGTCAATTGTACACCAAAGAAATAAAGGTTCTCTAAACATTTTATTTGGATTTATATAGATTTCACACCTAAAACAAATTATGGATAAGACACTTACAAATACCCTTTGAATGTGGATGTATCCTTTTCATTCATTTGATTTGTTGTCACTAGTTAGACTCCCTTATTCATTGATAAATAAAATGGAGATCACCTTTTCAATACGGAGACCATGAAAGACCTAAAAAGGAATAATGACTGTTGGGAGTGGATAGGAAAATGGGTTTCCAAAACTGGAGGGTTGGATGACATTTTGTCCAATAAGTAGTTCCACAACAAATGAAAGAGTTAGCTTGAAATCCATATCTATTTCTGGATGTGGTCAATGTCTAAACTACTAAACTATTAGTTAGGGGTAAAATGATAATATTATTCTTATTACCATCAATTATATGAATTTATAGATTCCCTATTAATGAAAACAATACTTACTTTATGTTTATGCTTAGTTATTCCATTCTTGAAGCCTCACATGCTTTCATGGAAATAAGATAGAGACTATTTGGGTGCGAGGGGACCTCATCTATATTTTCAGTTCTATTTCTCTAGGTGATACAATAGATCAATTTGGAACTAAAATATGGTATATTATATTCCCATCATATTATTAGGTTAACAAACAACTATGGAGCATATTATTTTCTAGCCTCAACAGTCAGATAATAGTCTATCTCCTACTAGTCAATAGGCTCTAGTCCCAGATCTATATGAACATCTATTGAAACTATGCCCAGATAAACTTTAAAAATAAATTTTGGAACTAGAAATAAATTAGAATATATTATATGATAGAAGGTGGGACATGAAGTACCAAATTAATGTTGATCCATCCAAACATCTATTGGGTGGGGACATATAGAAACAAAATAGTAACACAAAATAGGGTGAACAGAGTTTTGAATTTCCGACCATGGACTATAAGAGATGTGAGATGATAATATTAAACATTTCATTCTATTATATCAGGTAGGTTATTTTATGTTTTTGGTGCTACTAAAGGTACTTGGTCTCACTTACTAACATCAAATTCAATCCCCAAAAAAATATAACTAGAATCCATTAATATCCACATTATTATTATGAGAATTTGTAACATCATAGAATCAGTATCACGCTATCTGTTTGAATATTTCACCCTCTTCCCTATCATCGTGCCTTCTGAAGAATGATCATATGTGTAATGACTCAAATCTGGATCCACTCAACTGGTGCCCCGTACCAGATTCTACACATGACCTCAAGCGCATTTCCCAAAACACCAGAGGCTTCCGGCTAGTAGCGAGGGCCTTGGCAAGTCATTGGGGAAACTATGACCTCATTTATACAAGGGAAGAGGAATAACAGTCAGTAGCGGAAGTATTAAACAACACACAATAACAGAAACTAAACAGCAGAAGCGATGAATATATATAGTAATGACGATAATGATTCAGCAGGTACAAGTATCTAAGGAAAGCAGCAAACACAACAACATGCTGAAATACAATAGAAAAAAAATGTACTAAAGGTAAACAACAACTCCAGCAGCATCGAAAGCCTAAGTTCGGTCCTATACTCTCCATCTCTAACCAATAATCATGTACCTACAGTAGAAGGGCCACAATCCATATCCACACCTGAAACCATATAACTTTTTTGGGGTGAAAAGAAGGATCCAAACAGGGTTTGAGACTAATCCCAGTAGGCAACCACTATAAGATCTGTGCCCTACTGTCAGTGATCAATATAGAAAAAGTAATGGAAATAAATGTAGCATAGAAACATGGGTAAACTAAGTAAATAATCCTACAAATATCCATTCACATTTATTTATTAATTTAATTCAATCATTTAATTATCAACCAAAGAATATTGCAAACAACTCTATATTGACAAGGCATAGCAAGTAACACAATAGGTATCTCAGCAGACTACCTAAACAACAAGCATTAAAAAACCCAAGCTTGTTCATTGGCATGGTGGACTCGTCACAACCAACCAAACGATATTCACACTAACTCTCTGGTTGGATCATACTAGAAGACCCATCTATTCAAGTAATCATACAAAGGAATAGAGACTCTGGAAAGCTCTCACCATCAATTCTCCTGTAGTCTGGTAACGATAGCTATAGACTCTCTGAGGAAGCACTTATGCCTAATTCCTCATGTAGTATCGATACATAACTAAAGAAAATCTGAGGAAGCACAAAGTCCAATTCTCGTAGGTCTTGCGAATGATACTAATTTATAACGGACTCTCTAGGGAAGCCCTTAATCGTCAATTCCCTCTTTAGTCTACTGCACTAGGTTCACACAGCCCTGAGCAGTCTAGTCATGCGTAATCGACTGTCAGCATCCCTAAGTAAGTTCTTCAACTACTTGGCTAATAGCAACAATGCATCAAAAGCATATAAACAGTAGGAAATATATGCAATCAATTATATCAAGGCAGGAAATCAATGGAACAAGGTCTTCCTCATAGGCAACCAAAGCCAAACGACGATAAACAACCAAAACAAGGTAAACACCCAGGGGGTGATCCAAAAATATGCTAAAAAGCAATCATTACTCATATAATAGCCTAAAGCACACAAGAAATCTAAGGAATATAATAATACATGATCAAAACCCTAACCCGAGATACCCAAAACATGGGAATCCAACACTTTTGCACAAAAACTCAAAGACATTCAACATAAGGAAACAAACCACCTACCTCGATCCTAGGAGATCGATATAGTTGAACCTCAACCTGTGAATCAGCCTAGAATAGAGTAGATCTGCAAAAACATCTAAAGTGTTCAACCTCATATAACTCACATGAGAGAAGGAATCAAGAAATGTGGCCAAAGAAGAACGAAGAACTCACTGTTGCGATCCTATTGCAATCGATGTTGTTCGATTCGGATAACCGGTGACGGATCATCGACTCGGAGAAGATATGCGGCCGTACCCTCACTCTTGGTCGAAGAAGCTGGAGAAGAAGACGTTTCTGGGTTTAAGACGTGACCCCGGTCCCTTTAATGTAAAAAATAAAGTACACGACATGTACTTTTGGAGTACACAGCGTGTACTATCCTTTTCCGTACTCCGTATTAAGCAGCCTCCACATCGCCCCTACATGGCCATGTGTGTGGCCATGACACGGCTAGCACATGGATTCAAGTGGCATCAAAGTACACAACATGTACTTATAAAGTACATAGCGTGTACTTAATTTTTTTTCAGAAACTCCCCTTTTCTCAAAAACTATAGAAAAAGGAAAAATAGACATGAAACAAAGGTCCAGGTTCTTACAAACTTCCCCCCTTAAATAAATTCATCCCCGAATTTCCCTAGCGAGGCGTGGGAGAAGAAACCCTGAAAAGCTCCGGCCACTACGATCATACATCAGCCTCCCTCTCCCAAGTCTCGTCCTGTACACGATCGTGCATCCATAACACCCATACTAGAGGAACAGACTGGCCACAGAGTACCTTTGCACTACAATTAAAAATCCTGATAGGATGCTCCTCGAAAGATGCATCCTGCTCCAGCTCAACCTCCTCGGGTTGTAAAACATGAGATAGTTCTGAGAAATATCGTCGAAGATGAGAAACATGGAAGAAGTCGTGCATAGCCTGGTACCTCTGAGGTAACTGCAACCTATAAGCAACTGGCCTAACTCTCTCCAGAACCTCAAATGGCCCGACGTATCTCGGTGAAAGATTACCCTATCTCATGATCCTCTTGTGTCCCAACCTCAGCGTAACATGTAGGAAAACCTGATCCCCGACCATGAACTCCAAAGGTCAACTCCGCTGATCAACATAACATTTCTTGCGAGACTCTGCATTATCCATCCTTTTCCAAATCAACTCCACATGTTCTGTGGTCTCCTGAACAAGATGAGGTCCCATCATAGCTACCTCTCCTGCCTCCATCCAACACAACGGTGATCGGCACATCCTACTATACAAAGCCTCGTAAGGTGCCATCTGAATAGTTGCTTGAAAACTATTATTGTAGGAAAACTACACTAGAGGTATATGTCTCTCCCAATAACCTCCAAAATCAAGGACGTATATTTGTAGCATGTCCTCTAGCACCTGAATCGTGCGCTATGATTGGCCATCTATCTGGGGATGGTAAGTTGTACTCAGAAGTACCTGTGTACCCAAAGCACTCTGTAGCCCTTTCCAGAAATGAGGCATAAAGCAGGCATCCCTATCTGAAATGATAGTACTCAGAACCCCATGCAATCTTACAATCTCATGGATGTACAGCTATCCAAGCTCATCAACACCAAAGGTCTCCTTAATCAGTAATAAGTGAGAAACATCTGTGAGCTTGTCAATGACAACCCATACCGTGTCTTTCCCTTAAGGCAATCTCGGTAACCCTATCACGAAGTCCATCACGACATCATTCCACTTCCACTCAGGAATGGGTAGCTGCTGTAAATACCCTACTGGTCGATGGTGCTCCGCCTTTACCTGCTGACAGGTGGAACACCTCATGAAAAAATCATCAACATCTCTCTTCATACCTGGCCACCAATACTATAGGTGTAGATCATGATACATCTTGGTGACGCTAGGATGAGCTGCCTAAACTGAGGAATGAAAGTCTCATATCATCTCCTCGCGTATATCTTTTGGCCCCCATATGCATCCCTAGAAACACAAGATCTCACCCTTGCTTACGGTCTATCTGGGAAGAGGGTCCTCTCCTGACATGCTTTTCCGTAGGACTAGGACTTTAGAATCTGAAAGCTGCCTCATTCGAACTCGGTCAGGAAGGGTAGAGGTAACAGCTATAGAAGAAAGAAAAGCCTAACCCTATCTATCGTGCACCTCCAAATGCATTTTAGAGAACAGAGCCATAATATTCCACTCGCTACTTTCCTTCTGAACAGCATGTATCTATGTCCTCTGGCTCAGTGCGTCTGCCACAACGTTGCCTTTCCCAGGCGTATAAGCAAGCTCGAAATTGAAAGACTGCAGGTAATCAACCCATCTCCACTGTCTCAGATTCAAGTCATGCTGTGTGAATATATACTTGAGGCTCTTGCGGTCAGTATATACCACAAAATGCTCTCCCAGAAGATAATGTCTCCAACAACGCAAAACATGAACAAATGCAGCCAACTCCAGGTCATGCGTAGGATAGTTCCTCTCATGTGGCCTCAATTTCCAAGATCTATATGAAACAACACAATACTCCTGCATAAGCACTAGTCCAAGCCTGATGCCATATGCATCACAGAAAATTGTATAACTCTTTCCCAGCTCCGGAAAAACTAGAATCGGTGCTGAAGTCAATCTCCCCTTCATCTCATGAAAGGCTGAATCACAGAATTTTGACCAAACATACTTCACCCACTTCTTTGTTAAGCCTGTAAATGACACTAATAAGCATGATAAGTCCTGTATAAACCACCTATAGTAACCAGCCAATCCTAAGAAACTTCGTACCTCGAAGAAATTATTCAGATGCACCCAGGTAACTACTGCCCTCACCTTCTCTGGGTCTACTGATACTCTTGTCTCTGAGATGACATGACCCAGGAAGTGAATCTCATACATCCAATAGTGGTACTTTGAGATCTTAGCATATAATTGATGCTACCTCAGTGTACTAAAAATATCTCAAGATGGGTAGCATGGTCGTTTCGAGTGTGAGAGTACACCAAGATATCATACAGGAAAACCACCACGAAAGAACCCAAGTAAGCAAAGAAAATTCTGTTTATCAACACTATGAAAACTTCTAGCACGTTCGTGAGATTGAATGGCATAACCATATACTCATACAAACCATACCTGCTCCAGAAGGCTGTAAGAGGTATATCAGATGGTCTGACACGCAACTGATGGTAGCTGGATCTCAAGTCGATCTTTAAGAACACTATGGCTTCTCAAAGCTGATCAAAGGGATCATCTATCCATGGAAATGGATATCGGTTCCCGACCATCAACTAGTTCATATTTTGATAATCTGCACAAAGCCTCCGGGTACCATCCGCCTTCTTTGCAAACAGAACAGGCGAACCCCAAAGAGAAGTACTGGGTCGGATAAAACCATTTCCTTGTAACTCCTCCAACTGCTTCTTGAGCTCCTGAAACTCAGATGTATCCATCCTATTAGGATTAATGGACACCAGTGCCACTCTTGGAACAATCACAATAGAGAATTCTACCTCTCACTTCAGAGGCAAACCTGAAAAGTCCTCTGGAAAGACAACCCTGAAATAATTCACCACTGGAGAAAAATATAACTGTGAAGTTCCCTGGAATCTCGATATAAGCTAGCAATAAGGGACTTAACACCACCCAACCCATGATGCTCTGGTCCAGCTCTGCTCTCCTGGACATTCCATTCGCCCTTGTGAAGAAAATATCCGCCCTCTAGTGATGTGAAGCTCACCCGATGGCAATAAAAATCGACAAAGGCCTGGAAGGGAACCAACCAGTCTATCCCAAGAGGATATCATAGAATGTAATCTCCAAAACATAGAGATTCCATGAACAACAACACCCACCCACCTCAAAAAGGCAGCCTAAGTACTGACGCACGCTAGCAGTTCTAACTCCCTAGGGAGTTTATAGCGTCATCATATCCTCAGAAGTATGAACAATAAGTCTAAGGCTTTCCACAGTATGCACAGAAATAAATCTATGATAAACTCCTATATCAAAAAGTTTAGAGGATAAAACTGAGGCTACAAAATTTTACCTCGAACTATAGAAGGTACAAGATCTTTCTCCTGATGAATCTGCTCTATCGCCAAAGTCTGGCATGTACCGCGGCCCTGTGTAGAAGCCTGATATCCCTGAGCTGATCCTCCCTGAGCCTGACCACTGCATCCACAACCTCTACCCTGGCCTGAACGACCTGAAGAACTCCAGATCCCAGTTTTCTTTGGAACTGGTAATCCTAGTCCTCTAGGCGGAGTCAAAAATGATCCCCTTTCACTAGCCGCTGGAAGGAGAACCTTGCAAAAACGCTACATATGACCCATCTTGCCGCAAGATCGGCACTAAAATGTGTCTCTCGAGGACTGACACTTCTTATGCCCACTTTTCCCACAATGATAGCACACCACTTGGTTACCAGAAAGAAGATCCTATCTACCATAAGGAATACCTCGGTTTCTCGAGTCACCTCGTGTAGACTCTCGGTGGTGCTTCCTACTGTCTATCTGAAAAGAATCAGCCTTGGATTCTTATCCTCTCTAGTCCACAGCTCTAGTCTCCCTCAAATTTCTCTACGTGATAAGTGCCTGGTAGACAATCAGAGTAATAAAAGACAACTGAAAGACGTTCACTTGTGATCTGTTGTTCGATCTGAGGCCTTCCTCAAACTTCCTCGCTAAAAACAGCTCGTCATTCCCCAGAACGGGAGTGTAACGTCGTGACTATGTGAAGTATGAGGAATAATCTATAACTGTGAGAGTAACCTTCTGTAGTTTTATGAATTCTCTAGCTCTGTCATCCCTCAGCGTCTCCGGGTAGAAGTAGTCGTAGAACGTACGCTGGAACATGTCCCAAGCCATACCCTATTGGCGCCCTGCCTGTAAACCACATCCCACCATCTCTTGGAGGAATATCATAACATATAAGTCACGATCTTCACTATACTATCTGGAGGAATCTCTAGGTGCTTGAAGATGGATAGCATGACTTCTATCCATGACTCAACAGCCTATGGTCCTCCATCCCCTGTGAACGTGGGAGGATGTTGCTGCTGAAAAACCTGCATCAGGTCTTCCATAGAGAGGGCAGGATGCTGAGCTCCCTAGAAGGTCTACATGAATCTCATGAAACCCTCTCTGAACTGAGTGTCGACACTAGTGTCTAGAATTACTGCAGGTTCCATGTCCAGAATGATAGGCAGAACTACTGGTAGTACCTGCTCTGCCGTATTAGGCGTACAGTCACTACCTGGTTCCTGACGGACAACCGGAGGACGTCTCGGTGCAATAGATCTGAAAGGACAAAATAACACCTCATATTCACAATTAAAAAGAACAGAAAAACTGAAGGCACAAGAAGGAACAAGGAAAAGAAGGCATTCCAGTTATGCAAAACATGACTACACGGCGTGTTCTTTCCCTACACGGCGTGTTCCCTTAGGGCATTCACATGGGCATGTAATTTTCAATAAACTGGTTGTGTAACAACCCAAATACACAGCATGTTTCCTAACACACAACGTGTAATTGAATTCTCTTCCTTGCCCGAGTCCTTCTACATGGTTAAGCCACACGACTCCTCTAAGAAAAAACTACACGGCGTGTTCAAGGAAGAAACGACGTGTACTAGAATGCCTTAATTGGCCTGTGTTGTTAGCGACACAGCCTGACACATAGCCGACACTACACGGTGTGTTCCAGATGGACACGATGTGTATGAGGAAGTCATAACATACCATGTGGTTAACTACACAGCTGGCTACACGGCTAACACTACACGGCGTGTTTCAGGAGAACATAGCGTGTAAGAGAAAGGATAACACCGACCCATGTTGTTCGTGACATGGCCGGGTACCTAGATCTGATGACACGATGTGTAAGATTTAGACACGACATGTATGTCAAAAGATAACACGACCCGTGTTGTTTGTGACATGGGTAGGGTACCTATTTCATACTACACGACGTGATAAACTAGTATGCGACATGTTCCTACAAGAACCTTCACAACCCCGTGTCCCTGCCCACACTGTCCGTGACACGGCTAAAAACTACACTATTTTTATTCATAAAGTACACGTCGTGTATTTTGGGTTTTTCTAGACAGTAGCCTCAGAATTGCACCAGAGCCCAGAAAACACCGAAAACAAGCGTTAAGGTTCCAAATTCTGATCCGTGAGGGGCCATATTCCCCACAAATCAAATCTTGGAATCATAACAATGCATATAACAAATAAACAACATAACAAACTCATGATCCACCAAATTACGATCCTCGAGGGCCCATAGCACCTCTAAGTCCAAAGTTTGGTGTCCATGATAAAGAATCTCTAATCAAATGATACCCTATCAACATAGTAGGTATTCAATCACAACATGTATCACACCAACATGCATAGTCTATCACAAATTCTATCACAACAACATGAAACTTCTATTTCAATTTAGATGGCCTAGAAAAATGCATGACTTGTGATTTTCTAACAAGTTCCTATATGATTCATGAGATTGAATACCCTCATCTCATCGGGTTGCAACAAAATAGAACCACAATCATATAAACAGTAACAACACAACACAAGTGCACCACCCAATGGTGAAATCAATTAAACTATAACATTTTCTAAACTAAAAAATTGAAATATTCAAGGTAACCAGGATTTTTCCCTGTACACGGGATCTAGAACTCTAGGGCACAACTATTTACCATTTACCTATTCCGTTTTATCCCTGTCTAATGTCTCTAAACAGTAATTCAACAGAAAAGAAAAGAAAAGATACCTCCGTTGATACCACTTTGTAACGACCCGAATCTAGAGCCACTCAACTGGTTCCCCGTACCCGGTTCTCCAAATGACCTCAAGCGCATTTTCCCAAATGCCAAAGGCAGCCGACTAGCATCGAGGGCCTTGGTGAGTCATTAGGGAAACTATTCCCTCATTTGGTAAAGTATTCAAGGGAAGAGAAATAACATTCAACAGTGGAAGCAGTAAACAACACACAATAACAAAAACTAAATAGTGGAAGCGATGAATATATATAGTAATGACGATAATGATGTAGCAGGTACAAGTATCTAAGGAAAGAAGAAAATACAACAATGTGCAGAAATACAACTAAGAAACAAAGTACTAAAATTAAACAGTAACTCCAGTAGCATCGCAAGCCTAAGCTCTGTCCCATGCTCTCCAGCTCCAACCAGCAATCATGTACCTGAAGTATAAGGTCCACAATCCCTCTCCACACCTGCAACCATCTAACCTATTTCGGCTGAAAATCAGGACCCAAATAGGGTGTGAGACTAATCCTAGTAGGCAACCACCAAAAGATCTATGCCATACTATCAGTGAGAAATATAGCAAAAGTAATGGAAATAAATGTAGCACAGAAACATGAGTACACTAAGTAAACAATACTACAAATCTCCATTCACATTTGTTTATTAATTTAATTCGATCATCTAATTATCAACCAAGGAATCTAGCAAAAAATTCTATATTCCCAAGGACAACCAAGTAACACAACAGGTATCTTAGCAGACTACCTAAACAACAAGCAGTACAAAACCCAAGATTATTCTTTGACTTGGTGGACTCTTCAAAACCAACCAAATGATATTCACACTGACTCTCTGGGTGAATCATACTGGCAGGACCCTCTAGTCAAGTAATTATACAATGTCACAGACACTCTAGGAATCTCTCACCGTCAATTACCCTGTAGTCTAGTAACGATAGCTATAGACTCTCTGAGGAAGCACTTATGTCTAATTCCTCCTTTAGTCTCGATATGTAACTAAGGACACTTTGAGGAAGAACAAAGTCCAATTCCCATAGGTCCTGCAAACGATACTAATTTATAACAGACTCTCTAGGGAAGCCCTTAATCATCAATTCCCTCTTTAGTCTACCACACCAAGTTCACACAACTTTGAGCAGTCTAGTCGTGTGTAATAGACTGTCTGAAGCCCTATGTAAGTTCAACAACTACTTGGCTAATAGTAACAATGCATCAAAAGCATATAAACAATAGGCAATACATGCAATCAATTATATCAAGGAAGGAAATCAATGCAACAAGGTCTGCCTCACAGGCAACCTAATCCAAACAATGATAGACATCCAAAATAAGGGAAACACCCATGGGGTGATCCTCAAATATGCTAACAAGAAATCATTACTCATCTAATAGCCTCAATCACACAAGAAATCTAAGGAAGATAATAATAAAGGATCAAACCCTAACCCGAGATACCCTAAACATGGGAATCCGTCACTTTTTCACAAAAACTCAAAGACATTCTATGTAAGGCAACAAACCACCTACCTCGATCCTAGGAGATCGATATACCTGAACCTCGGCCCGTGAAACATCTGAGAAAAGAGTAGATCTGTAAAAACATATAAAACGTTCAACCTTAGATAACTCACATGAGAGAAATAATCAGAAAATGTGGCCAAAGAAGAACCAAGAACTCACCACTGCGATTCTATTGCAACCGACGGTGTTCGATTCGGATTACCGGTGACGGATTGGCGGCTCGGAGAAGATCTGAATCCGTACCCTAGCTCTTGGTTGAAGAAGCTGGACAAGAAGATGTTTCTGGGGTTAAGACTCAACCCCAGTCCATTTAATGAAAAAAAGTACACGGCGTGTACTTTTGGAGTACACGGCGTGTACTAGGGTTTTCCATACTCCGCATTAAGAGGCCTCCACAACACCCCTACATGGCCGTGTGTGTGGCCATGACACAACTAGAACACGGCCTCAAGTGACATCAAAGTACATGGTGTGTACTTATAAAGTACACGACGTGTACTTCAAAAATTTCCAGAAACTCCTCTTTTCTCAAAAACTCTAGAAAAAGGAAAAAAATACATGAAAAGAAGGTCCTGGTTCTTACAATATGTGAATAATGGACTACAAAACTACCCAGTTCAGGTTCGGTGTGATATGGGGAATAAACCTGAAATACTTGGCATATCATATCTCCTTTCTTTCTCATCATCCCTCCCTAACCCTAGTGGATTTCACCTCATACATGGAATGATTCGACACTAAGGGTCTAACAGATAGAAATTATCACTTGTATCATAATAGAGTCAAGTAGGATATAACAATCATCTTAGCAGTGTCTTCCAACCCCTTCATCTTTTTCTATTTCAATAAATAAAAATTTACTTTTTTATAAAGAAAAATAAGAAGAAATTCACATAGATAAGGATTGATGAATGGGATAGTAAGGGATTTTGGAGTAAGGTCTACTAAAAGCTCCAACCTATACAAATGTAAAATGATCCCTAGTTACTCACCACTCTTAACTAATTTATTCTAGAGAGAGATAGAGAGTGTGTGTATGATATCCCCTTGAATAAATCTCAGTACCAACCAAATCTTTATTAAAGACTATATAAAACTAAACCATTCAAGATCCCTACTATTAAATTAGAGTACCTCATAAATGATCAAATTCATTTTTTCTAGGGGATAAATCTAAATAAAGGACTTATCTGATTAAAAAGGTATAGTTTGATCCCATTTGATCAATCCCAATAATTCTCCAAGCGCTGTCAAACCATGACCCTATTTTTTAACGAAAGATAATCTCTCTCAGAATGATAGATAATTGATATGGTAAATGTATTTACTTTTACTCAATGGTATGTGGTGGGTTTTTTGTTAGCTTCTCATGGAAAGGTCAAGGGTACAATGGTGTAAGTACAATAGATGAACTAGAAGATAGAACAAACCAAATATAGGAAAGAAAACAACTAATAAATGTAAATGGATGACTCGGTATTCATATTTATATAGTTGAGAGATCATTGAAGGTAGGTCACATAAATACGTTGGATCATCCCACTCCAATATGTGGTTGTATAGATGGTCTATAGCCTCATTTTAGCTCAATAATAAGTAGAAAAATGATAAAGGATAAGAGGTAGTATCAATCAAGTTGAAATCCCTAATAATAGTAGATAGGCCATTGAGGATGGAATAAAGCATTTATCTTTCACATAGTAGTGTGGCTATACCTCTTGTTCCTATTACATGATTGATTCAGGTAGTCTCATCACAGGTGTTGTATCCCAAAGGTGTGAATTAAAAAAATTTCATCAAGAAAAGAAGATTGGGGTGGATGGGAATTCTAATAATGGAGAATCAATACTCATAGTGGTTCCCTATATTTTCTCATTTTTCTAGGGAATAAGGTTTTCCTGAATGTTAAGATTCTATACCAATCCTTTTATAGGATATAGATTATTGGGAGAGTCCGGGGTCATCAGAAGACCATAGAACCTTTTGGATTTGATATTTTCTACTTTTGGTGCACGTGACATACATATAGTGGAATAATTAATATTAATATATTCCTATAAGCTCCCAAGACCCACCCGTTATAAAATAATGAGTGTATAGTTCATTCGGTATCTAGGGGATACTTATCTACTTCACTTCACCAAGCAGAACCCAGGTACATTTATTTTCCATCTTCATCAAATCCTACTGAACCAAATCCATCATAGTCATTTAATGCATGATCACGGTGGGATGAAGGATGAAAAAGATCCAAATGTGACAAGATGGATGTGCTGATAGCACATGGAAAGATTGTGTTAATAATCCATCGTGAGTGTAAACTTTTGGTTTTGTGAAGGTCACTCATGAAAGGATTCTAGAAAAATTAGGATTAGACAAAGGCAATGCATCATTAGGGGTGAAACTAGGAAGGCAAGGATAAATCAACATAGGTAATAATGGGGAATATAGATTAACAAGTTTTATTTCTTATGAAATGGTTTTAGTGACCTATCCTATGATAGTAGTGTGTAGAGGAAGTTTCCAAATTCTATATCTTGATCCATACCCATAGGTACGTCGCCACCTTGGAATCACCTCTTTTGGTCTTTACATGATTCAATGTTTTTTATAGGAAAGGAATTGTAGAAAAGTGAAAGGTAGCATGATAAGTTGCAAGAACCGTCATTTATATTCTTCAGTAAGAGATAGTTTGTATTGTAGCATGTAATTTTTCTAGAATTTTATATTATATATCTCTTTAGAAATAGTTATAACTAGTTATTGACTTTTATGTTATCCTTTCCCTTTACCACCACAATGAAACTATTCCACACCACTCTCATATTCCTTTTCTTTTCTCATGTGTTCTGGAGATGAAGCATATTCCTTCCACATTGGATCTAAACTAAGAATTTACCCAATACCTTTTCCTCTGCATTTTTGTTTTTTTGACATGCGGTCAGGCCATATTTTAGTCATAGTGGGATGGGAGAGTCTTTTAATTCCATTATGAGAAATAAAAATACATATATAATTCATAAAGATTATATGATGAAATAAAGAATTAAATCTAGATGGCATGTTCTTTCTATGACCCAAGGGAGAAGAATGAAATTCAATTGTCCTTAATGACATTTTTCTTTTTTAGATGCGAAACCAAGGGGTATATAACCTATTTTTCTATGTGGAGCCATATATAGTGAGGTTCTTTTCCCAAATTTATTTTAAGTAGAGTCATTACATGATTGGGTAGATCAGTTGGAGATTTTTTTCATTAGTAATCTACTCTAATATTCCCTTCCACTTTCATTAACTCGAGAAGAAAAACCAAGATCAAATGGGGGAGTAATCGTTATTTAATACACCTATAGTCCTTCAAGAGTGATAATACTACATTCATTTCAGTGAA
Source organism: Viscum album (assembly GCA_963277665.1). Classification (NCBI taxonomy): domain Eukaryota; kingdom Viridiplantae; phylum Streptophyta; class Magnoliopsida; order Santalales; family Viscaceae; genus Viscum; species Viscum album. The sequence continues at coordinate 1,437,510,533 of OY728123.1, read as the reverse complement.
ATTATTTCTCAATGAATTTCCACAATGATGCCTTGATAAAGGGAAGGAATCCCATGTGAGAGACATAAGTATAAAGAGGAATGTTTGAAAAATTTAATCAGTAGTGTATTAAAATATTAATGAAGAAGAGATAGAATTAGTACTACCTACTAACCACCCTGACCGTAGAAACTGATCAGAGTGAGAACTCGTTTACTCTTCGAGCTAATGCTAGAGACCACTACTCTGTTTCATTAACCAAGAAAGGTAATAGTTAAAATAAATAATAGAGATCCAATCATTATGTTAGGATTAAAAAGAGATTAATGTTATGATAAGCTCCTACCTTCTATATTATCAGCTGCATTGAGATATGGGCCTTAGTGCTTTCGGTGGCATTCTTGTTTTTTATTAGGTTTTCCTTTATTTATATTTAGATATATTTTAATTGAAGAGAAATAAATTTCTTTGGTAGCATGATTTGAATCATGAATTTCCTTATTATCCCATTACTCATGTTCAAATTTGTTTCCTTCACCATCTTAGAAATGTTCTGAATGATGATAGATAGTGAATGAATATATTGGGTAAGCCTCATCTTTGAGATTCTTCATCTATTACCTACCATAAAGGTCTATGTATATTACCTACTATGAAGAAAATTCTAGACACATATTTATTGATCCTTTTTACTTACATGAAGAGATTCATGGTTTATTTGAGAACAAATTAGGATTTCATCGAAAAAACATCACCTGCCCGACCGTCCCCTTGAAAAATTTGCTTGTTACTTGACTTGTTTTTTCAATATGAATAAACCAGGCCATTTGAAATCATTGAAAGGTTAGGGGGAATCTTGTGTGTCAACTCTTAGTTATCAACCCAACCATGATCTTTGTTTTTAGTACTGACCGTAAAGTCACCAATCATTCATGTTCATCAATTGGAATTTCATTTATCTAATAATAAGAATCTAGTTTGGGTGTGGTAGAAAAAAATACGCAACTGAATTGAGGTTTTTGGTTTATTTATCCATGGAAGAGGATTAAATCAACAAGGTAATCAAAACAATGGTCTATTTGATAGATAATATTATTGGAGTCATATGATTGTTTGTGTGGTTTGTTTTCCTGGTTGTTGATTGAAATGCGCACATATTATTGGTGTTGTGTTTCTATCTATATTATTTGGATAAGGAGATACCACCTAATGGATAAACTTGGATTCACATACCCTAGAAATAACCTCACCCTTGGTACTAGTCTATGAGAAATACTGGATTCATAGTTCCAAAACAATGTATTTAGTTATCTAAGGTCATCAAGGGTGTCTGAGGATGATGTGATAGTATTAAGAGGAATTGGAAAGATTCAATGATTCATAAGTTGGAGAATGCAATAGGCATTGGTTCTTTAGTGATCAGTGAAGAAAAAAAGATATATACTAGAATGGTGAATCTATATAGGTAATACCATTGAGTTTTCCTTTTCATCACATTCACTCTGTTCACTTCAGTTCTCACTTTCCAGATAGATCAGGTGAAGGAGATGCAACTCATTCTATTTCTCCCCCTTTGTGTTCCAGAGTTATTCCATGGATGTGTTTCACACTGTCACTCTATTCCCCCCTCTATATCCTCTATTTCATATTTATTTAATCCAATGATCATATCCCTTATATGTATGAAGAAAGAGATTCTTTACTACAATAATAACATTAAACGAAGTAGTTGAAAGACACACCCTCTATAGAAATGTGTTTATCATGAATACATATAGAGCCACATATTCCCATGTCATCCTAGGAATTTGTCTTATTTATGTATGAAACTATATATATTGAATTATTGTTTCTTATTACCTTTTTCTTAATTCAATTAGTAATAGTAAGGGAAGACATGAGTATTGAGTTAAAATCCATATCATTCTCCATGCACCCTGATTGGTGACCTTATTTCACCACCACTATAATCTTTAGATGAAGTGTCCTTTGAAATAAGAGGATCAATCACATCAACAAAAAAACCATAGGTGATACAAACAAGACATATATTGGAGTGTAGTGATGAAAATGAGTAGTTACAATATGGAATCATGGGAATAACAAGGGGTTACATAGGGAGGTTGAAAGAACAATGTTCTTCCAATCTTTTCTAACCTACCCCAAGGAGAATTATGTTATTGATTGAGAGTACTGAACAAAACCAACCATGAAATTAGTGGTTTATCTATAGCCTGTTCCACTCTTTTTTAAGTACCTAGCCAATATAATACATATAATGAATGGAATAAAAATACCCTTTGGATGGTTTGTCTTAGTCTATGAAACCAATTCGAAGTGCTATAATAGAAACTTCCATTCACATGAATTATATTCAAACTTCTAGGACACATCACCTAATACTTTCAATTTCTCACACTTATGGAATTAGATAAAAAGGTTGACACATATTTAACTCCTAGTAGATTTATTACCTCATATATGGGGCTATAACTGAGTAGGGAATTAAGTGATAATTCCCTCCATATCTAAAAAATATGACTAGATCAAATCAATAACTTATAAATAAACCCCTATAGATTTTTTTTGATCTCCCTCCCCTACATAAAAAAATTAAATGGGAATTTCATTATCTCTATCATCATGGATTTATCAAACTATCTTTCTAGATTCCATATCCATATATTCATAAATCAACTAGGTCTCAATCAAAGTCCATGTCAAAATAGTGAAAAATATATATATATATTCCTAGATAATCATAATTGCTTTGTGAATTCAATAAAAATCCTGATAGATATAGAACCATCTATACTATTGAGGTTTATATTGATAGTTGAATGAGATTATGAACCCTTTGATGTTTTGACTAAGGTAAGAATGTTTTATTGGTATTGATAATTTAGTGAGAGGTGTAAAACCTTGACCAAAATCTCCATATCATCCCAAATTCTAGAATATGAGAATAAGGATAGGTTAGATTTGTGAATGACATAGAAAACATCAAAATTTGAATATGGAGAAAGTGAAAGAAATGAAGAGTATTTTACATTGCCAAAAAATAAGGTGAAGCTCACAAGATTTGTAGTTATTCCTTGAGAGATGATTGAATCCCTAAAGAAATTCACAAACCTTAAATAAGCCATATTCTAGGTACTCACTTGTATAATTTAAATATGTATCCCAAGAACTCCCTGGTTAGTGGGTACTAGGAAATGTCCATGTATTCCCGAGTCTAAACTATCCTAGGAGGTCCATGCACTCACTGAAATACTTCATGTAACTCCTGTAATCACTATGATACATGAATCATGTATCCCAAGGTGAATATAGAATGATTTAGTGGATGGTGGGTGGAAATGGTGGTTGATTAGAGGAGATGGGGGTATAGTTACAAGGATTTCTTGGCACAAATGAACAAATGAACACTATGAATACTATGCATTGGGATGTGGTTACTGGTCGGTATGTCTGAAATGGTTTTATGAGTCCAATCACTACCTACTCCACCTAAGGGAAATGTGTAGTAGTTGGCATTACAGTTGTTTGTGTGTTGGTGTGTGTGTGTGTGTGCAGGGGGGGGGGGATAAGTTGACAATGATGATACCATGAACAACCAAAGATGTTTCAAAATAAATGGGCACAATTTCAATGTAAATATAGTGAAAAAGTGGGTTGGTTGAATTAGATAGACTCTTTAGGTTCCTAACTAAATGACCACAAGTTTGAATCCTATACATATAAAAGATATTGTGTAAGATCAGCCATGTAATGCTTTACACCACCCTGATCCGAATGGGACTGTTGGGGTTCAAGATATTTTACTAGTTGAAATAATTATAAAAGTGACTAGGATTTTAGGTACCCATAATAATCTAATTAATAGGGTGTTATTGGTTTTTGAATGGGCTTGGTGGTCGATCAGTCACATACTATCTAGATGGCATGGAGTTGGTGGGATTGAAATAGAGATGGTATTGGGACGATAATGCTATTGGGGTCAAAGGAAAATGGAGACACTACATACACCACCACCCAAGATCATAAATGTGATATTGAGTATAATGGATTATGGGATCTCTATCTTTAGATGGATAGTTTAGAGATCCTAGTTACTTGTGTCTACGGCGAAGAGTACCAGGAACAATTCAAATTAGAAACAAGGGAACCAATATTATTTTTTTAGTGTAGAGAGAATGGTTTTCCAATTAATGGAGTGGATGGAATGGAATAGAGACATGGTATGACTTTGGGGTAGGGTTTAATAGAAACTATGATGACGGCCCAGGGATTGGGAACCTATTGGCCCACAGTGGTACCTCATGAAATTCCAAAGAGACTAGATGAGTGTTGTGTGTGGAAGTGAAACATAAAACTTCATATATGGGGTCAAAATAATGTAATAGATATTTCATTGGAATTTATATGGTTTTAGTGTTTCTTAATAGGTGTTTTAGATAGATATATATGGTTCAATTCTTCCAATATAGTTTGGGTTAGTTTTCCACCCTTCTGAGTATTTAGACAATTCCAATGGAATGGAAAAGGTTCTCACTTTTGATTATTATCTGATTCTAGAATACGATCCAATAATAGGAAAATCATGTATCTTATATGTTGAAAATAAATTCTTCCTACCAGAAAAATTGAATATTCAAATTCTAGTTACAGTAGCTAACTTACATCATAATTGGGATGTGTCTTCATCCATCTTGAAATGTGATACAGTACTGGGGTGTTTTAATCAACTGAGCACATTTTTTCTTTCGGTTGGATTATAATTTAGTTAGTGTAGTGAGTTTTGTTCAAAAAATAATAACATTATGGTTTGTCTTGGGAACATCACCCACTACCTGTCGACAAGTCCAAACCACACTGCCAACACCATCTCTTTCAAACAACCAACCCCATGTGGTTTTCTTACACACTCATGCTCACATGTCATATGACTCATTGTAACTTTACTGACTATATAATACTTGTTTTTTTTCAAAAAAAAAATATAAAAAAGTAATTAGTAATTGTGGAATGGTCTCAAAGTTTATGGTGTGTGGGAATCATGGTGATATGACCAACTAGACAATATAAGGAGAATACACAGCCCAAGTGGCCAAGGGAGGACGTGTAATCTATCACACCTTCCAAAAATATTACATTTCCACTACAACTTGGTGTAGCCCAATATCATGGGGGGTCATTATAGTGTTCCATTATGGGATATCTTAGGAGTTTCAAATTGTGGGCTATGATAATAGAATATCAAATCATGAATTAAATAACTTCAATTCAACATTCGGGAAACTCAACGTCTAGATTTTTGGTTTAGTGTAATAGTGTTGGAGTCTAGTGAGTAGAGTAATGGTGGGTATATATTAGATACATTGGGCCTTGATTTTGGACATGGGATGAAGCTAGATCTACTCAAATTGTGATATGTTTTACAATCATAGGAAATGTTTTCTTATGCTTTCACTGGGGCACAATTATGTCTCTTCCATTGATGCACTATTTCAGTACTTCCCCACATTCTTTATTTCTAATAGAATGTGAGTTTCATCACATTCCTCAATGATGTATACTCTTTGATTGAAATTGTATAGTGGGATGATAGTTCCCACTTCCATGGATTCCTCCTTGGATATCATTACCCAATCCAAGTCTTTTTTATAGATTTGAGTCATGTTTTTGGAACTCATTCCTAGTGACATCTCTATGTTTACATGGGTTAATTATGTTCCTTATATCATGAAAATAAGGAAACCTTTGTTCAAGTTGAGTATTCATGTTGGGAATCTTTGAGAAAATATGGACATTAGGTATATGGGGCACCTATAAGTCTACCAATTTTTTAGGGAATCTCTTATATGTTAACTTAGGCACGAAACCCAAGTCATCCCATACTGATCACAAGGTAATTGATGGAAGGAAAAAATGTCTTATAGTTACCGCAAAATTTTACATACAAAATTACATTATTTTAGGCATAATACAACATCATATTATGATCCATTGATCATAAAGCGTAGTGTCTTGGAAAACTGGGTACATAAAACTTAAAACAGGGGACTAAAAAACACTTCTTTATTTTATCTTCATAAATAGATCCTAACTTCTTTTATTCCCTTACATCTATATAGGGTAACTTGGGGATCACATGAATGAAGGGATGAGATAAAATCAAAGTAAGGGAATACACATAAGTATAAGGCTATAGCACATGGGTTATAGATCATGACATAATGATATAAAATGGCATGTATAATCATAACATGTAAACATGGGATCATTTAAAAATTGAATCATAGATATGTGGAAGTAAAATAAATAATGACTTTAGCATATGTCTGGGCTTGTTTCACATAGAGGAGCACAAGTCAAGGTTAACCACCAAGGTCGTTTCACATGGTAGCACAATCCATGACTAACCGCCAAGACTATTGGACATGGTAGCACAAGACATGGCTAACCAGAAAGACCATCGCACATAACGCCTCATGAGACTCAACTTTACCCAATGAATTGGATAAATATCTAGGTGAACCCATATTAACATGTTAATGAACATATTTACCACAATAATAATCATACATAATCAATTATACATAAACATAAGGGTTTCTACGGTAAGAAATGAGTATCATAATCTGTCATAAAGTATAATGAATGGGTGTATCATACAAGTGTCAATGAAAGAAAGGAATTAAAACATAACTAGAAATTAATAAGTTAAAATAATCATATATCATGGTAAGTGATGTCAAACATAATTTACAACATGAAATAAGAGTATTTAAGAAATTTTAGCATTAAAACATTTTAGTGTGGTTTTAAGGAAAATGAAAACGAGCATTTAAAATAGAAAAGGGTGTAATATTTTATAAAAAAGAAGAAGTGATACAGGAAGTTTTTCATAATAAAAGAATTGATTTTTTTAAAAAAAATGGTGGATTAAAAAATATGATATAGTTTACTTGAAATTGGGTTCCAATTCGTGAAGTTCCCTTAAAACAGTTTTGTTTATTGGGAAGTATTGAAGAGGGTGTTACATAAAAGCATGTATATCCCCAGAAGATAATGGATAATGGATATTTATGCACGAGTTGAGACATATAAACAACAATTAGAAGATTTAAAGAAACATAATATAGTATTTATTTTGGATAAAAAGAGAATAAGAAAACCCCAAGTAAATAATAGAGGTTTGGGTAGAATCAATTATGGAATATCAGTATAGTACCGGGTGTACATAGGAGGGATTAATGGGAGAGAAATGAATTTATATTATTTTATACATCATTTGGTCAGTATGGGGGAGGTGAAAAATCATACATCAGCATTAGGAACTACACATAAAAGGACATAACATAGAGAACATTCTTGGATAAATGTGAGAAAGAGAGGATCCCTTACCCTATGTCTGATGGTGATCTTCTCTTGATCTTAATGACATGAATAATCAAATTAGGTTCATTAATTAATAATTAAAGAACCTCCAAATCATTTTATTTATTTAGTATAACCTTACTATGTTCATCCTTTTCCTTTTTTATGAGTTAAGAGGTTCAATTTCATTATTTGGGAGCCTTTGCTTCCTTGGTTTTAATGATTGTTTCACTTATATACATGTGTGGATAAACATGTATGACAATAATGGCTATAAAGAATTTAAGTTATATGAAATTAGTGATCATTAAGAATACTAAATGGTTATAAAATTTATTTGGTTATTTTCAGTTGAGGTGAATCATTATATAAAACATTATTGATAAACTCTTGGATTAATTTGGCGTTTTTTCTCATAATTAACTTGTTTTGTATTATTGTTTTACATCATGTGTGATAAAGGATTTCAGAACATAACATTAGATATGATACATATTTAATAGTCTAGCACAACCAAAAAAATTTATTCATGGCCAAAATTTAATATCGTAATATAATTTGATATCCCATCATCCTTGAATGTGATAAATTAACACATCTCGGATGGTGTTTTCATTTCTTTCGTATAAAATAAGGGGATAAGGGATATGATAATGAATTATACGATTAGAATAAAAAAATCTAATACATGTATGGTAATTTATATATCATACCATTTGGATGAGAATAGGTTAGGAAAGAAAAGAGAACAAAGGAACATGAAATGAAAATGAAAGAAATGAAAAGAGGAATTTACAAGTTGATTTAATCTTTCTTGAGAGCCTTTAAAGAGGAGAGGATTTGATCTTTTGAGGAGAAAAAGGGCTTCTGGACGTGGTGGAGGATATTTTAGAGGGATTTGGGCATGATTTTGGGAAGGTATAAGGCTTTCAAGGGGTTAATAGAAGAGGGAAGTGTGAGTGGTTTTTATAGTGCAAGGGAGGACGATTTTCTTAATATTTTAATGATTACTTTATTATTTTTACATAAAACAAGAAATAGTGAGGATTACACAACAAAAATAAAGTAATATTTTCATGTGAGTTCGACCACATGGTGCATAAATCATCCATGACTCAATAAATAGTGTATTAAACATATAATGTATATATATGGTAAAATACTATATTTTACTATTTGTAAACAAAATCAAATATTTTAGAAAAATATAGAAAATTCACCCTAACCATTTTCGACATATGTAATCCAAAAATGAACTCAATTTTCCATAAAATAGTTTTATATATAAGATTAATATAATTTTTAATTAAAATCATAATTTACTTGAAAAAATAAAAAATTTAAAACAATAAATTATTTTATAATGTTTTCAAAAATTACATAAGGTCTTATAAAATTATCATAATGTAATAAGACATAAAAATAATAATTTATGAATAAATTTTATGAAAATAAATTTTCTTTTTTAATTATTAAATTATTCATAAATTTTTAAGTAAATATTTATGACTTGTAAAAATACCAATAGTATCATTTTATCACTTATAAGATGGATAAATTTTATTTATAATTTCATGGGTAAGGTTTGGATTTACTTGGATGATTTATTATTCATAAGGGTTATATTAATATTCATAAGGGTAACATTAATATTCATGTGGGTGAGTTACTATTAACCAAAATTAAGTTTGTCTAATCAGAGTCCAAACATCCTACTGATCGCAACCATGCAAGTCAGATTTTTGAAATTCAAATAAAAAAGTGACGATATTATGTTTAAAGGCCACATAGTACTATGTGTTATGATTTAATTCGATTATATGACATAATTATAAAAAGGAAATTTCTATTGATAAAACATTAGGTCGTTTTATTATTCTCCCCTTATGAAATTTCTCCCTAGAAATTTCTTTTAAATTCTAGGCCACAAATAGGTGTAGGTACTTTTCCTTCATTTCATCATCCAGTTACCATGTTGCCTCTTCATAATTATGGTTTTTCCATAATACTTTGACTAGGTGACTAGTCTTGTTATGTAGAAAAGTTTCTCTATGATCCAATATCTTCACTGGATGCTTCTCGTAAGATAGATCATTCTCTAACTATACTACCTTTGAAGAGAGTAAATATGAAGGATCTAGTTTGTACTTCCTTAAGAGGGATACATGGAATACATCATGTACTTTAGACATGGTAGGTGGAAGTGCCAATTGATAGGCCGCAAAACCAACGTGATCATGAATTTTGAGGGTTCTGTTGTACATGGGATTTAACTCTCCTTTCTTCCAAAACCTTATGACTTTCTTACATGAAGATATGTGTATAAATACCATTTCTACAACTTTGATCTCAAGGTCTCGTCGATGATTGTTTGCATGACTATTTTGTCATCTTTGGGCTACCTTGATTTGATGTTGAATGGTTTTCACCTTCTTCACCACTTCTTCAACCATTTCAGGTCCTAGTATCTTACACACACTAACTTCATCCCAATAGGCATGTGTTCTGTAACTTTTCCCATAAAGGGCTTCGTATGGTTCCATTCATATTTTGGAGTGAAAACTATTATTGTAGAAGAATTCAACCAGTGGAAGATGTTGGTCCCATACTAATTTGAAGTCCATAGAACATGCTCTCAACATATCTTCCAGGGTTTAAATTGTTCGCTCATATTGACCATCAATAAGAGAATGATAGGCATTACTGAATTTTAGTTTTGTTATTAGAGCATGTTGGAGACTTTTCCAGGACATTGAGGTGAATCTCAAATCTCGATTGGATACAATAGATAGAGGCAATCCATTCAGAATTACCACTTCTTTGACATATATCCGTGCAATTTGATCCAATGAGAATCTATCTCTAATTGAGATAAAGTGAGTTGCCATTGTAAGAAAATCCACAATGACCCATATAGCATTGTTTCCTTTGGATTTCCTTGCATGTCCAGTGACAAAGTCAATGGTTATGTTCTCCCACTTACATGTTGGTACGGGTAGTTGTTGGATCATCCCCTTAGACCTTAGACTTTTGTATTTCAGCCTTCACTTGTTGACATACCATATACTTTGATGTATACTCAGTAATATCCTTCTTCATATCATCCCACCAAAAGTTCTATCTGATATCTTGATACATCTTTGTGCTCCCTGGGTGAATAAAGATGGATGAACTATGTGTATCATTCAAAATATCCTTTTTTATCTCTAGATTGGATGGTACACATAATCATGACTCAAAAACTTATTACTACTTCCTCATCAATCATAATATCTAATGATTTCCCATTTCTAATGGCTTTCACCCTTTTATGAATTTCCATATCTTTTCTTTGGGCATCCTTTATTTTCTCCATGAGGGATGGTTGAGAAATAATTTGAGAAAGGATTGATTATGTTCCTCCCTTAATGATTCCCATGTCTGTATTCAGCAAATTTAAGAAGATTGGATCCTTTTTAATTATCATCATTGATAAATATTCATGATTGTTTCTACATATAGAGTCCAACACCTTGTTTTCCTTATCGTTATGGTAGTGGATTGAGCAGTCATTATCCTTTATGAGATTTATCCAAATTCACTGGTGCATGTTAAATGATTTTTGACTAAATATATATTTGAGACTCTTTGGATTATTATGTATCTCACACTTATCCCCATAGAGATAATACTTCTGAATTTTAAACGTAAATATCATAGCTGTCAACACCAGATCATGCATATGACCATTTTGCAACTATATTTTTAGCTCCCTTGAGGCATAGGCTATCAATAAATCATTTTTCATCAACACACAGCCAAATACCTTATTTAAATAATCACTATACACCAAAAAGAGTTCACCACATGTTGGGAGTGTGAGTATTGGTGTAGTGATAAGCCCTGTTTTAACTTCTTAAAGCAGTTTTAACATTCTTGAGTACAAAAAAACTTCACTCCCTTCTATATCAACTTGGTAATTGGGTTTAAAAATCATGATATGTTCTTCAAAAATCATCAATAATACCTGGCTAGACCAAGAAACATGTGGATCTTCATTACATATGTTGGCATGGACAACACTTCAATTGACTTTGTCTTGGAAGGGTCCACAAATATCCCTTTTATAGTGATAACATGCCCGAGGAATGATACTTCCTCCATCTAGAACTCACATTTACTTTACATTGCATACATCTTATCCCTTCACAGAGTCTTTAGCATAGTATTTAAATATACCTCATGTTCCTCCATGCTCATAGAGTTTATTATAATATCGTCAATAAAGACAACCACAAATTTTTCAGGGTAATCTCTAAATAATTTATTCATTAAATCAATGGAAATTGAAGGAGAATTAGTGAGTATGATGGGAATCACTATGTACTCATAGTGTCTATACCTCATTTAAAATATAGTGCTGTGAATATCTTCCTTCCTCACCCTTAATCGGTGATGTCCCAACCAAAGGTCAACCATAGAGAAAGAACTAGCCCCATGAAGTAGATCGACCAAGTAATCTATCCATGGTAGGGGATAATTATTCTTTATCATGATTTTATTTAGCTCATGATAATCATTGTAGAGTTCATTGATCTATTCTTATTATTGAAGAATAGGAATGTCACAACCCATGGTGAAGCACTCGAACATATAAAACCCGTCTCCATATTCTCCTGTAATTGCTTCTTCAGCTCTTCCAGCTCTATGGTGGAAATTCTATAAGGTGTCTTTGATATAGGTAGGGATCCAATAATAAGTTCAATTGATATCTCAACCACTTGATCATGAGGAAGACTAATCAACTCTTTAGGGAATACATCAGTTTAATCTCTCACAATGGGCATGTCTTTATGAATGATTCTCTCATTTTTCTTAATTATTTGATCTAGACATGATTTCTCATAAGGAATTAATATCTAAACTTGAGAAATTTATTATAAAGGAGATTCATCTTCATCCTTACACTTGAAAATAATATGAGGATGCTTTGGGATGTGAAGAGTGATCTACCATTCCTAATAGTTGATTTTGGGATTTTATAAAGATATTCAATTAATGCCCAAGATAACATAAAACACCACTAAAGGATGCTTGAAAATATTTGATGGGAGTTTAAGTCCAAAAAAATTTACCAGGGAGGAGTTATAAACCATGGATGCAATTATTTCTCCATTTTCTGTTCTCAATGATAACATATCCTTCAAATTTTGAGGTGGTGTTTGAATAGTTCTACTAAACATGAAAGGTACAAAAGAATGTTTAGAACTATAATCAAATAGTACATTCTCTATTCTTGGATGAATAACTAGCGTACCTATCAACACATTATTTCCCAGATCCACCTTAGTAGTAGTGATATCATAAGCCCTTCCTAGTTTCCTTGGAGTTTATTGTTGATTTCCTCCGACAGCCCCTGTATTAATGAATTGTTTTTCATAATGAACATGATCCTTGTAGTTATATCACTACATGAATAGATAATCATTTATCTGAACCTTCATTTCATTTTCCAAATTTGAAAGATTCTTCATATCCCATTGTTAGTTTTTAGTGAGATGTCAAATCTTTCCACATATGAAGAAATTCATGGTTCCCTTGAGATAGTTCCCAGGATGCTTCTCCAAATAATTTTTACTTGTGGGATGGCTGGGATTATTTCTATCATGGAATTTATTTGTGGAACTTCCCACATTAGATTCCATTTCCCACTTTTTGTCATTGATCCCACGATACCACTGAGAGTCTCCAATATCTATTTCAACCTTAATGAAAAAACAGACAATCTCCTCATAGATGTCGAAGTCTCAAATCACCAATACCTTTCATAGAATCAGATTTTGTCACCTAAAGAAAAAATCCACCTTTATTTCGGTGTTCAAGATAATGCCAGAGGCATTCCATGCAAGCCTTGTAATGTTTTCCTCATATTCCCCGATGGACTCATCTTCCTTCTACTTGAGTCTAATGAACTCTCTTTCCATTACGAGCAAAGGGTTAAGGAAAAATATTTATTAAAAAACATTCTATTGAATTCCTCCTAATCCATGGAATTAATTTCCTTTTGGGGATTTGTATTCTTTATCAGTTTCCACCACTGATAATCTTCCCCATCAAAATGATAGACCACCAGTACAAATTTCTCTTCTTCTGAACACTGGAGGACAAATAATATCTTTTCAATGGAGTTAATCCACTGTTGTATGATGAGGGGATCAGAAGATACACTAAACATGGGAGTGAATTTTCGTATGACGAATTATATGGAAACATGATCTTTCCTTATGGGAGGAGGGTGTTGCATGTGATTCAAGTTATTATTCATAACTTGAGCCAGCTGAGCAAGTACTTTAATGAGGTTTTGAGCAACCTCTCCCATCATATTTGGACTATCATTAGGGAAATCAGCATATTCACTATCACATTGATTTTTGGAACATGTTATTCTATTTATCACTATTATATAAAAAAATTACATACAATTAGAGGGCTTTAATACTTATATATTGATCATAAAAAGGAAACTTTGAACATAAAAGGATAAACTTGTAAAGGGGAAGTATATCCAAACTTGTGATTCCCATGTTTTAAATCTAGGTTATCCTTGATATACTTCTAAGATTATATTCTTATGGTATTTTTTTTATTTCCATAATAATTGTTTATACTAAGATAATGAATTTACCATATCATATCCCCCAAGAGTTTCAAACCAACAATGTAGCAAGACCCGTTGTCGTGCACCAGTTCCCATTTGAGTCTAGATCAAAGTGGTGTCTTTAGGTTTTAACTTTAGATACATTTGTTCTAGAGACACCTATACATTTAAGTATCTAGACAAGGATGTATTTTCTAGATAAACCACCTACTGTATACTTACCAAAATATAGGGATGTTTTCTTATACTTAGTCTTATCCTTAAGGTTCTTACTAAAGTGATCTATTCCTAATATCCAAAAATAACTAGACCATCCCCTAATACCAACTATAGTGACCCTAGAATTTTACACAAAACATTACGTGATTTTAAACATAATAAAACATCTTATTACAAGCCATGGATCATAAAGTCTAGTGTCTTGGAAGACTAGGTACATAAAACATAAAACATGGGACTAAAAAACACTTCTTTATTTAATCGTTATAAGGAGATCCTAACTTCCTTTGAGGCCTTACATCTTCATAGGGTACCCTGGGGATCACCTGAATGAAGGGATGAGCTAAAATCCTAGTAAGGGATTAAATTTTATAATAAGGCTTTAGAACATGGGTTAGAGATCATGATGTAATGATATAAAATGGAATATAGAAACATAACATATAAACATGGAATCATATAAACATCGAATCATATAAATGTGATAGCTACACAAATCATGAATTTACCACGATTCAAGGCTCTTTTAATATAGAGGAGCATAAGTCAAGGTTTACCACCAAGACCTTTTCACATTGTAGCACAAGCCAAGGCTAACCGCCAAGACCATTGCAGATGGTAGTACAAGCCAAGGATAACTGCCAAGAGTGTTTCACATAACATCTCACGAGACAAAAATCTACCCAATGCATTGGAGAAATATATTGGAAAACCCATATTAAAATTTTCATGAATATTTTTTCACATTAATTATTATATATAATCAATCATACCAAAACATAAGGATACTCATGGAATGAAATGGGTATCTTAATCATGTCATAAAGCACAATGAATGCGCGTATCATACAAGTGTCCATGAATGAAATGAATTAAAACATACATGGAAATTCATAATGTAAAATAAGAATATATCATGGTCAATGATTTTAGACATAATTGACAACATGAAAGAAGATTATTTATGAAATATTAGCATTAAAACTTTTTAGTGCACTTTTAAGGAAAATACAAATGATAATTTAAAATAAAAAAGGGAGTAATATTTTATCTAAAACCAAATGTGATCCAGGAATGTTTTCATGACAAAAAAAATTATTTTTATAAAAAATTATTCTTAAAACATATGGTTTAGTGCACTTGAAATTGGGTACAAATTCAGAAAGTTTCCTTGAAATGAGTTTGCTTATCAAGAAGTATTGAAGATGAAATTACTTAAAAGAATGTATATACCTGAAAGAGAAAGAATAATGGATATTGATACATGAGTTTTGAAATATATATATAAATTATAATATTTACATAAAGAAAATATAGGATTTAATTTAGGTAAAAGGAGAGTTAGAAAAACTAGAAGAAATAATGGAGGTTCAGTTAGAATCCCTTACAGAATATCACCATGGTACCAGGTGTACACAGAAGGGATTAATAAGAGAGAAAGGGATTTATATTATTTTTTACATCACTATGTAAGTATTGTGTAGTTGAAAAATCATACCCAATAATTAGTAACAACACATAAAATGACATAACATAGAGGATATTCTAAAATAATTGTGAGAAAGAGAGGATCCCTTACCTTAAGTCCGATGGTGTTATTCGCTTGATCATAATGAACTGAATAATAAAATTAGGTTCATTAATTAATAATTAAACAACTTCAAAAATAATTTATTAAATTATTATAACCTTATTAAGTTCATCCATGTCCTTTTTGATGAGTTAAGAGGTTCAATTTCACTGTTTGGGAGCATTTTCTTCGTTGGTTTTAATGATATTTTCACTTATATTCATGTTCAGATAAACATGTATGATGAGAATGGTTTTCTACAATTTAAGTTATATTAAATTAATGATAATACAAATGATTACATGTTTATAAAATTAGTAAGGTTATTTTGAGTGAAGGTGAATCATTATATAAAACATTAATGATAAACATATGGATTTGTTTGGAGTTTTTCTCTTAATTATCTTGTTTTGTATTATTATTTTAAATCATGAGTGAAAAAGGATTACAGAACATAAAATTATATAAAATTCATAATTAATAATCTGGTTTGACCATAAAAATGGTTTCATGACCAGAATTAAAGATAGTAATTGAAATTGATAACCTGTCGTCCTTGAATGTGGTAAATTAACAAATATAGGACAATGTTTTCATTTCTTTCACATAAAAGAAGGGGAAAAGAGAGATGATAGTGAATTATTCCATTAGAATAAAAACATTTCAGTAAATTTATGGTACTATATTTTTCATACCAGTTGGGTGAGGAGAGGTTACTAAAGAAAATAGAACAAATGAACATAAAAAGAAAATGAAAGAAAAGAAAAGAGGAAGTTACCTCTTGATTTAATCTCCCTTGAGAGCCTCTAAAGGGGTGAAGATTTTGTATTTTGAGGAGACCTAGAGCTAATAGACGCGGGAGAGGATATTAGGGATATATTTGGGAAGAATTTAGCAAAGTCACAAGTATTGAGAGGAGTGAATAGAAGAGGGGAGTGTGGGTGGTTTTTATAGTGGAGAGGAGGAGGGTTTTCTTAATATTTTAATCATTACTTTATTATTTTTCCATAAGAAAAGAAATAGTGAGGATTACATGACGAAATATAGTAATATGTTCATGGGATTTTAAACCCAAGGTTCTTACATGAGCCATGACCTAATAAATATTTTATTTAACATATAATGTACATATATGGTAAATTGCAGTATTTTACTATTCATTAAAAAATTAAAGCATTTTAGAAAAATCCCAAAAATTCACCCTAATTTCTTTCAATATATAGAATCCATAAATTAACTCTATTTTTCAATAATAATTTTCTATATATGATTAATTTTATTTTTAATTAAAATCACAAATTACTTGAAAAATAAAAATTTTAAAACTATAACTAATTTTATAATGTTTTAAAAAATTACATAAGGTCTTATAAAATTGTCCTCAAACTAGAATACATAAAAAATAATAATTTATGAATAAAATTTATGATAATAAATTTCCTTTTTAATTATTAAATTATTCATAAATTTTTAATTAAATATTTAGGACTTATAAAAATTCTATTACTATTATTTTTTAAGATGGATAAATTTTATTTATACATTCATTGGTAATGTTACTATTTCCCTGCCCAATTTAATAATAATAAGGGTAATATTACTATTCATAAAGGTAAAATTACTATTCGTATGGGTCATTTAATAATAACCAAAAATAATGTTTGCCTTATTGGACTCCAAACATCCTACTGATCACAACCGTGTAAGTTAGATTTTCTAAATTCAAATCACCAAAGTGAAAATATTATTTTTATAGGACAAATAGTACATTATGTTGTGATTTGATGAGATTATATGACAACATTTTAAGAAGGAAAATTCCATTGATAGAACATTGGTTTGTTACATGCCTTCTAAGTATTTTTACCTCAGGAATACCATATTTTTTTCATAGGGTAGGAATCATGGGATATGTCACATGTTCTATGTCCTACGGAGATGTATCAGGATTCCCTATTGAGGTCGATTTAGGCAGGATTTTATGTTTTTTTGGAGATGAGATGGGAGAGGTGTTTCCCTATGATAGAATATTTCACACCTAGAATGATTTAAAGATGATCTAACTCCCTATTAGGGTTGATCGGGGAGGTGCATCCATAGGAATGAATATGTCACACCAGGAAGGTTTACTGAAGATATAAATCCATGTTTGGGAAGATTAAAGAGGTGCATCCCTAAGAGGGAATATTTGACACCTATACTATTTATTGATAATATAATTCCTTATTTAGGCGGATTGAGGAGGTGTATCCCATGGAGGAAAGTTTCTACACCTAGAAATTTTATAGATTCTCTAACAACATGTTAAGGTGGATCAAGGAGGTGAATTCTTATGAGGGATGATGTTAAAAGTAGAAGTTGTAATGATGATTTGACATTCGATTTAGGTAGATCAAGGAGGCTCATCCGTTAGGAGGGTTCATGTCACACCTGGAAGGTTTATCAGTGATCTAAAAACCCATTTAGTAAGATCAAGGAGGTGAATCCCTAAGAGGGATGATGTCACACATGGAAGGTTTATCAATGATATAACACCATATTGAGACAGATCGAGGAGGTGCATCCCTAGGAGGGAATAATTCACACATAGAAGGTTTATCATTTTCTAGATTAAACCTCAAGGAGGCATCCTACATACCCTGTTTGAGAGATTGGTATTAAACCTCATGTATTTCGATGCCAGAGTTTAAGGTCATATGAGAAGACCAATCATTCTAGTTTAATTCATGTATTAAGGAATCTCGTGTCCTGGGCGGAGATTATAAGGGGGGATGGTGTGGGTAATATGTGGAGAATATTCCCTATGTAGAATTATCATCCCATGGTGGGTCTGAAAGGATGGAATCCCATGATCATCATAAATATGGAATCTCATGTTTATCACATGATGTAGGAGGTGGGGTCATTCAATGTGAGTCATACATGGGGCATCATGTGAATGAAGCGCAAGGTAAGTCTATAGTTTTAGATATTCTTCAAAGTAATTTTTCCAATATTTTAACATCATATGCCTAGGGAATAGTGCTAGGAAGTTTAACATCATGAAGCTCAGTTGTTATTGGACTCACATTTCCATGTAAGGGTGGTAAATCATGGGACCCATGTTAGAGCACCAATTATTAAAATAGATAAGAATTAGGGAACCTATGATTAGAATTACTAGGTAGAAAAAATAAATTGGACACATTTAGAGTGAAAATGGATGTTTTTGGCACTGATCACATAGGTACTCGGAATGTGGTTGAATCGGTGTTGATTTGGTAAGGGGCACGTGAACTCGACCTTCCCAAAAGGGTGTCAGGTGAAGGGATGAACCATAGAGAGGACTATTGGTTGGGTTTCATGATGATTTTATTTTTTATAACGAGGGTCTCATGAAGATAAATGTCCTTTTTGATCTTAGTGGCCTCATGAAATATAAGTGTCTATGAAACAGGGTGACCCTGCCTCAAAGTGATGTCCTGGTTCCCATAAGGTTGGATTCATGAATAATAGATTCTTTGGGATGCCCATGATGCCCCAAAAGGGTTTATTCTTCCATGAATGGATTGTTACTTAATTATAGGAATTTTCAATTTGGGTAGAGACTCTCAATAATCCAAGGGTGATGGTTTTGTGAAGGTAGGGTACCATGGAATATCCATTTCCTCTTTCACTCACAAAGCTTTGGGAACCATGAACTCAAAGCATTTGGTGGAACATAATAGTCCATGCCCTCTAAAAATTCATAACCATGGGGTATTTATAGTCTCAATAAAGGTGGATCCATGTGTTTCACAAAGAACGGTGTCCTTAGAAAAGATTTATGGGCTCCGTGAGTGTTAGGGCTTCAAAAGTATGAAATTCATTGTGCCAAGGTACCACATAACCAACCTGCACTCACAGAGTGACACTATGAACCTGGGGACTTATGATTTTTGGAGATAATTTCATGCCTTAACATGATCGTGAACATCATGATATCTACACATTTTTGATAATGGGGAGATTCATGAATACAACCCCTTAAGTGGAGTTTTTGGACATTTTGTTCGATATTTTCTTTCAACAAGTCATTAATTCCTCAACCGTCCTCCCCACACACATATTTTAGCATCCATAAATTACCCCTCATATAATTTAAGCTGATGGGGAAAAGGATGGTTGTATTTTGAGTTAGAATCACTAGAAATGGGAAATTAAACCCCATTCAAGAAGCTCATTTTCTAACCCTATTCGAGATGTCCACATTACAGAGATCATCAAGAAACCATGGGTGACTATATGCCTATAAATAGTGTAGGGGTGCGTAAGAGGGACCACACAAAATTCATGAAGAGAAAAACGTATTCTCTATATTCATGTAGAACACACCCTTCATGAGGGAAATATTACTTTAATTCTGATCACTCATGAAGCTCACATTATTTATGGCTTTTTATTTGATTTCCATTGTCTATGAATAGTGTTATACAAACCTGAACTTCACAAAACACCCTTCATGATATGATCTTTGAAAATGAACTTCATATACTAGACCATTAAATAACTATAATACTTTATCGATACTACCACTAAAGGTACTAATTCTACTTTCGATCACCTAGAAGAAATGGATGGGAACACGCTGTTTGGGGAGAAAATCAAGTGTGACTCAGACCATGACTCTATTACTACACTACAAATAGAGTATCAACAATAATATATTCTATAAAAGATGTAGAAACATTATGGATCTGGTATAAGGGATTACATATTTATCTTTGATGCAGAAAAGGGTGAGCTCGTCTACTGGTTTTGAAGCACAGAAGGACAACACCGGTGACACATGGTTGTTGGATGACATATCCAAAAGGACCATGAACCCCAAACCATGCACACCATATGGAACCATGTAAAAACATCAATAAAGAGATACTATAGGATGAGTCACCCCCCACCCACAGTATGAGATGAATCTCAAGGCGAGTTTGGGGGATCTTCCGAAGGGATGGACATATAATCAAGACCTGTTACGGGGAAGTAATTTTAATAATGATTTGGCATGTACCTATTGGGTGAGAACACCATGAACTGAATTTTATGTAGATATAATGTTTTTAGGGATTTATGATGTTTTATGGGCCTCACATTTCCATGTTTACTGCCACCTAAATATCATGCCTGAGCTGCTCAGAAGATGGTCACCTAGGACCTACACATTCAATATGTATCATTAGGTTGTTCACATTAGCCTATGGGATCTTCCCAAGATTGTTGGGATCCTGATTCAAGTAATATTTTAAGATGAATTCCCATATATAGTGAACATGTGTTATAACTAGAAGAATATTCCATCTATTTTTTTGGAACTTTTGTTCTTGGTACAATGGACTAGAGTAAACAAGTCAGGAATAAAGGATATCCCATTTATGTGGTGGTTTGACTAATTAATAAATAATCAAGAATAAAAGATACCAAATAAGATGAACACATTATGAATGTAATTATAGTAGGAGAAGGATCATAGCTACTAGAGTATTTTGAATCAGATCTAATGGAACCTATGAAGATATATCATAAATCACGAGGCTCCTATAGTTAGGTTAAAATCATTTATTTCCACATTGATATGTGGTTGGATTTTCCCAATGATGGATTCATATATGAGGGTGTGGCCATGCACCATCATTGTGGTGGAAATGTTGGTGATGTGGTAGTACATCATCCTAAATGTTTCTTTATTGGCATAGATATATGAGGTTCTCCATCACATCGACCAAGGGGAGACTCTCCAATGTGTGTGTATGCCCTCTAAATTCTTGTTTAGCTATAAAGATGAAAAAATTGGGGGATATGAGTATCCAAACCCCATATCTTGACCCAACACCAATTTCTTTCCATCAATTATAAATATCACAAGAAGTTTCCCACTCATGTTGGCCGATGTAGACATACTGGTGATGGTTGGGTCAAGAGATTGACTCATTTCCCACCCTTCCCATCTATCTATGGGGATGGTGACCAATGATGGTATCGTGACCAATTAGTAATGTTCGTACCTCATGGAAATCATAGGTGGGGTACTAGTGGAAAGGGTTTATTTAAAATTAATCTATGATCCTTATAATTTTTTTGGTTTTTAAGGTAGTTTTAGTTATTTAAATGGATTTCCTTGAAGGTGTAAATAGGTGTGTTTAATGATTGAAAACATTCGATCATGAGTAAAATATGGAACATGTTAAGGAATTAAGAAATGAAAGGCTGATATGAGCTTCTACAACCTACATCCATCTACGATCTTATCCATTAGTATACATAGATTTGGGAGAGCACATGCCCGAGAGAGATGCTAAAGAAGTAGATTACGCATGATATCCCCACAAATGTGAGGTAGAGGGTGACTAATAGGTGGATATCACTTTGGAGGAAGAGTTGATCCATTGGGTTGAGCTATAGTGGCTAAAAAGGTGGAAATTATTTATCCCAAATAGGAGGGAGCCACAGGGAGTAAAGTAGTAATAGGATCAACACACCTAGGATAGTGACAAAATGAGAAAGATGTTCCCTCTAGGGTAGTCCTGAAGACAAGTTTCCAAAGTCTAGGGAAGCAGATTCACGATTTTCATACCTCCAAAAAGGACATATTCCCCAATTCCTTGGATAAATAATATATTTATAGGAAATTTAGCATTCTATGCAGGATATCATAATATGTCAATAGGTACGGGATGTGTCTTGTCGGAATTGGCCATGCCAAGGTAAGATTTCATATTTCTAATGAGTATGAGGTGTGGTTTTTGATGGGGATGGAGGACCTATACCATTCTCAAGTAACTTCACCCCATGAATGGAAGTGTGATTATGATTCTGGTCATGGACACTCCGTCATAGCTTTCAACGAGTGATTTGGATGTACTCACACAACTTCTAGAGGTGTCAGATGAGTCCTAGGAAGGTGATCCTTACTAGGAATCCCCTATATGTGGAAACCCTACAATCAACCATATAAATATCTCGACATTGACCACCGTAGATATTACACATCTTTTAGAACTACTACCTAACTTCTTTATCAATTGTGTAGGAATCAAGAATTAAATAGGGAGATATTTGTGATCAGGAAAATAATGATGGAGCGGGAACATAAACCCTTCAATGGGTGAGTGGCAGGGGGGATCCCAGAGGTCATTTCCATTTGAATCTAAAAATTGAATGAAACGATGCCTATAGAAGAGGTAACAACCTTAGAGGGAATGACCTTTCAAGGGGGATTTTTTTGGAATATATCTAATCTCCTCAGTAGGCTATATTATTCATGTCATCCTATTTTGATTTTAAATTTTATTTATCTTGGTTTTCCTTTATGCATTTAGCTAATGAATATTTAAATGGTAGTTCAAACAGTGTTTGGGGATCAATTTCGAAGATCAACATGTGGGTCGATGTTTCCAAAGTATGAGGTGGGAATGGTGGGTGCTATTCTCCAGAAAATCATGTCCAAGGGAGATGTGGTGGTTAGACCAACCATAGAGGTCCCATTATAAGAGTCTAATGACATTGTTCCCTTGAAGGAGGGGTCAAGTTGGTGCGGAAGATGGGGTTGGTTGAAGGTGCCACAAGTGTGGATCATATCCCAGGAGGTGGCTGTTAGAGCTAAAGTCATATTGATGGAAGTGGAAATTGTTCGAGTAGCTGGGGTGGCAGGGGAGGCTACATTGTACTTTCTTGCCTTGGAATTTCCAATAGTGGTGGATATGGGAGCTAAGGATGACATTTCTTTACCAACATGGGATGCTGATAAATATGGGATGGTCGCATCCACATCATAGATGGAATAGGGGAAGTGGATGCTTTTTCTACAAGTGAATGGGATAGCGAGGATCTGTTCTTGGTAATAGATTCCCATCTACTCACACCCGAAAAAATTCCCATGGATGATTTGGTTACCGATGATATGGACCTCTTCCCTTCATATGAGCATGAACCACCAAAATACTTCAAGGATTCATGCCTAAATACCCCTGAGGAGAACTAGGTTATTCATCATAAAGCATGATGGTAGGTGTAGAACTTCATCACCCATGCCTAGATAGCTGACCTTCTAAGATGGGTGGGATCTCTCTACCCCTATCTAGCCAACCTAGGAAAAAATGAGGTGGAATCTGGTAACCTTCATGTACTAGATCGAGACTTCCTTATTTAGACGGCCCATACCAAATGGTAGGTAATATATCTCACCTAGAAGAATCACAAAGATGAGGGATCCTAGGTGCTTCAAGTAAATGAAAAAGTATATTTCTACACTAGAATGGCTGGTGAAAAATCATGAGACCATTTCCACAACCCAAGATGAGATCTTCATACAATTTAAAGCACAATTGGTAGTAGCTGAGGCCATGGTGGTGGAGGAAAAATATATCATAGCCGAGTGCTGGGATAACAAAGATCGAAATTATATCATGGCTAAAGAGGTCCACCAAAATATAGTCTAACAGAAAGAAGACCTAGTAGAGGGGCCATGGGATCTAGAATCTACTCAGTAAAGGCTAGCCATACTTGAATTCCTGATCCCATAGGTTGATATTTAGGTGAATTTTTCTTGGAAGGAGAGGCTCTAGTGTATGGATGGACTTCACAAGATATCTTTTGACATCCTTCAAAAATGGAAATATTTACTTTTAATATACTTTATTATCACTCTACAATCATATTTCTAAGAAAACCAAAATCCAATCCCTAAGCTTAGAAAATTCATTCTTGGTGTGAAAACAAGGGATGACTATACAATTATAAATTCATATGAGAGTATCAAACAATCATTGGGCACATAGGGTCTATATTTGTTGACTGGACAGTAGGGGTGTTTGGACCAAGATGGTCCATGGATGGAGAATGAGACTCTGTGAATAGAAAACATGTTTTTCCAATATGTAATGGGGAATAAATGATGTAACATTAGGGGTGTTGAATTAATCCTAAACAAAGGGGGCATGAGTGAAGAGAGTGAGTCATGATTCCCAACATCTAGAATATAAGGAGGGTTCTATGATAATTTAGGATAATTGTTGACCATGTTCAAAACATAGATTCCATTATCATTTAGCTGGGATTGGGGGAAACAATTTAGGGTCAATGGGTTACCATGTTAGAAACATATGACCTATCTAAAAATATCACCTAATGTATTCAGGGCCATACCCAGGGTTGTATGTGAGCAAGGGTGGAATGGACCATACAGTCAAAGACAGATCCTGTTCAGAAAGGAATGAGATATGGACCCAAATAATTGGATACATTAAGCATGGAGATAGAGTGAAAAACTATTTGAATGGATTTCAACGCACTCAGAAATACCCAACCATGTCTTCGAGAAATTCATGTAGGAAAATCATTCTGAAAAAATGGAATGACTCGTCTTGGAATGGAATAATCACCTCAAATTCCAAGTGATGTTCATGGAACATGAATGATGATATAGTTGACCAGAATTGGAGGAAATTAATTCTTAGGAACGTTCCCAAAGACACCATCTAGTTTAACATCGTTTAGTAAGGATGATGGATATATTGTTTAAAATCATGTAGTGAGAATAATGAATGCACATTTTAACATCATATGATGAGGATGATGTATCACATATTTTAAAGTCATGTGTTCAGGATGTTAAGTCAGATAGTTTAATATATTTTTTCTAGGACATAATGGTCAGAGTTTAAGGTCATAAAGTTCGGACCATGGGGTAAGCATCCCAAATGTGATGTGTGTGGTACAATTAATGTATAAACAGATCTAATAGAATATCCTAGATGTCCCTACAACCCAAAACATTCATAAGAAACATGAACAAGTCTTAAGGTCATGATTCTTGAACCATCGGGCCACTATTAGATTAAGTTCATAATTCTTAGATAGCAATTTCAGCAGTTTAATGTCACATAGCTTTGACTAATGGAAAATATTTTAATGTCCTAATTAATAAACCACATGGATCATGTCTTAAAGGAACATGACCAACGTTGAAGAGTTACCCAACATTGAATGAGGGGCCTAAGAGGCCACTAAACATAGAAAAACACATATTCCAGACAACCTACACACATATTTAGTTCATGATACATGCTCCATGCTCTAAATTTATGTTCATAGAGTTCGTACCATCAAAATAACATCCTGAAGTGGATATGTGTAGAGAATCCAAATAAACCCCACATGAATATAGGGTCATAGTATTCCACACAAAGACACACACACATTTCTTGAGATCCCTACACATATTTTAAAATCATTATGCTTGGACCGGGGCTCCTATTGAAAGTTTATATAGTTTAGAAATTAAAGAGGACATCCGAAATGGATATGTGAAGTGCAGTAGTGTGATAAACGTGACATGAAGTTTAGATCCAAATAGGCCTTAGGCCATTCAACACATCCCTAAGGTGAATTGCACATAGTTTAGGGTTGTGATGCGTAGAACTGGATTCTTAGATTAAGGCCTTAATTTTTGGGCCATGACTCCCAGTTTAAGGTTATAAAGATTAAACCATAGGGTTTCATGTCTCAAAGGAACATGAAAAATATCTCATGGTACAAGGAATCTCGGTTTAATATCGGGTAAGTCTATAGTTTAATTTCATGTGATGAGAATGTTATTTTGGTTCATCCCATACTTATCATATGAGAAATCTGAATTTCATAGGGGTTAATATCCTTTGGTCTTATCATACTTATTGTATGGTGAATACTAGTTTAATTGGGATTGATACTATAGTTTATCATCGTACACTAGGGACGTTACACATTTCTATTTAAAGTCATACAACATGGAATATAATTTCTGATAGTTTAAGGTCATATATTTTGGAATATATGGGGACTGAGTGTCCCAAATTTTTCTTCATGTAATATAATAAAGATAATATGACGTGAATAGAGGGGTCTTGGAGGAAACCAACCATGAATAACCCAACAAAACCATACTGTAGGTCGATTTCATAATGTCAGGGGTAATAAAACCCTAAGATGATTCGACGAAGGGGGATGGGAACCAGATATGAGATTCGGGTGTTATTATGTATCCCATGAGGATGGGAATAAATCCATACATTTTTCTAAAATATATTGTAGTAGGAGACCGACATCATAGTGGTAAAATCCTCTCCAGCAATGTCATTAAATCATCTCTTGGTATGAAACATTTTATTTTAATATAGGGTAATTATATAGTATAATTTCAGGTTATGAGGATGTTTTTTTCTTCCTTATTTCTTCAAGAGGTCATCTAAACTCACTGATGGGTCATGGAATCCAAATGGGATTTATTCCATGTAAGGAGGCTTATGATAATTCTCAAGGTAGTTATTCCATAGGTAATGGGTGTTTTTCAGTGAAAATTTTTCTGGTCCAGATTAAAATGGGTTTAGGAATCACTATGTATCTCATTGGAATGTGAATCAAGACACATGTAGTTCTGAAAAGTGGTTGTGTAATAGGATTGAAGGATCACCAAGGTGAAGCGAACCACACAAATGGTGTGTGATGCATATAGTTTTAGGTCGTAATGTTAGGAACACAATTGTTTTAGTTTAAGCTCATGTATATTTGACCAAGGCTCCCTTTTTATGGTCATCGGTCATGGACCAAATGGGGTTCTATTAGGATGTTCATGTGGAGTGAACGAGTTTATTGACATGAATGGAGTTAGTGAGTCTCTGTACCATATAAGAAATTATGAATCCAGTTTCACATAGATTAATGTTATTAGGCTTCGACCCTGGAATGTAGTTTAATTTCATGATTTTGGGACAAAGAGGTTTTCTCTAAGGTGAAATCCATGTTGTAGGAATGTGGTAGCACTCAACATGAAGGGATTAAATGCAAGATGATGCACCATAAAAATACCTAGGAGAAACCACACCTATTTTAAGGTCATCATGCATAGACCATATTCAGGGGAAATGGGCTAAATTGTAGAATATTTTTTAGTTTAATATAGGGAAATATTTTTTGGATAATATCATACTTATCATATGAGGCATCCAGGTTTTATATGGGGTGAGATAAAAATTTAACATTGTGCATTAAGGATATATGGATTTGCAGTTTAAATTCATACAACATATACTACGGGTATTGAAGGTCATAATTCATGGACTATGGGAAATAGTTTAAAGCCATTATGATTTGTCTAAGTGGAAACCATTTAAATTAATGACACTTGGACCATTGCGAGTCATTCCTTGGAGGAAGATTCACAGTGTCGAAGAGAAGATACCTGATGTGAATGAGGGGCCTAAGAAGACACATAATTCCAAAAAAATACCATCATGAGATATATTGCACATATTTTAAAGTCGCAATGC
The DNA here is from genome assembly GCA_963277665.1 of Viscum album. Lineage (NCBI taxonomy): Eukaryota > Viridiplantae > Streptophyta > Magnoliopsida > Santalales > Viscaceae > Viscum > Viscum album. The sequence goes on along the minus strand of OY728123.1, from coordinate 1,437,482,425 downwards.
TTGGAAGGAGCAAACAATTTAAAGGTTGTAAGGTTTGGACCATAGCATAGAGTTTATTTTCATGGTGATTAAAATTAGCACACAGTTTAAGGACATAAGGTTTGGGCCTTTCTCCTTATGTGAAGTTTATATTGAGAAACTTTTCATTGGTGGGAGGTGTGATATGTTCTCTATCCATGGTGGCCTTATATAATTTTATATTGTAATAGACCTTATGGATAATGTAAGGTCCTTACCATTCAAGATCTATCTTTGGTGGATTATTTTTGGGCATTGTCGACATTATGAGAGCCAACAACATATCACCACGAAGGAAAATGTAGAGGAAATATTTCTTGTTTAATGATCTAATTATCTTGTTCTGGTTCCTCTCCATATATTCCAAGGCTTGGAAGCTATTTCCTTTAAGGGATTATAGCTTAGTTAGACATAGTTTTCCCATTCATTAAAGAATTTTCTTATCATAGATAGTTATTCAGAGTGATGGAAAATGAACCTCTAGGGGAATGACTACCTATTTTCCATACAGAAAAGAAAATGGTGTCACCTAGGTGTAATTTAGAGTGTCATATGACAGGAACATAGGTAATAGGGGAGATTTTCAAGACAATTCCTCTTGTTCTAGCCCACCATTTTTGTAGGATTTTGAGAGGGTCTTTTTGAATGCCTCAATCTTCCCAATTTACTATGCATGATTTTTAGAAGTATTTTTGGACCATATTTTGTACATGTGATACAATTTCTCCATTTTGGTAGCCCAAAGTCTTGTGTCATTGTCTCTGAGGATAGAATGAGCAAATCAAAAGTTTTGGATGATGTGGGAGCTCACGAACTCAATCAAAGACTAAGATTTAACTACATTTAGGGAACCACTTCTTTCTATTTGGAAAATAAGTCGCTTATGGTCATGCTAAACCTAGACTATTGAGATTTCACTAGTGGGTATGGTCCCACAACATTAGTTCCCCATGCTGTGAAGGGAGAACAATATTTTTTTGGTGTGGAGGAGCTTCGATAGTCTATGCACAATGTTTGAATGGATCTGACACATGTGATACCTCTTGAAAAACTCAATATAGTCATGAACCATGGTGGTCTCTAATTATCATGAACATTGAATTTTGTGGGGGAGCTTGAAAACCATTTGATGGGAGAAATATGACCTGACATGGAATTATTGTATAACTAGATGGATCTCGTCCATTTTGATGAAACGAAAGGGAATTACATCAAACTCATTCTTGTGGAGAGTTTGATCAAGGATATGCCCACTCTAGAGGGTGTACTACACTACATTCTAGTATATTCTCTCATGCTAGGCTCAGTTTGTCAAAATAATTACATACTAGATATAATCAAAAATGTAATGAGTATAATTGGGATCTTCTTGAACCATTGGGGGATTTAAATTCCTAGTGTAGAAGTAACATAATGAAGATGATTCACCTATTTGATTCCATCATCTGAAGTGGTAGGGGTGATAAAACTATGATGTTCTACATGAATGACCATATCATTCTGGTTGGGATCTTTAGGGGATGAGACCAAAAATTCCAAGTTGTAGGCTCAACCCTTATGTAATCGAGGAAGTTGAGTAACCTTTTTCTAGGAAGGTATATAGGCCAGAAAATGATGAGTTTTATCTTATAGGGGAACCAAATATAGCTTTTGGATGAAGTAGTAAACCTTGATCTTATTGATGAATAAAATTGAATCTCCCTTCATATACAAGTGGGGGACATCGATCATGAGGGACAGTTCGATGCCAAAAATGAGAGAATGATACTACACCACATTATTGGTAAATCCTTTTAACAATAAAAATTTGTATGGAAAGACGACCTATGTTAAATTAATGAAAATGATCCCTAGGCCCACTATATTGAGCTTGTGGTTGTTGATCTTTATCCCATTTAGAATCTGAGAATCACCATATAAATTCTTCTAAAACATGGATCAACCTTATACACATAGAGGATATAATCATCTTGGAAATAAACATCCAAAGGTATTTCATCAGGGGGTCATATGTGTGTCTTGGAAGTCTTCCAGTTCCTGACCTCTGATGGCCTTTTGCGGGACGATGCTACTCTTAAACTACTAAAGGGCCACCACATAGTGTGACAATCATCCCATCAACATGGCAGATTGAGTATTTACTTCATTGTGTTTACTCAAGATATCAACTATATCTCATGATGATTCAAATAATGTTTCATATTATTCTCTACATTGAATAATCTGATGTAACTCTTTTCGATGTGGGAGTACCAGGACTCCATATAGAGGATCATTCAGCTAAGATAGTATAAACTATTTTCTATACACATATTTCTTAGAGTGATAAGAGAATTAAGGGACATTTCTAGATCTTCCACATATAGGTTCAAGAGATTCCCAAAAATATCATGCATAAAACTATTGGGTGTAGAAGATACTTTTTTATTTCAATAAACATGGTTTGGAACTCTTCCTCAAAGTGGTAAATAGAACCATTCATCATTATCCTTGTAATTGGTTTACACTTACTTTCCAAATTTATAATCATTTGATATATAAAGGGAAAGTGGTACATGAGGCCTAAAAACAACCAGACTTTGCTCGGTGGATGCGTTTGACTAATTTCCTTGTTCTCCCATTGGTCAACCTTGATTCCATAGTATCTTACAAATATTCAATGAAATTTCCTAGAGGTATCCTCAGTTAAACTCATAAATTGTTTCATCTTCATGTTCCAAGAGCAGAGGAAGCTAAACACATTCTCAAGATCATTGATATAGTCTTAAAACTGTTGGGATTCAAACACCATGTTGTCTACATAGCACTCCACTAATTTATTGATAATCATCTGAAAGACGTTGTTTATGGAGAAATAGTAAGTGGACCTTGCATTCTTCAATACCGAAGGAATTAACTAATAGTAGAAAGTCTATTACAGTTCCCTAAACGGGGTGGTATCTTCATTCTCAAAGACAATATGGATATGATTAGACTCGTAAAAACCATCCATAATGGAGTGATCCAAGAATAGTGGTGTATCATCATTCAACAAATCTATCACTAAAAGGGGAAATTCATCATTAAAATAATGGCGACTGTGGCCGCAAAAGTCGATATAGACTCTGATATTCCTATTTTTTTTTCATAACTAGGACGATTATTTCTATCCATCAAGGATACTATATCTCTCAGGAAATGTTGGGTTTAATAATCTTATCAACTTCGAACATGACTACAACACCATGACTAGGGTGTATATTTTTGAGAGGCTACACGAGTACATGATGACTATCTAGGAGACCTAAATGGTTGAAGAATACTTAAGGGTCAGGTTATGAAATATTTTCATATCTCTAGGAAATGATATTGCAGTGGTATTTCAGGAAGGCCACATATTTTGGATGCTCGACTTGAGACATTGATGTACTAATTAGTGTCATCCTCAGATATTCCTCTATACCCAGGTTCCCCTATTTCAACTATACAATAATGGTGGATACAACCCCTTTAAATTTTGGATGGAATCATCCAAATCTTCTTGTTCATCTGAGGTAGGAGGATCAGAGGGAGGAAGCGGCTCTTCCAAACAAGAGAGCTCAAGGGGAACACTGGTACATATTCTAGAGGATACAAAATCTTGAGCGAGGGGTTATAGATCTATGAAGCCTACAACAACAATTGTTGTCAAGATAATTGTATCTTATCTCCAAAAATTATTTCCACTCTTGTGGACAAATTTGTGGTGAAGGATGTCCTCTATTTACTAAACAAATCATTGTGGAACATGCAGGTATACAACTTAATGGTTTACATGCGATGAACATTTCAATTACTTATAAGAGTAAAGGCTTAAGGTACAAGACCTTCCTATCCATTATATGATTACAATGTAATCATGGAGAATTCATTATTTATAGGGAAACCAAAAACCATTATATCAGAGATGATAAATAAAATTCCCAGTTTTAGCGTTGTGGTCTCTAACCAATGAATTAGGCGAATGAAGCTATCTTTAAAATCATCCCACACACTAACTGATGAGGTAACAAGATCATTGGGGGAACTGATACGATCAAACCTATTGATCCTAACCTACTAACCACCCCTCTTATAGTATATGACTTTCATATAGATGGATTCAAATGAATCAAATGGAGATGTATCAGCATGGAGTTCTCCTACTCGACTGCTGAGGGTGTATTTACGTAACTGTTAATACAAGGAGGGAGCCACCACATAAAAATGAAGCCAAGGCCTTCCTAGAGTCACATTATAATCAATTTCCTATGGGACTACCATGAACTAAATTATTGATATTAAACCTCAAAATGGAGACTTTTGGTGAATCTTTACATGCAATTTATACTTGTTCTTATCATAACACTAGATCATCAGGTTAGATGAACCAGGTATGATTTTTTTAGTCATAGATTTTGGAGTATCTAAGATGAAATGAGGTTCATCCATGAACTAGAATCCACTAAGAAGTTGTGTAATTCCATATCATTGATTTTTTAGATGATGTAAAACATGTATATGTTCCCCTACATGAGGACACACTCATATTTCATAGAGAATGAGATGATGTCTTGATACTATTCTTGATCAGCCTCCACTGCATAGTAGTACTCAATAGAAAATACCTCTGTCTCGAATAGGAGGGTGATTTTATGTTCTTCAATAAGTGCTTCACACAATTCCTTTAACTATAAGAGATCCTTGAGTATTGGAAGCCTCATGGTTAGGTTGATGAGGTGTTTGGGAACATCATAATTCCATAACTGCAACAATATTTTTCCTAGGGTATGTTTCCCTTTATTATGTGGTGTAGTATATGTTTCTGGTTGAACTGTTGGAGTCTTTCTGGTGTTGGAAATTTTTTTCGACTCACTGTATAGCATGCTCGTAAAAGATGTTGGATGACTATTGGTAAGATATGGTCTAGATTTTCCCAAACATATCTAATCATAGGGTTATTGAAGTTGAGCTACATGCTTGGATAATATTTTAAGCTTTGAAGTAGTTCATGATGGTGCAGACTGGGATGGATATTCTATCTTATCTATACACAAAGGTTGATTCCTAATCTCCATAGCCTGAATATCCTGGAAATATGTACTAGCCTAAGAATTTTTCCTCTTAGTGTATCCTCTACCTCTCCTTCAATGATGTTGGCTAGATGAACATGAGGGGTTTTATTTCTCACTATCAAGCACTATAATTTTTTTCACCAATTTGATGACATTTATGGAGGCATACTCCCTCTCATCATCTATTGAGGGGTCTGAATATGGGAATACCCAGTGTGCATCTCCTAATATAGGGGGGTGGTATGATGTCTTCCATGAGTGCGAGATGAAATTGGTACTGATGATGGACTCTGATTTCCCTTGAACTTTAGATGCCTACTCATTTGGGACTTAGAAGGTTGTGACTTCGATGTGGACATAGATGTTGGAGGAGGCCTAGAAACAACCATGGGGTCTGAATTTCCCATGATGGTGGAGATGATACTATGTGAATGAGTGAATACCTTTTAGGCCATCTGAACATCAAATTTATGGGTTCCATAGTTGAATATTTGTACCCATTCACTAGGTTCTTTACAATCCCTTATGGGGCCAGTAGAGACATATTTCACTAGCGTTGAAATTTCACACAACAAGACCAGGATAAGATCCAATTATTTCTAAATCTAATCATTAAACACATAAAATTCCTTGATGGTGTGTACAAGGATCCTGTGATATGGGAAATGATTAGGATGGACTATAAAGTAGTCTTCTTATTCTGGCTTTCACTCTTGAAATTTCATGATTCCCTTTTCTCGGGAATATATGAAGTTCCCGAGGACCTAAACATCTCTGAAGGAATAGTTCCAGTTTATTTTATATGGGAATGGTGACCTAGTAAGTTAGATCTAATAAATGATTAAAGGCACATTTTCTTGTCTAGGATATTATTCTTGGAATGATGATTAAGCTGGGAAATGTTTCAATGGGTGAGGATGCACCTGATAGGTATGCGCTCACTGAGGCTCTTCCGATAGAGGAGCCTACTGATGAACTGACTTAGGGGCCTCTATATATGTGGTGACATCAGTTTATTCCTTGGAATGTATTCTCATGAGATATGTAAGATCCAACATGAGAGACTATTTTCTAGTTTGTTTACATGCTTCTTCTAGATATTGAACCTTTTTAGAGAACTCATAATACCCACCTAGGATGTTTCGGGTGATGACGGTATGGACCGAATCACTCTTGAACTTCCCCAAACATATCATTAGTATATTTACATGGGATAAAGTCATATTGAGTGAATATGTGAGGAATTTAAATTGGGTGAAAAATTCTATGACTCACTATCAGACATCATTATATAAATGAATAGGTTGACAATACTTGTATTTCATGTGGTAGATCAGAACTAGTAGTGGAATTTTCTACGAAGGTCCCCCCAACCAAAAATGGACCCTATGGGTAGCTAATTGTACCATACAAATGCGGGACATTCAAATGGCTGGTAAAAACATCAAAACATGGCAGCCTGAAAAAATTTTGGGGTTCCCAACATATTTCACCACCTTGAAATAATGTGGGCTAGGTACTACAACACATCACCCATACAATTGAATAGGGAGAAACATGGATTTCCAAAATATAGGGGTGATTGGATATCCACCCATTCCCATTATGAATTTATATTAGGTGGGGTCACCACCTGTCATGCCTCCAGAGCCTCAATATGGGTGGTGAGAGAAGATATCAAGTCATCCAGGAGAGGGCCTCAGGATACCATTACATTGAAGAGATCACCAATTCATATATATGGTCCTTTGAATCTTGAATGAACATGAATTTTCTATCAAGGTACATAAATAGGTTTCTCATGATACTAATACTAATCATGTTTCTCAGACAGGATGGGTTAATCATACCCCATTCACTTGATATATCCCCCAACTTTATCTCTGACTAGATGCACTAGGCCACAATTCTAGAATTACAACATCTGTCCAAGGAGGATTTGTCGCCCCACTATCAGAGAGATCATGTCCCTTGGGGAGTTGACATAATCAAAGAATCGTTCAATGATGAGTTTGAAATTGATCCATTTTCATTCCTAATGGTAATGAAGAAATATAACAATAATGGGATCTATCTTTGCTTCCAGTGTGTCGTCAGATAGATTATAAGGTTAAAAATGTCATTCTACCTTTTCGGTGTTCTAATGGAGAAGAAATGTTTTATTATGAGGTCGAGACCCCCTACCTGCCTTTACTAACGTGTGAGGACACCCACCATGAGGTCTGTCTAGTGGTGTAGTTCCCCTTGAAGAATATTTTACCCATCATGCCCAATGTTTGGGACCTTGTTCATATGATCCTATGGAAATATTGGGATAACGATATATATAGCTATAGTAGCTGGATGATAATTTTCAACATCTGTAGGTAGGCTGGATTATCACATGATAGGGATGAAATTAAGAGAAACATATTGTTCACATCCTCTGATATATACATGAAATGAAGCTTCTTCCAAAACATACAATATCACTATGAGGATCTTGATACAGGTCTAATGAAGGGTATGATGGAAGTTATAATATGTAGGGCATCAAGTCACCATGGGGGCTGTGATATTGAACATTTTTCACTACTTTTTATGTCACCGAGGTGTTTCGGTATCCCAATATAGGACAACTAATGATCTTGGAGGTGGTGAAGCATGAAAAAGATAATATGGGGAGACACACTTCCATGTCCTCTATAAGGGACTTTGGGATGTAAATTTCTAGAGATACAGAAGGCCAGAAAACCTCTAATAGATGATCAGTGTTCAGAGCCTCCCACATTCCCTCTTACCCAGAGGAAGGTTCATGTAAATTTTCAGCTACTTCTCTATATAAAGAAATCTAAGATTAGGGTGGAAACACCAATTTATACCATTTATACTACTAGTTTACCATATGAGTCACTACACAATTGAAAAGTTCACTACACATTAGAATGTGTCTCGAGGGTGGTTCTAACCTCACCATCATATCTCTGTAGGATTGGGTGTTCACGACAGCCTCATCTCCATTGGCAGTGGAATCAATATATGGCTCTAATAAATGACCACCATATCTGGGTGTTATTCTGGACCCTGACATCTCTCAAACTCTTTAGGTGGAGGTAAATAGGGGGAGACTAAATGTGACATTGGTGGTTTCACTAAGATCTCTTATATGGGAGACCAAACGTCTTCCACCTGCAAGAACCTATAGAGAGATCTAGGAATATTATGAGCATCAGTTTCATGTATTTAAAGCCTCAACATTCAATCACCTAATCTTGACTATAGCATATGAGGGTTAAGTCTCCATCAAGAATTCATCTATTTACTCTGAATCTAAGAGGCTAATGAGGTTTCCAATGATGAGATTCTTCCCCTGATTCTTCCTCTGATGGAGGGAATTTTTCCTTCTAGCCCAAGATAATTCTTTGGGGTATGGTACGCCCTCAACGTGGGGAGGACCTATGTACATTCTTGTAGGTTTGTGGGGAGTAACACTTCTTTGATCAAATGGAGTGTGGGGATGACCTCCATTTTGACTATTAGGATTATGGGGATGATGTCTAGGTTGGTTGTTAAAATAGCAGGGATGACCACCTCTTGAAGCTTTAGGAGAATGGAGAGGACCTCTGGGATGGTTGGTGGTGGTAACAAGGGTAGAGACTCCATAGTGGATTTTTAAATATCATGGAGGACCTCCACTATGGTTCACATTATTATGGGATGAACTATAACATATGTTAGTGGTTCCACTGAATGAAATGATCAACTCGGCTTTCTTGTAAGGTCAATGGGTTATCTATACCAATCAAGAAAAGTTGGATCCTCATTCTCCTACTAAAGGAATAAGTGGGGATGTAATCAGGGTGAAAATGTCCACACAAGATGTATAAGGTTCCCCCTATTAGGCAGTGTCCTAGGATTTCCTCCATTATTGGCATCCCATGCACTAGACCAGGGTCAGTAGATTGGGGGAGAAGTCCACCTACTCTTTGGCCTAAGGGGCTAGTCATTGATGGAACTGATGCATCCTGGTGGGATCCCTCCTGGGTGTCACCCATGAGGTTTCCACTATTGGCATGGCTCACATATCTCCCACCCCATTAGAATAGGAAAACTAGTTTTCAGAGATCTTTGGGTAGAGGTTCCAAAAGTGGTTCATTTTCAGAACAGGGGGAGATGTTTTCCCATGAACGACCCTCAAGGGTGGTGGTTTTGTTAAGACATTGATGCCCCCACATCCTGGCAGTCCCAATCCCTTTGGCTAATGATCCCTTCCTCCTCATATCATTTCATGAGGGTGTAGATAACCCTCCTTAATATGATCTTAAAGGGAGAGATGGGGCATGGGTGCCTGATAGCTGAACATGAGGGGGAAGTCATAGAGGAGGTGGAATTTTGTAGGATCACTACAACAAGGTTTCTCCTGCACAAGTGACTATATGCACTAAGATTTTTGATTTCATATCGATTTATTCCAACAAGTCATGTGGGTTTAAGTGTTAGTGTAGATATATGGAAGTGATTCCCAATAATCCAATGTTGTCCGATCTTCTAATGATATAGAGGGATTTGCACTGACGATTTTGCAGACCAAGGATCCCAATGTTCACTGCCCCAATCTGTAGATGAATTTCATGATAGGCCCACCATTTTCATAATGGTACTCAGTGCTGAATGTTTGAATCTAGTAAAATGTGAATCTATTGATTTCTCAATGCTACTAGTACCCATGTTGAAGAGATGAGTTTCACCTTGTGTTCCCCATTTTTTATGATGCTTTCTCTAGGGTACAACTATGTCCATTCTTCCTGGTAGCTGATGCACTATTTCACTATTACCCCACATTACCCATTTCCAGTGGAAGGTGTATTTCATAACCTTCATTAGAGACTTCTACTCTTTAATTGAAACATTATAATAGGATGTTAGTTTCTCCTTCCATTGATTCCTCATTTGAACTCATTGAATAGTTTGGGTCTCCCATATAGATTTGAGTCATGTAAAGGGAATTTGTTCCCAATTCTATATATACTTTTAAATTGGTTAATTATGTTGTTTTCCTCTTGAGATGGTGGAAACCTTCGGTTAGGAGGAGTAGTCACATTGGGCATCTCAATGCATTTTAGATGTTGGTTATATTGCGGACCTGTAAATATTCCTCTATTGGAGGAAATATCATATGTGGCAAGTAGGGAAGGAACTAAAGACATCCCATGTTAATCATGAGTAAATTGAAAAAATGGGATTAATTCTTCCAAGTATTTTTACCATAGGCATCCCATATTTGTGGAATGGGGTATGAATCATGGGATTGGCTAGAAGTTCTACATCGTATGGAGACAGACGAGGACACCCAATTAAGATGTATTATGGAATGAGTTTAAAATCTTATAGAGATGATATTATGTAGGTGTCTCCCTATGAGGGAATATGTAAAACCTAGATTTGTTTATAGATGATCTAATTCCCTATTGGGGTAGATCAATGAGGTGTTAAACTTGGGGGGAAGATGTCACACCTTGAAAGTTTACCCATGATCTAATTACCTATTAAAGAAGATCAAGGATGTTCATCACTAGGAAGGATGATATCACACTTGTAATGTTTATATATGATGTCACTCGCTATTGAGGGGGATCAAAGAGGTCTGTCTCTAGGAGGGATGATGTAAAACATAAAATTTTTATTGAGGATCTAACTCCCTATTGAGGAAGATTGAGGAGGTATATCCCTAAGAGGGATGATGTCACACATGAATGGTTTACCAATGATCTAACACCCCATTGAGGTAGATCTAGGAGGGGTGTCTTTAGGAGGAATGATGTCACACCTTGAATGTTAACCAATTATCTAATTCCCTATTGAGGTAGATTTAGGAGGCGTGTCCTCAGGAGGGATGGTGTATCACATAGAAGGTTTATCGATGATCTAATTCCCTATTAAGGTGTATCTAGGAGGTATTCCCCAAGGAGAGAATATTTCACACCGGGAAGGTTTATCGTTTTTGAGATTGATCCTCAAGGAGGAATCCCACATACAATTTTTGAGAGATTGGGATCAAAACCAACATACTTCAATACTGCATTTTAATGTTGAATGACAAGACTGATCCATGTAGTTTAACTTCATGAGTTAATGACGCTCATGTCATAGAAGGAGCATCTAGGAGGGATGGTGTCGGGATTATCCATATAATTTTACCTCTATGTTTTTATCTTCTAATGGTGGGGGAGAAAGGGTAGTATCCCATGATGGTCATACATGGGGCATCCCTTTCTTATCACATGTGGTAGAAGGTGGGGTTATCCCATCTGAGTCATACATAGGGAATCCTTCAATTTACATGCAGGGTAAGGATGCAATTTTGAATCATGTGTTGAGTAAGTTGTTTCATAGTTTAATATAATACTACTTGGGTGTGGAGCTATGCAGTTTTACATCATGAAACATGGACGTTGTGAGGCTCACACTACTGTGGAGGAGTGGCCAATCCAGGGACGATGTTAGGGAACCTATTCTTAGAAGTGATAGGAATTATGGAACCTATGAATAGAATCATTAGGTGGGAAAAAGTATCAGGGAAAGAATTTATTGTACATAGAAGTATGTGGCACTGATCACATTGGGGCATAGGTTGTGGTTGAACTGGAATTGATTTGGTAAGGGGGGGCCAAGAATTTAGCCTTTTCGAAATGGTGTCAGTTAAAGGGTGATACCATGGAGATGCCTAGTGAATGGGTTTCATGATGATTGATGGAATACAAAAGAGGGTCTCATGAATATCAAGGGACTCACAGATCTCAAGGGTCATGCAAAGGAGTAGGCTCCGCAAAACAGTTTGACCCTTCCTCAGTGTAATGTCCTGGTTCCCATAGGGTTGGATTTATGAAGGATAGATTATTTGTGAATCTTGATATTCCACAAAGTGATTTCTTCTTCTAGGAAAATCTTGGTCATTCATAAATGGAATCTTCACTTTGGGTGGAGGCTCTCAACAATCCAAGGGAGATGGTTTCACAAAGGTATGGTACCTTGGAAAATCCCTTACCTATTTCAGTCAGGAATCTTCAAGCACCACAAACTTAAAGAATTTGGTGGATGTTTAAAGGTAATGTCCCCTAAAATTTCTAAACAAGGGGGTATTTATTGTCTTGATAAAGGTGAGGTGTAGGTTTCATGAATAATTGGGTCCTTCATGATGCATTATAAAATTTCCCAGTGTTGGGGCTATGCCTGTCTAAAATTCATTGCCCCAAAGTACTGCCTAACAATTGCAAGCTTACGAAGCAGTGTTATGTGCCAAGGGACTTATGCTTCACATAGATATTATTAGGCCTTAGCGTGTTTGGGTCCTCCGCAAGATACACATGTTCAAAATGAATAGGATGTTCATGAAGGTAGTCCCATAAGTCGATTTTTGGTCTGTTTTGGCTCAGATTTCATGCAAAACGGTCATGGATTCCTCGACCTTCATTGTGACAAGCGTATTTTAGCATCAGCTTCCAAAAAACAATTTTTTCCATTGGTATCAATAAGGCTCATGCTCCCCCACTATATAAGGTTTCAATCATCCCTATTTCAGCAAGTTGGTCGATCAGTCATACAACTATGATATGATATGATGTGATGTGACTTGATGTGATGTGATGTGATGTGATGTGACTTGATGTGATGTGATGTGATGTGATGTGATGTGATGTGACGTGATGTGATGTGATGTGATGTGACGCGATGTGATGTGATGTGATGTGATTTGATAGGATATGATACAATACGATACGATACGATAGGATACGATACGATACGATACGATACGATACGATACGATACGATACGATATGATAGGATATGATACGATGCGATACGATACGATTTGATACGATGCGATACGATATGATACGATATGATAGGATACGATACGATACGATACGATCCGATGCGATACGATACGATACGATCCGATACGATACGATACGATACGATACAATCCCATATGATACGATACGATACGATACGATACGATACGATACGATACGATACGATACGATCCGATACGATACCATACGATACGATACGATACGATACGATACGATACGATACGATACGATACGATACGATACGATACGATACGATACGATACGATACGATACGATCCGATACGATCCGATATGATACGATACGATACGATACGATACGATACGATACGATACGATACGATACGATACGATACAATACGATACGATATGATAGGATACGATATGATATGATATGACATGATATTATATGAGATGAGATGAGATGAGATGAGATGAGATGAGATGAGATGAGATGAGATGAGATGAGATGAGATGAGATGAGATGAGATGATATGATATGGTATGATGTGATGTCATGTGATGTGATGTGATGTGATGTGATGTGATGTGATGTGATACGACGTGATGTGATGCGATGTGATGCGATGCGATGTGATGCGATGTGATGCGATGTGATGTGATACGATATGATAGGATATGATAGGATAGGATATGATATGATATGATATGATATGATATGATATGATATGATATGATATGATATGATATGATATGATATGATATGATATGATATGATATGATATGATATGATATGATATGATATGATATGATATGATATGATATGATATGATATGATATGATATGATATGATATGATATGATATGATATGATATGATATGATATGATATGATATGATATGATATGATATGATATGATATGATATGATATGATATGATATGATATGATATGATATGATATGATATGATATGATATGATATGATATGATATGATATGATATGATATGATATGATATGATATGATATGATATGATATGATATGATATGATATGATATGATATGATATGATATGATATGATATGATATGATATGATATGATATGATATGATATGATATGATATGATATGATATGATATGATATGATATGATATGATATGATATGATATGATATGATATGATATGATATGATATGATATGATATGATATGATAGGATATGATATGATATGATATGATATGATACGATAGGATATGATATGATACGATAGGATATGATATGATACGATAGGATAGGATATGATACGATATGATATGATATGATACGATATGATACGATATGATATGATACGATATGATATGATATGATATGATATGATATGATATGATGTGATCTGATATGATATGATATGATATGATATGATATGATATGATATGATATGATATGATATGATATGATATGATATGATATGATATGATATGATATGATATGATATGATATGATATGATATGATATGATATGCAATGCTATAATAAGATAAGATATGATAAGATATCATAAGATATGACATGATATGATATGATAAGATATGACATGACATGACATGACATGACATGACATGACATGATATGATATGATATGATGTGATATGATATGATACGATATGATATGATATGATGTGATGTGATGTGATGTGATGTGATGTGATGTGATATGATACGATATGATATGATATGACCGGATCTGATATGATTTGATATGATGTGATATGATATGATAAGATATGATATGATATGATATGATCTGATATGATATGATATGATATGATATGATATGATATGATGTGATATGATATGATATGATATGTTATGATATGATATGATTTGATATGATATGATATGATATGATCTGATATGATATGATATGATCTGATATGATATGATATGATATTAGATTATATTAGATTATATGATATTATATGAGATGAAATGAAATGAAATGAAATGAAATGAAATTATATGATATGATATGGTATGATGTGATGTCATGTGATGTGATGTGATGTGATGTGATGACGACGTGATGTGATGCGATGTGATGCGATGCGATGTGATGCGATGTGATGCGATGTGATGTGATACGATATGATAGGATATGATAGGATAGGATAGGATATGATATGATATGATATGATATGATATGATATGATGATATGATATGATATGATATGATATGATATGATATGATATGATATGATATGATATGATATGATATGATATGATATGATATGATATGATATGATATGATATGATATGATATGATATGATATGATATGATATGATATGATATGATATGATATGATATGATATGATATGATATGATATGATATGATGATATGATATGATATGATATGATATGATATGATATGATATGATATGATATGATATGATATGATATGATATGATATGATATGATATGATAGGATATGATATGATAGGATAGGATAGGATATGATATGATATGATATGATATGATATGATATGATATGATATGATATGATATGATATGATATGATATGATATGATATGATATGATATGATATGATGATATGATATGATATGATATGATATGATATGATATGATATGATATGATATGATATGATATGATATGATATGATATGATATGATATGATATGATATGATATGATATGATATGATATGATATGATATGATATGATATGATATGATATGATATGATATGATATGATATGATATGATATGATATGATATGATATGATATGATATGATACGATAGGATACGATAGGATATGATATGATACGATAGGATATGATATGATACGATAGGATATGATATGATACGATATGATATAATATGATACGATATGATATGATACGATATGATATGATATGATATGATATGATATGATATATGATATGATATGATCTGATATGATATGATATGATATGATATGATATGATATGATATGATATGATATGATATGATATGATATGATATGATATGATATGATATGATATGATATGATATGATATGATATGATATGATATGATATGATATGATATGATATGATATGATATGCAATGCTATAATAAGATAAGATATGATAAGATATCATAAGATATGACATGATATGATATGATAAGATATGACATGACATGACATGACATGACATGACATGACATGATATGATATGATATGATCTGATATGATATGATACGATATGATATGATATGATGTGATGTGATGTGATGTGATGTGATGTGATGTGATATGATACGATATGATATGATATGACCGGATCTGATATGATTTGATATGA
Organism: Viscum album; assembly: GCA_963277665.1. NCBI lineage: Eukaryota > Viridiplantae > Streptophyta > Magnoliopsida > Santalales > Viscaceae > Viscum > Viscum album. The sequence goes on along the minus strand of OY728123.1, from coordinate 1,437,466,170 downwards.
TGTGATATGATATGATAAGATATGATATGATATGATATGATATGATATGATATGATATGATATGATATGATATGATATGATGTGATATGATATGATATGAAATGTTATGATATGATATGATTTGATATGATATGATATGATATGATATGATATGATATGATATGATCTGATATGATATGATATGATATTAGATTATATTAGATTATATGATATTATATGAGATGAAATGAAATGAAATGAAATGAAATGAAATTATATGATATGATATGATATGGTATGGTATGGTATGGTATGGTATGGTATGGTATGGTATGGTATGATATGATATCATATGAGGTGATATGATATGAGGTGATATGATATGATATGATATGATATGATATGAGACGAAATGATATGATATGACATGACATGACATGGCATGACATGACATGACATGACATGACATGAAATGACATGACATGACATGAAATGACATGACATGACATGACGTGACATGAAATGACATGACATGACATGACGTGACGTGACATGACATGACATGACATGACGTGACCTGACATGACATGACATGACATGACATACGTGACCTGACAGGACAGGACATGACATGACATGACATGACATGACATGACATGACAAGAGATGATATGATATGATATGATATGATATGATATGATATGATTTGAAGTGAAATGAAATGAAATGAAATGATATGATATGATGTGATATGATATGATATGATATGATATGTTATGTTATGTTATGATATGATATGATCTGATAAGATATGATATGATATGATATGATATGATATGATAGGATAGGATATGATATGATATGATATGATATGATATGATATGATATGATATGATATGATATGATATGATATGATATGATATGATATGATATGATATGATATGATATGATATGATATGATATGATATGATATGATATGATATGATATGATATGATATGATATGATATGATAGGATATGATATGATATGATATGATATGATATGATATGATATGATATGATATGATATGATATGATATGATATGATATGATACGATATGATATGATATGATATGATATGATATGATATGATATGATATGATATGATATGATATGATATGATATGATATGATATGATCTGATGTGATGTGATGTGATGTGATGTGATGTGATGTGATGTGATGTGATGTGATATGATCTGATATGATCTGATATGATATGATATGATATGATATTATATGATATGATATGATATGATATGATATGATATGATATGATATGATATGGTATGGTATGTTATGGAATGATGTGGTATGATATGATATGATATGTTTTGATATGATATGTTATGCTATGACATGATATGAGATGATATGAGATGATATGCTATGATATGACATGAGATGAGATGAGATGAGATGAGATGAGATGAGATGAGATGAGATGAGATGAGATGAGATGAGATGAGATGAGATGAGATGAGATGAGATGAGATGAGATGAGATGAGATGAGATGAGATGAGATGAGATGAGATGAGATGAGATGAGATGAGATGAGATGAGATGATATGATATGATATGATATGATATGATATGATATGATATGATATGATATGATATGATATGATATGATATGATATGATATGATATGATATGATATGATATGATATGATATGATATGATATGATATGATATGATATGATATGATATGATATGATATGATATGATATGATATGATATGATATGATATGATATGATATGATATGATATGATATGATATGATATGATATGATATGATATGATATGATATGATATGATATGATATGATATGATATGATATGATATGATATGATATGATATGATATGATATGATATGATATGATATGATATGATATGATATGATATGATAGATATGATATGATATGATATGATATGATATGATATGATATGATATGATATGATATGATATGATATGATATGATATGATATGATATGATATGATATGATATGATATGATATGATATGATATGATATGATATGATATGATATGATATGATATGATATGATATGATATGTTATGATATGATATGATGTGATGTGATGTGATGTGTTGTGATATGATATGATATGATATGATAGGATATGATATGGTATGATATGATCTGATATGATGTGATGTGATATGATATGATATGATATGTTATGTTATGTTATGTTATGATCTGATATGATATGAAATGATATGAGATGAGATGATATGAGATGATATGATATGATATGATATGATATGATATGATATGATATGATATGATATGATATGATATGATATGATATGATAAGATATGTTATGATATGATATGGTATGGTATGGAATGATGCAGTATGATATGATATGATATGTTATGCTATGACATGATATGAGATGATATGCTATGATTTGACATGAGATGAGATGATATGAGATGAGATGAGATGAGATGAGATGAGATGAGATGAGATGAGATGATGAGATGAGATGAGATGAGATGAGATGAGATGAGATGAGATGATATGATATGATATGATTTGATATGATATGATATGATATGATATGATATGATATGATATGATATGATATGATATGATATGATATGATATGATATGATATGATATGATATGATATGATATGACATGAGATGATATGATATGATATGATATGATATGATATGATATGAGATGATATGATATGATATGATATGATATGATATGATATGATATGATATGATATGATATGATATGATATGATATGATATGATATGATATGATATGATATGATATGATATGATATGATATGATATGATATGATATGATATGATATGATATGATATGATATGATATGATATGATATGATATGATATGATATGATATGATATGATATGATATGATATGATATGATATGATATGATATGATATGATATGATATGATATGTTATGATATGATATGATGTGATGTGATGTGATATGATATGATATGATACGATATGATATGATATGATATCATATGATATGATATGATATGATATGATATGATATGATATGATATGATATGATCTGATGTGATGTGATGTGATGTGATGTGATATGATATGATATGATATGATATGATATTATATGATATGATATGATATGATATGATATGATATGATATGATATGATATGATATGATATGATATGATATGATATGATATGATATGATATGATATGATATGATATGATATGATATGATATGATATGATATGATATGATATGATATGATATGATATGATATGATATGATATGATATGATATGATATGATATGATATGATATGATATGATATGATATGATATGATATGATATGATATGATATGATATGATATGATTTGATATGATATGATATGATTGGATATGATATGATATGATATGATATGATATGATATGATGTGATGTGATGTGATGTGATCTGATATGATATGATATGATTGGATATGATATGATATGATATGATATGATATGATATGATGTGATGTGTTGTGATATGATATGATATGATATGATAGGATATGATAGGATATGATGTGATATGATATGATATGATTTGATTTGATGTGTTGTGATGTGATGTGATGTGATGTGATATGATGTGATGTGTTGTGATATGATATGATATGATATGATAGGATACGATATGATATGATATGATTTGATGTGATGTGATGTCATGTGATAGGATATGATATGATATTGTATCATTAGACTCTATAATGGCCCCTCTAGGAACCTGTCTAATGGAATGAGGCTAAGGCATCTTCAAAGATGCTATATATTTACAATATGATCATCAGGCACACCAGTGTGCCCTTTTGTGTCTACAATCCCATGGTATGCAAGTCATGTGGGTCATTGCAGCAATATGGAATAACCTCCGAATGACCATGAGTTTACATTCCCCTAGAAGTGAGGGATTCAACCTCTATATTCTCACATGTATCTCCACATTCTTGAGATTAAGAAGAACCATTGGACATTCCCTTTGATTTGGGCCATTTTTGGAAATCCCTCCATTTTCCCTAGAACCAAATTAAGGGCACTCCCACTGAGGTAAGCTCCAAGACTTTCTTGGAGGAGGTGGTGATCTTGGTCTTCATTACCTTGTCCTGTGGCATATTTGGATAGGTAGACACATATTACTATCCTGGATTTTAAAAAAAAGGGAGTAAATAGGAACACTCAAATCCCCCTCTCTATCTCCCTTTGGCCTCTAGAATCATCCAAAACCATATTGATAGGGACTTTCAATCTTCAGATCCACTACCTCATCTTGTTTCTCACACTGAGAATGAGTCACATGGGCATACAGGTTGGTGGTGATCAGGAAATCTACATCATCATAAAGTAACTCAAATGGGACTTCTCTGCAGATTTAATCCCCAACTTCAATCCCAATAGGTCTCTTAAAAGTTATATGCCCTGGTCAAGTAACTTCAAATGGGAATCTTTCAAGAATAAACATAAATCATGCCACGTTAATGGTCCTATTATATAGTTTGAGTGCTAGAGTAACCGAACTATAATAGATTTGATTCCTAACTAACTAGGATATGTAGGAAGATTCCTTGAGGTCCAAAACCAACACGCAAATCAACATACTGTTCTCTAGGAAGGATACCCAGTAGGGTCACATTCACATAGGATACAATATCTCTTTCATGTACCTTTGGAAACTTCAGAAAAAGTCCCACACTATCCTTAACCAAGGAAAAATTCTCTTGGATTTCCTTACCATATGACGTTATATTGAATAGTTTGTTCCTAGTCACACAAACATAAAAGGAGACGTCTCTAGTTAAGAAAAACTGAACTAGATGGGTTCTGATTCCTCTCATGAAGATATGAAAGAATATCATATTGTGGTTCAATCCCAACATTGAAATAGATCTCATCCCCCCTAGATGATGATAAAACCAAGAGCACCAACCCATATGGCGTAAAAATTGCATTTTCTTAGTGAATATCCATATAAACCCTAATCCATCCAAAAAATGGTAAAATCGATAGAGAATATCATATATATACAATTCTTTAAATCAATGTAGAACCTCATATACATATAGATGATTCCAAAACCTTGTGTTATCATGATTTACTACTGCTTTAGGATTAATTAGTGTACACATACTTGGGAATAAACCAAGGATTCATGAACATGACTCAAATATATAAGAGAGTCTCAAAATAGGTTATAGTTCCCCCAAAAGGGTGTGATGAGCTTGAGATTCTATCCTTTTGACCAATGTGAGTTCTCAAGTATCATTGGCCAAATCATCAAACAAATTCCTAAATTGGAAAATAAGGTCCATGAATCATGGACATGAGAGTTGTTGAGTGTTTTTGGATCTACAAACAAACCCATTGGATACCATTTGAATATATTATACTAGACATCAATGATTTCACAGTAGTAAATCCTCTAAAATAAACCCAAACAGGCATAATCCCACATTTATTAGAAATAAAAAGGGTAAACCTTACATAAGTAACACAACTATGACACATACATTAAAAGATAAAAAGTATATACTGCCTAGTCCACATAAGACCATTTTTCCCAGGGTAAAACAACATCCTCAAGCGACACAAAAATAGTGAACCCAACATGAATCCTTATCCTAGGTGGTAGTGTTACCCTGATGTCGGCCCCTTTCAAAAAAAAAAGAAGATGGAAAATATAGATCATCAATTATGCATGTGGTCATGAGATGCTACTTTGATGAAGTTTTTTTTCTTTACTTGTCACATGAATTTCAAGCATTGATTAGAGATTCCTTCAATCCAATGGAATCCAAGAGGTTCAAGAAGACACACATGTTAACCAACACAATGGCCGAGTCATCCACCATGTACATGACTCTTTCATCCACCTAGTGTCCCCAACACTAATTATCAAATGAACTTATACATGGGTACCCTCATAATGGTACTATCCTAACCCTAGAGGTAGAAAGACAAGAACATCAGCTGATGAAATCCAGTTAGCTTCCCATCCTGTGATGGCTAGCTGTATAACATCAGGATGCTCCACTAGCCTTATGTAATCATTTTATGAGCCTATATTGAAAACACAACAATGAGTTCCTTTCTTATCCTAGAGACTTGGATGAAGTTGTCACAAATGGATTTGTCCCCTATTTCATAGTTTTACCACTCAAGGCCCCCTATAACAAAACGTCATCTTTAACGCCACATGTCCCACTATCTTTACGCTAAGGAAGATATCATTTCAAGGGGTAATGTTGAAGGGGAAAAAAACTGGTCCCCTAGGATGACCACTAAGGGTAAAAAACATACAATCAAGAACATGTCACAACCCCTGTTCCTAAAGAAGAGATCCACTGTGAAAATAAGACGACACACTACAGGTAGACAAATATTCATGCTCCCTTTTCTAGAGCTCTCTATGAAAATACAGTGGAACGTTATGAGAAAGATAAAATATATACTAAGGATCATCATACCCACCTCATAAATAGGGTAGAGAATTATAGGAAAATGAACATCCAGGCCGATGTGCATGAAGCCCACCATCTATATTAGACGACAACTAGCTATGAGTAGATAAAAATTCACGCGGATACATACCAATCCTGTCATCCGAATAGAGCAAAAAACTAAATGTAGGTATATATCTATTCCAATATTTATGAAGCCCATCAATAAAATATGATAGTGATTAACGAGGAAATGAAAATCCATACTAAAAAATTTGAATCCCACCTCTCAAATTTGATGTTAATTAGATATAAGTAGATTCAAATTACTATGGATTCATATCATTCCCATCATCAAAATAAGGATGAAAATAAGAATACACAAATTCCTACTCATAAATATCAATCCCAACTGTCAAATATGATGGAAACTGTCGAAAATAGATGGCATATCCAAGCCATAAATCAGGAGAACAATAGTTCCCCTACCCCGACACATGAGATATTCCAGCACCCACTTGAAGAACATTGAGGATCAGAATCGGCACATCTTCTTGCTCTGGAATAAAAATGAGAATATATTCCTGTTACCACCAATGAAGTATCTCAACACATCCTTGAAATGATGGAGGATCAGACAAAAAATTCTGATTATATCCACCAGGCTTGTCAAAATGTATTAATGTCAGGGAAAATAACATGGAGTTGGGACCACAACACTATCTACCCATGTGGGGTGACACACCCCCAAAATAATTTTGTCAATACGGAGTATACTTTCATCCCTTTCTAGTCAAGGAGGGTTTTTGGACATATTCCAAGATATATGGACAACTGGATCAGGAAAAAAGACTCATTACAAGTGGGAAACACCAGTCTACCATGGTGGCCACTATTGGGAAGGCATATGTCCATTCCAGAACTCAAGATTGATGTTGTTGTATCCTGAAAGAATCATAAGATCCACTCAAATTGGAACCCACATATGAAGGTCATTACCAATAGTAGGCAGCCTCAATAACTAGTAAGAGAGAACCAAAAATGAAACATGCCAAAGGAAACAAAAAAAAATGAGGAGCATATTCAAGGCCATTATTTGATGGAAGCTAGAGTTCTTGAAGCCATAAAACAATTATGAAAGGTGTCTCAGGATCCTACCAATACATTACAAAATTATAGATGTTGCGGTATCTGTTGAAAAGGTCCTCCCCACAACATTTTTATGAGATGTTCTGAAGTCCCTCCCCTAATCATGTACTGTGGGGGATTACTTTAGGGGAAATAAACTATTGACCATGAGAGACTATATCTTGATGATAATCACGATATCCCTCTTTATATCTAGAAGATAGAATATAAAAAAGGTCCTCCCATTACTATTATCCACTGTGATGGTCCTCCCCATGGTATACACTACAAAAATTATACCTATAGTTGGACATCAAGCTATGATGGTAGTCCCCGTCATGATGAAAGTTGTTGTAAAGGTCCTACCCTTATTGTGGTAATCCTTAAATTTCTTCCCCAGGGTATACACCATAGATATTCTCCAAAGGTTTGTATATTAATCTAAAATGGTAGCCCTATCCATAACAGTACTGATTGCGAAGGGCCTCCATGAATCCAAAATCCACACTAGAAAGATGCTCCTTCCATTGCCGATTCAAGTATGAGGAAGCCCTCATATTCTGAGGTGCTTGGAAAGATGGGTTCAGACATGTTAGATAACCTGTCTCTAAAAATAAAACTCCTTTCTCAACCAGAAGATGGCATGGGGCCACACTCATCCACCAAGACACCTCCATACCTTTCACATATCAGTGAGACCCAACCAGCCCCACTAATTATGACAAAATCATTAAGAAGCTTCTTAATTATGGTGATCAAGTAGAGGAATATCTCGGGTAATAATAAAGCGATATATTTCTCATGATAATACAATTATCTAGGGATGACATACTAGTTATTTTTTGACCTACATCCACTTCTCAATTCAACATACCAAGATATTTTCAAGAGGAATACATACAAAACATTCATCTCAATCTCTAGAAAACTCTCTACAAATTGAAAACCAAAAAAATTACCTATAATAGGTATGTAGATTGTGTAAAAATATTAGAAGATCTTCCCCATAAAATCGACTTACAATCCCTTCTGTCTGAACAATGACCACATTTAGAGAGTCAGAAGAATGATCTTCAATTGATTTTACTCAATTCCCTACATAAGTTTCATCATCTTATTGGTGTGCCCAGTCTGGAATTCATATATGGGGATAGGGAGGGAATGGAGCATTGCAATTCACACCTCATCCCATCCAACAAAACCCATTGGTAATGAAATCTTGTAATGTCATTATACCATGATTGAAATTTAATGATATCCCTATTTAGGAGAGGCAACATGCTTGATAAGAATCAGCCATCAGTTTATTTCAATCGTGTTAGGCCTGATGAGAGTGAGATATAGAATAACTCATGAACCGTGAAACTGAAAACATTCAACAAGATTATATCCTAAGGGAATCCAATCCTCAAGCACCAATAATGTTCTGATTAGAAAATAATTCTTGTGTAGACAATAAACCATATCTTTCTAACACTTGAATGGGATGTACAAGATTAAGAAATAGGAAATTACAGCAGCAACTATCGCGATATGGGATGGCCCCCAACCTGTTGTGATAGGGAAATTTTTAACAACCCCCCCCCCCCTAAGACCTACACATATGGTCAAGGTAACAATAAAAAGATAATGGGATCAACCCCAGCCTGTAGGGTTTGGGATTTTTTACATCATCCACCTGCCTAATGAAAGTTAGTGTTTTCTTGTTTGGGAGGATAATAAGTAGAGAGGTCACACATTCCTTCCTATCACATGACTCATTTCTCTTTTAAGGGAGGCATAATAAAAGAACCTATAGAGGTTCCCTTCGAGTTACCATTTTCCAATAAGCACAAATAAGATCCCAATATGGATCGATAAGATCCAAAAAAGGACACAAATAGCTACCCTACCAAATAGAAGTTGGTATGACACCCATAATGCGTAATGAATGAATGAAATTCATGGGTTTCAATCACTAAAAGCTCATAAAAAATGAGGAAAATGTAGAAGAATGGGTAGAGGATGGTTCCTCCCAATATCTGATCTACACTAAAAATGAAGGTATCCTCAACTATAACTAGAGTGGTGCTGAAATTTGGTTTTCCACCCAATAAATCCTCCAATGACTCCTCTGTGAATCCATCACAATGAGATGAATAAAAAAGGTCACATATTACCCACATCCTCATCCCAATGATAATGAACCCCTACAATTGAGGAGATATTCTTTCGGTAGGAGGAAGAAATGAAAGAGCTAAGGTGAATCAATGCTAACCTACACTGATGAAATTACCCTATTGAATACACTCCTCATGAAGAGACACAATATACACTTCCATAGTGAATACCACACTCATAAGGTTTTATCTTGACAAAAGTAGGACGGTTGGGAAGTTAGTCCAACACATCACGAGGACCGTCCATCTACCTAAATCTAATCCCATACAAGTATCAATATTTCTCTCCATTATGGATAAAACTGAAACAAGTTCAAAAAAATCACCAAAGGATGCTCCCAACTGGGTATCTTCCTCAAGTTCCAGTAGAACTGGAAAATCCAATATTGTCCCCTGTTGTGCCTGACCATACTCAGGTTCAATAGGATATGCATCAGGGTCTGATTAATACCATCAGGTCATTAGAATAAATATTAGAGGCCATGGAAGGATTATTCATTTAGGTACAACCGGTACAAAAACCGTAACTAGACTGGATGTGTAACACTCTACCACCTACAAATTTTGATAACCCCATGTTACTAATATTCAATAGAATTGGCTACTCGAAACAACATTTGATTCGTTATGAATCTTATTGTGATCCCATGATGGGTACCCAAAAGCAACGAGAAGCAGAGAAACACAGATTCTTCAAGTGAACCCTGCATGGTTCAACCTTTGTATGACACACAAGTTTTCTAGCTCAGTCCATAATAGGTTTGGAGGATCTTTGATGGTATTTCTTTTTACAGTTCATCTCATCTTTTCCAAATACAATAGTCAAAAACCTCATGAAATGAAAATACTGAGAGAATGAGAGGGTCTCTAACTTCATTTCAAGATGGAAAGGGCGGGACTACTCGTTGAATCAGCCTCTCCCCCAGGATAAGATGCTTGTCATGTGCATTGATAACCTCCACGATGAACTGCAAACACCACTTATCTCAGTGAAACATACATGTGGGTATCAGGATATCTCTTCCATTACCCAAATAATAGGGGCATCCTTACAACTAACTATGATCAATTCCTAGGTAGCTCCACCTGCCCTAAGAAAAGAGTGGTAAGAGATGAAGTGACTTCTGTTATGCTTAAGACACCCCTTACACTTGCGCCAGTTCTGAGGCCTACACAAAATCATGAAGGCCCCCCACAGAATCAAAAACAACCCATACACCAATATGAAGAGTGGGGGGGGGGGTGTACCCCTGTGAAATAAATCTATAGAATGGGGAAATATATTTTACTCATTTCATGAAGATCAAGTGTATGACTATTTTATAGCCACCAGAATAAAAACTTTATTCATCTACCGGATCCAAAAAGGGTGGATGAAGTATGCCTCTATGACCACATAGATTATTTCCCCTTCCACTAGAAACTGGGACACACCATCCCGAAGTATTTCTACATCAATGACCTCCTGCTAAAAATGATAGATTCTAGTTAAGTGAAATTGGTACCACTTCCAACACAATTGGAATAGGTGTCCATTACATCCCCTGGTGAAGAAGATAAGTGGAATGAAGTTGTTATAAAGAGATCACAAAATATAGATAGTTTTGGTGAATCAATAGATAATCAACCAAACATATTGTATTCTACAAGAATTATTGAATCAACTAACTGTACCCCCAAGAACTACTACTACAACACAACCAACATCTGTGGCCCTGTAATCATACATATGTTGAATAACCAAAAAACATTCTAAAATGGGAGGAAAAGAGAAGGTGAAAGAAAATGAACATGTATTTAGAACATATTTATCGAAAACCCTCTAAGATTTAATGCCACCAAATCTGAAATAATGGGAACCTCCCCACCAAATGGAACCACCAGAATTAATCAGCCTTGTAGAGTCATCATCAACAGAAGAGTTGATTTTTGGCTCTGTTAATGTCATTTACTTTATGGATCCCTTCTCAAATGATGAGTATGGATATGTACTAGACTACCCCACACCAGGATTAGGGAACCGGAGAAAGATTCCACAGAAGTCTGGGATACAAAGGAAGACACATCAATGGTAGAAGTCAAAAATATGGTGGAACCCCTACTCAAATCATCAATATTGTAGAAACTCATGAAAGAGACCTTCAGTGGACCCAACTGGAATTGTAAAATTACATTGTTCCTACCATAGGCCACTCTAGCCCAATTATTCTTGAATATCTTTAATAAGAATAACAAGTGTCTAATTTCCCTCGATATACAATTATACCTACCTAGACCAACCCCCAAAGAATGAAAAATCCTTCATCTCTTATCCAATAGGCCAATCCATATTTATCTAATATTCATGTCCCTAAAGTGAATATGAATGAACATCTCAATACTAGGTTGTGAAGGCCTATAGACTAGAAGTATGAAATTCTAAATAAATTGGCCTCATTGCTGGCCAAGATATCAATCTTAGATGCCTTGAGTTTGTAAAATGACCTCAATGAAGTGATCATAGAGGCTCTGCTAAGCCCCCTAGGATTCTGAAGCTAAAGTCGGTCCGGCCAAAGTCTATCTGATAGAGACTGATACCATGAAATGTCACATGGTTATATCCTTCACAAATCAAGATGAATATGGTGTTCTCTAGGGACACATGAAACCTGTGTATGTGTATGAAAAGACGAATGGTGTAGATTTCTAAAATGTTCTCATTTATAATGTCTCTAGAGTTAATCTCATTCAATTGAAAACAATCAACTAGTTGGGTTGTAATGAGGATAATCTAAAACCTTCCTCCATAACTTTTCAATGCTATGAAAAAACTGAATAGAAGCCTTTTGGCAAAATAAAAATCAAGAATCAGGATAGAGACCCTATGGAAGACTCATAATTACTAGTTGTATGGAAAAAAATGGCCTTCAACATCTTACAAGGAAGGCCTAGGTTGAACCAACATAAAAAAGTTCCCTCTCCATACCATCAGTGCATCAAAAATTTCATTAATGAAAAAATTAGTATGTTATGAACTGATAAAGACCCATTAAAATCTTATGAGACACATAATTTAGACGCTTGATTATAGTGGAGAAAGGGAATAAACCTCTGGTTGATGGTATTGATCAGGTCCCTCCCCTAAATGGTTTGGAAATGATCACAGTATATCCTTTCAAATAGTAGAGTGAAGAATATTTACTTCCCATCAATCAAGTTGGGTATATGAATCCCAGTTCATATGAATGTTCAAATGTCCTCAAGGTTTCAGTCTTGAACACTATGACTAGATGCATTGATGAATATATAAAACCTTAATATGATGGTGAATGATGAAATGGAAATGCTCTCAATCCATTCTCAGAGATCCAAAAAATAGCTACATCCCTGAATAGGGAAAGAGAGGATGAATAAACCCATTTATCCCTCACTCCATCCTCTCAAAAAATTCCCCAATTTTATTCATTTTAAGAGATTTCATTTCTACCCATGAATATCATAATATCGACTCTTTCCTATTTTGAGAGCTCATCTCAAGTATTGTTTCCACATAAGAACAAAAACAAGAAGAGGATGATACAAATTAATAGTAAGAATACCATAGGGATGCCCCTCCATCATTTGAGGATGGCATATCATCCACCATTGACAAGATCAATGAGATAACTTTGGGTATGGAAGAAGATCTATGGCCCACCCTAATTAGTGCATCCATGTATTCAGAAGATAAAGATATGTACACCTACTTCCTTAGGCATCATCATGATGTTTTTCTCGGAAGTATACAGAAATTCCATGCATTGATCCTAAGGTGGACCCTCCCTACATGGTTTATGTAGAAGATCATAAGGGTTATAAAAAAGTGTCCAGAAGGATACACCCAACACATGATACCAATATAGAGGCTGATGTTCACAACATCATAAGAACCAATTTTATTTGGTAGGACTAATGTCACATCTGGCTAGATAATATAGTCCATGTACAAAAAAAATGAATGGGAAAATCAGAGTCTACATCAATTTTAGAGATCTCATTCGGCACATTCTAAAAACAATTTCCTGGTAAAGATCACATAATTTTTGATTGATGAAACTACTAGATATCAGGATATATCTTTCCATAAAGTCTATTCTAGATACAACAAAATATGAATGGCCTGATAAGATGAAGAAGCCACTATCTCAAGCTCCCCCCCAAAAAAAAATTCTTTTTATATTGGGTGATTCTATACAATATGAAGAATGTCGACACCATGTATAAACATTCCATGCATCGAATTTTCTAGCCCTTCCTAGTAGTGTTATTCAAATTATATTTTCATGAAATAGTGGTTAAATTATGATAATGCTCTGAAGACATGTCAGATCGTGATTTTATCCACTATAAATAGTTAAAACACAGTCTGAAAATGAACACCTTGAAATGCGCTTTTGACGCTACCTTAGGAAATTTCCTCAGTTTTATCATACATCATCAGGGCATCAATGTTGACCATAATATGACTACAAATATCCTTGTAATGTTACATCCTCACAAGCTCACTGGGTTAGGAGGAATTTGAGGATACTTGATCTACATTTATAGCTTTATAGCCAACCCCATCGGAAAATTATTTCCTTACACTAGGTTGATGAAAAAGGGCTGCATATCAACAGACTGAAGATTTTCAGGAAGAATTTGACAATCTAATGAAATATCTCTTAAGTCTACCAATGCTAATTACACCAGTCTAAGTAAGTCCACTTATTTTTTATGTCATTTGCTTGAATTTATCCCTAGGTTCCTTCCTCAAATAGAATAATGACACCATCATCAAAAAACAACCTTTACTATCTCATTCAAACCATGATCGATGATAAGATTCATTACTCTTATATTGCGAAACACTATTTGGATATAATATTTTCTGTCAAAAAATTGAGTCACTACCTATAGATTCATGTGGTCCACTTGGTCTCTTGTAAAACCCCACTCAAGAACATTCTCAAACATCCAATGTTGAATGGGAATTTTTCGTGGTGGGTGATCATCCTACAACAATTTGACATACAGTTCATGCCATAGAGAAGCATCAATGGCAAGACATTAGAAAATTTCCTGGTAGAGAACCCCCTAGAATAAATGATTTCATTGGATTCTAAACTACCTGATGAATGATTTTTTCTATATAAATGAAGATACCCAAATATGGGAGATTCCCATCAAAATTTAATTTATAATATCGATAGGAAAAAGGATGGAAGAACTTAAGATCAACAAAGTGGTGTTGGGTGTCATACTCATATATCCAGGAAAGGTGGTCATGCCCTACCCCTTCCAACTGATAGAGGGATTCACAAACATTGAATACTAATATCATGATCTCATTGCATGTATTTAACTAGAACATCATGTAAAATTAAAACATTTGGAGATAAAAGGTGATTTAGAATTGGTCGTCAAGTATGTTAACAGTTATTATGCCATCAAAAAGGAAGATCATATTCCCTTGTTTGATCTCATCCTAGGACTGATAGTGGAATTTTCTTTAGAGATGATATTAACTCATGTCCCCATTCGCAAAATTCCCTTGCTGATGAATTGGAAAATGCAGCTATAGCTCTGGTTGATCTAGACGGAGATAAAATGGTCATCATTATTGTGCACGGTTGGATGGTCTCGTCACTCATTCAGGACTACATGGAGGAAATCAATGAAATCAGCCCCATCCCTGATCCGTATGGTCCTACCACCAGATCAATGACTCCAATAATGGACTACCTCCAAAAGGGTGATCTCCCACTAGAGAGTGCAATAAGGGAATAGATCTGGAGAGGAGAAATTAATTTTTTTCCTATATGATGGAACACATCAACAAACGATCCTATTTAAGAAAGGTATTGATGGCATCCTTACTAGGTGCATTGATGGAGAATAGACTACTGCCATCACGAATGAGGTGAAAAATAGTGCTTATGCTAAACATCAATCAGGATCCATGATTTCCCATCAAATTTGGTGTCTTGGATATTACTGGCCCACTATGACACTTGATTTCACAAAGTTCACTAAAAAGTGTCATTCATGAAAATTTAATTCCAATTTCATCCACAAAACCCTGGAGATACTTCACATAGCCATGTACCCATAGACATTTACATATGGTGAAAGGACGTAATGGGCCCATATCCTCCCATTATAGAAAATAAACTCATGTATATAATCACACAAACTAACTTATTTTCCAAATGGTTTGAAGTTGTACCCCTCAAATAAGTTAGGGTAATAAACATTTTTAGATATATGGAAGCCCACATATTTACCAGATTTGGTGTCACCTATACAATAGTAATGGAAATAAAGAACCAATTTATGTTATGCTAAGTTGGATAAATTATATCAGGAGTGTGGTATCAAGACCAACCATTCATCCCACTATCATGCAGTGGCTAACAGATAGATAGAGGCCTTCAACAAGACACTATGCATTATACTCCAAAATATGGTAGACAAGGATAATAAGTTGCGCTGGGAAAACCTCCTATATGATCTATTGGCATATAGGATAATGGCCTTCACGATTACCCAAGCAACCCTGTTTTCATTGGTATATGGGACAACGGTGGTTCTACCCATTGAAGTTCAATTTCTATCCCTCGACATTGCCATTTACGATCAATTATCCACATATGAGAAATCCCAAAAGAGACTGGATGAATTGGAGAGAATCAATGAAAAGAGATTTTATGCCTTGCACCATTTTAAGATTTACCATAATCGGATTGCATGAGCATTCAGTAAAAAGGTTCACCTCTGATCTTTCATCGAGGGAGAAATGTGGTAGGTTTATCTAAATTTGATGGTACTTGGAATGAAACCACCAAAACTAGAGCTGAAGTGGGAGGGACCATATGTAATGTAGAAGGTATACTCTAGTAGAGATTACTCATTGATTTCAATGGATGGAAAGTTCATTACAGCTCATACCAATGAAAGTTTCCTAAAGAAATATTTCATGTACCCAAAGGAAACAACATCCTAATTGAATGATGTCAAACTATAGGATGAAATTACCTTTCTATACGATGTTAAACTATATTGTGTATTTAATACTCACCACATGAAATTAAATGGTATGTAGTCTATCCCCATAACTTGACATTAAATTGTGATGTCATGGTCCTTTCCGCAAGACATTTAACTGCATGGAATACATTGTCTTAACAACATTATATTGAAGTGTACTAAGATCATTGTTCCAAACAACTATTTATCACACATGATCCATTTATATTTTGGAGAAAGATGAAATTTCCATGTTCCGTTGTGAGAATTAGATACACCAAATAATTATCTTTCTCCAATAACTTTGTGTATATTGAATCTAATTTTGATGGGATACATAGTGACACATGGTACCTATGTCCTAGTCCTAGCCGAAAATGATGGGAAAAATTCCATCATCTGTGTATTGATCACACCAATGCAAGGAGGTTTATTTCAAGAACTACGTGGGGATTGATTCTCATCCACATGGGATATATAGCGATACCTGAATGTCATATCTTTATCCCAGCCACAGATCCATTCGAATCTAGACCATTGGATAGAGTTTCATTTCGGTGTGTTTGGTGTAGTGTAGGGCCTCTTAGGTCCTCATTAATGTCAGTTTATATCATCTATCTTATGCACATCCTATTAGAAATTTTCTTCTCCATCTGACCTCACGACATGACATTAAACTAGGCCACTAACGTCCTAAAAACACAAAGATAATCATTAAAAACCCACTAGGATGCCCGGACCTGAAGGGAAATCAACCTTGGAATTAGCCATCCACCATATCTTGTTCAAAAATTCCCTCCCCCAACATACCAGTAAAATATACACAGGGAATCCCCTTCCATCAAGAACTATGTGTGTCTTGATTTTTTTATTTAGAGGGATATGTAGTGGCTCCCAGATCTCTAATCTTGGGCCCAATACCAATAGTAAAAATCCCCCAATCCCTTTGTATGAATCAAACCTACATAGGTAACCTTTTCATGAATTGTGTGACTCTATTATTTCCATGGTAAGACACATGAAAAAACTCAGAAAAATCCATTACCCACATTCTTGTATTTTCATCTACATAATTATTTCATGACATTAAACTGTGTGGGGTCTCAAGAAATACATATCGATTGATTATCTTTCTAATGATACACCTAGTGATTCGTATGACCTTTGTCTTAGTCCCAACCAAATAAAAAAGAAAAAAAATCATATACCATGTATGAAAATTTGTGTAGGAGAACACAAATTCCAATCCCCTATTCAAGAAATATCATAGAAATAGAAATTCTACTCTACAAATGAGTCAGATCTGTGTAGGGGATATCACATTCCATAGAGCATCATGGTATGAATATTTCATGCATACCAAAACATCCCCTTTCGATCCATCATACCAAATTACCCAGGGAATATTGGATCTTCATAAACTTTCACATCTGTCGGAAATGTACAGTCAATGTCTGGAGGACACTTGCATTTGAATATGTAAAAAATTCACTAGTTGGATCTGGATAATCTTCCCACAAAATGGTAGTGAAACATAGGAAACTTATCCCTTAGTACATGATTTTATTACATTTTTAATGAATCCATTTAGTGTCTCGGGAATGTAAGAATATCTTGGCCTTATTTTCCCCCATTTACCCATGGTTTCTATGAAAATTTGTCCCTACAAGAAGACAGTAAACTTTGTTTCCATGGTCCTCACCACCCGACATTAAACTAGACAGAAGAATTACTAATAACATGACCCTAAAACAACATGATATTAATGACTAAGTATGGAATGATTCCTACCATCCTGGGATATGTAGTGACGCCCGACATTCAAATTTATTTCCATCCATGAGAACCAAATGTCCCTTTCCCTGTACATGGGTGCAACCGGAATAGGGAAGATCTTATACAGGGATAGGGGAACTGTCTCTACCTCTTCCAAGGACATCTCAGGTTTAAATTCCACCTTTCATGCTCAGGAACCCTCCTTTCATAAACCAATCTCTGTTTCTAGAAAAGTCCAAATCCCCATAACATTCCTAGTCCATCAAAGATGAAGGGAAAATATCCTAAAGACACCTCTGATTGACAATGCACAAATTCTCATAGTTGTCTCTACAAAAATTTTCTACAAAATGTCTTATCAACCAGAGGAAAAGTCTTCCTCAGGAGAGTATACTTATATCTTCATATACCTTATGACGTTTACATCACATATCAATCCTTGTATTTAGAGACCCCATAGATTATAATTTACATACTTTTCCCCCTCCATGCCTAATGATTCATGAAAATTCCTAGTAAGATTACCATGAAGCAGGATATTTTTCCCCCCTTTTCTAGAGAAAATTGATACATCCCAAATTTCTTGGAAGTAAGACATTAAATGGAACTACCAATTTTCTGGTTTCATGATGTTAAATTTCACCTTGATTTAACCCTCCTTTACACAATATAAATCCATATAGAAGTGCTTTATCATTCATGAATAATTTTTACATGAATGGTCTAGGGCTTTGAAGCCTTTAATCCTCAATGGCCACCCATTATGGCCTTAAAAAAACATCTGAAGCCCCATCATCTTACCTGACCGACATAAATGGAAGGTCAACATCTTGAGAATACCTATGTTTGACTATACAGAAAATCACCTAGTTGGCTCTACATAAGATTCCAAAACAAAAACTTGTTATCAGGAGGAAAATTTATCCTTATGAGAGGCATATTCTACCTTTTTACTCCCCTTGGCTTCCATTCCCCATATGATGTTCCATTTTTAGAAATCTCAATCCAGTGTCAAGAAAAATCCATCATTTAGGTCTAAAAATTATTAGCGCATTCTATGTCAATACACCCTATGGGGGAATATTCCCTATATTTCATGGTCAAATCTATTTGACCTAAAACATAAAAAATATTTGTGATGTTTGAATGAATTTAGTCTACCCATGAAAAGTGATGAGAAAATTTCCAGGTTGAGAACCCTCAAAGGGAATCCTTTGTAAAAGTCATGTACCAGCTTGCTGGACCCACAATTTGGATTGTTTAAGAAAAAAATAGAGCAATAAATCAAGAAAGAGAAAAAAACTTTCTATGTCAAAACCATCAAAGGTAAGTCTACGAAGAAGTCAAGTTATTCTTGGAAATCCCACACCAAATCAGGTTTTGGATAAAATTAGGGTAATAATGGAAAAGATAGAATGTTTTTAGGGGGTTTTATATAACCTAAGAAATAGACAATCTATGACTTTTGAGTCGCTTAGCTTGGGAAAAATAGATATTTTTTGATTATTTTGATTTAATTACCCCAGATCAAGATTTAAGATCAACATCATATGGATATTCTCATTCAAAATACAGTAAATTAAAACAGGTTAGTATTGTAGGAACAGATAAAATAGAATCATTAGATAGAAAAAAGGTTTCATTCCATTAAATATGGATGAAGGAACACCCACAACATGAAGTTCCACCTTGTTATTAACAAACAAAAGGGGGTCACATGGCAACCCAAATGATTACAACATTGACTGACTTAATTTTATCATAAGGTTGCAAATCGTCTGACATGGGACATCAAGGGTTTTTTTTCAAATAGGTAATTTGTTTAGATTTAGCTTCAATCGTTGGACACATTTGTTTAACATTGGCCTTGAAATGTCCCCATTTCAATTTAATGGCCTCATAATTTACCCTTGTTGATAAAATTTACACCTTCATACGGGGAATATGAGACTCAAACTCCCTCAACCCTATAGTTTTAGAAACCACTTGGTAATAATAATTTCCTTCTTCAGCCTAATAGTAGTGTAATCTAGTGCTAATATCCATCAAAATCTTTGTCTGGTGATGAGCGGTGTTGAGAAGATCATGTTCGACCTTGTGAGTAGTTAGGTCTTATCAAGCTATGAAAATATGGTACATGAGAAGGTGTAAGAGTTTATAGTTAAAACATCATGATCCCAAATTAATGAACAATCCTTGAAAGGTGTCATGATTTTCATAAAATTTTACCAAGTGGGTTTCTGTGATGATAGTACATATTTGATGCCATTCCCATCTCTACATAGCCTAGTGTACTCTAATATCATTGAAACCTTGATTTTTTTCCTCCATCATAATAGATATATAATATCTATCTACTATTATGGAATTTGGGGTCCCCCTATGTTTATATATCCAAGTAGGAACGTCTTCCATCTAAGTTGGTTGTTCAATTTCAGAGGCTAAGTTCATGGAGCTAGCGATAATTCCATGAATTCCTACAGATGTTCCACTTTATTCGGCCTTTCTAGGATGACCAAAAATGTCTGTCAAATATACAGGGTCTCAGTAACTCTCCAAAGATGTTTTATTTTTTGGATGATGTCTCATAAGAATGCATGTGATGGAAAAAATTCCTTCTTACAACTGTAATGGAGATAGATGGAATAGTTGTTTTGAGAGTAGAGGCATCCAATGGTCAATGTACTCATCAAAATAACCACGAAAATACTCTATTAGGGAAGAAATCAACTGAAATTTGGGAATACTCCCATGATAAGTAAGTTTATTTCACTATGGAGGAATAAGTACATGCAAATTAGAGTCTTCAAGCATCATCATCAAACATAATAGGTGAAAGATTGTTGGGTGAGATTCCATCTTAACTTGAGTAACCTGGAGAAATGTGACCTACTAGAATGCATCCAAAATTTTATAACAAACATATAAAGACTATAAGGTTTTAAAATAGTTATTATGTATATTCGACCAATTAGGGTTATTTACCATAACATGATAATATATGAAATTTATTTTGAAGATAATCTTTCATAATCTACCACTGCTCTGTGAGGTGCAGGGTGAGGCACAAAAGAAAATAGAGATATATCACTCAAAAATTCACTTATACTATCAACAATCAAATATTAGGTATGAAAAATATAAATGTTTACTAGGGTCGGGTATAAATAAGAATGAGGAACCATTTCAGTATGTCGATCAACATAATAAGGGAAATGTTATTCCATCCATCCATACAAAAATTGAAATAGCCTTCTAAGATGACGTGATGTTCTTCCTTTCTATATCTACCCTAATAATTAAAAAATATGGTAAAGGGTGGGGAATTGAAAATTTATAGGCTTTCCTTCTTCCAATGTAGCCTCCATAATAATGGTACAAAATTTTACACTACTAAAAATTTCACTGGATGGAAAATCAATTTACTCCGAAACATGGAAAAGAAACCTACCAGTCTTAGCTCATATAATATGTATGATCAGATAATGTAACCACATGTAGTGTATTTACATTCATTAAGGGTATAATAGTATGATTTTATAATTTATCATGATTCTTGGGTTTGATACGTCTAGCTATAGTGGACTTTTGTCTTCGATCCGGTCATCCAAAAAAATATTTATATCTAGCCATGAAAAGAAATAAGGGAGTGAGCATTGATGATTTGACCAAGAAATCTCTCTACATTAACTAACAAGTTTCTAACCAGTAGAGATACTTGATCAACATTCCCTTCGGTATTAGCCTCTAGTATTAATTATTTATACATATTTCCAATGATGGTATGTCCCCCTTTGTGGTAGATATCCCACAAGAAAATTCCCAATTCTACATGAGATAAGTCGAAGCTGTTGGATCTTGAACACTAGCGACATATTACTTCAAGAAAAATATCTCTCGGTTAATAATTTTCCAACAGATAAACCCATATTTTTTCGAATGAATTGATAGCCTCTAGTTGTTCAGGTAATTCCAAGAAGTTTTGGTGTACCCAAAATTCCTAGGTCAATTCATCAAAAAATCACCCTGTAGACCGCATATCTAATTTAGAGATCCACCATCCATTGAGATTACCACACTAATGTTTTAAAATAGATGGATTATTATGGATAACTGATTCCAATGATGTATCATGGCTATGTAGATTACCTTGCATCCACAAGGATCCATTCAGGACAAACAAGTCCTCTTGGACCAAACCAAATATGACCTCCCACATAGCAGAAAAAATTACTCGATTGTTCCCCTGAGACATCTCAAGATGAATGGTAGGGGGGTTACAATTAACTGGTGACCTAGGATTAAAATCATGTAGTGCAATGTTATAAAATGGAAATCTACTAGATGTCGAATTTGCTATAATTTATAGGTAAATTAGATCATTTAGAGTACACTCATGGGGGATAACGTGAAACGAAAGATCATATTCAATATTATTGACCATAACCGATCTTCTTTGGATTTAATTCATTAATGTGATAATTATATCCATCATTAGTCTTGTATTAAAATCTAAACACAATGGAGTTATCATGAAAAAATGGGAAAAGGAAAGGAAAATAAGTCATACGAACTAATATCCCATGAAGGCACCATCTTCAAACAAATATTTAACAATATTCTACAAAGAACTAGCATGTGAGTCAATAGTTCATAGATTAGTTAAACTGAGAACCATTACCCCTTATGTGGAAGTTAGAACTCATCATTCGTGGTAGAAGTATTTTGGTTTTCGGGGTGATGAGTCTGGGTTTGTAGGAAAAGGCATCAACAATGGAGGAAATTCGTGGAAGAAAAGCTATAGAGATAGATATGAAGGAGCACTATGTTCATTGGGAAACAGGGTAAAAGAAGAATTAGATGATCCCTCTATATATAGGTATGGTAACTCTTATGGTTCCACCCTTATACTGCAAACTGGTTCATGTTTGGATTTATCTCTACATCAGAATAGCTATATCTTCATCCAAATCGGAACCCATTCCGATGGGGGGAATTTTTTGGGTCTTGATATATTTGAAAAGGAGAATCAAAATAATCCCATCAATTTTGAAAAGTAATAAAAATAAATTGAAGGAATAGTTGAAGTAAAAATGTTTTAAGGAGCACAAATGGAAAAGGATATAAGGATGTCACAAAGTGAAAATCCTTCACAGACTGCCACTCCGTACAGTGATCCATTTCGTGAGAAGCTCATGAACTATATAGTTCATAGGATGGAGATGGTTGTGCCAGTACCCCTAAAATAAACTAATATTTTTGCAAGAATGAGGTATAGATTCCCTCCCTACAAACGATGCTTCCCCATGAACTAAAATATTCCACGAGAAAGGTGGTACCATAAACTACCCATTAACGAAACGAAGTTAATAATAAAAGAAGGTAGTGATCTTAACCCAAAAAATTATGGACCTATCCCCCCACTGACTAAGTAGTCTGTGGAATGAGTATCTCCCATGGGATTTTTCAAAAGAAGGCTCATAGCCCCATTTCTGACGACCTGCTACGTTAGTTTCTATTTCCTTCACTTCTCTATAAATATTACTCGAGGGGAACTAAAAAGATGATTGATACATCAATGTATCGACTAAGAGATAAATAGATCCACAAAATATGGACTCCTTCTATGATTCCCTATAGGTAAAACCCAACACATAACATTAAAGAGGATAAAATAAATTTATTGGTAGTCTATGAGCTTGATATCCTTTGCATGCATATTCCTCATGAGGTTTAGAACCAATGCCCCCTTTTCAACTGGGAATCTTGCATAGAGAAACACTATATGGACAAAAACCTTCCCCGCATATAAAATCACTAAGTGGGAAGAACTATAAATCATGTATCAACATGCTACGTAGATGGAACCTATCCCTGCATTAGAAAATTCTACGTGGGCTGAACCCAAGTCTATGTACCATAATGGTACACAGTCTACCCCCTTTCCCACATGGATGTGTTTCACATGTAGGGAACCCCATAATATATATAAATATTCTATGTGAAGTGGGGTATCATATTATTTTTTATTCTCCATCTTTGATCATCCACTTTTGTTGTATCATCATCATCTCTATTGCACAACTAGAAAATGGAGCTACTGCCACAGACCTATAGCCACAGTTTTTTGAACCATGACAATAGCCCAGGTCTATTTCCACGGTTTTGTGTCCTATGGCCATAGTTTGCAAAATCGTGGCTATAGGGAAATGTTTTCGATGTCGTATAGCCATGGTTCTCCAAAACCATGGTTGTAGGGTTCTCGCACTTCCGCGGGAACAAAAATTCCTACCAAAACTTTTGCTGGAATCCCTACCACCATGGTTTTGAGGATATTCCCACAGTTTTTAATAATAATATATATATATATACCTGAATTGTGGTATGGTGTAGTGCTAAGTGCACTAGATTGCAAAGTGGAGGTGATGGGATTGAAACTTGCCAGTGACATTTTTGATTTAGACTATTACCACGATTTTCCTTGGCTATTTCCACAGTTAAAACTGTGGTTATAGTTCGAACATCATGGTGGCCAATTTGGAGACCTATTTACACAATTTTAAAAACCGTTGAAATAGGTAGCAATTGACACAGTTAAAACCGTGGCAATAGGCCGGGACTTACTGCCATGGCGATAGCAGCCACAGTTGGCCAAAACCATGGACATAGTATATGGACATAGTTTTGAGGCCTATTACCACAGTTTCGAACCATGGAAATAGCCCTTCTTTTTAGTTGTGTTAGCCCCTCCAAAAATTAGTCCAACCACATTAGGCGAATTCCACTTTCAAACCCACAAGATATTTATTATAATATCATCATGTGTACCAACATGACCTTTTGAGTTTACATACTCATTGTAAGAGGAGTCTTGTGAGTCATCCCAATAATAAGACAGAACCTCATAATGACCCTGAGTTTACATTCCCATGGTAATAAGGATTCAGACTTGTGAATTCTCACATGTTCCTCCCTGTTCTTGGGATTAAGAGGAACTATTTTCTTTTCCCATAAATGGGGACTAGTGTTGAAATCCCCTCTTTTTCCCTTGATCAAAATTAAGGGCACTACCACTATGGTAATCCCCTCTCTCTTCTTGTGGGAGGTGGTTCTCTTTCTCTTCTTTGCCTCAACCCATGACGAATTTGGATGGAGTGAAAAATATGACTATCCTAGATATAAAAACAAGAGAGGAAATGGGAACACTCAAATCACTCCCTATCTCTTTCCCTTTGGGCCACAAAATCATACACCTCTATATGGAGTGTGATGTGAGATCATTATATCCACTGCCTCCTCTTATTTCTCACATTGAGCATGACTCACATAGGCATAGAGGATGGAGACGATCATGAAATCTTCATGATCATGAAGAAACTAAAATGGGATTTCTATATAGATTTAATACTCAAATGAAATCCAAAAAATACTCTTAGAAGGTATAATCCCAAATCAAATATTTTCAAATGGGAATCTACCACGCATAAGCCCCAATCATGCTCTCTTAATGGTCCTCTTATATGGTGTAATTCTTAGTGAAAGAGAATTATGGGGGATTTGGTTATTGACTAACTGGGAAATATTGGAAGCCTCTTTGAGGTCTAAACTCGACACCCAAATCACCAGAATGTTCTTTAATCCACATATCCAGTCCCAATCAGAACATTTTGCTCTGGGTATAATAACATATTAAATCTAAAAAATAATATAAGAATAGAAACTCTTACCATGAACCGAGAAATAATAAGGTGATTTTACATTTCACGACTTTATAAAATATGTCCATGGGGGTTATATTTGTTCCCTGACTCAATTTTAGAGTTCAGGAAAGACTGATTTCATTTATTTGGCCAATGAATCAACTCAATTTCCTATGAGATTTTATATATAAAATTCTATAACTTCCAACATTGGAGATGATATGTGTTAGAAATGGAATTTTCTATTTCACCACCAACTCATTTGTCCGAGTAGTTGTGTGAATCATGAAATGATAAAATTAAGAATATCTTATTCATTTTGAGTTGGAAGTAGTGTTAATAGGAATACGGCGGTGACCCCAGGTGTTGATTCACAAGCACTACAAGTGGAATATAACTAAACAACTTTTTGATAGGTCTGGTAGGAAGACCAATTTACTTAATCGAATATCGTTGAATTAGTTGATCAGAATGAATTTTGTACTTAGGTTTCAAATATTAATTGTGGATAAAGAGATGCATATGAGTGAGAAAAGGTCAATCACACCCAGGAATGTGGTAAAATGGATATTCCAAGACCTCTGGATCATGGGTTGGAATGACCATGTAAGGACTTCCATGGGGGAACTGAATCCAAAAAGGAGGGGTTCATGAGTGTTGAGGTAGTTGATTAATTTATTAATGATCCATTATAAAATTTTCTATATCAACACAATATTTATAGTGTCATCCCATCAAGGTAGTCCCTTTGGAATCCATCTGAGAAATAGTTATAATAGTTGATTAGTGTAATATTGAAATAGATCACTAATAAATTAGTGAAAGTACATGGTGAGAGTTTTCTTATTTGGGGAAAAAGAGAGAAGGTAGATTTTGAGGTTAAATGGAAAGCTAACTACTATATAGATCCATATAGTGCATAAGTTCCTTCAGATGAACTATCAATACTATCAATCAAGTTTTCTGCTAAACCAATCTTCTCACCTCCCACTACAGATCTACCTAAAAATTCACATGGGGTGATGGGTTTATAGCCATGAACCAAAGGTCTCACCCACTATGATCGTCGTACTAAAAACATACACTACTAAAAAAACTACATGGAAATGGGTGTCCTCTTATCCGGATTTGGCCATGTCCTGAGTAGAATGTATGGAATCAAATTGACTTCCTAACTGCCCTTTTTTTGAAACTGAAGAACCCCGATGTACAAAGCATACCCTTGTATTTTCCATTAGTTTCCTTGGACATCTCTTTGATCGGTTAGGTTTTCTCTTATCATATGAATCACATATAGATGGGTTTGAGCTTCCAATGCCAACGTGGTCAATATTTCCTATATCCAACATAGTTCCAAGAAAAAAGGAAACAATTTGTGTTGGAGATGGTATGATATGTTTTTAAATTAGAAGAGGTTTGGAAAACCTGTTAATGGGTATATTCCCTTATTTCATATGGCAGTTGGGATCTCCTACATCACCCAAGGGTATCCTATTGACTCAATTGTATAAGTGGTCATAAAAAGTAGACTAAAATTTTGTGAGGATTTTTAGGTCCCCCATGATCCAATAGGTCTTTTTAAGGTTATATTCATCCAGTGTTTCATGTTTCATAGAAGTTGTTCTTATTGTTTGGTTTAATGGAAGTGGTTGTCTTGAGGTTTTTCGAAACTCACTAATCTAGAATTAATAAATAAAAAAAGAACGAGCATGATATTAATAGATCTTGTGAACTAGGACCTCACTATCATACTTCATGTATCCCAGATACTCCTTGGTTAGTGAGTACCTAGAATATAGAAATTTTCTCAGACCTGGTAACCTGATCATTCCCAGTATTCATTAATTGGAACGAGGCCCACTATGATGGAGTTTTTCCCCAATAAAAAATTACCAGACTCAAGATGTTGATGATTAGTCTACAAACACATATTCAATGGTTATAGTATATTTTTGTAGTGTAATATTGGGTTACATGGTTTCTACTATGATTCTCCTTCACTCAGACATCATATGGTCATATGAGATTTCATGATAGCCAAATAGTCTATAGTTGGATCATGCTACAATCATGGTCCGAGGAAGGTAATATAAAGGATGGTATGATATTATTTAAGGTCAAAGGGGTGGGGGTATAGAGATTTTAGTCCATGGAAATATTTGAGATTGGGGGAAGGTGCCTTCTAATGCTGATCCAGGTGCAAACATGTACCTGACTGTAAAACCAAATCTCATGCTTACCATAACTAAGAAATTCCCATCATTTCCATCATAATGAGTCAATACCTCCATGAAAAATAATATATTTTTTGTGATAATACCATGTAAAACACTTGTATAATAAAATCACTATTTGGAGGAAAGTGGTATGCTCTTATATGATAATCATAGAGAATGATTCAAAAAATGTGAACCATTCCACATATATTTTAGAGATATTCAAATCGTAAAATAAGAATAGTGTCTGACTCAGAAGAAATGGAAAACCAATCCTAATACTCATATCATACTAAGATGATTAATGCATCAAACGAGGTCTACTAGAGTATAATAAATACGCCTATAGTTTCTCAACCTTGGTATCTCGTAACATATCAGAGCTCGAAGGAGAAAGTATCCTTCTTTTTCAAACCATAAGAAATGTGATAAATTTATGTAACCAGAATATACTATTAGAGTAGAGTTCTAAGGATGATATTTAGTTGTACAAGAATAACCAATAGATACTATTATAGTAGAAAATTAAGCTCAATTACAACAATATTTGTCTTTTATAAACATATATATCAAGCCTAATTACAACAATCCCAACTATAACTACCATTATCGAGTTAATAAATTAGGTTATAAGGTCATGGACTATCTCTTACTCATATTGGTTGGAGGTACCAATCTGATCGTTCTAGAGGGAAATAGATAGGTGTCTTAACTAGGTAGGTTGCAAATAATCTCTATAGAGGAGTTCTCTGAACCTTCTTATGATAGGATAACTCCCCATCCAAGTTAGTCATTTTCATGAGATAGTTTAGAGATAAGTACCCATTGGATAGAGTGTATAGAGTAAATAATTATAAGATGATTGTACTCTTCAAGGGTGACCGAAAAGTAAGGAAATTGTTTGAGGAGGTCATTTGCCACTCCCTAAAGCTGGATTCCTTTTCTGTTTCATCTTCTTCCCTCTCTGGACCCATATGGGATGGAGGAATCCAAGTTGTTGATCTATGACTCAACGGTAGGCCATAATTATTCTAGGATAATTTATGTTTCCCTTACTGGTGAGGAAGCATATTGGTTATGACCCAACCGATATCATCCTTAATATTCACTTTCCATGGTCAAAAAATGACTATAATTTATAGGTAATACTATTATTTCAAACACCATACATTCGAATCGAAAGAAAAAAGAAATTAAAGTTTCTCTAATAAATCATTCAAATTGATGTGGTGAGGTATTGGAAGTATTGAGTGAATATATAGAAATACTCTAAAAATGAGAACTTCGTTATACAGGAAGAACTTCAAAAAACTAAAGAAGGTAGCCTTCAGTGTAGTTTAGGGAAATACTTCATGGAATTTATTTTATCTTCATCAGAATATCATCTTTTATTTGTGTATCATATGTGTGATAACATTTTTAGTTTATATACATAAAATATATTAGTCATCGTGGTTAATGGGACATGGAGAAATGACTATCATAGGGTCATTTCACCAAAGACAAACTGTGGTTGATTATATTCCATATGTCTCATAGATATTTATTTCATATCTCTATCCGAAATACCAGGTATGCTATGTAGGGTGTTCAAAGAGTTGGTATCAAACTGAGCTAGGTCAAAGTAGGGGATAAATTGATAGGTTGTATGGGTATTATCAAAACTATTTTTTCCTATATGAGTATATTTAATATTCTTAACACAAAGAAACAAATTGATTTAATTCATAGTAAAGAAAGATGGTTTGATAATAGGAAATGTTAGCAGAGAGATAAGTGGTGATGCTATAGAATGTTGAGTGAGCTTACCTCCCCCAATTCTCTTTGAGATGTATCTACGTCTACATTGGTTTCAAGGTCATGATGCACTCCATTTTATCGGTAGATCCTATGGTTTTTCCTTCAATGGTTTATAAAGATGATCTGTGAGCTCTATGTATCCCTTGAACACAGATATAAGTTTTCATTTTCTCACACACAAAATTTTGAATGGACTTGAACAAGGGGATTTCAATGAAGCCCGTTCTTTTACAAACATGAAGTTTCCACTTAGGAACAAATATGAATCTAGCCCATAAATGAGAAAAATAAATCCATAGTTCTAATTCACTGGTTGGTACACCCATTTCCACTTCGTCCAACCCCATGGACTTTCCAATGAAAACTGCTACATGAAACACATATCGATGGGTCCAGTAGTTGGTATTGAAGTTTGAGTTCCATTTAGATGAAAATGGGTGTACCCTTAGGTCATTTAAAAGTTTAATTTTCTCTCATATCAAATTCTATTAGCAATATTATACCGGTGTTGATTCTTTATGAATATATTGATCCAAATATTAGTATAATGTCCATTCATGGAACCTTGAAACAACTCAGGATCATATTGGGGAAGGCACCAATGGGATGTGAGGTTCATGGACTATATATAGTATGGTTTCTCATGTGGTGTTTATCAAAATCATGGAAGGATTGGAACATAAATGAGGTTGAATATATGGGTTAGTAGAAAGGTTTCACAAAATGGAACACGACATCACGATAGTGCTATTCCATGGTTGTTCGTGAGGCCAAGACGTTTTCTAGGATGTTTAGGAAGAAGAGTGGAATTATGTCTACCAGAAACTAAACTCTAGTACTAGAATTTTGGTAATGGGATTGTGATTGGACACTTGACAATGATTTATAAAATGTATCAAGTGTGGTTTTGGGATAAAGTGGTCTGGTCAGGAGATAACTCCACGAACTCAAAACAACATGCCAGCTCTGAAAAATGGACAAATATTAGATGAACTTTATGCTGGAGGGATACCAAAAGAATTAGTGGTTGTGTTAGTTAACATGGGGAACAATGATCTAGTGTCATGTAGGTGGTTATGGGAATCCATGGGATATGTAGTGGTTCAAGACCAATTAATTTCATTAGTTCCCATTCAGGTTTCTGGGTGTATGTATATTTAAAATGAAAAATATAGAGAAAGATGATAGAATGAACGATGTTTTTTTCAAATAGTTGAATTAAGAACCATCCATCAATTAGACCCATAATATCTACTAGTAATGGTGTGGGGTTACTATGACATGCGTGAGGAAACTGGAGGGTCATGTGACCTATTTTAACCTAATTTTTTTCTATTTGTGGCCCTTGTGCTTGCTCAGTGAGTTATAAAAAGATGGTTACTAGAAGCACCTAGTTGCCTATGGTCCAGGGCTTTTAAAGGTAATGTTCTTGTGAAATATAATAATGGGTATTATGGTAGTCTTTTCCTCCATGAGGTTTCAACATGTATCACATCAGTTAGACCCAATCATCTAGGAACAATTCCTTTGAACAATATAAAGCTCATAGATTATCAAGAATAGGTATATAGAATGGTGAGGTTGAAAAGATCTATATGGTGATGGTACATAATGCTCTATCATTTAATAGGGTATGAGTTAACACCAAGGAATTCCATTGAATGAGTTTGGTTTTTAAACCCATTATAATGAGTCGATAGTGAATGGGGTATTGTGTGTGTTGGATGTCTAAAGGAATACAGATTGAAAGTCAAGATAGAATTATTGGAAAGGTACACAGAGGACCCACACACTAATTTTGTGTCTATTTATAAGGATTTGATTGATGTTGGAATGGGAAACATGGATTCCAGAGGGAAACCACATATTTTTTTGGATTGGTTTAAAAATTCATGCATGAGGGGATACTATAATTGTCATATGGGGTTCAGACTCTGCTGGGTGGTTTCATTCCCTTGATGGAGCTCACTGGATGCTTGAGATGGTAGCACCAACTAGGATGACGCATCCTCCAACCATACTGCTAGACATTGAAAACCATGGGCCATGCACCTTTTACATCAAAATAGGTTCTTCCCATCCTACCCTATGGGAATAAAATCATGTATATAGGAGTCATACCTCTTCATTGGGGGTGTGGAAGGAAATGAAAATGAAGGATTTGGAACTCTTGTTCTGGTCCTAGTTAATAACAAATAAAAAAAATGAAACAAGACTGTTCGAATGAAGGTATGGTGGCATGTATCCTTCCTTTGGTGCTGGAAGTGAAATGATATAGAAAAGGTTAAACGCCTATCTAGTTTCAATTGAGATAATTCAATCAACCTAGTGGGGGAAATGATGGATAATCTGGTATTTCCTATTCATTTCCTAGCCCTCACTAGGATACTTCATGTATCACAAGATTTCCCATGTCCTCCTAGGAACACCCTAGTTAGTGAGAACCACAAAATGACCAAGTATTCCCTAGTATGATCTATCCTAGGAGGAATAGGCACTCACTGGGATACTTCACATATCCTAGGTCCCAAATACTTCATGAATCCCATGTAGTCACTAGGATAATTGAATTTTGTATCCTAAGAACTCCCAAGATAGAGATCAGTAGGAATTTATCAGGTTATACCCATTATACATGATGTATCCTAGTGGGTAACTCTTCATTATTAGTAAGGAATTGATATTTATAGATTCCTTCAAAGATGTTTTTTTAGATTTCAAAATAGAGAGTTTGACCGTCCTTCATATTTTTAGTGACTCAAGGATGTGAGACAAGGTTTAGTTAGATTCTCAATCACATGGGGGTATTGGTATGAATGGGTCTATTTCAAGTAGTCCCTTCAAAAGATGTTAAGGGAATCAAATTCTACTGATATCGGTCAGCTAACTATTCTATTGAATTTCTTAATATAATATTTATTTCTAAGTTAATTCACATTATTTAATATGAAAAAAATATCTTTGACCACCCCATCACCTCCTATGAGGCCAATACGTAGTAAAAAACATTGGGTCCTAGTGCTTCTGCCTTTGAGTCTATTTGCATTATATCTGAACATGAAACTTGAAAACACCATTTACCATTACTTCATAGGATTTATTTGGGATACATGAAGTATTTCCAACACTTGTTTGCATTTCTGTCTAAAAGTTGCAGTTCTTATTGTCTCTATGAGGTAGACTATAATACGAAATTAGATTTGATAGCACATCCTTTAATTTTCTCAGTCAATCATACATCTGAATAAGTCAGATTTTAAATTTTTTTATCAACATCAATGATAGAATATAGATTCATCAGGTGTAACATAAGTCACAAAACACCACATAAATGTATCATCTCATAAGTATGTACTTAACTATACCATAGCCTATTTCATTAGGAAATTCTACCACATCATATGTATGTGTAGGATATAGTAATTTCACCATCATAAGTAACTTGAGGTCTCTACCCTAAATCTCATCACCACCTTTAGATTGATCAAAATATTATAATAAAACTGAGTTATATTTTCAATCACCAATTCCTTCAAATTTTATATGTCTAGGTCTCTGAATGGTTCCCTCTTGGAGAAAGGTGCGAGTAATTAGAGACACTTGAGGAATTTCAAGTACTCATCGACTTAGTGATTGTGTCAGAGTTTTCATAAAGAAATGATAGGTACATATCTGAGTAGGATATTCATTATCCAACTATGTTTATTGTATATGATGGGACCTAGAACCGACCTTCTTCAAGTTAGTGATCATCTACAGAACCAGACTCTAGATGACTGAGCACCAAAAGTTATTTCCTGAGAAAACACATGATAGTCTACTATGTATATTCTAATATAGTAAATTGTGTATGTTATACTGATTCACATCATTCCCCAAATAATGATCTATGATTCAAAAAATGGATATGGAACTTGATGGAAATCATATAAAAGTAAAATCACATTGCCCTAAATCTCTTACCTAATGAGAATCCCTAACAAGACCTCCATATATCATTCCTTACTCTTGAGTAAATATCTCAAAGGTTCCTCTTGATGTTGGGGAATAAAACTGTTTTTATTGTGGAGGAAAATATCCTATTGATACGTTGATGATCCAATGTGTTCTGAGTCATATTTCCATTTTTCATTAAATATTCCTTCATAGTTTCCCCAATGGATTCCCAATTTCATTATAATCCACACATGAGGATGCATAGAGGAACATGATGCATAATAATCCATCAAAGAGGAAATTCCCATATTGTTCCTTCTCTCCTTCTTCAAACCAACTACTAGAAAAAAACCACTCTTTGTATTATATAGGATGTTTAGTAGACCAACTAAAACAAAATTCAATAGGTTAATGAATATAGTGAACAACCTTGTAGGTGCAGTTTTTATTTCCTCACATGATCAAACCCTGTCACCCAAATGTAGAGAGTCATGATAAATTCTAACCCCTTGTGTTAGTGTATGATTCTCTCCCTCTATCATCATTATATTAAGAGAACTAATCCACTCTCTAAACCTCAATATAATTTTCACTATCCCTATAGCCCTTCGAATATACCATAATCTCGTTCTTTCTTTCCCAATACAAAGGAAGAAGAAAACTCATATCCCTAGCTTGCTCATCCATACAACCCTCCCAAGAGATCAGGCCACCCAGAGGATTCAAATTCATCTAGAGAAATGTATCATGTAATCTAGCCTTATATGGGTAGGATTTAGAGTCAAAAAATGAGTCTCCACTTGGTTATAGAGTAACAAAGGTTCTAAACACATTTTGAGATAAGGAAATAAATTTAGGAAGAACAAATAGATATTTTCTATACCTCATGTGATTTAAATGAATTTGGGGGAGGTTATATTCTTATTTGAGAGTCCCTCCCCTAAAAACCTTTGGCGTGTCATAAAAATCCCCTGGGAGTCATTGAATAGTATGACAATAGGAAGACACCAACTCCATTCACTCGAATGAGAGTATATGGTGTATGCTCTCTAATTCCATGGAACTTTTGTGTGATAAATCAAAGTGATCAATCTTGTCTTCAAAGGTGTCCAGATCATTGACCTTCCAAATGCAAGCCTAATGCGGATTGAGTTGTACAGAGTAACCCTCATGCAGAACCACATACAATAAGCTTGGTTCCCCTAGTACTATATGAAAAAACAATGAATAAAATATATCCTATAAATCTATCTCTAAGTCATACGAGTTTACCTAGTGGATGATAGGATGAAGGGTTGATCTACCTACCAATTTCATTCAAACATGCTCTTTCCCCTGAATAGGAAAATAACCCGTATGGAATGGTTATTGTCCTGACCTGTGTAAAAATGGAAATTTATAGGAAATCAATCTCAATATACTCCCAAGAGAGGTATAGAAGAACCCAATAGGGGTGAGTGATGATAGTAAGAACATATATGGTAAACATCTTCCATCATAGGGATGGATGCACTCCATTGGAGTTGAGTGAAAGAGGCTTCATCGCACCCTCAATCCCATTCCCCTGTAAGTGTATTTAGGGATACAATGGCAGTAAGATAAGTGGGTCAGATATACTCAAAATCCTGTATTTTAGTAGAGTTATTATTAAAATCATACCACCTCGAACTAATCTATTTGATAGGACACAACCACTCCATCCCATATTTTAGAACTGCTTATACCTCCACTATTCAATATCACATGTCCTCCCTCCATACCTCGTCATCAACTATTCTAGACTACCATGTGATAGACTTGATATGAAGGTAGGATAAAGATCGAAAGGGATAATAGATGACCCCAAAGTATTTATATGAGGTTTGAATCCTTTACTTTTAGGGTTCTTCTAGGTGAATTTGTACCCAATCTAAGTCAAGAGTCTAGGAAACTAGGAACATCAACAAACTATTCATTCTTTGATCTTACCATTAATTTGGTTAACATCTCAAATCAATACCAATGGAAAAAAACATTTAAGAATCATCCAAAAAACCTCTTTTAGGTGGTGAACCATTAATAATCAAAAACATACCAGGACAAACATGGTTGAAACATGGATTGTAAAGGGTTTTCCAACTTTTCTTCCAGCCTAAGACAATAATGAAAATGTGAGAGTTTGTGTCCTATAACCGTTGAATAACCTTTTTTATAAAAAACCACCCATCCCATCTTCTCTATTGGTCCATTGTATTTGATAAGATCACTTCAATGATCCAATGCTAGAAACCATCTATGGATATGTAATCCCAGTATGAGTGATGTATTTTAGTAGATCTGATTTCCCTGACCTCCCCAAAAATAAAATAAGGAAATGGAAATGACTCAAACATAGTTTAAAAATACCTTTTCTATGATTTAGATTCAAATCCAACATGATGTACCCAGCCAAACAGCCCTGCCATTTGGAGATAACAAAATATTCTCCAGTATACTACACCAATGATCACTTGTAGTGTATGAAAGCTATTTTATAAGGAAAAAATGTTGAACACTATATTATATATGATAATGAAATGTATTTAATTTCATATTAAAACATTTTAAATCCATTTAAAATTATATCCATCATAGTAGTAGAGATTAAGGAGAAAATAGATTGATGGTTTCTTTCATTCAATAGACCATGATTAGCCCAAGTGACTGATAATCCATGTGTTTGGGAACCCGGGTATTAAGAATTGGAATCTCTTGAGGATCATAATACAAGCTTCCATGGAGTATCCACATAAATTTGACCTCTAACACTGTGATTTTAGAATAATTATAAGATTCCTAAAAGTGTGAAAGAAGGAACATAACCTCAAAGATAATGAATTTAAAGGATCCATATCTCGCTAAATTTTGTACTGCTAGGGTACGATTCCCTACCTTCAGTTCATGTAGCATATCATGAAACAAAAGGAATGTGATGTATTAGATCACCACTAGCCCTATCATACCATCTTTGGGACACCCAGGACTAGGATGGAAGTACAAAACACCAAAAACTTTATTGGCCCCATTTCCAGTAGATCTTAACATTGGAAATGGACATGGAACCACCTAATGATAGGAATGAATTAGTGAATCATAAATTCCCTACAATCCTAATAGGTTTCGTGAATGATCTATTCTTCCCCATCCACTCATGGATTATAGGTCACTAGTGGTATATATAATGTTCAATATGATAATGCATTGTCACATGCTATTGGTTATCCTTCCACATATAACCAATGAACTCAATTAAAATTACTTATAACTAAGATAACATTACATAACACCTAAAACCACCCCTAAAGGGTCTCTTCATCCAATACACCATGGATATATCATATCTCTCTACATATATAGTCAATAGTTGTCATGTGTCTTGATATATTACTGGAAATGGTTCTCCAGTATCCCATTTGAGTTTCTGCACATCGATATCAAGCTCTCCTATCACCCTGAAAAAATCATTCAATGATAGAGAATAGATAATGTTACTCTACCTACTCTACTAGGCCAATCCAGGCTTCACACCCCACCCCATTTGTTCCAATGTCAATAAAACATGATAGCATGATATAAGATTCTAATATGGTGCCTCGAGTTCCATCCATTGTATACCCCCACCACAACACCGCCTCAACCACCATTTCAATTCCAATACTAATTGGATAAAGAACTTAAGACCATAATAATAAAGATGTGGAAGTATTTGATAGTGACAATGAACTAAGACCACCTCAATTTGTAAATGGAATGTAAATCGAGTACCCATTTCCAAGGGTATTTTTCCAATAGTTCTGAAAAAAGGATAGAGTGACCTGGCTATGAAATGATATTTCAAGACTTATATATTTTTAACTATATATAAAGATAGAAGAGCACTTGGAATTATTGCTACAATTATTAGGTAGTACCCATTCAACATTTTGGGATCCATTCATTCAAATGGGCCCCATATAAAGATTATAGTTATGAATCCCCATACCAAATTCTAGTAGTCCAATATGAATAGTTTCATGACCACCCTTTAGATCGACAGACCCTCCATGCCAATAGTGACCTATATATAATTTTATGTCTTCCCACAACTCTTTATTGTGACTCTAGTATCACTGGATGTCCAACACCATAACCCAAGGCCCATTTCATGACTATGGAACTCCTCCTTTCACCAAGTGTCTATGTGGTAGTAAAATATAATGTTTTATACAAGTAGAACATGGAATAATGAAGCATCTGTATGACATGTAGATATCCTCTCAGTGAGATCTGAGTCTGATAGAAAAATGATATGGAATTCCATGACTATCTTCCCAGTAATTTATCTTATGACCAAGAACCCAAGACATTTGATCTGGTGACCCTAGTATGATACCATTCACATACACTAATTAGATACTTAAAATCTATATTCACAGATATAGTATGCACTGATGTGAAACCCATTGTTGAATTCATTGTTAAATTGGAACACCATGTCTATCAACTTTCAAAATAAGGTCCTTGCTTGTGTTCGTATGTGATACAATAGATTCCTAATGTAGATGAACCCCCAAACTCTAATAAGTCTCATATATATAATTTATGTTGAGTGTACTAGGATATACTAGATGAATTGTGTAGAATAGGTGAATGCATCTAGTTGTGGAATTGAAATTTGATCTAGAAAAAAATTCCCAACTTTTGCCCTCTAATTTTCATATCACCTCACCCCAAAAAGAGACACTACCTTGCCTCTTTTTTCCAATTATAACTCACTTCTATCAAAAAATCCCTGCTATTTTCCCTATATCCAGTAACAACAATCACCCTCGATTTTAGAACAATGATTTGAGTATTATTTTTACCCAAATTCTATGATCTTTGATTTCTCCCAGCAATCCCCAAGGCAGCTGACCAATCCTCTTGAGTAAGAGGGAATTCCAATTACAAGAGAATGATTTCACAACATCACTAATAGAGTATAGTATGGACATGAGCATACCATCCTTGAAAAAGTTGGATCATAGTTCTATGATCTTTCTCTTCTATGGTATTTTTTTTCTCCCTCTTGGATTCTATAAGAGTTGGCATGGTCATTCTCATTGATACTTCATGTATTCCAGGATTTCCCATGTCTTCCCTATAACTCCCTACTTAGTCAGCACTAGGAAATGATAGGTCATCCCCAATTTGAACTATCATTGGAGGACAATATGATCATTGGGATACTTTACATATCCTAGCTCTAGGATACATTAGTTATCCGAGGGATGACTAGGTAATTTCCTGGTTCTCAATGATTAGGGAGTTCTTAGGATACATCCGGAATCTCAATGACTTCCTAGGTTCTTCTTTATTTCTCTCTTCCACCGACCACCAACATCTCTATGAAAATAAATTTTACCACACCCTCTAGTACAATGAATGTAAATTCCTTTTTGAACACAACCACTTCTCTTTAATGATGAAAATAGCCATTAATTCATAGTAGACATACACTATGTCCATACCACCACATAAATCCTAGGAACCCATCACAAGGTGCATTGACCCATCGATTAGTATTCTCCACCACCATTGGCTACCTACCCACATTGTAGATCTTCCCTAATGACATGCCTGAAAGTGAACAACCCTTTTATGGTTCGCTTCGATTCCCCTAGTGGATATGACCATTGAACACACTATAGCTATTTGGAATAGATCATGGATGTTGAAAACCTGATCACATAGGGCCATTATGTTTTGTGATATTAGGAGTTGTATATTTAGAATTTCATGAGGTACCATCATCATCATGAACCACTAAGCA
This sequence comes from Viscum album, assembly GCA_963277665.1. Lineage (NCBI taxonomy): Eukaryota > Viridiplantae > Streptophyta > Magnoliopsida > Santalales > Viscaceae > Viscum > Viscum album. The sequence continues at coordinate 1,437,426,098 of OY728123.1, read as the reverse complement.
TCTTATGTGAATTTCCCATTGGGTAATCATCTATACTTTACCCACCCATTCGTGAAATGTTGACCTCAGTATCATCCTCTATCAGTCCCAATGACAACACGATTTACATCAACCACGCACCCAACACCACATTCTCAATGATGTCGTACAACCTTGGAATCCACCATAATAGAAATGATGTCTATTGAAGGATAGGATTCCAACCCCTTTATTTATCTCCGATTGAGAAGCCCACAAACCCTCAAAGATGATCCCAAGTGAGCCATATCATGTTCCTAACAGAAAAAATTCATGATACTACAATTTAATTGATTTACATTTCCATCATCCTTCCCAGGCCTAAAATCACACATTAATGAACCACCCATGTGGCTAGATGGACTATAATGGTCCACTTAACACCACTTTGGTGTAAATGGATTGGTGGTCATACAATGCGGATGAGTCACTCATGGGTTTCTTCCTTCTTTACCAGTGATCCCAGTGGATCATGTATGCTTGGATAATCCTCTTATTGGAATGGAAATCATATGATATTTCTGGTTGTTGGATTCCAACTCCATTGGCTAGTATCTTACTTTGAATCATGGCTTGAGTTTAAATGGGTGGGGGTCATTGTGTCTGGAAGGTAAGAAACCATAAGTACATTTTTTTTGAAAGGGGATACGGGGATGATAGTGGTTAAGATGACATGATGATCTTAGAGAAAAGGTTTTTCCCCAACCCATAGTTTGAGAAGAAAATTACACTCATTGGAAGTCATACATCACCTTATGTTGATTAATGAATTTGGGTTTTTTGAGTCTCCTCTTAATCCACTTTTCACATCAAGTCTTAATGATTTCACTCATGTTGTCACTATTAGAGTATATTATTGATCCTCAAATGAGTAGTAAATTTAGAATTGTCATCCTCATATATTGGTCTATCTTTTTCTTACTCCTTTAATCGAACATGAATCCATCCAGGTAGATTTTTTGTGAAATATGGGCTTATCCCACTGTGTCGATATCTTTTCAAAAAAGTCATAAGAGCATACCATTTCTTTTCCATCCCCATCTGTAGTGAATACACACCATGATTCTCACATTCCCTAGGAAATTTGAAACATTTCCAACCTGTATATCTATTGGACCTCCCATTCCCTGGACTAGCTGCTCGGAGCTAATGGGGGGAACATTACACTCCACTGATATAGGAGGATAATGATGGCCAGTGGTCTACCAAAAATTGGAAATTATGATGCAACGATTGTTGTCTATTCTCAATCCCAATAGGTGTCATGTGTATCATAGGTGGTCTCTGAGGTGGCTTTTGAAGCGGTGTGGTTTCATTCTATCCATAGGATACCATTTCAATAATGCCAACCCCATATGTGGATATAGACATACCAATATATAAGAATACTAGACACACAGGAGTTCCTCCTCCGAGTCAGAATGAAATGAGAAATAGATCAACGCCCAAACACATTTATGGAGTATATTGGGGAATAGGTGAAGTTAATGTCAAATCCAACATAGAAAAAATAACTCATTTATTTATTTATATTTCTCCACTATCATGGTTGGTGGTGCATAAGACCGATATAGGTGTATTATGAGGAAATGGTCAAATACATATATGGTTAGTATGAACCGATTCCCTCTCAACAACCCAAAATCTTCTCAAGGAACCAGTACATAGACTCCACCACATCCAAAAACTGAAAATATCTTCATCTCAACAAGATATTTGTGTGTGGAACATCCATAAGACTATAAAATGACCCAAATAACATCCCTTGGGTTCCCATGACCCCTTTAATATTGGTAGTTTTTGGGTTATTTTATAATGGAGTTGAAAATAACATCTGATTGGCCTTTCAACCGCTAGTAGTGGGGAACACAATTGATGATAAAGGGAGGTGGTTTTATATTCTAATCATGGATGAGTAAATGCTAGAATTTGGTCTTTTTTACATGAGAAAAAAGGGATTACATGGAAACCCGACCAAGATATAAGGGATCGAGAACAACCCATAGGTGTAGCACTCTAATTGGGCGGGTGGAAAGTTGTACAATGGAACATGAGACAAAGGAATATTTTTAGTTGAATTTGAGATTCCGATGTAGCTATGTAGCTTAGAATAGAGGAAAGAAAACATGAATATTAAATGGATAATAGGGGTGTGGAAATTGTGGTCAACTAGTTTGATTCAATAGTATGTGATTCCTAACAATTTTTAACTATATGAGGTCCAATACGAACTTAACTCAGAATAAGCGGTCCACTATAACTAATGTCCTCTATTATTCCAGGATAGGTAGGATCATGTGGGGTAGAAAAGTCACATCATGAAACAATTTAAAACCACTATGATGGATGGAATAGCATATATACCCCCTATAAAAAGATTTGATGGTTTTTTTGGGTCATTGACCTCCCCAAACCATCACACCATTAAAAAAACCACTTCCCTAGAAACTTATTATAGAGATACTCACTTACATACACTAATCCCATACTGAAAGTGATCAATCATGAAAATATATAATATCATGACCCAAGTCTAACATACTCCCCCTAAGGCCACAGGTAATGCGTAGGAGGCTAAAGGAGTGATGTAAGTATAACATTTCTTGTTAAACCCATGTATACCCTCCATTATCCATTTCTACATATACTGCAACTATCTAACCAACCCCCCACTATGAATTTTGTGTCCCAATACATATAAGATTATCATTGATATTATGCAATCTTCTCTAATATTCCAATATCACCATTTATCACCCAAAATCCCCATTTCAATCAAATTCACTACATGTTGAGTTAGATACAATTTTAATACCTCTTATTTTGATATGTCAACCTCAAATAGTGTTTACATGTGTGCTACCTAGTTTTTGTCTTTCCACTTCCAACATTATTGAATTGTCTTGTATTGAGGGTATACTTGAACTTGATCCACTAATTTGAACAACATATACCATAAACTAGAAAATCTTTTCTATATCATTGAAATATATATTTGGAAAAGCCAAACCATTTTAAAAAAATCATTGGGGGATCATGATTAGAGAAACTAGACCCAACATAATGATAATGGTATCTCCTATCATACTAGGTGGCCTAGATCCTAGACTTATATTTAATTCCATGACACACCTTTACTATCATATTGGGAATAAAAATTCCCATCCAGATTGATGTGATTGAATGAATCAATTTTGTTTAGATTTTATCGTACAATACTGAAATTAAATTGAGGCTCACTCAATGCTTGAGAAAGATATCCAATCATATACTTCAGGTTTCCCAGGTACTCCTTGGTTAGTGAGAACTAGGACATGACTAGGTTCGGCCGAAAAATGAATTGGTGATTCTTTTGAATGGGGATGGTCGAGTCCTACAAGGACCAGTAAAACTAGGGAAAACCCATGGGCTAACACCTTAGTAAGATACTCACCCTACAATAATGAGGGAAAATAACATTTGAGCCATCACTATTATATTAGAGTACTTAAGAAACCTTTGAATTGATAAAATCCATACCCACAAGATGGACTTTGGGTGAATGGTCACCCCTCACTTCCATCACAAATAGAATCCATGTGAACCTGACCCCCATCCCCATTTTATCCTGCTAACAACTAACTAGACCCCCCAATAGTGCACTATTTCTTTAAGGGCTACAGACCCCCTCCATCAAAGAAAAAGGGAACGTGTTCTATATCACTCATGGATGAACAACTAGGGTCCTGGAGATTTTATAGGTGTTGTGACCCAATTGAGGCATTGAAAACCTTTATATTAACACATGAATGTAACATGGTTCTTGATCTGGTGGGGATCCACCTATAAGAGAAAACCTAGATTTATTTTTATGAAATCTGTAACACCTTGAATTTTTAGGATTTAACTTTTTTTTTTGAATAAACTAAAATTCATTTGTTGGCTTGCATTAAATGCTACAACAAGATAAGGTTTCTCTAATTGAAACAAGATTTTAATTTTTCACAATATAAAACATTGATTTTATCTTTTTTTTACATACAATAATATGTTTTTTGTTACATAATTATATGTTTTTATTGTTCCATACACAACACCGAGTTTAAACCAGACATGATATACTATTATTATGATAGGTATTAACTAGCCGTTAGAATGGGGGGTATGAATAGAATAAACTAAATTATGAATATATAGTTTACATATATTTATATAATAAATTCTTTAGTGACAAATTATTTATAAATGAAAATAAAATCCATCTAAAAATAAAAGTATATCATACCATGAACAAATATTTTTGGGCAAACAAGTGTCTTTTATGTCAATAAATTAACAAAATAAATGTTGGTTATTTATTTTGAGAAAATTTATATATTATAAATTGAATCAAATGTTTAACATTTATATTATATCTTTCCTTTAAAATATATAACAATAAATTAGATTTTAAACTGAATACTATATTTTTTTAAAAAGAAGTTTTGTATCCTTTATTGGCGCCCTCATTTTAAAAATATTTTTTTGAAACTTTAGGGAATTGAATTTCATAAAATGAGATTCATTTTTAATGTGGAATAACAAAATTATCTTCGTGTGATTTGTTTTCTGAGATGTTTCATTATTTTATTAATAGTAAGAAAACTACAGAATTTTAATTGAAAATTTCATTTTTTCTTAATATTTTAATGAAGAAAAATTATATTTTAAATTGGTTTTAATGAATAATTAGATAAAATATATAATAATTAATACATTTTTTGTTATTTTAATCAATTTAAAATTGAAATTCGTTATAAAAACATTTCAATCTTTTGAACTTTTCTCTTTAAAAACCCGATTTCTCATCGCATATGCGGGATTAATTTTAAATGAATGTTTTCCACTTAAATCAATTGAATTTGAAAAAATGGATTAAAAAATTGGTACCAGGATAATATATAATTTCAAATAAGTTTGAATTAATATTTTTCCATTTTCATTAGTGAAAATAGTTAAAATTAATTACAATAATAAAGAGAAGAACGATTTTACCAACGGGATAGACATGAATCTTAATGGGAAAAAGACCTAGACACTTATCCAAACACCATTTGTTATAACTATATAGAATATAAATAGACTTGTAGTTAGTTATTTTAATTGTTTGAGAATTATTATAGGTAAAAATATGGGCACACCTAACTTCTTTGCAAAAATTCCAAGTGTTTTATCTCACTTTCTTATGAAAGGCCACCCACTCCCCCCTCTATTCACACATTAAAAACCAATTAGATCATCCAAGAAATTCCCAAATCACTTATACAATTCCCTCCCATCATCATATAAGACTAATATTTAGAATAAATCCAACATAGGAAAGATTTTGTGCAAAATAATAGAAGATACTCAAAGTGGAGTACAATTGAGTGAGTACAACTATAGTCAAGAATTAAGGTAAGGGGTTTCTATCTCGCTTTTTTATTTTGTGAGACTCATGAAATATTCAAAGCCTATTTATTTTATGTGGTGTATATACTACCCTCTGATATGATATATCATTAATATACCTCATTTAATGATAATTAATTATTCTAGTGGTGTTACTCTTTCATTGGGCTTACGATTCAAGAATACTAAAGTGGTAATAACTATATGTTACATTATCATAATATATTAGGAATAATTATACTCCCTATGATAAAATATTATGATACATCTCTTAATAATTGTTATTAACTTTATAATACTCTATTAATTCATGATATATTCATGTAATGGTACCATTATCGCACTCTTTGGTAATTATGATAATTAAAAAAGTGTTTTTAAGAAAATATGACCTATTTATATCTTTAGTGGAAATATATTTCATTAAAAATATATATAAAAAAGCTTTCCAAAGTTATTTTAAAATGATAACTTAATATCAATTTCAAGGAAAAGGATTTGAAAAATGTTTTGATACTTCTAAAAGTTATTAATGCTTCCTTTATAAGTTTTCATGGTTTTTTTCAAAGAAAGGGATTTTCAAAATGTTTTAAAATTTGAATTTCAATGATATGTTTCCCTCAATAATTAGATTAAATGATTTTTAAGAATTATTTTCCAAATAAAATGAATTCCTTTGATATAACGTATTAATTTTAATGGATACGAACCAAGTATACCATTAATACCCTTTCTCTGAATGGTTTATGTTTTGATGACATATTAGTTATTATCCTTATTTCTATTACATGGATTAAGACATGATAAAAGAATTATGAAATCCACTTCCTTTCATGGGTTATGCTATAAAAAATTTCTCTTTTCCACATGCTATGATATTTTGAATAATATATGATACCCATTTCATTACAATGGGTTATGATTTGTTGAATGTTTATGATGTTGTAGTAACCATTATTATATTTCCCATTATAATATGAGGTGGCCTAGATATCATCGAGTAATACCATTACAAGTTATACAATGGGGTGACCCAGATATAACCAGGTAACCCCATTAAATCTTATATGACGGGGTCTCCCATATAGCACTGAGTAATCACATTATAACTTATATGATTGGGTGGCCAAGATAGCAGCAGGTCAGCTCGTAAAAGTTTATTTTATGGGGGTGGTCTAGATAACGCTCTAAGGAATTTGGTAATGATGTATAACTCATGATTATATATATATATTGTGTGAAACTAATTACATGTTCAAAATTTTATGTGTGAACATGATTATAGGTTTATAATGTTATGAGTACACCTTAATACATGTTCAAAATGTTATGTGCAAACATTATTACTATTTGAGTTGGTGTCCTAAGACCATCAGTTTGTACATTTATTACATGAACATTAAATGTATTGAATATGAATAAAACTATTTTTTACATATTTCCTATTGTTTTTCATGACACTGATGTAATAATGTCCTAAAGTATATGTCGTATTGATAAGGTCATAGAAGTTCCCTGCTATAATGATAACGTTGATGTGCTATTAATATATATTCAAATAATGTTAAGTATATGGATAATGTACTATGATGGGAATCATAGTACATAGACTACCAGGTTTGATCACTCATAAGAAAATGAGCCTTTTTCTCATAGAGTTATCACTTAGTAATCTCCAAGAAGGGAGATTATGAGAAGATACCCACCATTAGAAATTTTTAATGTTTTGGTGTCCTCGTATGTTCCTATATACGGGGATGTGTGATGGTCCTTAGACTTTAGGATTACTATTAATGCATGTTACAACTCACGTACATATATTTATTTTGTAAACCATACTGATAACAATTAATGGAGAAGTTGGATACATTGGGTGTGTCACGAGTGACATGTCATTAAAGAATACTTCAAGGAAGGATTTTTCCAATCCATCTTTATGTAAGATGATATATCGACCATTTTATTGGAATAATACCATCACATTAAATTCCATGGCCCTAGTGTAATGATGTGTTTATTTCATATAGTCAAAGAATGAAATATTGAGCATACAGATTGGTGACACAGATGTGCAACCTGGTTGATGAGATATTTGGGAAAAGGGATTATGTTACATAGTGATAATTCATATGTGGTTATCAATGTTTCACTATTAAATTATTTATCATGGATGCCTTGACCTGTTTCTAGACTGTAATATTGGACTTTAAGAAAGGATTCCAAAGGAAAATGAGAAATAATCATAGAGGGTAACACACTATGTTTTTCCATTGATCTTGACTAAATTCTGTTTGAGCTTAATTAATGGAATAAATATTATTCTCAAGTATGAGGAATAATTATATTCAGTTTATATTGTTTGTATAAATCAAATAAATTTTTATTCATCAACATGATAATAAAAAATTTATTTTATTTATTTAATATTTTTCTAAATATTTATTCTCTAGATTTTGAATAAAATATTTATTTATGAATAATTATATTTATTTAGTTATTCAATAAATGTTGGTGGTGTTTGAATGGACCACGACCGAGTCCAATGACATATATTAATTTACAAGACCATTGCATAATATTTTTTATTGTGCAAGTTGGCGCACATCACAAAATAGTAACAATATAATTATTATAAGGTGGAATGAGGTTTATTAAAGGTAATGAATGTTATTTAATGGACAGTATGCAATGAAATAATATTTTAACATAAATCATACTATATAAATAGATGGTTATGTCTATTATGTATATTATCCAAAATTGAGAATAGAGAATTGTTGCGTAGAATTAATTATCTCTCAAATCATTCTCTCTCCATCGTAAGTATGAGATTTTTAAGAGATATTTCATTGAGACCGATAAATGATCCATCATGAACAAACAATGTAAGACTTCAACTCACTACACCAGCACCCATAAATCAAGTGGTGTTTCTCTGAGATCATAGAAGCATGTGTGGATCACACCTAGATGGACTATATCATTGGATTATCGCAAGCACAATGAAGGTAATACGAAAGGGTTAGTTTAGAAAATCAACATTCACCAACGAAGAGAGTTTATGACCCATGTATTTATTTCTCCAAATGTAAAATAAATTAATTATAAATTTGACATCCAAGATCCTCACACATGGATTAATAAAATGATTATTAATATAAATTTTAATATATCACCCACCTCTACTTTCTTCTATTGTGCTCGAATCAAGAATGTGGTATCAGAATGGTCACATTTAAATTAATAATTATTTATTTGATTTTTGATATATGCACAATTGTGGTTAGATATTCATTTCATGTTATTAATTCTTTAATCTTATTTGAATTAACATGTTATCAACATCTTAATAATGTTCATTTAGTGTTTTGTTTTCATAAATGTTTAAGAACAAATGAAGAATGACCAGAGATTCCATTGGAATGTTCCAAATAATTGGCTAGTAAAACTGGGTTACACGATGTGTGGCTGGATCACGTGCCATATACACATGCACATTGTATCCAGATGAACATAGAAATTAATTAGATGCGGTGCTTTTACTGCACACCGCATGTTTACTGGGATAACCTGGAATATAGAAATTAGATACATGGCGTGTAGCTAGAATGTACAGACTATGTTGTCCGGCTGAGTTAACACACCGAATCCCCAGACCTGTGACATAGAAATACAAAAACTGAGGTACATGGCATGTAGCTACCTATAAATGATGTGTAGTTTCCCATTAATGGATAAAATTAAAAATACATTAAATATTAAAATAACAACATTAAAACCTTATTTTATTGATTGGCACACCATATTGTGTTTGAAAATTTAATAATGGTTTAAATAATTTTAAATGATCAATTATTTTAATGTAATTAATATTTCATTATTGGATCTCCCATTTATTTTCCACGAATTTCAATAATTATGGGTGTCTCTAAATAAGATCATATGATAATTAAGATGAAATGGAATTAATTAATTAATTTATTACTTAATTTATTCATGTGATTTTATCTTAAATAATAAATGAATGAATAAATAAATGAATGCTAGTAGTTTACTTCTACATATTCATCGCATGTATGACCATTCATGAGCTTGACCAATATATTTTTATGTGTTGGATGTTTTAATTTAATTTATTTCACGAGTTTTCAATTATTTATTAGAAAAATAAGTGATGGCCATCGAGTTACCCTTCGATCCATTATTATGTAGGACCTAAATATTTAAGGATATTTATGTAACCCGTTTAATGAATCATTTGGTTCCCCTCACATGCATGTGAGTAATAAATATTTGTAACTATTGGAGAATCCCAAGGAATGTGGAGGCAATATAAGACATAACAATAATGATGAAAACCCCAATGATACATAGATGGACCGCCGGAATGCAGTTACTCATGCCCTGATAGAAGATGTTATTTATTTCTCCTTGTTCAAAAATTTATTTAATGTTCTCTCATTAAATTATACATTATCTAAATCTCATGAATGATTTATTTAATTAATTTGTTTTTCAATATTTTCAATTATTTATTTTATGTATGCATTACCGAAATCACATAATTAAAAGAATAAATCTTCAGAGACAGAAATTAAATATATGAATTGTGTGTAAATGTTTTATCTAACATGGTATATTAAGTAACATCCACCTAATATTGAATTGAACTGTAAAGGATAAAATAAGATAAAATTTATGCATAATAAATTAAAATCCCTTAATTAGATATTAAGTGAGACTAAGAATTAATTAATTGATTGTGAATGAATCCATAGAACTAAGTGTAGTGCAAGGCCAATGCTTGGGAACTTACTTTTATTGGGGACTTATCATGATTGTTGTGGGTAGAATTAACCGAATTTGTATCTAGTTTAACAATCAATGTCTATTCAATACAAATTTGGAGTCGGGTGTTTAGGAAATAGAAGTAATGATTTTTGGATAGGGGAATCCACTCAACGAATCAAAGAGATGAAAGTACACAGTTGGAAATTCTACCTACATAATTATATTATAATGGTTTTCCTAGCCAAATACTAGATCATTAATAAAAGTAATGAGGATCCTTTTTTCTAGAATCTTAAAGAAACTAGATAATCCATGTTCAATGGTGAGGGATATTGAGACTTGATAAAATAGTGGTATATTTAATAAAGAAATAAATAAAAACATTATACCTCACTGATTTTGTAATCAAGAAAAGTACTAATAATCTTCTTCTTTTATTTGTAGGATAATATGTCAATTTTATCATCCACACTATCCCTATGATTAATATTAGAGAAATACAACCTCCTAAATGGAAGTAACTTCTATGAGTGCTTTAGATGCCTTCAGGTTATACTATTCCATGAATGCAAAATATACATGCTAGAATACACATTGTCTAATATGCCTGCTAAATAGATGAGTTATAAAGAGTTCATTATCTATGAAAAACATTTGAGTTATACAGTTGACATACAATGTTTTATGCTTTCATATATGTCCAGTGAACTAATGATGTCTCACGAAAACATGGATGTGTATAAGATGCTCGAGCACATCCGTTGTCATTACCAAGATATATCTAGATAGGAACAATATGATATTTACAAGCTGCTCATTTATAGAATGTTTGCAGATGGTTCCCCAGCTGGGCCTCATGTATTCAAGCTCATTGGATAAATTGAGTTCTTTGAGGTTATAGGGTTTAAAATCCATGATTAACTAGGAAGTGACCTCAATATACAATCACTCCATTATATATTCTCCATAATTTTTTTAATTTTAATATGAACAACATTGAGAAGTCACTCCAAGATATTCTTACTCCATTTTTCCAAGTAGATAAGGATTTGAATTGTTAATAACCATCCGTCCTTATGGTGAAAAAATGGAGAGGTCATGTGATGAAATTTAAGTCCAGAGATTCTTCATAACCTTCCTAGAATAAGAATATCAAGGGGAATGAAATGGAATATCACGATATATGTTTTGTATGTGGCACAAAGTGTCACTGGAAGAAAATTTTACATAGTCAAAGAAGAAAGAGGAATATTCAAGTGCCTTTGTTATTAAGTGAAATTAATATTTTTCTAAAAATTTGGTATTGTATACAGCATGTGGTGCTCAGATACGTATTCAAATATAGATACCACGTATATTCATAAAGATTGAATGAGGAGAGGTAGATATTTGAGAAAAGGGAGATATAGTTTCTATTGTATCAACTAGGGACTACCACCTAACATTGAAAACCAAAATGATCATTATTTTAAAGGGTTTTTATTATGTAAATTTAGTTACAAAAACATTATTTCTATATCCAGACATGATACAGATGGATTTATCTTCAAATTTGAGAATACATTTTTCATCATTTATAAATATCACATTATTTATGATAAGGATCATTTAAATAATGGTCTTTATGTGTTGTATTACATGAACCAAATAATGGAAATTTATAATGAAGCAACTTCACATGAATCATACCACACCCAACTTTTTCATCATTATCTAAGTCATGTAAATGAAAATAACTTGACTAAATTTCATCAAGATGGATATTTATATTCTTTTGAAATAAAAAGACATGGTGTATGTCACACATGTTTACATGAAAAAATGACCAAATACCCATTCAGAGGGACTGATGAAAGGGATAATGATCTTATTGAACTATTTCATAACAATTTGTGTTGACCATTTCCTATTAAAGTAAGGGGTGTGTACTCATATTCCATAACATTTACTGATGATTTTAGTACATATGGATATGTCTACATAATGACTTATAAGTCATATTTTTTTTGAAAAATTCAAGGAATACAAGAATGATGTTGTTATCCATATTAATAAGAATATTAAAGAAACATCACTGAGACTGTGGTGGATAATATATTAATCATGTCCTCATTGATTATTTAAGGTATTTCAGGATCTTATCTAAACTCACTCCTCCTTATACACCTTAGTGGAATGGTGTAAGTTAAATGAGGAACCACACCTTGTTAGACATGGTTAGATCAATGATGAGTTATGAAAATATTCCATTATCCTTTTGAGGATACGTTTTACAAACAACAATATACATACTAAACTGAGTTCCAACTAATGAAACCGAAGGTATAATATTCCAATTATTTAATGGAAAGAAACCCATGTTGTCTTACTTACATGTGTTGGGTTGAGAAGCATTTTTAATGCCTCTTTTGGTAACAAGCATGCACCCCAAGACACAAAGTGTATTTTTATAGGATATCCCAATGAAACAATGAGATACTTCCTATAAAATTATTAAAAAAGTGATTTGGTTGAAAGAAATACCAAATTTTTTTAGGAGGATCATATCTCAAAAAGAGATAGATGTAGAAAGATAGACTTCGATGATATATAGGATCAAGATACACAAGATTTTCCAAAAGAAAAGAATTCCGCAAAGCCTAATGGAAGAAGAATCTATTCTAGAGACACAAATATTGTGTAAATGTACTATAGAGGTTAGAGAACCAATATGGTATGGTTTTCTAGTCACTGAGGATGGTGACTGAATATTAGTCGATTAAAATAATCCTCTAACCTACAAGGAAGAATTAAACAGAACAAAATTTTCTAAGTGGTAGTAATCCATGAATCCTGAGATGGATTTAGAGAAGTGATTTTACTTTGAGAATTATTTCCATGGAAGATAATGTGGTGGACCCCATGACTAAAACTGTAACTCAGCATAAATATAACTATTATGTGAGGTCTAGAAGACTAAAGATCATAGTCAGTTGGCTCTAGTCCAAGTAATAGTTTGTTGGAGTTGTCATCATAGGACCTTCAATTTTTACTTTTATTACTTGAATATTCTATGTATTCCATATTAATGGAACTTATATTTTTTCTCTCCATGAATCTAATGTAATAATATCATAGAGTATACATCACATTGATAAGGTCATAATAACTTCCCGCTATGATGAGAACCTTGATGTTCTATGAAGATATTATCAAATAATATTATATAGTTGGATAATGTACTATGATGGGACACATTGTAAATATACTATTAGGTGTGATTACTCATATGTAGACGAAAATTCTTCTCATTAAGTTTTCACTTAGATATCTCCAGGATGGGAGATAATGAGAACAGTCCCACCAAGTGGATTTTCTCATGTTTTGGTTTCATTAGATATTTCTATATATGGGCATGCATGATAGTCCTTAAACAATAAAATAATTATTAATACATGATATAACCCTCATATATAGATTTATTTAATAAACCATGATGAAAATAGTTCATGGAAAATATGGATACATTTAGTGTGCCACGAGTGACATCTAATTAATCAATAAGTCAAGGAAGTATTTTTCCATTCCATCTTTATGGAAACTGATATCTCACACATTTTACTGGAGTAGAACCATCCCATTAAATTCCATGTCCATGGTGTAAGTATGTGTTTATTTGACATTTTCAAAGAAAGAATTTTCAAGAGTATTGGTTAGTGTCATGGTTGTGAAACCTTCTTGATGATATATTGTGTAAAAGGAATTACATTACATATTGAGCATTCATATGAGGTTATCGACGTTGGGAATTTATATTCTTCGTATTGGGGGCCTTGACCCACTACTAGATATTAATCTTGAACTTTAAAAAAGGCTTCCCAATGTCAATGAGAAATAATCCTAGAGGGTCACACACTATGTGTTTTAGTAGATTCCGATTAAATAATATTTGAGTTTAATTAATGGAATAAATATCATTCTCAATTTTGAGGAATAATTTTATTTATGTTATATTGATCTTATATATTAAATAAATTTTTATTTTCCTACATATGAATAAATTTTCTATTTTATTTATAGAATAATTTAATAAATATTTACTCACTAGATTTTGAATAAAATATTTATTTATGAATAAAATATATATTTGGTTATTCAATAAATGTGGGAGGAGTCAGAATGGACCAAGACCTAGTCTAGTGACAAATATTAATTAACAAGGTCGTTACATAATATTTCCTATTATGAAATTTATAATTCACCACAAAATAGAAATAATATAATTACTATTATGTGGAATGGGGACTATTAAAGGTAATAAATGTTATTTAATGGAAGATATGTAATTAAATAATATTTTAACATAATTCCCATATCTATAAATAAAAATATTTATATAGTGTAGAGTATCCAAAATAATGAATAGAGAATTATTGAGCAGAACAAATTATCTCTCAACTTTTATTTCTATCCCCATCTCATGAATAAGAAATTTAAGAGGGATTTATTCATGACTGTAGAAAGAGAGATCAAGAATGAAAAATTTAATACATTCGACTCGTTCTGCAAGAACTTGGAGATTGTATGGTGTTTCTCAGATATCATAGGAGCACATATGGATCACAACTAGAGGGATTATATCAATGGATCCTCACAGTAACTATAAAGGTAATCCTAAAGTCTCTTTTTGGATGATCACCATTCAACAAAACAATGATCCTGACCTAGGTATTTATTTATTCAAATTTAAAAAAATTATTTATAAATATGATGTGAAAGATACAACCTCTTGGTTTCAAGAAAAAATTATTTAAATAAATTTTAAAATATCTCCCACATCCCCACTCTTCTTCTATACCCAAAACTAGAAATTATATGTTCACAATGTTATGCATGAACCTGATTACATGTTCACAATTTTATGTGTGAACCTGATTACATTTTCACAATTTTATGTGTGGAACTATCTTTTAGGTCCATAATGATATGTGTGGACCTGGTTTCCTATCCATAAGTTTATGGAAGGCACAGATTTCATTTCCATAACATAATGAGTGAACTTATTTCTTTTTATACATGTTCACAATGTTATAAGTTGATGTGTATGCCAAAAAACTATGTATTATTCCAATGTTATGATCCAATTACTCATTTTAATTTTTTATATTATGATTCATGTCTTATGAAATGTAAATATTTATGAAATGATTCATGTTTATGACATTTTATATGCATGGTATAGTTTTAAAATGTTAGGCTCAAGTTATCATACCCTTGTGTTTATATTACAATTACACATCTCCTTTATTTACCCTTAATGAGCATCTGAGCTCACTCATTCTTATGTTTCCTTTCTATAGGTTATAAAGAATGGTTTTATATAGGATTAAAAAAGGGGAATATATTTATAGGGTACATTGATGATATTTCATCAGATTAGATGATTTTGTTCCATGATTCCAATATAAATAAACTATTATGGTGTTTGGGAACACGTTTTTTTAATTTAATGAAAATTCATTGAAAATGATGTAATATCCATGTATGTTAAGCCTGGGACACTATGGTTGGTATGAAATAATTTTTTGGTTAACCTTTTGAAACTAGGATATAAAACCATAGTAATACCCCCAGGGATATTTTTATGTATAGGTATAGGGATGTATATGAGGATAAGTCTAAGTATGATTCAATTTTTAGGAAAATTTACCAATTTTTTTGTAAAGGATTGAGTGTGTTTTTTCATTAAAATTAAATCTGTTTCTCGATACTACATATTAATGTTGCTCTATAATATATTTATATTGGGGTAAAACCCCCAAAAACATTGTATTGAGATACACTCAATCCAGAACTAGTGCACAACAATGGACCTTGCTGCACACCTACTTTGACACCCTCAGTGGATTTGATTGGGAAATTAAAAAACTCATTGTGATCCATTGTGAAGAAAATAAATATATTATCTATGTGAATGTTATAGGATAAACCTATGGTATCATTGATCAATGAATAATAAATAATGATTTATACATCCTATTAGTAATTTTATGGGTTATTTTGTTTACCTAAATGATTAGTGTTTCTCACACTATTCATTCTAGTTTTAGATAAAGGAGAGAACCATAAAGAGATGGGTTAACATTGAATGTGATGAGTAGCTTAATGGTATTATTACTAGACTAACGTATGTTGTGTTTATTTATAATTAGTTTTCATAGAACTTGATTGACAATGTTTACTTTAATCAACTCTCTCACACACCAAAGAATATAATAAAATATTTCTATGAGAGATCAGGTGATAGAAACCATGGAGGAATGATGATTCATTTTTCTATATGTCAATGATGTGGAAAAAATAACTCATGGGAATGTCTCAAAAGAATGGTAATATTCATTTTGTGTGGTGAATAAAGCCACAAACTATGTAATTACTGAGGAAAAATGAAAAGTTTAGTTAATGAAATGGATGTGAATATTGGTCTCACTAATGTATTATCAACAGTTGAATGTTCTCTGTGTGTAAATTATGGGAATTATTCAAATCAATGTCATAGGGGAAAATATCTTGAAGGAAACATAAATGTTGTGTGAAAAATGGTTTTTTAATGATTATTAAGAGACCTTGAACAACGAATGAAAGGTATGTGAATTTCTAACATTATTATTAATAATCACGAGTAAATTGAGTTATATGAATGTTAATACATGATTCATATTTCATATTTTATGAAAAGGGTATTGAGGAATAAGAAGATGAGGTCTAGTTAATGGTTTTAGAAATAAGTGGTTTGACTAATGTGTATATGTATTGTTATTCAAGAATTATGTAATATGAGTCAAGAAGTATATGTTTTCCATGAAGGATTATAAAAAATATAAGGAATGGTGCTGATGACCTCGAAAAGTGATTTAATAGAAACTCGATTTATTTTCATTTAGGGAGAGTAACCCTTAATGTGTCCTTGATGTTGATAAAATTTTGTTTAGCGTGAATAAAAGGACTATTGATAAGGATAAAGTAAATTCGATAGTATTGATTACCTTGGAACAAATTTTTTTTGGCAAAGTGGTCTATTCTATAATGGATGATGTTTCCAAATTTTTTCAGATTTGAGAAATATTTCAAATAATCTATTTTTTATAAGGAATGATGAATCCTAAATATTTTCAAAATGGTTTTATGGTATTCCAGGTTATTACTATGGTTCAAGATAATATGATGATGGTATTCACATATTTCGTATGTGAAAATCAAGAGATAATTTATGATATATGGGGGATCAATGTTAATATGACATTAATTTTGTTTACCTTATATATAAAGTGTTGGATTTTCAACATTATGATGGTTCAAAATGTTTTCCATTAATAATATAGTTTATGTTAAAATTTGTATAAAACTTTAGAGATTAATGTTTCAAAGTATGATGATTTATGTATATTTTATAACCTATGATAAACATTTTTTAAGATGATAGAAATATATAGATGAAGTTACAAATATTTCTATTTATGGATCTTATGACCCGTTAGAGCTTCAAGAATAATAAATTCATCTTCATTTATTTCAAAAAGAGATGAAGTGAACATTGATCCACTAATAACCAAACCATGAGATTGTACATATGAAATTTAATAAAATCAATTATTTATACCGTATTAATATTTATTTCAAATTTTGTAAAAGTATCTTGAATTTATTTTATCCTTTTACCTTAATCTATGATGATAGAATTGGTCCTTATATCATCATAGATTTAACGTATATTGATTTTTAATTTTTTCTAGATTACCTACTTTCTTTTGGTTAGTGATCTTGATCTCTCTCTATAATTATTTATTCTTTTCTTCCATCTCCAAATATTTACATCCCACCTGTGGTCTCCTATGTTTAAAGAATTGTATGAGTTACTTTGGGTAACTGTTATACTTCCAAAATTAATTTTTAGAGGAATATTTATTATTCATTTATATGAAATGGGATTGTATGAAAGTAAAATTCATGTATTGGAACCTTAATGTCCAATACAATTTTTTAGGGAAAAATTCATTTTAAGCAAGGTAGAATATAACACCATGAGTTTATATAAATTAATTTTTTTTAATAAATTAAAACTATTTGATGGATTGCATTATATTAAACACCATGTTAAGTTTGATTTAAATGAAACAACAAGTTTTTTTTGTGATACCTGTAAAATTCAGTATATATTTTGTTACATTAAATTCTATGTTTGTCTAGTGTTATAAACAATTTTGACTTTTTCGTGCACTATACGCAACACCGAGTTTAAACCAAACATGATATACTATTGTTATTATACTTATCAACTAGAAATTGGAATGGATAATATGAATATGATTCATTAATTTATTAAATTACTGGTTATAAATGTTTATATAATGAATTATTTGGTGACCAACAAATTAGAAATGAAAATACAACCCTTTCAAAAAAGAGGGAAATCATTTCCCAAAAAAAAAATTTTACGCACAAGTGTGTTTTATATTAATAAATTAAACAAATATATTTTGATTAATTATTTTAATTAAATTTATTTATTATATTTTCAATCAAATTTTAAACTTTCATATGAAATATGTTTTAGACAATAGATAAGAATAAATCAAATTTTATGCTTAAAAATCTATTTTTTCTAAAAAGTTGCTTTGTGGCCTTTTGATAGTGCACTCATTTTAAAACTGATTTGTGAATCTTCTATAAAATCAATTATATAAAATAAAAATAATTTTTTTAGTATTTATATTAAAATTATATTAGGGTGAATTTTGGGTGTTTTTCTGAGATGTTTCATTTTTTGATGAATAGTAAAAAATATTGAATATTAATTGAAAACAACATTTTCACTAAATTTATTTCAATAGATAAACTATATTTTAAATTATTTTTAAATTATAATTAGATCCATTATATATAAATTAATCCAATCTATGCCACTAAAATCAATTTCAACTTGAAATTGGTTATAAAACATTTCGAAATTTTGAACTATTATCATTAAAAACCCCCGTTATAGTCATGTCTACGGGATTAATTTTAAATTAATCTTGTCCAATTAAGTGAATTGAATATATAAAAATGGACTATATATTATGAATCAATATAATATATAATTTATAATAAGTTCAACATAATATTTTACCAATGTTATTAGTGAAAAAAGTCATAATTATTTACACTAATGTAGAGAAAAATGAGTTATTATGGGACTAAACATTAAGATTAAGGGGAAATATGACCTATAAACTTGTAAAAACCTTATTTTATAGACAATTGTGACCTTATACAAATTAGTGTTAGAATTTGTATGTTATTTAATCATTTTTTATGCTAAACCAGAGGTACACCTGTCTTTTTTAAATGCCAAGTGTATCCTCTACCCCACTTATAAAGGGCCACTCCAATCCCCGAGAACTGAATTCCTTCAAAACCAATTGTTTCTTAAAAGACCTCTGAAAATAGCTTATCAACTTCCCTCCCAATATCCTAGAAGCATTATCATTGGTATACATCCAACTTAGTAAGTAATAAGTGAAAACCAAAGGAAGATACCCAAAGAAGAGGAGGTTTGCGTGAGTTTGATGGAAGTCAGAGCTTAAGGTAATGGGTTTCCATATCACTTTTTTATTTTCATGAGATTCATTCCATATTCACAAACTATTTTTTTTGTGGTGTATATAATGTCCTATTACATTTTATATCATTAATATAACTCATTTCATGATAATTAATTTTTCCATTGATGTTTTTATTTCATTGGAATTATGATTGAAGGATGAAAATGTGGTAAAAAGTTTATGTTACTATCTTATAATTTATTTTGATTTTTATGCATCCAATTATAAAATCATATGATCTATCTCTCAATAATTATCTTGAATTTTCTTATCCTCGGGTTATTCCTGATATCTTCCAATAATGGTATCATTTTTCTACTCTTTAGTAATTAAGATAATTAAGAATGTGTTTTAAAGACAATATGAACTTATTTCCCTCTTTGGTGGAAAGTCTGTTTGATTCAAATACCAAGTTTTGTAAAAATATTTTGAAAAAAATTTAAATAATATTTCAATTTCATTTTCAAGGAAATGTATTTTTAAAATATATTAATATGTTTAAATTTTATTTAAATATTCTTTTATAAGTTTTAAAGGTTGTTTTCAATGAAAAGGATTTTAAAAATGTTTTGAAATGAGATATTAAAAGAAAAGTTATTTCAATGTTGAAATGGTATAAATGATATTTCAAAATCATTTTCTCTCTAAGATGAAATCTATTGATTTAACTCATGATTTTCTAGAGATATCAACAAAGGATGCAATTCTTATTCTTTGTTGAAATGGTTCATGTTTGGATTGAATGTTGTTTATGAAAACTGTTTCTATTCTATAGGTTATACCATGATAAAATGACTATGAAACCACTTATTCTCATGGGTTATTCTATGAAACCTAAATATTTTTGACTTGTTTTGATATGTTGAAATGTTGATGATACCCGTTTCATTTCATCTATTATTATATGATGAATTTTTATGATCTTATGGAACACATTATTATGGTTTTCATTATATAATGAGTTGTCCTTGATTTCACTAGGTAAGACTATTAGAGATTATATGATGGGTGGACCTAATAGCATTGGGTAATCCCATTATAGATTAAATTATACAGTGACCCATATTACACCAGGTAATCTAGTTAAAACATATATGCTTGGGTATCCCAGATAGGACTAGGTAAGATATTTATAGCTTATATGATGGGGTCAACCAGATAGCACCAAGAATGTCAGTTATAATTCATACCATGAGGTGGCCCAAAAAACACTCCAATGAATTGAGTGACAATGAAAAAATCATGAGTATATATTTTATTCTTGAACATTATTACTTGTTAATAATGTTTTGTGTGAACCAAATTATATATTAGTAATATTATATGTGAACCTTATTAGATGTACACAATGTTATTTGTTAACCTTATTACTTGTTCACAATGTTGTGCATGAACTTGATTACATGTTCATGATGTTATGTGGGAACCTGATTAGATTTTCACAATGTTATGCCCGGACATGTCTTTTATGCACATAATGATATGTGTGGACCTAGTTTCATGTCCATAGGATTATGTGAGGGCCTAATTTCATGTTCTTTACATAACGAGTGAAACTTTTTCTATTTATACATGTTCATAATGTAAAAAGATATGTGTATACCACAAATATATGTCTTATGTCAATGTTATTCTACTATGAATCATGTTCTTTTTTTTGTTACGATTCATGTATTTTGAATTGCAAATATTTATGAAATGAAATATGATTATGATATTTGATCTGTAGGGTATGGTTTTCAAATTATACACTCATGTTCTCATACCTTTATGTTGATATTATGATTTCACATATCCTTTATTTACCCTTACTAAGCATCAGAGATCACCCTTTCTTATGTTTACATTCCATAGATAATGAAGAAAGTATTTAAGTAGGATTAAAAAATAGTAAGATATTTTTTAGTAAAATTAATGATCTTTCATGGGATTACAAGATTTTGTTTCGTGATTAAAAAGGAATTAAACTAATATTTTCCTTAGACATGTGTTTTTTTATATAATTTATATTTTAAAAAATGATGTAACATACATGTATGTCAAGACTTGGTCACTCTATATGGACTTTTGATTATATTTTTAACTACTAAGCTAACTCAACTACAACTATGACTGTGTTTCTTCCTACCTCACCATGGTTTTCATTCCACCACACCTATCATGATCTTGTTGTGATTGAGTGGATGTTTGGTCTTACTGTTTGAATAGGACCTTTTAGAAAAAGTACACGAGGATCACCCTATAGTGGTCAATCGAATTCCCCATGCTACCCAACAGTGTGACCTTTATAAAAAAGGATGGAATAATGACTTACATAAGTAAGAATGAATTGGACAGATCAGATTATTTTGGAGGAAGATGTGGAATATGGGTTTGAAAGATGAATCATAAAAAAATCTTGAACTGCTACACCAATTTTATTATTTGTACCAAGTAGGTAGCTTTTGAAATCACATGGATAAACCCCCATTTCTACTTCAATAGTTTGGGATCATGGTCATCATCTAGGAAAGGGGCACCACCATATAGGTGTTACTTTTTTCCTAGGGTCAATCGAAACATATAGTCATGTGATAAAATAATGATCTCAAAATTTTTCATTACGTAGTAACACACCAAGAACCATGTATGGAAAGAAAACGGGTTGTTTGACCAAGGTTGTTCATGTTGAAATGAAGAGGGGGTTTATAGAATAGGTTGAATTTTTCTACTGACTATCAATAATAAACAAGAGAAATAAGGGATGGAAGAGTCAATCAGACTGTTATCAACCACACCACACCTTGAATGATCTACCTCTAAATGGAATCCTTGGTGTACACATTGTGAATTGAACTTGATGAACCATATGAGTCGATAATCCAATGCATTAATTCATATACTGGAATGGAGTGTATGGTCCAAGTCATTTGATAAAACCCCCATATCTTCCAAACAAACACACTATGATGCATCAAATGAATTCAAAAAAAACATAATATTCTAATAGTAGTTAGGAAAGGCCCATGAACCCCCACTGCACCACTATACTAGACATGTAGTAGACAATAGGGAAAACTAGTCAAAATACCATTCACATTGTTCTCATTCCCATGAAAGATGAAGAATATTTTTATGTATCAATGAAAAATCAATGCCAATGGCAAGAGAACCATGTTTTCATATAGTATACAATGACCAATCTACATTCAATGACATAAGGGGAGGTTGGGGGTTTCCAATTTAATTAATATATCATCATATAATCATATACCAAAACTATATGAATGCGCCTAAGGAATAACCCTAGTGGGAGGCCCAGATGATGAGTGACTCAATTTTTTATGTAAAGCCGCTCTTTGTATGTGATTTGATTGATTTAAATGATAATGGATGTTTAAAATAATCCAAAACCTCAAGAATAAATGCCCATTAACTCGGTTTTTTTATATAGTAAAAAACTTTAAATGTAACGCTTCATTCCACATGAATCAACACCTCATGAACCATCAATGGTTTAGACCACATATTTCATGAGAAAGATGACCAAATAACTAATATGTATGTGTTATTGTTATGAGTAGGTATCTATATATGGTGGTCTTGCTGGTTCGATGGGGGTTCATCAATTCATCCCTTTCTATATGCATTGAAAGATTCTTAATACTCAACTCTAAAATTCATAAAAAATGTTCTCACTACACTTTTTGATGTTCCGAACACCAATGCATGGATTTTGAAATTTTGATTAATTGGTTAGTGTGTTTCTCGAGTGACCTATGACTAGTATAAATTTCAACTCTCACCATCAAGACTCCTTTGAACAGAATGACAAATTTGATTGTCTTAATGATGGAAATCATTATATTGGTATCATCCACCGGTGGATTTGAGGGGTTCTAACTCGAATTGTATAACTTGAGATAATCATCTCAGATTAGAGTGATTCCCAAGGGCATCCATCGAGGGAAAGGTGGAGTCTGATCACACCATGCCGATTCCATTATTACTCTATTATAATAATATCTATCAAGAATCTAAATAGTACTATCATCTTGGTCATTAATGTCTTTTTTGTATACATCCAATGTAAAATTGATCTCACCAACATCTTCTAGAAGGGATGGGTGTGATTTCTATGAATAATAAATCCAAGAGGAACATTTTTCTTATAGGTACATATGAGTACTGAACAGGTTGACTACCAATCCATCTAAGTAGTGAGAGATTTGAAAATAGTAACGAAAATTGTTCTTAGGGTACATGTAGATAATTAGAAATACATATATCCAATGGAAAAAATAGGTATAAACAAAAGTTTTATTATAGAAACACCACCATATTTGGATGGGATACTACACCATAGGGCATAAAATGGTAAGAAATACCATTCAGGAACAATATTGGTTGAGGTCATCATTACATCAGCAGTGATAGAATTGTCGGAATGTAATAAGAAATGGTTGTAAAAAATACAACCATATAGAACCCAAGGGAATAAGAAACCAATCCTAACTTTCCCTTCACTTAGAAATAGGGAAACGATTCTATTTTATCCATCTCTAAATACAAACCCAAGGGATTATTGGATCAAAATAGAAGAAATGATGCTAGATGAATCAGAGTGGATCCTAATATCAGAAATGAAAGTACAAGGTGAAAAATATAAAAACCTATTAAGGATGGATTATAAATGTATAACCCACCCCATATCCAAGATATTGTGGTGTTTCCAACCACTAGTATTAGACTTGCGATGCTTATTATGACAGTTTCTCCCCAAATGATCAACCTTCCCCAATGAAGATTTTATCCTAGAAACACAATCCCAATCAGAAAGAGTAGTAATAGAAAACTAAAACCCCAAACCCATTACTGAGGACTTCTAAAACTAGAATGATAGAGAAAATTAAAGAGATTAAGAATAATGACTAAGGAAAAAATACCCTTCCCATTGGAATAATGATATCCGAGAAACCATCCCCCAACATTGACTTTCATTATGGTTTCAACAAAGGAGAAAAGGAAATCAACATTTCTTTTCTAATGCATCGATAATAAAATACCAAAAACAAACTATAGAACAAAACAATAACTAGATAAAGTCTTTAGTTCATAATAATATGATAGATTGATCAGTAGTGTATAAGAAATCACGTTTTGATGGAGTTTTGATATTATACATTGTTTCAACATCATGAATCATTGTCAAATCATTCAATCATTAACGTTTTGGCTCCACCTAAGATCTCAATTGTGATATATTGCCTCTACCCATTCCATAATCATAAAGACACAAGAAAAAACACTAGGATGTGGAATAGTTTATCTTGCCTAGCTCACCATTCATTATAGAGTTCAGATTTCATATGTAGGCCATTACCAATAACCTTGTAGTCTATTCCTGGTGTGCTACCCCTTCCATACTACTCTGAGATCACCTTCCACCCTCCCTAGTCATTGATTGAGTCATTGAACTTTTATTTAAAGTTATCACCCCTATGATATATTTAAAAATTCCATATGACCATAGAGGAACAATCCATTCAAATCCCATGCTCCTAACTTGACCCATTTCCATCTATATATCATAGCTATCATGCCCAACACATCCAACTACTTGGTAATATGATACATGATTCAATGAAAACCTTCTCCCTGGCTAGACCACTTGACGGATTATGATATTTGAGACTATTAGAGTAGTGTACTGATTTCTTTACTAGTAATATTTAAATTCACTAATTCAAATACTTGCATTAGTGACCAAAAAACACTATCTATAATAGTCATTAGAGACTACCTTTCGACTGTAATTGGTGGCCATGGTTGGCCCGATGCTGAAGGTAATTAGCGACCGCCATAGGTGGTGTCTAAAGATACCATCTAGTATATCATTTTTGACCTATTGGTGGTCCTTAATCATTTAAAAAAAATGGGAGAGACCATAAGAAGTGGTTATTGAAGCTGAAAAATTTACTAATTAGTGATTTTAATAGACAACCGCTAACCTGAAATAATTTAAAAAAACAATGATAGCATGATAGCCTAAATCCAATAAAAACAAAAAAAGCTACAAAAAAATAGAAATACCAATAGTCCTAAAAAAATGAAAAACATACATCCTCAAAAATCCAGAAATCCAAACAGCTCCAAATCCTATAACGATCCAAACATATACAAATCCATTCCAGTATTCCATTTCGATAAACTTATAATAAGATACCAAAGAAACAACTAAACAAAGAAACTAAAAATTGATCATTGTTATTCAATTAATATATATATATATATATAGATAATAATCAAAAAAATTATATATTATTACCTATAGAAATCATCATAATGAAGAAATGAGTCCAAGGTAATCTGAAATATATTTTTACAACACTTATTGTTTAACTTGTGACTGTTAGAACTAGTATATCAATATTATTTTATACCGATCAATAAGATAAATTGTAATATCCAATACATGCACTGATGCTTCTTGCATTTTGTAAATTTCCTTAATATCATTTTCATAGGATTTCATGTCAATCAGAGCTCATTTGATCAGTGTTGACCCCTACAGACATGATTTTACCATTATTATAAAAATGATAATAGATGTAAAAATGAAATTTTAATTGTACCAATCAATCCAAACACCATATTTATGTGTAGTTTATTACAATGGATCAAATATTATTTAAGGAATGGTCTCCTAAATTTTCATGTAAATCAGAAGTCATTTGCATGTTTAGACCCCCTCATTGGAGATGTTTCATTTTAATAACTCAAAGAAATGCTACTCATTGTTTTTAATCATACACGGTGACATGAACATATGATGGATATGGAATTTATTCCTACATATCAAAAATGCCTCAATGATTATTCTAACAAGATCTCATGTCAAACCAAGTGCATTAGCTTGATATTGACATCTTTTAAGTGATTTTTCAATTAACTCCAAATCTGAGGGGAAAACAGAAATTTTGATTATACTGGTCAATTCAGGAATATAATCCATTTTTTGATGCTTACCATAGATTATAAAGGACATAAATATCATTTTCCAATGATTTCATGTCAATTCGATCTCGATTGGTCAGTTTTGACCCCTACACACATGATTTTTTTATTACTAAAAAATGATAATAGATGTGAAAATGAGATTTTAATTGTACCAATCAATCCACACATAGGATTGAATGTTTTTTGATTCGAATAGATCACATATTATTTGGGGAAGTTTCTCCTAAAATTTCATGTCAAAAATAATTCCTTTGTTCATTTTGACCCCCTCACAAGAGATGTGTCAATTTAATAACACTAAGTAACGTTACACATTGTTTTTAATAATACTGGGTGACACGACGGTCTGATGGATGCACCATTGATTCCTACAGATCCGTTATTCCAAGATGATGTTTTTCCCATGATTTCATGTCATCAAAAGTGCATTAGGTTGGTATTGACATCTTTTATGTGATTTATCACATAACACGAAATCTGAGTGGCAAACACAACTTTTGATCATACCGAGAAATTTATGTATTCGATCCATATACCTATGCTTCTTACAGATTATATATGACCTATATATAATTTTCATAATATTTCATGTCATCCATAGCTCGTTTGGTTGGTTTTTACCCCTACACACTAAATTTTCCCATTATTACAAAAATGATAATAGATTTGAAAATGAACTTTTAATAGTATCAATCAATATGCGCATCATATTGGCGTGTGGTTGATTCAAAATGATTATATATGATTTTAAGAATTTTCTCCAAACATTTAACATCAATTAGATGTCAGTTGTGCATTTTGACCACCTTATGGAAGATGTTCCATTTTAATAAAACTATGTAATGTTACACATATTTTTAATGACACCAGGAAACACGAGCAACTAATGGAGGAAAAATTGATTCCAACAGATCCAAAATGAATCAATGATTATTGTTCCATGATTTCGTGTCACCCCAAGTCCATTAGTTTGATGTTGACATCTTTTACGAGATTCATCACTTAACTCCAAATGTTAGGTGAAAACACCACTTTTGACCATACCAAGAACTTTAGGTATCTAATTCTTGTACCGATGCATACTATAGATTATAATTGACTTAAATATAATTTTTATAACATTTAATGACAATCAGAGCTCATTTGGTTGATTTTGACCCCTAGAAACTTGATTTTACCATTATTACCAAAATGATAATAGTTGTGAAAATGAACTTTTAATTTTACTGATCAATCCACACATTGGATGGATAAAATATTGATTAAAAGATATCACATATGATTTTGGGAATGTTCTCCTAAAATTTCGTGTTAATCAGAATCTGTTTAGGTGTTTTGACAACCACAAGGGAGATGTGTCATTTTAATAACTCTATGCAATGTTACGGATTGTTTTTAATCCTAATGGGATACATGATCTTCCAATGGATACATCAGTGATTCATATAGTTCCAAAATTTCAAAAGGATTGTTCTACGAAGATTTCATGTCAACCCAAATGCATTAGGGTGATATTAACATCTTTTATGTGATTGATCACTTAACTCCAAATATGAGGGGAAAATGCCACTGAAATCCCAATTGATCATTTTGAGTGAATTTTTAAATAAAATGAAGGCCTAAAGTGAAAGATAATTATATGACTATTGTGATGCTATTGAAAGAATGGAATTATTGGAAAATTTATTATGATCTTAAAATCCCCATGGAAATGCATTTATGATAGTCGAAAAAACCATGGCTAGTATAAAATAGCATTAAAAATATTGTAACACTGTACCAGAGGCTATGGCTTGGTCCTATTGAATGTGTATGTTGTAGATAATGCTACAATATAAGAAGAATGAATGGATGATTATTTCAAGGTTGTAAATATCCCAGACAACGCAAGTGGTTGATGAACATAGGAACATAAGGAGAAGAAGAATGTTGAAAAACTATAGATTGAGTGAGGAGGATATAATGGATACACATTAATTTGTGAAAAATGGTTAAAAATATTTTTTTGGAATTTTCACTTGATTATAGAGATGTGGTCATTGTGTAATTTATGTTATCTAATTTCTAACCTTTTTTATGCATCACAGGTGACACTCTATTGAAATTGAAAACTAAAAAAATCTCTTACTGATTATTTTCCCATGTTTTCTCATCAGAATAAATGTATTTTCTAGTTTTGAATCCCTACATGGTCAAATTTCAATTCAATGAAAATATAATTTTCATTTGAGACTTAACTAAAAATAAAAAGAAAAAATGATATAGTCAATTTGAGCAAGAAACTATAAAAACAATGCTAACACACCTCTTGAATCTGATGCATCATGCGAGGCCATGGTTTCTATCTCTATCCAATGAGGTAGGGGGATAAAAAAAATAAAAATTATGAAGATATTAATAAAAATGTAATAAATAGTAAATCAATAAATTCAGTGTAAATCTCCATAATAGAATCCACTGCACCATTACCCCAACACACATATTCCCACAGTGCTCTAACTTAAACCAACAATAGAAAATTTACCTCCTTAGAAGAATGCATCTGTGCCTCCAAATCTATCACCTGCTATGTAATCTCTGTAATAAAAAGAGACACATCCTCTATGCATGAATCTAAAAAATGAGGAATCCAAATTCCTTAGGTCAAAATATACCCATGTCCATCACTACCAATAATGCGATGGAATATCTCATCCATTCATATGGAAAGTTGTCACCAGTCCTCTCGAAGCTATGCTAACTCAGCTTCAAATTGAGCCTTTGTAACATTTAAATTTAAATATATGTTTATATACATATGCATGTAATTATTGGTAATTATTTCAAGAACATTCCTTAATATTTGAAACCTCTAGATGAATTCGATCACAATTCATAATCCACACTGACATTTTATCAGTGGGTGCACCTTGCTCCTTTAACTGTATATTAATAAGATATAAATATAGAACATAAATCCATACTAAATAATAAATTAAAAAATATAATAATAAATAAATCATGTAAAATATGGGACAAGTGATGATTCCCAAGCTTGTGAGTTGGTCTCTACATCACACGATTCCAAAAATGAGGTGTTGACACTTCCTACATTCAATTAATTCAAATTTAAAACATGTAAAATGATACACATTCTTCGAAAAATATAAAGAGAAATAAATTGACTAACCAAAGAAGCCTTAATAGCAAAATATGTAACTAACTCATGCCATTGATATGGGAGAACGACTCTTAGGACTCTTTCCAGAAGGTCTACAACACCCACATTTGGTACCTAGTGCTCCCTCATGACTCTCCCTTCATTATATTTCGACATTTTAAGGCATTTTTCCATACAACCTAGCTGAAAAACAATGTTTCAAACTTTCATATTATTCTATGTAAGAAAAAAATCACACATGTTAATTTTTAAACATAGGTATGAAACTAAAATGGTCCTCTTACCTAAACTTCCCTTCATAGACGATCTAATGTATCCTGATAGAATAAAGCCCAATCACATGTGGTAAATGAAAATAATTTTGGGTCATGTATGATATGGACTAGATGAAAAATAAATTCATGGGAAATCACTCCCACGGGATGGTATCTCTCGCCAAATGAAACATCTAGTGTCATGTCATAATTCTATAATGAAATACCAAGACTAGGGCCTCTCTTATGAGAGGAAGAAGTGGACGAGTCTGATTATATTGAAAACAATTTCATACACAATAAAACTGATGTTAATATATATATCATTAATGTTTAATTAGAAAAATAATCACAATTACATTCATACATACCTTGACCTTGAGATATAGGTGGCTATGTTGACTGATGTCGATCTAGTGCTTGTTCCCCTGACATTCCTGCAGATATAGAAAACATTGGTAATGAAAGGACTCATTTCCTATTATAGTCCCTATCTATATTGACCAATATAAGAATCTAAAATAAAATATGACCAAAATACTCTATCCTAATAATATCAAAGCCGACTATTTCGTATTTAAATATAGGTAATCCCTTTGGTGAATGGTAGTGACTCATATAATAGTAAAAAGAATAATAGAGTGAGATAATCTATTTTTTACTTTTTATTTAAGAAATTTCAAATAAACCATTCTATTGAAAATTATAAAAATAGATTAATTTATTTTGTAATATTAATAGAAGATATCATTTTTAATCAATTAAAAATATTTAAAAAGTTCATAAAAAGTTAAATAATATTAGAAAATGATTTAAACTAAAGATGGGGAAAAAATCATACATTTAATTGAACATAGAAATAGAATATTTCTCCTTCAATGTTCTCTCCAATCCAATGAATATATTCTTTATGTTGAACTACAGTATGTTGATCAAGATGTTTTGTAACAAAGGAAATGGTCTCAGGTTTAT
This sequence comes from Viscum album, assembly GCA_963277665.1. Lineage (NCBI taxonomy): Eukaryota > Viridiplantae > Streptophyta > Magnoliopsida > Santalales > Viscaceae > Viscum > Viscum album. The sequence continues at coordinate 1,437,394,872 of OY728123.1, read as the reverse complement.
CTCATTCAATTAAAAACACTCTTCACTAGGATATTTTCCTAGTAACTTGACAATTTAGATTCGATGAAAATGTAATTAAGAAAACATGTTCTTCTTGTGATGTCAAAATAAAAGGTTAATTACTAACCCATTCATTCATGTATAACATATTGTTAAAATTCACCAATGTATACTAAAATTGATTGACTTTACATCCATGGACTGGATCTACCCCATTACAGTTTAATAACATGTATTTCCATTCATGTACATATACAACATCAATGATGTATTTCCGTTGACCATAGTAAAAAACTTGAATCAATTTTTGGACAAATGATGCCATTGTTTTGTGTTTCTCCTTTATCATCAACATCGTTAATGTGAAATCTAAATCCATTATCATCTATAGCTTTATAACAATGAGCCATTATAGATGTACCCTCAACTAGTTAGTTAAATCCTTCAGTTAGTGTAGGTTCCCCTAACTCCCCTTGGTTATGAACCTATATAATTCACAGAATTAAATAATAACTTATACATAAAAAAAATATTATTTTACAAAAATCATAATGAAATTTAATTTATAAGTAAAAAATCCTTGATATAATCATGAAATAACGCATAATGATACTGTTGAATTTGACACTCACTCACACGATATGTCTCTTCTTTTATTTCATTAATTTTTTTCATGGTAATGATAACACAGTCTTAATAGTTCAAATTTATAAATGAAAACAGAACATATAAATGTTAAACAATAAAAGTAATAAGTCACTTACTACATTAATGGTTCAACTGACAGAGTATTGAACAAGATATATCGATGGGCTTGTATGCACTCGATATTGTCCATATCAAATATAGTTCCTTCTACAACTAGACCCTCATGAATCTAGGAAGGACTATCTAATTTTTTTCAATGTCAATAAGATATTATACCAATAAATCATACACTCATCTATCAAATCACCATTGGCTATTGATTCTTCAAGACACTCACTTTTCCATACAAATGGTTTCAATGTATTCAGATACCAATCAATTTGATACTTCCACTTGAATTAAACTATACCAATATCCATTACAACATCGGTTAAGTCCACTATCAAGCAAACCATTCCAATGAAAAATGAATGGGGAAGTAGTTTCTCAATGTGAAAAGTGTAAGTAAAATTATGTCCTGAAATTTTTTTAAATCACGCATTATTATATTTTCTAAACAACGATCTCTAAAAAAATCACTCATATCAAGCAATGGTTGAACAAAATTGTGTGATAAATAATCAAAAATTATTATTGGAATTAACCGATGAAGTAGTTTGTGATTTTAATGAATTTTCAACCCTTTTAATTTCATGCTCGTTAGATTCACACACATTGAAATATTAGTAAAGAAACCATCACGCACCATGGTCTTATTCCAAAAGAAAATAAATGTCTCCTTCTCTTTTTTAGTCATTATATACTGTGCAACATGAATATAGTGCCTTATTTCTCTTAGCCAACTATAAATGAAATTCTTTCTGTAAACCCACTTCTTAAAAATCACGTCGTACATTAACATTGTCCTTTTATTTTCCATTGAAACCTAAAATGGCCCACAATATATTATCACAAATATTTTTTTTTCAATATGTATGACATGTATATTATGCCTTATCATGTTAGTTTCTCAATAAGGGAGATTGAAAAAAATACTTTTTTTTCAATTGTGTCTATGCTATCTACCCACATCATTAATATTAGGTAATAAATTAGCCAACAAATCCTAAAATTCATATTCCATGTGGATGTATTATTCTTCAATCTATGATAATATTTCTACTCCCTTCAAGATCTTTGGGACAGGGTTGAAATCTTGACAAATATCAAGTTTCACTCTATTCTTTCTGAACCTGTTCTAAGGAGGGAAGAAACGTCCATGACCCATGTATGCCCATTTTTTTGAAATTTTTAAGCAATACATAATTTTTAATTTTATTGAAACAAGGGAAAGAAAATTTCCCTTTCATACTCTAGCCTGATAAATTTTCATAAGTCGGGAAGTCATTGATTGTCCACAATAAATCAGCTTGCAGTTTGAACATTTCATTTGTTTCACAATCATAAGTCATCACAACATCACCCTAAAATTCATTCAACTAATAAATTAATGGCTAAAGGTAAACATAAATATTATACCCCAGACTTCTAGCACCATCAATATGATTGAAATGTATTATAAATTGTGGCTTCATACAAATACATTGAGGAAGATTATATAGAAACAACACCACATGCCATGTGTTATGAGTTTCCCCAACCGTAGACCTAAATGGATTGAAACCATCACCTTCCAATATCAATCAGACATTATGACCATATTTAGTAATTTCAGGGTGTCTATGACCAAGATACTTCCATACATGAGAGCCTTTCATGTGGGATAACATATTCATTTTCTTATTTTTTCCATATTCAATATCATTAAGTTAGAAACATTAGAAGACATGAGAAATATTTTTAACATTGGATTTAGGGGAGACTAAAACCTTTTATTTATGATAATTTGTTTTCCCTATTTCACAGTCTAGCATTGATGAGTCAGACTTCCCCCATTACCATTCCACCTAGAAGCGCCACACACCGTAAAATTATCCAAATGAATATTTCCCCTTCTAAATAGCATACATATATTTTCACATGAATCTATGTTATCATAAGTAAAAAATAAGTTATATGTATGCTTAGGATGTTGGTAATACAACTCAGGATTCTTATCATCGATTAGAAGTACAATTTTTAATAACACGAGCAGAAAGTCGAATGATGTGTCTTCCCATTGATTCAATGTCTTAAAATAAAACAACTCCATGATAAACGAAAATTTTCAATAAGTAGTACAACCAAAATATAATTTATTTATTGAATCATCATTTATTTCATAAAACATCAATGAATCATGATCTTCACTAGAGCATAGATTTATCTCAGTTGTCTCAAAATTATGGATGTCAATGCCTTCAAGATCTAACCCACACACTGTTTCAAAAAACATTTCATGAATCCAATCATTCATCCTCATATAAAAATCCATATTAAATTTTTTTTATTTTTAAAACAATTATATTATTCCCCATGATGAGTCCAAATAGTATAAATTTTCAAAAATCCATTCAAGCATAGGTGCTTTCTCATGGTATATTATGAGAATTGAAATCTATTTCAACATTTTCTACATGTAAAACCTATATATTCACTTTTAAATCCTCTAGTGAAATAATTAAACTACATAATTTCTTGGAAATATTATCTAGACATTCTATTTTGAATATCCACCCAAATGTTATCCATATTAATATCTATATAATAAGTAGCAGCATTTACACAAGACATCATATTACAAGAATTTTTAGAATTACATATCACAAAATATATTTAAAATAAATACTGACCTATTTCATGTGAAATTCAATTCATATTGATCCAAAATAAGAAAAAAAATTCACAAGTGACATGGTCATCACATTTTAAGGATATTTAATTATTTATAAAGATTTGTTTTTAAAGTATTAATTTTCACATGATCGAAAAACTCATTTATAAGAAATTTTCAAAAACCTGTAAATAGAAATAATAATATTTATAGGATGGTTAAAGATATAAATAACATGAAACATTAAAATATCATGCAATATAAATGAATATAATTATGAATATGGAAAAATGAAAGTGGGCATTTAGGGATTGTAGGGTTAGAGTGTTGACAGCTGTGTTGTGGGACAATTTGTAATCAAAAATAAAACAAAGGTATTGGTTATAATTTATATTTATTAAATCTCAAAATATTAAATCTAAAAACTATTAACAAAATCATAAATACAAATAACATTCATATAGAATAAATCCAATAGTGTGAAATTAGAGATTACCTGATGAATCCAGAAAGGATGGAGTCTGAGGTCGGGTGAGACCCAAAGGAGGGGTGGTTGTGAGTGCAGATGGGCAACACAGATCATTGGATGTGGGTACAGTCATGGTCGAGGTGTGATCAGAGGGGAAGGGGGTGGAGCCTCCGGAGTAAGAGCACGATGAGAGAGATGCAAGCAGAGCCGGAGGAGGAGGGTGTGATGAAGGAGACGAAATCCAAGCCGGAGAAGGATGAGTGTGTGATGAGGGATATAGAACTGGTGGTTCTAGGGTTTTATACAAGTGGGAGGGGTGGGGGGTGAAAGGGCTCAAGAGGGAGCCAGAGAGAGGGGCAGAAAGGGAGAGTAATGGAAGCAGGTGAGTGAAACAAGGGCTGGAGGCCGGTACAATGAGGGAACATTGGCAGGGTTAGGGTTTTTTGTGGGTGGGGGTGTGTGAGGGAGATGGGGGGGGGATAAATTGGGGTTTTCATAAGGTTTTTGTCCAAAATTGGAGGCCCTTATTACTTACGAATAGCATCCACCAATGGAAGATGCCCATTTTAATGGGAAAAAACCTATATCTCTAGTAGTGATTTGGCTTGATGGTGGAAAACCATCCACTGTTGTTAAATAAGAGTGAAAAATCTATACTTGAAAACACATATCCATTATCCTAATACATCTTCACAAAAAAATCCAATTCAATAATAATGATTCTCTAATGTCCCCACTCAATGAAAATTGAATTTCACCCCCAATATAGCTTGATTTTAATATCACTATAGGGAAGATTGGGTAGTTGACCAGAAGAGACTAAGGCCAATACATGTAATCAATTGAATTTTAGAGCACCATTCATGTAGATATAGGTCAATATAGTAAAAACATGATCTTGTATGATCACTAACCCAATATCCAACCCAGTTAATGATAAGACCATCTAAAGTTATCCTAGACCACCAATCAAATAGAATCAATATTGCAGTATGATAATCTTCCATGAGAAACCACTCAAGAACTTGAACAAACTATTACCTCCAATTTTATTTGAAAATAAATGGATATTCATGCTCAATGAGTGAAAAAAGGAGGGATGATCTCAAGTAGTATTAGAAGTGGTGATACTATCAGGGGAATGCCTTTGGGTAAGAAGATCCTTAAAAACTAAATCCCATATATCTCAACTCCCAATAGCGTGATGCGAATGAACATAAAAAATGATAGATACCACCTATAGATTAGGTTAATAGTTATAGTAAAAGAAAAATGGAACTAGAATTAGGGAATTGAAAGATAATGTGAAAGTAAAATTGACCAATATGTGATGGTAAAAACGTTGCTGCACATTAATTCTCTTACCTATTATATTACCATCGACTGATACATACATGAAATCATAAACCATATATAAACCAATTTCACTATATTAGGTAATATGGTTCCCCCTTTTTAGTTACAAATTAATGATCCAATACTACTATTGAATGAGATACCAGAAAGAGTAGTGTTGGATTTTATAATGGGAGATACTTGTTTCCAAAGCTCAGTGGAATTGGCAGGTGAATGGAAAACTTCTCCAATGGGATAACTGATCCCATAGAGATTCACTATTCAATTCCTCTCTTACACTACTATTTTAAAATGGTTTTTAATGAATATTCCAAATATAATAATAAATTGAACAACATTTTTTATCCAATGAATTAATGTTTATAACTATTTAATAATTATATTTTTCTTTTTTCAGTGTTGAAATTGTAGGAGGATGTGAATGCAAAACTGGGTGGGATTAATTTATCTTGAAGCTCATGAATCCAAATTCATCCATTTTGAGTCCCAAAATAGGCCCACAATGAGAAGAAATATTGGGTGGGCCAAACTTGACCACCCTTCTGTATTTGGTCCATAACTCAGGCCTTAGAACTCCAATTGAGCTGATTTGTCCTCCATTGGACAACTTACTCAATGATCCAATTTTTGGTCAAATATTAAGTCATTGTCAAGCGTTTTGGTCTGTAAAACATCTATACAAAGGTGGAATAATTATTCCTTGAATATTCACTTAGTCCATTAGACACTGGACAATATTTTGTTGAATATTTGATGTAATTGTCAATAAAATAACTCCTAACCCCTCATTCTCCCAATTGGAATGACTAGGGGTAAAGGTGAGTAAAACAGTAGAGCTATTTTTACTAATTGTAGTTATCTTCTTCTTCATGTACTTCAAAACATATTAGTGATCAATTTGGTTGGGATGTATTTTATTGTAATCCCAACATACACACTTGTAATCTTCATAAAGTAATTGAGTTTTCAGTTTTTTTCCAATTTTTCATCATTTATATCTTCTTAATTTGTGTTATTTTTGTTATGATCAAACAAAAATCAATGGAACAATAATCTTCATGCTTTCATGCATAACCCAGATATTTTGATAATTTTAGTGCGGTTGACTTCCCTTTCATGAGTGTAATAATGGATTTTGTCCGTTGATAAATTATTGGAGCTCAAAACCATTAATATGAATAATATTACCTTGTTTAATATTTTTTAATTGGCATAAATGTGTTCATCTGATCAAGTTGTTGACATGATGCAGTGATTGAGTTCAGTTTTTTCATCGATTCATGTTTGGTGAATCAGAGCAATCGTCTATAATCAATATTGTTGGTCAATAAAATACTAGATGGAAACATGTCAATAAATATAAAAACATAGTGGTTTCAATTTTTATAAATCAAGGAATCAATAATCCTTATAATTCCCTTGAGATTGATGACAGATTGAGCATCAATGCACACTTACCCGATTTGATCATGATTTCTCCATCTTGTTCATCTCACATAGTAGTATAGTTTATATTTATGTTTTAAAATAAAAAACCCCTCATTTTATAAATCCACATTCCTCTTATATTTTGATCATGAAAACCTTATTTTTGAATTAATTGTCTAAGGCTCCATCGAGAGACGACATAGGGTTGCTGCTATACTTCATAAATTCTAGTAAAAAATAAGCATCTAATTTGGTGTATTCAACAATGCGATCAAATTTTGGCACCATTCTCAGGTTTCCAATATCATGTTTTTCCTTTTTCCATTTTTTAATCCTTTAAATATTCTCCCAATTTTATATATTTGTTTTTGATTTGGTTTTTATTTTTTTTGTTTTTGTGTCTTCTTCTTATCTCTCTCAGTCTTCACATATCTCTCTAGAATTATATAGTGAAACTTTATATTTTACTTTATCCATCAAAACGTTATAATTTATATTATTTTATCCATCCTCAAGAATAAAAAACACAAAAAAAAACAAAATTATAAACTTATTTGCATGACCCGATCAGAAAAACAATTGTTTTTTTCAAATAGACCCTAAAATTGAAAAGACACTTTGCTCAAAAATTACATCATCCAAAGTAGGTCAATCTAGTAACATAGAGGAAACCATTTCTGAAAATAAAGTTGTCTTACGACAATAAAAAAATTGAACCAAATAAAACCCCATAAATCTTGGATACAAATAACCAAACATTTAAAGAACATACCACCCCGTATGTGGAGTACCAACATGCGTACGTCTAATATCCTAAGGAAGCAGCCAAATTTGAGCTGAGATTTGGCCTCATCCACCTACTTCCCAAATTTCATGGTCTTTCGAGTGAGGAACCTCACAAACCACTCAAATAGTTTCATATAGTATGCTCCACCATGAAACCCCAAAATGTGTCTGAGGACCTAATTAAGTTTACGGCCTTTCCTTTCCCCTTGATGGTGTATATAAAGACTAGAAATACTATCTTCCTAACACAATTGGGTGATAGAATGACCTAAAAAGACACTTTTTATATATATTCTTCCCTACCACCTGAACTGCAACAATTTGGAATGAAATTTATGGTATTAGACAATCACAAGGAGAGGCCTTTCATGAATACTGAGAGTGTTTCAAAAGACATTTCTCAAACATCCCCCACCACCAGATTAGTTAAAAAATGTTAATCCAATACTTCTATGAAGGAATTATCCCCATCTATCTTGGAATGATTTATACTGCATCCGGTGGTGCCCTAGTTGATATAACTCCTTCTCCTTCTTGTGACTTAATTGCCAATATATCTCAAAATGAATAATAATTTGGTACACGAACTATTGCACAAACCCAAGTAGTAAATGAGGAAATTCAATCATACCTATAAAAAAAGGTATATAATAAACTTTATTAAATGCATACCCTTCTAAGAAAACTATCACAAGGAAAAGGCAAATCACACTCTTCTTCAGTTCCATTACATTGTGTTATTTTTTATGATAATACTAATTTTTCAGACTAGTGCCCCCAACTTTAAGATTCACCTCAGTCTTGTGCAGCCGTGTTCCTAGGGAATCCATTCCGACAAGCACCCCATAAAGAAGGAACCATTTAGTCCAAATCCAAACCCTAGTGGAATGCAATACCCCAGTGCTGATAAGGAGGAAACTCAAGATACCCCAAGAAGAGTTGGTATCAACAAGGCCAAGGTATGAAACTTTATTATCCTTCACATTCTCAAAAAAATCCTACTCCTCCTCCCCAATATAAACCAAGTGTTGAGAATATGGTGAAGAAAATGGAAATCCAAAACCTCCAGTTCCAACAGACCACACAATCGTCTATTCAATACATATGAACTCATGTAAGATAATTGGAAAACAACATTGGTGAGATAAAGATGCATGGTTCTGGAAAATTACCTTCCCAACCGATTTCCAATCCAAAAGAAAAGAGGTAATGTTTATTCAATAACACTACATTGTGGTATGGATGTTTCAACATCCAATGATTATATCCAAAATGTATGCCCCCCTATTAAAAACACTCCTTATCCACCCATAAAAGCTTCCAATGAAGAAAGAAATGGATAATAAAATTATTATCAATGATTCAAATGAACAATCCATTCCTCTTACATTCCCCCAATGATTCTCTATATCTAAGAAGAATTTTGAAAACGATATTGATAAAGAATTGATGGATACATTTTAAAAATTTCATGTTAACATTCCTTTATTGGATTCAGTTAATAAAAACCCTCGATATGCCAAATTTCATAAATATATTTTCACCCATAGAAGGAGGTTGAAGGGGAATGAGATATTCAACTTGGGAAAGAATGTCTCGGCCTAGATTCAACAAGAAATGAAAATCAAATGCATGGATATGGGCACATTCACATACGTTATACCATAGGGGAGAAATTATTTTTAGATACCATGTTAGATTTAGGTGCTTCAATTAATGTAATTACACACTACATGTATTCTTGTCTATAAGTTGGAAAGCTTCAACTGATAGGCATTGTTTTGAAACTTTCCAACCGGATTACTACACATCCCACTGGAGTGATTTAGAATTTCATTGTAAGAGTGAAGAATATCATCTTCCCCAATGACTTCTACATTCTTAAGATAGAAGATACCGAATACCAAGGAAATTATCCTTTCATACATGGGACTTCATTCCTTTAAATAGAAAAGTCTGTCATTAATATTCACAATGGTACGTTGTCCATGGAGTTCGGTGGAGAAATTTTATGTTTTAAAATCAGTGATGTAATGAAACACCCCATTTAAGAGAAATACACTCTTTTTAAATATTCAATGGATGTGCTCTCTGAAAACACACACACATAAAACTCTCTCCTCAACCCATAATCTGACTCATTTTCATTTTATTATCTCTTGGATGATTTGATTTTTGATTCTTTTTTTGAGTGTTGGGTGGGTTCAGAAAAATATAATTTTTGTGCTATAATGGATGAGAGTTTTCATTCGGAGGTGCCCAAGACCATAAACAATTCTTCAAATCTCATTTCCATAGATTCTCTTTCCTTAGGGAATAAACATGAGGTGATATATAGTTTCATGGACCTCTCTCCCCCCAAACCCCCTCCCTCAATCAAAAAATGAACGATGTTTGAACTTAAATCACTTCCTTAAAATTTAAAATATTCATATGTTGATGGTATAGACCAATTTCTAGTTATTATTTATAATAACCTCTCCCCACAATAGTAATATAAACTGTTTTACCTTTTGAGAGAGTGTAAAAAGGTGATAGGATGGACATAGGATGATATTCCTAGGATTAGACCATCTATTTTAAGCACCATAAACTCTTAGATGATGTTGATAATCATGTAATACAATATCAATAATGGTTGAATCCCACAATCCTTGAAGTGGTAACATTGAATGTTAGTAAATTACTTACTGCTGGGATGATTTATCCTATATCTGATAGTAAATGGGTTAGTCCAATACAAATTGTGCCTAAAAAAACTGGGAAAACAGTTGTGTCAAATGAATTAAATGAGTTAGTTTCAACACATGTTCAAAATAGTTGGCATGTCTATATTTATTGCCATCGACTGAATCAAGCCATGTAGAAGGAACACTTTCATCTACCTTTAACAGACCAAATGTTAGAACGATTGGCTGGTAAGTCCCATTATTGTTTCTTTGATGGCTATTAGGGTTATTTCATAATCCATATAGCCCATGAAGATCAATAATATACTATATTTACCTGTCCATTCAACACATTTGAATATATAATAATGCCTTTCGGTTGATGTAATACTCTTTTTACTTTTCAGCGATGTATGTTAAGAATTTTTTCTGAGTACCTTGAGAATTGTATGAAAGTATTTACAGATGAATTCACGATTTATGGATCTTCTTTTGATGAATGTTTGGAACACCTCTGTTCTGTCCTCCACTGCCGAATTGAAAAAGATCTCGTATTAAATCATGAGAAATTCCATTTCATTGTTAAGAAGGGGATAGTTCATGGGCATGTTATTTCATATGAGGTAATTAAAGTGAATAAATCAAAAATTGAATTAATTTCAACACTTCCATATCAAAAAGGTTTTTGTGAGGTGCGATAATTCTTGTGTAATGCTGGTTTTTACCACTGATTCAATAAAGACTTTAATAATATTGCACTTCCCCTATCTCAATTATTGCAAAAGGATTCTGAATTAGTTTTTGATAAAAGTTGTGAGGATGCTTCCAATTCACTAAAAAGGAGTTTCACATCACCTCCCATCACCCAACTACCAAGGTGGGATCTCCCCTTCAAACTTATGTGTACTTCTTCTAACATTTCATTTTGGACTATTTTATCACAAAGGGTTGAGAAGGCTCCTCATTTTATTATGTATCCCTCATGTACCCTTGACCCTTCCATGGTAAACTACACAAACAAAGAAAAATAACTCCATTGTATTATGTTTTCCTTGGAATATTTTTTCATATTCTCTTGGGTCAAAAGTCATTGTGTTTTTCGACCATTATTCCCTTCAATTTCCCCTAGCAAAACCTAAAGCTAAGCCTCAGCTCATTTGATGGATGCTCCTCCCCAAGAGTTTGAACTTGAGATTAGAGATAAGAGGGATGTGAAAAATGTTGTAGATGACCAAATTAGTATGATTTATCCACCACTGGACCACCTTGTTGACTCATCCCGCCCCATTGGAGAATTATTTCCTCTTGAGAACCATTGTGATGTTGTGAACCTTTCCCCATTGTATGTGGACATTGTGAATTTTATAGCAACAAATATGGTCCCCACTGATTTCATCACTTCCGAATCCCAAAGACTTAAACATGATTCTCAGGGGTACATTTTTAATGGACTATATTTGTGGAGAATTTGTGGGGACCATGTAGTCCGTTGTTGTGTCCTTGACCATGAGTTCACCTCTGTTTTTACCTTCTACCACACATTGGCTTGTGGGGGCCATATTGTCTTTCAACATACTTCTCAAAAGGTACTTGACTCAGGAATTTATTTTCCAACATTATATATGGATGACTATAATTTTTTCAAGTCATGTAGTCATTATAAATTCATTGGAATATCTTCAAGAGGAATGAAATTCCCCAACATCCCATGTTATTCTATGAAATATTTAATTCAGGGGGCATTGACTTTATGAGGCCTTTTACAATATAATTGGTATTAATGAACATATTGTTAGCTGTTTTCTACATGTCTAAATGGGTTGAAACAATGTCTACTAGGACTGATGAATCTCAATTTTTTTTTGATTTTGTAAGGTCTCATATTTTCAGAAGGATTAGTTTTTCAAGATTCACCATTAGTGGTCAGGGTTCACATTTTTTCAATAGAAACATGGGAAATATTATTCATAAGTATGTGGTTGATATTAAAGTCTCCACTACATATCACCCCCAAACTAACAAGAAAATAGAAATCTCAAATCATGAAGTAATGCGAATCTTGGATAAAATGGTACAACCCAACAAGAATGACTGGATATTGTTCATGGATGATGCACTTTGGGCATACTGTATAGATTTTAAAACCCCAATAATATTTTCACCATTTTGTATTGTGATTGGAAAGGTTTGTTACCTCCCGGTGGAGGTAAACACCTTGTATATTGGGATTTTAAACAATGTAATATGAATCTTTCTGATGCAGGTGAGTATAAGAAGCTGTATATTATAGAGATTGAAGAAACTCAATGTGATGCATATGAGAAATCTAGAATATATAAAGAGAAGACAAATGCTATCCAAGATATAATGATTCATATACAAAAGTTCCATATTGGTGAGAAGGTCCTCATGTACAATTCCAAGCTAAATCTCTACCTAGGTTAACATCATTTTCGATGGTTTGTACCTTATACGGTTACTAATGTTTACCCTTTTGATGAAATAAATATTTTTTATGAGAAGAGTTGGAAAAGTCTTACCATAAATGGTAAACAACTTAAACATTTATATAAGGATTTTCCAAATAATTTGGTGGTGTAAATCCACATTCTAGAAGTAACATACTTCTAAAATACCCAATGTTTTATCCTTCTTTCTCACATTCTCAATTATTACAGTGAGGGAACTTCACATTCTAGGTGTGTGAGGGGGTGGATACATTTTTGAGTTCATTATGATTTGCATTTTCTTTATTCTTTCTTATCTTTTTCTCCTAATTAGTGGTATTTTCTATTTTCCCCATCCTGTTGAGTTCATTAGGATTTTCATTTTCTTTATTATTTCTTCTCTCTTTATTCTTCTTTATAGTATTTTTAATCACCCCTTATGGTCACCAAATCATGGAAGTTACTAAAAATGCATGTCCAAAATTTTTATTCCATGTTGTTTTAATATTTGATGAAAACATGAATATTTTATGGAATGAGTATTTGTATAAATTTAATATCAGGGAGTGTTTTTTATTAAATTGGTTTTCTGTCAATGATATAAATGGTTGTATCTCTGTGAAACATTGAGATGATTGATACCCCTTTTGTGAGTATCTTTTGGGATAACCGTGTCACTGATATCTCCACAATTGTTTTTCAAAAAACCAAAAGTATTAATATGTCTTACTTAATAGAAGGTAAATATATGTCGGGTTAATATTTTTCATCTTAAAATGATATTTCCATATGATCATTCCTTATCTGATCTTTTTCATTACTGAACACGATTACCCTATGCATGGGTACCTGATATCCGACTATTGTAAGACCTTAAAAAATGGGATGTTTCTTAGAAATGACCAAAACCACTCCTCCTAAACCTTCTATATTGTTATATCTATTACAATTATTTTTGTGAGTAGATCAAATAAGGGTTTAGATTTTAGTATGAGATTTTTTCCAAATGAAACTTCTACAAAAACAAAAATAATAAACTTGGGGAGTGATGAAATGTGAAACATATAGATCTATCTTGGTCAGGAGTATATGGTTTGACTTCTTGGAAATCTTAAGATAGTGGGTCTTGAAATATTATTGCAAAGGATATAGGGAAGGTTCGGTGGACAAAATCATTTAGGCTGAAAAAATGTTAAAATAACCAATATTTTTTTGGATAATAATTTGAAAGAATATCTTGGAATGGTTTTCAAAAACACATGTGGATTGTTATTTTCATTGTTGAATTTTGAATTCCTCTTTCAATTTGGTATCATGAATTTCTTTTAATTTCATTGTGATATAATTTTTGAGACAACCTTTTCCATTTCACTAGGAATACCTCGTTGGTGTAGTTTGTGGTTTGATGACACTACATTAATGAAAAAAAATTCTCGAATGTTAAATATTCATGATGTTGGGAATATATACATGCTTCATATTTTTGGATATGTGACTTTTACCAAGTGTCAAAATGTTTAGGTGTGGGGGTGTTATAGTATAGCTATTCACTATTCAATTCCACCCTTACACCGTTGTTTTAAACTGGTTTTATAATGAATACTTCGAATATAATAATAAATTTCACTTCATGTTTTATTCAATTAATTAATTTTTACCACTATTTGATTGGTAAATTTACTTTTTTGTTGTTTACAATGTAGGAAGAGGTGACTTGGAGAGCATGTTAGGGAATTTAGAGAAAATGGGCTAAACCGCATGAGAGCCCAAGCATGCATCTGGACATAAATATGTCCCTTGGATAATATGTGCATAATATATGGACAACAATGGGTTTATGAATGAAAAACAGTGTGGGATAAATTTATCTAGAAGATCATGGAGCCCAATTCATCCATTTGGGGGCCCAAAATAGGCCCAGAATGTGAAGAAATTATGGGCACACCAAATTGGAACACCCTTCTATATTTGCGACATAACTCGGGCCTTACAACTCCTATTGGGTTGATTCAACCTCCATTGAATAGATAACTAAATGGTACACCTATCAACCGAATTTTAAGGAATTTGAATGAGTTTTGGTTGGTCAAATAGCTAGATAAAAAAGTAGGAAGAAGCCTTCCATCAATAATAACCTAGTCCCTTAGATACTTGACCACATTTTGTGGAATATTTGATCTAATTGTCTATAAGATCATTAATATCCAGCAATTATAAGCCGATGAAGGATATCAAAATCACCAACTGAGTTGTCACAATGATCCTTCTGAAGAGAGTCAGCATCATTTATAGAAATGAGAATACACATTTTACCTACATTAAGACTAAAAGAGCAGTTATTATGAATAAAATTATTTCTATCATACCAGATCACATGCATGAGCTCAGCGACCGCAGCCAGAAAAAGATTCCTGACTTGCTTATAAGAATCTGAAATCACACAAAATGAAGATGAGAGCAAATAGAATCAATAAGAGACCATCTGCAACCAAAAATGTCATAAATGTAATTCCAAAGAGCAGCAGTTGTAGCACAAGATAAGAACAAATGGTTAGCATCTTCATGCTGTTGGTTACAAAGATGACATCTAGAGCAAAGAGTAATCCCAAAAGATTGGAGACACACATCAGTGGGGATCCTATTATGAGAAAGATGAAAAATTAGAGTAAATCTTGGGGGTTTGATCCAAGGTTTGTTAAAGGCTTTCAACCAGGAAAAGTTGGAATTAGAGTTACTGAAGTTATTATTGTAGAAAATTTTAGAATCTAGGACACCGTTAAAGGCAGGTTCCCAAATATGAAAATCATCAGTATCAGAAAAATGATAATTTTCAACGATGTGACTGATGTGGTCAGGAAGGATGATGTCATGGGAGTTAACAACATCACGAATAGTGGAAGTGGTGTTCTCAGAACTAGTGGTGGATGTAATCATAGATATTAAAGGGTTACATGTCTAATTGTCCATCCAGAAGTTCAAAGAGGAATCAGCGCTAACCATCCATCTAGCATTGTTCATGATAGAAAGTAAAGAATGTCTAATGGAAGGCCAGATGGGAGAGGTAATGTAACCAAAATTACCATTCCGAAGCTTATTAACATATCTTTTCCTAATAAAATCCAAGGAATCAGAGTTACTATGAATAATATTCCAGGTCATTCTAGCTTGAAGAGCTTCATTAAAAAGATTAAGGTTCTTAATACCAAGACCACCCCTATCCAAGGGTTTACAAGAAGTGACCCAAGGTATGGTGACAAGTTTTCTTTCAATCGTACTACCAGTCAAGACAAAATTTTTAATGCAAGTGTTGATTCTTCTAAGAAGACTGGCGGGCCACTTGTAAACCATCATTGACTAAACCATCTTGGAAACAATGGTAGACTTGACAAGACAAACCCTGCCAGCCATAGAAAGAGATTTACCTTTCCAAGAAGAGAGTTGTTTGATCATTTGATCCAAAATGTTGTGAAAATATCTTGATTTTGGCTTACCCCAAAAGATTGGGACACCTAAGTAAGTAAATGGGTAGGAGCCTTCTTTGATTCCTAAGTAGTCAGTGATGTGGTTTTTTCTACTAGGGGGGGAAGTGTTTCCCATAGAAGACATAGGATTTTTTCCAACTAATCATTTGACCCGAAATGTCTTCATAATGTGCTCGGGCACTTTTAAGATTTTTAATGTTTCTCATATCTCCCTTAAGGAATAAAATTATATCATCAGTGTATAAGAGATGAGTAGGAATATTTAAATTTCTATCAGCTTGAATAGGGATGACTTTATTTTGATTCACAAGACTCGTGATGAGCCTACTAAAATAATCCTCAGCAATAGAGAAAAGAATGGCAGAGAGGGGGTCATCTTGCCTAACACCCATGGTAAATTTGAAAAAACCTTTAGGGGAACCATTGACCAGCACAGAGATGGAAGCTAAATTAAATAAGGTTCATATCATGGAAAGAAAAGAGTCATTAAACCCAAAGTTCCTAAGAACCTTAAAAATAAAATTCTAGTCCATAGTGTCAAAGGCTTTCCTAATGTCTAATTAATGGCCAAACTGCCTCCTCTAGTGACTTTATTCGGCATATTAGTATATTTCGAGGCAAGGCAGATACAATCTTGAAAAGTTCTTCCTTTAATAAAGCCAAATTGGTTCCAAGAAACAATTTTGTTCGTGATGGAGGTGAGACGATTTTCAAGGAGTTTTGTAATAACCTTATAGAGAGTGTTGATGAGAGAAATGGGACGGAAAAGATGAATTTCATCAGCATTATCCACTTTAGGTATGAGAGCAAGGAATTGGGCATTTATCCCATGTGGTAGGACACCATTGGAGAAAAAGGATTTAACCAATTTGCAAACATCCATATGAATAAGATCCCAGTATTGCTGAAAGAAACCATTGTTGAACCCATCTGGTCCCGGGGCACTATCAGGGTTAAGGCTGAAAACAGTGTCCTTGATTTCATGGTCCATTGGAATGCTTAAAAGATGATCATTTTCCTCAGCAGTGACCATATTGGGAATGATGTCAGGGAGGAGATCTTTATTAACCTCCAGACCATTAAACAGATTATGGAAGTAATGAACAACGTGATTAGCAATGATATCCTCAGTGTCAAGAAGAGTATCATCATCTTTAAGAAGAGAAAGTGGCTTACTGATTTTCCTGATTCTTTGAAGAGAATTATAAAATTTCGTATTTCAGTCACCATTCGATATCCATTTAGTTTTGAAGATTTGCTTGCGCATGTTATCTTTGTGCTTCAGAAGAGAGCTAAGCTTCGAAGTGATAGAAACTTCAGGTTGAGGGTCTAGAGAAAAATCAGAACAGGTGCTGGAGCTTTGGATACGAATAAGATCATTCACCAAAGAGGATATGTCCGCATCGATCTGCTTTGTTTTAGAGAAACACCACCCGTTGAGATGTTGTTTCAGAAGCATTATTTTGGCAGTGCCAGAAAAATAGTCGCTTTGATGCTTCAATCCATCCCAGAATTCTTTAATCATGTTGAAACATTCTGGGACCGCAGTCCAAGCATTGTTAAATTTAAAGGGAAGAGGAGATTTTGAGCCCCTAGAGACAAAGATAACAAGAATGGGATGATGATCAGAGTTGATCTTGGGTAAAGTAATGATGGATATGGAATCCCAATTGACTAGTGTTGCAGTATTAGTGATAGCTCTATCAAGTTTGCTAGTAATAATCCTATTGAGGGACTTTTTATACCATGTGTACTTGGCACCAGTAAGATTGATTTCACAAAGGTCACAATCCTCAACAGAAGCTTTTAATTCACTAGTGGATATGGGAGAGTGTGACGGACAACTCTTTTCACTTGGGAGAAGAATAGAATTGAAATAACCGATCACCAGCCAGGGACCTTGAACAGAGGAAGACAGGGAAAGGAGGTCAATCCAGAGGGATCTACGATCTTGATACCTATTTTTAGCATATATCATAGTGCAGACCGTACAAACACCAGCGCAAGAGAAAGAATAAGTAAACATTTGGTCAGAAATTTTAACAATATTAACAGATTGCAAAGATGAGTGATGAAAAATCCAGAGAGTTTCAGTAGAGGATCCCTCTTTACAAGCACCAAGAAAATTATAACCAAAAGAGCACAAGTGTAAATATTTTGGAGAAAAATTAATTTTAGGCTCAGAAATGGAAAATAAAATTGGTTTGTGAGTCAAAATAAATCGCTTGAGCACAATAAAAGTGTCCGAGTTAGCTACACCCTGACAATTCCAAAATAAGAAAATCATTTGAACCTGCGTTTAGAGCTAGAGGTCCCTTTTTTTGATCCACACAAACCCTTGTTCCTTGATGACCTTCTAGGATCATTAGAGGAAGATGGGTTGGATTTTTCCCCTTCTTGTTCTTGGAAGAGACAACAGAGATATTAGAATCTATTTTAATATCACATTTATCTTTATTTTTATTCAATGAGATTGGAGACACAATCGAAGTTGCTGGGAAATCTACTGATGCTGAAACAGGGATGCGAGCATTTGAAATACCTAAGGAGGCAGTCACAGTATCCATAGTACCTACTGCCACTGTCTGCTCACTGGAACCTGCCACCTCAAGGGTGTAAAGCTTTTCATTATCTACCTGCACCAGGTCTGAATTGTCAATACTGTTTTTGTCATAAATAATGCCCAAATTCAGATCCATATGAGTCTCTATTGAGAGAGATGCATGCTGGTCGGGTTGATTATTGGTACCATTTAAATGATCAATATTAGTATTGGGATGTGAACCCACTGCAATTATGATATTCTTATTAGCATTGCAAATGGAGGGTGAAGAGGTACCTGCAGCCGCATCCTTTATCAGCATACCTACAGCCTCATGTCCCTCCACCTAAGTCATGGCTTGAAGGCCATCACCCCAGGTTTTATGTTGGCATTCCTCCCATGGGTGTTCAAGGATGCCTCTCACCATATGTTCAATTTCCTCCCGCAGACTGTGATCAGCATCTGTATCTTCAGGAGGGTGAACCAGATTCTCGTCTTGTATCCTACCCGAGGCATGAGTGTTAACCTCCATCGGGATTTTCTCACCTGAACCAAAATTAGACGAGCCTGTAGTATTCTCAGTTTTGTTCTGCATCGTTTTCACTTCCTATGCCAAATGAGCAGCAACAACACCCTCGGTCCCCTCCTTCTCAACCAAATCGGACCATTTAACACCAGAAGTCTCCCCCGCATGAGATTTTTTAACCCATTTATCAACTTTTATCTCGTTATTTACATGCTGTCCAGAAACATCAGATTGAGCCTTTTTCTTTCATTTTACCTGAGTCCATCCATCTTCCTTCGGTTTCTCATCCCTTGACTTCACCTGGTTCTTCATCACACGACAGTTCATAAGGGAGTGTCCAACAATCTTACACAGATCGCAAAAAGGAGGTCTGCGCTCATATTCCAAACGAATATTGGTTTTGTAATCATTTGCACTGAAAGCAATCGACTCTGGTGGTTTGTGCCCGAGATCAACTTCCACCACGACCCTCGCATACAAGACAAGTCTCGCATTGCTCGTCCGATGATCTATCGTCAACGGAGATCCGATGCAAGAGTAGATGTCATTTAAAATCATGGGATGCCAAAAAAAGAAATTTAATCCATGGAGTCGTACCCAGATTTGAGCCATCGTATTTCGATGTGTAAGAGGATTGAACGAGAAATCCCATTCCGAATGTCGCAGAAGCCCTGGTTTCAACTGAATATTTCCAATCGACCAGACTCGATCTAGCTCCTCCTGCGAGCTTAAAAGGATATGAAAATACCCACGCCCGATCGGAACGAGCTTCCAGTCAAGAAATCCCCATATGTGCAAGATCCTCGGTTTGAGTTTCGCCGCTGACCATGGAGTGTCACCCTTTAAGTATGATATGCGTCCCAATACCGAGAACTTACAGAATTGAGAACGCTGCTTCAACGCTTCCGAGTCTGCCTCCACCGCGAGTCGAGCATCATCCAATTTCTTGCAGAAGGATGATTTCCTCGAGATGGTATTGCACAGATATGTGCCTTTCAACGCCTCTAGAAAGGAGATCGGTTTAGGTTTTTCCTTCAACCGGATCTCTTCCTTCCGCTCCTCGCCCCTTTCATCCCCTTTTTCCTGATGATTTTCTCCCTTTATTTAATAAGGATTGTAATAAGATTCTGTCTTTCAGACTTTTGTGACTCCTTTACGTTTATGCAATAAATTGTGCCTTGGTCTTTGACTGAGGCACCAGCTCTTAAAAAAAAGTCTATAAGATCATTAATCCCCCTCATTCTCTCAAGATTAACTACTAGGGTCAAGTTTTATTCAATCTTGAGATCTATCTTTACCAATTTTAGTTTTCTTCTTCATCATGTACTTCTAAACCTCATATTATCTATTTCGGGGGGGGGGGGGGGGTTATTTTGTGGTAATCCAGTGCTCAATGCTTGTAATCTTCATATGGTAATTTAATTTACAGGTTTTTTGTCAAATTTTAATCATTTATATCTTCTAAATTTGTGTTTATTCTTGTATGATCAAATACAAATCAAAGGAACAAGAGTATTCATGCTCCATGCATAATATGGATCTTGTGATGATTTGAGTGTGGTTCCATCATATCTCACTCCTTCTCTTTCCTAAGTGTTATTATTGATTATATCGGTTGATAAATTCCTAGAGATTTAACCAATTAACATGAATGTTATTTTCATGTGGAATATTTTATCATTGCCACAAATCTAGTTATCTCATCATGTTGTTCAAGTGATGCCTTGATTGAGTTCCGGTTTTTCATCGATTCATGTTTATTGATTATGAGCAGTTATCGATAATCAATATCAATGTTCAATCAAATCTTCGATGGTATCCTATTATGAACACACATAACACAATGGTTTCAGTTTTTATAAATCATGGAATCAATGATCCTTCCCATTCCTTTAAGAGATATGATGGATTGAGTATCAAGGGACACTTACCCGGGTTGATCATGATTTCTCCATCTTGTTTCTCTCACATAGTAGTATTGTTTCAATATATGGTTTAATTAAAAAAAACCCATGTTTTATACATCCCCATTCCACTTTTATTTTTATAATCATAACCTTATTTTTATATTAATGATCTATGGATCTATCAAGATATGACCTTGGTTTGCTGTAATACGGCATATATTCTTGTTAAAAATAAACATGTAGTTTGACGTGCTCTACAACACGATCAATAACAAAGATCCCTAATTGGAAAATTTAATCATTAAAGTCTTCACCTTAGACTCCACCACCTATATTGATAAAATAATCAATCTGGTGCTCAAGGAAATGGATATCATGGATTTTTCTATGGGCAAGTTCAATAAAATCATGGGAACTATTGCCAAACATAAAATCACCCAATTTAACTTTCTATATCAGATGGAAGATCCACAAACCATGTATTGGACATGTGAAGACTAGTTAGATGATTTGAATAATAATAATTGAAATTTAAGATGATCATTATTACTCATCATAGCAGATGCATCTGTCTCATGAATCATTGTACTACTAGTTGAGTTCCAAATGGGTTCATCATAGTAGAAAAAGTATTACTCATTCAGGCATTGTTCATCAAATGTTGAAAGTTGTGAATCTTTTTGATTCTTTATGTATAGATCCAAATGCATGATGAATATCTAAAAATTCAGATAAATGGTTTAAAATAATAATAGTAAATGGGGAATCCTTTTTTTGGGCATTGTAGTTAAATGGGTTGAAGAAACTTGAAGTCTACGCACTGGTAGTATACATATAAACCAATTTCATAAGGTTGTGTTGGTATGGTATGCCCATCACTACATCAGTTCTCTCTTGCTCCTAGAAACACTCATCTTGTCAATCCTTCAAAATCATTCCATGTTGTCTCTTCTTCAATTTCTGACTAGATTCCAATAGAATTGGACTTCTTGGGTGAAATAGAAAAATTAATAATCCAGAAGATGTAGTGATTATTTTAGAGTAGTTTGGTAGTTAGTTTACTATCATACATGCTAAGATAGTGGTATCGTTGGATTATTATATTTTTCCTCTATGTCCAACAACACACACCCAAGTACCCATATCACACGTGGTGTAGTAGATATCCCCACACTAGTCTATCCATCTCATTCTATCCATCCACCCATGATGATGCAAATATAAAACAGTCGAATAACCACACTCTTAGTCAACTCAGTGGTATAATCATTCCATTAATCCTTCTTATCATTCCTGAAAACCATGAGTCCATGTTGATTTTTCTAGATATAATGTTTTTCTATCTGTACCTACAGACACCACCCATTCATGAAGATCTTCTCATCATACATTTTCCTCCCACCTTCACAACCCCAGATATAACTATTTGGCGACTCTAACAACTCCCAACCTCACTCAAGTTCACATAACTATGGTTTTGACGTTCTTTCACAGAGTTAAATTATGATGATGGCCTATCAGTTCTTTCCCCACTACACAAACCATAGAAAGTATTCTCACAAAACACCTTTGATTCCCACCCAATTCCCAACACACAGAACAACACCTATCCCATAGCCACTCGGTTCCACCAACCAGCTTGTACTCATAGATATTCTTGACATTGGGTACCCCCATGGACATTTGTTATGAGTTCAAGAATACACCTTCCCACAATGCATACATTACCCCTAATGGATGGATCACTTTCTCATACCCCGCTAGGTTCAACACATATCAGACTCCCTCTCCATTTCCCATTGCCCAATTCTAAACAAACATAATTTTGTTCAGGTAGGGGAAGGACCCAAGATGGATCAAAGAGAGTTATGGATATACTGATTGGGATCACTCATCGATCAACTCAAACTCATAGGAATACACATGTATTGATCCTGGATATATGGATTCATGACTATATGTTGTCAGGGTAGGAACTGACTGCATTACCTAGTCTCCATCGCCACCATAGCCCCATCGACCAGTTTTGGAAGACATATGTTGGTACCTCTGCTATTAGTTGATACAATGATTCATAAGGTTGTTTCATCAGTTTCCATTGGACATAGTGGTGTAGTGGTGTCTTGAGATCCAAACATCATCCATATAGAACACTATTTTTATGTTGTTTGGTTCACAAAAATAAAACAAAAACATTGGCACTAGAATTTTCCATTATCCAAAAACACCATTCCAATGATGCTAGTCCTACACTTTGATGACCCATATAATTACTAATTTCATTTCAACTCAACTCACCAAGAATAAATTTATCATGACCTAGGACTACCCACCTATACATTCACAATTCCCAGGGAAACCATCTTCATAGAGTAGTGGCTGAACTATCATTCCATTAACACTACATACCAACACACACATTCCCATATGGTATCCTGAGGCAATGAATCCTTCTACGTGCAACTCCCATTTGGACCCCCATTCATCCCCATTCCCATAGTATATTGGTGATCGTTCCTATATCATAGTATACCTATATTTCATAAGCTAATGATTCATCATTCACCACCCATAACTCACTGAAAACCCCCATATTCATTCCTATATGAACCCACATGAGGTAGGAATTGAACTTACAACATTCAGGTTTTGGAGACCCACATTCTACTGATACTAAAAAAAGAGTGATAGTGAGAAACCTCATTGGAACTGGACACCATGTATTTTCTTGGTGCATCAGCATCCACAATTCCCAGAAGGAGTTCTTAGATGGATTCAAACTACTTAAATGGTACTTTAATAGACCCAATCATATAAATTGATGATCCATCAACCAAATTGTATGACAACCCCATTTCCCACCACCTTTTAACCCCACACACACCATTCAACCTCATGAAAAAAATCTCAAACAGGTAAACATGAAGGTATTCTCATCACAAGCCCATTGAGGATGTACCATGTTCAATGACATATAATTAACGTCTTAATAGGAATTTAACCACCATTCCAACTCAAACCCCAAACACCACATTCAAATGTTGAAGTTAGATTAATACACTATTTCCATATAGTCCCAACCTTAGTGTTCCCAAATACCAGTGGGTGGATTATTATGGCGGTGGATGAGATTGAATTGGTTTCAGGGAGGTGGCCATTTGGGATCAGTGTTATTCTTGATATGCCATTATAATGGAATCATGGTAACCCAATGCAACTATAGATAGAGGATTTTTAAATAATTTATGATAATAAAACAAATGATACTAAGACCATGTATCCCCTTTTGATGGTTTCAAAAAATGTTTCAAAGAAGGGTTCTTCACAACCACTAGAATTGGATTAGTTGTATAGACATTGTTCTTAACTGTATATTCAGAATTTAGTATTCCCCATTTTTTTATTGGGATACATAATTTATCCCATTCTTCCCATGTCTGACTTATCCTATGATTAAAATATACTCTATGGGATACATAAATCATCTATCCTGGGCACTACCTTATCAGTGAGCATCAAGAAATGACCAGGTGTTACCTGGTTTGACCAATCATGGGAGGACTCAGTTTCCACATGGATACTTTATCTATCATAGTTTTTCCCTTTTGTAAGTCAGAACTGGTGAGTCTTCTAGCTAGGTATGTCCCAGTCCTCCCAGGAAAGGTTAGACCATGGAAGACCTATCGAAATGAGCATCTTTCTTCATACCCTTGTTCCAAATTGTTCTTACCATCATTTGTAATGTGTGAATCAAATATAACATTCATTACAACCCTAGGTACCCTATTACACATACATTAAATGGGGAGAGGATGGGTGGATAAAGAGATCATGGTTTCAGTTTTAATGATTATAAAACAAAGTGTTATTGGGTTTTCAAGGCCAGGAGAAACCCATAAGGCAATATATAAATGGTCTTAAACATGTATAGGAGGTTTGAAACCATTTCTGAACCATTTTGGGACACCAAAAACACCCATTTGATCTCTCTTGAATGGATGGTTTATTGGTCATTCTCACTAACCCCAAGACCAATAGATCTATTCCATACCTACTCAACCCTCATTATAATATTTCGAATGATTGTGTGGACCCCATCACCATGATAGTAGTTCCACATAGTATCTACCTCCATGAAATTTATGACCACCCATTTTTATGGGGTCTTCCATTCCAATATTTCTCGTTAACTACTCAAATCAATTATGATATTTGAACCTCTAAAAACTCCACACTCATTCAATAATAAAAAGCATTCCCCATCACCTCATGGTAAGTGGTGTTTTCATTACACTAGACCCTAAATTGAAGGATTAAATAGTTGTTTCACTAGGAATTCTGGAACACTTTATAACCCAAACTCATCGAGTGCACTGTGTTTGATAACAAATCAAATTGTCTCAACGTAGTGAGTTCAGAACCACATGTATTTAGAGTAGTGCCTAATTATATAAAGAAAAGGAAGGAATGCATCATAGTAGTACAAATTAATGACATGAATTGATTCCCATCATGGCTATAAACATTTGATTTCTTAATGACCTTTTCTACCATTTTGATTCATGAGGAATGAGTGTGTTCCTTTTGGGTGGTTCTACTCGAGTAAAAAAATGATATAATAAAGATTAGATGTCTAGAAATGGTGATCTGATTTGAGAAATACTACACTATGTTAAAATGAACTAATGTTTGAGTTGTTGATGGATTTGGAACTCAAGAGGAATCATAGGCATGTGAATATTTTAGAAAAAAATGGGACCAACATCCCCAAATGGTCAAATTAGTAGTGTTCCATTCATAATGCTTCATGGCTAAAGGGATCATGTTTATGTGATCATGTTTGGGTAAGGTATCAAATATTAAAAAAATCAGTCGATCAAAACCCCATGTCAATATGGTGAAAGAAAGAATATCTAATATACTCTAGTCATATTTCACTTCTGTACAATAAGAAAATTCAATGAAAATAGATACACTAGTGTCTTGAAAATGGAACACTATCCTGATTCGAATGTATAGTTGGTGTGTGCGGGAATGCGTGTTTTGGATATCACTTTGGTTCTCCTGGTTGGACATTCTTAGTTCCACTCATGGTATTCATTCAAGTCCATCTTTTACAAAAAAAATCCTACTCTCATATCATTATATCCTCTT
The DNA here is from genome assembly GCA_963277665.1 of Viscum album. Taxonomy (NCBI): domain Eukaryota; kingdom Viridiplantae; phylum Streptophyta; class Magnoliopsida; order Santalales; family Viscaceae; genus Viscum; species Viscum album. The sequence goes on along the minus strand of OY728123.1, from coordinate 1,437,368,706 downwards.
TCCATAGTCTCATAAGGGATTGGTTTTGTGGGTCATCATTAGTTTAAGGGGACCTATAGGTTTTAATGACATATTTTTTGTCAGATTCTATCAATACCTTATTCATTGAAGAGTATCCAAGAAAGACTCAAATATCTCACCAAAAAATCGGGATTGATACTAATTCTATACCAATGAATTTTCTCCATCATAGATTGATGGTATAATCGCATGGGTGGGAATCATATATATGAAAATAAATTTCCCACATCAAAATTATACTTATTCTGATTCATTTTTTTTCTAGTTTTGTTCTCCATATATAGTTTTTTGAGAGGAAATTGAAGTGAATATGGATATTGAGTTAATATATGGGTTCACAATGCTTATGGTTTTGTCTTCCCAACTAATACCTAAGATCCACTGAACATAGAATAGTGAATCTGGTTCCAAACATAGAATAGTTAATTCAATCCTTATAATAATGAAGCTTTAGAATAGTGAATTAATTTAGATTCCTTATTCTTCTATGTTTGAACTATTTCATAGACTCACTAATTCAAACTTACTAGTTGTTCTAATAAGTTCATAGTGTACATGCACCATATATCAACATGGTACCTTTTATTACCACATTATGAAGGCACTACACATGGTTGGTAGTCTCATCCAAGATGACAAATCAATCAATTTCACTTCCACAATAGAACCCACTTGATATATCTCATTATAGAATGGTGGAACCACTATCCTTCCAACATGTTATCCAATATGAACCAAGGGTTCATACATATATCACAATACCAATTTAAAAAATATATCTCTTATTATATATGTATCCTTTATAGTGACCTCCCAAAGAGTTTTTTAAAAAAGGGTCTTGAGGTTCAAAGAATGTGCACCAATTCAACATTTCCATATAAATTGAGAGGTCATCCTTGAATTTGTCACCAATGTTTCTTTTCTAGATTAACCATCATATTCATCTTGAATAAGATTATGGTTGAGCGATGAGACATCCAATTTATTTAAAACCAAAAAATCCAACTTAAAAAAGGTACTCAACCTTTGTACCTGATATTTTAACCTCATGTAATGAATGAAATCATGTATGGTAATAAATTGATATCAGGAATGAATCTCAAATAAAATCATTAACCAAGAACTACTTAAATAAATATACATTACCCATACTAGTAATCAAGTAATTAGATGATGAAATTGAGTCACCGAGTAAGATGATCTATTATGGATGATGATTTCAAAATTTGGAAATCATTTCTTAGTACCGAATACTTAAAAAATCAGACACCTTTATATAACACCAAAAAATTTAATGGTGAAATAATTTGAACCTTGGATAACTAATAAGAGTAATACCCCAAAGGTTGACCTAAAAAAATAGAATTGTGCCCATTTTCTTTTGAAAAAAGGCACCAGAACGATATGATCGGGTTCATCAAGGGTTTTAAACCTCATCTAAATCCTTCAGTTATATGATTCCAATGAAGTAGTTATGAAATTATGGGACAAAACATTCTAAAATATCATCATTATGAATTATGGCCATGATGCGAGTGATGGAATAACAATGAGTAGGGAAGCATATAAAAATAAATATAAATAGATAGTTCTGATATTTTCATGACACACCCAACCTTAAATGATTATAAGTGCATTAGGCATCTCCATTTATGCTTAATCTAAAGGAAACCTAATAGCAGGATGATGTATAACACAAAAATATTGAGTAGTACACTTAGTAGTTGTTCAGGTATTGAAGAGATAGGTAAGAATAGTTGAGTTTCCAAACCCTTTTGGAATACTCGAGCATAGTGATATTTTCATTGAAATGGTTCATGATGGATGATAGAGTGGATCTTATAGTTCTAAATGTTTGAGTTCCTATGGTGACTGTTCTCTTAAGAACACATTATAGGGGTCTTCACTTCCTTTAGATAGGTCATGGGGGCATTCTTTCCTTCCCCAAGTGACATATAATATACATCTATCCTATCTCAAAATTTATTCCACTATTCTAGAAGATGATTGACATTAAACATTTATATGGTTGGGAATTATAGTGGATAAGAATCTAATCACCAAGGGAATGTAAATGCAAGGTATATAGAGATCCGATGTGAGTATAGAACAAAATACTATAGAATGATTCTTGTATTTATGATCTTCAGGAAGTCAATGGAGTCAAGGATGACCTGATGTAAAGTAATCTACTCCAATCATCTTGAAACCACAGTTCTCATACCGCATATAAAATTGCATCACGAGAAACTTCCCGTCCTAAATAGAATTACCAAAAGGCCTTCATTCCCCCATTTATTTGTTCATTTTATCCCTATATATATATATGACATTTCTAGGTTATTTACCATATTAAGGATTCTTCTATTTGATATGGTGTGGCCATGAAAATAAAATGAGGTACACCAGAGAGAAGAAAGAATAAAATGAGAGAGAACCCCAAAGAGAGAACCATAACCAATAAAACCAGAGGGACCTGACATAGTTAATTATTTTCATTATACAATAGATATAGAAATAATATTTAATAAAAATCATCATAGGTATTTTACCTTGATCCAAGAAAATTTCTGTACTTGGATTTATCTCACTCACTAATCCTCTATGTGATAGAAATGCCTTTTGGAGAGATACTTCTATTGCTTCATTATCTCGACATCTTGTAGGAGAAACTAATACAACTAAACCGTTGTGCTCATCTACCAAATGTTGTGTGTACCTATAGATATGAGATTCATTGTGTCTCTTGAGGAATTATAAAAGTAATAAGATAGTTCATAATAGTATAATTCACTCTGATCATCAGAAGAATATCCAAACATAAGTGAATAGATTAAGTGTTTTTGTGTCATTTTGGACATGAAATTGAGATGTATGATTACTCCATGTCAATAGGATCAGTATAATGTACCTTTATATATTTTTTTTACATAGAGTACAATAACTAGTAAAAAAATCATGACGTAACCATAGATAAGATAAAACGCCAAGTTTCTAGACAATATAAATGAGAAAATCATAAACCAGTTCAAAACAATACTTGACTATATGAAAGATAATGTAGAAGAAAAAATCATATGACTTTAATCCAAGCATGGAATCACAAATAATTTTCTAGTTCTTGTCTGTAGAACACTTGGATGATTTTGTTTCTCTCATAACTCAAATATTGTAATGAAAAGGAAAATCATTAGAGGACATTAATTCCACACTCTAGCTCCATTTTTATGTTTCCCTGAAGAAGAAATTTATTCTTTCTGAATTTTCAGAACCATAGGTAATGAAACCTTCTTTACAGAAACCCTTTTGGTTTTTTTTCTTGATCTCAACCCACTAATGGATATGTTTCGGGTCTTTTTTATTTCATTGGTCTACCAATATCTAACAACAAAACATGTAATTTCGTTTACTAATGCTTCTAGAGGTCATTCCTCTATTGCCTTCCTTTAACCATTGAAAATGTGAAAGTTGAAATTATACCCCACATAGCTGCAAGTTAAGACATGTTTACTACTTATATTGTACTGATCTCCTTGGTTTAGTTTAATTCTTTTTCTTCTATGTTGACTCATCGGGTCTCTCTCCACTTTTCATAGTATAGGCCTTTCTTCACAACCCTCTCACAAAATGTATGAAACTTGCTACCCAATTACATTTCTCAATTTCATCTATCCTTCCTTCAATGTAGACAACCTTATGAGACCCCCCAACTTGGTAGTCCATGATCATTGTATATCAGTTCTTCCCTATGTTTAGAAACTCCCCACCTATTAATAATACATGATATCCCCTTTTCACTATCTATCCTAAAATTCATTGTTTCCATTTTTTTAATCTAGATAAATAATATTTTTTATCATATGGGAAAACCTCAACTGATGTAAGATTCATCCCCTATCTAAAAATCATCAATTTTTGCCAAATAGCCACTATTTTATGTTTTTATATCCTTTAAATTTGTGACAAAATGATTCAGTCATGAGTGATTTTAAAGAAGATATGGTAAATTCTCAAGGCTTCATTCAAGATTTTAATGAATCCCCATACCTTTAATGAAGCTGTATCATCTTATATAATCAACATGATTCAAATAGTAGAGAAATGTTTACTAATCCCATAGAGTTTTGGAATGGCCAGGGGTAAAGTTGAGTTAAACAGTAGTGATATTTTTACTAATTTTAGTTATCGTCTTCTTCTTCATGTACTTCTAAACGTCTTAGTGATCAATTTTTTTGGGATGTCTTTTATTGTAATCCTGAGATACACACTTATAATCTTCATAAGGTAATTGAGTTTTCATTTTTTTTTTCAATTTTTCATCATTTCTATCTTCTTAATTTGTGTTATTTTTTATATGATCAAACAAAAATCAATGGAACAATAATCCTCATGATTTCATGCATAACCCGGATCTTTTGATAATTTTAGTGCGGTTGCCTTCCCTTTCATGAGTGTAATAATGGATTTTGTTAATTGATAAATTATTAGAGCTCAAACCCATTAATATGAATACTATTATCTTGTTGAATATTTTATCATTGACATAAATGTGTTCATATACTCACGTTGTTGATGTGATGCCCTGATTGGGTTCAGTTTTTTCATCGATTCATGTTTGTTGATTCTGAGCGATCGCCTATAATCAATATTGTTGGTCAATAAAACACTAGGTGGTATCATGTTAATAAATCTCAATACATAGTGGTTTCATTGTGTATAAATCAAGGAATCAATGATCCTTATAATTCCCTTGAGAGTGATGACAGATTGAGCATCAATGGACACTTACCCGGGTTGATCATGATTTCTCCATCTTGCTTATCTCACTTAGTAGTATAGTTTTTATTTATGTTTTAAAATAAAAAACCCTATGTTTTATAAATACCCATTCTTATTTTATTTTGATAATGAAACCCTTATTTTTGAATTAATGGTGTAAGGCTCCGTCGAGAGACAACATGTGGTTGCTGCTATAATCCATAAATTCTAGTAAAAAATAAGCATCTAATTTGGTGCAGTCGACAATGACATAAACTTTTGGCACCATTCTCAGGGTTCCAGTATAATTTTTTTTCCTTTTCCATTTTTTAATCCTTTAAATATTTTCTCCATTTTATATCCTTGTTTTGGATTTGGTTTTTATTTTTTTTGTTTTTGTGTCTTCTTCTTATCTCTATCAGTCTTCTCATATCACTCTCTAATTATATAGTGAAGCATTATATTTTATTTTATCCATTAAAAAATTATAATTGATATTACTTTATCCATCCTCAAGAATAAAAAACACAAAAAAAAACAAAATTCCAAACTTATTTGCATGACCCGATCAGAAAAACAAAAATTGTTTCAAATAGACCCTAAAATTGAAAAGACACTTCGCTCAAAAATTACATCATCCAAAGTAGGTAAATCTAGTAACATATAGGAAACTATTTTTGAACATCATGTTGTCTTAATCCAATAAAAAATTGAACCAAATAAAACCCCATAAATCATGGATACAAATAACTAAACATTAAAAGAACTGACCACCCCGTATGTGGAGTACCAACATGTGTACGTCTAATATCCTAAGGAAGTAGCCAAATTTGAGCTGAGATTTGTCCTCATCCACCTACTTCCCAAATTTCATGGTCTTCAGAGTGAGGACCCTTATAAACAACACAAATAGTTTCAGATAGTATGCTCCACCAAGAAACCCCAAAATGTGTCTGAGGACCTAATTATGTTTAAGGCCTTTCGGTTCCCCTTTATTGTGTATATAAATACTAGAAATACTATATTCCTACCACAATTGGGGGATAGAATGACCTAAAAAGAGTCTTTTTATATATTTTCTTCCCTACCACCTGAACTGTAGCAATTTGGAATGAAATTTATGGTATTAGGAAATCACAAGGAGAGGCCCTTCATGAATCTTGGGAGAGTTTCAAAAGACATTTCTCAAGCTTCCCCCACCACCAGATTAGTTAAAAAATGTTAATACCATACTTATATGAAGGAATTATCCCCATCTATCATGGAATGATTTATACTACAGCTGGTGGTTCCCTAGTTGATATAACTCCTTCTGCTTCTTGTGACTTAGTTGCAAATATATCTCAAAATGAATAATAATTTGGTACAAGAACTATTGCACAAACCCAAGTAGTAAATGAGGTAATTCATTCATACCTATAATAAATGGTATATAATAAACATGATTAGATGCATACCCTTCAAAGAAAACGAACCCAAGGACAAGGTAAATCACACTCTTCTTCACTTCCATTACATTGTGTTATTTTTTATGAAAATACTAATTTTTCTGACCAGTGCACCCAACTTCAAGATTCACCTGAGTCTTGTGCAGCCGTGTTCTTAGGGCATCCATTCCAATAAGCACCCCATCAAGAAGGAACCATTCAGTCCAAATCCAAACCCTAGTGGAATGAAATACCCCAGTTCCAATAAAGAGGAAACTCAATATACCCCAAGAAGAGTTGGTATCAGTAAGGCCAAGGTATGCAACTTTATTATCCTTCACATTCTCGAAACAATCCTACTCCTCCTCCCAAATACAAACCAAGTGTTGAGAATATGGTGAAAAAAATGGAAATCCAAAACCTCCAGTTCCAACAGACCACATAATCATCTATTCAATACATATGAACTCATGTAAGATAATTGGAAAACAACATCGGTGAGATAAAGATGCAAGGTTCTGGACAATTACCTTCCCAATCGATTTCCAGTCCAAAAGAAAAAGGTAATGTTTGTTCAATAACACTTCGTTGTGGTAAGCATGTTTCAACATCCAATTATTATACCCAATAGGTATGTCCCCCTCTTAAAAACACTCTTCCTCCACCCATAGAATATTCCAATGAAGAAAAAAATGGATAATAAAATTATTATTAATGATTCAAATGAACAATCCATTCCTCTTCCATTCCCCGAAGACTCTCTAAATCTAATAAGAATTTTGAAAATGATATTGATAAAGAATTAATGGATACATTTTAAAAATATCAAGTTAACATTCCTTTATTGGATTTAGTTAAAAAAAATCCTCGATATGCCCAATTTCATAAATATATTTTCATCCATAGAAGGAAATTGAAGGGGAATGAGATATTCAACTTGGGAAGGAATGTCTCGGCCTAGATTCAACAAGAAATGAAAACCAAATGCATGGATATGGGCACATTCACATACCTTATACCATAGGGGAGACATTATTTTTAGATACCATGTTAGATTTAGGGGCTTCCAATAATGTAATTCAACACTACATGTATACTTGTCTACAAGTAGGAAAGATACAACTAATAGGAATTGTTGTGCAACTTTCCAACCAGAGTACTACACATCCCACTGGAGTGATTGAGAATTTCCTTGTAAGAGTGAAGAATATCATCTTCCCCAATGATTTCTACATTCTTAATTTAGAATATACCCAATACCAAGGACATTATCCTTTCATACTTGGGATTCTATTCATTTAAATAGAAAATATGATCATTAATATTCACAACGGTACATTGTCCATGGAGTTCAGTGGAGAAATGTTAAGTTTTAAGATCATTGATGTAATGAAACACCCCATTGAAGATAAATGAACTCTTTTTAAATATTCAATGGAAGTGCTCTCTGAGAAAATACACACACACAGAAAAATCTCTCCTCAACCCATAATCTGACTCATTTTACTCTTATTATCTCTTGGATGATTTGATTTTTGAATCTTGTTTTGAGTGTTGGGTGGGTTCCAAAAAATATAAATTTTGGGCTCTAATTGATGATTGTTTTCATTTGGAGGTACCCAAGACCATAAATAATTCCTCAAATCTCATTTACATAGATTATCTTTCCTTAGGCAATAAACATGAGGTGATAGATAGTTTCATGGACCGATCTCCCCCTAAACCCCCTCCCTCAATCCAAAAATGAACGATGTTTGAAGTTAAATCACTTCCTTAAAATTTAAAATATGCATATGTTGATGGTATTGACCAATTTATAGTAATTATTTCTAATAACCTCTCCCCACAATAGTAATAGAAACTGTTTGACCTTTTGAGAGAGTGTATGCACCATATTTTCAGGATTAGCCCATCTATTTGTATGCACCATAAACTCTTAGATGATGAAGATAATCATGAAAGACAATATAAATGATGGTTGAATACCACTATCCTTGAAGTGGTAAAATTAAATGTTAGTAAATTACTTACTACTGGGATGATACATCCTATATCTGAGAGTACATGGGCTAGTCTAATACAAATTGTGCCTGAAAAAACTGGGAAAACAGTTGTGTAAATTGAATTAAATGAGTTGGTTCCAACACATGTTCAAAACAGTTGGAAAGTCTATATTTATTACCATCAATTGAATCAAGCCATGTAGAAGGAACACTTTCATCTACCTTTAACTGACCAAATGTTATAACGATTGGCTGGTATGTCCCATTATTGTTTCTTTAATGGTTATTAGGGTAATTTCATAATCCATATAACCCATGAGGATCAAGAATATACTATATTTACCTGTCCATTCAACACATTTGAATATATAAGAATGCCTTTCGGTCTATGTAATGCTCTTGGTATTTTTCAACGATGTATGTTAAGAATTTTTTCTGAGTACCTTGAGAATTGTATGAATGTCTTTACAGACGACTTCATAATTTATGGATCTTCTTTTGATGAATGTTGGGAACACCTCGTTTCTATCCTCCACTGCCGCAGTGAAAAAGATCTCGTATTAAATTACAATAAATTCTATTTGATGGTTAAGCAGGGGATAGTTTCTGGGCATGTTATTTCATATGAGGGAATTCAAGTGAATACATCAAAAATTGAATTAATTTCAACACTTCCATATCAAATTTTTTTTTGTGAGGTGCGATCATTCTTGGGTAATGCTGGTTTTTACCACTGATTCATTAAAGACATTAATAATACTTGACTTACCCTATCTTAATTACTGCAAAAGGATTCTGAATTAGTTTTTGATAAAAGTTGTGAGGATTCTTTCAATTCACTAAAAAAGAGTTTCACATCACCTCCCATCACCCAACTACCAAGGTGGGATCTCCCCTTTAAACTTATGTGTGATTCTTCTAACATTTCAGTTTGGGGTGTTTTATCACAAAGGGTTGAGAAGGCTCCTCATTTTATTATGTATCCCTCCCGTTCCATTGACCCTGCCAAGGTAAACTACACAAACAAAGAAAAATAACTCCATTGTATTATGTTTTCCTTGGATTTTTTTTCATATCTTATTGGTTCAAAAGTCATTGTGTATTTTGACCATGATTCCCTTCAATTTATCCTAACGAAACCTAAAGCTATGCCTAACCTCATTTGATGGATTCTCCTCCCCCAAGAGTTTGACCTTGAGATTAGAGATACGTGGGATGTGAAAAATGTTGTAGCTAACCAAATTAGTATGATTTATCCACCACTGGACCACCTTGTTGACTCATCCCTCCCCATTAGAGAATTCCTTCCTCCTGAGAACCATCGTGATGTTGTGAACCTTTCCCCATTGTATGTGGACATTGTGAATTTTATAGCGACAAATATGGTCCCCACTTATTTCATCACTTCTGAATCCCAGAGACTTAAACATGATTCTTAGGGGTACATTTGTAATGGACCATATTTGTGGAGAATTTGTGGGGACCATGTAGTTCGTTGGTGTGTCCTTGACCATGAGTTCACCTCTATTTTTACCTTCTACCACACGTTGGATTGTGGGGGAAATATTGTCTTTCAAAATACTTCTCAAAAGGTACATGACTCAAGAATTTATTTTCCAACATTATATATGGATGACTATAATTTTTTCAAGTCATGTAGTCATTATAAATTCACTGGAATATCTTTAAGAGGAATGAAATTCCCCAACAACCCATGTTATTCTTTGAAATATTTAATGCATGGGGCATTGACTTTATGAGGCCTTTTACAAATTTATTGGGATTAATGAACTTTTTATTAGCTGTTTCCTACATGTCTAAATGGGATGAAACAATGTCTACTAGAAATGATGAATCTAAATCTTTTTTTTTTGATTTTTTAAGGTCTCATATTTTCAGAAGGTTTAGTTTTTCAAGATTCGTCATTAGTGATCAGGGTTTACATTTTTTCAATCACAACATGAGAAATATGATTCATAAGTATGGGGTTGATATTAAAGTCTCCACTAAATATCACCCGAAAACTAACATAATAGTTGAAATCTCAAATCATCAAGTTATGAGAATCTTGGAAAAAATGGTGCAACCCAACAGGAAAGACTGGAGTTTGTTCGTGGATGATGAACTTTGGGCATTCTGTATAGCTTTTAAAACCCCAATAATAATTTCAACATATTGGATTGTGATTGGAATGTCTTGTCACCTCCTGGTGGAGGTAAACACCATTAATATTGGGATTTTAAACAATGTAATATGAATCTTTCTGATGTAGGTGAGTATAAGAAGCTGTAGATTATAAAGATCGTAGAAACTCAAAGTGATGCATATGAGTAATACAGAATATATAAAGATAAGACAAAGGCTATACAAGATATCATGATTCATAAACAAAAGTTCCATATTGGTGGGAAGGTCCTCATGTACAATTCCAAGCTAAAGATTTACCTAGGTAAATGTCATTCTCAATGTCTTGGTCCTTATACTGTTACTAATGTTTACCCTTTTGATGAAATAAATATTTTGCAAGATCAGAGTGGGAAAAGTCTTACCATAAATGGTAAACAACTTAAACATTTATATAAGGATTTTCCAAAGAATTTGGTGGTGTAAATCCACATTCTAGAAGGAACATACTTGTAAAATATCCAAAGTTTTATCCTTCTTTCTCACATTCTCAATTATTATAGTGAGGGAACTTCAAATTCTAGGTGTGGGAGGGGGTGGATACATTTTTGAGTTCATTAAGATTTTCATTTTCTTTATTATTTATTCTCTTTTTCTCCTAAATAGTGGTATTTTTCTTTTCCCCATCCCGTTGAGTTCATTAGGATTTTCAATTTCATTATTATTTCTTCTCTCTTTCTTCTTATTTATGGTATTTTTAATCACCCATTATGGTCACCAAATCGTGAAAGTTACTGAAAATGCATGTCCAAATTTTTGATTCCATGTTATTTTAATATTTGATGAAAACTTGAATCTTTTATGGAATGATTATTTGTATAAATTTCATATCAGGGAGTATTTTTTATTAAATTGGTTTTCTGTCAATGATATAAATTGTTGTATCTCTGTGAAATATTGAGATGATTGATATCCCTTTTGTGAGTATATTTTGGGATAACTGGGTCACTGATATCTCCACAATTTATTTTCAAGAAACCAAAAAGTGTGAATATGTCGTACTTAATAGTGGTAAATATATGTCATGTTAATATTTTTCATCTTAAAATGATATTTCCATATGATCATTCCTTATCCAATCTGTTTCATTACTGAAGAGGACTACCCTATGTGTAGGTACCTGATATCCGACTATTGTAAGACCTAAAAAATGGGTTATGTCTTGGTAATGTCCAAAACCTGTAACACCCGAGACTTTTATGTGAAATATTTTGTTTTTATGTTATATAAATCATCAAAGGAATCTTTCACTACACACAACACTAGCTTGGCTTACTTTACACGCAACTGCGGCCTTCCTCGATAGCTTGCGTCGTACGCAATACCGAGTTTCACTAAACAATGATATGCTATTAAAATATTATTAAAAATAGTCGTTATGAATAGTAATAACCACTTTTTGAAATTTTATAAATTTTATTTTTCAAAATGGACTTCATTTTCAGATTCAGAATATCGAAATTAGCCTAGGGTGAAATTTTGGTATTTTTCTGAAAACTTTCAATTTTTGATGAATAGTGAAACCACTAAGTGGTAGTTAAAAAAACTGAATTTTTCATAAAACTTATTTTTACCGCTTCTGTGAGTGGAATTTCGAAAATCCGAGAGACACGGTTAATATCAAGGACTAAAATGTGGTTCAATGAGATGAAAATAATTTTTTGGTGAATAGTAACTTTTTACTTTTTTTACCACGTTTAAAAGTAAATAGGGTAATTAAGGGTAAAAGTGTTATTATTATTACCCTAACACATGTTCTAATTCCATTGGATAAGTGTAGTTCGACCAAAAACAACCTTAGGAATAAAATATGACCATTTAGGCCCACTTGGATTAGATTAGGACATTCATTATTAATTTATTTAAAGAAGGGTTAAATAGTTAAAATCAAAGTTTAATAAGTAAATAATTTTCAATATGAGGTTATACATAAGATAAATTTGACTATAAATATTAATTATAAAGATAAAAATATTTCCTATATAATGGTATTTTATTTGTATTTTTTAGACATTAAATAATTTAATTTATTTATGACACAATGATGATGCAATAATTATCTTATTAATGAAATATTGACATAATTGATGTTATAAATACCCAAATAAATTTAATTTGATAATTTTTATGAATTACACTAATTTTCAAGGTTAATATGACATGTTAGTATTAATTTAAGTAACTTGGTTCGAACTAATCATTCTATTATGATTTTCAAAAAAATCAATTACTAAATAGTGTCAAAATTGACATAAAATAGTTTTGAAAACAAATATTATATTATTAATTGTTATCTAAGGATCGGCCAAATGACTTAGATAAGGTTATATATTTTAATAATAAACAACTTGGGGTTAGTTTGGCTTGATATAGTAAGTTTATTAACCTTATAGTGTAAGAAAACAAGAAGACACGGTAAAAGTTAAATTATCTAACTTAAAGTTAAATCTAAATGATAAGGTTAAAATTGATACCTAAACTTGTCTAAATTCCATTGGATGAGAGGATTGCGACCCCTACCCACCTTATCTTCGAAATATATCAATTTTGAGCTATTAAAAACAGAATTTTACTTTATAATAAAATAATATGTTTAGTTATTCCAAAGGTGCCCCTCTCCTCCCTTATAAAAGGGCACCTCCTCCCCCTCTTCCTCACACCATTTTGAGCCTTCAAGCTCGGCCAAACCCTGAAAATTTCTTCTCTCCACTTCCCTATAAACATCCTAGAGGTTCTGGTATTCTTCAAAGACCTATTTTAGTGCCCTAAAAGGAGGTCTCAAAGAAGCACTTCAAAGAAGAGGTAATGTCCGTTACCGATTCTTTCATCTTTATTTCTTCTTCCACTTCTTCTTCTTTAGTTGTTTCATTATAAAGTAATAACATCAGTATCACTCATATAATGATATGTTATTATAAGTATGAAACTACCCTGTTTCACCATCTATCCATCCAACGGAAAAAGAAATCACCGCGCGTGCGTACGTACGGAATACCGTCTCCACGCCGTGGTGTAATCTATTTTCCACCACCACCTTACTTGGATGGGTATAATGGTGTAAATAATTACTATATATGATTATTATAAAGTTATATTGATTCTGAAATAGTATACATACACTCCAATACAATTCCACGATCATAGGAACGATATCATCACTCGTGCGTATGTACGGAATACCGTCTCCACGATGTGATGTCACTCGTTCTACATGATCTTCATTTTATATTGATTATATAAATGAATTGAATGAATGAATATGATATATATTACACTAATACCATTCTGGAAATGATGTATCTATAACCTAAAGATAAGAATAAGAATTTATTCGACAAAACACGCATAATAACAAAAAGTAATAAACACCCGAATAACAAGTAGTAATGACATATTATTAATAAGAAGCTTAGAATATGACCATATATGATATCATAACAATATGTATGATTCTGTAATAAGTCAATAACATTATTTAAATCATTATACAGGAGGTTCAGACACTTATGAAGCAAATCGGACCTAAGGTAAGGGAAAATATCACAATCTCATTTTTATCCGAGATTGTTTATATTTTGGTATTTACTGGGGTGTATTTTATCATCCACATCCATGTTTCCTCAATATGTAATATTATTTCCATACACCTACAATTTTTTTTAAATCCATTTTTACCCTTTGGTGAGTTTTAGTAAAAGATATGAAAGGAATCTTTTGTCGTTTTTCGTACGAGGCACTTTTTGACTTTTCTGACAAAAGTACGAGAAGAATGTTTTTTAACTTATACGGCATGAATGGATTTTTAAAACATTATTTCCAAGAAGCTTCCATTACAAGTTTTCAAGTTTATTTTTAATCAACTTCTTTTAGTTTAAAATTGTATTACATGTTAAGAAACGAAAATGTTTTTGAAGTAGAAAGGATATTTTCCTCAAGAATGGAGTTCAAGAGTTTTATCAAAATTATTTTCCATCTAAGATAATTTAGGGTTCTATTTCTATCCCTATTATTAAATTGATTTGACTATGTTGTGAGGGAATTATTTTTATGAATTCCATTATCTTATATGAATTGTTTTATTATGTCCCGATGTTTATGATTCCCATTTTTATTACATGGGTTATACAATGATGTATGATTTATGATTTTGTGGCACACATAAGAATGGTATCATTATGAGATGGGTGGGACCTATTTCTCCCTCCAATTAATTGGGTAAAGATTTTATATCTCATGAGATAGACATGGCTAGAACGATAGATTATACCGGTTCAGTGAAACAGGACTGAAACGAGGAGTGAAATTGGTTCAGAAATGGACTTTGTCCACTAAAATAGTCTTGGAAATCATTCTTGACTAACAAGAAATGATTCTCAATGATTATGTGTGTATTCCACAAAGTTTCATGTTTTAAGATATGATTATTGGGATTACATTTCACTACTATGATTTATCCCATGTTATGAAATTATGATCTCTTTTGCAGGTTAAGATTTCCAAAATTTATGTGCTTATGTATATGATGTGATTGATATTTCTTTTGTTTACCCGTACTGAGCATTTGAGCTCACCCTTTTGTATGTTTTATTTCCCCAAGTCAGGAAGAAGGTTATTAAGTAGAAAATTCCAAAAGGGACTCTAGATATGATGAAATAAATGGTAGACAGTGTAGACACTTTATAAACCAGTTGTTTATGTTTCCCAGTTTCTAAAGACACTATACCTATATGGTCCTTTCATGGTTTTGTTATATGTTATAATAAGTATGCTTAAATTTTTAAGTATTAACAATGTATGTAAAGTATGGGTCGTTATATTTGGTATCAGAGGAAAGGTATAGTCAACCTTTGGAAACTAGGATGTGAAAGCCTTAGTAAGAACCCTAAGGATAAGTCTAAGCATAGAACACAATCTTAGTATTTTAGAAATGGCCATGAATAACCTAGGATAAGACCTTAAGTGTGAAATTTTATTCTTTATTATGTGGTTTTCCTATTATAATTAGTGTTCCTCACACTATTCTTCTTGGTTTTAGTCAATGGCTGGAACCCGAAGGAACCATGTTAATGCGGAATGCGACGGGCAATGCAATGATTGTCCCTCTGAGAAACCAAACATTATGGGAGATGGAATGCAAAATCTTGTAGCCATGCCCACACAACTTTCTCAATCTATGAATCATGCAGAGATTCCAAACGAGCAAAGGAAGGAGCAACATTCTGTTGAATCCTTCATGAGACATCGTCCACCTTCATTCAGCGGGACTACTGATCCATTAGTTTCTGAACAATGGATTAGTACTACTGAAAAGATATTTTCAGTTCTTCAATGTTCTAAGCATGATAAAGTCATCTTAGTAGTGTATCATTTGGAAGGCGATGCTGATCAATGGTGGAATCTTATTAAGAATACGAGGCAAATGGATGAAATTGAGTCCATGGAATGGGAAGAGTTCAAGAACTTATTTTTCAATAAGTACTTCCCTCGTATTCTCTGAAAAACGATAGAGAAAGAGTTTCTTGAACTGAAGCAAAAGGATGATGAATCTGTTGGTACCTATGAAGAAAATTTTACAAGACTTGCAAGGTATGCTTCTGGTATTATTATCCAACCTGAGAGTAAGATCGATCGATTCTTTAGTGGCTTAAAACCATGTTTTCGAAGGGCCTTAGCCATAATAGACTTCAATAGCTATGAGGAAATCGTTCGATGTGCTCTCAAAGTTGAGATAGAGATTAGAGTAACACATCAGTCATATGGGTTTGATAGGAAGAGGAAAATGGAATTCAAAGGAAAATCTAAAGAGCACACTGAAAAGAAGATGAGCTTTCCCTTATTCTCAAAATGTGGAAAGAAACATGGAGGGAGTTGTCTTAAAGGGACAAGTAAATGTTTCAAGTGTGGAAAGGAAGGTCATCGGGCATTTGAATGCCGCGATGATGGGAAGAAGATGTCTAATGATGCAAACAAAGGAAGGGATACACAGAATGAACCTACTACACTTCAATGTTTCAAGTGGAAGGAGATGGGACATTATGCCAATAAATGCCCTAATCCAAGGGTTGATGATGATGTTCTACGTCAACAAACTCTTAAGGCTAAAGACAAAGGAAAGTCACATGCAATTTCTATCAGCGATGTGGATTACGATAACGATGTGGTGAAAGGTACACTTACCATCCACTCTAAAGTAGAAAATGTTTTATTTGATTCTGGATCCACCCAATCTTTTATTTCTGAATAATTTTCTAAGGGTATCACCATATTACCTCAACAGTTAGATGTTGAGTTAGCTTTGACAACACCTAATGGCACAACAGTCGCATCAAAAGTTTATAATTCTTCTCCAATCGAAGTTTTTGGGAAAGTGCTTCCTACAAATCTTATGATCCTTCCTATAGTGGAATTTGATGTGATTCTTGGCATGGATTAGCTTTATTTATATGGGGCTCATATCAATTTCCAAATAAGGGAAGTCACATTTCATATTCCAGATCAATCTATGATCGTCTATCAATGCAAGGATGAACATAACCTTCCAGTGTAAATTCCTTCTACCTTATGGGTCTTGATTCCACTAAATGAAGGTTATTTATCTAAAATTGTTGGTGAGAAACTCATGATTAAGAATATTACCATTGTACGGGAGTTTGATGATGTCTTTTCGGAGGAATTACCGGGCCTTCCACCAAATCA
Source organism: Viscum album (assembly GCA_963277665.1). Lineage (NCBI taxonomy): Eukaryota > Viridiplantae > Streptophyta > Magnoliopsida > Santalales > Viscaceae > Viscum > Viscum album. Next base: position 1,437,351,617 of record OY728123.1, on the reverse strand, counting down.
TGAAGTTGAGTTTTCAATAGAACTCGTACCGGGTGCTTTGCCTATTTCAAAGACACCTTATAGAATGGCCCCAATTGAGTTGCAGGAATTGAAGAAGCAACTCTAAGAGAATCTTGATAAGGGATTCATACGCCCTAGTGCATCACCTTGGGGAGCACCTATTCTATTTGTTAAGAAGAACGATGGATCAATGAGACTCTGTATTGATTATCGAGAACTTAACAAGATCACTATCAAGAACAAATATCCTCTCCCACGCATTGATGACTTATTTGATCAACTACGCGGAGATCAATACTTTTCAAAGATTGATCTTCGTTCAGGGTATCATCAATTAAGGTTCAAAAGGGAGGATATACCAAAGACGACTTTCCGTAAAGGTAAGGACACTATGAATTTATAGTGATGCCATTTAGTCTTACTAATGCCCCTGCTATCTTCATGGATCTGATGAATAGAGTCTTTAGAGACTATCTTGATCAATTATTGGTAGTCTTTATAGATGATATTCTTGTCTATTCAAAGATAAAGGAAGAACGTGAATATCACTTGAGAATTATATTGAAGACCCTGAGAAAGGAGAAGATTTATGCCAAATTTAACAAGTTTGAATTTTGGATTTAAAAAGATTCATTTTTGGGTCACATAATCTCAAAATAGGGGATATCTGTGGATCCAGCAAAAGTAGAGGTTATCGAAAGATGGTCGAGACCAACAACAGTAACTAAGATCTGTAGTTTTCTTGGTTTGGCTAGATATTATCGACGTTTTGTGAAATATGTTTCACGATTATCTAATCCACTCACCAAGTTGACTCGGAAAGGAGTTAAGTTTGTCTGGATGGAGGAATGTGAAGAGAATTTCAAGGAGTTGAAAAGAAGGTTATCCAGTGCACCTGTGCTCACACTGCCTTGTAGTGGAGGAAGGTTTGTGATCTATAGTGATGCATCCAAGAAGGGATTGGGGTGTGTTCTTATGCAAAATGATATGGTGATAGCTTATTCCTCACGACAATTGAAAATCCATTAGCAAAATTACCCAACACATGATTTGGAGTTAGCTACGACAATCTTTTCATTAAAGATTTGGAGGCATTATCTTTATGGAGAAAGGTGTGACATTTATACTGATCATAAAAGTTTAAAGTATATTTTCACACAAAAGGAGCCGAATATGAGCCAAAGAAGATGGTTGGGGCTGATTAAGGATTACGACTGCTCAATCCATTACCATCCTGGGAAAGCAAACAAGGTGGAAGATGCATTAAGTCGACAAGACCATGCTAGCTTATCCATGATGAGGATCACAAAAGATCCAATATTTTTGAATTTACAAAGGATGGATCTTGGAATTATAATGGAAGGGGAAAAATTTTATCTTTCTCAAATAAATGTTCAACCATCTATACATGTGAAGATTAAAGAGGTACATAAATAAGATTTCGAGTTACAAAAGAAGGTGAGAAATGTTCCTGAATTCAACCTTGATTGTGATGGGATAATAAAGTTCAGGAATCGGGTTTGTGTTCCTCCCATCCCGGAATTAAAGAAGGAGCTGCTAGATGAGGCTCACAGTTCTTCATTCTCTATTCATCCTGGAAGCACGAAGATGTATAGAGACCTGAAAGAGTACTTCTAGTGGGATGGCATGAAAAGAGATGTTGCTGAATATGTCCCTCGATGCTTGGTTTGTCAGCAAGTTAAAGCTGAGAGACAGAAGTCTAAGGGGATGTTACAACCATTACCCATACCTGAATGGAAATGGGAAAACATCACTATGGACTTTTTCATAGGACTTCCTAAAACATCCAAAGGCAATAATGCTATCTGGGTCATAGTTGATCGTCTTACCAAGTCTGCACACTTCATTGCTATTAGAGAAGATTTCTCTCTGGATCAGTTTGCCAGGATATATGTAAAGGAAGTGGTAAGATTGCATGGAGTACCACTTTCTATTATATCTGATCGGGATCCGAGATTTACCTCGAAGTTCTGGCGAAGTCTTCAACATACTCTGGATACAGAGTTGAGTTTCAGCACTACTTATCATCCTCAGACAGACGGTCAGTCTGAGAGAATAATTCAAACTCTAGAAGATATGTTGAAAGCTTGCTCTATGGATTTCAAAGGTGGTTGGGATCAACACCTACCATTGGTGGAATTTTATTATAATAATAGCTTTCACTCCAGTATTCAGATGGCTCCTTATGAATCTCTCTATAGAAAGAAATGCAGGACTCCAACTTGCTGGGAAGAAGTTGGGGAAATAAAGCTATTAGGACCTGATCTCGTTGATGAAATGGTAGAAAAGGTCAGATCTATTCAAAAACACATAAGAGCAGCTTAGAGTCGAAAGAGAAGTTATGCCGACAACCGAAGAAAAGACCTAGAGTTTGAAGTAGGTGATAAGGTGTTCTTACAAATATCTCCCTGGAATAGAGTCATGAGATTTGGAAAGAAGGGGAAGTTGATCCCTATATATATCGGTCCTTTCAAAATACTAGATCTTGTTGGAAAGGTAGCTTACCGATTGGCTCTTCCACCGAATCTCTCTCAAGTTCACGATGTGTTCCATGTATCTCTCCTGAGAAAGTGCATACCTAATCCTTCACATGTACTTAGCTCAGAAGTTGTACCACTGGTGCAAGATCATTCTTATAAAGAACAACTGATAGAGATTCTGGATCGTAGCGAAAAAGTCCTACGAAGAAAGACCACTCGATTGGTGAAAGTTTTATGGAGGAACCACCAATTAGAAGAAGTTACATGGGAGCTTGAGGATATGATGAGGGAGAGGTATCCTCATCTTTTTGTTACAAAGTGAGGAATTTCGAGGGCGAAATTCATTTTAAGGGGGGTAGAATGTAACACCTGATACTTTTATGTGAAATATTTTGTTTTTATGTTATATAAATCATCAAAGGAATCTTTCACTACACACAACACTAGCTTGGCTTGCTTTACACGCAATCGTGACCTTCCTCGATAGCTTGCGTCGTACACAATACCGAGTTTCACTAAACAACGATATGCTGTTAAAATATTATTAAAACTAGCCGTTATGAATAGTAATAACCACTTTTTGAAATTTTATAAATTTTATTTTCAAAATGGACTTCATTTTTTGATTCAGAATATCGAAATTAGCCTAGGGTGAAATTTTGGTATTTTTCTGAAAACTTTCAATTTTTGATTATTAGTGAAACCACTATGTGGTAGTTAAAAAAACTGAATTTTTCATAAAAATTAATTTTACCGCTTCTGTGAGTGGAATTTAGAAAATCCAAGAGACACGGTTAATATCAAGGACTAAAATGTGGTTCAATGAGATGAAAATAATTTTTGGTGAATAGTAACTTTTTACTTTTTTTTACCACGGTTAAAAATAAATAGGGTAATTAGGGGTAAAAGTGTTATTATTATTACCATAACACATGTCCTAATTCCATTGGATAAGTTTAATTCGACCAAAAACAACTTTAGGAATAAAATATGACCATTTAGACCCACTTGGATTAGATTCGGACATTTATTATTAATTGATTTAAAGAAGGGTTAAATAGATAAAATCAAAGTTTAATAAGTAAATCATTTTTAATATGGGGTTATACATAAGAAAATTCTACTATAAATATTAATTAGAAAGCTAAAAAAATTTCCTACATAATGGTATTTTATTTGTAAATTTTAGACATTAAATAATTTATTTTACTTATGACACAATGATGATGTAGTAATTATCTTATTAATGAAATATTGACATAATTGATGTTATAAATACCCAAATAAATTTAATTTGAGACTTTTTATGAATTATACTAATTTTCTAGGTTAATATGACATGTTAGTATTGATTTATGTAACTTGGTTCGAACTAATCATTCTGTTATGATTTTCACAAAAATCAATTACTAAATAGTGTCAAAATTGACATAAAATAGTTTTTAAAACAAATATTATATTATTAATAGTTATCTAAGGTTAGGACAAATGACTTAGATATGGTTATATATTTTAATAATAAACAACTTGGGGTTCATTTGGGTTGATATATTAAGTTTATTAACCTTATAGTGTAAGAAAACAAGAAGACACGGTAAAAGTTAAATTATCTAACTTAAAGTTAAATCTAAATGATAAGGTTAAAATTGATACCTAAACTTGTCTAAATTCTATTGGATGAGAGGATTTCTACCCCTACCCACCTTATCTTCGAAATATATCAATTTAGAGCTATTAAAAACCGAATTTGACTTTATAATAAAATAATATTTTTAGTTATTCCAATGGTGCCCCTCTCCTCCCTTATAAAAGGGCACCTCCTCCCCCTCTTCCTCACACCACTTTGAGCCTTCAAGATCGGCCAAACCCTGCCAATTTCTTCTCTCCACTTCCCTAGAAACATCCTAGAGGTTCTGGTCTTCTTCAAAGACCTATTTTAGTGCTCTAAAAGGAGGTCTCAAAGAAGCACTTCAAAGAAGAGGTAATGTCCGTTACCGATTCTTTCATCTTTATTTCTTCTTCCACTTCTTCTTATTTAGTTGTTTCATTATTAAGTAATAACATCAGTATCAATAATATACTGATATGTTATTATAAGTATTAAACAACCCTATTTTACCATCTATCTATCCTACGGAAAAAGAAATCACCGCACGTGCGTACGTACGGAATACCGTCTCCACGCAGTGGTGTAATCTATTTTCCACCACCACCTTACTTGGATGGGTATAATGGTGTAAATAATTACTATATATGATTATTATAAAGTGATATTGATTCTAAAATAGTATACATACACTCCAATACAATTCCACGATCATAGGAACGATATCATCACTCGTGCGTACGTACGGAATACTGTCTCCACGATGTGATGCGACTCGTTCTACATGATCTTCATTTCCTAATGATTATATAAATGAATTGAATGAATGAATATGATATATATTACACTAATACCATTCTGGAAATGAGGTATCTATAACCTAAAGACAATAGTAATAATTTATTCGACAAAACACGCATAAGAACAAAAAGTAATAAACACCCGAATAACAAGTAGTAATGACATGTTACTAATAAAAAGATAAGAATATGACCATATATGATATCATAACAATAATTATGATTCTGGAATAAGTCAATAACATTATTTAAATCCTTATACAGGAGGTTTAGACACTTACGAAGCAAATCGAACCTAATGTAAGGGAAAATATCACAATCTCATTTTTATCTGAGATTGTTTATATTTTGGTATTTACTGGGGTGTATTTTATCATCCACATAAATGTTTCCTCAATATTTAATATTATTTCCATCCACATACAATTTTTTTTAAATCCATTTTTACCCTTTGGTGAGTTTTAGTAAAAGATATGAAAGGAATATTTTGTCGTTTTTCGTACGAGGTACTTTTTGACTTTTCCGACAAAAGTACGAGAAGAATGTTTTTTTAAATTATACGGCATGAATGGATTTTTAAAACATTATTTACAAGAAGCTTCCTTTACAAGTTTTCAAGTTTATTTTTAATCAACTTCTTTTAATTTAAAATTGTATGACATGTTAAGAAAGGAAAATGTTTTTGAAGTAGAAAGGATATTTTCCTCAAGAATGGAGTTCAAGAGTTTTATCAAAATTATTTCCCATTTAAGATAATATAGGGTTCTGTTTCTATCCCTATTATTACATTTATTTTTCTATGTTGTTATGGAATTATTTTTATGAATTCCTTTATCTTATATGAATTGTTTTATGATGTCCCGATGTTTAAGATTCCCATTTTTATTACATGGGTTATGCAATGATGTATGATTTATGATTTTGTGTCACACATAAGAATGGTATCATTATGAGATGGGTGGGAACTATATCTACCTCCAATTCATTGGGTAAATATTTTATATCTCATGAGATAGAAATGGCCAGAACTGTAGGTTATACAGGTTCAGTGAAAGAGGACTGAAACGACGAGTGAAATCGGTTCAGAAATGGACTTTGTCCACTAAGATAGTCTTGGAAATGAGTCTTGACTAACAAGAAATGATTCTCAATGATTATGTGTGTATGCCAAAAAGTTTCATGTTTTAATTTATGATTATTGGGATTACATTTCACTACTATGATTTATCCCATGTTATGAAATTATGATCTCTTTTGCAGGTTAACATTTCCAAAAGTTATGTGCTTATGTATATGATGTGATTGATATTTCTTTTGTTTACCCTTACTAAGTATTTGAGCTCACTCTTTTGTATGTTTTATTTCCCCAGGTCAGGAAGAAGGTTATTAAGTAGAAAATGCCAAAAAGGGACTCTAGATATGATGAAATAAATGGGAGACAGTGTAGAAGCTTTATGAACCAGTTGTTTATGTTTCCCAGTTTCTAAAGACACTATACCTATACGGTCCTTTCGTGGTTTTGTTATATGTTGTAATAAGTATGCTTAAATTTTGAAGTATTAACAATTTATGTAAAGTATGGGTCGTTATAAAACCACTCCTTCTAAACCTTCTATATTGTTATATCTATTACAATTATTGTTGTGAGTAGATCAAACAAGGGTTGAGATATTAGTATGAGATTTGTTCAAAATGAAACTTCTAAAAAAACAAAAATAATAAATTTGGGGAGTGATGAAATGTAAAACATATAGATATATCTTGTTCAGTAGTATAAGGTTTGACTTCTTGGAAATCTTAAGTTAGTGGGTCTTGAAATATTATTTCAAAGGATGTAGGGAATGTTCGGTGGACAAAATCATTTAGGCTGATTTTTTTAAAAAAAATAACCTATATTTTTTGGATAATAAGTTGAAAGAATTTCATGGAATGGTTTTCAATCACACATGTGGAGTGTTATTTTCATGGTTGAATTTTGAATTCCTTTCTCAATTTGGTATCATGAATTTCTTTGAATTTCATTGTGATATAATTTTTGAGACATCCTTTTCCATTTTCACTAGGAATACATCATTGGTGTAGTTTTTGGATTTATCACATTACATTAATGGAAAAAAATTCTCGAATGATAAATATTCATGATGTTGGGAATATATAAATGCTTCATTTTTTTGGATATGTGACTTTTACCAGGGGTGAAAATGTTTAGGTGTGGGGGTGTTATTGTATAGCTATTCACTATTCAATTCCACCCTTACACAGTTGTTTGAAACTGGTTTTGTAATGAATAATCCATATATAATAATAAATTTCACTTCATGTTTGATTCAATTAATTAATTTTTACCACTATTTTAAAGGTAAATTTTACTTGTTTTTGTGTTTACAATGTAGGAAGAGGTGACTTGGAGAGCCCGTGAGGGAATTTAATGAAAATGGGCCAAACCGTGTGAGAGCCCAAGCATGCATGTGGACATAAATATGTCAATTGGATAATATGTGCATAATATTTGGACAAAAATGGGTTTATGAATGAAAATAGCGTGGGATACATTTATCTAGAAGATCATGGAGCCCAATTCGTCCATTTGGGGGCCCAAAATAGGCCCAGAATGTGAAGAAATTTTGGGCAGGCCAGATTGGAAGACCCTTCTATATTTGGGACATAACTCGGGACTTATAACTCCTATTGGGCTGATTCGACCTCCATTGAATCGATAACTCAACCTTACACCTATCCACCTATTTTTAAGGAATTGGAATGAGTTTTGGTCAGTCAAATAGCTGGATAAAAAATTAAGAATAAGCCTTCCATCAATAATAACCTAGTCCCTTAGATAATTGACCACATTTTGTGGATGATTTGATCTCATTGTCTATAAAATTATTAATCCCCCTCATTATCTCAATATGAACTACTAGGGTCAAGTTTTATTCAATCCTTAGAGCTATCTTTACCAATTTTAGTTTTCTTTTTCTTTGTGTACTTCTAAACCTCGTAGTAATCTATTTGGGGGGGGGGTTCTTTTGTTGTAATCATGTGCTCAATGCTTGTAATCTTCATATGGTAATTAAATTTATAGGTTTTTTGTTAAATTTTGTTCATTTATATCTTCTTAATTTTTTTTATTCTTGTATGATCAAATACAAATCAAAGGAACAAGAATCTTCATGCTCCATGCATAATATAGATCTTGTGATGGTTTGAGTGTGGTTTCCTCGTATCACACTCCTTACCTTTCCTAAGTGTGTGTATTGATTATATCGGTTGATAAATTCCCAGAGCTTGAACCAATTAACATTCATGTTTTTTTCATGTGGAATATCTTATTATTGACACAAATCTAGTTTTCTCATCATGTTTTTCAAGTGATTCCTTGATTGAGTTATGTTTTTTCATCGATTCAAGTTTGGTTATTTTGAGCGGTTGGCGATAATCAATATCAATGGTCAATCAAATATTAGGTGGTAAAATATTTTGAACACACATAACAAAATGGTTTTAGTTTGTATAAATCATGGAATCAATGATCCTTCCCATTCCATTGAGAGATATGATGGATTGAGTATCAAGGGACACTTACACGGGTTGATCAGGATTTATCCATTTTGTTTCACTCACATAGTAGTATAGTTTCAATATATGGTTTAATTCAAAAAAACCCATGTTTTATAAATCCCCATTCCACTTTTATTTTTATAATCATAACCTTCTTTTTATATTAATGATCTATGGATTTATCAAGATATGACCTAGGGTTTCTGTAATACGACATATATTCTTGTTAAAAATAAACATCTAATTTGATGTGCTCTACAACACGATCAATAACATAGATCCCTACTTGTAAAATTTAATCATGAAAGTATTCACCTTCGACTCCACCACCGATATTGATAATATAATCAATCTGGTTCTCATGGAAAGGGATATCATGGATTTATCTGTGGGCAAGTTCCATAAAATCATGGAAACTCTTGTTAAACATAAAATCACCCAATTTAACTTTTCTATATCAGATGGAAGATCCATAATCCCTGCATTGGACATGTGAATACTGGTTAGATGATCTGAATAACAATAATTGAAATTTAAGATGATCATTATTAATCATCATAGGAGATGCATCTGTTTCATGAATCATTGTACTACTAGCTGAGTTCCTAATGGGTTCATCATAGTAGAAGAAGTATCACTCATTCAGGCATTGTTCATCAAATGTTGAAAGTTGTGAATATATTTGATTCTTTATGTATTGATCAAAATGCATGATGAATATCTGAAATTTCAAATAAATGGTTTAAAATAAAAATAGTAAATGGGGAATCCTTTTTTTGGGCATTGTAGTGAAAGGGGTGGAAGAAACTTGATGTTTATGAACTGGTAGTATACATATGAACCAATTTCATAAGGTTGTGTTGGTATGGTATGCCCATAACTACATCAGTTATCTCTTTCTCCTAGAAAAAATTATCTTTTCAATCCTTCAAACTCATTCCATGTAGTCTCTTTTTCAATTTCTGACTAGATTCCAATGGAAGAGGACTTCATAGGTGAAATTGAAAAATTAATAATCCAGAAGATGTAGTGATTATTTCAGAGTAGTGAGGTAGGTATTTTACACTCATACATGCTAATATAGTGGTATCTTTGGATTATTATATTCTTCCCCCTATGTTCAACAACATACACCCAAGTACCCATATCACACGTGGTGTAATAGCTATCCCCACACTAGTCTATCCATTTCATTCTATCCATCCACCCCTGATTCTTCTTATATTCAACAGTAGAACAACCACACTCTTAGTCAACTCTGTGGTATCATCATTCCACTAATCCTTCTTGTCATTCCTGAAAACCATGAGTCCATGTTGAGTTTTCCAGATATAATGTTTCTCGGTCTGTACCTACAAACACCACCCATTCATGCAGATATTCTCATCATACATTTTCCTCCCACCTTCACCGTCTCAGATATAACTATTTGGCGAGTCTGACAACTCCCAACCTCACTCAAGTTCACATAACTCTGGTTTTGAAGTTCTTTCACAGAGTTGAATTACGATGATGGCCTATTAGTTCTTTCCCCACTGAACAACCCATAGCTAGTATTCTCACAAAATACCTTTGATTCCCACCCCATTCCCAACACACAGAACAACACCTATCCCATAGCCACTCGGTTCCACCAACCAACTTGTACTCATAGATATTCTTGACATTGGGTACCCCCATGTCCATTTGTTATGAGTTCAAGACTATACCTTCACACAATGCATACATTAACCCTAATGGCTGGATCACTTTCTCATACCCCACTAGGTTCAACACACATCAGACTCCCTCTCAATTTCCCATTTCCCAATTCTAAACAAGCATAATTTTGTTCAGGTTGGGGAAGAACCAAAGACGGATCAAAGAGAGTTATGGATATAATGACTGGGAGCACTCATCGCTCGACTCATACTCATTGGAATAAACATGTATTGATACTGGATATATGTTTTCATGACTATATGTTGTCATGGTAGGAATTGACTGCATTACCTAGTCTCCATCACCTCCATAGCCCCATATACAATTTTTGGAAGACATATGTTGGTACCTCAGCTATTAGTTGTTACAAAGATTCATAAGGTTGTTTCATCAGTTTCCATTGGACATAGTGGTGTAGTGGTGTCCTGAGATCCAAACATCATCCATATAGAACACTATTTTTATGTTGTTTGGTTCACAAAAATAAAACAAAAACATTGGCACTAGAATTTTCCATGATCCAAAAACAGCATTCCAATGCTGCTAGTCCTACACTTTGATGACCCATATAATTCCTACTTTCATTTCAACTCAACTCACCAGGAATAAATTTATCATGTCCTAGGACTACCCACATATACATTCACAATTCCCAGGGAAACCATCTTCATAGAGTAGTGTCTAAACTATCATTCCATTAACACTGCATACCAACACACACATTCCCATATGGTATCCTGAGTCAATGACTCCTTCTACGTGCATCAGCCATTTGGACCCCCATTCATCCCCATTCCCATAGTATAGTGGTGACCGTTACCATATCATAGTATACCTATATGTCCTAATCTAATGAATCATCATTCCCCACCCTTAACTCACTGAACAACCCCATATTCATTCCTATATGAACCCAGATGTGGTAGGAATTTAACTTACAACATTCGGGTTTTGGAGACCCACATTCTACTGATACTAAAATAAGAGTGATAGCGAGAAACCTCATCGGAACTGTATGCCATGTATTTTCTTGGTGCGTCAGCATCCACAATTCCCAAAAGGAGTTCTTAGATGGATTCAAACTATTGAAATGGTTCTTTAACAGACCCAATCATATAAATTGATGATCCATGAGCCAAATTGTATAACAAACCCATTTACCACCACCTTTTAACCCCACACACACCATTCAACCTCATGAAAAAAAATCTCAAACTGGTAAACATGAAGGTATTCTCATCACAAGCCCATTGGGGATGTACCATGTTCAATAACATATAATTAATGTCTTAATATGAATTTAACCACCATTCCAACTCAAATTCCAAACACCACATGAAAATTTTGAAGTTAGATGAATACACTATTTCCATATAGTGCCAACCTTGGTGTTCCCAACTACCAGTGGGTGGATTATTATGGTGGTGGATGAGATGGAATTGGTTTTAGGGAGGTGGCCATTTCGGATCAGTGTTATTCTTGACATGCAATTATAATAGAATCTTGGTAACCCAATGAAACTAAGACTACGTATCCCCTTTTGATGGTTCCAAAAAAAAATCAATGTAGGGTTCTTCACAACCACTGGAATTGGAGTAGCTGTATAGTCATTGTTCTTAACTGTATAGTCATAATTTAGTATTCCCCATGTTTTTATTGGGATACATAATTTATCCCATTCTTCCCTAGTCTGACTTATCCTATGATTAAAATATACTCCATGGGATACATAAATCATGTATTCTGGGCACGCCTTATCACTGATCATCAAGAAATGACCAGGTCTTCCCTAGTATGACCAATCTTCGGAGGACTTAGTTCCCCCTTGGATACATAATCTATCATAGTTTTTCCCTTTGGTAAGTCAGAACTGGTGAGTCTTCTAGCATGTTATGTCCCAGACCTCCCAGGAAAGGTTATACCATGGAAGACATATTGAAATGAGCATCTTTTTTCATACCCTTGTTCCAAATTGTTTTTACCATAATTTGTAATGTGTGAGTCGAATATAACATTCATTGCAACCCTATGTACCCTATTACACATACATTAAATGGGGAGAGGATGGGTGGATAAAGAGATCATGGTATTTAGTTTGAATGATTATAAAACAAAGTGTTATTGGGTTATCAAGGCTGGTAGAAACCCATAAGGCAAGATATAAATGGTCTAAAAAATGGATAGGAGGTATGAAACCATTTCTAAACCATTTTGGGAAACCAAAAATACCCATTAGATCTCTCTTGAATGGATGGTTTATCGTCCATTCTCACTAACCCCCAAGACCAATTGATCTATTCCAAACGTACTCAACACTCATTATAATATTTCGAATGATTGTGTGGACCCCATCACCATAACAGTAGTTCCACCTAGTATCTACCTCCATGTAATTTCTGACCACCCAATTTTATGGGGTCTTCAATTCCAATATTGATGGTTAACTACTCAACTCAATTATGATAGTTGTACCTCTACAAACTCCACACACATTCAATAATAAAAAACATTCCCCATCACCTCATGGGAAGTTGTGTTTTCATTACACTGGACCCTGAATTGAAGGATTAAATAGTTGTTTCACTAAGAATTCTGGAACACCTTATAACCCTAACTCATCGAGTGTGTTGTGTTTGATAACATTCCAAATTGGCTCAATGTAGTGAGTTTAGAACCACATTTATTTCAAGTAGTGCCTAATACTATAAAGAAAAGGAAGGAATGAAACATAGTAGTACAAATTGATGACATTAATTGAGGAATTATCTTCTTAGAGTCCCATAGAAATATCATCCAACTGAAAATTTATATTAGAGTAGAGTATTGTGGTAGTTTATCCATTGAATTTTACCTTTCCTATTGATTCCCATCATGGCTATAAACAATATATTTCTTAATGACCTTTTCTACCATTTTGATTCATGAGGAATGAGTGTGTGCCTTCTGAGAGGTTCTACTCGAGTAAAAAAAATGATATAATATACAGTAGATGTCTAGCAATGGTGATGTGATTTGAGAAATACTACACTATGTTCAAATGTACTAATGTTTGAGTTGTTGATGGATTTGGTACGCAGGAGGAATCATAGGCATGGGAATATTTTAGAAAAAAATGGGGCCAATATCCCCAAATGGTCAAATAAGTAGTATTCCATTCATGATGCTTCATGGCTGAAGGGATCATGTTTATATGATCATGTTTTGGTAAGGTATCAAATATTAAAAAAATCAGTTGATCAAAACCCCATGTCAATATGGTGAAAGAAAAAATATCTAATATACTCTAGTCATATTTCACTTCCGTACAATGAGAAAATTCAATGCAAATAGACACACTAGTGTCTTGAAAATGGAACACTATCATGATTTGAATGTATAGTTGGTATGTGCAGGAAAGTGTGTTTTGGATATCGATCTGGTTCTCTTGGTTGGAAATTCTTAGTTCCTCTCATGGTATGCATTCAAGTACATCTTTTTCAAAAAAATCCTAGTCTCATATCATTATATACTCTTTCTATAGTCTCATAAGGGATTGGTTTTGTGGGTCAACATTAGTTTAAGGGGACCTAGAGGTTTTGAAGATGTATTTTTTTTACAGATTCTATCAATACCTTATTCATTGAAGAGTATCCAAGAAAGACTCAAATATCTCACCAAAAAATCGGGATTGATACTAATTCTATACCAATGAATTCTCTCCATCATAGAATGATGGTAGAATTGCATGGGTGGGAATCATATATATGAAAATAAATATCCCACATCAAAACTATACTTATTTTGATTCATTTTTTTCTATTTTTGATCTTCGTATACAGTTTTTTAGTGGAAATGGAAGTGAATAAGGATACTGAGTTTATATATGGGTTCACTATGCCTATAGTTTTGTCTTTCCAACTGATTCCTAAGAGCCACTAAACATAGAATAGTGAATCAGGTTCCAAACAAAGAATAGTTAATTCAATCATTATAATATTGAAGCTTTAGAATATTGAATAAATTTAGATTCCTTATTATTTTATGTTTGAACTATTATTTGGATTCACTACTTCAAAATTACTAGTAGATCTAATAAGTTCATAGTGTACATGAACCACATATCAACATGGTACCTTTTATTACCACCTTATGGAAGAACTACACATGGTTGGTTGTCTCATCCAAGATGACAAATCAATCAATTTCACTTCCACAATAGAACCCACTTGATATATCTCTTTATAGAATGTTGGAACCACTAGCCTTACAACATGTGATCCAATATGAACCAAGGGTTTATACGTATATCACAATACCAATTTACAAAATATATCCATTATGCTATATCTATCCATTATAGTGACCTCTCAAGGATTTTTTTAAAAAGGGGTCTTGAGGTTTAAATAATGTGCACCAATTCACCATTTCCATATGGATTGAGAGGTCATGCTTGAATGTGCCACTAGTGTGTCTTCGCAAGATTAACCATCATATTCATCTTGAATGAGATTATGTTTGAGCGGTGAGACATCCAATTTATTTAAAACCAATAAATCCAACTTAAAAAAGGTTCTCAACCTTTGTACCGGATATTTCAACCTCATGTAATGAATGAAATCATGTAAGGTAATAAATTGATATCAGGATTGAATCTCAAATCAAATCATTAACCAATAACTACTTGAATAACTATACACTACCAATACTAGTAATCAAGTATTTTGATGATGAAATTGAGTCACCGAGTGAGATGATCTAGTATGGATGATGATTTCAAAATTTGGATATCATTTCTTAGTACCGAATACTTCAAAAACCAGACACCCTCATATAAGACCAAAAAATTGAATGGTGAGAGAATGTGAACCTTGGCTAACTTATAAGAGTAATACCCCAAAGGCTGACCTACAAAAAAAATAGAATTGTGCCCATTTTCTTTGGAAAAAAGGCACTAGAACGATATGATCGGGTTCATCAAGGGTTTTAAACCTCATCTAAATCCTTCAGTTATGTGATTCCAATGAAGTAGTTATGAAATTATGGGACAAAACTTTCTAAAATATGACCATTATGCATTATGTCCGTGATGCGATTGATGGAATAACAATGATTATGGAAGCATATAAAAATAAATATAAATAGATAGTTTTGATATTGTCATGACACACCCAACCATAAATGAGTATAAGTGCATTAGGCATCTCCATTTATGATTAATCTAAAGGGAACCTGATAGCAGGATGATGTATAACACAAAAAATTGAGTAGTGCACTTAGTAGTTGTTTAGGTATTGAAGAGATAGGTAAGAATAGTTGAGTTTCCCAACCCTTTTGGAATAATCGATCATAGTGATATTGTCATTGAAATGGTTCATGGTGGATGATAGAGTGGATCTTATAGTTCTAAAAGTTTGAGTTCCTGTGGTGACTGTTCTCTTAAGAACTCATTATAGGGGTCTTCACTTCCTTTAGATAGGTCATGGGGGAATTATTTCCTTCCCCAAGATACATATACTATCCATCTATCCTATCTCAAACTTTATTCCACTATTATAGTAGATGAGTGACATAAAACATTTAGATGGTTGGGCTTTATAGTGGATAAGAATCTCATCTTCAGGGGAATGTAAATGAAAGGGATATAGAGATCTTATGTGAGTATAGAACAAAATAATATAGAATTATTCTTGTATTTATGACCTTCAGGAAGTAAATGGAGTCAAAGATGATCTGATGTAATGTACTCTACTCTAATCATCCTGAAACCACAGTTCTCCTGCCGCATGTAAAATTTCATTATGAGACACTTCCCATCCTAAATGGAACTACCAAAAGGCCATCATTCACCCATTTATTTTTTTGTTTGATCCCTATATATATGACATTTCTAGGTTCTTGACCATGTTAAGGAGTCTTCAATTTGATATGGGGAGGACATGAAAATAAAATGAGGTACACAAGAGAAAAGAAAGAATAAAATGGGAGAGAACCCAAAAGAGAGAACCTTAACCAATCAAACTAGAGGGACCTGGCATAGTTATTTATTTTCATTATACAATTGATATAGAAATAATATTCAATAAAAATCATCGTAGGAATTTTACCTTGATACAAGACAATTTCTCCACTTGGATTTAGCTCACACACTAATCCTCTATGTTATTTAAAGGCCTGTTGGAGAGATACTTCCATTGCATCTTTATCTCGACATCTTATAGGAGAAACTAATCCAAATAAAACCTTATGCTCATCTACCAAATTTTGTGTGTACCTATATATATGAGATTCATTGTGTCTTTTGAGGAATTCTAAAAGTAATAATATAGTTCATAATTGTATAATTCACTCTGATCATCCGAAGAATATCCAATCCTAAGTGAATAGATTAAGTGTTTTTGTGTCATTTTGGACATCAAATTGAGATGTATGATTACTCAATGTCAATAGGATCAGTGGAATTTACCTTTATATATAATTTTTTGAGATAGAGTAAACTAGTCAAAAAATCATGATGTAACCCTAATAAGATAAAATGCCATGTTTCTAGACAATATAAATGAGAAAATCATAAACCAGTTTGAAAAAATACTAGACTATATGAAATATAAAGCAGAAGAAAAAATCATATGACTTTAATCCAAGCATGGAATCACAAATAATTTTCTAGTTCTTGTTTGTAGAACACTTGTATGATTTTGTTTCTCTCATAACTCAAATATGGTAATGAAATAAAAAATCATTAGAGGGCATTAATTCCCCACTCTAGCTGCATTTGTATATTTCCCTGAATAAGAAATGGATTCTTTCTGAATTTTCAAAACCATAGGCAATGAAAACTTCTTTACAGACACCCTTTTGGTCTGTTTCTTGATCTAAATACACTAATGGATATGTTTGAGGTCTTTTTGATTTTATTTGTCTACCAATATCTAACAACAAAACATGTAAATTCGTTTACTAATGCTTCTAGAGGTATTTCATCTATTCACTTCCTTCAACCATTGAAAATGTGAAAGTTGAAATTATACCCCACATAACTGCAAGTTAAGACATGTTTACTACTTATATTGTACTTATCTCCTTGGTTTAGTTTAATTCTTTTGCTTCTATGTTGACTCATCAGGTCTCTCTCCACTTTTCATAGTATAGGCCTTTCTTCACACCCCTCTCACAAAATGTATGTAACCTGCTACCCAATTCTATTTCTCAATTTCATCTATCCTTCCTTCAATGTAGAGAACCTTATGGGACCCCCCAACATGGTAGTCAATGATCCTTGTATATCAGTTCTTCCCTATGTTTATAAACTCCCCACCTATGACTGATACATGATATCCCCTTTTCACTATCTATCCTAAAATTCATTGATTCCATTTTCCTTTATATCTAGATAAATAATATTTTTTATCATATGGGAAAACCTCAACTGATGTAAGATTCACCCCTATCTAAAAACCATCACTTTTCACCAAATAGTCACTATTTTATGTTTTTATATCCAATAAATTTGTGATAAAATGATTCAGTCATGAGTGATTATAAAGAATATATGGTAAATTCTCAAGGATTCATTCAAGATTTGAATGAAGCCCCATACCTTTAACAAAGCTATATCATCTTATATAATCCACATGATTCAAAAAGTCCAAATTTCTGAATCCCTAATTTTTTGGACACTGTTCTCACCTTGTGTTCATGTGGTGGCTATGATTGAGAACATAACAAGGATGGATAGTGGATAGAGATTGACTAGGAAGACAATTGAACTAAACAATACAATTTTTTGACACCTTCAATATTATTACGATTTCCTTCTTTCATGAACTATAGCTCTCTATGGTTTTGAAAAATACACTACTTCGTGAAGAGTAACTTTGAGACCTTGAACACCAAAAAAGAACGAATCATTCTAGGTTGAAAATAGACCATTCTAAGGGACCCACGATCCAGGTCCTTCCAATCATGGGTTACATGATGTATTCCAGTTATGTGGGTGGAAATTGTTCCATTTTTAGGTACTTCTTCATCTATCTAGGTAATTCTGGAACATTAATTATAGTTAAACATCATCTACACAGAGTATCAAGTAAGATGTTTGTGTAATTGATGGTGAACCTTGATGTGACTCATACAGTTTTACATTAGTTGTGAAAGTAGAGGGGAATTAAATTTCAATTTTTGTGTTTTTTCAGTGATAATTATTTTGATCCTAACATATATTTGAATGGAAGTGAGGCATAAATATTACTAGGTTTTGAATGTCTATGTGATCTTAGATGTCATTAGTAACTCAATTATCTATTGAGGATCTTAAATAGTATCATCTAGAACTAGAAGCACCCACCAAATAAACTAAAACTACTATTCAGCCATTAACAAATTCAAATAGGTTAATTGACTTGGGTGGGAATGCTTTACAACTAGGTAGGGGATTTGGTGATAAATTACAAATGTATCCAATAAGAAGTTCACTTATTAATATAAAAAAATATATCCACCCTCATTAAAAAATCCTCACAAATGAATCATTAGATTAGACTATTATTATAGCATAAAATAATGAATTATAAGAGGGGAAAATTGTAATATGGTGGAATGCTTCCAGAAGTCTCCCCAAGTCCTCACTGGGATAGATGAAATATCATAGGCCAGGGTTTACTACCTACATTATACTAGTTACTCTCATGATAGTTCATACTAGGGATGATATGGGATACATGATTTATGATTGTTACCCATTCATTCTGATTTCTTGAATCACGAGTCAAACCTTTGATCCTATGACTTAATAGTTAACAGCTAACCACTCTACCACTGAGATAGAGAGGGTTTGGATATTGGGTCTCATAGAGTAAATTATCATTCTCAGCCTATCCCATATGAGACCCTTCTTCACTCTCGGAATTTTTATTCCATGACCATGCTCATGATTTTATTAATTAAATCAAATTCGAAATTTTGAACTCAGTTGGTTTTTCAACAGGTAAATAAAAAAACCTACTCCTATCGGCCAATCATTTCCTATTCATCTACATATGACCAACTTGATCATCCAACCACCAATTCATCATGGACTCATCCAATCCACACACCCAAAAACTTATTGCTTCCTAAAACATCATTAGAATAATGAAAGAAAACGTTCATTTAATCTAAAATCATCCCTTCTAGATTTTGAACGAGTTCATTGTCTCCCTAAATCATCTAGGAGTAGACCTCCTCGAATAATCAAGATAAATGGTAGAATCATGATTTGCCCAGTTATTTAACCCATTATCCCATATTTATCACTCATTGGATTGGTTTGTATCCCCACCTCAGTCATAGTTCTTTTCCAACTACTATTTATGATATATTGAAAAAATTGTAAATATGCACGATATACCATTTTATGATTCTGGCACTACGCTAGAAAGTCATTCTGCTAGCAAGACACCAATGATGATCCCATAACTTCCATTTGGGAATGAGTTGGTGGATCTTATTTGTGAACCAAATTCATAATAGAATATCGGTTTCCACCCAGTTGAATGAGACCATGTACCATTGAAAAAATTCTTTCCTCTAACTTGATAATGATGATTTTACTGAGTTCAACACCAAACTATAAAAACACATGGAACTCGACCTACTGGATACTCATTTCATCCCCTATTCTAGTCCATTAGATTCATTCCATTGGTTTGCCTCATCACCAAAAAACTATACATGATCCAACCAACAGATCATATAGCTCCATCAGCTCAGCATGTAGGCTGTATGAATTCTATCTACAACTAATATTATCAATTCCATGATGATAGTACCCAAACAAGTTATTGTTGACCCTCTTGACCATACCATTCTAGTTTCCCTGATAACACCACAACAGCATCTCATAGCATATCCAGAAACAGTTTGAATGTGTTCAATAGCTACCAAACAGAATGCAGTATCCCATGTTGGAATACTGAACTGACGAACCGTTCATGTTGGATTGAGCTCGACCCATGGAGAATGGTCCTATAAGAAGACCATACCACTTTTTTTCTAGAATCTATAATTAGGCCTCATTGAACTTGAAGTGATCCAATACCATTTTTACTGATTGGTGCAAATGGAATGTCCCTCTTCTATAGGATTGTAATAAATTCCATATCGATCTAAGATTAATTGAACCAGCCAACTTCAATCATCTATTATTTCCAATGAAACAAAGGAAGAAATATAATTGGAATACTAGGATGATCGATCATGAATATATTCTCCTGGGGGAAACTATATCCACTCAATGTTGACAGTAAACATAGAACTTGAACTATTCAAATAGGTATAATAGCCAGTTCAAATAGAAATGTAATCTCAAAACAATAGAGGATTTTCTTGTTCCAAAGGTCTAAACCAGAAAACCCATCTCAAAATGATATTAGAACACTCAACATAAAAAACATACCCCCAAATTATTGATGTAATTTCTTTGACCTTGAAAAAAATCATTCAAAATCATTCTAAAAAACTCAACTTTGAACCACAACATCTGATCTTAATACCAAAAATCATCATATATACTTCCAGTTTACGTGATGGTTGGATGGACAAACTATACAAATTTGATTTAACTTTTTTCCACCTTATGAAATGTCAAAAACACCCTATTTTTGTTCTCTAGAAACACAAATTGGAAGGCATGGATCTTGGGAACTCAATTATACTACTTTAGTGAGACCCAAGGATCATTGGAACCCAAGAACCCCACACACAGAAGAGAGAACATCGTATTCAATCCATAGAACGAACCATTGGAAATGAGAAACAATAGGAATTACGATCATACCAACATGCAAAAGAGGATGATTCATGGGTTGGAATGTCATCGGGGTTATTTATCAGAGTGGAAAGAGGTTCCCAGTGGAACAACCTATAAGTATAATGGTCATGGATGTATTATATACATGTATTGGGTTTTTTCCTTTGTGGAAAAGGAAACAAGTGTTTTATATTAAAAATAGTGCTTGAATGAGGACGTTTACTATGTTTATGGAGATAAGAGATAGGTAGGTATATAATGATTGAAATGATAGTATTGGAATCAGATAAATGGAACCATTGGAGAGGTTTCAACCACTCAGAATATCTCTAAGTGCAATCCATTTCACTAGTACGAGTGTTGTAGTCCCACTGAAAATCAAAAGGGTTCAAATGAGGGAAAAAATTGGATTTAGAAAATTTTCACATATAAACTTGGATATTTCAGAATCATGATTAGAATCTAAAGATTAATGGACACCATAAACATGCACTATTCAAATCACAACCGTCCACTCCAAAATGCCTTTGTTGTGCCTTGGTGTTCCATTTCCACACTGAGAGACCCCCATAAGAGTCATCAAATAACTTCCCATCCTATTTTATCCACATTATATATTCCCAGAGACTATCAATAAATCATTAAAAACTATATTTAGGATCAATACACCATGAATCCACCAATACCATAAGAAAAAATTGCATCAAACCCCTTAATAGACCCGATCATTCCACAGTTCCAAAACTGCCTCCTGTGAATTTCTATTTGAAATAGAACATCATAGGTTCCCCTATTTAGGATGATCGAACACCCCACAAATTCCATGAATTTTAGCCTTATAATAATAATGAAGGTGATAATTTCATCCAACCCCAAAATTCCCAATAATAAGCATCCAAGATGCATATCCATCCATGGTGCCTTTGGGTTTTGGAAGGTAACCAATTTATATTCAAACCCCGATTTCAATTCTAAGAGGTCAGATCGCATGTGGAAAACCTGGTCCAATCATGTTAATTCACTCAGCTGACTCATGGAACATCAATTTATATTATTAAAGGAATTGTGGAAAAATAAATAAATCTATGTTATTGTTTGGACACCACTAATTAGGAGAACACAATAGAGTGATCAATTCCTATCCATTTAGTTCGGTTTCTTAGGCTGTGTGCGACCAACTGATATACAACACAAATAGTAAATTTTCTAATTAAATTGTTTTAAAATTCCTACAAAAACATTTATGTTTAACTTTAAGTGGTCAGGCTTCCGTGTATTCCACTTCCATTGGGACCCCCTTCCATTAGGTCCAAATTATGATACTAGTTGCCTAAAAGGGTACCGCTCTGAAATCTAAAAATCATTTCACCTTGATAGTCTTCCACCCATAAAATAACACCCACCAATTCCAAATGGTGCTACCCCCACCTCATAGGAACCTCCATAGTAGAGTCGGTATTGAAAACTCAATACCCTGCATATAAAAAAGTTTGAGTAGAAGGTTCTGATCCAATTCCAATGTGCTCCATATAAAAAACACAAAGACAAAAAAAACCTCCTTTAAATTCTAACCATCCTTGAACATGATCACCTAATAAACACGTGCCACTAAATAACCCAATATAACTGGTGACTGCAGAAAAAAACCAATAATACAGACAAAGGCAATAACATAATAGATTTTCCTTCCAACACCATAGGTTCAATATTGAGCTGGACATACCCCAAACTACCCTAACCACCCCTAGAAACTACCATTTATATATCACATTTTAATTCCCCATTCAAATATATGGCCATCATTCCCAACAATCATGCAAGGATGCTATAGGGATTTGATCTTTTATAGGAACCTAATTCATACACCAATGCCTAAATATAGAACTATCAATATTCACACTATTTTTTCACTCCATCACATACCCCAATTTGATACCCTAGTAATTTATATGTCCTCAATTGGGTACTACTTGTATCCCAGGTACTTCTAAGTCAATGAACACCTGGGAATGACCAGGACATACCAGGGTAGAACTACACTGATTCCAACTACGCCATCTAATGAAGTGATCAAGTGCACGGTGGGACAATGATATATGATATCAACCTCCCTCTAGATCCCTGACAAAGGAGGGATTGAAGACATTAAACCACAAAACCAAGACAAATACATCATAAGTGACTAAAAAAAGAGACCTTGTTGAATTGCTGCCAGCCACTTCTCTGTGGAATAAATCAAGACAATAGAATCAAATGTCCCTGTCAGCCACCCTTTCAATCCCATACATTGGGATATGTGACCAAATATACATGATAGAATAAATTTTTTTGTCATATATTACTACTTATATTACACATATATTGAAAAATTGCCTTTATTAAACACTCTATCTTTCCCTTCTCCAATAGTATCAACCCATTCATCAAAATTTATATGATTGTCCTCATCGATGTCTCCTTTATAGATATGGAACTTTTCCATGAAAAAACCTCACATATGTAAAACAACAAGAACCAAATAATTTCCTATTATTCACATGCAAATTCATCACATTTTCAGGTTGATAGTGAGCGAAAGATGACAATGGAACAGAAAAAAATAAATATTTAATACACTAAAACTATTATAAAAATAACGTGACCAAATTTATTATATTATAGAATATTCTTAATGATTTATTCCAAATTTATGTTTTTAACTATGACCATGATAAGGTTGAAACAAAAGACCCCTGATAAACAATAGGCCTCTTTGATCTGAAGCATATCACGATCAAAGAGTTGAAAAGTCCATTGGAACATCTTGTGTAATTTGAGTGGATCATGCTTATTAGTTGGAATGAACATATCATGAGGATATTTAATAGATGAAATTTGATAATTTCAGCATTCATATCATGTGTTGAATAACTAAAACAAATGAAATATCCACATGAACCACCATATCATAGAATATTTCACACCATTTGGTCACTACTTTATGAAAAGATAGTATCATCCAAGGAACTATTTCAGAAAAAAAAGTAAACACAGAGAGAGGATTAAATGGACTCAATGACAACCAAACAAGGGGTCAAAAAACTCCAATAATAGCACTAGAGTATTGTCCCGCATACTAACATGAGGAATAACAAACAATGCCAAGCCCGTGAGTACACCAATGAGAGAAAATGGGTTGGTGCATTAGTGTTGTTATTTCCTTGAACCTAAACCAGTTGATTTCAGGCCATACAGGTGATTAAATATGGAACCTCCTCCACTAGCAACCCCATTCCTATTATTGAACCAAATAATTTTGGTACCCATTCGGTCTAGTTGCACTATTTTGTTTTAAAACGGGTGTATTCCATCTACCACTTCCTTCTAGGAGTTTGTATATTAGTACATGTGTAGGGAAATTCCAGGGGGTATAGACTATGATATTTAGACATACAATCCTGAAATCTAGAAATTACATCTTAAACATACAACCTATCAAATAAAATTAGCCCATGATTTCCCTAGGACCTCACTGGGATACATTATGTATATTATTGTGCTCCTAGTACCTTCTCAATTCTCACTAACTAGGGATTACCTGTAATACATGATGTACCGTGGATAATGATAAGGGGGAGGAGGTTAAACTAGGTTGAAACATGGATTAGTGAAAAAACACCATCATTGAGGCAGATGAGGCTATAGGTTCACTCAGATAAAACCTCCAAATAACATACCCAAATGATTATTTTTCAATTGATAGATTGTGTGTCACAAATTGAACCAACACATTAAACACATGAGAAAATTAGAATTCCACTCCAGCTAAAGCAATAGTAGTAGCACAAACAACCATTGATTTTTTACTATCCACCATCTCATTCATGAACAAAATCAACTCGAATAACCCATTTAACCTATATTGGCCATATTTTGTCTCACCCTAACCCTATATTTTGGAAGAAAGTTGAGTTGGCATTGATTCCCTTCAGCCTACAATATATATTTTCCATGGGAGTGGTGGTTTGGTTTCTTCCTTTCACACCATGGGAGAGCCTATGATTTTGGGATATTTTCAACTCATATACAATATTTGGCCACTAAGATGGTGTTTGGATGATCCATGGGGAAATTATAGGCATATTACATTTCTCCTACAAACACGACCTAGTCCATGTAATCCATTTCAAAATGTTTTCACTCACTAGTTCCAGATGTGGTATTGACCAAGTCCATGTACTCAATTTCACACTGTGCTCACTGATTAGTACCACACAGGGATACATGAAGTATCCTTGAAAATTTTTGTTAATTTTCTAGTCTTAATAGGGAAGACCTGGTCATTTACAAGTTCCTACTAGATATGGAGTGAATGGGTTATGTGATTGAAGTATCCTAGTGGGTGTTTATTCCTCCCAGTATGGGTCAGTCCAAGTAAAACTAATAAATTTCCTTGTCCTCACTGATCAGGGAGTGAATTGGATACATGACTCTAGTATCCCAGTGATTATTTTTTCCTTCTAGGACATGTCAAACTATGGAAGACCTGAGACATATTAATTTTTTTAGTGAGTGACAAGGGTTTCACTAAGGCGGAAATGGGGATCTCAGGTAGGCATCTCAATGAAATGAGATGATATTGATCTATTGGGAAAATGGTGATTTTGTTTGATATAGATGTAATGGGTTGGATTTGGTGGTGTTAATGGAGTTACTAATTGGAAACCTGCCCCACACCTATATAGAAAATGTTACATATTGTACTAGAATAGAAACAACCAGTACCTAAGTCCTACTATAATTCTCGATGTTCTATTCGAACTAGTGTCTCCAATCAATGATTTTCTAATGACCAATGCCCTGATGATATACCCCAAACAAAACACCTCTTAATAATAAACCCATCAATTTCAACACTATTATAGTGGATTACTATGCATAAATATAAAAATTATCAATATTACATAGATATTTGGTCATCTAAAATTCTTATTAAACAATCTCATATCATACTATCACCATATTAGGAAAAATATGATACATTAGAACACATATAAAACCTATCACTTTTATATTTCAACATTACATATAATTTCAACCCACTTTTCAATTTATTTTATTA
This sequence comes from Viscum album, assembly GCA_963277665.1. Taxonomy (NCBI): domain Eukaryota; kingdom Viridiplantae; phylum Streptophyta; class Magnoliopsida; order Santalales; family Viscaceae; genus Viscum; species Viscum album. Next base: position 1,437,325,585 of record OY728123.1, on the reverse strand, counting down.
TTTACACTTCGGCATTCTTGAGTGGATGGAAACAATAGATGGTAACTGGTTTCTTATCTCATCAGGAGTAATGGTATTGATATTGTGGGGTGCATTAGACCAATAATTATCCCATTGGACATCAGTGCTCATTATCTCACTTCCATTCCATACCAGTATCATCTCTATCTATATTCATAAATTAATTAAACAATATATAGAAAACCCTATGACCATATTAGGTTAATAAGTTGAGCCTATATTCCATTGACTATATATAATATATCACATAGTCTTACCCATTCCAACACACATTGAGAAAAAAAAATATCCCACCTCTACCAGAACCCCAAGAACCACTTACTCCTTTTGGCTTGACTTATAGAACATCAATGATGCATGAATACTAGAATTAACACCTCATTTCTTATAGAAAACTTGTGGTAATCTCTTGGAAAAACATTTTAATGAAAATATGCTTCTTTATGACTAATTTTGACAATATCCCATGTTACAATGTGTGAGGATTTATTTAAACTCTCAATACAATCATTTTCATGATGACTTATTGGAGTTCAAATAGTATTGGTGTTTTTTTATTACCCTGACTTGGTGTTGTTTCATTTTTATTTCTTCCATTGTACTGTCTATAAAAAGATTCATCCTGGTGGAAACTAGTCTTGATGATGACCAGGTTGAAATTAAATTTCAAAGAACCACATGCAATTGGAATAATTAAAGTTTTGTGTACTCAGAAGCTAGAGTAGCCATGATTGTACTTCCCTTGGAACAAGGTGGAAACAATAAGGAAAAGTCCTTTCTAAGTTCATCAATGAGCACCTATTGGCCAATTATAATGCATTATGCTACAAGGTACATTGGATCAAATCATCTCCTAAACCATTGAAAATTCTACACTATCATAATGCAATACCACCAATAACATTTTATTTATAAATGATTTCATAGTAGTTTTAGTTGGTGTAGTTTGGCTACCCATAGTTTGATAATGAACATTTCTTCTATTTTGAATAGTACCCCAACATTGATATTAAACCTTGAAAGTTTCAGAAGGTCCATGGTCTAATAGTGATCCTATTGTTCTAGAAATAGGGTTTAATCATGAAGTTGGTACCGTTATCTATTTTATCAGTACTCTACTCTAATATTCAATCTTGAAGCCCTTGTTTCTGCCATTTATTTTGTGGTTGATTCCATTTGTGCTCTACTAAGAAATCGTATTAGTCAGTTCCATGGGATCCTACCTAATTTCAAAGGAATATAGTTTCAATGAATTTTTAAACACTAGATATATATGGAAATCCCCTATATCATGAATGTGGGGGTCTGGGTTCACACCATTCATTTTTCCAAATGCTACTTGAACTTGGAATTTTTGAGCCACTGTGGTCCATATTGAACAACTTATCTTCCACAATGGTGTTTGATGTAGGGTTCCATTCTTCCCACCAGTTGGTCAACATATGACTCAATAGTGTTTGGGTGATCACTAGGAATTAAACAATGGTAAATGGGTGAATCATGAATCTAATCGACTTCAAATAATGATTTCCCACTCCCCCATCCACATTCCTTTGGTTTAGGGAATTCATTGGGATCCTTCATGCAAGATGGAAAACCATTCTTATAAATCCTTTAAGGAGGTTTCCATCTTAAACACTAAAATCCCATCATCTACCAGTCATATCCGTGGTTTAGTGTGTAATATGATCTATCGTTCAATCCATGATACTCTAATGGGGACTATCAATCTAAATGCATAACATCCCCACTCGATCATACTAGTGCACTAAAAGGATGTAATTTCCTTTATCTTCACAAGACACTCATGAAATAGGGGATGGGTATAATAGGAGTATAACTTGTGAAAATTGGGATAATGTACCAATGTTATACCACATGATCTATAAACGCACCTCAGCCAGAGGAACTAGGTGTCTGGGTAGGATAACTCTGGAATGCGTTGGAAGAACATAGAAAAAACAATTCCCATATGAACCCTTTGTAGTATAGTGGAATATATGGGATGACCTAATGTTCCATTTTCCCCACTCATATCCCTTCTAGTTAAAATAATATTTTTGTATCAATCACTCGTATCAATCACTAGTGATCAAATGTATGAATAGAAGTTGATTCTAATTTATATTTAGTATTCCTAGATGGCTGTTTTGGTCCCATAAAATGTAGTTTCCCTTTTGACTATCCCAATATATCTCCTTTTGAAACACCTTGATCCATTACACCCCCATTCATCAATTCTCAATTTGGGGTATGATGATTTGTATTTCTCATTCTGATAGATGCAGCTCATAGACCCCAGGTTTCAATTCCATCATTTCCATTGTGTGGGATTGAGACAATTGATCTGACTATATCCTGTCCACTCTATCTATACTAAAATTCACCCAGAGTCTAGTATCATTTAAAATGGAAGTAAGTCATATGAAAACAAACAATTCTTGAAGCCCCATTTTTTTCATCATTGATACAGGAGAAATGTCAACCCACTTATTCATTCTAGACAACCAATCAGAGCAATCATTGGTTCAGAAACATATCAGTACTCTACCATAATAGTATAAATTAGATGTGGGTTCACATACCATGTTAACAGAAGGATAAACCTCAATTTGTTCCCTAATGAAGGTGAACCCTCTGATACCATTATTGACCAATTGCATTGATCATCGGGATCAGAACACAATCTCAGCCAATTAGTATAATAGAGAAAATTAAGGGATATAAATAATCATCTTTATGGATCTAGATGATATAGTCTATATTAGCTTGAGATTAATTCCATGAACCTCATATTTGTTTAGTAGTCCACCGGGAAAGTAGAACACCCATAATTCTCGAACCCAAATATGTGAACCAAACCCCATGGTTAAAAATAGGAACCTGAAGATATCATTATATAACTCAATGATGCCCTATATGATCGGTGTGGCTCCCTTTTGATATCCTAATTTCCATATTTGAGTGTCATTATAAAAAGTATAATGTTCGGTGAAAATGAGGTTAATTTAATTTTTTATATTGTAAACAGAGAAAGGGAGGTTTTCACTACTAGCCCTTTGAACCATGACACATCATATCATACAATTGTTCTACATGTATTGGGGTTGATATTTCCATTTCACAACCCTAATTCATGATAGGGAATCATTTGATATTTATTTTTGTAGAATGAGTTGATTCTTCTAGCTTATCATTCTATTTTCCATTGGATACATGATGTATCCAAGAATAGGGAGGACCTAGTCATCCCCAGTGACCCCATGTTCTCCCTAGATGTTTTCAAAATCCACACCTCACAAGATAAAATTCATAAAAATAACAATACTTAAAACCTACTATGATTTGTATCTCTATGTTTACTCATTATGTGGGAATGTTTAGGTCCAATCATACTCAACAGTTCCAAACCTATCACCATCAATCATATTCATCATAGCCTGGAGTTGAGACATCATACCTCCAAACTATTATAGTAGAGTAATGAATAACCACCTTCATATTCCATTCGTGTTGAGTATGGTGTTTTAGATAACACAAAAAAACTCATTCCACACATTTTCAACCATTTCACTATCCATTGATGTCACTTTGTCATCCTGATATAATCCATCAATTAGAGTTGGCGGCTGATCTTACCTTTCCCAAGAAAAAACATTGAACTAGTCCTTCATAAGTATAATATTGGTATTAGAGTTATTATAATAATATTTGGTATAATATAGGTAGTAAGGGTGATAGTGATCCTTTCACTAGGAATGAATAATCTATCCTTGAGTATTAGATCATTCACAATAACACTGTACCTAGAGATTGAGTTATGCAGTTTCTTCAACTATAGGTAGCTTCTTCCAGTGAGTCACAAAGCATAAATAAAATACTTCCAAAGGAGTAGAATAGAACATACCTTTTATACTCTAATATATCTATCTATTCAATAAATGAATAAAATTTTGAAAATAATTTATCAGTGTCCTTATTTACCTCATGTATGAACCCAACGAGCTAATCTAGGTTGAAATTCCAAACATCTCTATGTTGGAAGCAATGCTTCTCTTTTTTGGAAACAAAGTTTTTTTTGTTTGTTTTTAATCCACACTGGGTTGATCAATTAGGTTAGAAGAGAAGCTCATTTACTATATGGATATAATCAAAGTTGAAGGTGGCATAATTTCCAAATGCTTTCCAATTTTTGGGGTTAAGATTATGAGGAAGAGGTGAGCATTGTGAAAGGTAGTTTTCTTTGATTTTATATTCATAAAAATGGTAAAGGCATGGGTTCTTAAAAGATTGATTTTCAAAAATAATGATATTTGAGAAGAGGTGGAGCATTTTAAATAGCATAATGTGTTGATGGTAATATCCATGACTACAATAAGTGGAGCATTAAGAAATGTTAAAATGGTTGATGGTAATCTTCAATACTATAAGAAGATTATAGAGAAATTAAATTTTCAATAGAGGTTCACGCGTGAAGGATCTTCACAACCTAGTTTTTGGAGTTTCATGAAAAATATAATAGAGGTGTGGGATCATCACAAAAGGATAACACTATAAATACTAGGCTACACCCACATCATTTGACAAAAAACTTTGGATATAAAGCTTGAATCTCTCTAAATTCATGAAGTCCAAGAGCTTCTTGAAAGAAGTATTAAAATGGATCATTATTGTCACAAAAATACATATATATCCTTGAAAATTAATTAGGTATTAGTGAAAAAGATGATTCATAGTGATGGGGTATCATGTGATGACTCATTGAGATTTAGCAAGGTAGTTTTCACCGTAATGGAAATTTACTTTGAGAAGGAAGTGAAATTTTCAAAGGAGCTTCACGAACAAAATTTTTTAACATCGGTTTAATGTGAAGAAGTGATTTTATGTGCATCAACTTAGGACTATGGTTCATGAAGAGTATGATTTTATTCAAGGACAAATAAATAAATGTAAATCTATTGAAGTGACCTTAAAGTTGATAAATTGAATAACACATCTGCCAATGTAGTGAGATGGGGGGGGGGTAGATGGATGCGTTTCGAGGGAGGTAGTGTGCTATTATTAAAATATTTTAGTGCCATTTTTCCTAGAATATATTCACTAGGTATGAAATTATATATTCCAAAACTTTTATATATTAGTGGATATAGGTATAACCAACACACTGTCGACGTATTCTCCTTAGACTATACCATAGTAGTGAACTATGTAGAACTGCTGTATTGTCTCTCTATACACGATTGATTAAATTACTTCACATTACTATCATGCATGTTTAACAGGTTCTACCAAAATTGGGAATAGAATCTGTCACTTTAGAATTAAATGATGACATCTCGATTCATCCATCCTCTCTCAGGGTGTTCTGGGGTCCTACACTCTGAGGCGGTGTTGGATTGATATATCATATTACGCTATTCGGTCAACAATAATTTGATCAAAGAAACCATAAACTGCTATATATATCTTAGGTATTTGTTGTTCCGAATACATTGGATGATGTAGTGGTTGTTTCACAACTCCTATAATTCAGGAAACATGGTTGGTAATAGGCTGTGTGGAATCATACAGGTCTAAACCAAATTGAGTATGGGTGGCTAATTATTGATATTGTGCCTATTGTAGTTTTGACGTAACATATACATATTTCATATTTTTCACCTAAGAATTTGATCCAAATTGACTAACTTATAAACAAATACTGATTGCTGGGAATATACCAAGATAAAATGAATTCATGCCCGAATAGATTTTCCCATTGATAGTTTGGGTCAACCTAGTGAGAATATAGGCTGAGACATCTCCCACGAGTGTTTCTATAAGGGAATGGGTGGTACAGGTACCGACCCCAATATTTTCATATCATTCACCTACTCATTATAATTGATTAGAATGTAGATTCAATAACATGTATTAGGACGTCATCATAGTTGATGGTCGGTGTAATAATAATACCATTTCTTAATACACCTCTTTCGGTTTTGAAAGATCATCATATACGACCACAATGTTCATCCCATGATGATGGAAATATTCATCCATTTCACACCTAAAATACAATCAATGAAATTGAAGTCAAGAAGGTTCTAAAGAGGTTGAAGGCACCAAAATGTAATATTACATTATACAAGCATCTGAGAGTAATTGGTCAACTTTTGATACCATTGAGAATTTTTGAGCAATAGCTACATAGACATAATAGTGCTTGTCTTATTATCGAGAAGTGGCATTCAATTTATTTTGGGAAATCATGGTATCATCCCCAATGATTTTTTTCCTATTTTTCTATCCCTAATGATGAGATTGTGTTTCCCATTATAGATAGGAATCAGGATATCCTCCTCTTTGAGACCATTCTATATTGGATCATGAACTAGTTAACATTAGATAATGCCTGAATTTTTTTTAAACATGTATAGTCTCAGATTACTAGTGCACGGATGAGGTATTATAGATTGGAAGACTCAAATCATTGAAAACACCACTTAGTTGGAACATCTATGAGTGAAATCCAAGATTGAACTAGTTTGTGTGACCCGATTTTCTTTTTTCATAGTGGTAACCAACCCCTACAACACAATACAGACAAGATCGAGCTGCAAATTCAAAAACATACCTTTAAAAATACAATAAAATGGAATCCTTTCACTAGATTTAAATTTATTAAACCCAGATACATTTTCAATGTCATCCTCATCTCAAAAGATTAGCTCATTTTTTTCATCATTTCAGTTATCATTAAGTTTGGTAGGTGCGTTCAACTCTCTAATATGTATTTTAGTTTAGTATAACGGGTTGTCTTGACTACCATGAGATATTTTAAAGACATATGACCCTTACCTTGGGGAAATTAATCCTTATATGAAAGAAAATGAAGATCCTAATGCTCCATCCTCGTAACCCTAGGGTGGAGAGGTGTTCAGACCAGAAGTGTGAGAATAGTCAATGGATTACAACTATCTCACAAGGGTGGGGATGACTCGAATCAAGAATGGAATGTCCCAATTCATCATAGGCTATCAGGTTTTACCATTTCAGTGAATCATGTTCATATTTTCAATTCAATTAGTGTGTTTGGTTCCCATGTGGACTATTCCCCCAATTCTTCCAGTAGATGATATCCTATCACAACCTTGTCAATGGATGCTAGCATACCCAACATCATGGATATACAATGACTATAGTCATGGATATTTAGTGACTATAGATTTTGGGGTGTAACAGTTGGTTGGAATAGCGATAGTGGTCGAACATAGGGATATTGATACCAATAAGGGTGGATTATTTAACCCCTGGTCATTCTCGGGTCTTACCACACTCCAATGGGGTGGATGTCACATCCTTGGAAATTGAAGACCCTTAATGCAATGGATCCACCCACTCCAAACCTCAAACCAAAAATACAATCAAAATAACAACCCCACTACCTACTTCCTTTATATTGGAAGAAATTAAAAAATGTGATAATGGATACATGGTGGCATCACAATTCTTGGAATAGATAAGCAGGAAGTTTTCCCTTCAAAGGTAGAACTTGTCACATTCCATTAATTCCCAATACCACAACCAGTGTCCATGAATTCATGAAATCCATCATCCAAACCACCACTCTAATTCCAATCACTTGTAAGTACGATGGTGGGATTCAAATTCACTTTAAGGAAAGGTACACATGTTTAACATGCAATATTTTACTCTACATATTAGAGTGTGGGTCAACATTCAAGTATCGAAGTCAAGTGTTATGGCTATTTTTTGTAACTGAATTCCAATGAAATCATGAGATGGAATTAATAACACAGCTATGTGATTTTTGATATAGTAGGAAAAAGATGTTTTGTGGGATTACATTCTTGTGTTTGGGTTTATCTTGTTTGATTTCTATTTTTCCATTGGTGGTTGTCCTTGAGCACCTCACCATATCCCCTATATGAAAATGAAGGTATACTGGGTATTTTGGATCTTGGCCAGTTGAGATCTGGATAATACTATATGTCCACGATCCTTGTGATTTGGTGGTGGTGTTAGAGAGAGTGGTATATCAAGAGAACCAGATCTAGTCCATCATAATCCACAACATCATTCCACTGAACAACATTAGAAATGTTATTCCCCGACTAGTGAATGTGAAAGCATCCAGTAAAAACCATCCAGAAAGAATGCACACACCATTTAAACTATGTCAGAGATTCAAATATTTACCTTTAGTATAATCACTCAAAATAAATTGGTGTAAAATGTGTAACATATTGGGAATAGAGTAGAATTAATTTTTTTGTCTATCGAAGCAAATGAGATGCTTTAAATTGTATTTATCCTCGGTCCAATGCCAGAGACCCGATCACTCCTTGAGATCCTCCTCCACCAAATCACCATGAAAATCTCCATCAAATCCTAAACAATATATTATATGATTTCTATCATCTCAACTACCAAACCCTCAATTCGACCACACCAATAGACCATTCCATCCACCACGATCTTCTAAAACGACTACCCTTAACCCAACCTTGAAAATCCCATACCACCATCCAATCACAGTCATAGTTCTACTAATAATAGTCTAGTACAGTTCATCCAACTCCAATTATAGCACCACCACATCCACCATCAAACCCCTATACTGTCATTAATCAAATGTGGTGAATACACCCCTTTAAACCAAAAATAAAATGATACCTTTATTTTGGCAGATGTATTTCCCCCACGGTCAACCAAACCAAGATTCAAATGTGTTCTTAACCTGTTCCCAAGGCTTTGGGGATGTTTTCCATCTAAATCATATATTTTTTCATTTTTTATGTATTGGATATTGTGGAATTCCAATGGAATTGTACATGGTGGTTTGAATCAAGTACCTTAGTGGGGTGGTGGACCATGAGTTTTGAGATACCAATTAGTTATTTGTTCTATTAGTAAGTATACACATGCTACTAGATAAATCGCTAATCTCTACAGCTGGTGAGTATGATCGAGTTCCAAAAGGGATGATTCACATCTCACCTATTCTCTCAGGCAATGTTCTTCTATAGAGTATGATAATGAGTCTATGTGGTGATCCAAGAACCATCCACCATTGACCACCATCAATACAGATGATACCAACAATGTAGCTACATTGTATACTTTCACCTAGGTTCTGGGTCGAAATGGGTACTCTCTACACTCAAGTTGATTCTTATCACACTAGGTCATGTACCATTATATTCTCATGAACCCATAGTTGTTATAAACCAAACTATTTCACGAAATTCTAATCCCAAGTCTCATACCACCATTATCAATCGGTTAACAACAAAACCATTGGGACCTTCTTCCAACAAAGAAGGTAATGATTCAGCATCAAGTTTCCAAATTAAATCGTGAATCCGAGCTATTGGGATTAATCATCCTGCTATCCTCGATGTACCTCTGATCTTCTTCATGAGTTCCAAAGAACATATAATTTCCTAGTTCACTATGGACAACAACATATATTACCTTTTTAATTGGATATGTTTATTTAAGTTGTGCCACATTGTAGAATGGATTTGAACCCTAATACGTGATCAGTATAATTGGGTGTCTTTGGCCATTGAGCACCACCCATTACCCTTTAAGAGGAATCCTCCCCATCTAAACTACCAACATCAATCACTTCCGAAAACATGAAGATGAATTGAATGAATATGATTATGAAACAAACCACCAATGACATCACAATAAAAAATTTTATCTATAAAACCACTAAGACCACCACCATATAGATATTTTACCAAGAAAATATCCTCATGACTATATCAGAGTAGTGGGAATCCAAAATGATTGAAACTAGGGGAATGAATTACCGATCATATTTCCACTCCTATCCATGAATCATTTTTATCATTATAAGAATATGTGTACATGTTTTTCATTGTTTTTGACTATAGTGAAACTGGTGAGTTAAAAGGCGCCATTGTGGGAACTCTTAAATAATGTTCATTTTTGGGTTTTTAGGTGCAGCAGAGTGGCTGATCATTGTCGTCTCTCAAAGTGGGAAGTAAATTTAACAACATATTAAAGGTATTTGAAAAAAAAAGTAAAAGGGAAGAATCAAACTACATAAAATGATGGGGAGTTTTTAATCATTTATAAAAGAACAAGATTTATCATGGAAGACAATTTCATTTTTTTGTTTTTAATTTTGAAAAGAAATTTGATTAATAAGACACAATGAGAATAGGACTTTTTAGAAAATATTTTTAGGAGTAATCGAAATAAATATATATCTTCAATTAATTATTAATAATTATCATTTAAATAATCATCCACATAATAATGATCCCCTAATTATTTTAACCCTGAAATCCTATGAGAATTAAAATTACCACAAAGATTTAAAGAGTTAAACCACAGTCTGCCTTCGAAACATGAAAGCACATCACCCTTCATTGATTTTTGTTCTAAGGCTAGATTATAGTCAGTGTTAAATTAGGGTATAAATCCATTTTATAAATAAATATGATTTGATTTTATATATTTTATTTTAACTCCAAAAATTTATCCCATGTGGTTTTCTTTTATTGATTAAGTTTGCGCTCTCAAAATTTACACAAATCTAAACCTTACGTGTTTTTGGTTTAATTGTTAAATTTATTTCTTTGTTTTTTCTATTTTAAAAACACAATTAATGAATCAAATTTTGTGATTTATATTATCTCATTGAATAAAAATAAATAAATTAAGAAGGTAATAGGTAGATCGATTACTAAGAAAACTACTTTCCCATGTTCGATGTAGTCATTGAAGAATCATATTAGATTTGCAAAGGTTTAGAAAAAGTATAACCCAATACATTTCAAACTATTTGATTACATCCCAAATAATAAGATTAAATAAGAATTAAATTGATGAAGAAATAAGAAATAGAATAATAACAAAAAAGTATATTACTAGAATAAAGACATTTACAAGTGAAGAATAAAAATAAGGCTTTGATGAAGGGATCCTAGCTTCAAGAGATCTCCATCATGAAATTCCATAAAAATTGAGTGAATCAAGTTCATATCTTCATTAAGTCTCCCAATGCACGTCCCAACCCATCTAAATGAAAAAATACATATTTATAGAGTGTAGGGGAGCCTAGGTTATAAGTTGTTTCATTTGTGAATGGGGTAATTTGGACAAATATTTTAGGCCAATTTCCACCTCCTCCTTAACCACAAAAATTCATGAATTTTTATTCTTTTCAAAGGTATTGGTTATGAGAAATTTTGATATAGAGAATCTCTCAAAATTTGGGCATTACCTAAAAATGGATGAAGATGTTATGGACAAAATACTAAAGTGAAGTCCAATTTGGCGAGTCCAATCCATTGTTGATTTCATGGCCCATTTAGCCCAAGTAAATTAACATTTTAGCTCATATGTCCTGAGTTAAAGATATTTCCTATAAGGTCCTGAAAACGTTTATAAACGTTTATGTTCATATAATTCAAATAAAAATATTTATGTTCAAAATACTATAGTGAATCGTAAAAGGTAAAAAAGAAATTTTCAATAAAATTTTAAATGAATGATCTAATAAAAAATATTCTATAATTAAACATATTTAGAACAATGTGAGTATATTATATCATTTATTATGAATATAATATTCAATAAAATTGTGTTTTATTAACTCCCCCATAGGTACACTTTTGCACCCCTTGGAAAATCCTCATATCATGTATTCCGATTTTTTTTGACAAGATATAAATGTTCATAGACCAGAATCTATAGTAGAAATATAGGAAAAGTAAGAATTCTATAAGAGTCAATATCAATAAATTTTAAATTCATTATCTCATAAATTTTATCAAAATAAATATCAATTATATTAATGACACTAATCATAGTGAAACAAGTTATGGGTCCACCAAGAAATTAATTCAATACATGTGTGTGTGCCAACCATTTCAAACTCATATCTCCACTATTTATCCAGTATATTCAGATCATGTAAAATAATTATTCTGACCTAATTTAATTCACCAAATCTGTTCTACATTCTTTTGCAATCAGATTTCAAGGCCGAGTCACTTAAGCATTCCCAAAAGTCAAACCATAAGTTCGCGACCTTGATATCTCCACGTGTTGTTCATTTCATCACTCCCCTCAATTAATATTTTTGTTGTTTTTTAATGTTTCACTTCGTAAATATATTACAATCATCTCTCAACCTTCTTTTGATATCTTAATGAAACTAATTGTAATAGTTATTACAAGATCATAGGTCATGGAAGAGTGGGTTTTGACATTCCCAAGACACAATCAATTTTTCTATTATTTTTTTGATTTTGTTGTTTTTGTTTTTACAGGCATTAAATATTTAGATAAAAGGTACACATAGATAGTTCAATTCGATAGAGTAATGAAAATTATTAGAAGATAAACAGTTGTATGGATCAACCATTGATATAAGATGATTTATTTCTACCTAACATGGCTATAGATTCAATTTAGTTGGAAAAATTTCACCAATAATGGGTGAGTGAAAGATGTGTGGAGAAATAAATGACATAATTTACCATGAAATTTTTTCACAAAGAATGTTGTCAAAATCTAAAAGGTTTTGTAAAGATACAACCAATCATTTCATCGAAGAATTCAATTTTTGTAAAAAATAAACCCTTTTATAAAGAAGTATTTCTTTCTTATAATTCCATCAAAGAATTTTTAAAACTCGATTTTACATATATTCCATATCTAAATAAACATGTTACATGATGTGTTTTTTGTAGTTTATTTTTCTCCAAAATTATAACCAACAACATAATTGAAAACCAACAAAACATAGGCAAATAAAAATCCTAAATAACTACCCAAAAGTTTTGTCCCGTCCCCCACACATAAAATATTTCATTTTCCTTAACAAGAACCTATGAGATGATATGTGCATATGAAATGTATAATTTTATATAGGAAAACTAATGTAACGTTTAATTTTTAAGAACAACTTGATATTCTCTAGTGATGATGGGGTCATGCAGTGTGATAAAATTAGCTACATGATTATGAATTCCCTCAATGTATTGCTTCAAACATTTACCATTGACTATAACGATCCTTCCTGTGCCCTCTTGTGTGATCTCCACTTCTCCATAAGGATAAAAATTAGACACTACATAAGGGCCTAACCATTTGGAACACAACTTACCAGGCATCAGCGTCAGTTGTAATCTGTAGAAAAGGACATTCTCTAAAACATGAAACTCCCTTTGTTGCATCATTATATCATGAGATTATTTTGATCAATCCTTGTAGAGCCTTGGGTTATCATATTATGACAATTGAGTCTCCCCATTCTATTGAATTTATAGCTTCCTTTCAATTGTATCTTAGGCTAAATCCATGTTTAATTTCTTTATATCCCAATAAGCCTAATGCTCGACTTCCAAGAAGAGATGATAGGCTTTAACAAAAACATTTTAAAATAAGGACATGCCTATGTGGGTCGTGCATGCTATCCTATAATCCTACAATGCATCATCCAAGCGATTTCTCTGATCCTTCCTATTCACCTACATGGTTTTATCCAAAATTTGTTTCATCTCAAGATTTGAAACCTTAGCCTTGCCATTTTTTGGGGGGTGGTATAGTGTTGATGTTTTGTGTGTCACTGATACTTCTTAAATAGGGAATAAAAATTCAAATTGTAGAACTGTGTCCCTAGATAATTGATTACTGCCTTTGGTAATCAAAGTCTTTAAAAAATCTGTTCCTGGAAAAATTAGACTACAACATGATAATGGTCACTCCTGGTGGCCTTAGCCTCCACCCATTTTCTCACATAGTTAATAGAAACTAAAATTCTCATGAAAAATAATGAACTTTAAAAAAACCATAAAATAAACTCCTCAAACATAAAAATATCACATAATAATATTGGTTTTTGGTGTATCTTGTGTCTCCTAAAAATGTTCCCAATGTGTTGGCAACATTATTATGACATAGAAAACACATGAGCAATATAGAATAAGCTATTAAAATATTATCCAGAGTCTCAGACTTTCATATATATCCATTTGGGTCTAAAGTGTCCACTAAAATCAAGTGTACGAAATCAATAAAAAAATAGACTCAAAATCATGATCAGAAACACACCTATTAATAACATGGTCACTACACATGAGCCATAGGTAAGGATAACCCCACATATAATATCTAGACTCACTCATTAATTTTAGGACTTGATGTTTCTTTAATTTTTTAGGAATTTCAAAGGCAACAATGCAGTTAACTAGATCAGCTTACCAAGGATGTGTACATGAGAGTGAATAAAGATGCTCATCAGGAAAAGTGTCCAAAAGTGGTACCTGGTACATGTTGTCAGACTCTTGTCTGGGAGTAATCATACTCATGTGATCCACCACCAGGTTTTATTATCTCTTCTCATGCATTATCTCAATATAAAATTCCCGAAGAAGGAGCATCCATCGAATAAGTCTAAGCTTTGCATCAGGGTTCTTCAAGAGGTACCTCGGAGCTGCATGGTCAGAAAAAAACTACATTAGTGAACAATAATATGAATGGATTTTATCTAAATAAAATATGATGGTAAGAAAATATTTTTCCATTGTTGGGAAGTTTTATTGGGATGAATCCCATATCCTCGTAGCATAGGAAACAACATGTGAATGTCCTTCCACCATATGAGATAGGACATCTCCAACGGCGAAGTTGGACACATCACACCTAATCTCAAATGTAATTACCAACCATAGGGGATATAAAATCAGTGGAGAAGTCATGGGATTATTTAAATCATTAATTGAAGTCCCACATGAACCATCAAACCAAAAATTGGAATCCTTTTGCTGCAATCATGACATAGGAAGAGAAATATTTTTTAAATCATTGATGAAGCACCCATAAAATATTTCATTACCTCGAAAGATCTAACATAACAAAAAAATGAAAGATAGGGTAAAGATGAAATAAGATATACCATAGATCTATCAACCATTATCCCATGTTTTGACTCTATATTCCCTAAGACAATTCCATTCTCTACCATGAAATGACACTTATCAATGTTCATGACCAGTTTCCTCATAATACAATGATTCAACACCTTTCCCAAACTAAAGTTACCTTCTGGAAATGAAGATCCATACACTATAAAATCATATATAAATACCACCCTTAAGGTCTCAATGAAATATGAAAAATACTCACCATACATCGTTGGAATGTACCTGGGGCATTGCAAAGTCCAATTGGAATCTTTCAATATGAAAATACAGCGAATTAAAAGTGAAGGTTGTCTTATCATGATCCTAAAAAGCTATAGTAACTTAAAAATATCTAGAAACATACATCCAAGAAAAAATATTTTTTTATCTAGATAGTCTCTCAAGCATTTGATAACTAAATTGTAGGGTAAATGGTCTTTGAGATTGGATTTATTTAGTTTTTATAATCATTACACACATGCAAAATATTTTACTCTCTCTATAAAACTAACTCCTCTCTCTCATTTATAACAATAATAAAAACACCTTTCGTAGGAACAAACATCATAGGACTCACCCATTAGGAATCTGAAATGGGATAAATTATACCTACTTCAAGAAATTTTCAATTTTTTTTAACAAATTCTAGAAGAGTTGGATTCAGTCTCTTTTATGGCTGCTTAACCAGATTAGCCCCATCCTCCAAAAGAATCATGTGCATGAAAATAGTGGGGATAATACGTAATATTCCATCCAAGGTCTACATTATTTCCAAGATTTTCTCTCTCAAAAGATTCAAAATAATTTCTTTACATTCAAAAGTGAGATTGTTAGAAATTATAATAGGCAATATCCCACCACTCAATAGGTATGAGTATTTGAGATTTATTGGAAATGAATTGAGTTCCAATGAAGGGGGTGTACTATAGATGGAGACATTGAATGAACTGAAATATGTGCACAATAAACATCAACACCATAATAAACATCATCAAAATCATGAAATAATGCATCAAAACCATTAGCATACATAATAGCCAAGTCATAATCTGAGTGAACATGATCAAAATCAAAATATGAATCCATTTCAAAATCAAATCTAATAGAGTTTTGTGCACTAGAAAAAGCTGTATAAGTGATCTTACACAAAAAAAATAGAACTGATGCTCTTAATCACTCTAATAATAAGAAAATAAAAATCTATGGTGTTTTTACTTGGTGATTTAAAATGGTAGATAAAAAAGTAGAATGGTCCTCTCAGGGGTACATCATGGAGTCTATAACATTAAATATCAAAAATTCATCTCTAAACTCCATGTAAAGTGTATCATCATGAACATTTCTAATATATTTTTTCAATTTTATAGAAGGGGATACCTAAGATACTGGGAGCATGAGAACTTACCTGATCATACTCTATGTTAAGAATGTAGAAATCTGCTGGAAAGATCATGTATCCTACATGAACATGTATATCCTAATGGACTCCTACTGGATATGTGGTAGCTATGTTTTCTTACTACAACACTTCTCTCATTAGCATCAACTCACCAACATGTAAATAATATAATACATATTGAGGCATCACATTTATGGAATCTCCCAAAACACAAAGATCATCAGAAATGTTCAAATCCCCTATGGTGCATGGGATCATGAATGTCCCTAGAGACTTGCAAATTATTGGAATTTCTTGAGTTTGCGTAATGCGTGCTGACACATTCCTTCAAATAATCATCCTATCATTTCCCGTGATCCCTCTTCGATTGGTAAAAAGTTATTTTAAAAATTTTCATACATTGGGATTTACTTAGTTTCTTCAAGTAGAGGTGTGTTGATCTCAACATGCTTGAATGTGTCCAAAACCTCCTTTTTTGCATCACCTCTTCAGCAATATTCTTGGTTTGTACAACTCCATTTGTAAATGGAAGGGGTTAATGAGGAACATCATCAATATTTTTATTTCCCCTTTCTATATCATTGGGCTACTCATCAGTTGTTCATGAATGGGGATTCTTTGGATATGATGTGTGTCCTAGTGGAATTATAGGTGAAAATGTATAAATTGTTTGCTTCCGACTTCTAAATGAGATGTGACTGACATTATCCTTGGTATTTTTAGTAGGTTGTGAAGGTTGATTTTTTAGAGTTCTTACCTTCCAGTTCATGGAGGGTAGTGAAAATATAGATCATTTGTGTCTTCAATTATTTCATCTCAGAACCTTGACTCTTCAGAAAATTTTGTTGATTAAGAACAATATTTTTCAAAATATCATAAGAATTATAAAATACCTTTGGTTGGGGATTCCATTGATGTGTAATTGTTGATGTTTGACCATCAAATCTCCATTGGGGTTGTTGGAAACCCTGTGGCTAAGGAGGAGGCTGCTGGTAATCTTGATTAAAAGGGGGTCTTTGTTGTTGTCCAGAGCCATATCGCATGTATGATTGATCCTTCCACCCTTGATTGTTTGTTAGAGAGAACTAATCATAATTATTCAAGGGATGTGGTTGTTTTTTCTACTGATATAGTCTCCCAGGGAGTACTACTATGAAATCTTCCATCTCTTGTAGTTGGTGGTAGAAGTCACATGGGTGGTCTATTTTAGTGAAAATTACATAAGGCCTCATAGGAGTGGTTTGGGATGTCTTTTGTAGAAATCCAATATTCACCATCATATTGGTCAATTCATCCAACTTGGTATCAATTAAATGACTTTCAAAATAAGATGGACTAACCAGATGTACTCCTCTGACATGTTGTGTAACTCGATTGCCAAATTGATGGGAGTATTGTGCCATATTTTTTTTATCAATGCATGTGCGGCTACTGGTGTTTTTCACACAAATTATCTTCTAGCCACAACTTCCACCATTCTCCTTTACATAGGCTTGAGGACTTCATAAATGTATTGGATGTGAATTTTCTCCCTAATTTGGTGATGTGGGAAACCTTCACCCAACATCTTGAATCGCGCTCAGTACTCACACATTGACTCTCCTTAAGCTTGCTTGATTCCTGAGACCCATTTTTGAGTGGTAGTGTATTTTTATGCTGAAAAAACTATCTACAAGAAAATACATTTCAAATCATTCCAACAAGTTACTTCATCTAGTTGTAAATAATACATCCAGCCTTTTGTAGTTCCATCAACTAAGAATGTGAATGCTTTTTTTAATTTTATTTTCAAAGAAAATTCATTTTTTTATTGGTTTATAAAACCACATTAAATTATTTTAGATGTTTTTTGTGATCCCCAAGAGAGATTCTGAGAAATTTTGGAAGTATCTGTATCAATTCATATTTTAATTCAACTTTTGATTCTAGGTTTGCAGATTCAGTACAATTTTTTTGACTGTTAATGTCAGGGGTAGCCAATTATCAAATGGGTATATTAAGTTAATTGTTATTGTTTGAAGACATTTATTATTATTTAATGTTTTAATTTTCATTTATTCTAATATCAATTTTCCCATGATGGATGAATCCTCCAATGAGTTGAATATTGAAACTCCTCACATACTTAGATTGTCTGATTCGAGCTCGAAGGCTACGTTCAATATCACGGTCATGATATAAAATATCCTTAGTATTAGTTTGTTTGATAAATCATAAAAAAATAAGAAAAGTGTATCTAAAATAAAATAAAATGGTAATTTTGAGTTGATGGCCCCAGAAATGAATAATAATAAAACAAAAGTTATAGAAAAATTCAGATTGAATAAAGAAGGAATAAAACATTTAGAAGGTAATAAAATGAAAAATAAAAGAAATATCTATAATTTGTTTAAATTATTACATTCCCCCTCATCAATGGTTCCAATTTTAAATTTTATATAATGGGAGCTCTCAAATGATGTTTGATTTTGGGTAATTTAGGTGCAACAGAGTGGCTGAAAAAAGTCATCTCTCAAAGAAGGATGTAAGTTTAAAAACTTGTTAGAGATATTTGAAATTTAAATAAAATGGAAGAAACAAACTAGATAAATTTATGTGGGTTTTTTTATCATTTATAAAAGAAGAATAAATATACTGGAAGAATAATCCATTTTTTTGTTTTTATTTTTGAAATGAAATTCTATTAATAAGACATAATGAGAAGATGTTTGTTTAGTAAATTTTTTTTGAATAAGTAATCAATCTAAATGTACCTATTAAATTAGATATTAATCATTATAATTTAAATTAAAATCCAATTAATAATGATCCCATAATTTTTTAACCCTCAAACCATATGTTAATTTACATTACCAGAATGATAAAAATAGTTAAACCCTAGGTCAGCTTCAAAAAATGCAATCACAGAACCCTGCAATGATTGTAGTTCTAAGGTTAGATTATATTCAGTGGTAAATTAAGGCATAAATCTATTATGATAATAAATGAATTTTTTTAGGGATTATATTTGAAATCAATAGATATATCATATGTGGTTTTGTTTTACCGATTATGTTTTCTCTCTCACAATTTACAAAAAATATCGACCTCACATGTTTTGGGTTATCTGTTCATTTTCTTACCATGTTTATTATAACTTAAAAAAATAAAATGATGGATCATATTTTTTGAATTATAGTATATCATTGATTCAACATAAATAAATGAATAAGTTAATAGGTAGATCGATTACTATGAAAACTACTATTTCATGGGTGGTGTAATGATCGTAGAAACGTATTGAATATGAAATGGTTTATAAAGGATGTTACCCAATCCCACTTATACTCTTTAATTGAATCTCAATATTAAGAATAAATAAGAATAAAATTTTAGAAAACATAATATATAGAAGAGGAACAAAGAATTTTATTTCTAGAACAAAACATTTACATGTGAAGAAGAAGAAGAAGGTTTTGATGTAGTGACCCTAGCTTCAAGAGATCTCCCTCATGAAATTCCAAGATAAATGGAGTCAAATCAATTTTGGTCTATCCTAAATATACCAATTCACGTCCCAACCCATAATATTGATATAAACACATATTTATAGAGTGGAGAGGAGGCTGGGTTACAAGTGGTTTCCGGTGCGAATGGGGAAATTCATCCAAATATTTTAATTCAACTTGAATCACATTCTTGACCACCAAAACGTGTGAATAAACAATCCATCTAGAAGGATTAGTTTTGATAATATTTATTCTCTAGTTCCTCTAAAAATTTGGGAGAAATAAAATAATGGATGTATAAAATATGGCCCAAATACTGAAGTGGTTTCCAATCTCAAGAGTCCAGGGCATCTTTGAATTCATGTCCTAGATAGTCCAATCAAATGCATGATTTAGCTCATATGTACTGAAATAAAGTAGTATAAAATTATGTCTATAACAAATTAAAAAAATTTACATTCAAATATTTAAAATATAAATATTTATGTTTGAAATACTACTATGAGTTTTAAATGGTAAAACATTAATTTTTATTAAATTTTCAAATTAATGATCTAATCACAAATATTCTATAAATAAAAATATTTAGCATAATGTGAGGAAATTATATAATTTATTATAATTAAAAAATTCAAAAAAAAATTGATCATGAATTGATACATTACACGAATGATGCACTCAGGATAGAGAATTGGCAATTGATTGAATTATTGGCCCCGCATGTTGGTGGACTGGTGGATGTAGGAGACCATATCATTAATACCAACCTTCATGGAATTTTTCTATTTTTGACACAATGAATTGAATAGTCAATGTGAAAAATGACATATTATATATTTTATGGGATCATTGCATCAAAACCAAGAGTTTCTTTTCTCCAGATTCCATTTCAAATAGGGATGGGTATTTTTGACACCGTTCATGAATATCACTACTTATGTGATAAGGAGTTTCAGTACCTTTAGATATATAGTCTTACTACTACCATTTACCACTAGGAAACCTCCACTTGGTACCCAAATGAATCATCCTTACAGCACTAGGAATGTTTCAGGCTCTATACGTTGGTCGTCCTCTTAGTAGATCTTGTGTTTTTTATAAACATTCTCTACCCCATTTCTTGTTTCCCAAATGTTGGATTCAGAGATTAAAGTTATTACAATATGATATTTATATCCTCAGTACTTAATTATAATTGTGAAATGACTTATGGATCAATCACATTTCATGTTCCTTCCAAATGGGTTGCTCACACACTAAATTGTATACTCTAACAGTTCATATTTGTCAGTTGTTCGCATGGTCATCTATTTTTCAGCTTGATTTAAATATTATAGTTGTAGTTATCTATAGTTTATTATTTATATATACCAAATACATTATTCATAAACATTTATGGAATTATTATAGTGGATTTGTCATGGTCCCTCTACCGTGGCCCTTTCCCCCCAATAAGTATCCAAGGATATCTTGAACTTCCCCCAACTTTTTCACAGTAATATGGAATAAATTATTGTGGAAGAACTATTATAAGAGTAATAACAAGTCCTCTACCTACACCATATATATATATATATATATATTTGTGATTTAGTGTTAGTGATGATCTATGAAACTGTAGAGTAGTCACCCTTTCGGCCTCAATTGATTCCAAACTTTCAGTGCCCATTGTGTGATGCACCCCTAATACTATTTGTATATGTGTATGTTTATATATATATATATATATATATATGTGTGTGTGTGTGTGTATGCAATAAAAATTTTTTATATACTAGGAATCCTAATTCCATCAATGCTAGGTAGCATATTCCTAATATTATAAGAGTACTTTATCCCTCTAGGAACCCAAAAATTTCATGTGGAATCCTCTTTACACATCTTATAATATATAAAAACTTAGTATTAGAGTATTTATGACCTCCAAACTATTCCATTTTGTCATCAGAAAGGGTTATTAGTACTCATTTAATAGTGAACTACCACATAAGGGAACACCAAATTCCATACTTGTATGCCAATAGGCTCCCATAGAATGGTGAATTACAACCTTCCTTATGAGAATAATTACCCCATGGTGATAGATCTCCACTAATACAATATTATTGGTTGATTGAGTGAATGGATCTAGTCATATATTTATATTAACTCTAAATTTTTCCCCATTTCCATCACTAATTACTCTCACACCCATTCAATTTACCCTTTAATGTCATGTTTCATGGTAGATAAATGAACACATCAACTCCATCCAAATCATTCCACCCTACCCAGTCACTACTAGCTATGCATATATTCCTCCTACATGGATTATAGGTGGATAGTGTAGTGGTTGGATGTTTCAGACCATGATTTCTTAGCCACACCAGAATTCATGCCCCATTCCCAATTCTATATTCTTGATAACCTCATGTAACTCATTCAGTTTGAGTCCTATGTTGTACCAACCACTCATATACCATCCATTGACCCATTTTTAGGTTACCAATCAATATAAACACACCCATCAACCACCAGATGAATGACAAAAACTGTTGACCCATGGTAATTGAAGGTCCCCTATCACCCCTACCAGTGATAGAATTCATGGAACCTTCCGCACACAATAATCCAGTAGACAAAAATCCATATGAGTGGTTGATACTATTAAAACTGAAAGGAATATATTGGTCCAAGGAAAGGTGTTGGGTGTTTGGGGGTACCTACAACATCATGGTAGAGTTCATGGTCCCACAGTTCATCCTAGTGTTTCATGTTCATTGCACGGGAAGGAACCAGAATCCCTCATGCTTCACAAGTGAGTGATCAAACCAATTGAGTATAATGGATGGTCCAACTGATTTTCATATACACCTTGAAACATCCTCCATTCCATAACAAACCCATTGGGCCAGAGAAAT
Organism: Viscum album; assembly: GCA_963277665.1. Taxonomy (NCBI): domain Eukaryota; kingdom Viridiplantae; phylum Streptophyta; class Magnoliopsida; order Santalales; family Viscaceae; genus Viscum; species Viscum album. The sequence goes on along the minus strand of OY728123.1, from coordinate 1,437,302,820 downwards.
GGGAAATGGTGTTAGGTAGCCTTTTTATTCTATTCCCCTTGCACATTCAGGACTACGAATCATTGCATTGGATAAACAACCACTAGAGAGACAACCCTTGCAACCTCTTTCTTGTCTCATCCCTAAGGATAACTTGGAATCTCCAAAGATCTACTTCCCATTACATAATAGTAACTTCATCACTGTAACAATTTGTCTCTCCAGTTAACCCAATGATCCTATATCAAGTAATTACCCCTCATGAATCTCAAAAACTAATATTGGATTTATGAATTGAAATGATCTAATTGCTACTAATATATGACAACCCTTCTTTTTATTACACAATTAAACATAATTTGTTACATAAAATTCACTTGATACATCATAGAAGATTGAGAGGTCTAGTGTATTTGGGGATTAGGATCATTACATAACAACATAAAACATGAAATACAACTTCTATATTGAAAAATTACTTTACATGACCACTACATTTCCTAGTACTTATAATTTCATGGGATAACCTGAGGACATGCATATCAAAAAGGTGATTTATAAATCCCAGTAAAGGAATAATAATGTAATAACTTGAGGAATACAATATATGTTTGACAATAGGCATATCAATAGAGCAAAATATAAGCATAAAAATAGAGGAATGATAAAGCATGATAATCATAACATGGAAATGTGGAAACAACACTTAACCTAGAATTAGCATGAGCCAATGCTCATTGCACATGGAGCATGAGTAAACCCTCATTGACCATTAAGCATGAGTAAAATCTCTTTGCACTTGAATTAGCATGAGTAAACACCCATTTAACATGATGTATCATGATAATATACGTTACCCAATGTATTGGGGCACTATCAGGGCACACCCTTCTTAGACATTTCTTTTCATGCATAAGTGTGCCACATGGATCATAAAACATTGAATCATTAAACATAATATTTTATTCCACGATAAAAGAATGTAGAATACATACACGAATATCTTTAAACAATAAGTAAATGTGCATAAAGATTAATACCTCTGATAGAGAAATGGGCATGGTATTAACTACACAATGACTTTGGTTTGGAAAAGCGGTGTGCTATTTTGGCAGCATAACGGTGTGACATAAGAACTCAAAAAATAGTTTACGAGAGAAAGGGGTATATTATAATATTTACATGAAATTAATAGTAAGGGGGTCATATAGATACATGTACCAATAAATGTAATGGAATATAGATTCAAGATACAAAATAATTGCTTGAATGTAAATGAGGAGAGAGAAATTCTTTTTAGAATGTCAGCATAGTAATGAGTGTACATGAGAGGAATTTAATGGGAGAGAAAGGGGTATACCATCATTAAAACATAAAGAGGGAAGTATGGGGGAGGTGAAAAACCATACCCCAACATTTATAATTGAAATTAATATAGCATAACAATTTAAATAATATTGGACAAAAATGAGAAAGGATGAAAAACCCATACTAGGAAGTGTGATTCCAATGGATTGAGAGTGGATTGAGAGAGGATTATTGGGAGATTGGGGCACCTTGGGAGGATTCAAGAGAGAGGAGAGAAAAGGTTGGATGAACTCCAATGGCTTTGAGTGAGGAGGAAGTGGGAGCATGGGTGGGTTTATATAGGAACGTTGAGGGAATTATTTATTATTTAGGTTTGGGACACCTCACATTACACTAATCCAAAACAAAAACCAGACCATGGTTTTTGACCATTTTTTTGGAAAAGGGAAGTGGAGGACAATATTTTATATGTCCAAATTCCTAAATTCTTAAAATAACGGGGTTGATTATGTGGAGGTGAGTCACACTCCCAAGGAAACCAATTTAAAAAGAAAAAATGTTTAATAACTCTTGGACGGTCCACTAATGATTTGTAAAATAAATAAAACAAACCCAAAATCAAAATATTTTAATGGTAAAACATATACTGGCCGAACGTAATGTTTATATTATTTTATTAAATAACTATAGGGTCATTATGATGTCATAAAACACATTATATATTTAAATGGTATTTAATTTTTACCAAAATATTTGACTGTCTCAGAAAATTATGAAGAATTCATCATTGGATAATTTCGACATCCTGATTCTAGAAATAATATTAATTTTATCTAAATAATTTTCTAAATATGTTAATTTTCTCTTTTAAAATAAAAACCAATATTTATCGAAAAATCACGGGTTTTGAAAAAAATGGCTTTCAAACCATAATAAAAATTACAATTGCATTCATAAAATTATATGATCATTTATTTTTAATAAAAAATTAATTTAATAATAATAATAATAATAATAATTTTTTAAAATATTATTCAATTCAAAAATATATTATTTCATCAAAATAGATTTCTTAGTTGAACATTAACTAAAAATACTATTTGTGCTTTAAAAACTATTTACACGGTAACAATAATAAAATGAAAGTATATTCATTATTAGATAAAAAAATAATTTACATAATCATAGTACTAGGGTCTGGTTACCTAACCCCTTATAACACCTTCATAGGACCACAGTGTAAGGTGTGTGATGGTGACAGACTTTTGGGGTGGCTCGGACAACATTCCTCGGGTGGAAATCCCTATCAACTTCCACTTCTCTCATAGGCGGTCCCACTCGAGCTTAACATATTCAATCTCAACTTGGGATTGGTCATGATCGAATCCCAATGACGCAACCTCCTTTATGAGCACTGAAAAATGGGATTCGTATGGGGCACGTCTACTGGATGAGTCCATCACTTCCTTTTTCTGAGTAAATTAGATTTGTTAAAGCCTTATATTTATACTAATCATGTGATCACTGTTCAACAGCTATATTAGCAATGGTCACAATTATTAATAGTATATTAAAATCCAAAAACATAAAACCAAAGAAGTTGACATTTTATATAAAACTTTTACATAAAGAGACATTTAATTAGATCAAGAGGGATTTCCATTATTGAAAGTTTGGGATATTACAATCTTCCCACCTTAGGAAAATTTTCCCTCAAAATTTCCTTTTCCCACACTAAAACATATGTGGGTAACCCTACTTCGTAATTTCCTATGATTTCCACGTCGCTTCTTCAAACTTGTGGTTTATCCACAACACCTTAACGAGGAAAATTTTCTTATTTTGTAGAACATTTTCTCTACAATCTAAGATCTTCACTGGTTGCTCCTCATAAGAATGATCATCCTCTAACTGTACCACCTATTAAGAGAGTACATGTAAAGGGTTCGGTATGTACTTCCTTAAGAGGGATACATGAAAGACATCATGTACTTTGTCCATGGTAGGTGGAAGTGATAGTTGATAGGCCACAACCCGAACATGATCAAGATTATCGAAGGGGCTGATGTACCTTGGACAAAACCTCCCTTTATTTCCAAACCTCATGACCTTCTTCCATGAAGATATGCATAGAAATACCGTGTCTCCAACTTTAAACTCATGTTCTCGTCGATGGTTATCTGCATAACTCTTCTATCGACTCTAGGCTACCTTGATATGCTGCTGAATGGTTTTCACCTTATCCACCATTTCTTCGACCATTTCTGGTCTATGCAGCTTATGCTCACTGGCCTCATCCCAACACGCTAGTGTTCTGCACCTTTTCCCATAAAGGGATTCATATGGTGCTATTTGGATACTCAAGTGGAAACTGTTATTATAATATAAATCAACTAGAGAAAGATGTTGATCCCATATTCCTTTAATTCCATTGTGCACGCTCTAAACATGTCCTCAAGTGTTTGGATAGTCAGTTCAGATTGGCCATCAGTTTGATGATGATAGGTTGTACTGAAGTTCAGTCCAGTACTCATAGCATGTTGAAGACTCTTCCAAAACATAGAGGTGAATCTTGGATCTTGATCGAACACAACAGATAGTGGTACTCCATTAAGTCTTTCAAATTATATTATATATATACATTCCAGTTGATCCAATTATAAATCATCCCAAATAGAAATGAAGTGTACAACCTTTGTAAGATGATCCACAACAACCCAGATTCCATTGTTTCCTTTGGATGTTTTCGAAAGTCTGGTGACAAATTCCATGGTGATGTTCTCCCATTTCAATTCTGGTATAGGCAATGGTTGTATCATCCCCTTATACTTCTGCCTCTCTTCCTTTAGTTGCTAACACACCAGTCACTTTGATGTATATTCAGCGATCTCCTTCTTCATATTATCCCACCAACAATTCTCTTAGAGATCTCAATATATCATTGTGTTTCTTGGGTGAATAGAGAAATTTGAACTATGTTCATCATCTAAAAGTTCCTTATTCATCTCTTGAATTGATGGAAAAAATAGTATTTTCCCAAATCTCACAATTCCTTTTTCATTAACAATAAACTCTGAGGATTTCCCTTTTCCAATAGCTTCCAATTTTTTCATGAATTCTCACATTATACTTTTGATCATCCTTTAACCTTTAAAAAATTGACTGTTGAGAAATCATTTGTGAAAGGATTGATTATGTTCCCTTGTTTATGATTCCCATGTATATATTCATCAAATCTAAGAAGATTTGAACCTTTTAAATTCTCATTGATGATAGAATCGTTGGGTCCTTTCTACGTAGGGAATCCTCCACCTTATTCCCTTTACTAGGGTGGTAATGGATTGAGTAGTCATAATCTTTGATCAGATCCAACCATATTTGTTTATCACATGTTCAACTCTTTTTGTGTGAATTTATACATGAGTCTTTTTTGGTTTGTATATATTTTACAATTCTCCACAAAGAGATAATGATGCAAAATTTTCAAAGCCAAGATCACTGCAGCCAACTCAAGGTTATTTGTAGGATAGTTCTCTTCGTAAACATTTTATTGCCTTGAAGCACAGGCAATGACTTTGCCATTTTGCATCAACACACATCCCATGCCCTTCTTCTAAGCATTACTAAATACCACAAAAATTTCTCCACTTGTGGGTAAAGTGAGAATGGGCCCAATGATAAGCCTCCTTTTCAACTCCTTGAAGCTTTCTTCACATTCATCACTCCATGAAAAATTTACTCCCTTCCAAGTTAGCTTGGTGAGTGTGTCGGAAAATCTTGAGAAATTTATCACAATTCGTCGATAATATCTAGCTAACCCCAAGAAACTATGGATAACCATTACCGATGTTGGCCTCGGCCATCCCTCAATTGCGTCTGTTTTGGAGGGATCAACATATATCCCATTTCTTGTGATGATATGGACAAGGAATGAGACATCCTTCAACCAAAACTCACACTTGATGTACATAGAATAAAGATTCTCCTTCTACAAGGTCTCTAGTACAATTTTTAGATGCTTTTCATGATCCCCCTTTGTTTTAGAGTATATTAGAATATCATCTATAAAGACTACCATAAATTTGTTGAGGTAATCTATAAATACTCTATTCATCATGTCCATGAAGATTGCTGGATAATTAGTGAGTCTGAAAGGCTTTACAATGAATTCATAGTGCCCGTATCTTGTACGAAAAGCAGTCTTGGGGATATCTTCCTTCTTCACCCTTACTTGATAAAATACAGACCACAAATCCACCTTGGAGAAGTACTGTGCTCCACGTAGAAGATCGAACAATTTATCAATTCATGGGAGATGATACTTTTTATTTATCATGATTCTGTAATGCTCACGATAATCGATGCAAAGGCGCATTGAACCAACCTTATTCTTGACAAAGAGGACTGACACACCCCATGGTGAAGCACTTGGGCATATATACCCTGTATCCATATTCTCCTATAGTTGTTTCTTCAAATCCTCAAGCTCCACAATAGCCATTCTATACTCATTCTTGTATATTGGCAGTGCCCCAGTTATAAGATCAATTGAGAATTCAACAGCTCTTCTAGGAGGAAGACCATGCAATTCCTTGGGAAACACTCCAGCAAATTCTCTCACAATAGGCATGTCATCTAGGTAGTTTCCTCCTTATACTCAATCATATGTGCCAGATATGCATTCTCATAGGGCAGTAATATCCATTCTTGAGATGATGGTGAAAAAGAAGGTCCATCTTCCTCCTTGCACTTGTGATGAATTGGGTGTTGATTCTCCACATGGAGAGTGATATCCCTCTCAAAAAAATTTATGTTGGATCTATATAAGGAAATCCAATCAATTCCAAGAATTGCATCAAATTCCACTAGAGGGTGTATGATGAGGTTTTCCAAGAATTTTAATCCACATATTATAACATTGGAGGAGTTATATTAATGGGATGAAATGATTGCCCCATTTTCCATAATCACCAGCATCTTCACTTCCATGATTTGTGGTGGTGTTGGGATTGTTCTACTAAACTTTTGAGATATAAAATAATTCATAGAACCTGAATCAAAAAGTAAGTTCTCTATTCTTGAATGAATAACTATATTACCTTTCACCACTTCGTTGTTGGGGTTCACTTCGGAAGTAGTGATCACAAAAGCTCACCCATTATTCCTTGGAGCTTGTTGGTTGCCTCCAAAAACCATTGGCAAAGGGAACTAATTCTCATGATTCCCTGGTTCTTTGGAGTTGTAGAAATGAACCATGCATTAATGTTTGAATAGAGAATTCTTTTCTTCTATTGCAACATCAGGTCTTTCTTGCCGACAACTAATAGCCAGGTGCCCTTCTCTTCCACACCTAAAGCATTTGTTTTCCCCCTTCAGGTAATTTCCAGAGTGATATTTTCTACACCTTTGGCAAGTGGGGTGTTGGAACTTCTAAGCATAGTTGGATTTATCCATCGGACCACCAGAATTGAAGTACACATTATGCTTCTTATCCCCATGATACCCTAGAGATTCTCCAATCTCCATTTTGACCTTGAGGGCACATCCGACAATTTACTCAGAGCTGTCGAAGTCACGGATCGCCTTCGAATTCCACAGGCTAGGTTTTAGCCCACCAAAGAAGCAGTCAACCTTGCATTCGGGTGTAACGAAAAAGCTGGAGGCATATCATGCAAGACTTGTGATTTTTTCCTCATATGCTCCGACAGATTCTTTGTCATTTTACTTGAGGTCATGTTGGTCGCTTTCCATCTTAATCCGAAGGGTGCATAGAAAATATTTATCGAAAAACATCTTTTGGAAATCCTTCAATTATAACGCCTCTATATCCTCCTTAGGCTTTGTATTTTTGATCAACATCCACCATTGATCAGCTTCACCCTCCATATAATAAGAATCTAGGAGAACCTTCTCTGTTTCAGAACATTGAAGGATGAATAAGATATTCTCAATGGAGTTGATCCATTTTTCAACGATTGATGGATCAGATGATCCATTAAAAGTATGAGGCCTTTGTCTCATGAAACACTCGATAGTGACTTGTTCATTCATGGGTAGGGGGTGAACTTTCCACTTGAACCATGTTTCTTTTCAAATCTTGAGTTAGCTGAGAGAGAAGTGTGACAAAGTTCACGATTACCACTCCCATTGAATTGGGCATCTCATCAGTACAGTCATCACATTGATCTTCGTATCTATTGTTTGCCCGATTCCTCCTATTACCGTCCATTGGCTAGAATAAAAGGAAACTAAGGGGTAACACATAAAGGGTAATCAAAGGAAAAAAATGATTACTTATAAATAAATTTTATTTCTTTATCATATGAATTTATTGGCTTTAGTCTATGTTATCCATGATCTAGTTTCAAACATATATTCATAGGGAATTTTTTTATTCCCTTAATAATGGTTCATACTAAGCTTTTTAATTTACCAGAGCATATCTCCCAGGAGTATTGTAATGAAGAGTACAATAAGGCCTGTTGTCGTGCACCTATTCCCATTCGAGTGTAGCTCAATGTGGTGTTTTCAGGTTTTACCCCTAGGATACATCTGTGCCAGAGCCGCCTCTACCTGCTAATATCCAGACAAAGATGTATTTGCTAGATAAATCACTTAATCAATACTCACAAATAGTTAGGGATGTTTTTATTATACTTATTCTTGACTATAAGTCTTTACTACGGTTTTCTAATCCTAATCCCAAAAATAAGTAAACCTATTCTCTGATACCAACTATGAAAACCCTAATTGTTATTACACAAGTAAACATAATTTTTTACATAAACGTCACTTGATAAAACATAGAAGATTGAGAGGTATTGTGTCTTTGGGGCTTAGGATCATTACATAACAACATAAAACATGAAATACAACGTCTTTATTGAAAACTTCCTTTACAAGACCACCAAATTCCCTTGTAATTAGCATTACATGGGATAACCTAAGGACTTGCATAAGAAAAGGGTGAGCTATAATGCCCAGTAAGGGAATAATAAAAGAATAACATGAGGAATACAGTACGTGTTAGACAATAAGAATATAAAGAGAGCACAAGAGAAGCATAAAAATATAGGCATGATAAAGCATGATAATAATAACATGGAAATGTGTCAACAACACTTAACATGGACTAAGAATTAGCCAAGGGTCATTGCACATAGAGAATGAGTAAACCCTCATTTCCCATGAAGCATGAGTTAATCCTTATTGAACGTGAATTAGCATGAGTAAACACCCATTACACATGACATATCCTGATACTATACTTTACCCAATGCATTGGAGGGCTATCAGGGCACACCCTTCATAATCATTTTCTTTCATTTATAAGTGCGCCACATGGATCATAAAACATTGAATAATTCAAAATAATCTATTATTCCATGATAAATGAATGTGGAATACAAACATGAAACTCTTTAAAAAATAGTCAAATTTGAATAGTGGTGAATACCATTGATAGAGAAATGGGCATGGTATTAACTACACACTGACATTGGCTTGGAAAAGCACGGTGCAATTTAGGCAGGATAATGACGTGAAATAAGAACTCATAAAAATGGTTGATGAGAGATAAAGGGGTTTATCATCATATTTATATGAAATGGACAGAAAGGGGGTCATATAGATACATTTACCAACAAATGTAATGGAATTTAGATTCATGATACAAAATAATTACTTGAATGTAAATGATCCCTTTGTTATAATGGGGTGATGATGCATAGATGAAAATCTAGAGTTGAATGGGATCCATCGGTGATACCTCACTGGAAGTGTAGACTATGGGGTCCAACCAAAATGCCTTGAACTAATGGTGGATTAGCCCATGGGTTTCCATGACTATAGTGAGGTGAATAGTTGTAGAGGGAAGATACTATGCCTGAGTAATGATGTGAACCTAGAAATAAAGATACATGGGGTACACTCATAGAGTTCAACTACTTAGTAGGATTAAGGTATCAAGTTCGATATTTCAATGGAAAAAACCAACGCATATTAGAATTTCATTTCTGTCCATTGAACCCCATAGGACATCACTATCATCTTGAATGGAAAGGTCACATAGTTTCAATTTCCAACATTTTATCCCCTTCCTATATATATTTCCAACACACTCCATTAGTGAACCTTGAACTCCACCAATCGGTGATCCCCCACCGAACAGGCATCAGTTCCATAATCACCAGAAAATTGATTGAACATGGGATGTTAAGGGTTATCAGTGTTATTATAGTGTAATAATTGGTGTTTGGCCTACATGATAGGTTCTGAGTGAATTGGTAATATGACCTCAATGAAGGAATTACACCCCAAAATCATAGTGGACGTCCCACATATATGAAATAAATCTCCATTTCAACATCTTTTAGTTATTACAGTTCATGGTTCTCTAAATTAATCTCCATCAACTAGGACAACTAAAACCCACCAATACAAACCATTCCTATCTCTAAATGAAAATTCTCATATAGAAAGAAACTATAAATGTTTTCGATTCTAATTGATCCACCACTAAAAATGCTTAACCTCACCTCTAAAAAATAAGCACTATTGAAACAACATCTCTATTTGAAAATATATCCAACAATGGGGACTATTTGATGAAATTATTTGAATTACATCTGCTGAAATGGGAGCACCGACGACTATGACATCACCCATACAACTATCAATAATTTTTCCAATAATGTCATTTTTCGTGGTATAGTAGTGGGGAAATGTTGGAATATCAATAGGAATCCATCAAAAAGTGTTGATTTGGTGTTTTAATGGTTAGGAATTCTAGGATGTTCACCATCCAACCATCCATTGTCATCTATTTCCAAAAGGACAGACCTCATTTCCATACCTTCCATGCAACATATTGAGAAATAGATTCTATATAGATAGCCATATCAAAGATCGAGTAAGAGGTTAAACATTCTATGATTAGGAAGATAATCTTGGGAGGATTCAGTATAGTGGTCAGGATAAACATTAAGAATAAGAAAAAATTTCAAAGGAGACCCAATGCTGAAAGTTACCATTGGAACACCAAAATCCCATAGGATCGAGTGTGTGAATAGATATTGAATACAATGGGCTATGAAACATGGATGTAAATTCCTTGAAGTACCTGGGAACTGACTAAATAAATAAATAAAATTAAATGGCTATGTGCATATGGTCTGATATGCTAGTTATCATCATGCATTGGAGTGATTGAGTGGTGAAGTGGTTGGAGCACAAGGAAGGAACATACCAACTAGACATCACATGCGAGGTTTGAGTTAGGTACTAGAACACCATTACTTGACCAACACTAAAACTAATTAAGAGATGATATATTAACGTACACCCAGAGAAGAAAATAGGAACCATGAAGCACCACATTTGATGAAATTATAGAGGAAACAAAAAATAGAACATAGAATAGGGATAATTTTCAATTGTATCTGGGAGACCATCAGTTGATTTTTAAAGAACAAAAGATGAGAGTTTCACCTAACAATATACTGGTCTGGATTTTTGTAACACACCAACCCTAGAATCCTAGAGCTTGTACATTACTACATTACATTGGCATGATTACAAGTAATCAAATATCAAAGGGATGATCAGATTAGAATTCTTGAAAAAAAATAGATACAGACAAGGAACTCATTTTAGATTTTGGAAAGAGAACAAAAAGTAATACATAACATAAGCTAATTAACTATATCCATGAGAACTCTATAAATTTTCTATTCTTCATAACCCGAGGAAAGAAAAAAATGAAAGGGGTGAGCTCAAATTATTTTTAATGTTTGCATATATAATAATCATGAAACCATAATGAGTTCATAATAATCAATTTGACATAATCAATATGACACGATGAATAAATGGAAAAACACACCGTATTAATAAACAAATAATGATAATGCATATATATATTCTTTCATTGTGAAAACCACATAGAAAGTAATAACTGTATAATGAAAAAGAGAATGATTATTATTTGGACATCATGTATTTAGGAAATTAACCATAATACTATCGAGACAGATTAATTCTATGGGTTGATACATGCCTTATTCAATTTGGGAAGCAAACTCGAAGGGGTTTTCACCAACTGATTTTTCTCATTAGACCTATCAATGCATCAAGGGGAAATAGAGGGCCCCTCCCATCACTTATAGTCAAAATAATTCATTATAAATAGATTTAATACAAGGAAAATATTCCTTTTTAATATCCTTATTGAGTGGAGGATATAGACTCATTAATATTTCCACAGTTAAAGAAACATTCTAAATAAACACCGTATGTAATTTGGTATACTGCTAAGATGATAGTTATATCCCTATAAAAAGAATATAGTTATATAATATAATTACAATTTCAAATGAAAAATGAACTCAAATGGGCATTATAAATGACATCATTTTTTGGGGGATAAGAAGAACTCATATGAAGCTCGGTATTCAAAGACTTCTGATGACTTTTACAAAATTTTGATGTAAATAATGGATCTTGATCAGACACAATCTATAGAGGTGCACCATGAATTATAAAATATTCATTAATATAGAGTGTTTCTAGGCTCTCAAGTGGTAAATATTCTCTTATCGCAAGGAAATGTGGTTATGTTTTAAGATGATACAAAATTACCCATATTGCAACATTCCTTCTAGGTGTCCTTGTTAGTCTAATGAAAAATACCATCATGATTTAATCCCACTTCCACAAAGGAATAGATATAGGTTTCATGAAACCTCTAAGAAGTTGTCTCCCAGCATTCTGTTGTTGACAAACAGGACAACTTGAAACACAGTAAACAATTTCTCGCTTTATGCTTTCCCACAAAGAATATTCATTCAGATCTCAATACATCATGGTGCTTACATGGTGTATAGAGAAAGTTGAGCTATGAGATTCATATAATATTTCCCTTTTTTATTTTAGGTATTAATGGAACACATAAACAATTTTAAAATTTCATAACTCCATCCTCAAACATGATGTCTACCAGACATCCATCCTTAACAACTTTAATTTTGAGTGCTTTTTATCTTCGTTAGTAAAGATGGTTTAGTAATAATTTGAATAAGGAATGATGTTTCCTATTAATTATCAATTCCCATATCCATAATTACTAGATCCATGAAAATCAGATCTCTCTCAATCTTTATTAGGGTCAGAAGTCCATAATCATTCCTCTTAAATGTATCTTCCACATTATTTTCATTTCCAGGGTGGTAGTGTATTAAAAAATCATAATCTCTGGGTAACTCAATCAATCTATTTTTTCCTATTATTGAGCTCTTTATGTGTAGAAATGTATTTCAAACTTTGATGATCAATATATATTTCACATCCTCCACCATAGAGATAGTGTCTCCATATTTTTAGATAAAGGATTATGGATACTAACTCAAGATCATGAGTTGGATAACTTTTCTTATGATTCTTCAACTGCCTTGATCAATAAAAAACAACATTATCATTTTTAATTACGACACAACCCAGTGCAATCTTTAAAGCATCACTGTATATCACAAACCCATAATTTCCAGATGGAAGAATAAAAATTTGATCATTCACAAATATTCTTTTCAATTTTTTAAAACATTTTGTATATTCTGTGGTCCAATTAAACTCAACACCTTTATGTGTGAGCTTGGTTAGCAGGTTATCCAACCGAGAAATATTATGAAGGGAATGACGATAGTAACCTGCTAGGCCAACAAAACTACATACATGGGTTATGTTTGTTGGCGTATGCCATTCATGGATTGATTTTTTCATTGCAGTATCAACTAATATTCCATCAATAGAAAGAATATATCCAAGAAAAGAAACTGATTAAAGACAAAATTCACACATGCTAAACTTCCCATATAAATCATTTCATCTAAGAATTTTCATAATGATTAATAAGTGATTCTCATGGCCTTTGTAGATTTTTTATTATATCAGGATATATTTAATAAATACCACAAAAGTTCATCAAGATATTCATTGAAAACTCTATTCATTAGATCATGAAAAATAAAGGGTGTATTAGTTAGTCCAAAAGGCATTACTGTAAACACATATTTCCCATACCTATTTCAAAACACTGTCTTTGAAATATCTTCCTTCCTCATATGCAGTTGATGGTATCCAAATCAAAGGTGAATCATTGAAAAATATTTTCCTCCATGAAGTTGATCAAATAAATCATATATGTGAGGAGGTAGATACTTTTTATTTATGATAATAACATTTATCTCCCTATAGTCAATGCATAACCTCATTGATCCATATTTATTCTTGAAAAAGAGAATAGGGGATCCCCATGGGAAAAAACTAGGGAGGATAAATCTTTTATCACTCAATTTATATAATTGTTTCTTGAGTTAAACTAATTCCACAAGGACCATTCCTTATGAGGTCCTTAAAAAGGGTATTTCTTCTTGAATTAAATCAATAGAGAAATCGATTTCCCACTCTGGATGATGTCCAGGTAAATCGATTAGAGATATAATAATTTATTCTTTAATAATAGGTTCATCTTCAATTCGAAGATCCATAGATGATTTTTTCACTTCCACTCTCAAAATTTCATTTAGAGGATCCACTGAAGGTGGATCTAGATAAGATCCAGATGATGATGCTTCTTCTCTACGGATAAGGGATCTACATCATTTTCAAAAATTGTAACTTCATTTTTCATGCAATATATTTTAACATCATAATGTTAATGACTATCCATAAAAATAATATTATCATAGTCAATCAAATGTATGATGATAAGGTCATCAACTAATGTGCATCTATGTGTTACAAAGAGGAATGATAGAAACATCTTTGTTGCAATGATACATCAGTTATGAGTTTTAACTGAAAACTCCTTTATTAAATCAAATTGTAAATGTCATATTTTGATGGAAACTGGGAAGATATAATAGAATGTGATGATCCTGAATAAAATGAAGCATTGGATAAATTTGAGGAAACAATTATTCTACCAGCCTCTACATCTTTAAGAACTTCATCCTCTGTAGTTGTGATCGCACAAGCCTTCCCTTGCCCCCATTTCCTTTTCTGAGGTAGGTTTCTTTAACACTTTGGGAAATCATTTTCATAGTGTCCCATATCCTTACAATTATAGAATTGAATAGTATTGATTTGTCTCTTCCCCTTTCATTCACTAGATCAGTGGTCGTTTTCTCCACACTTATAATGAACTCCCATCCCTTCCTAATACTTTATAGGACAGTTCATTCCTCAACTCTTGCATAATGGAAATTACTTCATTCTGTTATTCTTATTTTAAGATTCACCTTTTCTATGATTATCAGAAGACCACTTCTTCTCTTTATTCCCCTTGAAGAAATTGGATCTATAAAATTCATTCTTTATATTGATGGAACATAATTCTATTTCATCATATGATGAAAATGTTTGACAAGATAGTTCCCTTCGAAAAATTGGATTAATACCATCTAATAAATGATCAATAATTTCTTTAAAATCATTTATATAATCTATAGCATACCTGGATATTCTTGTGAATGTAGCCTCATACTCCACAACACTCACTTCATCCATTTTCATAAAGATAAGAAATTTTCTATTCATTTTATTCTGTTTCCCATGAGGGAAATATTTAACGAAGAATACTTCCTTAAAAGGTCTCTATTCCATTTCATCTATTTCCTCTTCCTTTGTGGTGTTCTATATCAAGGACTACCATTGATCAATATCAACCTTGAGTAAATATACTACCATTACTAACATTCATTTTCATTGCATCTAAATAAAAGAAATATCATTTCAAGGGACTTGATCCACATCTAAACTACCAATGGATTAGTAGTCCCACTAAAAAACAGGGTCTTCTATCACATGAAATGATCCAACACAACTGTATCCTGGTTATTATTCCCAGCTTACATATGTTGTCCCAATATTTTCATGATCTAATCCTCTCCAACATTTACTATGTCTACTTTCTCAACAGGGAAATACCTACATTGTCTATGGGTATTTATTCCCTTTATTAAATTATGTTCCATCACAAAACAATGGAATTCACTAAATTAGGTCATAGTTCATAATTTCCAACTATCAAACACTTTTTCATAATTTGAAAATTTATGCAAAACTAATCCCTTAATCATAAAAATGGATTTTAATTTATTTTAAATCCTTCATAATGGTTTCTAAAGAAAATGTGAATTATGCTAAGCATATCCACCAGGAGTGTCAGACTAGGTGCATAGTAAGGCCTGTTGTCGTGTACCATGATACCCCAAGTCAAGCTCGAAACTCCTTGTCATATTTGTTACTCCTAGGTGCATCAATCCCAGAACCACATCTATATGTACTATGTACACATGGAAGTATTTTCTTGGAAAACCCACATAGTCCCTATCGTACCAAAATTATAGGATGTTACTTTACTCTTATCCTAAAAGTCTATATTAGGGTTATGTTACCTAATATATTTTTTATAAATCCATCTCTCAAGGTTTCAAATAAACTGGCTCTGATACCAACCATAACACCCCTACTCGAGAAGCCCGAAGTCGGTGCATTAATAAATTACAATGGATTGATTACAAGGAATCAAATCCTGAAGGACCTATCATATTAGTAGTCTTGAAGAAACTAGATACATACATGGAAATCATTTTATATTTGGGAAAGGAAACAAAATGTAATACAAAACATAATCGAATTAACTGTATCCATGAGAACTCAACAAAAAAATCATTTCGTTGTAACCTGGGGATGGAAAAAAATGAATGGGGTGAGATAAAATGATCAGTAAGGGTTATAAATAGTGGGAGCATGAATCAATAATAAGTGAATCATAATTAATATGTCATGGTTAACAAATGAAAAAACTCACACCATCAATAAACTGAGAACGATAATGCATCCATAAATTTTAAAATAGTGAAAACCTAACTAAAAGTAAAAACAATATACTTAATAAAGAGAATGATTATTATTTGGATGTCATGTGTTTGGAACATGATCCATAATACCATTGACACAGGTTAATTCTGTGGGAGGATACTTGTCTGATTCTATTTTTGAAACAAACATGATGGGATTTTCTCCAACTGATTTGTCTCATGGGACCTGTCAATGCATTAAGGGGATATAGTGGGCCACACCCATATTTTCCAATCCAAAGCATTTTTTATAAAAATATTTAATACATGAACAATATTCCTTTTCAATATTGATATTGATTAGAGGATACAGATTCATCAATATTTCCACAGTTAATGTAACATTCCAAATAAACACTATACGTAAAATGGTATACAACTAAGATGATATTCATATCCATCTAACATGAATATAAATATATAATATAATAATAATTTAAAATAGAAAATTATTTCAAAAGGGAAGTAGATACATCACATAAGAATGATTAGGTGCACAGTACCATGAAAATCATAATCAAATTTTAATTGAGACAAAATAGATTACAACATTGTAATCAATTGAGTTGATAATCTTCATGTGAATCACTGAATAATATGAATATAAAGTGAATAATGATATTATATCCCAAAATATAGTATAAATACAAAACATAAAAGAATAATTAGTGAGTGATAAAAATCTAACGAAAACAAAAGTGAGATGAGAAACCCCTTACGAAAAATCAGCATCCCAACGATGTCACTTAAAATTCATAAATTATTTTGAAGAGGGAAAAAGGGTCTCTCATAATTCATACATAACATTAATAGTAATGGGGATTTTTAATGACATATCCCAACATAATCCAATTTAAATTAAAAAATAATAACATAAAATGAGTGCTTGAAGAAGAGAGGGGTAGTAGATTCCCATACTGTAATTCCCCGACCCTAGTTACCCAGAGGTCGGTGCATTATTTTAATACATTGGCATGATTACAAGGAATGAAGTCCCGAAGGAACAATAAGTTTAGTAATCTTGGAAACAAGATATATACATAATTTCAACATTACAACTTGAAAAGAAAAACAACACTAATTTTTTCCATTAGAAACGTCCAAGCCTCCTAGATTATGCCTGCAAGTCACTCATTACTAACTCCTTCATATCATGTGAAAATGAAACATTTGAAAGGGGTGGTCTCAAATGCTCAGTAAGGATAAGCAATATAGCAGAAGATAACATAAATATTAAGCATAGTGAATAATTGGAAACAAATGCCTTAACGAATAATAAACATGAGTGATTTATGGATGGAATATGAGTTCAGTAAAAAATTCCATAATAAAACATAGTCATGGGTGTTCTAATAGTCGAATAACCACATGAAATATTCATATATAATCTCATAATTATGTAATTCATAATGCTGGACATCATAACCACATAGTCAAGGCCTGGTTTCAAGAATACAAATAATATTTATGTCAAGGCCTTCTGCCAAGACACTAGTTTGTCTCATGAGACCTACCGATGCATCAAGAAGCTATAACGGGCTCCACCCGTCACATACTAAGTCCAATGAATTCCTAATATGAAAATTATGATGCATAACATAAAATTTTGTATTAAACTAGGATACTAAATGTCAATACATTAACCATAAACCATGAATGGTATAAAAATAGCACATCCACAGTCAAACATAACTCATTCAATACAATATGAAAGATTATATTATTATAAATTAACCTCAATCATGAATAATGATGTTTATTGAAATAAATTAAAATAATCATCAATGCTATTTGAGAGAAATATCCCCTTTTTTCTTGAAAACATTTAAAAGTCACATAATTTATCAAGAATCCATTTAAAATAGATTTTTTAATCAAAGTGTCCCATACCAATTTGAAACGTTTGTAAGGAATTAACATTTTAAAATAATAATGCCAAAATAAATAAATCCTTAAAATCATTTTTAAAACATGGACATTAATGAGAACGATTTAGAAGATTACATTTTTTAAACATTTAAAATGATATTTTAGTTAGAGTTCCTAACCAAATGAGAGACACTTGAATACGAATAATTGAGGAAATAAAAACATATTTATATAATGAGAATAAAGTGATTCGTAATATATTATGTCAAAGTATAATATATACACCAAATAAAAGTGACTTGGTGCATAACAACAAATATGTATCAATGGAATGTAAATTGAGATGAAATCACTTATAAAGACCATATCCTTAGGTTAAGGATAAATCAATGAAAAATAATGCGTGAAAAATAAAAATACAATAAATATGGTTGTATATTCACTGTAAATCAATCAAAGTACATTCACACATATTCTTGTAAAAAGAACACCAATGACTTGGATGTTCAACTCATCAAATGGAAATTGAGTTAAGATTACTCTTATCCAGTTCATATCAAAGACTTGAGAAATAATCAATGGAGTGATTATGTTTATCAAAAGTATATCCAAAAAAAGTGGAGTGGAAATGACAATATAAATAATAAATAGTGATTCCACACATAATATTGGAGTAAAATAATCAATGAAGTATGCGTAAAGCACAATGAGTAGAAATTGAAATTTAAAATTCCCTTTCAGATTTATTAACTCACGAAACATGCACCACATGAAAGAAATATTATTCAATGAAGTTTTAAATACACATAGATTAAATTATATTATGCATGGAATAAAATCATGGCTAGTACCTATACCACAGAAAAGGAAATAGTGGCAATACATCAGGAATTTCACGGGAATAAGAAGTGAAATGAAATCCCCTTACCACGTTGTAATCCAATCGAGTCATATAAAAAAAAGTTAATAACCACCAAATTAATCACATAATACCATGAATATAAAGTGAATCATGATAGTATATATCAAATGTCAGTACACAATACACCAGTTGCAATAAATAAGTGGCGAAGAAAGGAAATCTCACGGAATTAAAAGTGAGATAAGAAATATCTTACTTTTTACCTTTCCTTGGTCGAGGGTAGGTTAAAATATGCTATAATGGTTAAATAATAATTATTAAATTATAATAGAACCATATAAATTAATATTATATCATATATGATCTTCTAATATTACTTTGTTAATGATATTTTAGTAGTATCATTGTTTTAGGTGTTAACTGATTCATTTTTCTTTATATGATTTGTTTTGTAAGTATTGTTTTTTATCGATAGGATGTATCTTATTCATATTCGGAATGATATTATGTCTTTAAAAATTATTTTTAATCAACAAATGAAAATTATTCTTGAATGGATATGATGGGGAATGAATCTCATCGCGTTCGTGGAGACGGTAATCTCTATGTATGCATGAGTGACAATATCATTATTTTGATATTAAAATCATATATAATTGGATTTTATATCCCATAAACATAATATTTATCATGTTATAGTTATTATTTACATCATTTATACTCATTATTATACCCATCCATGACGTGAAGATGGTAATCCGTATGTATACACGTATGGTGACTTTGTCATTTATAGGATGGATAGTATAATGAATATGGTGGTAGATTTTTTATAATAACATCATAGTATATATATGATACTATATTTTTTATTTTATAATGGAAACAATAAAGAATGAGGAAGTGGAAGAGGATGAGAACTTGAACGATGTGGTGAGATATTTACATCTTCTTAGGGTTCTTCCTTTTGATTTGATCAAAAGGGCTCCATAGGTTGGCTTTCGGACTAAAGGAATGACACTAGGATGAAGGTAGGGAAGTTGAGACGGTATTTGGTCTAGGATTGGTCGAGACAAATGTCTTTGAAGGTGTGAATTATAGATAAGGGTAAGTTCCCTTTAATAAGAAGTGTGAGGGGAACCTTAGGAAAAGCTATAAATACATTTTTATAATAAAATAATTTTCCGTTTCTAATGGAACGAAAATGAATTATTTAAAGGCTAAGGTGGGGATGGGTCGAAAAACTCTCAACTAATAGGTTTTAGACAGGTTTGGATCACTATATTAACCTTATCTTTTAGATTTAACTCTTAGATAAATAGTTTGACATTTACCATGTCTCTTTGTATTTTTATATTATATGGTTATGAAGCTTACTATTGTAAGAACTCGGACTTTCTTTTCAGATATGTTTTTCCTTTTTTGGTCATTTTTTGGAAAAACAGGAGAATCTGGAAATTTTTTAAGTACACGTCATGTACTTTGTTTCCGTGTGAGGCCGCGTGCTGGCCATGTCTGGGCCACACACACGGTGTGTAGGGGTGACGTGGAGGCTTCTTAATGTGGTGTACAGAAAATGCGAGTACACACCGTGTACTTAAGAAGTACATGCCATGTAATTTTTTTTATTTCATTAAACAGAACGGGATCACGTCTAATCCCTATTCCGTCTTCTTCTTCGCCTAATTACGTCCAGAGTGTCTGAGGAGGTTGAATCTTCTCCGATCCGCTAATCTGTCACCATTTATCTGAATCGAATGCCGTCAGTTGCAATAGAATCGTAGCGGTGAGTTCTTGGTTCTTTTAGGGCCAATTTTCCTATTTCCTTCTATCGTGTGATTTATCTGAGGTTGAATGTTTTAGATATTTTTTTGCATATCTTCTCTGTTCTAGGCCGATTCACAGGTCGAGTTTCAAGTATATCGATCTCCTAGGATTGAGATCGGTGGTTTGTTGCCCTACATTGAATTTCTTTGAGTTTTTGTGCAAAAAGTTCCGGATTACCATGTATCAGGTGTCTCGGGTTAGGTTTTTTGAACCTTTATTATTGTCTTCCTTAGAATTCTTGTATGCTTGAGGTTATTATATGATTAATGATTTCTTTTTAGCATTTTTGAGGATCAACCCATGGTTGTTACCCTTGTTTTGACTTTTTACCACTATTTGGCTTAGGTTGCCTGTGAGGCATACGTTGTTGCATTGATTTCCTGCCTTGAGATAAATGATTGCATGTATTGCCGGCTGTTTAAATGATTTTGATGCATTGTATCTATTAGCTAATTAGTTGTTGAACTTACATAGGGCTGCTAACAGTCGATTAAGCACGACTAGACTGCTCAGGGTTGTGTGAACCTGGTGCGGTAGAATAAAGAGGAAATTGATGATTAAGGGCTTCTATAGAGAGTCTGTTATAAATTAGTATCATTCGTAGGACCTATAGGAATTGGAATTTGTGATTACTCAGAGTTTCTTTAGTTACGCATCGAGACTATATGGGGAATTATATGTAAGTGCATCCTCATAGAGTCTGTACCCATCATTGCAAGACCACAGGGAATTGATGGTGAGTGCTTCCCATAGTGTCTATGCCTTTGTATGATTACTTGACTATAGGGTTCAACCAGTATGAGCCACCCAGAGTGTCATTGTGAATATTGTTTGGTTGGTTGTGACGAGTCCACCAAGCCAAAGAACAAGCTCGTGTTTTTTACTGCTTGTATTTAGGTAGTCTGCTGAGATACCTGTTGTGTTACATGCTATTATTTGGGAATATAGAGCTGTTGCTAGATTCCTTGGGTGATAATTAATTGACTGAATTAAATTAATAATTAAATGTGAATAGAGATTTGTAGGATTGTTTACTTAGTGTACTCTTGTTTCTCTGATGCATTTAGTTCATTTAATTTTTCTATATTGCTCACTGACAGTAGGGCAAAGATCTTATGGTGATTGCCTACTGGGATTAGTCTCACACCCTGTTTGGGTTATGCTTTTCGGCCTAAACAGGTTATATGGTTGCAGGTGTCGATAGGGATTGTGGCCCTTCTACTTCAGGTACATGATTGCTGGTTGGAGCTGGAGAGCATAGGATCGATCCTAGGCTTGAGATGCTGTTGGAGTTGCTGTTTACTTTTAGTACTTTGTTCTCAGTTTTATTTCAGCATGTTGTTGTGTTTGATGATTTCATTATATACTTGTACTTGCTACATAATTTTCATTATTATTATATTATACATTTCTTTAACTATTTAGTTTCAGTTATTTCATTCGGTTTACTTCTTCCACAATTGACTGTTATTTCCTTTTCTTAGTATACCTTAGCAAATGAGGGCAGTTTTCCCAATGACTCACCAATGCCCTCGCTGCTAATTTGCAGCCTCTGGCATTTGGGGAAATGCGCTTGATGTCATGTGGAGAACCGGGTACATGGCACCAGTTGAGTGGCACCAGATTTAGGTTGTTACAAAGTGGTATTAGAGGAGTTCTTTCCTTTTCTATTGAATTTCTGTTTAGTGACATTAGACAGGGATAGGACGAAATAGGTAAATGGTAAATTTCTATGCCCGGGAGTTCTAGAACCCATGTATAGGGAAAAACCCAGATTTCCTCAAATGTTGCAAATTTTGAGTTTTGCAGATATTATAGTTTACTTGATTTCACCGTTGGGTGGTGCACTTGTTTTATGCTGTTACTGTTTATACGTTTGTGGTTCTATTTTTTTGCAACCCAATGAGATGAGGGTATTTCATCTCATGCATCATATAGGCACTTGTTAGAAAATCAAATTTCATGAATTTTTCCATACCATATAGGTTCCATTATAATTTGAATGCTATTGTGATAGAAATTGTGATAGAAGATGCATGCTGTTATAATAGATGTTGTGATAGAATACATGCCATGTTGATAGGGTATCATTTGTTTAGAGCTTCTTTATCATGAATGCCAAACTTTGGTCTTAGAGGTGTTATGGGCCCTCTAGGATCGGAATTTGGTGGGTCGTGAGTTTGTTATAATGTTTAATTGTTATATGCATTGTTATGATTCCAATCTTTGATTTTTTGGGAGTTTGGGGCCCCACAGATCGGAATTTGGTACCTTAATGCTTGTCTTTATGTGTTTTCTAGGCTCCGGTGCAGTTCTGATGTTACTATCTAGAAAAACCCAGAATACATGGCGTGTAGATCATGAATACACGCCGTCTAGTTTTTAGCCGTGTCACAGACTGTGTGGACATGGATACGGTATTGTGAATGTTCTTGTAAAAACATGCCATGTACTAGTTTACACGCCGTGTAGTATGAATTGAGTATCCAACCATGTCACGAACAACACAGGCTGAGGGTTTCCTTCAAGTACATGTCGTTTCCATCTAGAACACATCGTGTAGGGTTGAACATGTGACAGGCCGTGTCGTTAATAACACGGGTTGGGGGTTTCTTTCAAGTACATGCCATGTCCATCTGGAACACACCGTGTAGGGTCAGCCGTGTGACAAGCCGTGTCGCAAACAACATGGGCCAGGTAAGGCATGTCTAGTAGATGACGTGTCTCCTTTGAAAACGTCGTGTAGTTTTTTCATAGGGGGTCCATGTGACCACGCCATGTAGCTGAATACATGGGTTGGAAAAATCTGTAGGGAAACACACCATGTACCGTGTTGAAACGCCATGTAGTAGTCGTCCGTGTACTAGTCCGTGTGACTTATGACACGGACATGGGAAAAATATTAAGGACACACCATGTAGTGTAAAAACACGCTGTGTAGTTTCCTACTAGCACAGACTATGTTCCTAGCAGTGTAAGAGTGACCGGGCAGGGAGAAAAAGGGTTAGTACACGTCGTGTAGGTTGAGAACATGCCGTGTAGCCAGATGGTTTACATAGCCATGTATGGATAAGGTACACGCCCAGGGTAAAATTTCCAGAAAACACACCATGTAGTGGTATTAACACACCGTGTAGTCATGTTTTTCCAGAATTCTAAAGATTTACCCTCCTATTCTATTTTACACTGTTATGATGAAACTGTGTTCATCATTAAAGAAGGTGTGATTTTGACTTTTCAGAGCTATGACACCAAGACGTCCTCCCGTTGCACGTCAGGAACCAGGCAGTGACCATACACCTGATACGACAGATCAGGGACTACCAGTAGTTCCACCTATCGTTTCGGATATGGAACTTGTAGTGATTCCAGAAACTGGTGCCAACACTCATTTTAGATAGGGTTTCATGAGATTCATGCAGACCTTCTAGTGAGCTCAGCATCCTGCCCCGTATATGGCAGAGCTAACGTGAGTTTTTTAGCAACAGAATCCTCCCATGTTCACAGGGGAGGCAGGACCGTAGGCTGCAGAGTCATGGATAGAGGCCACGCTATCCATATTCAAGCATCTAAAGACGACTCCGAAGAGGAGAGTGAAGCTCGTGAATTATATGGTGTGAGATTCTGCCAAGAGATGGTGGGATGTGGTTTCACAGGCAGGGCGCCAACAGGCTATGTCTTGGGACGAGTTCCAGTGTACGTTTTACGACTACATTTACCCAGTGATGTAGAGGGATAACAGAGCTAGAGAGTTCATGAACCTCTATCATGGTACTCTCACAGTTATGGAGTATTCCTCTCGCTTCACAGAGTTACGTCATTTCACTCCCGTTCTGGGGAATGATGATCTCTTTTTAGCGTGGAAGTTTGAAGAAGGCCTTAGACTGGACATCAGATCGTAGGTCAATTTATTCTAGTTGACTTCTATTGCTCTGATATTCAACTAGTCGCTTATCCCAGAGAGAAACCTGAGGAATAATGGAGCTGTGGACCCGGGCGGTTCAGCTTCCAGGGCTGAATCTTTTCAGGTAGATGGAAATAAGCGCCACTGAGAGTCTACACGAGGTGACTCGAGGAAGCAAAGCATTCCTTTTGGTAGAAGAGATCTTCTTTCTGGAAACCAAGTAGTGTGCTATAAGTGTGGGAAAAATGGTCATAATAAGCCTCAGTGCCGAGAGACCCAATGGAGTGCCGATCATGTGAAAAGATGGGTCATCTGCAACATTTCTTCATGGTTCTTCTTCCAGCGGCTAGTGAAATAGGATCAGTTTCGACTCCACGTACATGATAAGGATTACCAGTTCCACAGAAATCTGGGAGATGAAGTTCATCAAGACGTTTAGGCCAGGGTAGAAGCCGTTGACGTAGTGTTCAGGCTCAGGGAGGGTCATCTTAGGGATCTCAGGCTACTACACAGGGCCGCGGTGCAGGCCAAACATTTGCGGTATAACAGATTCATCAAAAGAAGGATCCTGGACCTTTCATAGTTAGAGGTATGATTTTAGTAGCCTCAGTTTTATCATCTTCACTTTTCGATACATGAGCATCTCATAGATTTATTTCTATGTATACTATGGAAATCCTTAGAATTACTATTTATACTTCTGAGGATATGATGACGCTAGACACTCCCTTGGGAATTAGAACTTCTAGCATGCGTCAGTGCTTATACTTCCCCTTGATGTTCGTGGGTGTCATTTTTCATGGAGTCTCAATGTTCTGGAAATGAAAGGTTATGATGTCATTCTCAGGATGGACTGGTTAGTACCCTTCCAGGCCTTTGTCGATTTTTATCGTCATAGGGCGAGTTTTACATTACTGGAGGGCAGATATTTTTTTCACAAGGGAGAATGGGATGTCCAGGAAAGCAGAGCGGGACCAGAGCATCATGGGTTGGGAAGTGTTATGGCACAGATTGCTAGATTACATCTGGATGACCATTGGACTTCTCGGATTGTTTTTCCTCATATCGTTAATTGATTTCCAGATGTCTTTCCAGAAGACTTTTCGGGTTTTCCTTCAGATCAAGAGGTAGAATTTTCTATCGAGCTTGTTCCAGGAGCATCACCGGTGTCCATTCCTCTTTATAGTATGGCTACACCTGAGTTACAGGATCTCAAGAAGCAGTTGGAGGAGTTGCAGGCAAGGGGTTTCATCTGACCCAGTTCTTCTCCTTAGAGTTCACCCATTCTGTTTTCAAAGAAGGCGAGTGGTACTTTACATCTTTGTGTGGATTATCAGAACCTAAACCAGTTGAAGGTCAAGAACTAATATCCATTTCCACAGATAGATGAACTATTTGAGCAGCTTTGAGGAGCCAGAGTGTTCTCGAAGATCAACTTGAGATCTGGCTACCATCAGATACGTGTCATACCATCTGATATACCACTTACAGCCTTCCAGAGAAGGTATGGTCTTTATGAGTATTTGGTTATGCCGTTCGGTCTCACGAACGCGCCAATAGTTTTCATGGCATTGATGAACAGTGTTTTCCATCCTTACTTGGATTCTTCTATGGTGGTTTTTGTGGATGAAATCTTGGTGTACTCTCACACTTGACACGACCATGCTACCCATATTGAGATCATTTTGAGTACACTGAGGGAGAATCGGTTATATTCTAAGCTCTCTAAGTGCCACTTTTGGATGGGTGAGATTCACTTCCTCGGTCATTCCATCTCATAGACAATATTATCAGTACACCCAGAAAAGGTGAGATCATTAGTTACCTGGGAGTAGCTGAAGAATGTCTTTGATGTACAAAGTTTCTTAGTGCTGGCTGGTTACTACAGGCGGTTTATACAATAATTCTCATTCTTAGCAGTGTCTTTGATGGGGTTGACTAAAAAGGAGGTGAAGTATGTTTGGTCAGAATCCTGCGATTCAGCCTTTCAGAAGATGAAGGGGAGATTTACTTCAGCCCCGATTCTAGTTCTGTCAGAGCCGGGCAAGTGTTATACAGTTTTCTGTGATGCATCCGACATCAGGCATGGAGCAGTGCATATGCAGGAGGATCATGTTGTTGCATATGGATCTCTGCAGTTGAGGCCACATGAGAGGAACTATCCTACGCATGACCTGGAGTTGCCTGTAGTTGTTTATGATTTGCGTTGTTGTAGAAATTATCTTCTGGGAGAGAATTTTGTGGCATATACTGACCACAAGAGCCTCAAGTATATTTTCACGCAGTGTGAATTGAATCTGAGACAGCGAAGGTGGGTTGAGTACCTACAATCTTTCGATTTCGAGCGTGCTTATACGCTAGGAAAAGGAAATGTTGTGGCAGCCGCACTGAGAAGGAGGACACAGATACAGGTAGTTCAGGAGGCCAGCAGCGAGTGGTAACTTATGGCTCTGTTCTCTGAGATGAATTTGGAGGTACACGACATACAGGTTCAGACTTTTCTTTCTTCTACAGCTGTTACATATACCCTTCTTGACCGAGATCGAATGAGGCGGCTATCAGACTTCGAAGGCCTAGTCTGACAGGAAGGCTTGTCAGGAGGGTACCCTCTTCACAGATGGACCGTAAGGGAGGATGAGATCTTGAGTTTCCAGGGACGCATATGGGTGCTAGCAGATATACATGAGGAGCTAATGCAAGACTTGAAATCCTCAGTTTGGGCAGTTCATCCTGGCATCACCAAGATTTATTGTGATCTACACCGCCAGTATTGGTGGCCAGGTATGAAGAGAGATGTTGCTGGTTTTTTCAGGAGATGTTCCACCTGTCAGTAGGTGAAGGTAGAGCACCAATGACATGTAGGGATTTTACAGCAGCTACCCATTCCCGAGTGGAAGTGGAATGATGTCGTGATGGACTTCATGACTGGGTTACCGAGATCACCTCGAGGGAATGACGTGGTATTGGTTTTCATTGACAGGATCACGAAGGTTTCTCACTTCTTGCCGATTAAGGAGACCTTTGGTGTTGATGATCTTGGACGGTTGTACATCTGTGAGATTGTAGTCTTGCATGGGGTTCCGAGTACTATTATTTCAGATACGGACGCCCGCTTCACGTCGCATTTCTGGGAAGGGATACAGAGGGCTTTGGGTACACACGTACTTCTGAGTACAACTTACCATCCTCAGACATATGGCCAGTCAGAGCACACGATTCAAGTACTAGAGGACATGCTACGAGCATGATTCCTTGATTTTGGAGATTTTTGGGGGAAACATATACCTCTAGTGGAGTTTTCCTATAATAATAGTTTTCAAGAAACTATTCAGATGGCACCTTAAGAGCCTTTGTATGGTAGGCCATGCCGATCACCCTTATGTTGGCTGGAGGCAGGAGAGGCATCTATGCTAGGACCTCGTCTTGTTCAGGAGACCACATAACAGTTGAGGTTGATTCGGAAAAAGATTTCTACTGAATATTTTCGGAAGAAATATTATGATGATTAGCGGAGATGGCCTTTGGAGTTCAAGGTCGGAGATCAGGTTTTCCTACGTGTTACCCCGAGGTTGGGACATAAGAGGATCAAGAGACCGGCCAAGATTTCACTGAGATATGTCGGGCCATTTGAGATTCTTGAAATATTCGGTCTGGCTGCTTATAGGTTGCAGTTACCTCGGAGGTACCAGGCCATGCATGATGTCTTCCATGTTTCTCAGCTTCGATGCTATTTCTTAGACCCATCTCTTGTCTTTCAACCTAAGGAGGTTGTTCTAGAGTAGGATGCATCATTCTAGGAGCATCCTATCAGGATTGTTGATCGTAGTGCAATGGTACTCCATGGTTGATCTGTCCCTCTGGTACAAGTGCTATGGAAGCACGGTCGTGTGCAGGATGAGATTTGGGAGAGGGAGGCTGACATGCGATCACAGTGGCCAGAGTTGTTCGAGGTTTCTTCATCAAAACCTTGTTAGGGAAATTCAGGGAAGAAATTATTTAAGGGGGGATGTTTGTAAGAACCCGAAATTTCTTTTTAGATTTGTTTTTCCTTTTTTGGTCATTTTTGGGAAAAAGAGGAGAATCTGAAAATTTTCTAAGTACACACCTTGTTCTTTACAAGTATACGTCGTGTACTTTATTTCCACGTGAGGCCATGTGATGGCCGTGTCCGGGCCACACACACGGTGTGTAGGGGTGATGTGGAGGCCACTTAATGCGGTGTATAGAAAAGGTGAGTACACGCTGTGTACTCAAGAAGTACACACCATGTACTTTTGTTTTTATTTCATTAAATAGACCAGGGTCACTTCTTAAACCCTATTTCTGTCTTCTTCTTCGCCTAATTACATCCAGAGCGTCCAAGGAGGCTAAATCTTCTTCATGCTGCTGATCTGTCACCAGTTATCCGAATCAAACACCGTTGATTTCAATATAATTGCAGCGGTGAGTTACTGGTTCTTCTTTGGCCATGTTTCATGTTTCCTTCTCTCGTGTGAGTTATCTGAGGTTGAACGTTTTAGGCGTGTTTGCAGATCTTCTCCACTCTAGGCTGATTCACAGGACAAGGTTCAAGTATATCGATCTCCTAGGATCGAGGTAGGTAGTTAGTTTCCCTACATTGAATGTCTTTGAGTTTTTGAGCAAAAAGTGCCAGATTCCCATGTACAGGTATCTTGGGTTTGGTTTTTTGAACCTGTATTATTGTCTGCCTTAGATTGCTTGTATGATTGAGATTATTAGATGATTAATGACTGCTTGTTATCACGTTTGAGGATCACCCCATCAGTGTTTCGCTTGTTTTGGATTTTTAGCACTGTTTGGCTTAGGTTGCCTGTGAGGCATACCTTGTTGCATTGATTTCCTATCTTGTGATAAATGATTGCATGTATTGCCTACTGTTTAAATGATTTAGATGCATTGTAACTATTATACAAGTAGTTGTTGAACTTACACAGGCCTGCTAACAGTAGATTACGAATGATTGGACTGCTCAGGGATGTGTGAACCTGGTGTGGTAGACTAAAGAAAGAATTGATGATTAAGGGCTTCCCTAGAGAGTCTTTGATAAAATATTATCATTCACAGGACCTATATGAATTGTAAATTGTGCTTCCTCAGAGTGTCCTTAGTTATGTATCGAGACTATAAGGGTAATTAAGCGTAAGTGCTTCCTCAGAGAGTCTGTACCTATCGTTTCAAGACCACAAGGGAATTGACGATGAGTTCTTCCCAGAGTGTCTGTGACTTTGTATGATTACTTGACTATAGGGGACTGCTAGTATGAGCCACCCAGAGAGTCAGTGTGAATATTGTTTGGTTGGTTGTGACAAGTCCCCCAATCCAAAGAATAAGCTTGTGTTTTGTACTGCTTGTAGTAAGGTAGTCTGATGAGATACATATTGTGTTACTTGCTATGCTTTGGGAATATAGAGTTGTTACTAGATTCCTTGGGTGATAATTAAGTGACTGAATTAAATTAATAAATAAATGTGAATGGAGATTTGTAATATTTTTTAGTTAGTGTATTCCTGTTTCTCTGCTGCATTTATTTCATTTACTTTTGTCATATTGCTCACTGACAGTAGGACACAGATCCTGTGGTGATTGCCTACTGGGATTAGTCTAACACCCTGTTTGGGTCCTGCTTTTTGGCCCAAATAGGTTATATGGTTGCAAGTGTGGATAGGGATTGTGGCCCTTCTACTTTAGGTATATGATTGCTGGTTGGAGCGGGAGAGCATAGGACCGAGCCTAAGCTTGTGATCCTACTGGAGTTGTTGTTTAATTTTAGTACTTTGTTCTCAGTTGTATTTCAGCATGTTGTTGTGTTTGCTGATTTCCATATATACTTATACTTGCTACATCATTTTCATTATTATTATATTATACATTGCTTCCACTATTTAGTTTCAGTTATTGCATGATGTTTACTACTTCCTTTATTGAATGTTATTTTCTTTTCTTTGTATACCTTACAAAATGAGGGCATAGTTTCCCCAATGACTCACCAAGGCCCTCACTGTTAGTAGGCATCCTCTGGTGTTTGGGGAAATGCGCTTGAGGTCATGTGGCGAACCGGGTACGGGGCACCCGTTGAGTGGCTCCGGATTCAGGTCATTACAACTTTAAACTTCCAATATAACCCCAAGTGGTTAATTAATGACACAACTATCATTATATAAGTCTTTTGATAGATCCGTATACTTTTAGGATTATTATATCAACCAATAATATTTTATTTGTTTTAAAAACTCATTTATGTTAATTTTGACATTATTTAATATTAGCTTTTTGTTAAAGTCTTAACAACTTTATTACTTCGAAATAAATGAATTTAATAAAACCTAACAGATCATAAGAACCTATAAAATTTCTGTATGGCATAATAACATTAAAATTATATTTATTTTTGTATTTATAATATCATTTATTTGATTGATTCATTAATAAGGAAAATACCCCATCATTATTATGTCATATATAAATATTTTTTTATGTCTAAAAATTATAAATAAAATATTATGATGTAAGAAATATTTTCATACTTCTAATTAATATTTATATTTGAATAGATCTATTATATAACGTCATATAAAAATTGTTTTATTAAAAGATATTTGATTTTGTTATTTTTTGTCTTTACTTTAGAATATTTAATATAAAATGACATTATCACTCCCAAGTGGCACCATGGTGTCCCAAAATAGACTGAAGGATGACCATGGTCTGAAATGTATTAGAAAATAGGGCCAGGACACATGTTATGGTAATTTAATATTATTATAATATTATTTTTTAACCTTATTTACTAGATTTACCCCTTTAACCACCGTAAATAAAATATTTACTGAAGTAAATATTCCTAATGTATAAAAATAAAAGATACATATTTACAAAATTTAGACCTCCTGATTCCAAATATGGAATTAATTTTTCCAAATTCAAAATACAGAAGAGGCAGAAATTAATTTAAAATTAATTTTGGTTTTCAAAACAAAGAGTGTGTTTTTATGAAATAATAACTTTTAAAAGATTGACACTTGTTTATGTCTTGTTTAATCGTGAGATTACATCCGATGACTTAAATTATATTAAATTATAATAATATAATCTAATTATACTTAAAACCCAATAAAATTTATAATTAAACACTATAAATTATTTCAATTAAAAATGTAGTTTTTAATTAAAATTTAGTATTTTCACTATTCATAAAAAATTGAATGTTTTCAGAAAAATACCAAAAATTTACCCTAATCTAATTT
Source organism: Viscum album (assembly GCA_963277665.1). Classification (NCBI taxonomy): domain Eukaryota; kingdom Viridiplantae; phylum Streptophyta; class Magnoliopsida; order Santalales; family Viscaceae; genus Viscum; species Viscum album. Next base: position 1,437,270,888 of record OY728123.1, on the reverse strand, counting down.
CGATATTACAAATCCCAAAATGAAGTCCATTTTGAAAGATAAAATTTATAAAATTTTAAAAAGTGGATATTACTATTCATAACAGTTTGATTGGTTGCGGTGTGTTAGAATCTCGAAGATGCATACAATGCATACTGTTACATTATTCAAAGGAAAACATACTTTGGAAGCTTGGGGTGTTACATTTTCCCACTTTTGGAAATTTCATCCCCACAATTTTTAAAATTGGGATTGGGAACATAATTGAAAGTCCCACATCGGAAAAAGAGTCAATAAAAATATAACTTTAAAAGAAAGAAAGATAAGTACAAAGGTCACCCAAGATAACCCATACTAGGATTCCATGTAGGAAAACATGGATATGGAAGATAAACTAAGTGTCATGTTTTGATGGAGAGGGATAGAAAACATGGTCAGAAGAAAGTTAACAACAAAAAAACCACAAACTTGTGATGGGACAAACAGTCATTAGTTTCCCAGTAGGAAAAGTAAATGGAAAAAGTTTTTTTATGTAACATTTCACAAATATGAAGAATTTTTTTATGATATTGACTATGAAAATAAAGAGATATACATACTTTTTAATTATAGATTCATTCTTTAATAAATTTATACCACTAACTCATTTTTTTTCAAACGATGAGTATTCAAGATGACTTGGTCACACCAGAAGAGCTAGAATCCACTTATAGAGAATCACATGATCCACAAATGATAAAATATATATTTAGCTTGTCTTTGATATTAATCAATACTAAAATGGTTAGTACAAGATCAGATGATGCCCCCAAAAGGATAATCCTTTAAAGAAAGAATCACTAATCTTAATTTCTAAAATTAAACCAACAATACCCCAATGATAAATAAAGACCATTCAAAAAACAATTTTCTTTAAAATCCTTCAATATAATACAAAATAATATTGAAACACAGAACATATAAGAATTTGTTTATGCAGTCATCCACGTTAAATTGTATCTCAAAATGACATCAACTACTCTTAAATTCACATACTTAAAAGTTATTAACCTAATCACATATTCTCTATTATAGGTTAATAATTTACATAAATAACCCCAATCAATATAAATCCACAATAAAAACATAGATATAAATCAACCATTACTCCTCAAATGAAATCTCATAGTATTCTATTATCCTTAGGTAGATAGTGTTCCCAACAGAGCGAACTTCTTCCAAAATAACATTTATCACTTAATCACAAAATAATTTTCCAATACAAAGTGTATTTATATGATAAGACATAAGATCCAAAATCAAATTATTATTGATCAATAAAATCATTTAACTAACAATAATTAGTCACACTAACCAGGGACTTCACGTAGTCAGTCCAGTGGAAGGCGATAAATCCCAATCACACTCTAGTTGTGGGTTTGATTCCCATAGCTTTGTCTGATGCGACGGGTTGTCACACGGTCTGCGTGTTTTCCTTTTTCAAAAACTATATTTTATAACATTAATAAAATGAGATAAATTCCTCAAAATAACCATAACATAGTTTAACCACAAATGGTATATCATACCTTGCATTTTCATCTCAAAATATAATAACAAGTAATTACTTAAAACTCAATGATCATATAAAACCAAATGGTTTTTTATAACTGTATCCACAGGAGAAAAGATAATTTGTCCTAAAATATCATTTTCACATGAAAAACATTAGGGTTATAAATACATGAGAAATTCATTCCAAAGTAATCACATCAACAAATATCACTGATACTTTTAGACATTTCCCAAAACATTTATTTACACATGGCTTATTCTTTGAACAAGAAAATATTCTATATAATAGGTAATTCACTGGGGTAATTTTCAGGTCCGCTACATTTATGGTAAATGACTGCAAATGGAATCTTGGGACCATTTTTATTTTCTCCCATAGTACTCTTCATTTTTCCTCGGAAATTATTTACTTTATTTCCTTCTTTCCCACATGTAAATCATTTCTTTGTTCCATTGGGACACTTTCTTGGGTGTCTCCTTCCACATTTCCTGCCTAATGGTAATTAAGGATTCTTTTCTCCATGGTTTCAACTACTTGAGTTGTTATCATTCATCGACATTCTCTTATTTGTTGATTCTAGGAGTTGGTTAATATATATGTTGTTGATTATATTTATGGAAAACAGATTTGGCATGAACATGATATCCTTTACTCCTATCAACATTCCAATTTGTTTCTCATTTCCACCGTCATTCCCACCTTGTACATCATGCTCAAAGTTACTATGACTTCATTGGAATTCATCCATTGACTAAAACCAGAAAGCATTGTGTGAGTAACAATAGTCATAAAATCATTTAGAGAATATCATGACGCCATATTTTCAATTTGAAACACCTTAGGATTAACCAAGGTCATTTATTCTCATCTTATATTAAAATCCTTAAAATAGGTTTGTAAAGATAATGTAAATTATCATAAGCATATCCCTAGGGAGTTTCGTAACCAAGAGTGCAGCAATTCCCATTGTCGTGTACCGGGATACTCCGAGTCAAGCCCGAAACTCCTTTTCGGAGTTTTTACTCCTAGGTAAATCTCTTCCCAAGCCACCACTACCTGCTCATATCTAGACAGGGATGTATTGCGTGGAAAATATAGAAAATCTCTACATTACCAAATATCTAAGATGTTTTTATATACTAATCCTCAACATCTATCTTAGGGTAATGGGCTCTAATCAGAGTTTATTTAAATCTAGTTTCTAAGGTTCATAATAAACTTATTTTGATACGAACTAAAATGCCCCGACCCCAGTTACCCAGAGGCTGGTGTGTTGTTATAATACATTGTCATGATTAAAAGGAATGATGTCCCAAATGACCGATCAGTTTAGTTATATTGGAAACAAGATACATACATATCATTAACATTACAACTTGAAAAGAAAAACAACAATAATTTGTTCCATTAAAAACATCCAATCCGCCAAGATTATGATAGAAAGTCACTCATCAATAACTCATTCATATCCTTGGAAAATGAAACATAATAAAAGGGTGAGCTCAAATGCTCAGTAAGGGTAAGAAATACAGTAGAAGATAACAAAAATATTAAGCATGGTGAATAATTGTAAATTAATTCCTTAACAAATAATAAACATGAGCACTTTATGGAAAGAATATTAGATGAGTAAAAATTTCCATTATAAAGCAAAGTCATGGGAGTTCTACTAGTCTAATAACCACATGAACTATCAATAGCTAATCTCATAATGATGTAATTCATAATGTCGTACATCATAACCACATAGTCAAGGCCTCCTGCCAAGACTACGAATAAGATTTCGTCAAGGCCTTGTGCCAAGAAACTAGTTTTTCTAATGAGACCTACCGATGAATCGAGGAGCTATAGAGGGCTCCACCCATCACATACTAAGTCCAATTCATTCCTCATATGAAAATGATGAAACGTAACATAAACATTGGTATTAAACTAGCATACAGAATGTCAATACTTTATCCATAAACCATGAATGGTATAAAAATAGCACATTCAGGGTAAAACATAACCCATTCAATTCAATATGGAATATTGTATTATAATAAATTAACCACAATCAAGAATAATGAAGGATATTAACATATATTAAAATAATCATCAAATCTATTTGAAATAAATATCCCCCTTTTTCTTGAAAACATTTAAAAGTCACATTATTTATCAAGAAGAAATTTAAAATTTATTTTTGAATCAATGTGTCCCATATCACTTTGAAACATTTTAAAGGAATTAAAAATTTAAAACATTAATGTAAAAATAAATAAATCCTTCAAACCATTTTTAAAACATGTTCATTAATTAGAAATATTTAGAAGAATAAATTTTTTAAAAATTTAAAATAATATTTTATTTAGAGTTCCTAACCAAATGAGAGACGCTTGAATATAAATAATTGAGGTAATAAAAAATTAACAATATCATGGTAATAAATGGATTCATGATATATTATGTCAAAGTATAATATATACACCAAATAAAAGTGAATTGGCGCTTAATAACAAAGAAGTCTCAGTGGAATGTAAGTTGAGATGAAATCACTTATAAAGACTGTATCCTTAGGTTACGGATAAATCAATGAAATAATTATGTGTGAAAAATATAAATACACTAAATATTGTTGGATATTCAGTGTAAATAAATCATAGGACATTCACACATATTCTTGTATAAACAACACCAATGACTTGGATGTTTAACTCAATGAATGGAAATTCAGTTAAGATTACTCTTATAAAGTTCCTATCAATGACATGAGAAATAATAAATGGAGTGATTATGTGTATCAAAATTATATCCACACAAATGGGAGTATAAATTACTACATAAATAATAAATAGTGATTCCACACATAATCTTGGAGTAATGTAATCATTGAAGTATGCGTAAAGCAGAATGAGTGGAAATTGGAATTTGAAATTGCCTTCTGGATTTGGTAACTCACTAAACATACACCCCATGGAAGGAGGATTATTCAATAAAGTTGTAAATACCCCATTATTAAATTATATTAGGCAAGGAATTCAATAATTTCCAGTACATACACCACACAAAAGGAAATAGTGGCAGTACATCATGAATCTCACGGGAATAAGAAGTGAGATGAAATCCCTTTACCACGTTGTAATACAATTGAGACATATGACCAAAAGTTAATAACCACAAAATTAATCACATAACACAATGAATATGATGAGAATAATGATATTATATATCAAATTTCAGTACACAATACACAACTTCAAATAAATAAGTGGCGAACAAAGGAAATATCATGGAATTAAAAGTGAGATAAGAAACCCCTTAATTTGTACATTTCCTTGGTCTAGGGTAGGTTATACTTTTTTATAATGGTGAAATAATTATTATTAAATTATAAAATAACCATATAAATTAATATGATATCATATATGATCTTCTAATATTACTTTGTTGATGATATTTCAGTAGTATCATTGTTTCCGGTGTTAACTGATTCATTTTCCTTTATTTGATTTGTTATATAAGTATTGTTTTTATGGATAGGATGTATCTTATTCATATTATGAATTATATTAAGTCTGTAAACATTATTTTTAATCATCAAATGAAAATTAGTCTTGAATGGATACGAAGGGGAATGAATCTAATCACGTTCGTGGAGATAGAAATCCGCACGTACACATGAGCGACAATATCATTCTTTTGATATCAAAATCATATATGATTTGATGGTAAATCATATAAAAAGAATAATTATCATGTTATATTTATTATTGAAATAATTTATACAAATTATTATACCCATCCAAATTATTAAGTATTTGAATGACAAACCACACCACGACGTGGAGACGGTAATCTGTGCGTACGTACATACGGTGACATTGTCATTTATAGGATGGATAGAATAATGAATATGGTTGTACCATTTTTATAATAAAATAATAGTATATAGAAGATAATGGATTTATTATTTTATAATGGAAACAATAAAGAAATAGGAATTGGAAGAAGAAAAGAACTTGAAAGAGGTTGTGAGATATTTACCTCTTCTTCTGGTTATTCCTTTTGATTTGATCAAAACGGCTCCATAAGATGGAATTATGACTAAATGAATGACTCTAGGAGGAAGGGAGGAAATTTTAGAGGGTATATGGGCAGGGTTTGGACTAGCCAAATGGCTTTGAAGGTGTAAATTAGAAATAAGGGGAAGTTCCCTTTTATAAGATGGGTGAGGGGCACCTTAGGAACAAATAGAAATATTATTTTATAATAAAATCATTTTCGTTTTCTAATTGATCCAAAATGAATTATTTAAAGGATAAGGTGGGGATGGGTCCAAAAACATTAAACCAATAGGTTTTAGATAGGTTTGGGTCACTATATTATCCTTATCTTTTAGATTTAACTCTTACTTAAATAGTTTTGTATTTACCATGTCTCGTTGTATTTTTATATTATATGGTTAATAAAAAAACAATAAAAATACAAAAGAACCCCAAGTGGTTAATTAATGATAAAAAATCATTATATAAGACTTTTGTACGAATCCTTAGATTTTTAAGATTATTATATCAACCAATAATAGTTTATTGGTTTTAAAAACTCATTTATGTCAATTTTGACATTATTTAATAATTGATTTTTGTTAAAGTCCTAATAACTTTGTTACTTCAAAATAAATACATCAAATCAACCATAAAATTCCATAGTCACCTATACAATTTTTTAATGGCACAAAAAAAATTTAAATTATATTCAGTTTAGTATTTATAATATCATTTATTTGATTGTTTCATTAATGAGTAAAATACTGCATAATTATTGTGTCATATATAAATATATTTATTTTATGTCTAAAAACATTAAATAAAATATCATGAGGTAGAAAATATTTTTAGATTTCTAATTATTATTTATAGTCGAATATATCAATTATATAACCTCATATAAAAATTGTTTTACTAAAAGATATTTTCTTTTGTTATTTATTGTCTTTACTTTAGATTATATAATATAAAATGTCATTATCAATCCCAAGTGGATCCATGGGGTCCCAAAATCTACCCATGGATTCCCATGGTCGGACATGTTTCATCCAATAGGGTTAGGACACATGTTAGGGTAATTTAATATTATTATAATATTATTTTTTAACCTTATTTACTGGATTTACCCCTTTAACCACGGTAAATAAAATATTTATTGAATTAAATATTCATAATGTCTAAAAATAAAAGTTATATATTTACACAATTAAGACCTCCTGATTCCAAAAATGGAATCTGTTTTTCCAAATTCAAAACACAGAAGTGGAGAAAATTAATTTAAAATTAATTCTCATTTTCAAAACAAAAAGCATGTTTTTATGAAATAATAACCATCAAAAGATTGACACTTGTTTATGTACTGTTTAATCGTGAGATTACATCCAATGACTTAAATTATATTAAATGATAAAAATATAATCTAATGATACTTAAAAAACATTCAAATGTATATTTTAACACTATAAATTATTTCAATTAAAAAAGTTGTTTTTAATTAAAATTTAGTATTTTCACTATTCATAGAAAATTGAATGTTTTTAGAAAAATACCAAAAATTCACCCTAAGATAATTTCGATATTCTGAATCCACAAATGAAGTCCATTTTAAAAGATAAAATTTATAAAATTTCAAAAACTTTGTATTACTATTCATAACGGCTAGTTTGATTTTCCAGAGTGTGTTATAATCTCAAAGTTGCGTACAATGCATGCTATTACATTATTCAAAGGGAAATGTACTGTTGAAGCTTGGAGTGTCACACTTACCATGTAGTGTAACTCCTAAAACATGAAGGTACGGTCCTTGTCTGCTTTAGGAAACCTTGGGAGGGCTCATAGAGAGAAATAAAATACAAAATCTTAGAAGATTATGAATTTGTAAAGAATGAAATTTAAAGAATGTGTGGGTATTTGTACTAAAAGAGAGGGAGTTGTTTATTAATTCCCAAAGACACATCATTAGTGTTTTTTTAAAACCATGGGCTTTCCGATGATATTTTTCCATGATTTCAGCCTCTTGGGACACCACTTATCATATTTTAATGTACACAAGTTGATAAGTATTTTATATTAATTATTACATCATTATGATTTCATTAAAAATACAAAAAACTCAAAACTGTATTTTTACTATTCATGAACAACGAATGTATTCTCTAAAATTCTCATAAATTAAGTTTAACCTAATATTGATGTTATAAATTAAAAAATGAAATTTATTTAATCATAATAATTATCTGAATATTAACATTTTATCTTTTATCAATGGAAATAATTATTTATTAAAAATAACATTGGACATAAAATGCATACTAAAATGCATATTAATTTTTTTGAAATTTAAAGTTATATTATCATTTTTTATTAAATAAGAGTGATTTTATAAGACTATTTCATTATTATTAACATTAATAAAACCTTAGTTCGGTATAATAATTTAAATCTCTCATAAATATACAGTTTTTACCATAAAAATCAATTTATCAAATTCATCTTATTTTTAAGGACTAAATTGAAAACATAATTGATGGAACAAAAAATTTATTTATACATTTTTAGCTGATGTTATGAATCGACTGGTCATATTACTATTCTTAGGGGTATTTAACTATTCATAGTGGTAAGTTACTATTCATAAGGGAAAGTTACTATTCAATAAAAATGTAATCCCATCCTATCAGACTATAAATATCTTATTCATCGCAATTGTGTATGTCAGATTTTTTAAATTCAAAATAGAGAAGTGGAAATTTTTTGTTTAATGGATATTTTATTACTATCTTCTATAAAAATGTGTTTTTTCACAAAGACTCATTGTTGCATGCATTATTCACTATCTAATTAATTGGAACTATTTATGAAGAAAAATACTATAAAAAATTGGGGTATTATAATTTTGGAGATGTAAAATCTTCTTGGTTTTGGTAACACATCATGCATTTCAAACAAGACATCCCCAACTCTAAACAAATCATTTTCACACATCAACCATTCAATCTATTGAATGTTAGTGACCTAGTATATTAAAACCAAGGGTATCATCCAGGTGATATAGTCATTAGAAACTGGGACCCTAAAATATTTATTGGTGGAAACAATTGTACTTGTATGTATGAATAGAAAATATCTAGGACCTTAGTCAACTATTATTAGACAATAATGGGGTTGGATGGATGGGTGTTTTTGTTTGTTTTGGTGTCATCAATCCCACACAGAAGCACTGTAAATTTATCTCATATCATAGTAGGGTGTCAAGTCATAGGTGTCCTGATGCGAGTTCAACATCGAATACTATGAATTAGCAAAACATAGATTCAAGTTGTTTTAAACTACCGAGAAAATCAAACCATTCCAATTGCCAAAATACCGACCACATGACTACAAGCACCAATTCCAAGATATGAGCTCTAGTAGTCTATGAATTTCCAACCCCACTACATCAATTTATTATATTGGTGCACTATATAGAATAGTACTCATGGTCCATTTAAATCATAGGTATCATTATCAATGGGAATAGACCTACCTTCAGTACACTAATGTTGAGTGGAACATGCACTACAAACCAAACACAAGGTTTTGTTAACACTTTCAAAACCTAGTATAAAATAGTATATGTTTATTTTAAAATGAGTTCATTTTTCTTTTGAGACATTCTTTTTCAACATCCACATTCTTTATTATATTGAGGCTTGTTATTCAAATCTACTAGCATTTATTTCATTGAAGCATGCATTGGTCACATAGATGACTTCATGAATCCTAAAGAGTGCACATGTTGTCACTCTCCTCATTCAGTAAATGAATATGTCCCATTATTGGTTTTGAAAGATACATGAATCTTGCCCTAGTGATGTGAGCCTCTCTTATATGTTTGAAGCTATTTCATCAAGGTATATGTTTCATCCTATGACACATTGGTGATCGATCTATGTCATTTTAATAACTTGTCATCTTTATCATCCAACTCTAGAAATAGTTCAGATAAAATTAGGAAAATGATTTCTAGGTGAATCAATTAGCTTCTAATTGATGGTGGATGATTTTTCAATGTCTTTCAATTGCATATTTCAAAGTAATAGAGCATTGTCACCAGAATCTTTCCAAATATTTAGACCCATCTTCGACCCTTTATTTATCTTCTTTCCCCAATTTCTCAAAAAAGATAGTCAACATAGATAGAATTATTTTTATATCTATATATTATATCTACGTAGTATATCTATATCTGATATGTCTGATAGAAATATTTTCTTTCCATGAAAGGTCCTCAGGACAGTCAGTTCAAGGCCTCATATCTCTTTTATTTCTGTGGATTCCAAAAATGGTCAGAATCTCTCATTTCATTCAATCTAGTCCAGATTAGTGATTTTGTATCGAATGGAGTATGAATTTGTACTATTATAATTTTTTCTCTTCATACTTCTCATGGTTAGAATATCTTGTTTGTTATAGAGGGCTCAATTCAAACCTCTTTTCTAGGTAGCTCGACATGGCCTATCAAATTGGTAAGGCCCCAGTCGGTCAACTGAAAAATCAATAAATTTATTTCTCTAATGAATTTATCACCACTAAATATTCTATATGAAATAAAGGTAGATTAGTTATTATAATAAAGGATCCATGTATCTCCAATTAGGATAAAATAGATCCAATATAGTCTGGGGAATGGAAAAACCAAGGATTATAATAGATATAATAGATAGTGAGATGACGTCATCACCAAAATCCTTAATTGAAAGTCTCTTCTATATTTCAAAAATATAATCATGCTAATCAATCAATTAGAAGAATGTTTCCATGGAAATTTGTTAAGAGAGAGTCTTTCATTCCATATATTTAGGAATATGGGAAGAACTCCCATAGTTATAGAAGTATGATATATAGTCTATCACAGTTCAAACATTTTACTAGAAGTGGGGATGTGATGATTCTCCCTTTTCCATATTCTTATACTTATAAAGTTATAGAAGGACTATATATGGCTATATATTTATAAAAAACTGTATGATGATAAAATAATTCACCCTTAATATGTTCTTATTATAGTTTAGTTTCTTCAAAATTCATAGAATACTGACGGGTATATACACTTGATAGAAAAGCATGGATAAGTGATATGTTAGTCTTATTCAAGTGTAGAAAAATATCACACATAGATTTAGGAAGAAAGGGAAATCATGTTATTGACTTAAATGGATCACTAATAAGGATGGAGAGAAGGAGAATAGTGGTTATCTACCAACTAAGAAAATGAGTTTTTGATCATTGTACTAATCAACTTTATCAACACTTTTATTTTATCCATAGATAAAATCCACTCCATGTATTGAGTCACTCCAATACCAGGACTTCCCATACTCATTTCATTATGGCTTTAAAAAGGATATAAGGGATTCAATAAGTGATAATTATATATATCTACAGAGTAATAATGAGTATCATTTGAATGATAAAGTGGATAAATAATAGGTTATATCTTTTGTGTCTTGTGCAGAAGAGTTTTCATTCTAAATATCAATAACGGTAGTTTGGAAGACTATTCAAGTGAAGAAATTAGATTAGTGAATGACCTCTGACCCTATAAGAAGGACATTGTAAATTATCAAATGATTTATGTTTTGAGGTATATTTGAGAAAAAATATAGAATGGCCTAGACCCATCAGGAAAAATATCAATTATGTTCTTTCATAATGTCTAATACCGCTGACACGGATGTCTTTTTTGACTTATCTCTTCACCTAATAACAATATTGAACCACAAATAGCAACACCCTATTTGAGAACATTTGGAATATCACTGAAATTATTATTAGAATGTATATATATATCTATATCATCAAACATACAAAATATGGAGAGGGATATTCTATTGGTTTAAAAATAACAACTCAATGACATTTGATGATTTTATAGATTTAGAAATGGAAACTCTTTAACTTCCTCAATAGAAACTATGTTCTGATCCCAAAGACTCGGTGGGAAATCAAGGATCTCCCTTAGATACTTCATAAATCCCAGGTCTTCACTAATTAGACTTGGAAATTACCAGTTTCTATATAGTTTCAAATATATCATGTATCTAACAAAATCTCTGGATAATGAGCACAATGTGAAATTTTTGTCCTAGATTGACCAGGAGGTATGTGGAGTTGGATATTCTCATAATGTACTTATTAAATCATCCTTCCTCATTGAGGAAACCTCTTAACTTCTCGAGTACCATAATAAATTGTTCAAGGTCATTGTGGGTAAGTTGTTGCTCTATTTGAATGCATATGAAAATATCCAAAACAATATAGGATACCTGTTTCAATGTATAGTTCCTCTCCAATTCGAGTCTCCAAAGAATATTTTTCAAATACATTTGTGTTTTAGGTACAAAATTTTCAATATGATTCTCAAAACAACTAGTCGACTAGTCTTGAGTGTGTTCCACCTAATATCCATGAACATAGATAGAGTTGTATCGAGTTTCATAATTTTTGAATTCCAAAATGGAGTTGGATATGGAATATGTCCTACCTGACCTTTGGTACTAATATTGGAATTGCAGATGGATAGTGTTGATAATTAAACATGACATTTGGGGTTTTCCCCATGTCATGTTCTTGTGTAGTATGTAAAAAAAGAAAACATTCTTTGAATTATTGAGTTCGGTAATCCTTTATGTTTCTTGGAAATATAGGCATCTCTAGTACCACTCCCCCATCTCTAATGGGTTGTATCTTATGTAATTGAATTTCTTCATGTTAGTGATTCCATTTAATTACCAAACTCAATACCCCCGCAATTTTAATCCCAAATATCACAGGAAATCGTTGTTTTACTTGAACCATCTCTCTTTCTTGCCCTTAGAATTGATGGTGATGGTGTAGTTGCCCATTTTTTACAACAAAAGAGAACCACTCTCAAATCAAGGCTTCATTTATTATTGGATAATCATCCATCACACAACCTAGGACCTATTGGACCAAATTGAACCCTATTGATGCAATTAGGTACAATGTGAAACGCGGTAGTGGTACCATCTCAATAGGAAGGGTACCAATTCAGATGTAGAATTGTGATGCAATATTTAAATCTATTAAACTACATGAATTTATATTGGTAATAGAGTTGACATCCAAAATTCTCTACTTCCCACTAGTATGACCTCATAAATCCTGAAATCTTATTGGGGATGTAATAGTCACATGGACCCACACAGAAGGTCACCATCCAATTCATCAACGCTCTCATCTTTTTATATTGTTCTGATCCATTTTAACCCACCATCATGAAGAGTATACTAATGGTGATCCCAATATCACCCTCTACTATATGTATTATACTATATTAGTTTACTATTCTCCCATAGTTTGTTTTGATGGGTAAGACACGACTAGGGAATTCCTCCCTAAGGTGGGCTCGGTTGGGACTGATGGTTGATTGTGGGGGGGGGGGGGTTGACTACATACACAATCATTAAAATTGATTTTTTTCCTACTCAGGGTATATCTACCAAGACATAAAATATATAGATATTACATAAACATTTTGGAACACATAAAATATTATACAAAGAGATTCCCAATGACCATATTATTTTAGTTCCTTGGAAACATGGAAGCATAAAAACTGGTACATATGTGAGAAATATTATCTCCCACTAGGTTCTTCATGACTAGAACCATTCTTAGACATATCATATGTAATACATATCCTCATAACATGGGTGTGGAAATAAAAAATGGGTGAGCTTAGATTCTATGTAACAGTAAAAAAATAAGACATGTGATCATAAACTAGTGCATAGGGGTTTGATAATGGGATCATAACATTATAAAATCATACACTACATAACAAAAATCATAAAGAGGAATCTTGGTATAAAACATTGTAGTTCATAAGACATGAAACATAAGGAAATAATAAATATAATCCATGAAATAAAAACATAGGAATAAGAAATGGGAATTGTGGAATACACATAAACATAGAAAATCATATGTCTAGTGATTCACACTCAAATTTACCCAAGAGATAAAGGTATAATGGCCCTTGTATTCTAGCTTGGGATGACGAATCCACTGATAACTAAGAAGATACCAATGATACACAACCTATGAGATAGATTTTTGAATATGAAGTGGCCGACTTGGATTTGATTTTAGACGATTTTGAAGAAAACTAAGAAACCTAAGTGAATTAAATTCAATGAAAATGGTTTGATCTTAGGATTATACTCGGGGTGGATTGAATGAATTTTACTTCTTTAGCCAATTTTGGTGTTATTAATTCTTGATGAATCCATTCTTCAAAATAACACTACCTTTATCATTTTCTATTTTGATTCTAACAAAACTCAATTAATAATCCCCTACACACATAGAGAACCAAATTCATGATCTATACATGGTATATGTTCATTCTAGTACTTGGATTTATCTTCCTCAAACACAATGAAGATGAAGAGTGGAAATAACAGAAGAATGGAAGTCTTAAATGAGTTAAACAATTAACAACAATTAATTTATAAAATAAACTTCAATACAGCCCTTTTATATTCCTATGATCAACCCATTAAATGGTTATCCCTCCATTGATGGTATACTCTCAATGGTGGGTGGAAGATGGACTACAAGAATTGGAATGAAGAAATTAGAACTGTGGAAATAACGAGCCCTCCTCCATGTGTGTGAATTAAATTCACACCTATTTGTGAATTAATTCACCAAAACATGGAGATGTCATTGTGATTTGTGATTATAGAGTTTTAGTGATGAAATGGGAAGAATAGAAGTGAAATATGTTGATTAAAAACATAGAAATACAAAAAAAAACTTACATGGAAATTGAAGACATTTCAAACGAACTTTGGCATAATAACATTACATCAGAAAAAAAGAGATCCCTTCCCCCTCACCACCACTACCTTAAATATGAAATTTTGAAGCCTTAGGCCGGACCTCAATCAATGTATACCATAGGGTGGTGGAAAGTAGTTGATAAATTTATTCCAACATTGAATTTTTATCCTCCTTTTCTCCCTTGGAAATATGGTTCTGTATGGGAAAGCATACCACTGAATCTCGGTGGTCCATAGAAGATTATTTTGTGTCTCAGATGCTTCTATACGTCATTAAAATTTGGACCTATTTGGAGTTCTGGATCGGGAGTTATGGCCGATTTATTGGGATATTCTTATGGGCCGTAGATTCTGTCCCATGTTCTGATATTCTATTTGGGCCGCCTTAATAACCACCATAGAGGCAAAATTATTACTGGCTCTTGAAGACTGATTTGTTCCTCTATATGTCTTCTAGAATCCCACAAAATATGATATTTAATGGGCCTATATTGTGATATCCACATTATCATCAGTGGGCTGGTGTCCAATGTGCCTTCTCTAGAATTGTTTCCTTTGATCACCAAATATCCCCATCACCCGTTTCATTAGGCATGAACACTCCAAGATAAGGATATTATTATCACATAAAAGTGGGGTGAATAAATTCAATATTTAATAGGATGAGAGAAAATTATTTAATAGAATAAACTCAAATAAAAGAAGTTAATAATCATTTGGAGAGTGAGAAATAACCTTCAATCCAAAGAGGTATTTGCTTTAAATAATAAATTAAGGCTTTGTCCCCAACCTTTTAAAAACACGATCACTCCACCGTTGTGTAATAAATTTAACAAGGAATGGTGTGAATAAATTCACAACTTTATGAAATGGTATCAACATGATATGTATAAGAACAAAATAAGTGGAAAAGAATAACATTTATTAAGAACTAAGGTGAATTGAACAACTTACATGAGAAAGAAATGTGATTACAAACACAAAGAAAAAACATAATAGTACAATGAATCTAAGCACCAAAGATCCTTAAATATTATAAATCCAGTACCCTAAATAGGCATTTTGGGAGCATCGGGTTGATCCTCCAATAGTGAAAATCATCCCACTTGATTATGGTAGGCATAGGGTGGTGGAAAGCTTGTGAAACTTGGACTTTTCCACTCTTGACCCGATGTGGCAGCCAAATTGCATCAAACGAACATAAGTGCCTTGATGAGATTTTAGATAGACGAATTAGAGTGGTTCATAGAAGAAATTAATGAATCTATAGATGTACCATAACTTTATGTATAATTTAAGCCTAAAATAATATAGGTAATACATGATATGGGGAAAGTGGTGGGATGTTTATCTGGACAGCAGAATCTGGCCCATAATTTTATCTCCATCATGGTCCACCTGGAACTCTATTAAAACATCCGAATTAGCTTTTAACAATGTGAAATTAAATGTTCTTCATGATTTACTCTATCATCAGTTCAATTTTCAGAATTACTGGGCTTGGAAATTGGCCTCTACGATAGTTTTATTGGGATGATGTCCACTTCACTTCACCTAGAATATTGTTTGTTCAAGGATAAATTTGGTGGTCTTCCAATATGAATCTTCAAGTACCCCAAAATTATGAATTGTTACCAATGTAACGAGATACATGGAAATTAAATATGAAAATAAAATCAATATCATTGGGTACTTTAAATGTTGTTACGAAATGTACCATGTAATAGTGAATTTTAAGAAGGAATTACAATTATAATATGAAATAATGTTCACAGTGTAAAATAAAATAAAATGGTGTTTATGAATAATGAAGAAAATGAATATTATATATATTAACAATGAATATTTGTATCATGGAGTGGCTAATCACACCTCCCAACTTGTGTTTTTCTAGTCCCAAGCAAAATATATCTCAAAAATGTGAACTTCGAATTCCCTTTTCCAAAAAACATTTTAATAAAAAATGATCACCAAAAACCATTATATCAAACAACAATAAAACCCATAAAAATATTTTAATACAATATTGTTTCATAATAATATCCCAATCCAAAGACCATTCCTTTGTTCAAATTCATCACCACATTTCATCCAATTTCAATAAAGTATGATGATGTGTTTTGTGTCACAAAAGACATGGGGGTTCATTTTTATTCAAGGAGAAAATGATAGAAGTGCTAGGTGGAATCACATTTTAATATCAAGATGAGTATTCAATATTTTTATATAAATGTTATTATTATTTTTTTTGGAAATTTTTTCATGGTAATTGAAATTGTGATTAAAAGAGTCAACCCATGTAGAGAGACTTTGCCGATGAGTCCCAGGTTTAAAGGCCTTAGGGCACCAAGTGAAGCTCACGTACTCGAGAATCATCTCGATTTATCTCAGTCAAAAACGAAGTCAAATTACCACAAGAAGAGATAAAATTACTAACTCTGGGAAAGACAACTACAAAATCATGATCCACAATTGTCTAATGCCACACATTAAGTCATTTCATTTCTCTACTTGAAAATTTATTGTTTTTTATTTTTATTTATTATTAAATACTCATATTAAAACATAATGATCACCAAACCTATGATATTTATTTGGGGACCCCATGAACTCAAACTAATATCCCACTATCCAAAGGATGTGCATTGTGATTATTATTTTTGGATGAAAATATAAACGATGAAATTTCACATTAGACAACCACACATTGCAAAATCTATGCTCATGAAATTATACATGGATTAAAATGAAAATCAGGGCATGCTAAATTATTTCATATTCAGTTTAAATGTGTGAAATGTGTGTTATCATTTTCAATGTTAAAGAAATTTCTCCTTCCACACATTGTTTATGCACACAAAATTAATTAATTGTTTTTCTTTTAACTCCCCAATATAGAATAAAATTGTCTCCAGTGTTTAAAGAAAATAAAATTTAGAAGGGGGTAGAGGAATATGATAGGATTTATAAAAGAAATTTTCAATATTAGGATCATGGAATGAATTCTCCTAGTTTTTAAAGTTGAGGTTATTCCTGCTCCAATTTAGTTCTTTTATATCTATGTCACTTACAGAGTTACCTAGTGGAAAAAGGAAAAAACAAACAAACAAAAAAAACAAAATATATATATATATATATTTATTAATATAATAAAAAATTTACAATATAAGTATATATACATAAATTATAGAATAAGGAAGCACTATATGCTGTAGTTCAGTGGTAAGCGTGCACCCCTGTCTCCCTTCGGTCCCGGGTTTGAGTCCCCATGGCATCGCCAGTTGTGACGAGGTTTTCCCCATGACCTACGACGTGTCCTTTTAATTTTTTTATTATATATTTTTTTATTATAACATAAAAACACATAAAAATTAAATGAACTGATGATACATTTTCTTCTTTTTAAATTCCTGGCTAAGGTATTACTCAAGGATCACACCACGTGACATGGATGAATATGGCGCTCCGCTTTCAAACCCATCCATACTCATAATAGAAGAACTGTTCAGAAATATATATTTTTATATATAAAAATGATTCATTAATCTTATTTAAAGAATAAGGAAGATTCAAAAAGATTGGAATCATGAAAACCACGGGTTGCCTACTGTGCAACACTTTTGTTTAATTTCTTTAGCTCGACATGACCCCCTAACTTATCCAATGCCAAATTTTAAAATTTTAATGATTAATATTTTCTCCACTTCAATTAGATTGTGATTGAGTCTCCAATGGGTTTTACAAGAAGGTTTTGAAATTTATTCAAGAAAATCTATATAGGTCCGAATTAAAGGGATAATCACATGAATTTCGATAAGGGTCCATCCAATTGCCTTTCTAATATTTATTAATACATAAAGTATAATTTCATAATTATTAGGATCAAGAGAGGATGAAATCGTGATATAATGTTTTTTATTATCCCTTATAAGTGAATACGTGATAGATGACGTAAGGATGACCTTGAATTTGATCTTAGGTTCGCTAACACTTTGAGACAGTAGTCGAGTGTTTAAATAAAACTCAATTTCATTTTCAATATTTCTCAAAACAATTGGATCCTTTTGAATAGAAGATCCAACCATAAAATTGGAAAGATCAGTTTTAGGAATGGGTATGGAATCATAGTTTGAGATTTCTCCCAATTTTTCACTGATTGGTGTTTCTAAATAATCATCAACGGAGCTATAATAGGAATACTCAATCCAAGGCTTCAACTTTACCTCCTATGAATACATGAAATCAATTTCTTCATGATTTAAAGACCCTTCAAAATTTTTTGGATTCACTTACACTACCCCAAATCCAATGGTTGGGTCTTTAATAAATTCCTGAGAGGTTTTTGGTAAACTAGAAACTCCACATAAGGTTATTGAAGGGACAATCAATGTAGCGATGAGTTCCTCACAAGTATTAATTCATTTTAGTTCTAATATCAAAGATGAATCCTCAGAATTCATTATCATCATTTGATCAAGAAATTGTTCAAGAAGTTTTTGGGTATTGGATTAGATGGGATTTTTTACATGATGTAGATCTATAAGATTGATCTCTTCTACTATCCTTGATAGGGATGGAAATTAATCCTTAAAATTGTTCATCATAAATTAGATTATACATGTTACCAGGTAAGGGTTTTTCATTCAAGGGTTGATAAAATAAATTTCTTAATTTAAGGGCTTCCCAATATTGATTTTCAATTTGATTCCAACTTTGGTTTATGTGGGGTATTTTTTATTATATTCTATTTGAATGTATTTTAAAATGAGATTTTTAACTTCACGCCTAATGTACAGAAATTTAGGCCAAATGATTCATCTAATTTTAAGGAATATAATTATATATATTTTAATTTGATATTTTGAGAAATGGATCTAAAATTAAATATGAACATTTTTTATTCAGAGATCAGTGGAGGATTCATAATGGATGATGGGGATATTTTTTGATGAAAGAAAACAATTCTGGAGAAGGCAGATTGGACACCAACCCACTGATGAGAATGTGGGACCCACAATAAAGGCCCAATAAAACCCAACATTAGTGGGATGATAGAAGACATATAAAGAAACAAATAGGTCTTCAGGATCCAGAGCAAATTCAGTATCCATGGTAGTTATTAACATGGCACAAATAGAATATTAAAACCTAGGCCAGAATTTGCGGCCCAAAAAGTTAGCCCAATAAATCGGCCATAACTCCCGATCCACAACTCCAAATAGGCCAATATTTTATAGAATTCTAGAAGACAATCTGAAATATAAAATACTCTATTATGGTTCATCTATATTTGGAAAAATTCTTTCCCATACTTGACGATATTTCCAGGGGATACAAGGATGATAAAAAGTCAAGGAGGGAATCAATTTCTCCACTACTTTCCACCACCCTAAGGCGTAAATTAATTTAATAATTGAGCATACATTGATTGAGGCTCGGCCTAAGAAATACCAATTGACTATTTAAGGAATTGGTGGTGAGGGGGAATATATCTTTTTTTTCTGATGTAATGTTATTATACCAAAGTTCCTTTGTAATACTTTCAATTTCCATGTTTGTTTTTTTGTATTTCTATATTCTTAATAAACATATTTCTCTTATATTCTTCAAATTTCATTCATTAAAACTATATAATCACCAACCACAAGGTTATATCTATGTTTTGGTGAATTAGTTCACATATAGGTGTGAATTTCATTCACACACATGAAGGAGTGCTTGTTATTTCCGCGGTTTTAATTTCTTCAATCCAAATATTGTAAGCCATCTTTCCCCCACCATTGAGAGCATACCATAACATCAGGGATAACATTCTAATGGGTTGATCATAGGAAGATGAAAAGGGTGGACTTAATGTTACTTTATGAATGAATTGTTGTTAATTGGATAACTAATTTAAGAATTCAATTTTTCAGTTATTTCCACTCTTCATCTTCACTATGTTTGAGGAAGCTAAATCCAAGTACTAAAATGACCATATACCTCAGAGAGATCATGAATTTGGTTCTCTGTGTGTGTAGGGGATTAGTAATTGATTTTAGTTAGTATCAAAATAGAAAATGATGAAGTTAGTGTCATTTTTAATAATGGATTCATCAAGAATTAATAAAACCAAAATTTCCTAAAAAAGTAAAATTCATTCAATCCACTATAAGCATAATCCTAAGATCAACCAATTTTCATTGAATTGAATTCACTTAAGTTTCTTAGTGTTCTTCAGAACCATCTAAAATCAAAACCATGTTGGAAAATTCATAGCAATTAATACATATCATGGTTTGTGTATCTTAGGTATCTTCTTAGGTCCCAGTGGATTTGACCACCCAAGATAGACTATAAGGACCGTTCTACCTTCATCTCTTGGGTAAATTTGAGCATGAATCAAATTTTTGTGCCATTTCCAGGGAACAAGTAAGTACCTTAGACCAAAATCTTTTTTCCTCACCCCCATTCTTCTATTCGTAGCCAAGATCACTTATATTGTCCCTTTCTCTCTCTTTTTTCCTTTTGGTGCATGTCTGCCTACACCCGCGATAATTCAAACAGACTAGTTAGGGTGGAAAATCCTAAGATAGTGGATTCAAATGAACCAAGGGGATTGTTTAAATTAGATCCTAATATTCATGATACTTCAGAATCAAAAATTGAATCAATTTTAATGGAGGGTCTTTCAAGAAATCAAATTGTAAGTCATGGGGGAAATGAAATGGGAAACCAAAATCTAGAAGCTCCAAACCTAGGGAATGTAGTCGATCAAACCATGAATGACTTCCTCACTCCATCTTGGACCAATGACCCTAATGAATTAGACCCAATTATTTAGAAGATAACAATTACCTTTTCAAACCCCATGTCCTAAGCCACCTTCCAACCTTTCACGGGATGGAATATGAGATTCCATACCTTCATGTCAAAGAGATCAATGACATTGTTGAAACCATGTGCCCACCACATCAACTTGATTTTGCTAAGATGAGGCTATTTCATTTCTCACTAAATGATCAAACAAACAATTGGATAAAGAATTTGAGATCTGTATCAATACACTCCATGGAAAAATTACAAAGAGAATTCTACAAAAAATACTTTCCCCACCACAATAAAATTGCACTTAAAAAAACATCCAAAATATTTTTTAAAAAGAGGGAGAGTAATTATTTGAAACAAGGGAGAGGTTCAAAGACACCATAAATAAGGTTCCACACCATGTTTTTTCTATTCCTGAACAAGTTTTATTTTTTTATGAAGGGTTGGGCCTGGGGAACAAAAAATTCATTGACAAGATGTGTAAATGAACCATTAAAAACAAATCCCTAAATGATGCTTATGAGTATCTAGAAATCCATGCCGAACAAAACCAAACATGGGGGACATCACCTTACTATGAGAATCCACCCAAATCTGGTGGAATTCACACACATAGGGAGTAATAAAGCATTAGGGTGGAACTTGCTGCACTAACTAGGAAGGTTGAGGAGATCGATCTTAGGAAGGTCCATGAAATTCAAACTATTGACCATGTTTGCACAATTTGTGACATACATGAGCACAAGACTGACAACCAGACAACCATCCCTTCCATTAAAGATTTTCTTCTAGGAGGACCACCAGGGGAGGTCAATGTTATAAACTTTTAAAAGCCTCGATACCAAAACACATTCAACCTAAGGTATAATGACCACCCAGGCTTCCGATGGAGGGATAACCAACTACCTATCCAACCACAAGGACCAAAACCCTACCCTACACAAAATTTCTGAAACCACAACCAAATCCAACCACAACCTATCCAATACCAACATCCACTTATCCAATACTAATAACCTATCCAACAACCAAAGTATCCTCCTAAGATAAACCAACAAACACAAGCCCCCACTAAATTTTTCCCTCTTCCAATCCTTGAAGAGTTTTTTAAACAAATGGTCAAAATGAAATCATAATTATATTACCTTAAAGAAGAACTTAAACCCATAATGACTGGAAATGAAACCATGCCTAATTAGGCGGTACCATACTCAAATACAATGGTAGAGTCATGTTGCACTCATACAAATCATGAACAAATAACAGTTGTGACAGTTTTAAAAAGTGGAAATTAAATTGAGAAACTTGAACAAATAAGTCAGAAACAATGTAAGGCTTCAAACTCTAAAAAAAAATTCAAATGAATCACATGATCAAACTGAGGAAACTGATAACAATGTGAAATAAACAATCCTTCAATAAAAAAACCCACAATCTGCACCATTTCCTCAACACATGAGGGGGGAAACCAAGCCGGAATTGAATAAAACCTTGAGGGAAAGATTCTCAAAACTCAAGTTAAACATTCCACTCCTCGATGCTATTCAAACCACTCTAGAATACTCAAAATAATTTAAAGACATGTACACATTTAAATGGAAATTCTCTCATAAGAACCAAGTCCTTCTAGAAGAAAATTCGAGTACAACAATCCAAGGAACCCTTCCACCAAAGATGAAAGACCCAGGATGTCCTTACATCAATGTTGAACTTGGAGATAACAAAGTTGTAAAATCCTTGTGTGACCTAGGTGCCAACGTCAATATCTTTCCCTATACTGTGTACTACATGTTAAGACTTGAAGAGCTCCAACCCACATCTGGCACAATTCAACTTGATGATCATATCATTAGGGTTACAAAAGGGATTTTAAAGGATGTTATGAAAAAATTAGAAAACTTCATCTACCCTGGTGAATTCATTTTCCTTGAAAAAAAATCCTAACTTAGGCAACACGAAACAAACCCAAATATTCCTTGGTCATCTCTTCCTTGAAATAATCAACTTTGTTGTCCGAGTTCGAAATGGGAACATGACCATCACCTTTGTAAACATGAGTCTAGACTTGAACATCTATAATGCATGCTCACAAATATGAGATTATGGGGAAATTCATGAAGTAAACATGATAGGACATGTTGATAATAAATCCATAGAACATCAAGGAATATTTGGGGAATGTTCAAGTCATGATTAGATTAATTTCCTTTGTTCACAAGAAGTATGTTTAATTCTTTGGATAGAATCACATTAAGATGGATCCTTTGATGAAATCTTAAGACCTACATACAATGAAATATTTTAGAAATCAAAATTCATAGATACCACTCAAACTTACTTCCCTAAATTTAATCAAGACAAAAAAGTAACTGAAACTTCTACATGCGGTGAATCGATCATACCTGAAACTCTTAAAAAAGAAATTGATCTTGATAAAATGTCCCAATATTCCATTGAAATTTTGAACGAACCTAGTCATGAATTGAGAGAACTTCATTCTACACTTATGTATTCCTTCCTAGGAGAAAATGGACCACATCCTATTTTCATTTATTCTTCTCTTCAAGCCAATCATGAGAGGATTCTTCAAGTTGTACTTTGGAAACATAAGAAAGCCATTGGATGGACCCTGTTTGATATTCCTAGAATTAACCCACTTATCGAGACTCATAGGATTGTTTTGGAATCTGATTCCAAGCCATTTCATCAACCTCAATGGCGGATCAATCCTAATCTCACGAAAGTAGTGAGAAAAGAACTTATGAAATTTTTAAATGCTGGTATCATATATACCATAGCTGAGAGTGAGTGGGTCAGCTCAATCAAAGTGGTTCCAAAAAAGGTTGGAATCATAGTGACAACCAATAAGAATATAGATATTCTTCCAACAAGGGTGAGTAGTGGATAGAGAGTCTGCATCTACTATAGGAAGCTAAACTCATTTGCCAAGAAGGACAATTTCCCCTTACCATTCATTGACAAAGTCATTGAGAGAGTCACATGTCATGACTTCTAATGTTTCTTAGATTGGTACTCAGGGTATAATCAAATTGAGTTCTCCCTAGAGGATCAAGGGAAGAATACATTCACATGTGCATTCGACACCTTTTCTTTCAATCAAAGGCCTTTCGGGTTATGCAATGCCCTTGGAACCTTCTAGTGGTGCAAGATGGGAATATTCTCCAACATGGTAGGGGATTTTCTAGAGGTCTTCATGGAAGAAATCTCTGTGTTTGGGGATACATTTGAGTGATGTCTGAGGAATGTGGAGAGAGACTTTTCAAGATGTGAAGAAAATAATATAGTCATAAAATGGGTAAAATGACATCTAATTGTTAAAGTGAGACTATTACTTGGCTATCTAGTCTCTATTAGGGGGATTGAAGTTGATAAATCCATTATAGACATCATTTTTCACAATCCATTTCCCAAAAATGTCAAGGATGTGAGGTACTTCATAAGACATACTAGTTTCTATTGAAGGTTCATTAGAAATTTCAGCTCTATTTGTCGAACGCATTGTGCACTATTGGTGAAAGATGCTCTATTTTTATGGACAAAAAGTTGTGAATAATAATTACCTACACTCAACTCAGCTATTATCTCTCCACCTATCATGCACTCCCCAATTGGAATCTTCCTTTTGATCTCATGTTTGATTCCAGTGACTTCACTGTAGGAGTAGACTTAGGACAAAAATGTGAGAAAAATCCTTGTGTCATTCCTTACGCAAGAAAATATTTAAATGATTCACAAATAAACTACACAAACATTGAGAAAGAGTTAATTGCTATTGTGTTTTCCATATAAATATTAGATCATACCACTTAGGATCCCCCATCACTGTGTTCACTGACCATTCTCCACTAAAATGCCTCTTCCAAAAACAATATTCCAAGGCTAGACTAATTAGGTGGGTCCTTCTATTACAATAATTTGACCTCAATATCAAGGATAAGAAGGGTGTCGAAAATGATGTAGCTAAACATCTCTCTAGGATTGAATTAAAAGACAGCTTGTGTCACCTTTATGTGTCTGATTCATTTCTTGATGAGCACCTATATTCTATAAGTGATTGGCCATGGTATGCCGACATAGCCAACATCTTAGTTACATGATTCATTCCAAAATTATTAGGGACTAAAGCTTGAAAGAGATTTTTTTTCTAATATCAAGCACTATGTGTTTAATGATCCATACCTCTATATGTTGTATCCTGAATTAATCAATAGAAAGTGGGTCCTAGAAATAAACAAAATACCATCCTTAAATTCTGTCATAGAGAGGCATGTGGGGGTCACTTTTCCTCTAAGAAAACACCTTCTAAGATTATTCAGTGTGGTCTCTTTTGGACCACCCTCTCAAGGGACTCCTACACATTGTTTCAAATTTTTCTTAAGTGTCAACAAGTTGGGTCCATCACAAAAAGTAATCAAATTCCACTCACTCCCATATTTGTTGTTGAAATCATTAATTGTTGGGGAATCAATTTCATGGTCCCCTTACCAAACTCTAGGGGATATTTGTACATGATTTTAGTTGTATATTATGTATCCAAATGGGTTGAGGCCATTCCTACAAAATCCAATGATCATCAAACAATGAATAGATTTATCATGGAAAACATCCTCTCTATATTTGGAATTCCGAAGTCTATCATTAGTGATCGTGAAACTCATTTTTGCAATTTTCCATTATGAGAACTCATGGGAAAGTATGGAATTTCTAAAAAAGTGTCTATTTATTACCACCCATAGACCAATAGTCAAGATGAGTTATCCAAAAAAGAAATCAAAAAAATTCTTGAGAAAACTGTTAATCTATCTACGAACGATTGGTCGAGCGATCTCTTAGATTCTCTTTTGGCCTATCAAACCGCATATAAAACCATTTTATTAATGTCCCCATATAGGTTGGTTTATGGTAAATCATTCCATGTTCCAGTGGATATTGAACATATGACCTTTTTTGAAATTAATAAAATGGATTATGAACTCTCAATGGACAAAAGAAAAACGAAATTAGATCTCAATGAATTTGAGGAACTTAGGATGAAGGCTTATAAAAGTTCAAGGATTAATAAAGATAAAGTACAAGCCTACCAATCTCAAAATCTTAAAACCAATGACATTGTACCGGGTAATTATATTATTTTGTATTGTTCAATACTTCATTTACCCTCAGGAAAGTTGAGGCTTAGATGGTAATGTCTATATATAGTGTATAAGGTGTACCCCCATGGGGATGTAGAAATTCAAGATCCCAACAATGGTCAAAACATTAAAGTTAACGGTCATAGAGTAAAACCATTCATTTAACCATTACAAAAAAAATAAGTTGATGAAAACTTGTGTGAACCAACCTAAGATGAGGAAAATATTTAAATAATTAAGGGTTTATGTTGAGCTAGCAACATTAAAAAAAGTGTTGCACGGGAGGCAAACCATGATTTTCATCTTTTTGAATCATCAGTTTTTAAATATGATTAATGAATCCTTTTGAAATTTAAAAATAATAAAAAATAAACTATTGTCATGTTCTTTTATTATGAGTATGTATTAGTATGAAAGGGGAGTTCCATATTCATCCGTGTCATGTGGAGTGATCTTTGAGTGATACCTTACCCATAGATTTAAATAGAAGTCAATGTATCATCAGTAAATTTTATTTTTATGTGTTTGGAGGTTAAAAAAATAATAATAAAATTAAAAGGACACATTGTAGGTCATGGGGAAGACCCGTCACAACCGACGAAGCTGCAGGGACTCAAACCCGGGACCAAAGAGAGATAGGGGCACACACATAACACTTATCTTCAATATATAGTGCTTCCTTATTCTATAATTTTGGTATATAAACTTATATTTTACTTTTTTTATTACATGAATAAATATATAAATATATATATAGTTTTTTTTGTTTTTTTGTTTTTTTCTTCCACTAGGGAATTCTCAGAGTGACATGGAGATCAAGGGATTAAAACGGAGCATCATGAATTCCAACTTCAACCACCAGGTGACTTCATTCCATGATCCTCATTTTCAATTTTATTTTTGAACTCACATTCTCTACCTCTAACCCTTTCTAAATTTTATTTTCATTAAACACTAGGCACAATGTTATTTTATATTTGGGAGGGAGATAAAATAAAAATATTTCTTTTATGTAAATAAAATGAATGATTTGAAAAAAAGTGTTCCTTATTATGAGGAAAAATTTATTTAACCTTGAACATTATAATAGAAATTATACTCAATGAAACTGAATATCAAATAATTTAGCATGCCCTGATTCTGATTTTAATCCATGTATATTTCATGACCATAGATTTTGGAATGTGTGTCTATCTAATGTGATAATTCATTGTTTATATTTTCATCCAAAAGAAAAAAGAATCATAATGCACATCCTTTAGATAGTGGGGTATTACTTTGAGTTCATGGGATCATTCAAATAAATAGAATAGGTTTGGTGATCATTTTATTTTTAATATGAGTATTCAAAAAAACTATAAATGTGTGTGTAGAGAAATGAAAAGACTTAATGCATGGATTTCGGCACTTGGGGATCGTGACTCCATAGTTTTCTGGCCCAAAGTTAGTAATTTTATCTCTATTTATGATAATTTGACTTTTTTTATGACTGAGTTAACTCGAGATGATGCCCAAGTATGTGGGCTCCACTTGGTGCCCTAAGGTCTTTGAGCGTGTGAGTCATCGGCAATGTCTCACTACTGGGGTTGACTCTTTTGAGTGAAATTTCAATTACCAAGGAAAAATTGGAAAAAAATACAATAATTTTTTTGAATACTCATCTAAATATGGAAATGTTATTCCACCTAGATCTTCCATCATTCCCCCCTTGAATAAAGATGACCCACATGTCTATTGTGATGCACAACACATCATCACTCTTAATTGATATTTTATGAAATAAGGAGATGAATTTTAAAAAAGGAATGGCCTTGGGATTGGGATCTACTTATGAAACTATCTAGTATTAAAATATTTTTATGGGTTTCTTTATTTTTTGGTATAAGGGGTTTTGGTGATCATTTTGTATAAAAATGTTTTTGGAAAAGGGAATTCGAATTTCATATTGTTGAGAATCATTTTCTTTGGAATAGAAAATCTCAGGTTGGGGGTGTGATTATCCAATAAAAACACATATGTTAATTATATTTTAATGGTATTAAATGTTCATTTTTGATCTTATGGGCCTGAGTTAGTGGATTTTAATTTTGAACATCTATTCTCATCATTTGTGCACTTCATGCCTAATGTACACCATTTTAGGCGCAATGATTCATCTTATATTAAGGAATTTAATTGTCCATGTTTAATTTTATATTTTTAGAAATTTATCTACACTTAATTATGAAAATTCTTTATTGAGGGATCAATGGAGGATTCATAAAAGAATTATGGGGATATTCGGTGATGAAAGGAAATTATTTTGGAGAAGGCACATTGGACACCAACCTACTGATGAGAATGTGGGGCCCACAATACAATCCCACTAAATCCCAAATTTTGTGGAATTATAGAATAAATATATAGAAACAAATCCATCTTCATGAGATACTACTAATTCTACCTCCATGGTGGTTATTAAGGTGGCCCAAATAGAATATAAAAATCTGGGCCAGAATTTGAGGCTTAGAATGTTAGCCCAATACGTCATCCATAACTCCCAATCAACAACTCCAAATAGGCCCAAATATTAAAGACGTCTAGAAGATCTATGGACACTAAATACTCTTCTTATTTCCCAACATTATTCAGCGATATACTTTCCCATACAGGACGATATTTCCAGGGGAGACAAGGAGGATAACAAGTCAAGGAGGGAATCAATTTCTCCACTACTTTCCACCACCCTAAGTCCCAAATTAATTTAATATTTGGTCATAAATTAATTAAGGTTCTTCCTAAGGCTTCCCAGTTTCCTATTTATAGCATTGGTTATGAGGGGGAAGGTATCTCTTGTTTTTTTGATGTATTGTTATTATGCCAAAGTTCCTTTGTAATGTTTTCAATTTCCATGTAAGTTTCTTTTTTTTTTGTATTTCTATGTTCTTAATCAAAATATTTATCTTCTATTAATCCCATTTCTTTCATTAAAACTATATAATAACAAAGCATAGTGATATCTATATGTTTTGGGGAATTAGTTCACACATAGGTGTGAATTTTTTCCACACACAGGAAGGAGTGCTCATTATTTCGGTGGTTTTAATTTCTTCAATCCGATTCTTTTAAGCCATATTCTGCCCACCATTGAGAGTATACCATTAATGTAGGGATAACCCTTTAATGGGTTGATTTTATGAAGATGAAAAGGATGTATTGAAAGTTATTTTATGAACGAATTGTTGTTAATTGGATAACTAATTTAAGAATTCCATTCTGTAGTTATTTCCACTCTTCATCATAACTGTGTTTGAGGAAGCTAAATCCAAGTAATAAAATAACCATATACCTTGGAGAGATCATGAATTTAGTTCTCTAAGTGTGTAGGGTATTATAAATTATGTTTAGTTACAATCAAACCAGCAAATGATGAAGGTAGTGTTATTTTGAAGAATAGATAAATCAAGAATTAATAAAACCAAAATTGCCTAAAGAAGTAAAATTCATTCAATCCACAATGAGCATAATCCTATGATCAACCCATTTTAATTTAATTGAATTCACTTAGGTTTCATATTTTTCTTTAAATCCATCTAAAATAAAAACCATGTTGGCCACTTAATTGCCAAAAAACCATCTCATAGGTTGTGTATCCTAGGTATCTTCTTAGGTCTGAGTAGATTCGCAGTCACTCACTGAATTGAGGTGCTTATCTGGAAATGAATCAGACACCAAAATTATTATGGACTCATGATTGAAGGAAATTTATTTATGATGTTAGGCACTATGTGTGTGATGATCCATACCTCTATAAGTTTTGACCACACCAAGTCATTAGGAGGTGTGTCCCAGAATCTGAGCAAGAGTCCATTCATAAATTTTTTCATAGTGAGGCATGTAGAGGTCACTTTTCTTCTAAAAAACATCTGATAAGGTTCTTCAGTGTGGTCTCTTCTAGCCCACCCTCTCAAGGGACTCCTAAACATTTTTTCAAAGCTGTCCTAGGTGTCAACAATTAGGGTCCATCACAAAAATAAATCAAATTCCACTCACTCCCATGTTAGTGGTTGAAATCTTTGATTGCCCGGGAATCGATTTCATGGGTCCCTTCCCAAACTCTAGGGGATATCTGTACATAATTTTAGCTGTCGATTATGTCTTCAAATGGGTTGTGGTCATTCCTAAAAAAACCCATGATCACCAAATGGTGATTATATTTCTCAAAGAAAACATCCTCTCTTGATTGTGAATTCCTAGCGCTATCATTAGTGATTGTGGTACTCATTTTTGCAATTTTCCATTCTTAGAACTCATGGAATACAATGGAATTTATCATAAAGTGTCCAATTCTTACCACCCACAGAAAAATGGTCAAGATGATTTATCCAATATAGAAATCAAACAAATTCTTGACAAAATTGTTAATCCATGTAGGAACGATTGGTCAAGCAAACTCTTAGAAGATCATTGGGCCTATCGAACTGCATATAAAACCATTTTAAGAATGTCCCCATATTGGTTGGTTTATGGTAAAGCATTCCATTTAATAGTGAGATTGAACATAAGGCTTTTTGGGAAATTAGGAAAATGAATTATGACCTCTCATCGGCCGGAACAAAATAGAAATTAGATCTCAATGAACATGAGGAACTTAGGATGGAGGATTATGAATATTCAAAGATAAATAAATCTAGAGTTCAATCCTAACAATCTAGAAATCTTAAAACCAAACACATTGTACCAGGTAAACCTATTCATTTGTATAGATCTAAACTTCATTTACACCCGGGAAAGTTGAGGTCTAGATGTTCGGGTCCATATGTAGTGCATAAGGTGTACCCCCATGATGCTGTAGAAATTCATGATCCCAACAATAGTCAAACCTTTAAAGTTAATGGTCATAGAGTTAAACCATTCATTGAAACATTCCCAAAAAATATATTATGTTAAGTCTTATGTGAACAAACCTTATATGAGCAAAATACTTAAACAATTAGCGGTCTATGTCGTGCTAGTGACGTTAAACAAAAGCACTACATAGGGGGCAACCAGTGGTTTTTATGTTTCCATTCTTTTTGAATCATCTTTGTTTTTTAAATAGTATTTATTAATCATTATGATATTTGAAAAAATATATTGTTGACCTTTTGTTCTATTATGATTATGGATGGACATGAAAGGGGAGCACCATATTCATCTATGTCACGTGGTGTGATCCTTGAGTAATACCTTACCCAAAAATTCAAAAAGAAGACAATGATTCATCAGTTAATTTTATTTTTATGTATTTTTAGCTTTAAAAAAATAAAAGTACATGTCATAGTTCATGGGGAAAACCCCGTCACAACCATCAAAGCTACAGGGACTCAAACTCGAGACCAAAGGGAGACAGGGGTGCGTGCTTACCACTGACCTATGACATATAGTGCTTCCCTATTCTATAAATTTTGTATATAAACTTATATTTTACATTTTTTATTATATGAATAAATAAATATATCTATATATATTTTATTGTAATATATTTGTTTTTTGTCTTTTTTCCACTAGGTAACTCTATAAGTGACATGGATATCAAAGGACTAAATTGGAGCAGCAAGAACTTCATCTTCAACCACCAAGCGACTTCATTGCATGATCCCCGTATTGAAAATTCCTTTTAGAAATCATGTCATCTACCTTTACCCCCTTCTCAATTTTATTTTCTTTAAACACTGGGAACAATTTTATTCTATGTTGGGGGGGTGAAAAGAAAAAAAAAATTAATTTTGTGTGCATAACAAATTGTGCGGAAGAAAATTTTTCATAAATGTTGGACATTATAATACACATTGAACAATTTGAAATTGAATATCAAATAATTTATCATGCCTTGATTCTAATTTTAATCCATGTATAATTTCATGAGCATTGATTTTGGAAACGGTGGTTGTCTAATGTGGAATTTCACAGTTTACATTTTCATCTAAATAAAAAAAGGTCACAACACACGTCCTTTGGATAGTGGGGTATTAGTTTGAGTTCATGGGGTCCCCAAATAAATTTCATAGGTTTTGTGATCATTTTAGTTTTAATATGACTATTAAATAAATAAAAAACACAATAATTGTGTGCGTAGAGGAATGAAATGGCATAATGTGTGGCTTTCGGCACTTGGGGATCGTGACTCCATAGTTGTCTGACCAAAATTAAGTAATTTTATCTCTAATTGTGGTAAGTTGACTTTGTTTCTGACTGAGTTAAATAGATATGATGCCTGAGTACGTGGGATTCACTTGGTTCCCTACGGTTTTTGATCCTGGGAGTCATCGGCAAAGTCTCACAACATGGGATGACTCTATTGAGTGCAATTTCAATTACCATGAAAAAACTAGAAAAAACAATAATATATATATATATAAGGAATTCACATCTTTATATTGAAATGTGATTCCACCTAGCACTTCCATCATTTTCCCCTTGAATAAAAATGAACCCCCATGTCTTTTGTGACACACAACAAATCATCATACTTTATTAAAATTGGATAAAATGTGGCGATGAATTTGAACAAAAAAATGGCCTTGGGTTTGGGATATACTTATAAAAATATCTTGTATTAATATATTTTTATGGGTTTCATAGTTGTTTGATATAATGGTTTTTGGTGATCATTGTTTATTAAAATGTTTTTGGAAAATGGAATTTGAATTTCACATTTTTGAGATATATTTTGCTCGGGACTAGAAAAACTCAAGTTAGGGGTGTAATTATCAACTAAATGAGGATAATATTAATTGTTAATAAATATAATTTCCATGTGCTAAATTATTCATAAACACCATTTTAGTGCATTTTACACTTTGAAAATTATTTAATATTATAATTGATATTCATTCCTAAAATACACGATTACATAATACATTTTTGAACATCATTTAAAGTACCCAATGATATTTATTTTATTTCATATTTAATTTTACGGTTTATCATTACATTTGTAACAATTCATACTTTTGGATTACTTGAAGATTCATATTGGAAGACCACCAAAGTTAGCCTTGAACAAACCACATTCTGGGTGAAGTGAACTAGACATCATCCCAATAAAACTACTATAGCGGCCAATATCCCAACCTAATAATTCTGAAAATGGAACTAAAGATACAGGAAATCATTGGGAAAATCTCATTAAATAATGTCCAAAGATAAATCTGATGTTAAGTTGGAGATAAATTTCTGGACCAGATTCTACGGCCTAGAAAAACATCCCACCTTTTTTCACATATGTCTTAAACCATAAATAATTTTGGGCTGCAATGTTACAGCCATTTGGGGACCATAATTAGATTCATTTTATTCTTCTATGGACCACTATAATTCATCCATCTAGATGCACATCTAGGGGCTTCTATTTGGTAGATGCAAGATGGCTGCCACCTCGGGTCAAGAGTGGAAAAGTCCAAGTTCCAAAAGCTTTCCACCACCCTACGAATACCATAATAATGTGTGACCACTTTCACTATTGTAGTTTCGAAAAAAGGCTCCCAAAATTTTTATTTATGGAAGTGGTGTTGGAGGATTTAATCATCTTTGGTGCTTAGTTTCATTGTAGTGTTATGCTGCCGCTTTGTGTTGGTAATCACATTTCTTTCTCATGTGTGTTGTTCAATTCACCCTAGTTCTTAATAAATGTTATTAATTTCCTCATATTCTGTTCTTATACATAATACTTTGATACCTTTTCCTAAATTTGTGATTTTATTCACACCATACCTTGTGAAATTTATCACACAATGGTGGATTGATCATTATTTTTTTGTTATTATTTCATCAAATCCACCCTCGTAAGTATACTTCCTGCTTCCGTTGAGAACATGTCATCAATGGAGAGCTTAATCTTTTGTGGTTTGATCCAAGGGAGTAGAAAGGGTCTGGATTTAATGTTCGTTCTCACTCTCCAAATGATTATTAACATCTTTTATTTGAGTTTCTTTTTTTAATGATTTTCTCACTTCCTTTTCCATTTTTAATTTATTCACACCACTTTTTTGTACTAATAAGATCCATTACATTGGATTTCTCATGGAAATGATCCTATAAGTGTATAGGTGATTATCATGTGTTTTTGAAGGTGTTAAACCAGTAAGTGATGAGGTTATATTGAATTCATTGAACGTATCCTTCTCAAGTTAATGAAATTGGGATCATTAAAAGAGGAATTAATCCAATCCACCCCAATTGAGAACCTAGGATCACGTAATTATTTTAAATTGAATTCACTTAAGGAATGAGCACTCCAAGGTAAAGGATATTATTAGCACACAAAATTGGGGGGTATAAATTCAATATGGAAGAGGAAGTGAATAAATCATTGAATAAAAGAAACTCATGGGAGAGTGAGAAATAACATTAAATCCATCCCCTTAATACTACCTTGGAACAACCCATAAAAGAGTTAGACTTCAGTGATGACATGTTCTTAACGGAAGCATGAAGTAGACTTATGAGGGTGGAATTGAATATGTAAAAACCAAAAAATAACAATCACTCCCCCGTTGTGTGATAAATTTCACAAGTTATGGTTTGAATAAATTCACAACATTAGGGAACGGTATCAACGTGATATGTATAAGAACAAAACGAGAGTAAAGGAATAACATTAATTTTAAACTAAGGTGAATTGAACAACTAAAATGAGAATGAAATAAGATTACAAATATAAAGAGAAAATGTAACACTACAATGAAACTAAGCACCAAAGATGCTTAAATACTCCAACAACACTACCCTAAATAGGAATTTTGGGAGCCTTGGGTCGGTCCTCTAATAGTTAAAGTCATCCCAGTTGATTATGGTAGTCTTAGGGGGGGTGGAAAGCTTGTGGAACATGGACTTCTCCACTCTTGACCCGAGGTGGCATCCATCTTTCCTCCACCGAACAGAAGCGCCTAGATGAGCTTCTAAATGGCAGCCTTAGAGTGGGCCATTGAAGAATAAAATGAAGCTCCAGATTTCCCCCAACTGTTTGCAAAGGTTCAGCCCAAAATAAATTATTTTTTACGAGATATGGGTAAAATGGGGGGCAGTTTTTCTGGGACGTAGAATCTGGCATAGAATTTTATCTCTAACTTGGGAAGCCTGGAACTCCATTAAAAAAATCAGAAATATCTTTTTCCATTGTTTAATTAAATGTTCCCCATGATTTCCTCTATCTTTAGATCAATTTTCAGAATTATTAGTGTTGGATATTGGCGTCTACAGTAGTTTTATTAAGACGATGTATCGTTCACTTCACCAAGAATGATGTTTGTTCAAGGCTAACATTGGTGGTCTTCCAAAATGAATCTTCAAGTACTCAAAAAATATGAATTGTTTCTAATGTTTTTAGAAACCATAAAATTAAATATAAAAATAAAATAATATCATTGGGTACTTTAAATTATGTTAAAAAACGTACCATGTAATAGTGCATTTTAAGAAGGAATTACAATTACAATATGAAATAATGCTCAAAGTGTAAAATGCACTAAAATGGTGTTTATAAATAATAAATGACATGAATATTATATATATATTAAAAATTAATATTTTAATCATTAAGTGGATAATCACACCCCCCCCCCCAAATAGAGTTTTTCTAGTCCCGAGGAAAATGTCTCTCAAAAATGTAAAATTCGAATTTCCTTTTCCAAAAACATTTTAACAAACAATGATCTCAAAATACCATTATATCAAACAAATATGAAAACCATAAAAATATTTCAATACAATATTGTTTCAAAATAAGATCCCAAGCCCAAGACTATTCCTTTGTTCAAATTCATCCCCACATTTCATCCAATTTCAATAAAATATGATGATGTGTTGTGTGTTACAAAAGACATGGGGGTTCATTTTCATTCAAGGGGAAAATGATGGAAGAGATAGGTGGAATAATTTTTAAATATCAAAATGTGTATCCAATTATATATATATATATATATATATATTCAATTCTTCCATGGTAATTGAAATTGCACTCAATAGAGTCAACCCATGTAGCGAGACTCTGCCGATGACTCCCTGGCTCAAACACCATAGGGAACCTTGTAAATCCCACATACTCGGGAATCATATCGAGTTAAATCAGTAAAAAAAGTCAAATTACCGTAAGTAGAGATAAAATTTACTAACTATAGTCCAGAAAACTATGGAGTAATGATCCACAAGTGCCGAAAGCCACACATTAGGTCATTTCATTACTCTATGCACAAATTTATTGTTTTTGTATTTTTTTATTATCGAATACTCATATTAAAACTAAAATGATCACCAAACCTATGATATTTATTTGAGGGACCCCTTTAACTCAAACTAATACCCCATTATCCAAAGGACATGTGTTGTGATCTTGTTTTTTATTTGGATTAAAATATAAATGATGGAATTTCAAATTACATAGACACACTTTCCCAAATATATGCTCATGAAATTATACAGGGATTAAAATCAGAATCAGTGCATGATAAATTATTTGATATTCAGTTTCAATGTGTGAAATGTGTATTATCATGTTCAAGGTTAAAGAAAATTTTCCACCCACCCAATTTTTTATGCTCACAAAATTAATTTTTTTTCTTTTCAACACCCCAACTTAGAATAACACTATTCCAAATGTTTAATGAAAATAAAATTGAAAAGGGGGTAGAGGTTGATGACAGTAGTTCTAAAAGGAATTTTCAATATGAGGATCATAGAATGAAGTCACCTAGTTGTTTAAGTTTAAGTTCTTTTTTCTCTAACTTAGTTCTTAGATATCCATGTCACTTGCAGAGTTCCCTAGTGGAAAAAGGAAATAAATAAAACAATATAATATATATACATATATATACATATTAGTATAATAAAAAAAATTAAAATAAAAGTATATATACAAAAATTATAGAATAAAGAAGCACTATAAGCTGTAGTTCAGTGGTAATCCTGCACCCCTGTCTCTCTTCGGTCCTGGGCTTGAGTCCTCGCACCTTCGCCGGATGTTATGGGGTTTTCCACACAACCTACAACGTGTCCTTTTAATTTTTTTTAATAATTTTTTATTTTAACCCACAAACACATAAAAATAAAATGAAATAATGATGCATTTTATTATTTTTAAATTTCTGGGTAAGGTATTAGTCAAGGATATCAACACATGACATAGATGAATATGACGATCCCCTTTCATACCCATCCATACTCATAATATAAGAACATGTCAATAGTCAATTTTTTTAAAATATGAAGATGTGTAATTAATCCTATTTGAAAAATAAAGACGATTCAAAAATATTGGAAACAAGAAAACCGTGATTTTCCTCCCATGCAACTCTTTTGTTTAATGTCACTAGCTCGACATAGACCACAAATTATTTAAGAATTTTCCTCATCTAAGGTTGGTTCAAACAAGTCTTCATCTACTTCATATTTTTGGAATGGTTTAATGAATGGTTTGACTCTATGAACATTAAATTTAATGGTTTGACCATTAGTGGGATCTTGAATTTTTACAGCCCCATGGGGGTACACCTTATGCACTATGTATGGGCCCGACCATCTGGACCTCAACTTTCCTGAGTGTAAATGAAGTTTAGAGCTACACAAAAGAATAAGTTTACTCGGTACAATGTGTTTGGTTTTTATATTTCAAGATTGGTAGTCTTGATCTCTAGAATTATTTATCCTTGAATTTTCATAAGCCTCCATCCAAATTTTATGAAGTTCATGGAGATCTAATTTCCTTTTTGTTTTGGAAAAAGAGAGGTCAAAATTCATTTTCTTAATTGCCCAAAAATCCTTATGTTCAATCTCCAATGGTAAATCAAATGCTTTACCATAAACCAACTTATATGGGGACATTCCTAAAATGTTTTTAAATGCGGTTAGATAGTCCCAAAGAGCATCTATGATTTTTCTTGACCAATCTTTCGTAGATGGATTAACAGTTTTCTCAAAAATTTGTTTGATTTCTTGATTGGATAACTCATCTTAACCATTGATCTATGGGTGGTAAGAATTGGACACATTGTGAGAAATTCCATACATTTCCATGTGTTCCGAGAATGGACAATTGCAAAAATGAGTTCCATGATCACTAATAATAGCCCTAAGAAATCCAAATCTTGAGAGGATTTTTTCCTTGAGAAATATAATCACCATTTCATGGTCATTGGATTTTGTAGGAATGGCCTCAACCCATTTGGAAACATAATAGATAGCTTAAAGGATGTACATATATCCCCTAGTGTTTGGGAAGAGACCCATGAAATCGATTCCCCAACAATCAATGATTCTAACCACTAAGATTAGAGTGAGTGACATTTGATTCATTTTTGTGATGGAGCCTAATTATTAACACATAGTACAGCTTTTAAAAAATGTGTAAGAGTCCCTTGAGAGGGTGGGCCAGAAGAGACCACACTGAAGAACCATATTAGATGTTTTTTTAGAGGAAATGTGACCTCTGCATGCCTCACTATGACAAGATTTAAGGATGGACTCTTGTTTATATTCTGGGATGCACCTCGTAATGAATTGGTCAGGGAAGAACTTATAGTGGTATGGATCATCAAACACATAGTTCGTTACATCAGTAAAGAATTTACTTTGAGCTTGAGTCCCTAGGAATTTTGTAATGGCTCTTGTAACTAATATGTTGGTTATGTTGACATACCATGGGAAATCACTCACTGAATAGTGGTGCTCATTGGGAAATGAATCGTACACCGAAAGGTGATTTTATATGTCTTTTAATTCAATCATAGAGTGATTATCAGCTACATAATTTTCAACACCATTTTTAACCATGATTGTGAGGTCAAATTCATGTAATAGAAGGACTCACCTAATTACTATAGCCTTAGCATCTTTTTTTTGGAAGAGGTATTTTAGTACAGAATGATCAGTGAACACAGTGATGGAGGATCTGAAGAGGAAGGAACTAAAGTTTTTTAAGGAAAAGACAATAGAAAGTAACTACTTCTCAGTGGTGGTGTCGATGATTTGTGCATCATTTATGGATTTTGTTGCATAAGTGATGACATGAGGAGTTTTATCACAACATTTTCATAACACAGCCCCTACAACAAAGTCACAGGCATCACACATAATTTTGAAAGTAAGATTCCAATTTTGAGATTTCATAATGGGAGGAGAGGTGAGAGAGGATTTGAGGGTTTAGAATGAACCCTCAGAACTTTCTGTCCATACAAATAGAGCATCCTTTACTATGAGAGAAAAAAGGGGATGAGATAATTAACTGAAATCATTGCTGAATCTTCTATAGAAACCATCATGTAATATGAAAGAAATCACTTCCTTAATAGTTCTGGGTGACGGAGGGTGAAGAATGATGTCATCCTTTTCTTTATCAACTTAAATCCCTCCACTCGAGACTAGATGTACATGTAATAGTCCCTATTTAACAATGAAATGGCATTTTTCCCAGTTTAGGACAAGATAATTTTCTTCAAATAATGACAAGACTCTCTTCACATTCCTCATACATCCCTAAATTGTATCCCCAAACATAGAGAAGTCATCCATGAAGACCTCTAGAAAATCTCCTACAATTTCTGAGAACATTTTCATGATGCACCGCTGGAAGGTTCCAAGGGCATTGCATAACCTGAAGGGCATGTGTTTGAAAGAAAAGGTGCCAAATGGATAATGTTTTTTTGAATCTAGAATGCAAACCATTTCCTTATAAATTCCACATAGTCATGTATTCTGGGTTTCCATTAATATCCCAACCTTCTGATTTTGTGGGAGAGAATGGTAACATATTGATGGACACCATATGAACCACATTAACTCCCTATAATATAGAGGAAATAACTCATTATTCTATAAATCTGTGGAGGATTTTGTCCAATCCATGATTTTATAGGGACCTATGATCATTTGGACCATCATGTAGGGTGAAATTCGATGCACTGAACCAAATATATTCCCTTACAGCTCGTTCCATTAGGACAGTCACATTTTATAGAAAACTGATTATGGGATCCATTTTCCCTTGGATGGTCAGTGGTTTATCATGATCCAGGGAGGTCTTGTATTGATTGATTTCTTCTATATCACAGACAATTATTGATGAGACCATTCTTCAAGGTCTCATATGAAATATTTATTCTTCCTGATCAGGGACATCCATGATAGTGGCTATATTAGACAATTCATCAGAATGAGTATTATATGATCAGAGAAGATGATGCAATGTGGTCTCAAAAGAGAAATATACCATCAATTCCCTGATGTATCTAATGAGAGAGGATAATTATTACTTTTTAATGGAATATTATACATTGATATGATATATCACTAGCTTTGAGTACCCTTTGATATTCAGGTAGGATATATGAAGATGTAGAGCTAATTCCAATCCATCAATGATTTATTGGTACTGCACATCATATGTCAGTCGACCTTTGGATAGCAAGAATGAGTTATAAAAAATTGATTTGTTAGGATAGAAAAATTAAAACCGTAGGAAGACCTAATTGAATCTTGGGGTTTTCATCCATTTTATGATAATATGTTTGGAGGAACCGTCAAAAACATCTCCCATGTCTAGGGAGTTTCATCAGCATAAATTAACTCCCCACCTAGATGCTTTTAATCCACCTATTTCTTTTATGTGGTAGGATGTGAAGTAATTAAATCAACTCGGGCATTCCCTTTCACTGATTTCTATGATACAAAATCAATGTCTTATAGCTGATGAATAAAATCCCATCAGAACATGCACCCAACGTAGAAAGGCCAAGGATATACTTGAGCAGATCGACATGAGACACCAGATAGACTTCATGGTGCTACATATAATTCCTCAACTTTTTCACTATAAGGATGAGTGAAAGGAAGTTATTATTGACATCAGGGTGTCGAGCCTTAGTTTGTAGTATCATCTAGATAAGGCAATATAGATTTTTCTCCATCCCTGCAATAGTTTTCTATATGAGGAGGGATATTAGGGAAAATTACATGGTGGAAAAATATAATATTAGTTTCCTCTATTCCAACAGATGCATCAGGACTAGTGGGTGCATAAAGTACAACTTGAGACATTCAATAGATTTTTGGAAATTATCATCCCATTGATAGGTGGTTCCCTTCCTCACTATCCTGGTGAAGGGGAGATCTTTTTCAACCCAGTTTTTAACAAATATCCAAATGTATGCATGGTTCCCTTAGAACCCCTTATTTATCGAGATTTCTATGGGGTTACATTACTAAGATAGCACTAGTTTTCTCTAGGTCAAACTCGATGTCGCAGTTCCATAACACAAAGCCAAGGAACATCCTTGATGTTTCAAAAAATCATATTTCAACAGGTTCATCTTCAGACTATACTATCATGACTTGTTGAAGACTGTTTGAAGGTCTTTGATGCGATCACATTACTGTCAGGATTTGACCCCCAGATCATTGACATAACATTCAACAATCCTTCCAAGTAATGGATTAAAGATATGATGCATGGTATGTTAATATGTGGAGAAAACATTCTTCAATACAAAATGAATGAACTAATAGAAAAATATCCTATTAATAACCCTAAAGTTAGTGGCTTCTTCATCAATGGGGCCCACCTTGATCTGATTGTATCTCGATTACCCGTCCATGAAGGAAAGGGATTTGGATCTAACAGTTTCATTGATCATGAGTTCTGTGGTCAGTAGTGGAAAACAATATTTTGTGAATTACTTAATGAAGAAACTAAATTCAATGAAGACTGTAATATGACCATTTTTCTAGGATATGGATGATGTTGGCAAATGATCATGGGTATTTCACTTCTTTGGAAAAGTTGGATTTGATCAATTTATCAACTTATTACTCAAAATTGGTAGCATGAGAGTGGTTTATCCTCCTAGATATCTACTTGATGCTTAAATTCTCATCAGGTAGTCCATGATGGTGCATAGAAAAATGTATATCCATTCTGGTCATTTCTGTGTTGCTACAACTAAACACATATATGTTCTACTTTAGAAATTCAATTTATATCTCTTTCTCATTGATGGGCATGGAAGAACTAATCAGTGTAATCCAAATGTCTTCTTATATTACTATAGTAATATTTCTAGCCTCAACGATGGTTGTAGAGACACCTCCCTCGAAAGTAAGAGGGGAGTTCCTGGGGTCATCCTCATATTCCTTCATCTTTGAGTCTGTGGCGATGTTTCTAGATGAAGTTGGAAATCCAGAGGATTATCCATCAATATCAAGGTGTTAGACGCCAAGATTAGAGACATTATCATCCCCTTATTCTTGAGTTATTCCAAAGAGATGAAAAAGAAGATTGTCTTTTACACTGTCACTTGGGACAGAAGGGGCTCAAACCTTTGGGAAAAGGGCTATTACCTAGACAAGATTTATGGAGAACACATAATCATTTTAAATCATACTCTCAAGGGAGGTCCCCAAGCCATTGGGGGCTATAACAAGTGTATCAATATCTATTATTAGTTTCTTCCATCCCCATTTGTATAAATATTCTTCGGCATATGTGTTTCTACAAGTCTTAAAGTGGGTGATGTCACCATAATGTATTCCAAATTCTCCAAAAATGGGGTACTTCAAACACAGATGGAATGTTAATGGTACTGCCATGTGGCTATAGATATTATGCCTTCCAAGAAGGAAATTTTATGTGGTTTTCTACTGGAATACCATAAAATCAGTGTTATATGTGAGATCCCAAAACTGGGATTTGAGCTTCATATTCCCAATTTGTCTTTTCTCACAGTTATCATACCCTTGAATGGTTATCCTTGTGGGAGGGGGGAAATCTCCTTAACCATATCCCATTCAATATAGGGTTTGAATTTGGATTAGGATGATCCCAAATGTTGACATTATTGAGCCTCCCCAAAACATATATTGGTGTGATGTTCCCCTAGATAACCTCTTCTAGATCCTTGTCAGTGAACAAGATGGTGAAATAAAATTCTAATGACAAGGGATCCACCTGATAATCCTCTTCTAAAATGATTTATATATCAAATAATTTTGTGATCTTGAGGGCATCAATATGTTCCACCCGGATTTCTTTTGAAATATGGAGTTTATCTATGATTTATATTTTGGTTGGGACCACCACCATCTGTTTTAGAATGTCATAATTTTGTGTTATAGGCCGGAACTTACCAATGTGGGGTCTATCTTGAATATTCGTCTTTGGATATTATGAATTTGAGGTGGAAGGGTCTAATCCTTGTGAAAAGGTTTTGGGTCCATCTTCTTCCAGTGGTATGGGTCGTGCTGGAATTCATGTATGTCTGGCTTGATCTGATAATCAAACCCCCACTATTCAGTCAGGTAAAACAACTGGGCATGTGAAAATGGTGGAGGGTTATGGGACACTAAATTGACTCTTTTGGACCTTATAGGGTGATTTAACATGGATATAATATTT
This sequence comes from Viscum album, assembly GCA_963277665.1. Classification (NCBI taxonomy): domain Eukaryota; kingdom Viridiplantae; phylum Streptophyta; class Magnoliopsida; order Santalales; family Viscaceae; genus Viscum; species Viscum album. Next base: position 1,437,227,113 of record OY728123.1, on the reverse strand, counting down.
CATATATGTCTTCTATGTGGACATGACCAAAATATTTGATTTGACCATGTCTACGATGTCCCCTATATCCTCAGTTGTTGTGAATGTAACCCCCTATTCCCCAATTATGCGTGGTAAACACATGATATGGGGAATATTCATCATCAGTTAAGGGTTTCACTATGTGTATTATGTTGAAAGAACCAAATATTATCTCTTCATATGAATAGGAATCCATTTGGCATGGCAGTTCTTATACTGCAGATGTTGAAGGGAAGATGTCTGCAAGAGTCAGGCCTTCATTGGAGTAGAATATGACTCTTTCTCTTTTGTTTCTTCCTAATTCTAGTTTTCAAACCATCCTTTGGGAGGTATATATGATGTCTCATTATTAGGTGGTGGATCCATTTTGGGTTTGGTAAAAAATTCTCTCTTGGTAGCATGGGCATGATCAAATTTTTTCAAGCCATCCCGTCATTGTACTACCACTCACGTATGGGAAAAAATTATGTTAATCACCCTATTCTTATGTATGGGAAATAGTTATTAAAGACACATTATCTAAGGGGTTATGTAACACCACCTTTCTATAATTTACCATTCAATAAATGATGTCTTTGTGGATGAAATAGTCCTAGATAATATGACCCAAACATTAGTGGAAAGGGATGTAATCTAAACAGTTAGTGAGGTTGACCTAATCAGGCTTCCTGGGATGTGGTGGCATGAGCATGTTATTGTCCATGAATTCCAATAAATAACCAAGGAGTTGTTCATTTAAGAAGGAGTATTATTTCATAATCAATTTTTCAAATCCCAGGCAACCCTGATTTATCTGTTTTTTTGGATGATGGTGATTCATTTATTGTCCCCTCTCAACATGAGGCGATCGGGGGTTCTAGATCTGTCTAGGTTCTTGGATTTCATGGATATTAGCGTGGGAGTGATATCAGTAGCTTCTTATTTACCTTGACGTTTCCCCTATGTTGAGGTAATTAGTGGTGGTTTATGTCACAACCCGTCCTCGGGGCCCGTGTTGTGACTACCCCAAGCCCGCCTTCCATAGGCCAGGGGCTGGCGACTAGCACCAAAGGCGTAAAATCCCGATAACTGGGAAGGCATTGCCTTTATAAAAGAAAACAAGCACCACAGAGTACATGCGGAAGAAGTAAACACTAAGTAAAAACTGAGTACAACAGTAAGTGCGGAAAGTAAAATGGGGCCGGAAATACAAGCCCAACTGTAAAGTACAACTCGAAAGGGAAAACAGCAACTGAAAAGTAAAGCTGCTACGCCGAGCTGTCCACTGGAAATCCCACCTGAAGGGTGGGTACAGATAGCTCCTCTGCTCCTCAGGTCCCACCGTCCGCTCCGAGTATGTCTCGCCCAGTGGTCCACCTCCGTGTACCGCCTCGTCGTCACGTCCACCTCTGGGTACCGTCTCATCGTGAGGTCCTCCTCTGGGTACCATCTCTTCGTATAGTCCACCTCCAGGTACCGTCCAGTCCTCGAACACTCGGCCTCTGTCAGCACTGCCCCTCGTCTGCAACCAACTCAATGAGGTGCGGGCATAGCCCGTGCAGGGGTGAGTATAACGATACTCAGTAGGGACCCCGAGACCCTCAAGGTCTCACTAAAACAACAAGGATAACCACAAAGAAGATCTCAACAGATAACCTCTACTTAGGCATATGCCCATACGTATACCTAAGTTATCAAGTAACCCATCTCAATCATGAGGAAACACAAGGATTGTGAAATCAACGGATAACCACTACCCGGGTATATGCCCATACATATACCTAAGTTAGCAAGTGACCCATCTCAATCATGAGGTAAACACAAGGTCAAAAGTCTCATCTCAAACCAGGATTTTCATTATCGAAACCGTAACTGCTGAAGAGCTCCGTCTCTGGAGTGTACAGTGGTCCTGTCACGACTCCGAGGTACTACTCACTAACCTAAGACTGCAGAAGAACTCCACCCATCGAGTACTGCGGGCCAGCTGCTACAACCAAGCGCTCCAATGTGCCTCTACAGCCAGGCGCACCTCTATCGTGGGTCTGCCGCTACAACCAAGCGCTCCCATGTGCCGCTACAACCAAGCGCACCTCTGTCGTGGGTCTGCCGCTACAACCAAGCGCTCCCATGTGCCGCTACAACCAAGCCCACCTCTGTCGTGGGTCTGCCGCTACAACCAAGCGCTCCCATGTGCCTCTACAACCAAGCGCACCTCTGTAACACACCGAGTCGTTCGATCAGTAGTCATCGGGTCTCAGCCAGCTACACGGTCTCCGTACTCCGCACGCTCGTCATTGGGAGGGTCCGCTCCATGAGCTACAGGTCGATACTCCAAGTATCTCAAAGTCCCACGAAGAAGTATCTCAAAGGACCGTCACGTCGTAGGGGTCTCAACGCAACAGACGGCGTGTCAATCAGACGCCCGGTCTGTGAGTAATTAGCCTTTTCGTCCCAGGGGCCTGGTTGGTTTCGTGAGCAAACCAAACCTAGCCGTATCTCAACTGTACCCCGAACTCTCATAGGGTAAACTCATAGGGACTGTTTCTCAACGCGATCACCAACGCCACTGACGGTTCGTCAAACGGACGTTCTGTTAGAAAGATATCAGCTTTTCCGTTCCAGGGGCCCGGTTGGATTTCGGTGCGATCGAACCCGGCCACTATCCATCTGTATCCAAAACTCGGGCAGAGGATGCCAAAAGTTCTATATCGTCAATAGGAACTCAATGCAACAGACGGCGCGTCAATCGGACGCCCGGTCTGAGAGTTATTGGCTTTTTCGTTCCAGGGGCCCGGTTGGATTTCGGTGTGATCCAACCCGACCGCACTCCGTCGGCATCCAAACCTCGAGCGGAGTAAGCCAAAAGATCCATCTCACTTAGAGGAATTCAACGAAACAGACGGCGTGTCAATCGGACGCCTGGTCTGTTATTTACTGGCCTTTCCGTCTCACACCCACCCTGGGAAACTTCCCAGGAGGTCACCCATCATGATCACTACTCTAGGCCAAGCACACTTAACTACGGAGTTTTAACCACGTAGGCTCCCGAAAAGAAGGTCCAGCTTGAGTATAGTATACCGAAACGACCGTCTCGATCCAAGGATCGCGTTGCCGCTGACGACGAGTCGTTTGAAGGCCCGTAGCCCAAGATACGGGCATTTGACCAAACCGCTCGGTAATGGGGGTTTCGGGCCCGGGCCGTCCCGGCCCGAGACCCCCCGGATGGCCCGAACCGGGTTGACCCGCCCCGGACGGGGTCGACCCGGCCCGGCACAGCCCGCCCCGACCCGGCGCGGCCCGACCCGGTGTGGCCCGGCGCAGCGAACCGGCCAGGCGCGCCGGTTCGGCGCAAGGCAGCGTGCTGGGTGCACTGCCAGCTTGGCCGAAGGCCGAGCTTGCTGGAAACGGGGGGTCGCCTGCCCCCCCTTTGTGAAACCGGCCCCCCTCATAATGGGGGGCCAAATAACTGCCCGGGGGAATTAAATTCCCCCGGTTTCCTCCAACCCGGCCGGCCCGACCTGGCTGGCCGGCTTCTTGTCAACAGGACCGGCATGGGCCGGTCCTCTTCCGTCTTCCGGCACCGGCGGCCCGGCTGGCCGCCGGTCATCACGATCCGCCGCGGCCCGGAACCGGCCGCGGCCTTCGTCATCCGGCGCGGTGCGACGGCACCGCGCCCCTCTGCCGCGGCCCCGCTCCGGCCGCGGCGTCTTCAGTTTCCTTCGACGTGGCGCGACGGCGTCGCGTTCATGATAATTCTTTCCACGGCGCGGCGCGACGGCGTCGCGCAATAATTTCCGTGTGATTCCCGCGTGGTGCGACGACACCACGCTATCTCGTTTCATCCGCAATAAACATTCAAGAACAAAGGAGGGGGGTTCGACCGTGTTTGTGCGGTCCGGTCCCCCTCTCGTTAGACGATAACACTTAAATGTTCATCCTCAAGTTTGTCATGCTAGAACCAAGAACGGAAAATAATTAAATAAAACAACAACAAACCCCTACATGGATATTTGACGTTGCACGTCGGGCGTCGCGGAGAACGGCGTCACGGAGAACGATGTCGCGGAGATCGGGCGTCGATTCCAAGGATGTTGGGGTACGTCCGAGGGGGAAACGACGTCTCCTCACTTGTTGCGGAGATGAAGAAGGAAGGCGCATTGTCGTTGGAGAGTTCCCTACGTCGGTGTCTTCTCCCTTGCCGTGGAGGAAAAAGAGGATGAAGAACCGTGATCACCGAGTCGTTCTAAGTTGAGGGATCGATGTTCTTCATCGGAGAAGAACCGTTCTTCACGGAGAGGAGGACGTTCTTCAACGAAGAAGGAGCTTCCTTCTTCTATCACACAAAGGCTCTTTCTCAAAAATCCTTCCACCACAATTCAACCTCCAAATAAAACAAGGTTTCCCCTTATTTTATTTTAATCATGCAATGCATTGTAAGTTCAAAATTCAAACACTTAATTGATTAAGAGTTTCAATAACTTAATTTAAGTGCTAGTTGGCATGAGTTATGAGGGAGAGAGGGAGAGAAGGAGTTTCAAAATAAAGAGGGAGGTGAGGAGTTTCAAAATAAAGAGGGAGGTGAGGAGTTTCAAAATAAAGAGGGAGTTAGGGGGTTATGGGAAAAGTGAAGGGGTGGGGTTCGTGTGGGCCCCACCTCACCTTAAATCCTTCCATGGGTGGTTAACTCCAAGTGGGTCCCACCCCTAACTCCCTTACATAGGTTAAAACCACTTAAGAGAGGGTCAAGTGTTGTAACATAACACTTAATCTACTTAACAAGAAAATAAAAATTGTAGATAAGTTATAAATTAAACTTCCACAATTTTTATCATCTTCTCTCGGATAAACGCAACTCCGAAAATGGCGTTCTTAAGAAATTACCGGCGCTGCGGTTCCATCGGTGCCCTCGGAATTCGATTCCGGGCACCGGTTCAAAAGATAGATATTCCCGCTTGCTCGTTCACTGAACGTACCCGAGCCAAACTTCGGAAATTAATTCCGGGCACACCGGGCCTCGGAATCAGGCGCCGTCAGAAACTACGTTCTTGTAAAATTCCAAAGAAAATTAACACAAAAAAAATCCTTGAAATTTCCGGATCTTTACATTACTCCCACCTCAGGGCTTTACGTCCCCGTAAAGCTTCAACACAAACTAGGGTCCCAAAAGCGGTATCGAACACGCATCTGAGCCTTCCGCTCCTATGTGCTCACCTGGTGGTTTTGTACTGCCAAGGAAAGTGCACCCAAGGAATCGATCGTCCCCCTAGGATATGCACCTGTCGATCCTCGATCCCCACTGGAATTTCCGTGAAAGACACCCCATCGCCATCGTCCAGCTCCTCATGGTCGATGGTATGCGAAGGGTCGAGCACGTATCTCCTCAGTTGAGATATGTGGAAGTCGTCGTGCACCTTGTGAAACTGTGGTGAATGGGTCAAGCAGTAAACCACCCCGCCTACCTAGATGGGGACCTAAGAAGGTCCGCTGAACCCCGGAGATAACTTGCCGCCTTGGCCACATCTCCGTAAACCTCGTCGAGGTGAGACCCGTATAAGGACGTGATCGTCATTCTCGAACTCCAGAGGTCTCCATTTTCTGTTAGAACTGGAACTCGAAAGGCTTCTGTCACGAGGGTAAGGTTGACCGACTCAAGAGTGATCGGTCGCACCCTCCTGTGCAAGAGTTACCCTGCGCTGTCTGGGGTTTCCTTTTCTGCCGACCATGGAAAACCCATCCCGACGTTTGCCTAAAACTGTCAATTTGAGTATGAACAGTTGTTGACCATTCCATACTCTAACTAACATCGTAAGGCCTCGACGCTGCCACCAAGAGATTCCAACCGAAACTCTCGCCTTGAGGGTCTGACCACACCATCGGCGTAAGTGTGATTATCGAGTCTCCTCCCAAGGTATCTCCAGACGTGAGGGTCAAGTCCACGGCTGACCGGAAACTCTAGGTCTGGAACAAGATTTGTGAAAGCAAGGAATGATTCACATCGACTTCCATTACTACAGTAGCCAGTAGTGGACACAGATTGTCCCTTGAATCATTTCTAGAGCCATTGGGTCACACTCCTTGACCGCAAGAAGCCGCATTCTTCCTCCGCCCTCCAGCTCCCTGAGCCTGGCGGGAATAACTAATGCGGGAGGTTGTACCATGTTAGGATATACACCACCTCATGCTGCTCTCCTAGCTCTGCCTCCACGTCTACTGCTTCGTAGACTCATCTCTCCTTTAAGCTTCCTCTTCTTTAACACGCCTGAGTCTCTAAGACTGGCACCGGTTTCCTGTTTCTTACTGCACTGTGCAGTCTTCATCCTCTCTTGGATGTCCTGGACCTCCTTTAGTCTCACAAGAGCTTCTATGATTTCTTCTTTGCCGATAAGAGAAACCCGGTCTCATCCCCTGGATGAACCACATTCGTTGCCTAATACAGTAAATCCTGACATGAATGATGCATTCATGCCATGGATGACGTCGTAAGGCCTCGACGTAACTACTAAGAGATTCAACTGTCACTCTCGCCTCCAAGGGTCGAGTCACACTGTCGGCATCAGTGTGAGGTCACTGGGTCCCCTCCAGTAGAAATCTCAAAAGTGACGGTCAAGTCAACAGTTTTAACCGGGACCACTCAACATCAACCAAACAAAAGGACAGGAAAGCAAACAAAGATAAGTGTCTTTTTATTATTGCAGCTCATAGTACAAAGACACGAATACAAAAGCAACATGGAACTAGAAGTACAAAGGACGTATCCACTAGTTCCTCTTCTGTCCACCTGCTCTCAGAGCTCTACTGCCTTGTCCACTGCTCGGCTGTTGCTCAAGAACTCGCCGCTGCTTCTGTCTCGGTGGCTCCTCCAACACCCGCTGATCAATCGTACGAGGAGTCGGACAGTCACGTGCCAGGTGACACTTTCTACCGCAGGAGTAACATTGTCTGTTTCTGGCACGCCTGGCTCTGACCCCACCTCGGGTGCCCCGCACCACTGGTCCTAAACCCCGAGATCGTCCAACTGCTAGTCCGGTCCTCCTGGACCTCTGCATCATCTGTCTACTGCCCACAGATGACTCGGCTACTGATCAAAAAACACGCGGCAAAGGCAGAATCTCTTGTACATGCTCGGGGTGTAGAGCTACTGGCACAAACTTCACCCTGAAGAAGGTCTCGAAGTCTTCCCATGCGAAGGTCATCCTGTCGCAAAACTGAAACAAGTGGCTCCACCACCTGCCTGCTGCTTCCTGAAGGAGGCTGGCAGCAAAGATCACCATGAAGTCTGCGAGCGTCCCCACTAGCCTGAAGACTCCCACCATAGCCTCCAGCCAATCCTCAGCCGCCTGCGGGTCCATCTCTCCCCGAAACCTGGGTGGCCTCTGGTGCTGGAACTCATGCAGCGCACTCAAGTGGTGTGCATCGCCTACTACTGGGGCTGTTGGCATCAGTGGCCCAACATATGGTAGTATCGATGCTGCCTCCGCTGGTGCCTCAAATGCAAGAGGGCCCTATACCGAAGACTCGTCGCTCGACAAGCTGTCAGTACGCACATCCCTCTAGGCTCTAGCTGGTCGTTCTTGAAAAGGCATCCTGAAAGAAACAACGTAACACGGTCAAATGATTATACCTGGTGAGCTGACCTGGTTTGAGCTGAAATTTAAAAACTTCTAGAAACACACACGCAATCAGTGTTTTTGTGCACAGAGTTGGAAATCAGTTGTCAGGGTCCTGGTGTATGGATACGTCGGCCGCCCGCACCAACACTGGACTCCCTGAACTGAAAACCACACTCGGTACCCTTAACACTATTGCTTCACAGAAAGAAACATCAGAGTTATAAGTTCTGCGGTAGAACCAAACTCCTCTGATACCAATTTGTCACGACCCATCCTCGGGGCCCGTGCCGTGACTACCCCAAGCCTGCCTTCCATTGTAACACCCCGAGCTTCCACGATACGCTTCTCATTCAATAATGTAATAGCTTGCATTGTACGCAACTTCGAGTTCTAAAACACCGCGACTAATCAAAGTAGCCGTTATGAATAGTAATAACAACTTTTTAAAATTATAGAAATTTTATATTTCAAAATGGATTTCATTTTTGGATTCTGAATATCGAAATTAGCCTATGTTGAATTTTTGGTATTTTTCTGAGAACTTCTAATTTTTTATGAATAGTGAAAAATACTTTAAAACAACTTTTTTTAATCAAAATAATTTATTGTGATAAATTATACTATTTAGTGGTTTTAAGGTATAATTAGAATATATTTTTACCATTTTATCCAATGGTGGTCATTAGAATTAATTTAACATTGAAATTTGAGATAAACAATCGCCAATCTTTTGATATAAATTGTTTCTTAAAAACACGCTATTTGTCGTAACAGCGGGAATTAATTATAAAATTAATTAATGCAACTTATATGTTTGGAATTTTTTAAAATATACATCATTTTTGAATTCGGAATATCAATTATAGCTTAGGGTGAAATTTTGGCCTTGTTCTGAAAAACTTCAATTTTTGATGAATAGTGAAACCACTAAGTGGTAGTTAAATAACTGATTTTTCGTTTAAATGAAATATTACCACTTCTGTGATTTGATTTTCAAAAATCCGACATACATGGTTGTCATTAAGAAGTAAAATGTGGTTCAATGAGATTAAAATAATTTTTTGGTGAATAGTAACTTTTAAGTTCTTAATCGCGATTAGAGGTAATTAGTGTAGTTTAAGGTACACATAATGTTTTAATAATATGAGATGAGCATGACACTTGTCCTACTCCTATTGGATGAGTCATGGACGAACAAGAAAACCCATGGGTCAACTTGGGGACCCCATGGAGCCACTTTAGTTGGAAAATGACATTAATATATATTTATTTAATGTTAAAATTAAATTGACACAAACATGAGTTATTTTACTAAAATAGTTTTTAAGTGGGGTTACACAAGTCCAAATTTTGACTATAAATATTAATTAGAAAGCTAAAAAGATTTCCTACATCATAGTATTTGTTTTATAATTTTTAGACATTAAATAAATTATATTATTTATGACATCATTATGATGCAGCGATGACCTCATTATTTAACGATTTAAATAAAATGAGAAGATAATGAAAACTCCAAGGCTTAAACTTGTCCAAAGCCTATTGGATGAGGAGATTTCGAAACCTTATCACCTTATCCTCGAATTATATAAGTGTGGGACCTTTAGAATCCGAAAAGCATTGTGAAATAATGTAACATTTCAATCTTTCCAAAAGAGCCCCTCCTCTCCACTTATAAAAGGCCCCCACCTCTCCCACCTCATTTACACTTTCAATCCATTTGGCTCGGCCAACCTCTGCCCAAATACTCTCCCAACTTCCCCCTCTTACTCCTAGAAGCCTCACTTTGGGCAGAACTCTTCCCAAGGAAGCCTTTGGCTCAAATCAAAAAGAGTTACCCGATTTTGAGGTAATGTCTTCTCTAATGTTGTTTTGTTTTATTTTTCTTCTCCAACCCCCTAAACTCTTTTTATTAATTTATTTTGTAACAACACCAGTATCCTCAATATACTAGGATGTTGTTATAAGAAGTATTCGAGCTACAATTACACACACCTACATCTAATGGTTAAAGAACATACGGTTTCTGTGGATAGAGAATTTGTGCCTCACGAAACGATGATTGTTCAACACTCATATAACACCTTCACAGGTGGACATTAAGATGTCAATATTTTTATATATGATATATAATATGTTTATGTTTTACTTATGCTTCTGTATTTCTCATTTATGGAATAATTTTTGATTTCCATTATGGGTAAAACGCGATAATTTCATTTTAGGAAGTGCGGACTACCCCCCCCCTCAAAGTGATTTGAATCGTTAATGCCATATGTGGGATGTATAAAGGATGAAGTAAATGGTATTATACACTATATTATACTGGAATTATATTATACATTTATATAATTATGATTTAGTTCCATTAAATATGAAATTGAAATGAAAGTAGCATTCATGCGTATGTACGGCTTACCGTCTCCATGAACGGTGCATTTCATTTCTTACCTCTAAATGTTACGTAATATTATAAATGAATGTATATACTGGATATATAAGATATATATGACATCTAAATCATGAATATAATTCTGGATATAATGGATATTCTACCACATGAACAACGTGTAATTATAAGAAGTTTATTGTTGACTCAAGTTACCAAAGATCGACAAAACAACCGTTATTAACTTAAATAATTACATAATGTTCATAACATTGTAATAAGTGATATAAAAAGGATAATGAAATTTAAAATGGTTCTTAATAAGGTAGATACTAACTCTAGTTTATTATTCAGGAGGTTAAAGAACGGTTGAGTCAAGTCGAACACAAGGTAAGGGAACTTCTTAACCCAATTTCTATTCTTTGGGTTAATCTCCTACTATCAAATTATGTCATGATATTATTATGTCGTATATTGTATTTATACTTTCTTTATGTGTAAATATAGTGAATACACATAATAGATATATTTTATTCAAAAATGATCTTTTTATGGACTTTGTCCCAATCCCCTCTCATTGAGGCATATTTGGTTTTATACACAACTTTCTTTTATACGGGGTATAAACCCCTTTGACTTTTACGTTTATTCAAAAGGAATCTTTTTCATACGAAGCGTTTTACTAAACGACAAAAAGGGAATGTTTTTCTTTCTGTACTTATGTGGCGACAACGACTTCTCCGCCGCCGTGACCATTATTTGAGTTTCGGCTTCCTCTACAAGCCATCATTTTTTTAATGAAAAATAAATACAAAGTTTTAACGTTCTTTTATTATGGTATTTAAAATGGTTTTGAAAGCATTTTTATTATATCAATGTGTTGTATTGATATCTTGTGATTGAAATGTGGAAATGTTATGTTTCCTTTATGCATGTTTTATGTGATACGATTATGTTATGCTTTATGATATGTTTAAACCTATTCATATGAGGAATGAATTGGACTTAATAAGTGACGGGTGGAGCCCGCTATAGCTCCTCAATGCATCGGCAGGTCTCATGAGACAAACTAGTGTCTTGGCACGAGGCCTTGACAAAATCTTATTTGTGGTCTTGGCACGAGGCCTTGACTACGTGGTTATGATAGTCTGGCATTATGCATTCCATCATCATGAAAGTGGTTATTGATATTGCATGTGATTATTCGACCAGTAGAATATCCATGTGAAGAAGTGAATGGCATTATCTCATTTTACTTTTGCCATATTATGTTGATGTTCAAGTTTAAAAGGATTTTGTTTTAGTTATACATTGCCTTAAATTTTTATGTTTATTTATGAAAGCTTCCGCAATATTGTTATCCTTACTGAGTATCTGAGCTCACCCCTTTCAATGTTTTAATATTTTCTAGGATGTGAAGAAGTATTTTATGAATGACCTGCAGGGATAGTCAGAAGAGGATATGAGTGTGGACTATGAAGACTTTTTTATTAGTTTTTCACATTATGATGTAATGTAAGACTTATGAATGTATCTAGTGTTTCCAAGGCTACTAAACTAATCGGTCTTTCGAGACTTGATCTTTTGTGATCATTCCAATGTTACGAAGTAACGCACCGGCTCTGGGTAGCTGGGGTCGGGGCGTTACAGTTGGTATCAGAGGCAGTTTAGTACTAACCTTGGAAGCTAGATTTAGATAAACTCTGATTAGAGCACATATCCCGAAGATAGACTTTGAGGATTAGTATAGAAGAACTTCCTAGAATTTTGGTATTATAGAGATGTTATGAGTTTTCCGAGCAATACATCCATGTCTGGATACGAGCAGGTAGAGGCGGCTCTGGCACAGATGTACCTAGGGGTAAAACCCGAAAACACCGCTTTGAGCTAGACTCGAACGGGAACTGGTGCACGACAACGGGGCTTGCTGCACTATTGGTTATGACACTCCCAGGGGATATGCTTAGGATAATTCTTGTTTTCTTTACAAACCACTATGAACGGTTATGAGTATATACTTACTCAAAGAAAAACTTTTTATGATTATGGATTATATCCATAAATAGTTCAATTTATGTTAAGTATTTTATAGGTATGGAATTACGTATTTTGATTCATAAACTAATCTAGTTTATTCCATTGTATAGAAATGGCGCCCAATAGAAGGAATGTGAACTCCAGCAGTATGTATGATCCAAAGAGTAAGAAGGATCGTATCTTTCACGGTATTAAGCCAACATTTCGAAGGGAAATAGTCTCCCATGTGTTCTCAACATATGAAGAAATAGTATCATGTGTTAATAAGATAAGTAAAGAATTCTCTGAGTCCTATGGCTTTGAAGTAAAGCAAGAGAAGAAGAGAACGGTGGAACAAGAGAAAGATAAAGGGAAAAAGGGAAAGAAGGATTTTCCATTATGTGATAATTGTGGGAAGAATCACCCTGGTACTTGCCTAAAAGGAATGGGAGTTTGTTATAAATGTGGAGAAAAGGGTCACCAGGCTCGTGATTGCAAGGGAAAGCAAGAGGCTGTCAAAGTTGAATGCTACAATTGTAGGGAAACAGGGCATTATGCAAATTAATGTCCTAAGCATCAGGGAAACTTACCTCAGAAAAGGCCAAGGGATCAAGGACAATCTTATACTGTTACTACAATTGAAGCAGAATAACTAATGTAATGGTTCTTTTGGACTCATGGATTTTATTCTGGTTATTAGAATAATTTGATATATATATAAGGATTGTACTGCAGTACTTGTTGATTTCAGTAAGGTTTTAATATGATGAAGGTAATTATATTTTTAGTATGTGACAATAAGAGAAACTTTACTTTGTTTGGGGAAACTGATAAATTGATTTTGGAATTAAGAGACCTTTTAGAGAAAGTCTGGACAAAGGTATTTTGGATAACTATAAAGGTTGGAGTGGATTAAGTTGATCTTTGGATAGTATTGTTTAAGGTTAAAAATTTATGAAGATTATTTTTGAATATTATAATACTATAGTTTTAGGAAAAGGACAACCTGCAGGGTGGGGCATAACCCATCACGTCGGACAAAGCTGCAGGAATCAAACCCACAACCATAGTGCGACAGGCCCTTATTTCCTACCACTAGCCTACAGGAAGTCCCTGGTTATTACCAAATAATTTTACTAATCTAAATGGTATGTGTTAACATTTTGAACCTTATACAATTAGGATAAATAGAATATTTTTGAGTTCCGTTACCATTTGGAGTAAAAGTTGTGTTTGTGGTAAAAATTTATTAACGAATGAAAGTATACATAACAAGTATGTATATTCCCTTACGTTCTTAGTAAATCTCCTAAATAAATTCCTCAACATTATAAAAGGTAACTTAAAACAAAAATGTTGTCGGTTAACTTTTCCAACTGGGGATTCAATGACCGTTTAACCAATCACAAGTTTGTGATTTTCTTGTGGTTAAACTTTCTCCTAATACTGTTTTCTATAACTATCCATCAGACCTTGATGATTTGTTTCTCCTCCATATCCATATTTTCATATAATCCTAGAATGGGCTATATCGGGTGACCTTTGTACTTATCCTGCTTTCTTTTAATGTTATATATTTATTAACCTTATTTCCGATGTGGGTTTTCCTCAAAGGTATTTTCACTTTTCAACCTTTTATTTTCAAAGAAAAATTTCAAATTGCGAGAACGCAATTTATTGAAGGAGGGGAGAATGTAACACCCCGAGCTTCCACGATACGCTTCTCATTCAATAATGCAATAGCTTGAATTGTATGCAACTTCGAGTTCTAAAACACCGTGACTAATCAAAGTAGCCATTATGAATAGTAATAACAACTTTTTAAAATTATAGAAATTTTATATTTCAAAATGGACTTCATTTTTGGATTCGGAATATCTAAATTAGCCTATGTTGAATTTTTCGTATTTTTCTGAGAACTTCTAATTTTTTATGAATAGTGAAAAATACTTTAAAACAAATTTTTTTAATCAAAATAATTTATTGTGATAAATTATACTATTTAGTGGTTTTAAGGTATAATTAGAATATATTTTTACCATTTTATCCAATGGTGGTCATTGGAATTAATTTAACATTGAAATTGGACATAAACAATTGCCAATCTTTTCATATAAATTGTTTCTTAAAAACACGCTATTTGTCGTAACAGCGGGAATTAATTATAAAATTAATTAATTCAACTTATATGTTTGGAATTTTTTAAAATAGACATCATTTTTGAATTCGGAATATCAATTATAGCTTAGGGTGAAATTTTGGCCTTGTTCTGAAAAACTTCAATTTTTGATGAATAGTGAAACCACAAAGTGGTAGTTAAATAACCGATTTTTCGTTTAAATGAAATACTACCACTTCTGTGATTTGATTTTCAAAAATCCGACATACATGGTTGTCATTAAGAAGTAAAATGTGGTTCAATGAGATTAAAATAATTTTTTGGTGAATAGTAACTTTTAAGTTCTTAATCGCGATTAGAGGTAATTAGTGTAGTTTAAGGTACAAATAATGTTTTAATAATATGAGATGAGCATGACACTTGTCCTACTCCTATTGGATGAGTCATGGCCGACCAAGACAACCCATGGGTCAACTTGGGGACCCCATGGAGCCACTTTAGTTGGAAAATGACATTAATATATATTTATTTAATGTTAAAATTAAATTGACACAAACATGAGTTATTTTACTAAAATAGTTTTTAAGTGGGGTTACACAAGTACAAATTTTGACTATAAATATTCATTAGAAAGATAAAACGATTTCCTACATCATAGTATTTTTTTTATAATTTTTAGACATTAAATAAATTATATTATTTATGACATCATTATGATGCAGCGATGACCTCATTATTTAACGATTTAAATAAAATGAGAAGATAATGAAATATCCAAGGCTTACACTTTTCCAAAGCCTATTGGATGAGGATATTTCGAAACCTTATCACCTTAGCCTCTAATTATATAAGTCTGGGACCTTTAGAATCCGAAATGCATTGTGAAATAATGTAACATTTCAATCTTTCCAAAAGAGCCCCTCCTCTCCACTTATAAAAGGCCCCCACCTCTCCCACCTCATTTACACTTTCAAGCCATTTGGCTTGGCCAAACTCTACCCAAATACTCTCCCAAATTCCCCCTCTTACTCCTAGAAGCGTCACTTTGGGTAGAACTCTTCCCAAGGAAGCCTTTGGCTCAAATCAAAAAGAGTTACCCGATTTTGAGGTAATGTCTTCTCTAATGTTGTTTTGTTTTATTTTTCTTCTCCAACCCCCTAAACTCTTTTTATTCATTTCTTTTGTAACAACACCAGTATCCTCAATATACTAGGATGTTTTTATAAAAAGTATTCGAGCTACACTTACACACACATACATCTAATGGTTAAAGAACATACGGTTTCTGTGGATAGCGAATTTCTGCCTCACGAAACGATGATTGTTCAACACTCATATAACACCTTCAAAGGTGGACATTAAGATGTCACTATTTTTATATATGATATATAATATGTTTATGTTTTACTTATGCTTATGTATTTCTCATTTATGGCATACTTTATGATTTCCATTATGGGTAAAACGCGATAATTTCATTTTAGGAAGTGCGGACTACCGCCCCCTCAAAGTGATTTGAATCGTTAATGCCATATGTGGGATGTATAAAGGATGAAGTAAATGGTATTATACACTATATTATACTGGAATTATATTATACATTTATATAATTATGATTTAGTTCCATTAAATATGAAATTGAAATGAAAGTAGCGTTCATGCGTACGTACGGCTTACCGTCTCCATGAACGGTGCATTTCATTTCTTACCTCTAAATGTTACGTAATATTATAAATGAATGTATATACTGGATATATAAGATATATATGACATTTAAATCATGAATATAATTCTGGATATAATGGATATTCTACCACATGAACAACTTGTAATTATAAGAAGTTTATTGTTGACTCAAGTTACCAAAGATCGACAAAACAACCGTTATTAACTTAAATAATTAAATAATGTTCATAACATTGTAATAAGTGATATAAAAAGGATAATGAAATTTAAAATGGTTCTTAATAAGGTAGATATTAACTCTAGTTTATTATTCGGGATGTTAAAGAACGGTTGAGTCAAGTCGGACACAAGGTAAGGGATCTTCTTAACCCAATTTCTATTCTTTGGGTTAATCTCCTACTTTCAAATTATGTCATGATATTATTATGTCATATATTGTATTTATACTTTCTTTATGTGTAAATATAGTGAATACACATAATAGATATATTTTATTTAAAAATTATCTTTTTAAGGACTTCGTCCCAATCCCCTCTCATTGAGGCATATTTGGTTTTATACACAACTTTCTTTTATACGGGGTATAAACCCCTTTGACTTTTACGTTTATTCAAAAGGAATTTTTTTCATACGAAGCATTTTACTAAACGACAAAAAGGGAATGTTTTTATTTCTATACTTATGCGGCGACAACGACTTCTCCGCCACCGTGACCATTATTTGAGTTTCATCTTCCTCTACAAGCCATCATTTTGTTTAATGAAAAATAAATACAAAGTTTTAACGTTCTTTTATTATGGTATTGAAAATGGTTTTGAAAGCATTTTTATTATATCAATGTGTTGTATTGATATCTTGTGATTGAAATGTGGAAATGTTATGTTTCCTTTATGCATGTTTTATGTGATACGATTATGTTATGCTTTATGATATGTTTGAAACTATTCATATGAGGAATGCATTGGACTTAATAAGTGACAGGAGGAGCCCGCTATAGCTCCTCGATGCATCGGCAGTTCTCATGAGACAAACTAGTGTCTTGGCACGAGGCCTTGAAAAAATCTTATTTGTGGTCTTGGCACGAGGCCTTGACTACGTGGTTATGATAGTCTGGCATTATGCATTCCATCATCATGAAAGTGGTTATTGATATTGCATGTGATTATTCGACCAGTAGAATATCCATGTGAAGAAGTGAATGGCATTATCTCATTTTACTTTTGCCATATTATGTTGATGTTCAAGTTTAAAAGGCTTTTGTTTTAGTTATACATTGCCTTAAATTTTTATGTTTATTTATGAAAGCTTCCGCAATATTGTTATCCTTACTGAGCATCTGAGCTCACCCCTTTCAATGTTTTAATATTTTCCAGGATGTGAAGAAGTATTTTATGAATGACCTGCAGGGATAGTCAGAAGAGGATATGAGTGTGGACTATGAAGACTTTGTTATTAGTTTTTCACTTTATGATGTAATGTAAGACTTATGAATGTATCTAGTGTTTCCAAGGCTACTAAACTAATCGGTCTTTCGAGACTTGATCTTTTGTGATCATGCCAATGTTACGAAGTAACGCACCGGCTCTGGGTAGCTGGGGTCGGGGCGTTACATCCATAGGCCAGGGGCTGGCGACTAGCACCAAAGGCGTAAAATCCTAATAACTGGGAAGGCATTGCCTTTATAAAAGAAAACAAGAACCACAGAGTACAAGCGGAAGAAGTAAACACTAAGTAAAAACTGAGTACAACAGTAAGTGCGGAAAGTAAAAAGGGGCCGGAAATACAAGCCCAACTGTAAAGTACAACTCGAAAGGGAAAACAGCAACTGAAAAGTAAAGATGCTACGCCGAGCTGTCCACTGGAAATCCCACCTGAAGGGTGGGTACAGATAGCTCCTCCGCTCCGAGTATGTCTCGCCCAGTGGTCCACCTTCGGGTACCGCCTCGTCGTCACGTCCACCTCTGGGTACCGTCTCGTCGTGAGGTCCTCCTCCAGGTACCATCTCTTCGTATAGTCCACCTCCAGGTACCGTCCAGTCCTCGAACACTCGGCCTCTGTCAGCACTGCCCGTCGTCTGCAACCAACTCAACGAGGTGCGGGCATAGCCCGTGCAGGGGTGAGTATAACGATACTCAGTAGGGACCCCGAGACCCTCAAGGTCTCACTAAACCAACAAGGATAACCACAAAGAAGATCTCAACAGATAACCTCTACTTAGGTATATGCCCATACATATACCTAAGTTATCAAGTAACCCATCTCAATCATGAGGAAACACAAGGACTGTGAAATCAACGGATAACCACTACCCGGGTATATGCCCATACATATACCTAAGTTAGCAAGTGACCCATCTCAGTCATGAGGTAAACACAAGGTCAAAAGTCTCATCTCAAACCAGGATTTTCATTATCGAAACCGTAACTGCTGAAGAGCTCCGTCTCTGGAGTGTACAGTGGTCCTGTCACGACTCCGAGGTACTGCTCACTAACCTAAGACTGCAGAAGAACTCCACCCATCGAGTACTGCGGGCCAGCTGCTACAACCAAGCTCTCCCATGTGCCGCTACAACCAAGCGCACCTCTGTCGTGGGTCTGCCGCTACAACCAAGCGCTCCCATGTGCCGCTACAACCAAGCGCACCTCTGTCGTGGGTCTGCCGCTACAACCAAGCGCTCCCATGTGCCGCTACAACCAAGCGCACCTCTTTCGTGGGTCTGCCGCTACAACCAAGCGCTCCCATGTGCCGGTACAACCAAGCGCACCTCTGTAACACACCGAGTCGTTCGATCAGCAGTCGTCGGGTCTCATCCAGCTACACGGTCTCCGTATTCCGCACGCTCGTCATTGGGAGGGTCCGCTCCACGAGCTACAGGTTGATACTCCAAGTATCTCAAAGTCCCACGAAGAAGTATCTCAAAGGACCGCCACGTCATAGGGGTCTCAACGCAACAGACAGCGCGTCAATCAGACGCCCGGTCTGTGAGTTATTAGCCTTTTCGTCCCAGGGGCCCGGTTGGTTTCGTGAGCGAACCAAACCCGGCCGTATCTCAACTGTACCCCGAACTCTCATAGGGTAAACTCATAGGGACCGTTTCTCAACGCGATCACCAACGCCGCTGACGGTTCGTCAAACGGACGTTCTGTCAGAAAGATATTAGCTTTTCCGTTCCAGGGGCCCGGTTGGATTTCGGTGCGATCCAACCCGGCCACTATCCATCTGTATCCAAAACTCGGGCGGAGGATGCCAAAAGTTCCGTATCGTCAACAGGAACTCAACGCAACAGACGGCGCATCAATCGGACGCCCGGTCTGAGAGTTATTGGCCTTTTCGTTCCAAGGGCCCGGTTGGATTTCAGTGCGATCCAACCCGACCGCACTCCGTCGGCATCCAAACCTCGAGCGGAGTAAGCCAAAAGATCCATCTCACTTAGAGGAATTCAACGAAACAGACGGCGTGTCAATCGGACGCCTGGTCTGTTATTTATTGGCCTTTCCGTCTCACACCCACCCTAGGAAACTTCCCAGGAGGTCACCCATCCTGATCACTACTCTAGGCCAAGCACACTTAACTACGGAGTTTTAACCACGTAGGCTCCCGAAAAGAAGGTCCAGCTTGAGTATAGTATACCGAAACGACCGTCTCGATCCATGGATCGCGTTGCCGCTGACGACGAGTCGTTTGGAGGCCCGTAGCCCAAGATACGAGCATTTGACCAAACCGGTCGGTAACGGGGGTTTCGGGCCCGGGCCGTCCCGGCCCGAGACCCCCCGGATGGCCCGAACCGGGTCGACCCGCCCCGGACGGGGTCGACCCGGCCCGACACAGCCCGGCCCGGCCCGGCGCGGCCCGACCCGGCGTGGCCCGGCACGGCGAACCGGCCGGGCGCGCCGGTTCGGCGCAAGGCAGCGTGCTGGGCGCACTGCCAGCTGGGCCGAAGGCCGAGCTTGCTGGAAACGGGGGGTCGCCTGCCCCCCCCCCCCCTTTGTGAAACCGGCCCCCCTCATAATGGGGGGCCAAATAACTGCCCGGGGGAATTAAATTCCCCCGTTTTCCACCAACCGGGCCGGCCCGACCTGGCCGGCCGGCTTCTTGTCAACAGGACCGGCATGGGCCGGTCCTCTTCCGTCTTTCGGCACCGGCGGCCCGGCTGGCCACCGGTCATCACGATCCGCCGCGGCCCGGAACCGGCCGTGGCCTTCGTCATCCGACGTGGTGCGACGGCACCGCGCCCCTCCGCCGCGGCCCCACTCCGGCCGTGGCATCTTCAGTTTCCTTCGACGCGGCGCGACGGCGTCGCGTTCATGATAATTCTTTCCACGGCGCGGCGCGACGGCGCCGCGCAATAATTTCCGTGTGATTCCCGCGTGGTGCAACGACACCACGCTATCTCGTTTCATCCGCAAGAAACATTCAAGAACAAAGGAGGGGGGTTCGACCGTGTTTGTGCGGTCCGGTCCCCCTCTCGTTAGACGATAACACTTAAACGTTCATCCTCAAGTTTGTCATGCTAGAACCAAGAACGGAAAATAATTAAATAAAGCAACAACAAACCCCTACATGGATATTTGACGTCGCACGTCGGGCGTCGCGGAGAACGGCGTCACGGAGAACGATGTCGCGGAGATCGGACGTCGATTCGATGGATGTTGGGGTACGTCCGAGGAGGAAACGACGTCTCCTCACTTGTTGTGGAGATGAAGAAGGAAGGCGCGTTGTCGTTGGAGAGTTCCCTACGTCGGTGTCTTCTCCCTTGCCGTGGAGGAAAAAGAGGATGAAGAACCGTGATCACCGAGTCGTTCTAAGTTGAGGGATCGATGTTCTTCATCGAAGAAGAACCGTTCTTCACGGAGAGGATGTCGTTCTTCAACGAAGAAGGAGCTTCCTTCTTATATCACACAAAGTCTCTTTCTCAAAAATCCTCCCACCACAATTCAACCTCCAAATAAAACAAGGTTTCCCCTTATTTTATTTTAATCATGCCATGCATTGTAAGTTCAAAATTCAAACACTTAATTGATTAAGAGTTTCAATAACTTAATTTAAGTGCTATTTGGCATGAGTTATGAGGGAGAGAGGGAGAGAAGGAGTTTCAAAATAAAGAGGGAGGTGAGGAGTTTCAAAATAAAGAGGGAGGTGAGGAGTTTCAAAATAAAGAGGGATTTAGGGGGTTATGGGAAAAGTGAAGGGGTGGGGTTCGTGTGGGCCCCACCTCACCTTAAATCCTTCCATGGGTGGTTAAATCCAAGTGGGTCCCACCCCTAACTCCCTTACATAGGTTAAAACCACTTAAGAGAGGGTCAAGTGTTGTAACATAACACTTAATCTACTTAACAAGAAAATAAAAATTGTAGATAAGTTATAAATTAAACTTCCACAATTTTTATCATCTTCTCTCGGATAAACGCAACTCCGGAAATGGCGTTCTTAAGAAATTATCGGCGCTGCGGTTCCATCGGTGCCCTTGGAATTCGATTCCGGGCACCGGTTCAAAAGATAGAAATTCCCGCTTGCTCGTTCACTGAACGTACCCGAGCCAAACTTCGGAAATTAATTCCAGGCACACCGGGCCTCGGAATCAGGCGCCGTCAGAAACTGCGTTCTTGTAAAATTCCAAATAAAATTAACAAAAAAAATTTCCTTGAAATTTCCGGATCTTTACAGTTTATATTTGGTCCACTAAATGGAATCCTTAAGACATTATTCTATCTCTATGAACTCACAAAATCCACATAGAAACTTCATTATGATTAGAGGTGTTCACAACTCATCTCAAATATTTTCATCTTGAGTTCCACAAGATTATCATATGAAAGAGGGATTCTAAGAGAATATGTTAAACATGTACAAATTTCTTTGAATTCAAACACCCCCTCATTTTCACATTTCTTATAGTTATTCAGGTCGAAAATTTTCATTTTCCTCAGTGTAGAGATGAACTGATAAAGGAACTAACAATAATGGTCTTCCCACCCTATAGTGGATTCGGTTGGAAAACTACTATACCAAATAAGGGTTGGCCCTATTGGAGTATGTATAAAACACCTCACATTTGCTACCACCTATTGATCACGAGGACTCATCATCAGCCCACATCAGGAAAAATAGTGTGTGAGATGTTGTTCAGGGTCTCTTGCACCATCAAAAGTAGAGAAGGCTATATTTATGAATTTGATTAGAGGAAAATTATCATCCACCCATTCGGGATATGGATTCCTCTCAGAATAGAATGGTGAGTGGTTCCCTTCCATGGATTCCTTTCAAGTATTTAGGGACTTGAAGATGTTAATCATCTCCGGAGGGAATGATCTCTGAGTCATATCCTGCCTATAGGGAGCATGTGTAAATAGATGAGCTGTCCCATCATTTATCTCATGATCATCCTCAATTTGTCATAGGAATGAAATATTTCACTAATGAGTGAGTGTCCATCAACACAACTGAGGGAATTCAAGATCATTTTCAACTTCCTCGTTTATATAGAATTGATGCCTTGATCTGGATCTATTCTGATTCTCAAAAACTGCACTTACAGGAAGATCATCAATGGGTAGGAGAATATTCATCTCTTCATGGAGAAGATACCCAATGGGAATATAACCCTTGAGTAGCTCCTGGTTGAGTTGTATGAGGGTTTTTACCTCACCCTTGTATTTTGAAAATTGTTCCTCTATCTAAGGAGCCTAAAACTTCCGAGTAGGTGATCAATAATTATTCATACCCTTTTCCTTTTTCATTGGTTGTGTCTTAACATGGAAGTGGAATATCAATAATTAGAGGTACCCAATTTTAGAGCCTTCTATGGTTTCAAATGCATGAATCCCCATTTTCTGCATCGAAACCACCCTAATCATGGGGTTGTTTCTCTATATTCCATCCCTCTACATTCATGTCTTGATCCATAATATCTTCCATGTTAACTATGACAACATTCACAGTGGCATATTAAGAAATTGAGGTTTTTCCATTACATTAAACACAAGAGAATGATTATACACTGCCTTTATCAGGGCTATTATTCAAACCCTTGGAAATATTGGTCCATTTTATATTGAGACCCCAACAGGGTATTCTCTCTATCTCCATACGCTTCTCCTATCTTGGTCTTTGAACCATGACCATGAGGGTGTTTTGGTCATGATAGCTGAACGGGCCCCGACCAACAGTGGTTTTTCTTATGGTGGGGGGAATAGGAGGAATTCCTATAGTTGATTGTTTCCACCCATCGTGGAAAAGAATAATTCTCTTTTTGGTGGTGATGATGATGAATATTCCCCTATCCCAACAGATTAGGGGTTATTTGGGGCTATAATTGGAATTGATTTGTCATATTGTTAAGGATATAATGCTTCTATTTGAGGATTTGATGACACCCAAGATGGAAATTAAGATTTAAATTCCCACATCCTAGTAGGATGCGGTTGATATTGAGTCACCGTTGATTGGACCAGGAACCTATCAAGGGATGATGAACCTGGGGATGGTGATTAGGACACAAATTCCCCCATCCTAGTGGGATTGGGTTTGTTTGCAGATTTCGTTGACATGTCATGGATCCTCTTGGGAATTTCAGATCTAAGAGGTGGAGGTGATATTAGATATTTTCATAGCCCAGTGAGATGGACACACTCCTAGATAAATGATATTGGAAGATTTTATTTCGTCTTGTTTAATGCAGTAAAGTTGTGATCATATAAGATCTGGGTATAAAGACAACCCATTGTTGGAATGATTATTCAGGAGAAGTTGCCTTCTTGGTCGCAACATCTGCCTCCAGGTTTGAAGTGTATTTCTATCGCTTTGAGGGGATTAATTTGATGTAATGTTGGATATCCTCTCCCTCCATTTTTTTTATTTCTGAGAAATACTAATGCAAGATAATTCTATTTTAGTGACCATTTTTCCCAACCATAACCCGATCCCCCGATTTATCTAGAAGCTATGAAACTACTATATGTTATATCTGATGGGTTATAATCTTACAAGGGTTAGGAAAAGTTGAATTCACCAAACTTTCCCCTTCATCGAATGTGGATGAATTATGTGGATTCAAATATTAGCTTCCTAAGAGTAGTGATTCAATGGAGGAAAGAATGTTGAAAATTTGTGTTGTACTTTACTAGTTTTGGATTTGAATCCATGGAGGTAGAATCCAGGTCAAGCTGACAATAGAGTATCTTGATGGTCTGATGGTGACCCTCATATCCTGTATAAGGGTGGTGTATAGATCATAGCCATTGTTTAGTAGCCCACAAAATTTTGGGTAGACAAGGCATTTACTCCTTTTCTAGCTTATCAGGTATATCATATTCTATAGTTCTATTGGAAAAAACCTGATGGGGAGGTTTATTTCAGCTAAACCCTTCCATATGTAAATTTCATCTTCCTTATAATCAGCCATTCATGCCTCCATCCGGTCAAACCATAAAATATTATTTAGATAGTCACCAATCGATTAGAGTGGAGTGATGTTGGAAGTTGTTAGGGAACTATATACCGTTGACCTCGATATTTCAAGCACTTATCTATATGTTGTTTTCAGAGTTTGGGACACATATCTATATGAAGGAATATTGGAAAGGGAGAGATTTCCTTGGATGTGGGAGATATCATCTTGGGTAGGTTGACCATGGTTGATGTTAAGAGTAGAGTCCCCGTGATCCTTCTCCATAATATCAAAATGACAGATATCATGGTAATGATCATATTATACTTTGGTGAAGAGTTGATGAACCCTTTTAATGTTTATAATGTGTCTCACACAACCACAAGGACACTGCAAATAATTATATTAGGAATGTGGTCCATGTTCAACATTGTGGTTGGAATGTGTCGACCTTCCTTTTGAGATTGTGTTGGGACATGAGTATATTTTATGACAGTTTCTGGAATTTTTTTATAACCATCTGATGTTTTCTGAAGATGAGACCGATTCTATGAATCTATTTGAACATTCCAAGGAGTTTTTACATTAATGATAGTAATATGCACATGTCTCATGGCAAGTGCTAATCTCACCTGGTAATCCTCGGTCAGGATGGGAGTATGAGCCCAATCTTGAGCCTTTAGAATATGTCACTGGTCTTTATTGGAAGGAATATGATCCTACCCTTATGAGCATGATTTATCACTTCGTCAGCCCTAGTTTGAGTAGGAATATGATCATATTTTGATGCCTCATCCTTTACTAGAATATGCCGATAATCCTCTTTAATAGGAGAAACAATAGGCACTTTCTCCTATATAACAACTTGTTCCCAATGATCAGAGTTTCAAATTTTTCTAGATATAGGGATATGAAAATGTTCCTATACCATTATCTGTAACAGTTCTTGAATATTCTAGAGGATTTGTTCATTTGATGCTAATATGTATTGTCATTTTACATAGTGTGCACAAATATATAAGATTGCACATTTTCTGTCTCTATTATACTAGACGATGTCTTCAATTGAACTGGGAATATGAACCCACCTATTTTCTCATTGTGCCACTATAATATGATAATGGACTTCGTGCATGGGGTTTGGTATATGTGCTTCCCCCATTCCTACTATGTGGATATGCCCACAAACATGTTCTGAGTGAGGAGAGATATGACCCATCGTATTGGTTTATATTGAAATATTCCATCAGGTATCATCGTCATGAATGGGGATTCAAACCCTCATTTAGATACAAATATGTTTCATCACATAATGATCCTCAGTTTTTTCCATTAATGGGAATCAGATGCAACAATTTTTCGGGAGGAAACCTCAGTAGGGGATTAGTGGGTTCTAGCGGGATGATGCTTGGGATAGTGGTTGTCATGATCCATATAGGGAAGTCCCTAAACTAGGAATGAGTTGTATTTGGTTTTCTAGTCCATATTTATTGAATATTTAAGGTGGGAGTTGTCTGGATATAGGGATAAGATCATGAAGATGGTGGTTGTGGTGACCAGGGCCCCTGGCTATGGTGCAGCTTTCCCCGGCGATGCAAACTCATCAGGTTTCATCTTGGAGAACATCATTGGAAGATTATATGGTTGGGATTGTACCACATTAGTGGTAATCATAGATTATAGGGTTCTCCACCTAACTTTGATGCTATCAAGAAGGTGACATCATTTTGTGACCTATAGCGGTTTCTGTAGTAAGTGAATTATCGGAATGATTTATTTATGAAGAAGACATTGTATCATATTAGGACCCTATCGATGGGAGAAGTATCTATAGTCATGCAGACAATGAGGATCACGGTTATGGATTTCTAAAATATTGTAGGAATTATGTTATCAATTAGATACTTATTGTTAACACAAGGGTCATTTTATTCGTGATCTGTCCATTCTCATCTTTTGGACTCGTCAAAACGAGGATCCTAATTACAAAGGATCATATGTAATATCATGTCAAAAATATTTTTTTTTAATATATGTATATCAAATGGATATGGCTCATAATTAAAAAATCATTCTTCCATTTTAGAGATTCACATCAGGATTTCTTCATTTTTTGTGTATGGTGTGAAAAAAGGTATTGATAGATAATAACCTAATAATTTTTTATTTGAGATATTTAAATAGGTTTAACTATTTCTATTTTCATATAGTGGGATATCAAATGTCTCATATGGATAATATCCCATCATTTATTATTTCAGAGTTTCATGTTGGGTTCACCATTTCTGTTTCGATGAGTTAGAGATGAACTGGGAAACCCTCACTATGGAAGGCTTGATTGGGCCTGATGGTTGATTGTGTGGGGTTTGAATTATTCAAAATCATTAACATCATTTAATTTTCATTCTTAATGGAAACATCCAACGATTCCCTCTTCCAGAACTAGGTATGTACAACTTTCCAATGGTAGGTGGTCAGTTGGGGTTTCAAACCCGATGACGCATAAGGACTTGCATTTTTCTAGAAGATGGGTCATCGGTCTGATCACACCCTCACAGGGGGAAATTCTTTCCTACTTTGGGACTCCTTTAATGATTTAAGATTTGTTCAAGAATCTATTAATAATCCCAATTTGAGACCAGTTTCACTAACAAAATGATTATAGGTTAGTTCTCCTTATAAGAAAATGAAATTGAATCTCATTAATGATCTATGCGAATGGAATGTTATTTATGAATAGAGGAAAATGGATCTCATTAGTGATTCCATCTTTATGTAGCTGAGGTTCTTCATCCCTTCCCCTAATTAGTGGTAGATACATTATATTCTGAAGACATATAACCAGATTCTTCAGAATATGTAACCACACAGGGAGGCATATAATAATTTGAGGAGGGGATTGATCCATTATACTGTAACCTACATATATCTGTTATTGTAAGAATCAAAATCCTCATAGTTCATTAAACCCATGTAGTTTAATTACATGCAGATAAGATGCATGTGCAGACACTAAGGATCCTGTTATTTAAGGTCGAGGCTTGATAAGACATCCTATGTATCCCAGTTATAGAGGAAATAAATGTTACCATAGAATTATTATGCCCTTGGGGAAATCCCCTTGGTAGACTCACTTATATTATGGGTGTTTATATTATAACACTCATCAAGGTTTACATGCTAAGATTTCACTGGATGGTGGATATTTATGATTCTAATGAGGTGTTTATTATAGTTCTCTAAGCCCATGTGATCCATGATTTGTGTTTGAATGAACGAATGAAACGTTATCAGCCTCATAACATATAGGTGTGGAGGATTATTTATTTAGACTACCCCTGTGGGGTTTAATATAGATCATGGTCCTCTTGGAGGCTTCCTACATATCCTTTTTATAGTAGAAATTAGAGTCATTTTAGTTCAATTGGATTCTTATTCCACTGATGTATGAGGTAGAAGGATGAGCCCATGGTAATTATTGGGACGCGATGGTTGAAATGTCAAAGCCATGTAGGGGACCACACTGAGGGGGATGCCCACATTGTGTTTGGGATCAATCCTTAGGAAGCCACCCTACATATCTTAATTATGGAAGGAATCAAAGTCATTATAGCCTATTTGTTTCTTATTCCATTGATAGACAATGTAGAATGACCATTCCATTGGAATGATTTGTTCTCAATAGTTTAAATATCGGAGAAATGGAAAGAATTATGATGATTTAGATTCTCATTTGTGCTCATTATCTATCCTTAAGATGTCGTCCTATATATATTGGTTATGTTAAAAACCATAACCATCATAGTTCGATTCATTTAGGCATATAAACTAACATTTCCATTGTGACCTGGGCTTACACACTATGGTTTCCATTATATTTTTATAGGATTATAAAAAAAATTATATGAGTATTATAGCTCCCAAATCCCACATGATATATGCTTGGAGTGATAAACACGGTACATAAATTGATCAGTATCATTTCTTATAGATGTGGGACATAAATATTTGGACAACCATTTAGAGGTTTGGTATGGAGCTCAGGCCTTGGAAAGGAATTCTACATGTCCTGTTAATGGTATGAGTAAGAGTTCTAATAGTTAATTTGATTGGGGCTTACCATATGAGGATTCCCATGTACCTGGGGTATATCACATAATGCCCATATTTGGGATTACACACTAACAGATCCCTTAAGAGAATGGTTTATACACTATGGTTTCCCTTATATTTGGGTCTTACACACTGAGTATGGATGAGGTCATAAAATCCTAGGATTCCTTATCGATCTAGCATGTTCACCCACCTGACACACATTGTTTTTCTAATAGACATGCCTTTATTTTCCGCCTAACATATTAGAGAATCTTTGACTGACAAGTTAAAATGAAATCACATGATCTAGTTGACTAGTCTGATGGAAGTCATGTATATTGGAGGGAATGTCTAAGGGGTTCTCTCATGATCATGATTTTATTTTACAGAGGACATTGCAATACCCAGATGGATTTTACCCAAATCCATCATAAGACCCTGACTAGCTTGTCTAGAGGGAGTTTCATGATCCAAGTGGCTTTTTCTTGTGTCATCACAAGATTTAGTTGAAACACCTGTAATGCATCTCAAGATTTGATGCGACATGTCTATGAGGGTGTTTCATGTCTTGGATGAAATGCCTCGTGTGAATCACGATACCAAGATAACATTCTCAAATAGCATCATAAAATCCATTTGACATGCCTGAGTGTTACCATGAGAGACAACTGGATGGTATTAGTTCCATTATATGAGTCAGGTGACATGACTAAAGAGCAAAAAAAATCTAGGATAGAGATCCAGGAGGGTTTCAAGAGGCCAGGGTGGCATGACCAGGGGCACCATGTGACTTTCTTTGATATTTATGAAGGAATTCTCACGATCCAAATAATATGACATAAGAGTATCAAATGATCTTGTAAATAAGTCATGGTACTATTTCATGACAATAATGATTCATGTGAAGTACATGAGGACCAATGAATGTGTCATTTTCATAAGTCTCACACATTTAGTATTATTTATTTGCTTTAAATTATGAAATCATTAGATTTGTTTAGAGTTAGCATGTTTTTAGTCTCGTGTGATCTAGCTGGTCTGTGGGATGTCCATGGAATGTCCATTCAATTATCCTTCATGTGATCTGTGATGATCAAGTGATGATTTTATGCATGTCACATAATTTCTCCAGATATTCCTCAGATCATACATAATGGGATTCTCTTTGAGCCATGAGATCAGCTGCTTTGAGAAATAATCTATAGTGATTTTGTGTCTGATTGTGAAAAATACCTTATGCCCGAGAGAATAGAGATGCATGTATGTGGTAATGGTAGTTAGAGGTGCATTTTCAAGCCAGGGTAGGGGATTTATAGGTCTCTCCACTCTAGGTTTTCACAACATTGAGCAGAGTATCTTACGCAAATCCATTCTGGAATCATCGAAGGGCTTCAGCAACATACATCTTCCTTGGTCCTTACTATGGATTTCTCCAAGGGAATCACCTAATTTTCAGTGACCATGAGTTTCTATAGTCAATTCTAATTTTATTGGATTATTTATAATTAATTAGGAGTATAATAATTTGGGTATTCCAATGGACCTTAAAATTGTTAAATTGACATGTTCATGGGTTTTTGTGAGATTGAGGTGCCTCTAGAAGGAATTAATGTGATCTCAGGGTTATTTTTTGCAAATTTCTATAAGATAAGGGTGTCTTATAAAGGGTCCTTCGTTGGATCATGCTGATTTTTGGAGGATTTTCAAGATACCATTCTACAGCCATCGTTATCATGTCATAAGAATTTTATTACCATGAGAGGCTTTCACCTACTACCTTTCCTATTTCCTTTGTTTTTTTAAAATGATGTGGACTTTGCGAGGGTTCATGGGTGTTGTCAAGGAAAATCTTCCTTCCTCTTTGTGATGCATCACACAACCACTAAGGGTCCTATAGGGGTGCATGAGAATTTTGTAGACAAATCCATCATTTTTTTCCTACAAATCCAAATGGGGGAGTGCAAGATCATTGGGACATACCCTAGTCCCTTCATGTGAGAGTGATTACATGTCGACATTCTTTCATGAGACGAGTTAGATATTTCACCAGGTCTTGCAGTGTCTACCATATTTTCTTAGGGTGCTTTACATGACTTTTTCGATTTTGAGTGGATCTCATCTCCTGCATTTTTATTACTTTTCCATTATCCAAAAAAGTCTCATGGGTCTTGTGAGTTTTCATGGATGTTCCCCATGAAATGTTTCCTTCCCATTGGTGACGTGTCACATGATATTTACGAATTAAAGAGGCCTCCACTTATGGAATCTATCCTCCTATTGTTTGATGATTTTTATGGGTTTTCAAGAACCCACAGGTTTTCAAATTTTGTGGCCTTGGGAGGTCTATAATTCTATCATTTCATTTCCATTGGATGTTGGGGGAATCCTCACAAGTGAAAAAGGTCATATCAAAGGGAATTCATAGGTCCTTCTTCCCACTATGCACTACATGTGGCTCCTTTGCGTGACATTTTGATGGAAATGTGATCATGAATCTCTTAGAGGCTTATGAGATCCATGATATTCGACCTCCTTCTCTTTCATTTTCATTTTTTTGGTCAAATAATACCCATATCTAGGTATTTTATTGGGAATTTTCTAAATCTCATTTTACGAGCTTCAACATAGTCATATGAGAAGTTGAGTTGGAACCACACTACATATTTTTTTGACACCTATTCAACATTGTACTCAAGAGGGGAATAGTTGAGTAGCTGGAAGCCTAGGGAATCCTAGCCATTAACATTGATATTGTGGTCATTAGAGATTATTGTAAAGAGATATCAAAGTAGTTGACCAGGTATGAGTGCATGTCATGTTGACAGTTTTCTCATGTTCTGAACACTGAAAGGTTAGAAAAGTGCATAGCTACACATGTTCCTTAAATCCATGTGTACCATTAACATGCCCCTACCAACTAAAAATGAATTTGAAACCGTTTTTACATCCTTGAATCTCAGATCCTCACTTCAACCCCCAAGACCATCTTGACCGTATCAGCTCTAGTATATTCCCCGAGAACCTTAGGTGACTAGTAGACCCCTTTTTCATCTGTGTAACTGTTTTCATTTCATATATTATGATTGAGATATAATTTCAAGGGTTCCCGTGGAATTATATTTTGGTATTGTTGGTGGAATATCTCAATATTAATCCAATTATGAAAAAATGTCAACCTTTTCATGATATTGGGCTCATGGTATTATAGTGTACATTTTGAAGGCATAGAATCAGCCTTGTTCAGAAGGATAGTGGATGGATTATCTAAAGGCCACATAAAATCATTTATATGAACCCCATTTGTATATGAATACATCGATCGAACCAATATTACTCTTTCTCACAGGATTGGCTCTGGAAGCATGTACCATGAATAGATTATTACATAACGTTCCTAATGCTCTCATTAGACTTCGACCACCATGAATCGAATAATATTCTACGTGGGATCAGGGTGGCTATTACGATCATTCAAAACCACCAATACATCATGTCTCATTTTCATATTGAAAATCCATTAACCCCAAGTCCCGTTCACTACCCATGTAGAGACCTATTTCAATTAAAATATTTCATTCATCAATTCAAGCCCAATTATCCATCCATACACCTAGTTCAAATCCTTTTGATGTAGTGGGACTCAATGAGGCCAAATAACATCGATCACAGAATTCCATGGGCCTCATTTTCCTTGAATTCTTGGGAGGATTGAGTGGTTCTGATGCTTCTTGCCAAAATAGAGGTTGCATGACACGATGTAGATATGTACGTGGTTTAACCAAGATAATTCATTCTATGCCCCAATGTTTGAATTTTTGTTCAAAATATAAGGACTCATGGATTCCCTATATAGCACTCATAAGTTGCATCGTAGTAGTATAGTCAACCCCATCAAGAAAAAGGTTCCCCTAGGGATTATTTGTAATTTCATCACATGGAAGGAACAAGTTCATGGAAATAGAAATAATTGGACACAAAAAATGATCACTAAAACATAAAAATATTTGTTTAATTCCCATTATCCTTTGTAAGTCATATCTATACAATGGACCCATGAATCGAGAAATAGTATATAGGTGTGAATTGATACATCAGGCTCTGAATATTAAAGGGTTGTGATAGGTGTTGTGTACTAGGATAAGGTACATATACCCCATGGAATTTAGGTCCATGATAACTATAAATGCAAGGTATATGTTCCCAATTACATAGAACAACAGGAATGATGGATCATGGTATCCTCGTTGACTTTATATTGGGTAGTATCAACCATTCATCCATTATTACAATTTTCATAGACCACTACAAGTAGCCTATATACCCCTCAACCATCAGGACATGCAGACATTCTTTCATCCCACCATCTCTAATTTTTTGAGTGGTAGTCCAGAGTGATTCGAAAACAATCCCATGACTAAGTCCCCCTCCCCGAAGTACCAAATCAACTCCAAAAAAATAACATGAATATTCTGTATCATCTAGATTATTCATAGTATTACCAACACCAACTCAACTAGAACCATCATACCAACACTCTTAGACTAGATTACTAAAGCTGAAGAGTTGGAAATATTCAAACCATTATTCTAAGTGCATGACTGTACATCCCAATGGCACTTGATGAAACCCACTGTTTACCATTGGAAGTAGCTCAATATCTTGGAAGTAGTTTGTAAAGTAGGTATTCTAGAATATAATTTCTACAACTGAACTCATTTATCTTGGGTTTTCCAGATCCTCACAGCTTCTACTAAAGATAATGTAATACACACACTTTACATGGTGCACTTGGTGTAGACCATGAAACCCCTATTATAAGAAAGAGTGAGTATACATGATGGTATGATTCCGAAAACATGAGTATAGATGCATTGGAATGAACTGAATGTCTCAGAAACACTATATAAGGTTGTATTGAGATCATTATCATATGAACCACTACTATATCATTAAATGTATAGATGAAAATCATGAAACACTAGTGTGAACATGATTCCAAAGAAGATTTTACCCAATAGGCCCCATTGATTCTATTTCTTCTTTAGGGTGATCATTCCAAATCAGGCAGTTAAAATGATGCATGGTGTATCAAATTAAACCACATGCTCCATCACATGATCTGGCCCCCATATATTCCTGTGATTTTTGGCCAGATGATACATCTGCAATGGATTGCTAAAATGATGCTAGAGATCCACAAGGAGGGATAACACTCATAATTTAATTTTAACACAAATTGTTTATCTAATATTGTTTGATCCCCATGATGTCACATACGATCATCTTTAGTGATGCATAATCAAGATTTTTTTGGTTCATCATCTTTCTATATTTGATCTTCAGATTTGATCCACCCCCAAAAAGGCATTCCACTCTACTCGACTGACTTCATTTGAAGTGGTGTTGATCCAATGCTAGTCACTCAGGCAACAGAAAATACCACCACTCAACTACTACTCCCTTGCATTTGATGCCCAGTCATTTTGATGAATACTTCCTTCACCTGTTGTCATTCAATGGCATCTGGTACAGAGTTGGATGGGGATTCAAACCCAGTTTTTTGACCATCTCTATCCCCCCAATCGATTGAACAAGATTTAAAATCATATCTCACATGTCTATTAAAAACACTATATTATAGGATCAGTCACAAAACCATCTCCCCCCAAACCAAATTCCATACTTCTGATTCTTAGCATGGATTATCATAAAACAATTATGAGAAACACATCAATGTCTTGGACCACTATTTAATACCCAAATACCTAATATGATATTGGCTCCAAAAAATGTGAAATATTATTTATTGATAGTTTTCTAGCTCCCACACTATATGGAAGATGCGCTGAAGCTCCTACGTTACACTACCTTTCACCCAATGTGTTTTATTTCATTTTTTCGCTTCTATCCTCATTTTCCAATGAACTCACTAGGATACATGAATAATGTATCCCAAGAACTCCTTGGTCAATGAGAACCCATATATTACGTGGAATTCCTTAGCCTGACTTATTCTAGAATGACTAAGAAATCAATAGGATACTTGAATCATGTACCATAGAAACATACTGATTAGTGAGAGAAAAGAAATGACCATTTAATCCATGGTCTAACCTAACATAGGAAAACTATGTACTCATTGGGATACATCATGTATCCCAATTACTCTCTGGATAATGATCACTAAGAAATTACCAGGATTTTATTGGGATACATAATGTATCCAAATGATTACCTACTATGTTTTATGGACATAAAATACCTATTCATAGCGTAAATGAGATATGGGTTCAAATAAAAGTGAAACTTGATGTGTTAAAAATATCATGACTGTTCCTTCAAATATAGGTTCACCCTCTTGATTTGTCTATGTTTTTTGCTATAATCCCAAGCCACCAGGTGATTACCAGGTGGGGTATTACTGTTTTTGGTTGTATTGGCCTTTCTTTTTTTCATGATAATTTCACATTAGTTCCCTATTCCTTCATGTACCACATGACCCACTATCCATATCCCTTGTCACTAATAATTTTTAGGGGAATAAAAATGGGTATACTATGAAGACCTATATAATTAGTCATCATGAAAACATCATTCATTGGGCATTCTAAAAACTCTTATTATAATCTAGCCTATCCCTAGAACTCTTGGTATGTAAACATATGGTGCCGAACCTATGACTTCACTGAATTTATAGACATTTATTATATATTAGCTCCTTGGCACTAAAATCTATTTTAGTGATTCTAAACATTCTATATTCAAATATATTCACCATTATTAGAGTATAGTACTTATAAATATAAGAGGGAAAGTAGCGTCTAGACATCCTTCATTCAGTCTTCCTCCATGGGATGAATTTGAAGTAGATTTCCCCCTTTTGGAGGTCGCATACTATTCTCTGATAGACTCTCTACTACTTCTAAAAAATGAATCAAATTTCCTTTATCAATATAGAAAAGGACCAATATAGATTCATCTTAGGACAATATGACAAGATCTTACAAAATGTGTCAATGGTAAAAGCACTCCACTTCACATGACTCATGACATAAGAATATTTTCACACCTATCATTCTTCCAGAGTAAATTTTCATTATCTATTAATGTTTATAACTTATTTTCATGAGATTTTATATATACCACCTCACCAAGAATAACATATGGTACCTAAAGCTTCAATTTCTATAAAACTAGCTTCAATTGTACCACCCATCCACAGTACCCAGCCTCTTTCTATTCATTTAATTCTTTATTTGAAGTATCCAGTCTTGTTGTCATCAATCCCATCCTTTCAATGAATCAAATTCAAATATCGTAGAGATAGTGGAGATTCTTGATCTTGAATAAGAATATTACAATGATATATAGTTTGAAAAAGGAAACTAATTCATAATCAACTATCGGGTACTAAGAGTTTTTATGATAATATACAGAGTCAAAAGATGATAAAAAATGCAATAGGTACCAATTGGGGTCAATAAAAAACCAATTTTGGTGCATTCATCAATCCTAGGAAATCCCCCATGAAGAATATAATCAATACATACTTGAGGATATAGTACATTCCAATCTTTAACCAGATTGGACAAGATCCCATCATTGTATGGATCATGCTAATTTTTCGTTGCTTCCATCTTCCAAAAATGGTGTAGTAGTAGTAGCACAGCAGGGTGGTACCATAGGCTAACTGATCTCCCAACTAAAAAAGTTGACAGATTTGGATGGGTGATAATGCTGTTTCATAATCTAATTAAACTCCCTAACTTCACTTGGCATGATGGAAACTCATGCATCTTCCCTTCAGAGTATGAAATTCACACTTTTTTAATTCCACCACTATGAAATCAGGAAGATATAGAATGGGGTCAATGAATTAAAAAAATTTAAATTACCTTTATCTGATACAAGGCTTCCCTAGAATGTCTTGTGAAATAGTTATTCACTAATTAACAAATTAGAGCATCTATCAAGACCCTACAATAAACCACATTAGGATTCAAACCCCTCAGGTGTCCATCATCCATGAAGTGGACCACACCACCCAACTAAAAACATGTGGTATGAAAACTAATGAAAGCCCACCATTTATAAAGGGAATGTCATATACAATTACAACTCCATAGGTGAGTTTCCAACTCAATTAAACCATAGTTGAACATAGAATCAAATAAGAACCAATTGAACTAGAATTTCAAGGTTGAAAATATAAAATATCTGGGTTATAACATCTAGTTTTTGGTTGTACTAACTGCCTCATGGGGGATTTCAAGAAAGGTTACAATCGATATAGAACATAGTGTATAAAACCACCTATACCTAAACCCCCATAAATATATTTCCATATCCAATATTTAAATTTTGGAGATCAATACCTTAAATTAAAAGTTGGCTATCAATATTTCTTACATTAAAAGTGTACATGATGAATGGAATAATGACTTTGGTAACAAACCTCCTGGGTTCATAGAACTGAGTTATATGGTCCCGAGACATACAGTCTCGAGATGTATGATCCTGAGAAGAAAGGTACAAAGGGTTATTGTTTTGATAGGAATAATTCCAATCTCCAAGTATTATATCATAAAACTTTTCTCAATATAGAGATTATTCCATCAACATTCCATCTCTATGAAAAGCCACTGTCAAATTCATATACCATCCCATCCATTCCATTAGCCCAATACAAACTCATTTAACCCCAGAACACCATATATATTTATGAATCTTATTGTATATATAATATAGATGGGTAATGAAAAAATAATCCATATTGGTGCCATCACTCCTCCGGGTTTCATAATGGTTAAACAGACTGCCAACTATTGGCATAGTTTATGGCATGCATGTGCATCACGTACACTATTAGAGTAGAGTTCTGAGATTTGATTGGACTATTGGAATTGAGTATTGATCCATTCATCCATCTAGCTCGACATTCCCATCATTCCCCCCAACCCCCTTTACGAGTTGAGAAAATTACTTGGTATTATATTGTGTTCCCACCACCTATGTCATAGGAGCACATTCCTACCCCTTGGTGCTAGGTACCAGGATACACTTGATTCTTATTCCGTAACATTCCATGGGAGTCCAATTACTACGAATACCATAACAATTTGGATTGTATCAGTAGTTCATTTTACTCTCTTGGATATTCATTTTGGAAGTGGGTTCTAACTTACCACCATTTTAGGTGTTCTATGATTCCCCTTTGAAAAATGATAGCAATCTTGTATTGAATTGACAGTTAATTGCTGGATGTGATTCAAAGGATTCTATAAAAGAGGTTGTGATATGAGAACAAAGTATGTTGACTTCCCATATCTGTATTCAAAAAAATTATTGGTGTGTTACTTGGGTGGATCCATTGAAAAATAGTTTCGTGGGGATGATATTTATTGATATTCATAGTAGTTTCAAAAAGATAGAGTGTACTTGAGTGGTGGTGTGGAACTATCAACGAATTTCCTATGAATAAATATGGCACATCAAATAAAAAATGTGGACTAAATGATGGAACAAAGACATTAGTAAGAGAGGGAATATCAAATAGTAAGAAACATATCATGCAATGGACACCCTAAAATATTTTGAGTAGCCTTGAACATTCAATGATGGTTCTAGGGTAGAAAAAATGGGGGTTCTTCCCCCCAGGGTTTTCCTATTCTTTCCACTGCCAATTGAGTATAGATGGATCATTTAAAGGTCAATTAAACTCAATATAAACTATAAAGGATATATACTAGGTTAATATGTTGAAATTATTTCTTGTTTCTAAAACCATTCACCAATATGAAGTTTTTGACAAGCTGCCTAGCCTATGGAATGGAACCACAAGAATGAAAACAAACCAGAAACACATCCAATCTGGTTTCCTTCATTATATTCCATTAGATTGTCATAGATTCAAATTTTCTATTAGGGTGGGGGTGGGTGGGGGGGGGGGGGGGTTGAGGGAATTTCAATTGGCCCACCAATGCTAATTTAACAATAAGGTGTGTTTGTATTGTGTAATATTTGTGATCCATGATGTCCTCTTTTTGGCTAGTTTGATATCTTGTTTTCAAGTTCTCTATCATATAGTACCAAAATCATTATAGAATTTGGAATAGATAGAGGGTCAGTTATCTATTATGAACATTCCCTAGTTGATGATTATACTATTTAAATCATATTAAAATCACTAATGAGTGCATGAAAAAATCTTCTCCCATAACTCTAATGGGGTGAGTTGACAAATGGAACTAGGTGGGGATCTTGAGCAGATGAACTCTAAGGACAATATTATTGTTATTGATCGTCTATCTTCACATTTCACATCCAACAATAAACTCTCATTAGGTACAGTTTCAGTTCTGCCACAATACATAGGATGCCATGTGACTTCCTAAGGAAAGGTCATGGGTCAAAGGAACACCCCCTGAAAGAAACATGAACATTAAACCTAAGAATATTGGAGACACTGGAATATAATAATTTTTGGAATTTTACATTAAATACTCCATACACTATAAACCAATCAACTCCCCCCTCTATAAAATCTATGCTATTAGGGGACTGTTCAATCTTGGATATCATATCACCCACAACTCATAGATCTTTTCGGATCGCACTACCCCTTTGATCTACATTCACCCAACCATCAATAAAACCACCAGTAGAGTGGAATGAGTACCTAATAAATAATAGTTTTTGTTTCTCCACAGTCATAACTCTAATATAAAACTTTTGACCATCTTCTTTTTATATCTACTAGGAATACACTGAGCATGTCTAGCTGGAGAAATAAAAAAAATTCCAAGAATGGAATCTCAAAATCATGTCAAAGTTGTCAACATAGTGCTGATTGGAGGAAGTTCATTACCTCTATGCTAATTACACATATAATCAATTTTTTTATAACCACCCTTTGTTCTTCATAACTTGAAATTAGTATATTTTATTATATTACTGATCTCCCTCTCCATTCATATCCAATACCTCCACTATAGATACTGAAGTCCATTCATGGTGTTTGAATTATTCTATTGACACATGTTACCTACAACATCTCAATATCCTCTAATGAAAAACCAATTATCTGAGCCATTGATTTCTATAAATAGTAAACCCTTATACTCTACTCTAATAGTGATGAAAAATGTACTACTAGTTTAGATTTTAGTACTAAGTAGAGTACGGAATTGATGTTGTGCATTTCAAATCGACCCCAAATGGTCATTTTTCATGCACCGATAAAAGTGAACATTCCAGCACCAATTCCACCTTAAACAAATACAAACCACCCAACATCAGTACTATTCCCTTAATTGAATACATCCCGAAAATCCTTATACTATACTAATAGATTAGAACCAACACCACCACCATCTATTCCATTTGTACACATATATATATATATTGAAGGATGTCTGAACAAATGAATTTTATCAATAACAATAGAAATCTACACTAATAATGTTGCTGAGACAAAATCATATGGTCATTGACAGTTCCACCACTCCTCCCAATTGTTTGACCTTTGATCCCCCCAATAATTCATACCATCCCATCCATTACAAAAATAAAACAACCCCCAAATATATTTCTAATGAAAATTCTGCCACTTCCACAACTCCATGATTAATGACTTAATTGACCACACCACTCCATTTTATCTGACCACACCCTCATACACATATTCCCCATAGATCACATTGGGTACCCACCAGTCCAAGATACACTTGTGCCTTTTGGTGTAGTTCATAGCTCGATGTTCTATCTATCCTTTCATCCTTCCTTACATTAATTCTTTACAATATCCCACCCTTGAAATGATGGTTTACCATGTTTCATTTGACCTCGATATATTTGTTGATATATTTCTTTAGTGACCCCCTATATGGATTGATTTTGATATGATTTTGAACCCCCA
Source organism: Viscum album (assembly GCA_963277665.1). Taxonomy (NCBI): domain Eukaryota; kingdom Viridiplantae; phylum Streptophyta; class Magnoliopsida; order Santalales; family Viscaceae; genus Viscum; species Viscum album. The sequence continues at coordinate 1,437,186,895 of OY728123.1, read as the reverse complement.
TTTCTCATGTTCAATTGGATTATCAACTCATGACAATACACATAGTATATGTATGAGATGAAATGTGTAGAACGTTATCATATATATTTTTAAATTTTATTATTACTAAACTCTAATAGTCTTATCCACATATATGCAGTCATTGGTGAGTCCATTTTTAATGTCATATAAGACATCACCTGGAATGACTGTAGAGCAAGGAGATGTTGATCACCATCCCAATGAAACCTCCAATCCACATTGACAATGATATCTACTACCTTCAATTCATGGTGTTTCACATAAATACAGATCTATCATGATGATGTAACGTCAATGGTGGTTCATTGTACTTGGGTTGTCTTGAGGTTTAAATATGATGTGGTATAAACCATATCAAAGAGTACTGATATTGGTGGGGATTTATCTCAACCATATGTTTGAGTACAGATAATGAAAATAGATGAATCATTCTCATGGTAGGGTTGGGGATGTACATAATAGTGTCTAATGATACACATTGGGATGGTGTTGGAATCTCAAGGAAAGCATCAAGAATCAACAGCACCAAACCCAACGAGTACCCACTTCGACGGGGAAGAGGTTGTTCAAGTTTCAACACCAATAATGATTATTATTTCTATGAATGTATTGTGGAAATGGGTATGGCCGATGAAAAAACATAGTGATGGTTGGAATTAGTGTTATTATGAGAATCCTAATTCCCACATAAAATATATCAATGGAAGACTCTAGGCCTCTATTTAAAATTGTAACCCAGTTCAAGAATGGTTCATATTTATTCCAATATGGTGTTCTTGTATGATAGTGTGTTTAATGAATCAATGATCACATGTTCGTCTCCTTCCAATGGATAGATTGTGTAAGAAGAACAATGTGTCTATTATAACATGACATGTGGGCTCTACAACTATTTGAAAACATAGAAACTCTATTTAGCTACAAGGATATGGATGGTACTTCTACTTGAATAATGGAATAGTAATCTTCAAGGAAGAACAACTATTCAGGTGGGGTTAAGAAGAATAGTAAAAGGTGGTTCCACACTCACTCACTGGTCAGAGTAAGATACAAGAGGTCACTAGAATATGGGTTGTTCATTCAAACTAACATTTACTGAGAACACACCTCAAGGAGGGTGGGGGGCTGGAGTGTTGCAAGATAAGGGAGTGTCGAGTATCACTTCATCTTATCCACACAAGGTTCTGCCGATGTAGATATTACTATTAGAATAATAACATGCTATCCAGTGTTTTTTAATTTCCATGAGCACTATACCAGATTCATCCACCAAAATTCCTACTCATCTAAATTATACTTTATCACTATATTGAATATTAGATCATGTAAAAAGATTCAAGATATGACAAAAAAGAAATTGAGTATCTCATAATGGGTGTTTTTTATGGAAAGGGTCCTCGAAAGTGCACTTGTTGGACAATGTTTTCCAAGAGTTTTGAACTCAAACGAAAGATGTTTAGTATCTCCTGGTCCCAATTAGTGTTTATGGGGTACAAAACTCTTATAGTATAGTATTTATAGATAGTATAAATCAAATATTTTTACTCTCTAGAAAAATCCTCAAAGGTTACTCATGATTTTGGGGAATAAACATTGGTTGGATTGTCGAGAAAAGGAAAATATTGAGTAGTTGATGAGACAATGCATTCATTCCCCTATTTCCATAGCATAAGAACCATTCTTTTTCCCTTGTCCCAATGGCTTACCGATTTCCAAATTCTCTCCACTTGGGGATGCATGTCCGGAATGTGATGCATCATTACTATCAAAGATAAAATACCTAAATTTGTTAATATTTCTCTCTTCAATCAAACTTCAAAGAAAAAACCTCTCTCAGTATAATATCAGTATTGTAGTAGAACCACTAAAATATAATTATAGAGGTTCAAGAAGATAACAAACCACATTGTAGGAATAGTTCTTATGTCATACCATCCTTAAACCCTATCACCCAATAGTCAAGATTTAGGATACATTTTCACCCATAGTACTGGTGTATGATTCTATCCCTCTAACCTCATTGTAGTAGGAGAACTAGCCCTCTCTATTACCCTCATCTAAATTCATCGATGTCCCTATAACCCATTCAATATTCCACTATCATAATATTTCTATGACTCTCGAAAGGATGAAAAAAACACATATCCCTACCCTGGTCATCCAAACATGCCACACAATATAGCAGGTCCCCATAGTGATTCAATGATAGCATGAGAAAGTTATATTGCAAGTTTTTTTATGAGTTGGTGTCAGAGTCTTCCAGGGAGAATCCACTAGGTAATAGAGTGTAAAAGGTTCTAGAGTCATTTTGTGTTAGAGGAAGAAATTCTAAAAGAATAAAGAACTATTTTTTCATCCTTATGTGATTCAAAGGAAGCGAGTGGAGGATATAGTCTTATTTGAATTCTGGTCCCTTGAACACCTAAGGTGAGTCAATTTGACCCCTTTGGGAGTAATTGTATGATCTAACAATGTACAACCAAAAAATAAATTCATCTATAGTGGAAAAAAATGTGTACACTCCCAACTTCTAAGGAACTCTTGTGTGGTAGATGACAATGATCAATATTTACATACATGGATTCAACCCATTTATTGACCAATACAAAACAAATTTGGTTTTTGTTTTCTAGATTAGATCTCGATCAAAACCCCCTACCACAAGCCTATTTTCCCTAGTTTTAGATGAAACAAAAACAACTATGATATCACCCAAATCACAATGTCTAAGTCATTTGAGAAGTCCTACTGCATGATAGAATGAAGGGTCGAGTTACATACAAATTTCATTCCAACGTGTTATCACCCCAAAATAGAAAAATATTCCCTATGGAATTTTCTTGGTATTGTACTATTTCAATATTGGAAAGTATAAGAAATCTTACTCGGTATGCTCTCATTGGTGGTATGGAGGCACCACCAGATGTGATTTCATAGAGTTGGAAGATAGATGGTAAACATCTACCATCACATGGTTGGAGGGACTCATTTGGAGTATAATAAAGGAAGCCTGAACAAACACATGATCCTATTCCACAAAAGGTTTATTTTGGGATTCAATAGATGTCAGATAAGTGGTTCAAGTATACTATTTATCATGTATATAAAAAGAGTTAGAATTCCAATTGTACCATGTTGAACTTATGTATTCAGTGTCACATGTCCTCTACATACTATATATTAGAAATAATAATGAAACCTGTATTCAATATTACATTTACACATTCCAAACCCAACATCCAATATTTTTTACCACATCAATATATAATTGAACTGATGGGAGGAAAAAGATCCCAAAAGATAATCAGATGATCCCTAAAAAATTAGATGAGGTTTGAAACCCCTATGATTGGGATTTTTAGAGTGGATTTTCCCCAACCCAAGTCACGTGTCCTAAAAACCATCCACTTCAATTAACTATCCATTAAGATATTTCCACATGTTTTATTCGCACACCAAATAAATTCAAATGAAAACATGCTAATAAAAATCATCCAAATTAATCATTCAGGCAGAGCACCATGATTAAATGATAATAGCTCAAGAGAAAAATGTGGTGAAGTGAGGCTATGAAATGATCTTCCAATACCTCTTATATCCCCAACCAATATTAAAAAAGAAAAAATCTATGCACTAGAACCATTGAATGAACCTTGTTTCTAAAAAAACCAATTCTATTTCATCTATTATTCTAATGTATTAGTATAGATCACCTCAATTATCCAATTCAGAAATCCAACTATGGATATGGAATCCCAGTCTGAGAAGTGTATTTTAGTAGTTCCAACTATCCCAGACCTCCCCACTAATATAATAATACATAGAGAATGATCAGAACAATGTCTAAAAAATTCTAGAACCATTATTCCATTTCAAAACCAACATTATGTGTCCTACCAAACTGTTGTATCAATTGGTGATAAAAACCTATGCTTGAGCAGAATGTAAAAATGATCACATGAAAACCCTGAAAAAAGGTTGATAAGGAAACTGTTTAACCATATTTACTATCCAATAATTAGAAGTATCTTTGTTCATATTACAAACCTAGTAACCAATTGAAAATGATATATTGTTCAATGGTAGAGATTAAATTAAAAAAAAAGATCGATGACACCTTCCATTTAGTAGATCAGGATGAGACCAAGTTATTGATGATCCAGAAAGTGGTGGAATTAGGGTATTCATCATTGAAATCACCAAAGGTCAAAGAAATATTCCTTGGGGCGTTTAGTTCAATTTAACATCAACTGATGCTACCATAGAAGAATGATAATACACCGAAACATGATAAATAAGGAACATAAACTTCATGATCATGAATTGAGAATAAATATATCTCAATCCATTTTGTACTTCTAGTTTATGAATCCATACCATCACTTAATATAACACATCAAACTACCATAGGAACAAGTTTTATTTGATCACCACAAGACCTATCATACCAAATGTGTAAAAAATGTGACTTCGATGCATGTATAATATAGTATAAACTATACTATCCCCAACACTAATAGCTCCCAACATTGTCCATATACATGGATCTACCAAATGATATGAATGCCTAAATTAATAAAGAATGATTTACTATCATTGGAGGTTTAATTAACAATCAATTCCACCCCATCCAAACCATGCTACTTGGTAAGTAGCGGCATACATAGTCAAAAATCTAATCATTCCCTATCACTACCTTTTGGTTTTCATTCAACACCTTCCCAATGACCTCAATAGAATGTACTCACGACCAAGTTATCAATCCATAACACCTAACACTTCCCCCTTGAGTAGATTTATGTGATAACCCCATTAATACATCATATATATAATCATATATATTCTATTGTCATCATAAGACTTGATATGCTACTGAAAATGGTACTCTAACAACCTAGTTGAGTTGCAACACATTGGAATCTTTTTGTGCCATCACTTGAAAAAACCTCATGCGATGTTAGAGAACTTCATAGATCAAACCACTTTCTCCACTCGGCCAGTCCTTTCATTCCAACACCCCCATGTTGCTCAAATAAAAAATTACTTCAAAAAACTAAAGTATGATTCTTTAATGGTTCCTCAAGTTTTTCCCATACATACCCCCACCACAAAACCAATGTAACAACTATTTCAATTCCAATACAGAAAGGGATATGGAACTGAAGCTAGTAAGAATATAGATGTGCCAGATATGGATAAGGAATTGAGTATTATAGGATCTATAAATATAATTAAAGGTGAATAACTTGTTATGTTTATTTTTATAAGAGTTCCATATAAAAAAAATTATCGAGTTAACCACTAATTAAATGATCTTTCATGCATTGGGTATTTAATGCCTCTATATAAAAATATAATAGTTTTAGGCCTTCTCTATTACATTTTGAGGTATTCCCCATTCAACCTTGTTTGATCCACAAATGAAAATCTGTCTAATCACATGATTAGAGTATGGACTCATCACACCATGTTCCTATAGACCAATACAAATAGCTTCACAACCACCATGGGGATGGCTAATCCCCAAACACCAAAATCAACCTTTGGCTGATCTAATCTCTTCCCAACAATATTTATTAGGATTATAGTGTTAGTTTATGACCATCTATAGAACTCAATGTACATTTAAATGAAAAAGGAACAACACAATTCACCAAGTGTCCTAATGGTAGTAAAATAGACTATTATATCTAAGTAGAACAATGACTAACAAAACTGTAACACCCCATGATTTTGATAATTATTTTTCGAATTAATTTACAATTTCACATGAAATTGGAAATAGTTATATATATATACATATTAAAACACTAAGTAAAACATTATATTCAAATGAAATACCAACTTGGATGGAATTATAGGCAATACTAACTTTCCTTGCACACCAAGAAACATCGACATTACATACAATGCACACAACACTGAGTTATTCTAAAACCAATATATATATAATTAATTAAATGAGATACTAAAAAACTAATTTTTAAAAATAGTTATTAGAATATTAATAACTACTTTCTAAATATTTTTTACAATTATTATATATATATATAACATATTGATGATGAAATATATGATTTTTGGTAAAGTCTTTCTATGTTCAAAAACATTGTTTTCTCGAATCTATAGATTATAATAATGAATGTAATTTTAAAAAAATGTAGAAATTTAATTTTATAAAGAAAAAATAATTTTTTAATTCAATATTTAGAAATTATCCTAGGGTGAATCGTTGATATTTTTCTGAGAAACATCATTTTTTGATAAAATGTTAAAAATGCTACTTTTTAGTTAAAGACTACCTTTTGTCTAATTAATAATTAATGATAAATGATATAATAAATATGTTTTAAGGTCAAATTATGTATATATTACATATATTAATATAATTTAATTCTTCATAATTAGTTTCACTTTGAAACTAAATATAAAATCCAAAAAAACATTTGAACTTTTTCCTACTTTAAAACCCCATTATTTCGTCCCGTCTATTGGATTGGTAGTAATCCAAATTTTTCCAGTTTTATTATTTCTATTTAAAAAATATGACATAAACAACCGTATTTAGTCTAATATTTATAGTATTATAAGAGAATGTTATTTTTTTACCAAAATTATTAGTGAAAGGGATTACAATTATTTACAACAATTAAGGAAAAATTAAGCTTAATTAGGGACTAACCCATAACATTAAGGGAACAAATGACAAATGAACTTGTACAAAAAAAATTATTTGTCCATATATAGGCCTTAAAACTTCCATTATTGGGTTTTTTTGTTTTTTATGACTTGTGTTATGTAATTACATGCGCAAACCTAATTTGTTTCTAAAAATTACTAGTGAGTCTTTTTTCCTTCCCTATAAAAGTCCAACAACTCTACCCATTCATCACAAACCTAAAAAATTATAAGTTAATACATTATCTGACAGAGTGTCCTCCAAAAATTCCTCCCTTATACCTTTAATACTCACTTGGGAAGAAAACATCTCAAGGAAGCCGTTTTGGAACAAATCGAAAGGAGTAACCTCATTTAGAGGTAACATCTTCTCCCAATATCCTTCCATTTATTTTCCTTCTTGACCCCCTACACTATATTTATTCTATTATGGTATAACAAAACCAGATTCCGAAATATACGAGGATGTTTTTATGTATTTTTTCTGACCTAAACTTACACAAATCTCCATCTAAGGGATGTTGATCATACAGTTTCTGTTTACGATGAACTACTAATTCTGGAAACAATGATTGTTCATTTATCCTTTACCACCAATCATGGTAAACATTATGATGGAAAATATGTTTATATATTTAATATGTTATATTTACTATTTATTTAAGCATCAATACTACTTTTAAATCACATATCTCTTTACATTCCATTGGGGGTTAATATAATAATCTCGTTTGAGGAAGTGTGGACTACAACCCTCTCAAAGCGATGTGATTCGTTCACAAACCACATTGAATGTATTAAGGATGATTTTAATAAAATTATTTGATATATATGATATATTAATTAATCTGTATTAATTTAATATATATATATATATGTTATGTACATACTATATTTTAAAATGACAATAAAGAAGAAAATATCATTCATGCGTACGTACGACATACCGTCTCCATGACATGTGTCTTCTATTTAGTAATACTATATTATAATGATTCTTATAACACAAATATAATGTATATACCTGATATTTATATCATTTTTTTACATTCAGGAATCATTATATAAGTATAAAGACAAATGATGTAACAAATTAAGACACATGTGAATAACAATGTGAATTTTTACGGAAGTGAAACTTTAACATAGATTCGTTAAAAGGAGGGTAATATAAGGTCATAATAAAACCATATATGGTATTATGTATAATAATATTTTTTTAAATATTTATAGTAAACATATATTTTTTATACATGAATCTTTTATGAGTACAAATTGAGTCACGACACAAGGTAAGGATATTTCATCTCGCGTTTAATTTATGTGAGAGTCAAGAAATGTCCACCACACTTTCCTTTTGTGTGGTGTATGTGGTGGCCCTGATTTTATTCTATGTATATTTTAATTAAATTTATGGGTATTCACATTCCCATTTCATGATAATTATTTCATGAGGTTTATGTTTCAAAAGTTACCAAATTGGTAAAAATGTTTTGTCTCAATTTTCCTTCTTTGAGAGTCAGGTTTTTTTAGGAACCTAAAATATTTTTTGAGGTGTCCATCCAACAATTTTACATCCCATATAATGAATATAAATATTTTCATGATATTTTATTATTCATGTAATTTCACATCCTTACATGTCCAACACAATCCCTAGATACCAAGTTATAAGAGTTTATTGAGACAATCTCATTTGTTTTCGAGATTATTTATGTTTATGATTAATTTGATGAAATATTATGTTCCATATCTCAAAATTATTCATGAGTTTTATTATCCTTTATTATTCCATGATATACTCCAATATTGGTACAATTTTCTACTCTTTGGTACATAAGAAATTTAAGAAATTATTTTTTGGAATGCCCGATTTTACCCTCTCTTCGGTCAAGAATATATTTTTTCTAAAAAGGTTTACAAGAATTTTATACCATTATTGTAACATCCCAAGAAATTAATTAATAATAGATATTTTTATCTATGTCTATTAATGAATTAGATAGTGTTTTAGAGGCTTAAAATGAAAATAAATCCAATCTTAAGCATGGAATACACTAATATTTTTAAAAGATTGTTTTACTGCCTTTTAATGGCAAACCATTTTTAAAGATATATTTTGAAAATTTTATAAGCTATGTTGTCAAAATAAACTTATTATTTATGATTGGGACAGCAAAATTTACTTTGTCTGAATTTTTGGTATTTTTCAGACAATGTTCATTTTTTAATGAATAGTGAAAAATACTGCATTTTACATCAAAACTGATTTTTAATATAATTTATTTATATGATTAGATTATCTGTTGAATTGGTTTTGAAGTGGAATTAGAATATATTTTTACCATTTAATCCAATGGTGGACATTGGAATCAATTTCACTTTGAAATCAGACTTAAACTGGTGTCAATCTTTTGATACTTATTGTTTTATAAAAACACGCTATTTGCTCTGACAGCGGGAATTAATTATTAAATTAATTAATGTGACTTATATGTTTTGAATTTTGTAAAATAGACTTCATTTTTTAATTCGGAATATCAAATATATCTTAGGGTGAATTTTTGGTAATTTTCTGAAAAACTTCAATTTTTGATGAACAGTGAAACCACTAAGTGGTACTTATAAAAACTGATTTTCCTTTTAAATGAAATTTTTCCATTATTGTGTTCTGAATTTCAAAAATATGACATACATGGTTTTCATTAATATGTAAAATGTGGTTCAATGAGAATTAAAATAATTTTTTGGTGAATAGTAACTTATTAAGTTTTTAATCGCGATTAGTGGTAATTAGTGTAGTTTATGGTAAAAATAATGCTTTAATAAAATGAGATGAGCTTGAAACATGTCCTACCCTCATTTTTTGTGTCATGGCCGACCAAGACAAGCCATGGGTCAACTTGGGGACCCCATGGAGCCAATGTGGTTGAGAAATGACATAAATAACTTTTTATTTAATATTAAAGTAAAAATGACACAAACATGAGTTATGTTACTAAAACAATTTTTAAATGGGGTTATACAAGTCCGAGTTTTGACTATAAATATTCATTAGAAAGCTAAAGGGATTTATTACATCATAGTATTTTTTTATAATTTTTAGACATTAAATAAATTAAATTATTTATGACATCATGATGATGCAGCTATGACGTCATTATTTAACGATTTAAATAAATTGGAATGTTAATGTAAAATCTAAAACCTACACATGTCCAAAACCTATTGGATGAGTGGATTTATAACACTTATCACCTTATCCTCTAATTATATCAATGTGTGACCTTTTTAATCCTAAACGATTTTTAAAATAAAGTAACTTATCTTTACTTTCCAAGAGTGCCCCTCCTCTCCTCTTATAAAAGGACCCCACCTCTACCTCCTTTCCCACACTCCCAAAGCCTTTGGCTCGGCCAAACCCTGCCCATTCTATCTCTCGACTTCCATCTCTTACTCCTTGAAGCCTCAATTTGGGCAGAAGACTTCCCAAGGAAGCCATTGAGCTCAAACCAAAGGGAGTTACCCGATTTTAAGGTAAAGTCTTCACTTGAGTCCGTTTGTTTTATTTTTCTTCTCCAACCCCCTAAACTCTTTTTATTCTTTTCTTTTGTAACAACTAAAGTATCCTCAATATACTAGGATGTTTTTATAAGAAGGATTCGAGCTACACTTACACACACCTACATCTAATGGTTAAAGAACATACGGTTTCCGTGGATGGTGAAATTCTGCCTCCCGAAACGATGATTGTTCAATACTCATTTAACACCTTCAAAGGTGGCCATTATGATGTCACTATTTTTATATATGATATATAATATGTTTATTCTTTCCTTAAGCTTATGTATTTTTCATTTATGGCATACCACTATTGTTTCCATTATGGGTAAACACGATATCTTCATTTTAGGAAGTACAGACTACCGCCCCCTGAAAGTGATTTGATTCGTTAATACCATATGTGGGATGTGTAAAGGATAAAGTTAATGATATTATATATGTTATTATTCTGGAATTATAATATAATATTATATCATTAGGTTTCCATTCCAGAAAATACGAAATAGAAATTGAAGTAGCGTTCATGCGTACGTACGGCTTACCGTCTCCATGAACGGTGCATTTCATTTCTTACCTCTAAATGTGATGTAATATTATAAATACATGTTTATGATGAATATATATGACATATATGTTGTCCAAATAAATAATATCATTCTGGATATAATTAAACTTTGACCAAATTAACAACATGTAAGTGTAAGATGTCTATTTTTTACTTAAGAACCAAATACCGACAAAATGAACATTATTAACTTAAATGATTACATGATGTTAATAACATGGTATAAAAGGAATAATGAACTTGAAAAAGGTTCTTAATCAAGTAGAGATTAACTCAAATTTATTATTCAGGAGATTAAGGAATGGTCGGGTCAAGTCGGATACGAGGTATGGGACTTCATCTCAATCTCCTTTCATCGAGGCATATTTTATTTTATACACATCTTTCTTTTATACGGTGTATAAACCCCTTTGACTTTTACGTTTATTCAAAAGGAATATTTTTTATATGAAGCGTTTACTAAACGACAAAATGGAATGTTTTTGTCGTACGTATGCGGCGACAACGACTTCTCCGCCGTCGTGACCGTTATTTGAGTTTCGGCTTCCTCTAAAAGCCATACCTTCTTTTTAAAAGAAAAATAAATACCATGTTTTACTTATCTTTTATTTTGGTATCGAAAATGGTTTTCATAATGTTTTTATATCAATGTGTTGTATTGATATCTTGTGATTGAAATGTGGGAATGTTATGTTTCTTTTATGCATGTTTTATGTGATATGATTATGTTGAGGATCTTGGGCATTATTATGAAAACGGGTGGTTCCGTGATAAACTAAGGGCGGGTGAGCTCGATATAGCTCTCCTATGCATTGGGTAACGCGAAGGAGTGAAACGTTAAGGTTTCTCCGAAGAGATTTAGGGAATATACTGTGATGGGTATTCCAAACGTAACCAAGAGGGTTACTCCCTACGTAAGAATGTTATGAATGCCTCAAGTTAACATTATGTCTTATGATTTATATGATTTATTAATGATTTGATGAGGTATGTTGAAGTTCTTATGTTTTGTGGGTAATGTATGATTTCATTCTTATGTATATATGTACCCATGTTTACTTTTCATATATTTTTATATCCCTTACTGAGCTTTTTATGCTCATCCCAAGTTTCTTTGAAATGTTTTTCACAGGTCAAGGGAAAGGTACATGATATTATGATAGTGTCAAGGAAGTTTCAAGAAAGAATCCATGTTTTATTTTAAATTTGTTTCCATTGATGGGAAAGAAGAATACTATCTTTATATAACAACTTTGTTTATATGTGGAATGTAATGCAAGTTTTATGATCTAATTCTCTAAAAATCTAAACACGAAAAGATCCTCAATGTGTAATCTTGTAATAACTCAAGATTAAGTAAGGTTTAAGGCTGGGGCCTTATAGTTGGTATCAGAGGTCGGTTTAGATAACTTTAGTAGTTAGAATTCTATTAAATGATTATCCAAAAATATTTTTTTTGAAATGATATAGTATTTGAAGATTACCATGTTGCTTCATCTAAGACATGTTTGTTCAGAATGGTTTTCCACAGAGGAAACATGGAAGCAGTGCTAGGAAGGCATACAGAGGGAAATGACCTTCCGAATCAGCATCCTGAAATGATCGGAATTGGAACTGAACAGTTTGTTGCAGTGATGGCTCAGTTGACTCAGGTGAAAAATGTTGGTTGTTTTTATTGATGATATTTTGGTGTTTTCTAAAAGTAAAGAGGAGCATGAAATACATTTAAGGGTTATCTTGCAAACCTTAAAAGAAAAGAAATTGTATGGGAAATTCAGCAAATGTGAGTTTTGGTTGCAACAAATTTCTTTCCTTGGTCACATTATTTCAAAAGATGGCATAACCATTGATACTGCAAAAACAAAAGTTGTTGAAGACTGGCCAAGACCCACAAATGTAAATGAGATTCATAGCTTCCTTGGTTTGACAGGATATTACCGAAGGTTTACTATAAATTTTTCACAGTTATCTAGTCCAATGACTAAGCTAACTCGGAAGGGTGTTAAGTTTATCTAGACAAAAGAATGTGATGATTTTTTTCAGGAATTGAAAAGAAGATTGGTGAATGCTCCAGTTTTGGCACTACCGTCCAGGAATGGTGAGTTTGTTATATACATCGATGCTTCATTGAAAGGACTTGGTTGTGTCCTAATGCAGAATGATCAGGTAATTTCTTATGCTTCACGACAGTTGAAAACTCATGAGTTAAATTACCCTACACATGATTTGGAATTAGCTGCTGTTGTTTTTGCTTTAAAAATTTGGAGGCATCATTTGTATGGAGTAAAGTGTGAAATATATACCTATCACAAAAGTTTAAAGTATATATTCACTTAGAAAGAGTTAAACATGAGACAGAGGATATGGCTGGATTTAATCAAGGATTATGTTTGTACAATTCATTACCATCCGGGAAAAGCAAATAAAGTGGCTGATGCTTTGAGTCGAAAAAGTAATGATTCATTAACAATGTTGCATTTGGAACGTGATCCTTTGGTTAAGGATTTGATGAAATTTGGAATAGAATTTGTTGGTGTAGGATGTTCTTCTGTTTTGTTTCAGGTATCAGTGAGATCATCTCTATCAGATAGAATCAAGCAAGCACAGAAGTAAGAAAGTGAGTTGCAGAAAAAGGTAGAGCTGGTTCAGAAGGGTAAGTTGCCTGAATTCAACATTGATAATGATTTTGTTTTGAGATTTGGGAAGAGATTATGTGTGCCTTGTGATTCACAGTTGAAGAGAGAGTTGTTATGTGAAGCTCATAGTTCTCTGTTTTCAGTTCATCCAGGCAGTACTAAGATGTATAGAGATCTGCGGGAGTATTACTGGTGGGAAGGAATGAAAAGAGATATTACTGATTTTACTATGAAGTGTTTGACATGTCAACAGGTTAAAGCAGAGAGGCAGTTACCGAAAGGGATGCTTCAGCCTTTACCAGTGCCAGAGTGGAAATGGGAGAATATATCCATGGACTTTGTTGTGGGATTAACAAAGACATCTCGAGGTAATAATGCAATCTGGGTTATTGTTGATCGCTTGACTAAATCTGCTCATTTCCTTGCTATAGGAGATACTTTTTCCCTAAATCAACTTTCCCGTTTGTATCTTAAAGAGATAGTCAGGTTACATGGAGTTCCCCTCTCCATTGTATCTGATCGTGATCCCAGGTTAACTTCTAACTTTTGGAAAGGCCTTCAAAGTCGTTGGGTACTGAATTAAATTTTAGTACAACATTTCATCCTCAATCAGATGGGCAGTCAGAACGAACAATTCAGAACTTGGAGGATATGCTATGAGCTTTTTCAATGGATTATCAGGGAATTTGGGACCAACATCTTTCTTTGGTTGAATTTTCATATAATAACAGTTTTCATTCCAGTATACAGATGGCACCATTTGAGGCGTTATATGGGAAGCGGTGTCGAATTCCAGCTTTCTGGGATGAAGTGGGTGAAAGGAAGTTGATGGGACCAGAATTGGTAGAAGAGATGGTAGAACAAGTTTAGCTGATTTAGAAGCACATGAGAACAGCTCAGAGCAGGCAGAAGAGTTATGCAGACAACAGGAGGAAGGATCTATCTTTTGAGGTAGGTGATCATGTTTTTCTCAAAGTCTCACCATAGAAAAGTGTGATGCGATTTGGTAAGAAAGGAAAGTCGAGTCCAAGGTTCATTGGACCATATGAAATTCTGGAGAGAGTTGGATCAGTTTCATACCGGGTGGCTTTACCTCCGAGTTTATCTCAGGTACACAATGTTTTTCACGTTTCGATGTTTAGAAAGTATATGCTAGATCCATCTCATGTTTTGAGTCCAGAGGTAGTTCCGCTGGAAGAGAACCTATCTTATGAGGAAAAACCGGTCCAGATTCTTGAAAACAGGGATCAAGTGTTATGGAATAAGGTGATTAAGTAGGTAAAGGTTTTGTGGAAAACCCACATGATGGAAGAGGCAACATGGGAATCTGAAAATGCAATGAGGGATAAGTACCCCCATTTATTTGATAAGTAAATAAATTGCGGGGACGCAATTTTCTAAAGGGGGGAAGGATGTAACATTTCAAGAAAGTAATGAATAATAGATATTTTTATCGATGTCAATTAATGAATTAGATAGTGTTTTAGAGGCTTAAAATTAAAATAAATCCAATCTTAAGCATGGAATACACTAATATTTTTAAAAGATTGTTTTACTGCCTTTTAATGGAAAACCATTTTAAAGCTATATTTTGACAATTTTATAAGATATGTTGTCAAAACAAACTTATTCTTTATGATTGGGACAACAAAATTTACTTTGTGTGAATTTTTGGTATTTTTCAGACAATGTTCATTTTTTAATGAATAGTGAAAAATACTGCATTTTACCTCAAAACTGATTTTTAATATAATTTATTTATATTATTAGATTATCTTTTGAATTGGTTTTGAAGTGGAATTAGAATATATTTTTACCATTTAATCCAATGGTGGTCATTGGAATCAATTTCAATTTGAAATTAGACTTAAACTGGTGTCAATCTTTTGATACTTATTGTTTTATAAAAACACGCTATTTGCTCTCACAGCGGGAATTAATTATTAAATTAATTAATGTGACTTATATGTCTTGAATTTTGTAAAATAGACTTCATTTTTGAATTCAGAATATCAAATATATCTTAGGGTGAATTTTTGGTAATTTTCTGAAAAACATCAATTTTTGATGAATAGTGAAACCACTAAGAGGTACTTATAGAAACTGATTTACCATTTAAATGAAAATTTTCCATTATTGTGTTTTTAATTTCAAAAATCCAACATACATGGTTGTTATTAAGAAGTAAAATGTGGTTCAATGAGATTAAAATAATTTTTTGGTGAATAGTAACTTATTAAGTTTTTAATCGCGATTAGTGGTAATTAGTGTAGTTTAAGGTAAAAATAATGCTTTAATAAACTGAGATGAGCTTGAAACATGTCATACCCTCATTGGTTGTGTAATGTCCGACCAATAAAAGCCATGGGTCAACTTGGGGACCCCATGGAGCCACTTTGGTTGGGAAATGACATAAATAACTTTTTATTTAATATTAAAGTAAAAATGACACAAACATGAGTTATGTTACTAAAACAATTTTTATATGGGGTTATACAAGTCCTCTTTTTGACTATAAATATTTATTAGAAAGATAAGAGGATTTCCTACATCATAGTATTTTTTTTATAATTTTTAGACATTAAATAAATTAAATTATTTATGACATCATGATGATGAAGCGATGACCTCATTATTTAACGATTTAAATAAAATGGTTGGTTAATGTAAAATCTAAAACCTACACATGTCCAAAACCTATTGGATGAGTTGATTTCGAACCCTTATCACCGTATCCTCGAATTATATCAATGTGGGACCTTTTTAATCCAAAACTCTTTTTAAAATAAAGTAACTTATCTTTACTTTCCAAGAGTGCCCCTCCTCTCCTCTTATAAAAGGCCCCCACCTCTACCTCCTTTACCACACTCCCAAAGCCTTTGGCTCGTCCAACCCCTGCCCATTTTGTCTCTAAACTTCCCTATATTACTCCTTGAAGCCTCACTTTGGGCAGATAACTTCCCAAGGAAGCCTTTGAGCTCAAACCGAAGGGAGTTACCCGATTTTAAGGTAATGTCTTCACTTGAGTCCGTTTGTTTTATTTTGCTTCTCCAACCCCCTAAACTCTTTTTATTCTTTTATTTTGTAACAACTCCAGTTTCCTCAATATAATAGTATGTTTTTATAAGAAGGATTCGATCTAAACTTACACACACCTACATCTAATGGTTAAATAACATACGGTTTCCGTGGATGGCGAAATTCTGCCTCCCGAAACGATGATTGTTCAATACTCATTTAACACCTTCAAAGGTGGCCATTATGATGTCACTGTTTTTATATATGATATATAATATGTTTATTATTTCCTTAAGCTTATGTATTTTTCATTTATGGAATACCACTATTGTTTCCATTATGGGTAAACACGATATCTTCATTTTAGGAAGTGCAGAATACCGCCCCCTGAAAGTGATTTGATTCGTTAATACAATATGTGGGATGTGTAAAGGATAAAGTTAATGATATTATATATGTTATTATACTGGAATTATAATATACTCTTATATCATTATGATTCCATTCCAAAAAATACGAAATAGAAATGGAAGTAGCGTTCATGCGTACGTACGGCTTTCCGTCTCCATGAACGGTGTGTTTCATTTCTTACCTATAAATGTGATTTAATATTATAAATACATGTTTATATTTAATATATATGATATATATGTTATCCAAATCATTAATATCATTCTGGATATAACGAACTTTTGACCGAATTAACAACATGTAAGTGTAAAAAGTCTATTTTTGACTTAAGAACCAAATACCGACAAAATGAACATTATTAACTTAAATGATTACATGATGTTCATAACATGGTATAAAAGGAATAATGAACTTGAAAAAGGTTCTTAAGAAAGTAGATATTAACTCAAGTTTATTATTCAGGAGATTAAAGAACGGTCGGGTCAAGTCGGATACGAGGTATGGGACTTCGTCTCAATCTCCTTTCATTGAGGCATATTTTATTTTATACACAACTTTCTTTTATACGGTGTATAAACCTCTTTGAATTTTACGTTTATTCAAAAGGAATATTTTTTATACGAAGCGTTTAATAAATGACAAAAGGGAATGTTTTTGTCGTACGTATGCAGTGACAATGACTTCTCCGCCGTCGTGACCGTTATTTGAGTTTCAGCTTCCTCTACAAGCCATACCTTCTTTTTAAAAGAAAAATAAATACCATGTTTTACTTTAATTTTATTTTGGTATCGAAAATGGTTTTCATAATGTTTTTATATCAATGAATTTTATTGATATCTTGTGATTTAAAGGTGTGAATGTTATGTTTCCTTTATGCATGTTTTTTGTGATATGATTATGTTGAGGTTCTTGGGCATTATTATGAAAATGGGTGGTTCCGTGATAAACTAAGGGCGGGTGAGCCCGATATAGCTCTCCAATGCATTGGGTAACGCGAAGGCGTGAAACGTTAAGGTTTCTCCGAAGATATTTAAGAAATATACTATGGTGGGTATTCCAAACGTAACCAAGAGGGTTACTCCCTACGTAAGAATGTTATGAATGCCTCAAGTTACCTTTATGTCTTATGATTTCTATGATTTATTCATGATTTGATGAGGTATGTTGAAGTGCTTATATTTTATGGGTAATGTATGATTTCATTATTATGTATATATGTACCCATGTTTCCTTTCCCTATATTTTTATATCCCTTATTGAGATTTTTATGCTCATCCCAAGTTTTTTTGAAATGTTTTTCACAGGTCAAGGGAAAGATACATGATATGATGATAGTGTCAAGGAAGTGTCAATAAAGAATCCATGTTTTATTTTAAATTTGTTTCCATTGATGGGAAAGAAGAATACTATCTTTATGTAACCACTTTGTTTATATGTGGAATGTAATGCATGTTTTATGATCTAATTCTCTAAAACTCTAAACCCGAAAAGATCCTCAATGTGTAATCTTGTAATAACTCATGATTAAGTAAGGTTTAAGGCTGGTACCTTATAATTATCATATTATATCTAACATATATTTTTACCATTTTTGTCTTTTAAAAATATCTTTAGAGGAATATTATCATCACTTTCCAAACCGGGATTATTTCCAACCATTTTACCATGTAAAAGTAATGTTCCTTTCACCTTGTTTGACATGTACTATTTTACCTATAGTCATTCCTTGGAAGATTCATCAGAATTTTTAAAAGTATAATCAGGAAGAAAATGTTTTTAAAATTATTTTTTAGAAAAAATGATTTTAAAAATTATTTCATTCACTATTTTTATGTTTTCAAAGTTTTTCTAGAAAAATGGTTTTCAAGCTATTTTCAATATCTATTTATAAGTTTTAAAATTATTTTCAAAGAAATGGGTTTTAGAATATTTTCATGATTCTTTTATATGTTTTCAAAAAAATGGTTTTCATAATGTTTTCAAGCTTATTTTAAAAAATTTCATGTCAAATGTTTTTGAAAATGTTTTCAAGATCTTTTTATACGTTTTCAATGTGTTTTTAAAGAAAACGGTTTGTAAAATGTATTGAATCTTATTTTATTTGTTTTAAAGGAAAAATGTTTTCAAAATGATTTCATAGGTTTAAAGTTATTTTAGAATAAAATTATTTTCAAATGGTTTTATGTATCAAAAATTATTTTCAAACAATAAGGGATACTTTCCTAAAGAAGTGTTTCAAAAGGTCTTTCAAAATTATTTCTCATCTAAGATAACATCCATTGGTGTAAATAATTTCATTATGAGGAATTATTCAATGTATCCATTAATATTATTTCTTTTAAAGGATTTTGTGTTGATTTCATGATGTTATGAATCACGTTTCTATTTCTTTGGTTATATTCTTTTGAAACCCTCTCCTTTTCATTGGTTATGTTTATGATCAAATGATTATTAAACCCATATCATTCCAATGGTTATCATATGTTTATATGTTAATGATACCCATTTCATTTAACGGGTTATGATATATTCATTTATGATCTTGTGGAACATATATGAATGATTTCATTGTTTGATGGGTGTGACCTATATCTACCTCCAATATATTGGGTAATGATTTATATATCATTAGATTTAACAGGACTGGAATGAGGTTTACTTAGTTCAGTAATACATGGATGCAATGGGGCCTACTTAGTTCAATAGTACAAGGCTGAAACGATGGTCACTCGGTTCAGTAATACAGGGCTAGAATAAGGGTTAATCAGTTCAGTAATACAAGGACGTAATTATGGTTAATCAGTTAAGTAATACATGGCCAGAACGAGGGTCACTCGGTTCAGTAATACAAGACTAGAATGATGGTGACATGGTTTAGTAATATAGATCTAGAATGAGGGCTACTCATTTCAGTAAAACAGGGATGGAATGAGGGTTACTGGGTGTAGTAAAATAGGGCTGAAATGAGGGTTACTCAGTTCAGTAATATAGGTTTGGAACAAGGGTCACTTGGTTCAGTAATACAGGACTGGAATGGTGGTTACCCAGTTCAGTAAATGACTTTTTCACTACGACGGTCTTGGCAATGATTCCTTGTCTACAATGGAAATCAGTATATGATTATTTGTTTACAAAATTCCATGTATTATTCATACATTTTTCTTTCATGGATTATGTTCTCTATTTCATCAGGATTTATGTCTTATGAACTACAAATATGAATTTCATGATCTCTATTAGAATCTTTGATATACAGTGTATGATCTTCAATTTTCAGGTTCACATTCTCATACCCTTATGATCATGGTTATGCTTACATGTCTCCCTTATTTAACCATAACAAGAATTTTATCTCACCCCCTTACTGATTTCTTTCCCCTATTTATGATGATATGTACTATGTTTGATATGTTTAAGAAGTGTTCTAGTCAAGAAAAAACTAGTGGGAGATGATGTATCTCACATATGTACCAGTTTTTATGATTCCATGTTTCTAAAGGCATTATACTAACTATGATCATTGGGAGTATATTTATATAATGTTTATGTATTTCAAAAAAGTTTTATAATGTCAATGTTTGTAAATAGAGGGTCTTTATAGTTAGTATCAGAGGAATGTTATAGAAAACCATTGGAGACTAGGATTCGAAAACCTTTGTGATATCCCTTGATCTCTTTATAAGAATATGTCTTGGTATGTCTCAAAAGATAATTATAAAGATGAGGTAACATTTAGGAAAATATCCTAGAATTTTGGTAAAGGAGAGAATGAGTTGTTTCTTTGAAATACATACCTGTTTGGATAATACAATTGGATATGGATTTGGAATATATGTACCTCCAGGTAACAACTCCGAAAAGATGTTGCAGGACTAACTCGTGGTAATTTGGTACATGACTATGGGTGTTGCTGCACATCGGGTTTAACAATCCCCAAGGATATACTTTGTAAATTCAAAAACTCTTCACAAACCATCATTAATGATTTAAATTGATGTTGGTTATGAATAACATAGGATAAACAAAAGTTTTCATATATTAATGAATCATCATCCATAATCTAGGCATCCTATATCTTCTTTTTCAGGATTATATGGAATCCCATTATGATAAATTTTTCTCGCACTATGATTCCATGTTTTCTTCAATGTATAGAACTATAATGAACCTGATTAACATTGAATGTTTCATATGTGGAATGTATGGGAATTATGAAAATCAATTTTCCAATTGGAAATCTCATAATGAGAATCTGGGAGGTGGTATGATTATTGGTTATACATCTTATGATAGAGAGACTACAAACGACATGTGAAAGGTATCTGATGTTCATATAGTATTGTTTACATTAAACATAATAATCTTGATTAGATTGATGTTAAGGAACCTTAATATAAGATTCATATTTCATATTCAAAAAAAGTGGTTTTATGGAATATGTTATTTGAATCATGAGTAATTTTTTAATAGTAATGTTGTATGAATGAAGTAATTATGTATTGGAATCCAAAGATTATGTCATATTAATCATGAAATATATAAGTATTTTTAGTATAAGTTTTTTTTAAGGATTCAAAAGAGAAATTTTAATGGTGATGGAGACATATAAAAGTGATTTCATGGGATGCTGATATTTTTATTAAGGAAAGGTAACCCTTAATTAATGCATGATGTTGAGATAATGACGTTTAGATAAAAAAAATGTTGGATATAAATTAGTAAATTCAATTGTACAGATTACCCTAGAACTATAAATTGACAAAGTGGTCTATGTAATAAAGGATAAAGTTTACAACTTCTGGAATTTAATGAGGTTATCTAGTATCATTGGAATAAAGAATCATTCCTATTTTCTAAACGGATTTATGGTAATGAAGGTTGTTACCATGTTTTAAGGGAATATAAAATTAGGGTATTAACATGGTTTGGAATGTGACAACCAAATGGTACTTTGTGATATATAGCGGGTCAATGTTTTGCTGATTTGGTGAATTCTTCATAATGTTTTATATTTTCATATTTTGGAAGGGTTATATGGTTAAAAATTTATCTAAATATTATTTTAATCTTACCACATGAGGATTTATTAATATTGGATATCCTGTTATAAAAATGTGGTGTTGATGATAACCGATGACAGATGGGATGTCTATCAAGAAATTCGTGATCTGTTAGTACTTCAGATATGAAAATGTAACATTATTTTTTATATAAGGAGGTGATGTAGATAAATAAAAAAATAAAGGGTGACATTGTATAGAAATCATGCATGTATTTATTTTAATGAAAATTCTTAACCTGTGGTAAAAGTATCTTAAAACCAAAAATGTTCCCCAATACCTAAACTACAACATAATTCGCCTTTGGTGGCGGTTTACAAAACTGACGCTAAACCTTTCGTTAAAAAGGATTAGCGGTGGTTTATTAAAAACTGTCGTGAAACCCAATTATGTTTTTACAGCAGCGACACTACCCCCCCTCCCACCCGAGACGGCTCTTCTCTCCCCGACGAGCCCCAACCCCAGATCTACCTCCCATGCATCCGGTTGCTACTGACCCCCTACTCCCCCTGACACCTACCACACCAGATTCTCCCCTGTCCCTGTCGAGTTCCTACCCTAGGTCGGCTCCCCTCCCCTGTCGCTGGTGGTTTGCCCGTATTTAGGTATGTTTTTATGTGTAATGGTTAGAGGAATCTTGTGGAGAAAAAATTCATAAGGTTTTATGTAGTTTCATTATTGTTGAGTCATTTCCATAATTTATTTTCGTTTATCATCAAATTTGGATGAATTAATTTAATGTATTGACTTCATATATACAGGGTTTTGTTTGTAAATGATCTTAGAGGTGTTCGAAGAGTGATCCATATCCCATTTCTTAAAGTTATAGGTAGAATACAAAACCGTCCCTAAAGTATGACTAATTGGATTAATATGGATTAATTATCTTAATTAATTCATATTAATTTATAATATAAGTTGTAATTTTATGAGTTAGGGGATTGAGATGGTGTTGGTTCCTAGAGCTGGCTTTTATTAGGATGGAATGAGATTTCTTAAGGGAATAACTCTATGGTCAAGGTAGTTTCTGACTAATATTACCATAGGATATCGTTATGCATTTATCGTATGGATTCAAATTTCATGTAGGTGGGCATGTGAGATGAATGGGATCCATGAGATTTTTACCTTATGAGACATGAGGATAGAGATTCATGTTGGGTTCATAGAATTCCCTTTAGTGTGATGCATTGATTATACAACCATTGATGTCTATGATATATATGTGAGAGGATTAACTATAGGGAAATTAAAACCCCAATAGGGTGTCCATCATCTATTTAGGGGTCAAGTTATCTATAAAGGTCTTGTTTTAGGTAATTGATTCTCTCCTAAAGAAATGTCTAGGGAAGAGGCTATGGGATGGTGTGGTAATGGTCATCTACGGTATGATAATCTATGAGAACATATGAATGACCCAGTATGAAACCATGTTAGGTTCCTTTACTCGATGAGCAATCAATACGAACTATATGGATAATGATAGGTTCTCCAAACCATATAAGTTGGGAATGTGGCCTTGACTGACATTTATCCCTTAGGTAGGGGTGAGATACCTAGGGAATGGAACCGTAAGCAGTGTCTTTATCATCCACAGTAATCAATTTTCCCAATATCAATATAACTTCAAAATTAGATTCATCATGTCAATAACAACTTACCAATCACACTGAAACAACACTAATGATAGTAAGGGAATAACTACTTCCTCCCCTAAATTTTACTTCTTATTAGTGGTATAATTCTACTAAATTTAGTGGTTGATATACCTTGTTATAAACCAGATTCAATATGACCTCATTGATTCTCTTAGTTAAGGCTTGGAAACCTCTTTTTATTCTAGAATAATCCCTTTTTTATGTAATTATAGATTCAAAAAGTGACTTTACATCATCATAAAACATATAGATTAAGTTTTGAAGAAACAAAAGTGGTTTCTTAACACCACTTTCTGAGTCATGATCATCCATGACACATTTTGATCATATTTTATATCAAATGTGACTTGAAATAATTATTACATAACTTATTTCATGCATTTTTTGGATTTAATCAGATATTTATTTAGAAAACTATCATGTACTTTATTAGCACATCCACCCCATGGATCATATCTCCCCCTAATTATTGGGCCACTTCAGACAATGGTTAGAATTATTTAATTTAAAGGGATAGGGGAACCTCCAACTATCTTATGATGATTAATGTGGTATGAATTTTTTCACTCAACCAAATCTCCCAATTTAATTCTAAACCTTTGTGGTGGTACTACTTTATATGACACCACTAGTGGGCGATTTAGCATATGTATTGATATAGGAAATCTTTATGTAACATATTTATATATTTTTTAAACTAGTATATATGAATCTCTTTCCCTATTTATTAATAGTAATGTGTTTTAATTTTTTTCAATACTGTGAAGGCACATTGTGATATACATGGATAAAAGTAGGATCACTTTACCGAGGAACACACCTCATCATATTAAGGGTTTTAATTATTTTTTATATTTTGAAATTTCTAATTGATCCGTTGAAGGGAGAATAATATTTCCATGTCCTAAATGTAAATTTAGAAGATGGTTGATGAGAGATGAAGTTTATGAACATTTAATATTGAAGCAATTACCTGGTCAATATTTTTCTTGGATTTGGCACAAATAATCAAATGTTACAGAAAGGTTGAGCACTGATGTCAATCCACAGAATGACCTCCCTACTTCATCAACAATGGAAAATTAAATGCATAACCTTATAAATGATGAATTTGGCACTGCAAGAGACCACCATCAACATCAAAACATATCAAAACAACCAGATGAGGGTGATACAAATAGGAACGAGACGAGTGATTTTTTTGAGACTGTAGGACAACCATATCAAAACTGTAACATATCACTGGATCGTCCTCTTGATTCTGTGGAGACTAATGTAAGAGAAAAATTCCCTGAGGAAAATTCATTCCATGGTCTAGTTAATGATGAAAATCAAGAGTTGTATAGTGGATGTTTGAAATATTCAAAACATTCTTTTATGCTGAAGTTGTACCATATCAAATGCTTATGTGGAATTAAAAAATAAGGCAATGTCCACTATATTGGATTTTTTGCGTGATGAATTTCCTAAATCCAACATCCTAGAGTATTTTTATGATATGAAAAAAGTTGTTAACAAGCTTGGTTTGAATTATACAAAAATACATGCATGTCCCAATGATTATATGCTTTATTGGCTAGATGATTCAGATAGACAGGATTGTAAAAAATGTTCTTCTTCTAGATGGAAGTCAATGGGTGATGTTGGAAGTCTGAATCAACATAATATCATGAAGAATAATAAAAGGAACGCACATACAAAGGTTTTGAGTTACTTTCTTTTAAATCCTTGATTTTAATGATTATTCGTGTCATTGAAAACCACTAAATGCATAAAGTGGCATTCTGTAGATAATAACAATGATGGGTTAATGAGACATCCATGAGATTCACAATCATGGATGAAATTCGATTCATTACATCCATATTTATTAGTTGATCCTAGGAATTTTCGATTGGGATTGGCTACTAATAGATTCAACCCATTTGGGACTTTGAGTACCAGTTATAACATTTGGTCAATTGTTTTGATCCCTTACAATCTGCCTCCGTGGATGTGTATGAAAAAAATGTCTTTTATCATTTAGATGATTATTCCTGGAAAACAAATTCCTGGAAATGATATTGATGTATACATGCATCCTTTAATTGAAGAATTACAGGAGTTTTGGAGAAACAGTGTTGAGACATTTGATGCTTCTTCTAAAAAAATGTTCAAAATGCATGCTGCTTTAATGTTTAAAATTAGTGACTTCCCTGGGCTTGGGAATTTATCTGGATGGAACATTTACACAGGTTTGACTTGTCCTATTTGTAACTTTTATTTTGAGCCCAAATGGCTACCTTACAATAAAAAATGGTGCTTCTTGTGCCATCGAAGATTTCTCGATGCATCTCATATATTTATGCTAAACAGATAAAAATATGACGGTTTCATTGATCCTAGACCACCTCCAAAGCTATCAACTAGTTTTGAAATATTGACACATCTTGGAAATGCTGAAATAGAAATCGAGATGGTTCGTTATTTGAATGATAGTGGGAAATGGGTTCGAAGTGCATCATCAAGCGAAATCGGAATGCAACAATGGAAGAAAAAAAAAGTATATTCTTCAAACTTCCATATTGGTAATTTAATTTGTTGTGGAATAATATTAATGTGATGAATATTGAGAAGAATTTATGTGGAAATTTTATTTTTACATTTCTTAATGAGCATGGTAGGTCAAAATATCATCTCAATGCTCATAAATACTTACAAGCAATGAATATAAAACGTGATCTCTAGCCAGATGAGAATGAAAAGTATCCTCCAGCAATTTTTGCGATTAAAAATAGTGATAAAGACACATTTCTTCACGTTTTAATGAATTTTAAGGTATCTGATGGGTATTGAAGTAACATCTCATGGTGTGTTGAATTGAATAATCGTAAGTTACATGGATTGAAAAGTCACGATTCACATATTTTGTTACAACAGTTAATACCATTGGCATTGCATACATTATTACCTGAAAAAATTACTGTTGTTGTGATCAAATTCTTCACATTTTTTAGACAACTATGTGAGAAATATATACATCCATTTTATCTTGACAAACTCTAGTAGGGGTTTGTATTGACCCTTTGTGCAATGGAGATTATCTTTCTTCTCTTGTTTTTTACTATAATGATGCATTTAACTATGCATTTGGTTGAGGAAGCTAAATTAGGAGTCCCCACTCATTATCGATGGATGTATCCAATTGAGAGGTACTTTATTTAATTGTTTTTCAGTTAAGTAAACAATTTTTGTCACTTAATTAAATGCATAATTATGTTTATTTTATTTCACAGATATCTTGGGCATTAGAAATCATACGTGAGAAATAATGCTCAACCAGAAGGCTCTATTGCTGAAGGCTATTTAACTGAGGAGTGTCTTACCTTTGGTTCTAGATACTTTGATGATATTGAGACAAGTTTTAATCGAGTTGTACGTGTTGGAAACACATCGAATCAATATCAAAGACAATAGAAATCCAAAATATTTCCTGCTTTTGGCCGATCAGTTGGGAAGACCTCAGATGTGACACTGACAGAATTGAAATTATTATAGGCATATAGATATGTGTTTCTGAATAGTGAAATTGTAGATCCATTTATTTAGGAGTTGAGCATAAAAATAAACAGACAAATGAGAGTCCGAACATGAAATGAGAAAGATATAATGAAAGTTGTAAATAAAGAGCTTGTATAATGGTTTGCATGACGTGTAAGTTCATAAATATTGCAATAAATATGAATATTAGTTGGAAACATATATTTTGAAAATCTAATAAAGTATATTTCTTTTTTTATATCATGAATTCTGATACTAGAGAAACGGTTTCAAAATATTTGAAGTTTCTTGCTCGAGGTCCTCTAAAACAAGTTAGAAAGTTCGACGCTTACAACATGAATGTCTTCAGATTTCGTATAGTTGATCAAGAATAGGGTTTGAAAACACAGAATAGTTGTATATTTACATTTTCTGATGTGGAATACTATCGAAATCTAACTGATATTATTGAATTAAACTACCAAGGGAATTTTTTAATTGTTTTATTCAAATTCAATTCGGTCAATATTATGAGAGGTATTAAAAGTTATTCCTTGCAATTTACTTCTGTAAACTTCTCTCGCTTGATGGATGTTGGTGATCATGAACTTCATGATCCATATATCTTGTCATCACAAGAAAAAATGGTATATTATGTGAATGATATTGTGGATGAAGGGTGGAGTGTAGTTTCTCACGTAATACAAATAGATTTGTATGATATGGGTGATGAAGTGGAAGATTTGACCACTGAAATTGAATCTCATCAACAAAAAGAAGCAGAATTATTTTTCCATCATGATATTGAAAATATTAGCCTAGTACAGATGAATGAATTGGATGAAGTAATGGACCATGAAATAGACATGATTGAAGCGAAAAATGATGGTATGTACAGTTATTTGTTCATTCAGCAACCACTTATTTCATTTATACAGTCATTCATTATCATTGTTATGTATATTTTGTTTGTTAGTACTGGGAATCTATTTTCATTTTTAATTTTTTTTCTACATAATTTTTTTAAACATATGATCTGAACTTAATTTTATTTGGTTAAATGACAGAAATTCCAAGGAGGAAGCGATACATTGTTTCATCCACTACTGTGATAGATAACGATCAATCTGTCTATCTCCCTACGGCATCTAAGCCACCAGCTACCTACCCCCCTGCACCATCTCCCCCTACACCATCTCTCACACCCTCTATGAGCGTCCCTTTAGAATCTAAGTCATCAAATCCCCCTTCAATGGCCTCATCAGTTGGGCGGCGGCATGCCACTTCTAGTTCATCATAAACATACTGGAGGGTCACTATTATAGGTAAAAATTTTAATATAAATAAATTTATTGCACTTTTTTATACTAACTATTTGTTCATTAAAGATGAAAAAAATGCATCTGTGGAGAAAAATATAAATAATTTAGATGTGTGTAATATGAATGGAGAGAAGATAGTTGTCCCATTTGATTGATATGGGGTCCCTACAGATGATGTCGTGGGATTACATGGCCAGATTCCAGGACAGCTGGAAGCGGAGCCCATTTCCCTTCCTATTGCTTATGATAAATGGAGACATATGCCTCCAAGTTGGAAAAATGAAGTTTTTGATTCCCAAATAAAGGTAATTTTAATACATTATGGTGTGATTGAATGTCATGTTATTAATATGTTCAAAATAAATTTCTGTATACAGATGTTTTTCCACTTTACAGTTGCATATGTGATAGCATGAAAGTGGATGTTGAAAAATGTTGGAAAGAAATGGAAAGGCTTCAAATGGATATTCTGGGGAGATGTCAACGATACTTCACTGACCGTCCAACAAATGTATGAGAAGCTACCCAATGTGGTACCCAAAGAACAGTGGAATGTTTTTTTTGACACACATCGTGATGTGAAGCAGATGGTATTTAAATATATATTATTATATTAACCTAATTTTACATTTATACATGTATATGAAGAGGAGATTTCCTTGAATAAATTAATATTAAATTTCATTTTATTTATTTCATGATCTCTCAAGAAAGAATGCATCAGGCCGGGAAAAGCAAGTCATCCCTCACACTATGGGGTCAAAAAGCTTTTATAGAAGCCAATCATCTATGGCAATATTTTCATTAGTTTAAATATTTATAAGATAATATTATCTATTTAATATACTAAATTATTTATTTAACTTTTTTTAATTCATTCACAGATTTTGGGGCACGAAGCATCCCGAACTGAAGTGTGGTTGAATGTTCACAAAAAATCTGATGCATGTTTTGTTAATGAGACTTCTAAATAAGTTGGGGTATGAAATCATTTTTTCATTATAATAATTTATTATCAATTTTTACTATGTTAATATATATTGATATTTTATTTATAGGTAAAAATTTAATAACTATGGGATTCCAATCCGGATCAGTCCAACTCAGTCTCCCACGATGACCCAGTTGCTAAAGTCCTTGGGAAGGAGAATCCTGGTAGAGTGCGTGGGATTGGGTTCAGGACCCATACCATTTGAGGTTATTGGTAGGCCACCAGGTAATGAATCTACATCTACTCCTAGTTGTAGTCATCCCATACTCAGATATGCTAATAAAGAGATTGTTTCTCTACGAAACACAGTTCGAGAGCATGGGGGATCAGATATCCGCTTTGCAGAAAGAGTTGACTGATATAGATCACCAGATTAGCAGATATGCCCCCAGTGGTACTGTATCAAATGGTGGCGAACAGGTGAATCACAAAAATTCAAAATCATTTAGTTTTCAATCTTTTATTGGTTTTATGTTTAAATATAAATATGAAACACTATTTAATTTTCAATATAATGTTATTACAGGTGGTAGACGGAAGTGGATATGGAGGTGGAGAGGGTGATGATATGTGTTTATCATCAGACAATGATTAGTAGTATTGTTGATATGTTGGAGGTGGATAGGGTGACGATATGTGTTCATCGTTAGTTTGTATATGTATCATGTGTGGCACATAGTTGCCACCAAACATTTTCATGACCAAACATTTTCTTGATTTGTCATGTTTCATTTTATGTATTTTATTGATTTATTATGTTTCCTTTTATGTCTTTATTTATTGAGTGTGGTGTGCATATTTAGGACACAAAAGCCTACATCAGTCCCCACCAAAGCATTAAGAGAACCAACCATTCTTTTTCCAATAACTTTAACATAGTTAAGTATAGGGAAAACAATTAGGAATGAAAGGGTTGAGAAATTTCATGGTATACATATTATATAGTGTTTTATCATATATCTTAAATATGTTATTATACATAACAAAAAAGCGTGGTTATTTGGGTAACCATGAAAGGGTTGAGGAATGTCATGGTAATTCGGTGTTCATCCGATGAGAAACACTCTGAGTGGTTTTGGTATTTTGTTCAGGGGAGAGGGTAGGGTCAATTTAGTCCCTTGAGAACTGTATGTAGGTACTATGACTCCCAATTTTATGTTATGGTGACCTTGTTAATGAATATTGATATCTATTAATTCATCCATAGTTTGTTTTTATTTCTAAAAGAGAATCATATTTAGTCCCTTGGGAACTGTATGTGGTATAAGATGCTATGAGGTACATGCATGTTGTGATGGGTCCATGACACATTAGCCTCCCTTATTTCATGGAGATATGTTGTGGAGTGTTGATGAACATTATAGATGATCACTAATAGGATATTTTTGGGTACTATATGAAGTTGTGACGGTTCATGACACCTTGTCTCGTATATGAGTGTTGAACTTGGAATAGTATAATTCTTTAGCTAATGCATGGTTATTAGATATTTTTTATTGTATAATGTGGGAACTGATTATGCGACTGATGAGTTTAACATGAAAGAATGTATATGAGTGTATTGGATTGATTAGTGATGTCTTTAGTGGTAATACCAAAATTATTTGATATTAGAAACCAATATATTTTTTTAATCTACTAATGAAGTTGGATAGAATTCGTAGTGTAATTCAATATCGAAATCACATGGCAGTGACAATGATCACTAGATTTTGGGTTGTTTCCTCTAATAGTATTGCTGAAACAATGATTTTTTTATGTTTTTGAATACTGGTTATGTTGAATACGTAATGATTAATTTCTCGAATGTGAGGCTCATGGGGTGGGTATTTTTCAATGCTTCAAGAAAGGCCTCATGTTTATCAGTATTGAGATGACTTTTTGATATATGTATAATAGTATAAAGAATCAATGGTGTTGAAATTATAGAGTGAAAATCCACCATTATGATATTTTCTATTCCAAACCTTCATTGAGTAAAATATACAGATTATCTAATATTTTTTAATTAGAAGAATATAGACTGTCAATGTGTGTGGTTCTCTATTGGTACATTGATACAAGAAGCCTATATGCACGAACATATCTTCTTTGTGGGAGAGGAAACATTATTGTATTAGACATATATTAAATAGATGTTCCAGTTATTCAAATACTAATGTATTGGAATTTGATACATAGATGGATATTGGACCAGGTTTCTGGGTGTCAGTATTCATATTAAGTTAGAAGACCTATGAAATAGATAATGTATGTTTTTTTGGTTGTATCGTAATTGTAAGACTATAACTTCGATTCATAGGGGTGAAAGGTTGTTATTTATCACATGTAGTGGTCTGATTTAGATTATTCTTGTCGAATTTGGGTGTATGACATTGGATGTTTTATAATCCATGAATTTAACTAGGGATAGGTAATCATTTTCGAGTTGATAGTTATAATTTTTTTGTGGTTCTCAGGTCAGCATATCTTCAAGGGTTCATTGGAAAAGTTTGGTATTGGATAACACATTAAACACATGATTGAGTACCATGACTTGAATAAGGATCTATAAGTTTCATATTGGAAATGACTAGAATATGTGATGGACCAAAGCATGGGGCATCTAGGTGGCTGGGTTGTTTCACTATTTCAAGTGAATTATATAAGAGATCATATTTAATGGGAGATATAGATCAATTTCATGTATCGTATTTCGTTGATCAATGAAGTTCACAAGTGATGAACAAAAATACTTTTTATGGATGATAAGTGGTATGGTGTGGTGGTTATAACACCTCGCACCAATGTGTGTCAGTGGAGTTACATAAATATCAGTTTCTAATGATGTTAGGACCAGACATGATTTATTGGTATTCTTGTAATTGTTTTATTTCACAGTGCTGGTATGGAAGCTGCAGAAGCTGCTGCTTTTTTCTGTAAAAGTGGGTTTTAGCGGCGGTTTAAACTGCTGCTATATGTCATCATTTTTCAATTAGCGGTGGTTATAACCGCCGCTAAATGTTAGCAATTTTTATTCACATCGGTTATAACCGCTGCTAGGGTGTCAATTTTCACGGTGGTTTTAACCTCCGATACACTGTCCCATCTTTCACGCAATGTTCGCGACAGTTATGCAATGTCTCTAACATAACGTCACACACACCTCCATCTAATGGATGTTGAACATACAATTTCTGTGTATGGAGAAATATTTCCTCATGAAACGATGATTGATAATTTCTCATTTACCACCAATTATGGTAGCACTTATGATGGAAAATATATTTATTTATGTTATATAATATACTTAATATGTATTTATTATTCTTTATTCCTTTTACAAGACACATCCCTTTAATTTACTTATGGTGTTAATATGATAATCTCGTTTGAGGAAGTGTGGACTATCACCCCCTCAAAACTATGTAATTCATTCACACACCACATGGAATGTATTAAAGATGATTTTAATGACCTTATATGATATATATGATATAATAATTCTGCATACATTCTTTAAATACAACTTTAAAGACAAAAACAACATTTCCGCGAATGCACAACTTACTATCTCCAAGAACAGTGTATTCCTTTTCATAATCATATATTATATAGATTATTAAAATAATAAATATAATTTATATACCTTATATTTATATATTTTTTGAATTTTGGAATCATTATATTATTATAAGTAACAAATATGTAAAAAATTAAGACACATGCGAATAACAAAGTGAATTTTACCCAAAGTGAAACTTTAACATTGGATCATTAACAAGAGGGTAATTTTATTTTATAGTGAAATATATATATGGTATTATGAATATGAATATTATTCTATAAATTTTTTATAATAAACATATATTTATTATACATGAAGCTTATATGAGTATGGATTGAGTCAAGACAGAAGGTAAGGTGATTTCATCTCACTTTTAATTTCTGTGAGTTAGAAGCTTTGTTTGCCAGTATTTCCTTTTGTTTGGTGTATTTACTTCATGTGATTGTATTATATATATACAATACATAAATTTATGAGTATTCACATTACTATTTGATGATCCCTCTTTCACGAGGTTTACGTTTCAAAAGATACCAAATCGGTAAAATGTTTTGTCTCAATTTGCCTTTTTTGAGACTCGTGTTTTTTTATGCACTTGAACTCATTTTCAAGGTTTAAATATTTACATTTTACATGAAATATCATGAATCTAAATATTTTCATGATATTATATGCTTCATTTAATTTTATTTCCTTACATGGAGAGCATGATCCCATGATGCTAATTTATTAGAGTTTATTGAGACAATCTCAATGCTTTTCAAGATTGATTATGTTTATTCATACTTTGATGAAATATTATGATTAATATCTCAATAATATTAATTATTTTAATTAAACTCTATTATTTCATGATATAACCATGTATTGTTACCATTCACTACTCTTTGGTACATAAGACAGTTAAGAAAGTGTTTTTATGAAAGCCCGACTTTACCCTCTCTCCGATCAGAAATCTATGTTTTCTAAAAAGTGTTTCCAATAATATTTTACCATTATCCTATAACATATAAATGATATTTTTACCCTTTTTTCTTTTAAAAATCTCTTTAAAGGAAAATTCTTGTCACTTTCCAAACAAGTAATATTTCCAACCTTCTTACCGCGTGAATGGAATGTTCTTTTGACATCGTACCAGAAGTATGGATTTAACCACTATCCATTAAATATTACATTTAATTTTTAAAAGGGTCATCATTAAGAAATTTTAAAAAAAAATTCAAGAAAAATTATTTTCAAAACGTTTTCAAGATCTATTTATATGTTTTCAATGTATTTTCAGGAAAAATGTTTTTCATAATGTCATGAAGATCTACTTATAAGTTTTCAATGTATTTTCAATGAAACCATTATCAAAACGATTTCATGCTCTTTTTATAAGTTTTTAATGTGTTTTCGAATAAAATGGGTTTAAAAATGTTTTGAAGATTATTTTATTTGTTTTCATGGAAATTTTGTTTTAAAATTATATCATATGTTTCAAGGTATTTTCTCAGAAAATGATTTTCAAATGGTTTTATGTATGAAAAATCCTTTTTGAAATAAGAAAGGATATATTCATCAAGAAGTGTTTTTAAAATATCATTCAAAATTATTTCCCATCTAAGATAACATCCATTGGTGTTAATCGTGCCTTTACGGGGAATTAGTCAATGCCTCCATTCTTATTCATTCTCTAGATGGATTGTTTTATGGAATGAAGTTATGAAACGTTTTTCTCTTTTACAGGTTATATTCTTTAGAAACCCACTTCTTTTCATGGGTAATATTCCAGATAAAATGATTATGAAACCTATATCTCTCCACATTTTTTGAGACATTTACATGTTTATGATAACCATTTCGTTTCATGGGTTATGATATGTTCATTTATGATCTTGTGGAACATGTATGCATGATTTAATTATGTTATGGGAGAGACCTATATCTTCCTCCAATGCATGGGGAAAATATTTTTATATCATAAAATTATAAAGGGGTGGAACTAGGTTTACTCGGTTCAGTAATACTAAGCTGGAAAGAGGGTTACTCAATTTAGTAATATAGGGATGGAATGAGGGTCACATAGTTCAGAAATACATGTCTAGAACATGGGTTACTCTGTTCAATAATACAGGAATGGAATGAGGGATATTCAGTTCAGTAATATGGGGCTAGAACAAGGGTCACTTAATTCAGTAATAAAAGGCTAGAACGAGGGTTAATTAGTTCAGTAATACAGGGTTGGAATGAGGGTTACTCATTTATGTAATTTAGGTCTGGAATGAGGGTTACTCAATTTAGTAATATAGGTCTGGAATAAGGGTTACCTAGTTCAGTAATATTGCGCTAGAATAAGGGTCACTCAGTTAAGTAATACAAGGATGGAATGAGTGTTACCTGGTTCCATAACGGACTTTTTCCATGATTATGGTTTTGGATGTGATGCTTTGGATTCTATGGAAATCTGTATATGCTTATGTGTAGACAAAATTCCATGTTTTATTCCTACATTTATCTTTCATGGCTTAAGCTTTCTATTTTATTATGATTCATGCCTTATGAAATTCCAATCTTTATACCATTATCTTTATTTGGATCATTGATATAAAAGGTATGATCTTCTTTTTTCATGAACACATTATCATACCCATATGATCATGATTATGCTTACATGTATCCCTTATTTACCCTTACAGAGCATTTGAGATCACCCCTTTTATATTTCCTTTCCCCCAGGTTATGATGATATGTACTTTATTTGATATGTCTATGAAGGGTGATAGTTTAGAATAACCTAGTGGGATATGATGTAGCTCACATATTTACCAACGTTTATAATTCAATACTTCCAAAGGCACTATACAAACTAGATCTTTGGGTGTCTATTTGTATAATGTTTAGGTATTCCAAAAAAGTTATGTAATGTCAATGGTTATAAAGCGTGGATTGCTATAAAGACTTCCATATAACATGGACAACCCCTCTTGGTCATATCTAACCATTATATCCAACTAATATGACCTTCTATTACAAGTTTCCCTATGATTTATATGATGTCCAGGATCCCATGTCATTTGATTCAGTGACCCCAGTGACAACTCATTCATGTACACCAATTGGATACATGGCATCAATATTTGGAGGGATCAACTACACTTGTTTGAAACCCATGGATTAATTCATATTTAAAGTATAAATCAATGTCTATCAATTTAAAAATTAATGTATATCCTAACATTAATTGGAAAAATTCATAATTTATGAATTTAGTTCAACCCTCAACTCTAATAAGGTACACACACACACACATATAGTTTTTCTAGAGTACTAGGCATAATAATAAGAATTTTCTCCAATAGATTAATGTGACTAGTTGTGAATTGGAATTGGGTCAAGAAAACTTGTGACCAACTCACTTACCTCCAATTATTCCTACCACCTCACCCTTAAAAGAGACACTACCTTGCCTCTTATACCCAATTTTACCTCATTTCCATCCACCCAACCTCACTCTTTTCTCTACAGCCATGAAAACCAATTGCCCCTGATTTTATAACATGATTACATGGACCATTTTCACATAAATATCTTGATCCATGTTTTTTCATAGCCATTCCATAGATGATTCCCCTCCCACTCGAGTGGGAGGGTGTTCTAATGCCATACACATAATTTCTCAACATCACTATTTGAGTAGAATAATTAATTAAAAACACTAACATCGAATGAATATGAATAAATTTTTGAGACCACTACCTTTTTAACATTCTTTTTTTACCATGTTTACCCATACTAGAGTGGGACTTGGTCATCCTCAGGGGTACTGGATTTAACCCTGTATTTCCTAGCTCCTCCAAGGAACTCCCTGGTCAGTGAGAACCATGAAATAAACAAGTGTTACTTGGTATAACCTATCTTGTGAGGACTAGGAACACACTGGGATACCTAATTTATCTCAGGTCTGGGATACATTAAGTATCCCAGTAAAGACCGTATAATTTTTCGGTTCTCATTGACTATGGAGTGCTTGTCGTAATTCATGTATCCGAGTGAGTTCCAAGATTGTTCTTGATTTTTCTATTTTTCTGACCATCAATTTCTCAATGAATATAGAATGTTCCACACAGTCTATTAAAATGAAATAAATTCTTTTATAATCCCAACCATAAATCTCTCTTGGTGAGGTCGGTTATTGATTCATATCAAATGTATATCGTGTGCACACCATTGTATGGAGCCCAAAAACCTGGTGCAAGGTGTAAGGACCCCAACCCTAGTAGCTTGGAGTATATGTTAATTTATTAAATTGGTACTAGGTACAAGTGAATGCATACTAATAGTTTGAATACTTTAGTATTCATGTTAAACTAGATACATACATGAAACTAATACTAAATTTTAATCATAAAATAAAAAAATAATTTCTTTTAGAATACCAAAATTCCCCCTCCATATCAATCAAAAAAAACATCACCATATTTTAGAGAAAAGTGAAACATAAGAAATGGTTGAAATCATCTACTCATAAAGGATATAAATTCATTGAATTATATAATAAATAAAAATTAAGGATTATATCATGGTAAAAACCCAACAACATATCTTTTAATAAATAGCGTAAGCATAATATGGCAGGAATAAAAGATGATCAAATAATTCCTTATAAATAATAATATGAGAATGAGACTTAACCAAAGATATTATACAAGTCAAATAATCACATGGACTATTAATAACTAATCTCATAATGAGTTAATGCATAGTGTGTGTCATCATTAACATCTCAACAAGGATTCATCCATGATACCGTACAGAAATGGGTAATACATTAGTAGATACCCAAACTGGTATATCTAATGATACCTACCAATCCATTAAGGAGGAGTAGCGACCCCTGCCTATCACTTACTAAGTCTAATACATTCCTCGTATTAATGGGGTGAAACATAAACAACATAAACATTCACATTAAAACATGCATATGAAATTTGAATATGTTAACCATAAACCATAAATTGTATCAAAATCGTACATCCACAGTCAAAATGATAAAAAACATTCAATAAAATTTGGTATAAGATATTATAAGAGATCTAATAAATAAGGATAAATACTTAACAAATTATATTGACATATATAAAAATACTCTAATAAAATCATTGAATTTTTTTCCAAGAAATTCCATTTTCTACAATGAAATCATTTATTTAAAATGCTACGAAATTCTAAAAGAAAACAGTTATTTAAAAAGAACTTTTAATCTTGAAAAGGAAGCTTCAAAACATTAATCCATCTTGACTGTGGGAAAATCCACCCTCCCCTCATTAGTTAAAATAACATTCCTTCCTTATAGTTGTTTTCAGAAAAATACATAAAGTACCTCATTTGGAAGTTGAAAAAAATATTCCTTTCAAACTGTTTTATAAAAATTAAAACATTGGTATGCAATGAATTTAAACATTCTTAGGACATTAGTGTCAAATAATTTTGTTTTTTAGAATACATGGATGTGGAAGAGAAATATTTTTTAGTGGATAATTAAATAGAATCAATCTCGAATAATGATGAGATTGTGAAATAACCCTTTCCAATTTGTAATCAGTTGAATTGTATTTAAAATAACAGATAATGAATCATTAAATACCATGAAGATAGTTTTATTCATTATATAATATTAAATGGAATGTATGTACACCACACAAAAAAAATATGTGATTAATAATGCATGTATCCCACATAATGGTGATTATGGAAAATGAATCACATTGTTCCATGGAGATGATAAGTCATACATATGTACGTGAAATAATACCATTCCATTAATGGTAAAAGGGTCTTGAAATTATGGAATATTAATGTTTCTAT
Organism: Viscum album; assembly: GCA_963277665.1. Lineage (NCBI taxonomy): Eukaryota > Viridiplantae > Streptophyta > Magnoliopsida > Santalales > Viscaceae > Viscum > Viscum album. The sequence goes on along the minus strand of OY728123.1, from coordinate 1,437,148,058 downwards.
AATAAATACATTTTCATAATTATTATATATATCCACCATTTCCATCATTATACTCATCCATTGAATGTTGTGCGGAAAATAGATTACACCATGATGTGGAGACAGTAAGCCATATGTATGCACACATGGTGCTTTCATTTTTCATAGGTTGGATAAAAGATGGAATATGGTTGTTTCATAATAATAATAAAATCTCATAATATATCATACAATATAGTTATTAATTCATAATTTAGATAAAAAATTAATAGGTAGTATAATAAGAAATAAAATTGAAAGAGTTGGTAAAAATGATTGTCTCTTCTTTGGAGGACTTCCTTTAGATCTATTCTTAAGAAATATAAGGTTAGAGTTTTTGGAATACCAAGAATTAAAGATCATGTATAAGGATTTTGGGATGAGAAATGGGTAGGGGTCGCTCGAACGAGATGGATCAATGAGGTTTAAATAAGTGATGGAGGAGGTTCCCTTTTATAGTTGAGGTGAAGGGAACTTTTAGAGACTAAAAATATTAAAATAATATAAATTAAAATTTAGTTAAAAATGAATCCCTAGTGATTTATTTAGAATATAAGATTATGATGGGTGTAAATAATTTTATCAAATAATTTTTATTCATGTTTAGGTCACATTATTACCTTTATCATTTTTTTACCATTATTTAACCTATTTAACTCTTACGGTGATAAAATGGATTTTACTCTTTAAGGGTCAATATAGTTACTATAAAATGCCAAAAAACCCATAAATGGAACATGCATGAAATTTTAATCCTTATAAATATCAGTTTTCCAATTTTAATAGTTTGATAAATTTTACACCAATAAATAAAATATTATTTTCCTTAATATTATATTAATTTAAATTTTGACACTATTCATTAAATTGAATTTTACAAAATATCAATAAACTAGATAACATCCAAAAAAATCATTTAATGAATAACTATTATATCCATGTCATAAATAGAATTTAGGATTATATTAATTATTTGAAGTTTTTTTAATATTTTTAATAACATTTATGTGATATTTTAGGAAATTAAATAATTGTTGTATCATCATTGTGTAATCCTTTAAGGTAATTATTTATTCCCATAAAATTAAAAATAAATTTTCATGACAATGATATTGATTTTTTATTTCAAAGTTATAATTATAGTAGAGAATAATTTCAAGATAACACCATATAATAAAATTATATTTACTAAAATCATGAATATGACAACTTTGACTTTTCTTCAAATAAAATATTATATTGGTAATAATATCTTAATAATTAAAAAATAGTCTTACATACAAAAAACAAATGATTAATAAGGATAATATCTTATCCAATAAAATTAGGTAAAGTGTTATGGTCAATTTATAATCATTATAATATTATTTTTACTAATAATTACCTGATTTAACCTTAATGGTGGTAATTAAAATTACTAAGTTTACTTTTTAAATTTTCCAAAAATAAAATGTAACTATTTCATAAATTTATAACTTATAATTCCAAAAATAGAATCCATTTTTCATAACTGTGCACATTGATGTGTCTAAAATTAATTTAAAATTAATCATGTAGATGGGATGAAACAACAATTTTTTTGTGTAAGAATTTTCATATTTTTGAAATGTAATTATATCCAATTTCATTTTGAAATTAATTACTATGAACAAAATTATCTTAAATAATATTCCATTGACTTAATTTTAGTTTAAAACAAATAAAAAATATAATTTAACACTATAAAATAATTAGACGAAAATGCAGTTTTCAATTAAAATTTAGTTTTTTTCAACATTCATCAAAACTTGAAACTTATTAGAAAAATAAAAAAAATCCAAAATTAAATGTTGATATTAATATTTCATAAATGAATTTTAGTTTTTCAAATAAAACTTATAAAATCATCAAAATGTAGTTCTAATATAGGTGATACATTAAATAGGAACAAAATTACCTTAAAAACAGTATATATTTTTATGTGTAAAATTATTCATATGTTATGAAATTAAAATATACTTGTTGTACATAAAAATAATTTATCAAATATATAATATATAAATTTCATAATGTGGTAAATCATATTAATTCCAACCAATTTAATAGCTAGGTTTTAAAAATACTTCATTGTTCGTTTAAACTGGGTGTTGCGAGCAACGTAAGCTATCGAATAAATTAAATTTATTTAAGAAGAGACAAATCATAAAATATTTTGGTGTCACATTATACCAACATTTACTAAATTGAATACTTTCAATTTGAAATTTCACTTAAAAAATCAAAGGCTGATACATTAAAATTTCATTGTGGGAAACCCATATAGAAAATAGGGTTATTAAAACATCAAATTAATAAGGGGGGATGTAAATTCAATGGTCATCAAAAAATTAGGTATTAGAATAGGATAACATGATTGGGATGTGAAAACCAGGATATGGATATTCAAGATGAATTTTTTCCTAATGCACTTTTAATGAATCAAAAGGTCCACAAGTATTTCCTTCATCATTTAAATGTGTACTTAAGCCAAAAAAGATAAAACATAATATCCAATAAACCATAAAATGAGTTTTAATGTTCAAACTAATCCAATAAAACCTTAATTATCATCAAAAATACAAATTTTGAAATTCACAATTTAGAAAATTTATAAGGAAGGTCACTAAATTTCCAAAATCCACTTAACACTAAATTTTCCTCAAATAATATAATGCGGATTTTTTGTAATAGACCTAATATATGAATAAAATTTTCACCATTACACCTTAATGAAAATATACATGATCCTAATAATAAAATCTCATATATATTTCTTAAATCGTAATATGTTGTAAACCCACTAATTATCTCAACAATAAGAATATGTTAAGGTTTCTCTTTCCTAAATCATGTGTTTTAAAAAGACCAAATTTTCACTAAATCATTTTTATAGGCCATTGATACAATTCAACATATACTCTAAAATAATTAAAGACGATGTACTATAGTATAATACATATATATAACATGATTATTGTAATCTGAAAAACATTGATAAAATAAGTTTATAAAAAGTTATTGAATCCAAAAAAGAAAACATTCATAATTACTCTTCAACTGTAGTAACAAAATAGGATTGGACTTGACCCCTTTTCTTCTTCTATGATATATTTCTTCAAATCATAGGACATTTGGTTACAAAGTTCCCCATTTCCTTATATTTGAAGACATGTAAATAGGATTCTTCTTTATTTTCCTTTCAATCATGGGGATGGTGGAATTTCTATCAACTTAATAGAAAACTCTCATTCCTTATAAGAAAAACCTGTCGTATTTCTCTCCTAATTTAACATATGTGGAAATTTTAATATTTCTTTTATTCTCCTTAAAAAATATTTTCTCTTCTGTCCTCCTTTTCTCTGGTTTACCTTAAAAACAATTTTACATTAATAAAAAAAATTATATCTTAATGTCACAAAACATTATATCATCACATAATGAAAATGTTTAGGAGACTATTTCCCTTCAGAAAATTGTTTTAATCTCATTATATAAATAATAAATTATACTTGTTTAACCACTTTTGTAGTCTATAGCAAGAATTGATAACCATGTAATGTTATCTTTATACAAAGAAATAATTTCCTCTTCCTATTTTCTTAGTCTCAAAAATTTTCTCTCTATACAATCTGATTTTATCAAGGGAAATATTGTTCAATGAAAATTTCCATAAAATCCTTCCATTTCATGTTTGTTATTTCTTATGCATCCTAAGTGTTTTGAATCAATGGAAACCATTGATCTACATTCCCTGAGATATTATAAACTGACCAACAAACTTCTATCTTTTATTACATCCCAATGTATGAAACATATTCTCTATGTAACATAACCATTCTTTATCTAAAAATTGATTTGTAGTACCATTTAATGATAGAGTTTGTGGTCTCATGAAATGGAATAAAATTTTTCATCCATGTTGTGTATTAGGATACTCAATATGAGTAATGTTATTTCTCATATCTGTTGTTAATTAACCTAGTATAATCATATGTTTTTCGACTCCAGTTTCAACTCTAGATCAACATGATTATCTTGCATAATAAGGAAATCTATGCATGAATTACATGATTTGATAACATTTTCATTTCTTCTTATAGGTTCCATTTATGAATAATGGAATGCAGTAGAATAGATCATAATATTAGGAAATATAACATATAATCTCAAAAAATAGTGAATAACATTACCTAAATTGATAATTTACGTATAACTAATATCTAAATAAAATGCTTAGATTTTTTCGTTATATTTCCAAATTCCTTCAAAGTGATTCATTATATAATCAATGTTTACCTAAATCTAGTTCCCATGGATTCTACTAATCTTTCTATGATAAAAGTGAAAATACCTCAACCCTTTTAGGACAAATTTGGTGGTTACATTATTACACTGGTAATTGGTACAAGTGATGACATCCCAAAGGATCAAATAGTTTAGTAGTCTTGGAAAACTCGATACCTACATGAAACTTATGATACCTTTTAAACATAAAATAAACATAGAATTTATTTGAGAGTTACAATATTCCCCCTATATATCAATCACAAAATACTTCCTCATTTCCTAGGGAAAAGTGAAATATAAGAAATGGGTGAGATCATATGCTCAGTAATGGTATACATATAGTAGAAGCTAACATGAATAAGAATAAATGACTATGGAAATTAAAATAACCAAAACACATTCCATTTAATCAATAACTTGACCATAATATGGAAGGAATAAAAGAGGGCCAAATAATTCCATATAAGTAATTACATGAGAATTAGACATAACCAGGGATATTATACTAGTAGAATAATCCCAAGGAATATTAAAAACTAATCTGATAATGATAGAATGCATAAGGTAGGTCATCATAAACATACCATCAGGTATTTGAACCAGACACCATATATAAATAGGCAAGACATCAACCAATACCCAAACATGTTTGTCTGTTGAGAGATACTTATGCATTGAGGGGATATAGTGGGCCCATCCGTTCATTTACTAAGTCCAATGCATTACTCATATTAAAGTGGTTAATCATAAAAAAAATAAACATTCATATTAAAACTATAAAATAAAATGTTAATTCTTTAACTGCCAAAACTGAATGGTATCAAAATAGAACATCTATAGTATAGCTGATAAAAATCAATTCAATAAATTATGGTACAAGATATTATAATAGATCAAATAAATTAATCATAAGATTCAATAAAGTATGTTGAAATATATGAAAATACTCTAATAAAATCATTGAATTTTATTAATATAAATACCATTTTCTACTTTGAAATATTTTATATAAAAAGTTGTGAAATTATAAAAGAAATTTTTTTCATTAAAAATAATTTGTAAAATTGTAAGGGAAGATTTAAAAAATTAAGGATTTCAGTTGTTGGAAAAATTTCTTCACTCCTTATAAGATAAAAAATTCTTCCATATTTTTTTCATAAAATTCCATAAATTACCTAATTTGCGAAACTACAAAAAGATTTATTTCAAATCATTTTATAAAAAGAAAAACATGAGTAAGAAAAGACTTTAAAAATTAATAAGATATTAATAAAAATTTATTTTGAAAATATTTTTAGAAAATGGGGATATGGAAGTAAAATATCCCCCAGTGAATACTTAAACTGAAATAATCCTGAATAATGATGACATTGTGAATTTAACCTTACCAATCTGTAATTAGTTGAATCATATGCCCATAAAATAAAATAAAACATTAAATACTATGATGATAAATATACTCAATATATTATATTAAATGGTTAGTATATACACTATAAAAAATATAGAATAGATGAATAAGGCTTTTAACCCACAAAAATAAAAGTGAAAGAAAAATCTCTTACCATGCATATCCCTTCAGTTAAACATGATTTAAACTCCTTTATAATGGTTTAAATAATGTTATTAATTTATGAAATAACCATATCCATATTTAATATATCATATATTATCCTATTAAATAATATTATCACCCATCTGTTAATAATATTCATTATTACCCTTATTTTGGGTGTTAACTACTTCATTTCCCTATTCATGTTTTGTCCTCTAGGTCCTGGTTCTTGGGAAAGATATATCACCATAATCAACATAATGATAATAAGGTCATATATTTAATTTTTATTCCTTACATGAATTATCATAATCATTCTTGAATGGTGATCAAGGAAAATGAATCACATCGCATCGTGGAGACTGTAGATCGTATGTACGCATGAGTTTTGATATCATTCCATTAATGGAGAAAGGGTAATGAAGTGTATGATATATTAATTTTTCCATAATCAATATCATGTAATATTTATTATATATATATCCAATATTTCCATCATTATACCCATCCATGTAATTTGGTGATGAAAAATAGATTACACCATGTTTTTGAGATGGTAAGTCGTACGTACACACACAAATTGATTTCATTTTTCTTTGGATGGATAAAAGGTGTAATTTTGTAGTACAACATTCATATTAACATATAAGAATGTAGATTATTATATATTTATTACATTATAATGGAAGAAATATATTAATATGAAGTATAAGTGTAAATAAATATGAAAGAGTTGGTAAAAATGATTATCTCTTATTTGGAAGACTTACTTTAGATCTCTTCTTAAGGGATGTAGGGTTTCTCTTTCTAGAATACTAAGACCTTCAAAACATGGAAAAATATTTTTTGATGAGAAATGGGTAGTTTTCGGTCGATCTAGATGGCTCAATGTTGTGTAAATAATTGATAGAGGAGACTACCTTTTATAATTAAGGTGAGGGAAACTGTAAAACGCTCTCAGAATATTATAATAATTTAAATTTACATTCATTTAAAAATGAATCAAAATTTAGTTATTTCTCAGACAATACGAGGGTGGGTCAAAAAAAACTTATCCAAAATAATCTATAGAAGTTTATTTCACATTATTACCCTTGTCATTTAGTTTATCCCTTATTTAACCCCATTAACTCTTACCACGACAACATGGATTTTACTCTATAATTGTAAATATAGTTACTATAAAATGAAAAACGACAACTAAATGTACTACGGATGAGATTATAAACATTATTCCAATATGTTGGAAAATTTTATATTTTTTTAAAATATTTATTATTTAAATAAATATTATTTATTTTAATATAACATTAATGTCAATTTTGACACTATTCATTATATTGCATTTTAAAAAAAATCAATACACTAGATAACTTTAGAAATAATATTTCAATTCTTCACTAATATATCAATTGAATTCATTAAATTTATGGATGACATTAATTATGTCTAATTATATTTGTTTTAAAATTTTTAATTTCATTTATATGATATTTCCTTCAATTGATCAATTATTACATCATCATTATGTAATCCTTTAACATAGTTATTTATTTTTTAAAAATTTTAAAAAAAATTACAACGATAAAATTAATTATTTTACCTTTAAAATTAATATTTATAGTTTATGTTACCTTTAGGATAACACCATATAGTAAATTAAAAACATATTAAAATCATAAATATGACAAAATCGACATTTAATTATATAAAATATTATAAGGGTCATAATCAAATCCTAATGGAATCAAATGTTCATAATCTAAACCATTAATTCTTATGGATAAAAATAACACATCCAATAAAATTGGATCATGTTTTAGGAACAATTTATAATATTTACAAAATATTTTTTACCCAACATTACCAGATTTAACCTTAACCATGGTAATTATAATTTCTTTGTTTATTATTATAATTTTACAAAAATAAAAGGGGCACATTTAATAAATTTTTACCTTATGATTAAAAATATAGAATCTATTTTTATAGGTTATAAGCATAGAAGTGGCTGAAATTAATATTACATTAATCCCATAGATGAGATGATCCAAAAGATTGAAATGTTTTCATATCATGTTTCAATGTAAAATTGATTCTAATAACACAAATAGAATTAAAAGATTTAATAATTATCTAATTATAATTTAAAACCAATCAAAAATATGATTTTACACTATAAATTATTTATATGAAAAAGATGTTTTAAATTGAAATATAATATTTTTCACTATTCATAAAAACATGAATCACATTAGAAAAATTCCCAAAATTTAGCCAAAATAAATTTTGAAAATTCAATTTAGAAAATGTTTCTTATTTTTCCAAAAATAATTTAAAAAATCATCCAAATTTTGTTTTAGAATAAGTGCCCCATTAAAGGAATACAAAAATTCCGTTAGAAAAATATACGTTATTATGCTTAAAATAATTCTTATCTTATGCCTAAAATATATATTAGTTTAATTTGAAGACATTATATTGAATATATAATATATAAATTTCATAATATTGTTAATACGATTCATCCCAACCCATTTAATGACTAGATTGTAATAATACTTCATTATTATTTTAAAAAGGGTATTGTAAGCAACATAAGCTATAAAAAATTAATTCTATTTAAAAAGATACCTATAATAAAATCTTGCAGTGTCAAACAAGTTGAACAAACCGATCGACTTGTAACACCTCATGATTTTTTGAATTGTTATTTTTGAATTAATTTAATATTTATTATAATTTGTACTTCACAAAACACTAAATATTATTTTTGTTACACAAAAGCACTATGATTACTTTGAGATACAAAGAAAAAAAAATTAAGATTGCACTAAATGCAATAGTCGCTTATCGTAAGATACTACACTATGTTTATCATGTGTTACAAACAAAAATGGGGTTAAATTAAAAATGTCATATTACTAAAATATTATTATGTAATATGATACTTTTCACCTACCCATTGGAAAAATGTTTTTGAATATTATTACCTAAATTATAAATATATTATTTGAAGTTGTATATAATATTAATTCTTTTGTGACCTATTATCTAAAAAAATAAAACCCTTTTGAAAATACTGGTAATCATTTTCTGGAAAATAAATCTTATCAAACATTTTATACCTCAATAAATAAATTAAACTAATTTTGGTTAATGATTTAATGGAATGAATATATTATATATTTAATAAATTATTTAACATTCATCATATGTGTTTATTATACTGGAGATAAGAATAAATCAAATTTTATTATTTAAAAATGCATTTTTCTAAAATAACTTTGGTCACCATTTTATGGCGCACTAATTTTAAGACTAATTTTTTGAAATTTGAGAAAATTAATTTTACAAAATATCGGTTTTAATTCATAATTTTAAAATAATATTTTTTTTTATTATTTTGGTATTTTTATAAAAAGATTTATTTCTGGATGAATTGGTAAAATATAAGATTTTAATTGTAAACTCCATTTTTCATAAAATTATTTATATATTTATATTATATATTAAATTGGTTTAAAGTATAATTATATCAATTATATATAAAGTAATCCAATATATGTCATTTTAATCAACTTCACATTAAAATTCGATATAAAAACATTTCAATCTTCTCAACCTTTCTCTTTGAAAACCCACTTTCGCATAGCATTTGTGGGATTGATTTTAAATTAATTTTTTCAACCTATGTGAATGGAATTTAGAAAATGGATTCAATATTTAAAATAAAAAAAATTATAATAAGGTAAGCATAATTTTGGTCAAAAATAATTGGTTAAAATAGTAAAAATATGTCACTACATTTAAGAGAAAAATAAGTATACCATGTGACTAAACATTAAACTTAAGGGTGAAATGACATAGAAACTTATCCAAAAAACATTTTCAATACATATTTAAACCATAAACCATAATTTTTTTATTTTTTTTCATTATTGAATCCATTTTTTGTAATCACATAGGAACACCTATCTTTCTTTCAAAAAAAGCAATATTGGCCTCTCCCCCAATTATTAAACTTCACTTCATCCCCCTCTCTCCACACCATAAAAAACTTTTTTCATACAAATACTACCAAAATAACTTATCCACTTCCATAACCAAAACCTATAAGATATATTTTGGGAATAAACCAAACATTTTATGGTTGTAGAGAAAACCTAAAGAGCATACCCCAAAAAGACGTAATGTTATTCTAAAATCATTTTTATTTTAATTCCTTCTATGCCTCCTTAAATTTATAATATATCATGATTATATAATAAAATAATTATATTCAATAATATTATTATTTATAATAATGGGTTTACCTAAAAACACACACTCTTCTATAAAATGAGATAAGAAAATCATCATTCATGTGTACAACAAACTACAACCTCGTGACCTAATGTCATTCATTCTTCCATTACCATGTTTCAAGGTTTGGATTAATTATATATTTATATTTTATATATGATTTATATGATATTTATAATTATATTATTTTTTTTAAAAAATTATATCACACGTAACTTCATTATTTTTTTAGGAATACGACATTATCCCTCGTGCGAAAGGTGGGCTACTGCCCCGTGAAGTGATGTGATTCATTAATGATTTACATAGAATTTATTAAGGATGAGTTTAAAAAAATTATGTGTAATATTGGAAACAATAATGATAATGGAATTATAATATATATATATATATATATATATCATTGTTTGTAATTTACTTTTCATTCATTCAATACAATAAGAAAATGGAAATAATGATTCTGTGTACGTACGACCTATCATCTCCATGAAATGTGAATTTCATTTCCTATAACTAAATATTTTTATTAATTGATATAAATATATAAAAAATATATATATTATTTATATCATTGTATAAATTCTATATATGAAGAAAAAATGATCAATTTTGGGGGACAAGAAATTTTAACAAATCAAATCATATACAAAAACAAAGCTATTATTACCCAAAACATAACATTGATTCCAAATTGTTATTAATTAGGTAATACAGTGTCATAAGAAATAATATATGATATGATACATAATAATTTGGTTTTTTTATATTTATAAGAAACTAAAATTTATAATGTATGAATTTTTAATGATTATAGATAATGTTAAGACATAATGTAATAGATTCTTGTCTCACTTTTTACATCTGCGAGACACATGTCATATTCACCACTTATTAAATTTTGGTGGTGAAAATAATTCCCATTAATTTTTTTATGACAATTATAAATAATGTTAATCTTATTTAGATATAAATTTTTGGATATCTCTTTTATGTGGGTTATCTTTTAAAATTTACCAAATTGGTAAGATATTTTCATCTCAATTTACCTTCTTTGAGACATACATTATGTTACGCCCTTATATACATTATTGAGGTGTATATATAGATATTTTGAGATCTTTTATCATGAATTTTTTAATACTCGTGATATTGTATGTTTTATTTTATGTTATTCATTTTATGGGATTAGGATTCATTGTTAACAAAGTGGTAAGAATATTATGTTACAATACCATCACTTACAGATATTTTTTATGATTATAAATCCTATGATATATGTCTCAAGATGTACATGAGTTTTATTATCCTCATGTTATGTATGACATATTCATGTAATGGTTTAAATTTTTCACTCATTTTTACATAAAATTATTAATAATTATTTAATAGAAATCCGAATTTATTTCCAACTTCTATTAGAAATCTATTTTCATTCAAAACCATGTCATATAAAAAGGTATTATATTTAACATGTATTTTTAGAGTTTTAAATAATCATTTCGATGTTTTCAAATTGTTTTTGAAAGAAAAAAATCCTAAAAATGATTATGTTTTAAAAAGTGATTTTCAATGGAAGGATATTTTCCTTATGAAATGATCCAAGTGATCATTCTAATTCTCTCTCTATCTAATATGACATCCTTTTTTATAGATTATGGTTTTTTTGGGGATATTATTCAAGTAATACATTATTATTATGTCTTTTAGTGTTTTTTTCAATTACATGTTTTTTGAACCCATTTTCCCCTCTATGGGTTATACCATGATATATTTCTTATGAAACCATTTATTTTCAATGTGTTATGAAATGTTAAAATGATTATGAAACTGGATTCTCTTCATGGGTCATTATTTGATGAAATGATTATGAAACCCATATATTTTTCACAGGATATGATAATATGAATGTTTTATGATTACAATAAAATAATATGGGTTATAATATGATGAATGATTATGATATTATGACACACATATGTCTGATTTCATTATGTGATTGGTGGGACCTATATCCTTTTCCAATTAATTGGGTAAAGATTTGTATCTCCTGATATGGACATGGATGGAATGGGGAGTGAACCCAGTTCAGTAAGGGACTTTTTCCACTATGATGGTCTTCAGAGTGAACCATGAGTAGTAATATGGTTTCAGGAGTGAGCCCATTCCACTAAGATAGAATTTGAAGTTATCTTTTAGTTCTATTATGCTATGGGTGAACTTAATTAGATGTTCAATATGTTATGTTTGAAACTAATTACATGTTCACAATGTTATGCATGGTCCTAGTATGTTTTAAATATGTTTATGCGAGTTCACGATTTCATGTCATTAGCTTAATGAGTGAACCTACTTCAATTCATACATGTTCTCAATGTTATAAGAAGTTATGAATACCCAAAATCTATGTCTTATACCTATTCTATGATCTCATGTATCGTGTTCTTGACTATATTGTGATACATGTATTATGAACAAGAATATCTATTCCATGTCTCTGAATTATGAACTTTGATATGAAGGGTATGGTTTTCAAATCTTGTGCTCATGTTCCCATACACTTATGTTCATTATACACATAAGTACCTCCTCTGTTTTCCCTTACTAAGAATCTAAAATCACAATTTCTTATGTTTCCATCAACCTGGTTATTAAGAAAATTTTTATATAGGAGCACTAAATAGGGAGATCATTGAGGTTGTTTTTAAGATATTTCACCAAAATAAAAGATTATGTTTCCACGTATCTAAAGGAAACAAACTATTATGGTTCTTAGGCATGTTTTTATAAAATGTAATGAATATTCATCTAAAAAATGTAATATTCATGTATGATAAACCCTAGGTCGCTATAGTTGGTATCATAGGGAGGCTTAATTGACCTTTAAAGTCTTGGATGGGAAATATTTATTGACATAACTTGGGATATTTTGAAGGATATTCCTAGGGATGTATCTAAGGGTAATTATAATTATGATTCATAGTATAAAAACTATTCTTGAATATTATTTAAAGATTGGGGGAGTGGTTTACATTAAGTTGCATCTATGTCTATATGCTACAAGTAGATGTGAAACTGACATAAATTTATATAGGTGTGACAACTCTAAAAACACAGTATTGAGATGGACTTGATCAGGAACAGGTGCATAACAACGTGCCATGCAACACACCTGGGGGATATGAATTGAAAATTCACAAAATCATTACAAACCATCATGATGGATTTAATTATATGATGAATATTAGTAGCCTAGGATAAACTAAAGTTTTTATAAATTGAATTAAAGGTGTCATGATTTTGCATCATATAAGTGACTTTTCTTGATTATTTAGTTTTATACTATGATTTGCATTTATCACAATATGATTTTTGTTTTAGTAAATGCATGAAACCCAATAGAACCAAGTTAATGGTTAGTAAGATAGATAATTAAATGACTTTCCTCCCAATAAAACCAAATTTCAAGGGATATGGAATGAAAAACCACATTTATATGCTCACAAAAAATTATCAAGATATGAATCATGGTGAACAACCAAATGAGAAAAATATGGAACAATGTTATATTGAGTCCTTCATGAGGAACAAACCACCTTATTTTAGTGGTTATATTGTTCCACTTGTTGCTAAGAAATAGATCAGTACAACTAAAATGATATTTTCCATTCTCCAATGTAAGGAGAATGAAAGAGTCACGTTGGCTATCTTCCATCTGGAAGGTGAGTCAGATCAATGGTGGAATCTTATTAAGAATATTATGCAATGAGAATAAATTTACTTCATGAAGTGGGAAGATTTTAAAAGATTATTTTTTGATAAGTGCATTCCTAATATTTTTTACACAATAATTCAGAAGGGATTCCTATATATTACGTATAAGGATAATGAATCTATTGGTTCCTATGAAGAAAATATTATAAGACATGCATGTTACTCTTTTGCTCTTATAACTCATCCTAAATGTAAGTTTTATGGATTATTCAGTGATTTGAAATGGAATATACGAATGGAATTAGCCATTAGGGACATTGGATGCTATAAATAAATAATTTGATGTGTGCTGATAGTGGAAATGGAATACGGAAACCCTTTAGTTTAAAATTTAATGTTTGATTTTGTATGAATAATCGATATGAAAATATTATTATGAAATTTTATTTGATTATATCCATATATAGAGATTCTAGAATAAATAAATAAAATTTTATATTCTATGAGTACATAGATAAACCCAAGATTCAAATGAAAAATCTTTTGTACAAGATATTAGCTTATATAATTAATAAAGTGGAATTTTCTTTTGGTGGAGTTTATATATCCATTTAAGATTAACTAGATAATTATTGATACCATCATTGGTTTACGAGTTTAATTTTGGTCAAATGTTCAAAGTCATTTACACCCATTTTGAGGTTACATGTGATGGGAGCTTATCAATAATTAAGTTTATTTGAAGATACATTTATTTTAATACAACCCATTTGTAACACCCCGAGATTTTGTGAATAATATTATTTAAATTTCATTGATGTCTTGTGTTGTACATTACACCAAAATTAGCTTGTGATATACGCAACACCGTATTAGCTTATATTATACGCAAACACTATTCCTGACTTGAGTTTCACGCAATCGCAACCTTCCTCGATAGCGCGTGTAGTACGCAATACTCGGTTTCACTAAACAATGATATATTGTTATAATATTATTATGGACTAGAAATTAATAATAGTATTAACTAAATTTTTAATTTTATAAAATTATTATCCATATTATACATTTTCTAAAACATGGTATGTGAACAAAATAAATTTTTCGGGTAAAATAAGTATTTTTCAAAAAATGCAGTTTTGCCGCCTTTTGATGGCGTACCCACATTAAATATAGTTTTTGACAGGTTTATAAGTTCAATATGAAAAAATAAAATTCTTCTTTGGAATCAGTCTATAAAAATTTACTTTGGAAATTTTTTTTATATTATTCTGATAACTTTCATATTTTAATGAACAGTAAAAACCCTCTATTTTAATTAAAAACAACTTTGTTCATCGCAATAATTTATATGGTTAAATTATAATATTGAAAGGTTTTAAATTATAAATAGAATATATTTTTAGAATTTAATATAATTTATGTCATTACAATTAATTTTACATTGAATTCATAGGTAACAACATTTCAATATTTGGCAATATTTTAACTTTTAAAACCCGTTTTCTTAAAAACGGGATTAATTTTAAATTTATTACTGCAACTTCTATGTTTTTAATTTTTAATAATGGATTACATATTTTAATTCAATGGATCCAAATTATGTTAATAGGTTACTTATTTTTATTAATAATAGTAACTATGGTAATTTTTATTTATTGTAGTTAAAGGTAAATCGGGTAATTAAGGGTAAAAATAAGATTATAAAATTACCCTAACACCTTAAAAAATTCTATTAGATGACTAAAAGTCGACCCATATCACCTAAGGGCTGGCATTGATTAATTTTATATCCTTTTTACAATGAAAATAATTTAATTATTATTAAAACCAAAGAAAGTGACAACATGTCACTCTCTTAAATCATAAAAGTATAATAATTTTAATTTAGTGATAAAATTGATGAAACATCAAACATGAATAGTATATAAAATTATAATAAAATTATATACATCATGTGAATTTATTTATAATTTTTATGGATTAAATATTCATCATTAAAGGTTACACAATAGTGATGTTGAAATTATTTTTTGATTGAAATATCAAATAAATGGTTTTAAAAATATTAAAATAAATATTATATGAACTATTAAATGTGCTCCACTAATTTTATGGAAATATATGACATGTTATGAATCTATTAAATCTTTTATTTAGAACATATCTTCTGTGTGTATTTTATTTAAATTCAAATAAATGAATAGTGTCAAACTTGACACTATTGTTATTTTATAAAAATAACTTAATATAAAATTGTTTAAAAATAAAACAATTATTTAATAATTATAAAATAAAATTTATATGGTCTAAAATGTCATAATGTATCCAATTATGGACAATTCATAACACATATGTAATTATTTATAACAATTTAAAATTTATAATCTTATTACCACAAATAAAATTAAATTGATTAAATAAGGATAAATCAAGTGGATAATGTTTAATATAAATTCCAAACATGTCTAAATTTTATTGGTTGATGATATTACAACCCTATCCCATCTAATATTTTTATTTGAGTCATTTTTAATGTTTTTATGTGGGGTTTTAATTTATTATAAATTAATATTTTTGAGGTATCAAAAGGTGCCCCTCTCCTCCCTTATAAAAGGGCACCTCCTCCATCTCCTCTTCACAAAACATTGAGCCTTAAAGCTCTGCCAAAACCGGCCCATTTATCTTCTCCACTTACCTAGAAACATTCTATAGGTTCTTGTCTTATCAAAAGACCAACTCTAGTTCCTTAAGAGTACGCTTGAAGGAGGTGCGTCGAAGAAGAGGTAATCTATTCTACTAATTCTTTCATGTTTCTTTCTTCTTAAAATTCAACTTCTTTAGTTGTTTCGTTATAAAGTAATAACATAAGTATCAGAAATATAATTATATATTATTATAAATATTAAATAACCCCATTTCAACTTCTATCCATCCTATGGAAAACAAAATCACCGTGCATGCGTACGTACGGAATACCGTCTCCGCGCCATGGTGTAATCAGTTTTCCATCCACCACCTTAGTTGGATGGGTATAATGGTGTAAATAATTACTATATATGGTTATTATAACATCATACTTATTCTGAGATATTATATCATCCACCCCAATTCTATTAAATAATTATGGGAATGATATAATCGCTCGTGCGTATGTACGGACTACCGTCTCCATGAATGCGATGAGAATAATTTTCCATGATTAACCATTCAAGTATGATTATAAAGTATATATAACAAATAATCATGAAAGATATTACATAATAATGATACCATATTTATGTAAATATATGTTTCATTTACTTAATTCTATTTAATTTAATAAGGAAACGAAAACAGTGTTCATGGGTACGTACGACCTACCGTCTCCATGAACAGTGTATTTCATTCCATTTATCGTTATATCATATATATATATGATGAATATATATTATATATAAATCATGTTTTACATTCTGGAATTAATTAAATCATGATATAAGTAATAATATCAAGAACGACAAGTCAAAACACGTACGATAAATGAAATGATTTAACCAAAAACACTGCTTTAACATGGAATTTACAAAAGAACGGATAATATAAAGTAATAAGTGAACCATATATGATATCATAACAATTAATATGATTCTGTAATAAGTCAATGACATTATTTAAATCATTATATAGAAGGTTCAGATACATATGAATCATATCAGACATAAGGTAAGGGATAACTTTTCCAATCTCGTTTTTATCTGAGATTGTTTATTCTTAAGTATTTACTAGGGTTATATTTATCATCCATGTCCCTAATTTCTAGAAATGGTTTCACGTTTTTTTAAATTCTTTTTTACCCATTTTTACTATTACTACATGGTATGTAAGGAATATTTCTTTTGTTTACCATATGAGGTACTTTTTGACTTTTCTGGAAAAAGTACGAGAAGAATGTTTTTTTGACCTTATACGACATGAATGGTTTTTTATGGTTTCATAAAGCCTTATTTTCAGGAATATTCCTCCACAATATTTCCTGATTATTTTCAAGAAAATACATTTCTTTTAAAATTTCATGGCATTTTGTGAAAAGAAAATGATTTTGAATAAGAAAGGATATTTTCCTCAAGATTTCATTTCAAGTGTTTTGTCAAATCTATTTTCCTTATAAGATGAAATTATTTCATATGTGTATATTTCAAGTATAATGTCTCTATGATTTACATGGTTTCACTTTTTTTATAATGAAATGATATCCATTTGTTCTATATGGATTCTGTTATGATTGGATGATGTTTATGAAACCAATTTTATTCTTTGAGTTGTGATGAATGATTTATGTTTATGTTGTGGAAAACATAAGAATGATTTCATTATTAGATGGGTGGGACCTATATCTCCCTCCAATTCATTGGGTAAAGATTTATATCTCATGAGATAGACATGGATGGAATGGTAAGTCAATCTGGTTCAGTGTAACAAGACTGGAACGATGAGTGAACTAGATTTTGAAAGGGACATTTTCCACTAAGATGGTCTTGGCAGAAATGCCATGCATACTATGGAAATCATATCATGTGCTTAATGGTTTTCCACAATTACATGTTTCCATGCTATTTTATTATGATTGATGTTCCATTATGATCTATGCCATATGTACTTCCATGTTTTGTGTCATTGCTCAAGATTTTGATTTTTAAACATTATGTTCATGTTTTTATGTTCAAATGTATATGATTTGAATTATTTTCTCCATGCATACCCTTACTGATCATTTGAGCTCACTCTTTATATTTTTTATTTTCCCTAGGATATAAAGACATATTTTATGTAAGAAAACAAAAGGGAAAGATCTTTATGGGAGATGTTGAAGATTTTTCACCATGATTAGAAGATTATGTTCCGAGTTTCCAAAGACACTAAACTATTACATTCCTTGATTGTTGGTTTTTGTTATATATTAATTATTCCGAAAAAGTAATGTATTTTCCATGTACATCGAGATTGGGGTCTCTACAGTTGGTGTCACAGGAAAGGTTTAGTCAACCTTTGGAAACTAGTACGCGAGAACTTTAGTGAGATCCCTAGAGATATTTATATGGTATGCCTAGGGATGTCCCTAAGGTTAAGTATAAGTATAGGTTATAGTCCAAGAATTATGGGAACGATATTATAATTAAACCTAAGATGTTATATATTGAAGGTACCCCCCCCCCTTTATTAAGTTGTTTTCCTAGATTAATTTTTCCTCTCACAATGTTCTTTTTGTGTTTTAGACAATGGTTAAAACTCGAAGGAACTGTGTTAATCAATGTAATGGACAATGCAATGATTGTACTCCCGAGAAACCAAATGTGATGGGAGATGGAGTGCAATATCTTATTTCTATACTTACACAAGCTATGAATCATTTTGGACTTCCAAATGATTATATAAGGGAACAATATTCTATTGAGTCCTTCATGAGGAAACGTCCACCATCTTTCAATGGGTCTTCTGATCCATTTGTTGCTAAAAAATGGATATGTACCATTTAAAGGATATATTCCATACTTCGTTGTTCAGAACATGAAAAATTCATTTTAGTTGTTTACCGTTTAGAAGGTGAAGCAGACCAGTGGTGGACTCTAATTAAGAATACAAGGCCCCAAGATGAAATGGAATCCATGGAATGGGATGAGTTCAAGAACTTTTTTTTTCAGTAAGTACTTCCCTTGTATTATTTGAACAAAGATAGAAAAGGAGTTTCTTGAGCTTTAAGATAAGGATGATTAATCTATTGGTATATACGAAGCGAATTTTACAAGGCTTTCAAGGTATGCATCTGGCATTATCATCCAACCTGAAAGTATAGTTGATCGATTATTCAGTGTCTTAAAACCCAGTCTTCGAAAGGCATTAGCTATAAGAGACTTCAGTAGATATGAATAAATTGGGCGTTGTGCTATCAAGGTAGAAATGGAAGTTGGTGTTACATATCCTCTCATGGTTTTGACAAGAAACAAAAGATGGAGTTCAAGGGGAGAAATCTCAGAATAAAAGTGAAAAAAAGATTAATGTTTCTTTATGCTCCAATTGTGGAAAGAAGCATGGTAGAGATTGTCTTAAAGGGACTAGAAAATGTTTTAAGTGGGGAAAATAAGGTCATCGAGCAGATGAGTGTCGAAGTAATGAAAAAGGGTTTCTAATGATGCGAATAAAGAAACGAATGCAGAGAACGCACCACTAGCACTTCAATGCTTCAAGTGCAAGGAAATGGGGCATTATGCTAATCAATACCCTAATCCAATGGTTAATGATGATCAAATTGAGAAACCTCTTAAGGAAAAGGATAAATGTAAGTCACATGTGATCACTATTTTTGATGTTGAGTATGACAATGATGTTTTGTAATGATTAAGTATTTATGTAATGGGATTTCAAAATAGTATCAAGGAATCTCATTTATGGTATCGTGGAATTTTGGAATATCTATGTATTGGTTTTCAATAATTATATGGTACATGTAACCATGAAAAGTGATTGAAATATTTTTGGAAAGAAGATGGTATGCGCATAATGAAGGGATAAAGAAAAAATGAAATGATCTCATGACTGACATAAGGACAAAGTTATATCATGGTTTGAGTATATAGAAATTTTGGGATTTTGGTATAAGGAAAGTGTTAAATTTTGACAGCATCCATGTTTTCACTAAGGTATAATGGGTATTTCAAGAGAATACATGATTAAGGTATTCAAATTTTTGTAATGTGACCAACAAGGTATATCATATGATATATGGGGGATAAATGATGGTATTCACATGCTTGGAAGATGACATTTCTTGTAATTGTTTTCATAATACAATGAGCTTGGATAGAAGTATATTGGATAAGCCTAATGATTGGAAAAGATTATATTGGAAATAAGTTAGTATTTTTAAGGCTATAACTTTTTTTTATATTGTTGATGGAATGTTATAATAATGTAGTTTTAGAAAAAGGACAACCTGCTGGACGGGCGATAACCCATCGCGTCGGACAAGGCAGTGGGAATTGAACCCACAACGGAAGTGCGACAGGCCTTTATCGCCTACCACTGGCCTACAGGAAGTCCCTAGTTAGTAAAAACTAGTTTTATTATATTAAGTGGTATGATAGATGAAGTATAAGTCCATTTTTGGAATCATATACGATTAACCTCACCATAGATGTACTTATGTATATTTGATAACTTTTGCTAACCTTTTGTTTTAGACAGATGGAATGACCCATCATTCTATCGCATAATCTTCTTACACTTCATGGAAGACAAATTCAACTTCATTTCTTTAAGTGATGATGTGGAAATTGTTCAAGGCACAAACAATAGTAGGATTGTACCAAAATCAAGTAAGTATTTGTTTTAATTATTCTTCAACATTAGGTAAATGATATTGAAAACCAAAAATGTTGTCCTAATGTCCTCATATCCGATGAATGAGATGGTACATTAGATCATAAAAAATTTATGGCTTTGTGATTGTTGGATTTTTCATATCCATGTTCCCTACCACTCTCCATCAGAACATGATGGTTAGATTTCTCTTCCATATCCATATTTTCACATATGTTCTCTTATGTGGAAACCCAGTGATTAGTTAATTTGGGCAACTGTTACGTTTCATAATTTTGTTTTTAAAGTTTAGTTTTGGTATTACTTTTTACGATGTGGGTTTCTATTAAAGATAACTTTCAAGTAGTAAACTATTTATAACCCCGATGAATTTCGAGGGCGAAATTCATTTTAAGGGGTGTTGAATCTAACACCCCGAGATTTTATAAAAAATATTATTTTAATTTCATTTATGTCTTTTTGTTTTACGTTACACCAAAATTAGTTTGTGCTATACACAACACCGTATTAGCTTATATTATACGCAAACACTATTCTTGGCTTGCGTTACACGCAATCACAACCTTCCTCGATAGCGTGTGTAGTACGCAATATTGGGTTTCACTAAATAGTGACATGTTGTTATAATATTATTATGGACTAGCCGTTATGAATAGTATTAACTACAGTTTGTATTTTATATCATTATTATTCATCTTAATCATTTTTGAAAACATGGTATGTGAACAAAATAAATATTTCATGTAAAATAAGTTTTTCTAAAAAAATGCAGTTTTGATGCCTCTTGATGGTGCACCAACATTAAATCTAGTTTTTTACAGGTTTATAAGTTCAATTTGACAAAATAATTTTATTTTTTGGAATCATTATATAAAAAATTACTTTGGAGAAATTTTTCATATTATTCTGATAACTTTCATATTTTAATGAATAATAAAAACACGCTATATTTTAATTAAAAACTACTTTTTTTCATCACAATAATTTATATGGATAAATTATAATATTGAATGGTTTTAATGTATAAATAGAATATATTTTTACCATTTAATATAATTTATTTTATTAACATAATTATACATTGAATTCATAAGTAAAAACATTTCAATCTTTGGCAATGTTTTAACTTTTAAAACCCATTTTCTTAACGACGGGATTAATTTTAAATTAATTACTACAACTTCTATGTTTTGAATTTTGAAAAACGGATTCCATATTTTAATTCATTGGGTAAAAATTAGGTTGACATGTTACTTTATTTTTATTATGAATAGTAACTATAGTAATTTTTATTTACTGTAGTTAAAGGTAAATCCGGTAATTAAGGGTAAAAATAAGATTATAAAATTACCCTAACACCTACCAAAATTCTATTGGATTACTAAACGTTGACCCATATCACCTAAAGGTCGGAATAGATTAATTTTATGGACTTTTGACCATGAAAAAAATATAATTATTATTAAAACCAAAGAAAGTGACAACATGTCACTCTCTTAAGCATTATAAGTATAATAATTTTAATTTAGTTATAAACTTCATGAAACTTAGAACATGAATAGTCTCCAAAAACATAATACAATTATCTACTTCATGTGAATTTGTCTATAATTTTTAGGGATTAAATAATTATCATTAAAGGTGACACAATAGTGATGTTGACATTATTTTATTGATTGAAATATCAAAGAAATGGTTTTAAAAATATTAAAATAAATATTTATGAACTATTTAATGTGCTACACTAATTTTCTAGAAATATATGACATGTTATGAATATATTAATTCTTTTAGTTTGAACATATATTCTATGTGGATTTTATTTAAATTCCAATAAATGAATAATGTCAAAATTGACACTATTGTTATTTTATAAAAATAACATAATATAAAATTTTTTAAAACTCACAAAATTATTTAAAAATTATAAATTAAATTTTATATGGTCTAAAATGTCATGAATTATCCAATTGTGGAAAATTCACAACACATAAGTGATTATTTATAATAATTTAAAATTTAGAATCTTATTACCACAAATAAAATTAAATAGATTTAATAAGGATAAATCAAGTAGATAATGTTTAAAATAAATTCCAAACTTGTATAAATTTTATTGGTTGATTATATTACAATCCTATATCATCTACGATTCTTATTTGAGTCATTTTTTTAGTTTTTATGTCGGGATTGAATTTATTATAAATTAATATTTTTGTGGTTTCCAAAGGTGCCCCTCTCCTCCCTTATAAAAGGGCACCTCCTCCCTCTCCTCTTCACAGGACATTGAGCCTTCATGCTTGGACTAAAACTGCCCATTTCTCTTCTCCACTTCCCTAGAAACATTCTAGAGGTTCTGGTATTCTCAAAAGACCAACTCTAGTTCTTTAAGAGGAAGCTTAAAGGACGTGCGTCGAAGAAGAGGTAATCTCTTCTACCGATTCCTTCACGTTTCTTTCTTCTTCAAATTCTTTTTCATTAGTTGTTTCATTATAAATTAATAACATCAGTATCAATTATAAACTGATATGTTATTATAAATATGAAACAAACCCATTTCACCTTCTATCCATCCTATGGAAAACGAAATCACTGCGTGTGCGTAAGTACAAAATACCATCTCCACACCGTGGTGTAATCAGTTTTCCAAACACCAACTTAATTGGATGGGTATAATGGTGTAAATAATAACTATATATTGTTATTATGAAATAATACTAATTCTTAGATATTATATCATCCACTCCAATTCTATTAAATAATTATGGAACGATATCATTTCTCGTGCGTACGTACGGACTACCGTCTCCACGAACACGATGAGATTCATTTTCCATGATTAACCATTCAATTATGATTATGAAGTATATATAACAAATAATGATGAAAGGTATTAAATAGTAATGATACTGGATTTATGTACATATATCTTTCATTTACTTAATTCCTTTAAATTCAATAAGGAAACGAAAACTACGTTCATGCGTACGTACGGCCTACCGTCTCCATAAACGGTGTATTTCATTCCATTTATCGATCTATCATATATATTTATATTCTGAATATATATTATATATAAATCATGTTTTACATTCTGGAATTAACTAAATCAGGATATAAGTAATAATACCAAGAACAACAAGTTGAAACATGTACGATAAATGAAACGATTTTACCCAAAATGCTGCTTTAACATGCAATTTACAAAAGAACGGGTAATATAAAGTCATAAGTGAACCATATATGATATAATAACAATGAATATTATTCTTTAATAAGTCAATGACATGATTGAAATCATTATACATGAGGTTCAGATACATACAAAGAATATCAGACATAATGTAATGGATAACTTTTCCAATCTCGTTTTATCCGAGATTGTTTATTCGTAAGTATTTACTGGGGTTATATTTATCATCCATGTACCTATTTTCTAAAAATTGTTTCATGTATGTTTAAAGTCATTTTTACCCATTTTTTACTATTAATACATGGTATGTAAGGAATCTTTCTTTTGTTTACCATACGATGTACTTTTTGACTTTTCCGAAAAAAGTACGAGAAGAATGTTTTTTTAACTTATACGACATGAACGGTTTTTTACAGTTTCATAAAGCATTATTTTTATGAAGCTTCCTCCACAATATATTATGAATATTTTCAAGAAAATCCTTTTCTTTTAAAATTTCATGGAATTTTGTGAAAATAAAATGATTTTGGGGAAGAAAGGATATTTTCCTGAAGAATTCATTTCAAGTGTTTTGTCAAAACTATTTTCCATCTAAGATGACATTATTTCATTTGTGTATGTTTCAAGTATAATGTATTTATTATTTACATGGTTTCAATTTTTTTATGATGAAATTATATCAATTTGTTTTATATGGATTATGTTATGCTGGGATGATGCTTATGAAACCCATTTTATTCTTTGGGTTATGATGAGTGATTTATGTTTATGTTGTGGAACACGTAAGAATGATTTCATTATGAGATGGTTGGGACCTATATCACCCTAAAATGTATTGGGTAAATATTTATATCTCATGCGATAGACATGGCTGGAATGGTAAGTTAATCTCGTTCAGTGTTATAAGACTGGAACGAGGAGTGGACTCGATTCAAAAAGGGACTTTGTCCACTAAGATGGTCTCGGTAGAAATGCATTTGCTACTATGGAAATCATATCATGTTATTAATGGTTTGCCACAATTATATGTTTCCATGCTCTTTTATCATGATTGATGTTCCATTATGATCTATGCCTTATGTACTTCCATGTTTTGTGCCATTGCTCATGATTTTTATGTTTAAACAATATGTTCATGTTTTTAAGTTCAAATGTATATGGTTTGTTTTATTTTCTCCATTATTACCCTTAATGAGAATTTGAGCTCACCCTTTATATGTTTTCTTTTCCCCATGATATAAAGACCAGTTTTAGGTAAGAAAACAAAAGGGGAAGATCTTTATGGGAGATGTTGAAGATCATTCACCATGATTAGAATATTATGTTCCGAGTTTCCAAAGACACTAAACTAGTACGGTCCTTAAGGGTTGGTTTTTGTTATGTATTAAGTATTTCGAAAATGTAATGTAATTTCCATGCACGTCAAGTTTGGGATCTCCACACCATTGGTTTTGTCTATGTTTTAGAGACTATTTCCATAATAGTGACTTTATAATTTGTGGACATAAGATTAAATGTATGAGTAAATTATAGGGTTTACCTTACCTTTGATGTTGTGGTAATTAAGGGTTGTATCCAGTCAACAATCATACTCAGCATACTTAATCTCTATTAGAGAAGATTTATCTTTAAATATTTTTTCTATAATGTACATTAAGGAAGTGGTAAGGTTGCATAGCGTAACAAATTTAATTATATCCAATTGAGTTCTGATGTTTGCCCCATTGTTTTTCAAAATTATACACAAATATCATTATATATATTTCCATTTTACCATTTTATATCATCCTCAGACCAATGACCAATATGAGAGAATAATTCAAACCCAAGAGATTATGAAATGATCTTGTTCAATGGACCTCAAAGATGGTTGGGATCACAACTTCATCTAGTTTTGTTTTTTAAAAACAATATATTCTACTAAATATTTTGGTTATATCGTTATGAAATCCATTATGGAAGGAATAGTATAAATTCAACATACTAGAATGAATTTTTTTGAGAGAAAACAATTAATCCTCTATAAAGATAATGAGATGGTAGAGAAGGTTAGAGCCAATAAGAAACATAAAAGGACTACACAAGGATGAAATAAATATTATGCTAATAATAAACAATGTGAACTTGAATTCAATGTTGGTGAGAAGTTATTTCTAGTAATTTTATCCATGGGAGAAATAATGGAAAACTAATCCTTAAGTATATCAGTCCCATTAAAATAATTGATCATATAGTGATAATAGCTTATTGTTTTGTGCGTCAACCAAACCTCTCCCCTATCTATTATGTATTCCATGGATCTCTCCTAATGAAGTACCTACTCAATCCATTACATGTAATAAACTCTTATTTTTTACAACTGAAACATGATATTTCTTATGAGGAACAACCGGTAGATATTATGAATCAAATGGGAAAAGTACTACGAAATGAGACAACTCACCTGGTCAGTGTTTTTTTTTGGAAAAACCCCAAGCTCAAAGAAGCAATGTTGGAACCGGAGGATGAAATGAGATATATTTATTATCAGTTATTGGTTATAATGTGATGAAATTATATGTTGAAATTAATTTTTTTGTAGTTTATAATGTAACACCTAGAGATTTTTGGAAATATATATTTTAGAATTATTTTAATATTTAATATTTTTTTTGTTTCATGAAACAATGAATATTTATAATTTTAAATGAAGGAAATAGGTTAAGAATTTGATAAATGAAATAAAAAGTTAATATTTTTTCAAAAAAAAACCCTTCCATAGAATAAGTTTCTTGCAACAATAATTTTACCTTCAGTTATATGCAACATAGATTTTTAATAAAACATAACATTTTAAAAAATATCAATATCTAATATGATAAATTTCACCTATCCATTGTAATGCAGGTTATTAAAAGGATTAACTTAATAATAAAAATATGATCTACACATGTTTATAAATTTAATTCTTTGGTGAAAAAATAACAAGAAATGAAAACAAACCCCTTTTGAAAACATAGGAAATCAGTTTGTGGAAAATAATTTTTATCAAACACGTTTTACCTCAACAAGTTAATTAAACCCATTTTTTTGAATTATTATAATTAAATGAATATATTAAATATAAAATTAATAATTTAACATTAATTTTATGTGTTTTCCATACAATATATAAGAAAAAAAATCAAATTTTATAATTAGAATTGTATTTTTCTAAAATGAGATTTTTTCTTCTTTTAATAGAGATCTATGTATAAAGACTAATTTTAAAATTTTTATAAATTTAAATTGATAATTTAATCTTTAATTTTTAATTCAAAATGTGAAAAATATATTTGGGTTAATTTTTGGAATTTATTTTGAAAATCATGTTTTTTATGAATAGTGATAGGATGTCAATTGAAAAATTTATTTATGTTCAGATTATTTATATGGATAAATTATATTTAAAATAGGATTTAAATTAAAATTATTCCAATAATAAATAATTTAATAATATTTAGATCATTATAATCAATTTCACAATGAGATTTTATATACAATCATTTTAATCTTTTGGACTTTTCCCTTTAAAACTCTTGTTTCTCATCATGTCTATGGGATTAATTTTAATTTATTTTTTTCAATTATGTGAATTTAATTTAGTAAAATTGATTCCATATTTATAAACACAAAAATATATAATTTCTAATAGGTCCAACTTTTTTTTGACCAAGGTAGTTTGTGAAAACATTTATAATTAATCAAGGCGATTAAGTGAAAAACAAGTTTACCAGGGGAAAAATTTTTAAACGTAAAGATAAAAATGATGTAGAAATTTATCAAAAACTCACTAAATTTAATATTTATACTCTTACACATAATGTATATAAATTTTATAATTATTTAATATTTTCTTATGTAAAAATTTTGGTACACCAAAATTTCTCATAAAAATACCCAAATGGTGTCCTATCCCTCACTAATAAAAGGATATTACCCCTAACCCTCTATTCACACCATAAAGACAAAATTTTTCTGATGTTACTTTCTTAAATAACCTATAAACTTCACTAACCTCATTATAGAAACATTATCATGGGTATTAAATAACCCTTTTAATGTTTTATTGTAATCCAAAGGATGATACCCAATGAGAGGTAATGTTCTTCTAAAAGTGTTTTTATTTTATTTTCTTATCTGACTCGTTCAATTAATAATATATCATGATTATATAACATCATAAGTATCATCCATATTTTGATTTTTTTTAAAAATTTTACCATATAATCCAAACCTAATTCCATAAAATGGGATACACATTCATCATTCGCGTGTATGACAGACTAGAATGTCACGAACTGATGTCATTTGTTTTTTCCATTACCATCATTCATGGTTCTAAATAATTATGTATTTTTAGTTTATCTAAGATATATATAATATATATAAAAATTTCTTATTCTTGAATTACTATATTATTCATACCTAATGTAATCTATTTTATGGTAATATGATATTGTCTCTTATTTATATAGAAGACTACAGTCTCGTGAAGTGATACGATCCGTTCACACATTACAAGGAAATCATTAAGGATGTGTTAAAAAAATTATACAATATATATGGAATAGTAATTCTATAATTATGATAATATATATATATATATATATATCATTTACTTCTCATTTTTTAATACGATAAGAAAATTGAAATGTCATTCATGTGTATGTACGACCTAATGCCTCGATGAACAGTGTGTTTCATTTCATATCTCTTAATTTCATGATTACTTTATATACATATATATTTAATAAATATAATATTTATATAATTCTATAATTTATATATATGATGAAATAATTATCAAATTTTGAGGGAAAAAATGTAACAAATCAAACCATATACGAATAAAAAAGCAGTTATTACCTGAAACATAACATTAACATAAAATTATAAATTACAGCGTAATTTAGTTTCGTAATGAAATTATTTTTTATATGATAAATATTAATAATTTTCTTGTATATATGTATAATAAACGTAGATTTATTATATAGTTTGTTTAAATGAGTATGAAAGAAGTTAGGACATCATTTAAGGGATTTCCATCTTTTGTTTTTACTTACATGGGATGTGTATCATATTCACAACCTATCGGTTTTTTATGGTGTACAAACTCCGCATGAATTTATATTGTGATGATTATACTTAAAAATATTTTTATATAAAGTTACATTTTAGGATCTATGTTTCATGGTGTTTACTATTCAAAATTTACCATATTAGTGACATATATTTGTATCAATTTACCTTCTCTGAGACCTACATTATGCTATAAACCTATATTCATTCTTCAGGGGTATATAAAAACTCATTCAAATTTAATATAATGAATTTATTAATAATAATTATATCATATTTTTTATTTTATGTTATTACTTCATGGTGCTTAGGATTCAAGGTTACCAAAGTGGTTAGAATTTTAGGTTACAATATTATCATTTATAAGGATTGATTATGATGATAAAATTCTACAACCTATCAGTCAAGATACACATGAATTTTATTATACAATATCTATTTATGATATCCTAAATTAATGGTATAATTTTTCCACTCCTTTTAGTTAAAATTATTATTAATTTTTTTTATCAAAATCAAAATATATTTCTCTCTTTGGCTGGAAATTTGTTTTCTTTGAAATCTATGTTTTCAAACAATGTTTTAAAAAATGTTTTTAAATTATATTTTTAAATAATTATCAAATAAAATGGTTTAATTTTTTTTAAATGTGGTTAAAATGATATTTAAATATTCCTTTATATGATTTTAATGTGGATTTCAAATAAAAGGAATTTGAAAATTTTTGTGGATTAAATATTAATTTTCAAAGAATGTTTACTTTCTTGAAGAAATGTTCCAAGAAATATTGAAAATACTCCTCAATGTAAGATGGAATAATTTGATATAGATTATTCTCTATTGGGAATATAATATAGGGACACATTTTTTATTCTTTATTTGAATTGTTTATGTTTATGATGAATAGTTTTTTTTTATGAAAATCATTTATTATCAATGAGTTATACCATGAACAAATTATTATGAAACCATTTATCTTCTGTAGGATATACTGTGATAAATTTCTTATGATGAATTCTTCTCTGCATGTGTTATTCTATGAAAGAATTTTTATGAAACATTTCTATATTCCATGGGTTATTATATGGTAAAAAGTTTTTGATTCACATTTCATTTCCTGGGTTTTGATACGATGAATGTTTATAATATTGAGGAACACTTATGTACGATTTCATTATGTGATGAGTGGGACTTATATCCCCCTCCAATGCATGGGATAATTATTTATATCTCATGAGATTGACACGGCTGTAATGGGCAGTGAACCTAGATTAGTAAGAGAATTTGACCACTAAGATGGTCTTGGGATTGAACCTATACTACTAAGATGGTTTAAGTATTGAACCCATTATAACAATATAGCCTTGGAATTGATCCCTTAATACTTTGATTTTATTCATGAACAAGATTACATGTTCACAATGTTATGTGTGGAAAATATTACATGTTCATAATGTTATGCATGAACCTAGCTTCATGTCCATTAGTTAATGTGAGAGCCTAACTTCATGTCCAAAACTTATTGAGTAATGTTGATTCTATGTATAAATGTTCACAATGTTATAAGATGATATAATTTTCAAAAATCCACATATTATTCCTATTTTATTCTATCATGTTTCATGTTCTTTATTAACATATAATTAATGTCTTATGAACAATAAATATTTCTTCCTTGTCTCAAGATTATTATCTATGATTTGTTGGTTATGAATATTCAGTGTTATTCTTGTGTTCCCATAACCTTATGTTCGTGTTACACATATGTATCACCTTTTTTTAACCTTGCTAAGCATATGAGCACACCAGTTCTTATGTTTCATTTTTCTTGGTTATAAATAAGGGTTTTAATTATGATTACTGACAGAGATGATATTTGAGATATTTGTTGAAGATCATTGACTTAAATTGAAGATTATGTTCCCATGTTTCAAAAGACACTAAATTATTATGGCCCTCATGCGTGTGTTTATAAAATGGAATGAATGATAATATATAAAATATATAAAATACTTGTATGATAAGCCCTAGGTCTCTATACATTTGGTCTTCTTCACAACAATTGGGAACCCACCATCTCATTGCATATTCCCTAATTACCAGTTCAGAAGTGAATAACCCTTGTCAGGTTACATTCAATTCCTCTATCGGGTATGTTCATTGTTCCCACCATAGCTCATTGGAATATAGAATAGATGTTAAAACCTAATAAAATATTCCCACTGTGTTATGGGACTCTGTAGTGGTCTCATTGGTATTTCATGAGATACCACCACTGGTACGATCCTCCTTGAGTCCCAGGTGTATTGCACATCCCGCGATCCATCTCAACACAACCCACCCATTTCTAAATAATTTACCTCAATATCATCCAATATTTCTCTTAATGACCACATTATTACCATAAACCATAAACCAAACCCCATACTCTCAATGTCACCATATATCCATTGAATGAACCATACTAGTAATAGTGTCTGTTGGAGGAAAAGCTTACTACCCCTTTCTTGATTTCCCATTAATGAGCCCCAGACACCTCAGAGATGAACCCCAATGATCCATCTAATGACCACAAACACGAGAACCCTCATAATAATCCAATTTATTTTATTGAAATTTTCATCATCTTGCAAAATCCTCAAACCATGCATAATCAATCAATCCATACAGTTAATAGGTTGTTAGTGGTCCTCCAAACAACCCTCGGGTCTAAATGGATTGATGGTCTCACAATGAACATGATTCATTCAGTGGTCTTTATCTTTATTCCCAATGATCCCAGAAGGTCGATTATGGATTGAACATCAGTTTCATGAAATGGATTTCATATGATATGATAGGTTGTGAGATGATAAATCGATCAGAAAAAATCTGTATTTGACCCATGGGTCAATATTAAAGGGAATCAGTGCTTCTATAATGAGCACACAAGTAGTAAAACATTTGGATGTGGGGATACAGGGATGGTGGTGGATGATGTGGAATGATCAAGTTAAAGAAAATGTCACTTCCCTCTAGGTATTTTGAGATTCATATTTCACTAATATGAAGTATCACATCATCCTGCATTCATTGTTGTTCCTGGGTTTTTGTAGCCACTCCTTAAACAACTTATAACATTATTCATATCTGATTTCACTCATGTTATCACTATTAGTGTAGAGAACAGAGCTTTAAATGGGTATAAATTTTGGAATTAGTATCAACCAATATCAGTATCTCTTGCATCTTACTCAATTACAAAAAACCATCCTTGCCGAATTCGAGTGTAATATGGGTCTATCCCTATATTCTAGTATCCTTCCAACCAAGTCATATGGGTATAACATTAATTTTCCAAACACATCCAGAGAGAAGAAATGCCCCGATTACAAATTTCCTCTAGGATAGTCAGAACATTAACAATACATATATCTGTTGGACCTCTCAGGCCCCTGACCAGCCACTCGAAGCCAAATGGGAGAACATCTGACTCCACAGATATAAGAGGATTCTATTAATAATTTGATAGAATCAATTGGAAATTATGATGATTCTATTTCTTTCCTTTCCCAACCCTAACAAGTGTTGAGTGTTTCATAGGTGGTCATTGAGGTGCCTTTTTAATTGGGTCAATAACTTCCTCAATAGAGGTGACTATTTCAATAATTCCAAACCCATGTGTATATATTTCTATATTTATATAAGTGGATACCAAAATAATTGGAGGTATGCCACTGAGTCAAAAAGAAATTAAAAATATATATATTCCCAGATGCCCAATTGGAGTATATGGGGGAATAGGTGTAGCTCATGTCAAATCCAATACAACCAAACCTGCTACCTTGTGTGTTTCTACATGACCTACTTTGACAGTTGGTGGTGATCAAGACCGATATAAGAAGATATTGAGGAAATAGTAAAATGTGAAATCTAGCTGTGAAATTATTCTATATCAACTGCCCAACATACCCCCATAGAAGTAGTACATGAACACAAACACCTATAAAAATTGAACATTGTCACAACTTAACCATATATCTGCATCAAGTTCATGAATCATCCATGTGATTATATGATGATCAGAAATATTTCCCTTGACATCCTCATGCCCCCTTTCATATTGTTGGTTGTTTGATATTTTTACATAGGATTTGAAAATAAACTATGATTTTCCTTTTAACCTGTCGTAGTGGGGAACACCATTAATTCTCTTGGGAGGGGGATTATTTTTTCAATAACGAATGACATGATGCTAGTAGTAGTCCTTTTGAAATGAGATGACACCAACCATTGTAATTAGAATCCTGGACTAGATATGGTGGATCTCGAAAAACTTGTAGGGGGTCCACCCAAATCAAATGAGTGGTATGGTGAAAATGGACAATGGGAATAAACAATATTTTCCAAAGCATCTGAGAAGCTATAGTAGCTGTGTAGCTCAAAATGGTGGGAAGAAAAAGAGACTATTGAAAGGAATTCAATGGTGTGGAAATTGAGGCTGATCAGTTTTATTCAATAGTATGTGATTACTAATGACTATTTAAAATATGTCTTCGAATTGAAACTCAACATAGAACAAGTAGTCCACTAAAAGTAGGGTCATTTTTTATTCTAGGCAATGTAGTATCATGGGATGTTCAAAATTCAAAATATGGTCCAATTCAATACCAAAATGATAAAATGTCAGGTATATCTATATTATTGAATAGATTGGATGGTTTTTGGTGACACATATATCCCCTATGAATCACATAATTCCAAAAATAGAACCAATTCCTTCAAACCCTATTATATAGATCCTAACATACCTCCTCTAAACCCATAATGTAAGTGATCATCCATTAACATATATACTGTAATTAAAATACACTGACCTACTTCCCCATGGACATAGGGTATTCATAGGTGGATGAATGAGTACGGTTATAATAACATTGATGGTTAAGGCATAGTATAACCTCAATTACCCATTTCAATGTATACTGACACCATCCAACCTCCCTTCCCCCAAACTGCATATTTTGTGACCCATTATGAAGCAGTATATCATGGATATTTATAATTCT
Source organism: Viscum album (assembly GCA_963277665.1). Lineage (NCBI taxonomy): Eukaryota > Viridiplantae > Streptophyta > Magnoliopsida > Santalales > Viscaceae > Viscum > Viscum album. The sequence goes on along the minus strand of OY728123.1, from coordinate 1,437,113,464 downwards.
ACTCTATTATTCTACCACCACCCCTATTTCCAAAAAAAATCCAAATTTTAATAAACTCTGTTACACCTTGAGATAAAACCATTTAAATATATTCCATTTTGATATGGCTTCCATGAATGGTGACCCTGTGTGAAATTCCTAGTCATTTTTCTTCCACATCTGTAGATTTGGAATGGTCTTGAATAGAAGGTATACTTGAACATGTTCTTCTTATTTGAACCACCTATGGTGTCGAATGGAACATCATTTCTATATCATTTCTAAATATATTTTAAAATATAGTCTATTTTATAATCATTATTGTGGGATCATGACTAGCATAACCATCCCCAACTCAATGAAAATGGTACCTCATACAATACTGAAAAACATAGCTCCAAGACTTTTAGTTGATCGTATATCAAAAAATTACTATAATATGGTTTAAAAAATGATAGAGTCATATAACTATTATTGAATGAATCATGATTTTATAGAGTTTATCGTAGCTAACTATAATTGTAGTGAGGATCACTCAATTAATGACAAAGAAATCCAATGGGATACATTATATATCCCAGGTACTCCCTGGTCAGTGAGAACCTAGAACTGATCATGATAGGAAATAAGAAGGTATGACCTAGAAATGACCTATTGAGACTTCTATCTGGGGCTAACATAGTCCTCATAAGATAGTTATAACCTGGGAAAACATGTGGTCTAATTACCTGACAGGATGATCTCCCTATATAGATGTGAGAATAGAATAGTTGTGCCATCACTATTACTGTAGGTTACAATGTAAAACTTTGGATATATTTCCACCATACACACTAGATGGAATATGGGTGAATGGTCACCTCTCACATTCCTTCATAAATCCCATTTACCTGACCCTAACATGAATTCCCATTTTTCCTAATCGATCGACTAACTAGAGCCCCTAAGGGTGCACTATTTCATAAAGGGTTGTAGACCACCACCAACCTAGGTCAAAGGAAAATTTTAATATATAACTCATACACGTTTCCCTATTGATGCATTAGAATCCATTCTAATTCCACATGAATGGAACATGGTACCTGAGCTTCTGGGGATCCACCTTCAAGCTAAAAAATAGTTTTCCATTTTTACAATGACATTTTGTGCAATTTTGAACTTCTAGACCTACTCAACTGTAGATACATTCTTGTTTCTTCTCTCCTCACTGAAATTATATTTTCACATCACCTATCATGATATTTTTTTGATTGAGTGGATGTCTAGTCTTGAGAATTAGTGGGACAATTAATAAAATGTAAATGGGTATATCCCTTTGGTGGTCAACCTGATTACCCACATGGCTCAAGGGTGAGACCTCTAAGACAATGGATGGAAGAACAAAATATGTATGTTTTCATTGGAATGATCATAGATTTACATATGATTATGGGGATTCAAGATTTTAATGACCGATCAGAAGAAAATAAACAAACTTTAACAAATATAATATTGGATGAACAAAACAACTGCTTTGAAAATTGCATGGATTGACCCCCATTTACCCTTCAAGAGTTGAGGATCATGGTGTTAAACTTAGTAAGTGGTACCATCACCCACATGTTCCTTTTTAACTAGGGTAAACTATACTATATGGACCCATGTTCCAATAGTGAGATCAATTGTTTTCATTGTGTAGGAACGCAACAGGCAAGAAAGAACAGAGGTTGTTTGATGAAGATTGGTCATGATGGAATGGAGTGGGGAGTTCATATACCAGGGTGCATGTCTTTAATGACCATAAATTACCTATGGGAGTAATCCTGGATGAATGAGTGAATCATATACTTATTTACCACACCAAATATTTAATGATCCTCCTCTAAAAGGAGTCTTTGGGGTACCCTTTGTGGAACTACACTCGATAAACCATATGAGTCGACGGTCTAATGTCATATGGTAGCTACTAGAAATAATTGTATGGTATATTTCTTTCGATGAAACCCTAATATATTCTAAATGACCACACCATTATGCATCACCATAAATCCATAAATAAGCCCATATTATAGAAGTAATTGTGAAATGTCCATGAACCCCCACTGCACCACTATAATAGAGTAGTATATGAAAATAGAGAACATGAGTCAACAACATTTCACATTATTCCTAATCACATCGTAATTGAAGGATATTTTGAGGTTTCAATGAAAAATAAATTAACAAAGGTCCCATGTTTTCATGTAGTATAATATTTTCAATCTATTATCAATGACATGCATGAATGCTATGGGTTCGAAATTTATGTTTTATCTCATCATATCATCATATACCGTATACATATGATTACACCACGGGAACAACACTTGAGGGAGGACCAGAGGTTGAGGGCCTCTTTTTTTGGAGGTGGAGTATATTTTTATAGGTGGTGTGGTTTGTTGCAATGTTACTAGAATCTTGAACTACTCTACCTATTCAAGAATATATTCTCATCAACTTGGTTTTTAGATACCATAAAAATATCTAATTTTTATGCCTCATTAAAATTGGATTGAAACCTCGAAAACCATCAATTATTTCATCCATGGATTCTAGGAAAAAGTGGACCTAAAAAAGATAGATGAGGTCTTATTAGTGGGAGGTATCTATATGGGTAGGTTTTGTGGTTTTATGGGGGTTCAGAGATTCATTCCTATTGTTATGAATTGGTATAATCATTGTACTCGACTCTAAAAGTCTATCACAAGGTAGTATCTACTCTTATTAATGTTATGAAAACCTCTAACTTGATTTGGCCCTTCTGATTCATGGACTTGTGGTTTTACTTGGTGGCCAAATACTTGTAGCGATGTCAAAAATTTCCATCAGGCCACTTTTAAATGTAATGGAATATTGGATTTCTTGAAGAATAAACATCAGCAACTAGGAAGTGACAATTGGTGTATTTGGGGGATCCAACTCAAAGGGTACCACACATGATAAAAAATCTCTGATTCGATGTAGTAAAATGGTCTACCATAAAGTACATGGTGGTGTCTTTACATTGAATATTGTTTCCATCAGTACCCTACTATAATAGTGTTGATCAAGTAACAATTAAATTTTCATTTCCACCCTTAGACAATTGTTTTAAATTAGTTTTGTATTGAAAACTAAAAATTGAACATCATATTTGAATCAATATTTTATTTTTTATCACTACTTAAAATTTTTATTTCACATGTTTTTAGGATTTCATTATAGGTGGAGGTGATTTTGACATCCCACAATAGAATTTATCGAAAATGGGCCAAACTCCACAAGATCACAATCACAAAAGATGACTGAAATATATTCTATCGATAATTCATGGATCCAATTTGGATGATACTTTGTTGATGAATGTAAATAGGTGAGGGATACATTTATATTGATGACCTTGGATCCCAATTCATCATTTTAGAGTCCCAAAATAGTCCCACTATGTGATGAAATTATGGGCGGTCCAGATTGAAAATCCCTTAGGTATTTGGGCCACAACATTGGCCTCAGACCTCCAATTGGTGTGATTAAAAATTCCTTGGAAGTCAAGATCTATGGCCCACCTATAAACCAAATTGGAAGAAATTTTAACTCATTTGATCTATTAAACATTCGGATAATGTAGGAGGAAAAACTCATCCATGAATTGTGACCTAGTCAATTAGACAATAGACTGATTTTTTGGAAGTTATGTTGAATTTTACCATAAAAATATATATCACCTTAATTTAATGATGTTTATTGAACATTGGATATGTTTGGTAGCTTGAAATATTATTATTTCTCATCTATGATTTCCTCCCCTTCCATGGAGTTCTAAACTCCTCATGATCACCTAGAGAGGAACCTGATGTAAATCTCGAGCCTCTTGTTTGTAATATTTGATAGATATTTTTAATTCACGATTTCAATGTTGTTTTTATTCGTCCTATACTATTATATAAATTATTTATATACTAGAATTTGTACTCAAATCATATGATCATTTTTGGGGGTACGCATTCATGTGATGTTTCACACACCATTAACCACTTTTTCTTCTCTCTTTAAATTTCGGTGTTCGTGTGGTTCATATTGATAAATTAAACTCTCATATTCACATCCATGGACTTGAAATATCACATAACTATAATAACTAGAAATAATATAATAACATGGACTAAACATAAGTTTCTTCAATCATTTTTTGTTTTTGACCAAAAAATAGGAGTTATCCTCGTATAAACTCAGTAATATTGTTGTATGAGGATTCAAAAAATAGGTATTAAAATATAAAAACCCTATCTCTTGATTAAATTAAGGATGAGAACCATGAGAGTTTTCCCAGTTTCATCATGCTTAATAGAATCTGTTAATTTTCTCATCTCGTATCACTTTCTTTTATATAAATTCATCTTAAATAAAAACTCCCACATTTATTACAATAACATTCCTCTATTTAAAATCAATTATTTTTTAATTAATAATATAAGTTTCCATTGAGAGGCAAATTAGGGTTCCTGTTATACTGTAGAAATTATATTAAAAAAATTATTTAATTTGATGGTCTCGACAACACGATAAAATTTTAGCATCATTTCATGAGAGATAAGATATTTTTTTATTTTTATTTATTTAATTTACTTTTTAATTATTACCAATTTCAATCATTCCCTCATTAAATTTGATTGTGTTTTTGTGTTTCTTCTCCTTCTTCTCCCTCTCATCGTGTCTATCTCTCTCTCTCTAAAATTATGTAGTATAACATTCTATTTTATTTTATAAATTCATTATTTATAACTATTATTATTCTTATTCATCCTCAATTAAAATAAAAAAACAACAAAAATGTCACAAAAATTTTTCATGATATTATATGGCATGGAAATATTACTTTAAATTGACCCAAAAAATGAAAATACCCATCACAAAAAAATTGAGTCAATTATAGTAGGAAAACCATGTAACAGTGGGGAATCCATTTTGGAACCTCAATTGATCCTGAAACAATCTAAGAGTGAATGAAACCAAACCCCAAAAAACATGGCTATAAAAAATAGAATATAAAATAACTGACCACCCCATATGTGGTGTACCAACTGATATACATCCAATGCCCTGAGGAAAATTAGACTTTGTTATGAGACCAGGCCTCATCCAAATCCTTCCAAAATTACATGGTATTTCAAGTGGGGAACCACAAAAATACACTAAATTGTTTTACAATGATTTTTACACCATGATACCAAAAAATGTGAATGAGGACCTCATTATGTTTAAGAACATCCCTTTTTCTATTGATTATGTAGCCAAATACCAGTTATAGTATTGTCCTTCCATAATTGGGTGTTGTAACGACCTTAAATGACACTTTCTGTAGAATTTATTCCCTATCACCTCAACTGAATCAATTAAAAAATAAATATACGGCAATAAGAAATCACAAGGAGGGACCCTTCATGAATATTGGAGGAGATTAAAAATACTTTTTTAAAGTTCCTTTTATAAAAAAATTAGTGAATAATTTCTCATTAATTTCATCTACAAAGAAAATTTCAGCATGGATCGTGGAATGAATGATGCTGAAGATGGTGCTTAGCGAGTTGATAAAACTCATGTTTCCACTCATTACTTAATACCCAACATGGCTCAAAATGAACAAAAATTTGGAACAAAAGCAATTTCACCCACTCGTTGATTTCATGATGTAAGTCACTAATACATAAAAAAAAGATAGATAATAATCATAATGAAAAGAATACCCATATACATCAATTATATTAGGATCAAGGTAATTCACACTCTCCACGTAATCTATTAAACTTTTGTATTTTTTCTGAAAATAATCATTTCATTGATCCTTTCCCCTAACGCCAGGATTCATCTGAGTCTCATTTAGTATTATTTTCTGGGTTTCCATTTCAACAAGAACCACTCTTCATGAAAGAAACATTCAGACCAAATTCAATCTCTAGGATCAAAGCACAAATAAATTACTGACAAGGAGGTAACTAAAGATAACCCAAATAGAATTTTTATTAGCAAGGCCATTGTGTAAAACCATCTTATCCTTCACCATCTCAAAATAACCGTCCTCTTACTAAATCTGAACCAAGACTCAAGGACATGGTGATACAAATGGAATCCCAGAACCTACAGTTATAATAGACCATGGAATTTTTTATTCAAGGCCAAGGTACTCAAGTGTGAAAATCAGAAAACACCATTATTAGAGTTAATATACAATTATTTGTACAACTACCTTCCCAAACCTATTGCTAATAAAAATAAAAAATGTAATCTATGGGAAATCACACTACATAGTGTAATGTAAGTTTCTTCTTCCAATTATTCTACCCATCATGTATTTCCCCCCCTTGAAAATTATTTTTCCATACCCTAAAAATATTCATGTGAAGAAAAAAAAACAAAAATGGTAAAAAAGTTATCATTGAGTATGTTGAGTCAATAAGGATTTCCTTATGACTATTCCATTCCTTCTTGTTTTGAAAATCACAAACACCATATACATAAGAAAATCTATATTTTACTACAATAAGGAAAATTTCCTTCCCAAAGGAATTTACCCATACCATGTTTTCATTGTTCATATCAATATTTTTCTTAAGTATAAAAATCGGATTCATATCCAAAACCTCGGAATCATATAATACTTAGATATGGAGAATTCTGTTTTAGGATCCGAATTCCGAGTACGAACTCTAATGAAGTTCCATTCTGAATTCTGGATAAGAAATATCCAGATGTTCTACTCCAAATTCTGGATACGAACTCTCATAAAGTTTCATTCTGAATTCTGGATATGAACTCTCATGAAGTTCCACTCCGAATTCTGGATATGAACTCTCATAAAGTTTCACTCTGAATTCTGGACACCAAACTCCTACTAGTTCAACTCCGAACATATATGAGTTCGACTCTGAACTTCTATTAGTTCGACTCCAAACTTATATGAGTTCGAATCGAACTTCTATGAGTTCGACTCCAAACTTCTATTAGTTCGACTTCGAACTTCTATTATTTAAACTACGAACTCTATCAGTTTAGGTTCTGAATACTGGTGAAACCAGACCCGGAATTTCCTTGAAATTCAAACTCTGATTTCTACAGAATTCATGTTCTGAATTTCAATAAAACAAAATCCGAATATCTATTTATTAAAGACTCTGAATTCCATTTTGGTTAGACTCTGAACTTTTATTTGCTTACATTTTGAATTTTAGTTTAACTTATGGTTGAACTTTTTTATTATAAAATGATGTTGTGATTTCAGTTAGTGACTAACCGTTGGTTGAGTGACACGTGTACAGGTCCCTCCAAAATTCAATGATAAATATGGCCGTTGGTGGAGGGATCCGACCATTGGAGCTTCGCCTATAAATAAGAGCTCATTTAAAAAGAAGCAACAAATTTTGGAATTTTGGTGCTCAGAACTTCCTGATGTGATTTCTATAGAGAGAAGCTATTATAAACTCTCAAGATTTGTGCAGAAAGTTTGAACAGATTGTTCAAACATTTCCTTGTGCAGATTTACTACATGTGACTTTGATTGTTGATGTGTACAATCGAGGGCTTCCAGGGATAGGAAAAAAGAGGTTCCAACACCTTGAAGTTGAGGGATTCCTTGCTGAGGAAGATAGAGGTGCTGACTACCTAATAGTTGAGGGCTTGCAGGGATAGAAAGAAAGACTCCGATATTCATATCAAGAGCTTATCCTGGTGTGGGTGAGATAGACTTTCTTGAAAGTATAAATCAAGGGACCTTTACCCAAGGTTATTGGATACCCTTCTCTTTATGTTAAAATAGTTATTGTCTGTTACATGTAGTGTTACTACTTTTTTTTCTACTGTACATTTTGTATTGTTAAGGAAAGTATAAATTTTTTATACTTCCTTACTTGTACTCTAATTTAGTTAGATTCTATACGCTTTAAGGTAGAATCTTAATCATTGTATCTTTTGTTAAGTTTAATTTCGATAATCACTTTTCTAGAATCAAGAAAGTCTTTAGAATTATAGATGTCTTGTGAATTATCTTGTTTAACCTTATTAAACATAACCATCCTAAAAATTTCTTAAGGGAGTTTTTAAAAGGTACAATTCACCCCCTCTTGTATCTGAGAATCTCATTCTTATTTTGATCCTACGTTTGGTATTATAGAGTATATCTTACTCAGTCACATACCATCCTAACAAATGGTATCAGATGGTTGGTTCCATCTGAATTAATCTGACAATTAGATTCAGAAATTTTTCTTATATTTCATGGAATTGGACATTCAGATTCATATTTACAGATTCATATTTTCAGAATCATACTTCGGATTCACTTTTTTCATATAGATACAATATCTTTCTTTCTTAGAATATTTTCTTTTGTTTACAAAATTTTTCTTCTAACAAGTTTGTGTGCCAAAGTTTTTATTAAGGATGGAAGGCTTAAATATTGGTTCTATAGAAAATCTAAATCCATCTAGACCACTCATATTTGATGGAAATGATTATGAATATTAGAGATATCTCATGAAGACTTTAATTATTAACACTGGGGTTGAAATTTTTTTTATGCTAACTGGTGGATACAAGATTCTTGATAAAGAATAAAGTGCCTTTACAAATCAAGAAATGCATGATTGTCAACTAAACTATTAGGTACGCAATACTTTACATTGTTCAATGACTAGAAATATATATAGCCAAATTTCTTCTTCTGATTAAGAAAATTATATATGGAAGAGACTTGAAGTTTCTCATTTTGGTACATCCAAATTAATTGAGACTAGAAGAGCCATTCTTAGAGCTGAATATCATGGTTTTAGTTTTCATTATGGTGAACCCATATGCAAAGTACAAAACAGATTCATGACTATAGGTAGTATATTACAATCAATGGGATAGAAAGGATTAGATGATGAAGCCCTTGTTGACAAGATCATCGACATTATGCCAAATGAGTGGGAATCTAAAAGGACTGCAATTGATGAGAATAGAAAGGATACTGAGATTACCCATGATGAGATTTTTGGAACTCTTCTTCAGCATGAGACTAGAATGAAGAGAGATGATAATATCGTGAAGAAGAATAATGGAAATGGAAGTGTAGTTTTTACTAATACTTCCAATCATATAAAATCTAAGACTCTTGAGAGAGTTACTAGATCCAGATCTAAGAAGGTTATTATCAAATCTGAATCTAGTGGGAGTGAAGTCTCAGAAAATGAGTTATCTAATCTTTCTCAAAGAATGAACAAGATAGCAGGATAGAAGAACTGTCAATCTAAATACAAGTAGAAGGAAAGGAAATATAATAATGTTTCAGAGGTTACATGTTATGAATGCAAGAGAGCTGGACACATATGACCTGATTTCCCTAAGGTCAAAAGAAATGAAAGAATAGAGTTGCATTCTGAAAGGAATATAAAGAAATATTACAATTCCAATGCTAAGAATGTGTTGAAATCCAATGAAACATGGAGTGCCAGTCATGGAGACTATTCAGATGAATTTTCAGATTATGAATCTTCTGGAAAAAAGAATCTTGGTCTTTTAGCCAGACTACCTATTAATAATCACTACTTGATGGCTAAGGTTCAAAATGATGAATCATTGACCAACGTTTCTATGAATTCTAATGATAGTAAATATTATAACTCTTCGGATGAAGAATCCTCTTCTGATAAAGATAATTGTATACCTACCTATGAAGAAGTTTCTAGGATTTCAAAACATATAAAAAATGGGAATTCAAAACTCATGAATAAACTTGATAAGGAAAATTCTATGAATATTATTCTTACAAACGAAATATCAGATCTTTCTAAATATCTTGATAAGAAAAAGGATGATTTTGAAAGTATTTCAAAAAATCTTGAGGAAGTAAGTTCTGAGAGGAATAAACTTTCTAAAGATCTAGAAAATGTAATTTCTAAGAAAGATGTTTTCGAGCCTAGCACTAGTTCAAATTTTTTTGAAAACAAGAACCTTGTCATAAAACTCAAACCTGAAATATACTCCTTGAGGAAGTGTTTGTCAAACATTTCCCTAGGTAAGGAAAAATTTGATAAAATGTTTCCACAAGTCCGACCGTGAAATAATACTTATGGTTTTGGTTATACAAGTTCTAAACCAATTTTTAGTAACAACTACTTTGTTCCTCAAAGTGCCACATTCTGTACTAAGTGTCAATTTGGTGGTCACTAGGAAAAGAATTGTTCCTTAAGCAAAACCCAATCCTTATGATTTCATAAGGCTTATTTTTCTAAGATGATGTGGGTACCCAAAATTTCACTTTCTGAGATTTCTGGATCCAATCATGTTTAGATTCCAAAAACCTAACTTTTTCTCATTTTCAATAAAATAGGGATAGTACCAACAAAAATACATGGTACATGGATAGTGGATGTTCCCAGTATATGACTGGTAACAAAAACTATTTCGAAAAGATTATCAAGATGGAATGAGTAAAAGTAACTTTTGGAGATAATGCTCAGGGGGAAATTATTGGTATAGGTAACATTTTTCTTCTTGAAAAAACTATAATTTCAAATGATTTGTTTATTAAGGGTCTTAAGCATAACCTCATTAGCATAAGTCAATTATGTGATGAAGGCTACCTTGTGAATTTTAGGAATAATAAATGTCTAGTACACAATTCCAAGGAAGAATTTATTCTTTCTGCCAATAGTTAAGAGAATGTTTACACACTAAACTTAGATGACCTTAGGTGCCAAGACTTACCTTGACATAGTGCAATGGAAGATCATTCTTGGTTATGGAATAGAAGGTTAAGACACTGTAACCTTAGGATCTTAGGCAAAATCTCTAAGAATGGTTTAGTTAAAGATCTACCAGAGTTTAGATTTGATTATTCAAAAGTTTGTGACCCTTGTCAATATGGAATGAAACATAAATCAAGTTTTAAATCAATCAGTGATGTCTCAAAAACTGATGCACTATAGTTGGTGTGTATCGATCTTTTTGGTCCAACACAAATTAGAAGCATTGGGGGAAAGTACTATGTATTTGTTTTGGTTGACGATTACACTAGATTTATGTGGGTCTATTTTCTAGAAAAGAAGTCTGATTCTTTTTCTTATTTCAAAAGTTTTAGATCCCAAGTCAAAAATAAGAAAAACATTCCATTGAAAACTATTCAAAGTGATCATGGAGGAGAATTTCAAAATTATGATTTTGAAACTTTTTGTAGTAGAAAAGGTATTACTCATAATTTCTCAGCACCAAAAACACCTCAAAAAAATGGTGCTGTTGAAAGAATAAATAGAATTATTCAAGAGATAACTAGAACCATGTTGAGTGAGTATTTTGTAGCCAAACATTTTTGGGCTGAAGAGGTAAGTACTTCTTTTTACACTATAAATCGAGTTTTAATTAGACCTTTTCTTCATAAAACTTCTTATGAGTCATGGAATGGTAGAAAACATAGACTTTAATACTTTATGGTTTTTGGATGCAAGGTATTCATTATGAATACTAAATATAATTTACACAAATTCGCACCAAAATCTGATGAAGGAATTCTCTTAGTCTACTCAACAACTTCTAAGGCATATAGAGTTTTTAACAAAAACACTTGTACTGTTGAAGAGACAGTACATGTCAAATTTGATGAATCAGATCCTTTTGTTTTCAAACAACCCCAACCTACATCCTCGGATGTGTTTACAAAAACTGATTATCAACCTATGATTGATGATCCTTCTGATAAGAAAAATGTACAAGAAGGTACTTTTGAAACATTTACCCTATTAATTTCTTACCCTATGTTGATGAACAAGTTTTACAAAACCCAAACACGTCATTTCCTAAGAATCATCCTAGTGATAGTATCATTGGTGATGGGAATCAACCTGTAAGGACTAGAAGTTCCTTGAGAAATAAAGTAGAGCATCTAGAATTCCTTTCCCAATTGGAACCAAGAAGCACTGATGAAGCTTTAGGTGACGATGATTGGATTAAATCAATGCAAGATGAACTAAATGAATTCAAAAGAAATAAAGTCTGGACCTTGGTTGAAAGACCTAAGGAAAAATATGTAATTGGAGTAAAATGGGTCTTCAAAAATAAGTGTGATGAAAATGGAATCATCATAATAAATAAAGATAGATTGGTTTCTAAAGGCTATAATCAACAAGAAGGAATAGACGATGAAGAAACCTATGCTATATTAGCTAGACTTGAATCTGTACGTATTTTACTTGCCTTTCCAGAATTATTCAATTTCAAGCTTGTTCAAATGTATGTAAAATGTGCTTTCCTTAATGGTTATGTTCAAGAGGATGTTTTTATTGAACAACCTCCTCACTTTGAAGACACAAAACATTCGGATCATGTGTTTAGACTTACCAAAGCATTGTATGGCCTTAAACAATCCCCTCAAGCTTGGTATGATAGACTTACATGATTTTTTGCTTCAAAATTACTATGTTAAGGGAAATGAAGACCCATCCCTTTTTATAAAGAAATACAATAAAGATGGTTTGATTGTTCAAATTTATGTTGATGACATTATATTTGGTTCAACTCAGCAATCTTTAACTGATTCCTTTGTGGATCTAATGAAATCTGAGTTTGAAATGAGTATGATGGGTGAGTTAACATTTTTCATTGGTTTTCAAATTTCTCAAAAAATAGAAGGAATCAACCTATCACAACATAAGTATATTAAAGACCATAAAAATTATGGATATGACCATACTAAGAGTATAAGTACTCATATTGGTACTTCAAACACACTTGATCTTGATGAAGCTGGGAAACTAGTATATCAAACATCATATAGAGGTATGATAGGAAGTCTACTTTAATTGACTACTAGTCGACCGGACCTAATGTTTTCAGTATGATTATTTGCAGGGTATCAATCTAATCCTAAGGAATATCATTTAAAGGCCGTGAAAATAATTTTTCACTACTTATAGGGAACCATCGATCTTGGACTATTTTATACTTCTGGAAATGATTTTGTTTAACAATTTTTTAAGATTTTGACTTTGGGGGATATAGAATGGATATAAAGAGTACATACGAAACTTGTCAATTCTTAGTATATTCATTAGTTTCTTGGTCTTGCAAGAAGCAACACTCAGTAGCACTCTCTGCTGCTGAAGATGAATATGTAGCAGCTTTAGTTGCTGTGCTCAAGTGTTGTAGATATGACACACACTCACAGATTATGGCTTGAGTTTTACTAAGACTCAAATTTTGTGTGATAACACAAGTGCCATTTCCATTAGTAAAAACCCCGGACATCACTCCCGTTCAAAGCACACATACATTAGGCATCACTTTTTTAGGGATCACACACTTAAAGTAGATATCATTCTTCATTTTATTGGAACACAAGATCAAATTGCTGATATTTTCAAAAAATCATTACCCTCCAATAGATTTGAATACATTAAACATAAGTTAGGGATGATAACCATGAGGTAATATTCCTTCATTAACTTCTTGTTGAACAATTATACTTACAGTAATAAAATCCTTCTCATAGGTGGAGTACATCTCCTTGTAAGCTTTATAAAATTTTCAGTTGTTTATTTTTGAAAATTTTGTAATGATGTTTTCTTATTGGAAATTTTCATAACGAAGTTCTCTTAATGAAAATATTCATAATGTAGTTTTCGTATTAGAAATTTTCGTAATAAATTTTTCATACTGGGAATTTTCGTAATGATGTTTTCGTACTGTAAATTTTTGTAATGAAATTTTCGTAATGATAATTTTCGTAATGGGAATTTTCATACTCATTTTTTCATAATTGAGTTTTGGTACTCAATGCTTTTGCAATAAAACTTTTTCTTAGTGAGTTTTTTGTAGTAAAACCTTTTGGTACTGAGTTTTTCTTAGTTAAATTTTTTTCAAGAAGAATATCACCTATTACGAATAATCTTCCTAGCCAATCCGTAAGGTATGATTTCCTTACCAATGTTTTCATAGTCACTTTTACTTGCTGGTAGTTTCCTTTGTTTTTAAATTTTTCGGATTCATTTTTTTTTGAAATTCGAATATTTTTAAAACCTGAAAAGATCGGATTCAATATTTCCTTGAGGGTATGTTTTCAACCGTCAGATCATATCAGAGAGTTTTTCAACCATCAGATTGGTTTTGGAAGTTGAAAGGTCACCTCCTATGCCTATAAAAGGGGACCCCTAATGTTGTCCCACATCGATTTCAAGGCCCTCGCGTGTCGAAACTATGCCTTTGTTTTTGAGGCCCATTCTGAATCTTTCAATTCTCCTCCATTCCGAATGTCTGTAGAATCCACTTCACAAGAAATTTCTGCTATCAAACCAATCTCATGTAGGTTAGTCTACAGGGAAAGGTTGGTCCATCCGAACTTTTTTAGAATGTATGAATCTATTATTGCTAAGAATATCAAGCTAAATGGGTGGGAAGATTTATGTATATCAATAAAAAAGGATTAGGATGTTGTTTATACGGATTTTCTTGTAGAAGTTTATGAGTCTGTTTCCTTCTATGAAGAAGATAGCAGAAAAATATTATCCATTAAGAGCTATGGAAAGACATAAAAACTTTCTTACACCAAGGCTGCAAGCTTGGTGGGCTTATCATACGATGGTGAAGCCGAATTTTGTTCACATAAGTTACCAGATGTGCAAGGAAGTTTCATCAATGTGAAGGCAATAGAGTGCCTTGGACTCAAAGATGACAAAACAGAAAATATTTCCCATCTCTCCACCAACAACCGGATTCTGCAGTTGTGGGTTCAAGGGTTTTTCCTTCCATGAAGAGTTGACAAAGATAACCTAAAGAAAAGTGATATTTATATCTTGGATTTCATGGTAAATCTAATAAAGATCAATATGATGAGGCACATTCTTATTACAGTTCATAACATCAAGAATGGGTCGTTGAAAGCGCAAAATATTATGCATTCTGCTCTTCTCTCCAAGATTATTATTCAGTGTGTTGATTCTTTCAAGGTTGCTTGCACTTCCAAGTAGAAGAATTGTAAGGTGATGTTGATTAGTGATGACACCTTAAAGAGGATGAAAGTCGGTTTTTCAAAACAGTCATGTGAGTTTTATGATCTGCCAGAGGAGGAGGTAGAAGCCATTCCAGAAAATGTAGTGAAAGTAGAACCATCTAAGAAGGTAGGGAAGAAGAGGAAGCTGAAGGAAGTGGTGGCTGAACAAAATACCCCTAAAGCTAAAGAAATCCAATCCGCACCTCCCAATCTGAAGAAACAGAAAGCATATCTAGATTAAGTGGTTGCTAAATGGAGGGAAGTTAAGGCGAAAAGGAAAGAAGGAGAACCTCAGTTCGGATTGGACCCGGCTGAAGATAAATCCTTAAGGGAGAAGACTGCTGAATACCTTGAGAAGGTAGAAAAAGAGAAGAAGATGAAGAAGAAGATTTCTGAAGCTAAAGTTGTACAATCCCTTTTGAGATACACAGAAGTATCTTCTGAGAAGATTCCTGTACCGGAAAGTTTTGTTGTTAAACCATTACCGGAGACCCCTGGAAAGAACTACTTCACTTCGGAAAAACCTAAAGAGAAAGAAGTTGTTGAAAGAGTAGAAGAATAGTAGGAAGTAGAAGAATAAGAAGCAGAAGAAGAAGAAGATAGTGGTGATATAGATGACTTGATTAAACAAGTTGAGGAATATCAAGAGAAGGAAAACCCGTTAGAAATTCTACCACCCCGAACATCTGTGGCCGAGTCCTCAAATCTTGTCACTCCGGGAAAGGGAGGTGAGGAAGAAGATAAGAAATATGAAGAAAAATAAGAAGAGAAAGAGAATGAATTATCTGAGTAAGAAATCTATGAGAAGAACTATCTTGAAGAAGGAGCAGAGAAGGAGAAACCTGATGAAGACAAGATAGTTCAACTATCTGAAAGTGAAGAAAATCTCTTGATGGGGAACCCATTCCAAAAGTTGATAAGGGTGAGCAGGTGCTTATGGACACCCCAAAAAAAGTTATCATAAGGAATAAGGATGTTGGTGGTTTTTCAAGAAGAAAGTTGGTGGAAATTGAAGAAGAACAATCCTCAAGAAAGGTGTCTAATTCGGAATCATCATCACTTGGACATGATTTTGTTGTTGAATCTTTGAAGAAATTAGTGGAAAAAATTCCAATCGTTCCCACCATAGACTCCAGATTCCAGATTCTTCAACATAGTCTAAATAAAAAATTAGAATCTATATCCATGGTGATGGATAAGTGTGTGAATATTGAAGATGAGCATAGAAATTTTCTTATCAATTATGATGTCCACAGGAAATCATACAGCAAAACCTCTCTATGGTCAAAGAAAATTGATGATGACATGGCAGAGCCTGACCAATCTTAGAATGATGTAAAAGAAACTTTTGACACCGAGGATTCCAAAATGAAGAATCTTATGGATAAAGTGACCCTTGATCAAAATTATTGGAATCAATAGGTGAGGGATCTGAATGGGGTGCTTAACTTGGTTGCTCAAAACTGGAAAGGGGAAAGAGATCTGTAGATTGAGATCGAAGAGAAGCTTGTGAAGCAGGATGAAATTCTTAAGGCATAGTCCGAGGATCTGAAGGATCAAGATGAATGGATTAAAGCCTTAGAAAAACAATATGATAAGGACCAGAAAGACTTGAAGAATCTGAAAACCCCGTTGAAGAAGATAATCCCCAATGAAAAGTAATCCAAATAGACCAATCTGATTCTTTGTTGTAATGTCTTTCCTTGTAAAAATTCTTACAATTATAATGAAATCTCTGGTTGTTTGTATCTTGTGTTATTATGTACTAATGTTTCAGGTACTTTATTTCTTTTCCATTCCCTTAAATTATTTTTGAAAATCCAAAAGGGTGAGATGAAAAAAGAACTACTCAAATAGGGGGGGAAATCTAAAAGGAAGAAGAAAAATTTCTATGTTAATAACTATCCTTAAGTAAGGGAGAGTTTCTCATTATGAAGTTTTTCACTCCCATGATAATGAAAACTCCATTCCGGAAATCCGGAATACAATCCTTAGAGTTCCAAAGCCTATGCGGGGTTAGTTGTATTCAACATCATCTATGAACAAAGGGAGATATGTTTTAATTTCAAAGCTAAATAGATTTTTTTTCTAAGTCCTTATATTATTTTTGAAAGGTTGTTTGTGCTTTCCAAAAAGGGGGAGATTGTTGAGTCAATAAGGTTTTCCTTATGAATTTTCCATTCTTTCTTGTTTTGAAAATCACAAACACCTTGTACTTATGAAAATATACATTTTACTTCTATAAGGAAACTTTCCTTCCCAAAGGAATTTACCCCTACCATGTTTTCATTATTGATATCAATATTTTTCTTAAGTATAAAAATAGGATTCATATCTAAAACCTCAGAATCATGTAATACTTAAATATGAAGCATTCTGTTTTAGGATCCGAATTTCGAGTACGAACTCTAATGAAGTTCCATTCTGAATTCTAGATACGCACTCTTATGATGTTCCACTCTGAATTCTGGATACGAAATCTCATAAAGTTTCATTCTGAAATATGGATACGAACTCTCATGAAGTCCTACTTCGAATTCTAGATACGAACTCTCATAAAGTTTCACTTTGAATTCTTGGCTCCAAACTCCTTCTAGTTTGATTCCAAACTTTTATGAGTTCGACTCCGAACTTCTATGAGTTCGAATCCAAACTTATATGAATTTGACTACGAACTTCTATGAGTTCGACTCCGAACTTCTATAAGTTAAAATCCAAACTCTATCAGTTAAGGTTCTGAATACATGTGAAACCAGACTCCAAATTTCCTTAAAATTCAGACTCTGTATTTCTACAGAATTCAGGTTTCGAATTCTTACAAAATAGAATCCTAATATCTCTTTATTATAGACTCCGAATTCCATTTTGGTTAGACCTAGAACTTTTATTTTCTTACATCTTGAACATTAGTTTTACTTATTCTTACACTATTTTATTATAAAATGATGTCGTGCTTTTAGTTATTGAATAACCGTTGGTTGAGTGACATGTGTATAGGTCCCTCCGAAATTTAAGGAGAAATATGACCGTTGGAGGAGGGAGTCGACCGTTGGAGCTTTGCCTATAAATAGGACCTCATTTGAAAAGAAGCAACAAATTTTGTAATTTTGGTGTTCATAACACCCTGAAGTGATTTATAGAGAGAGAGGCTCTTATCAACTCTCATGCTTTGTGCAGAAAGTTTGAACGGCTTATTAAAACTTTTCCTTGTGAATATTTTCTTCGTGCGGCTCCGATTGTTGTTGTGTGCAATTTAGGGCTTCTGGGAATAGGAATACAGAGGTTCCAACAACTTGAAGTTTAGGGCTTCCTTGTTGAGGAAGACAGAGGTGCCGACTACCTAATAGTTGAGGGATTTTGGGGATAACAAGACAGACTAAGATCTTCGTATCGAGGGCTTACCATGGTTTGGGTAAGACAGACTTTCTTGAAAGTATAAATCAAGGGACCTTTATCCAAGGTTGTTGGATACCATTCTCTTTGGTTTAAAAGAGTTTTTTTGTTACTTGTTTTGTTACGACTTTGTTTTCTGCTGTGCATTTTTTATTTTTAAGGAAAGTATAACATTATTATACTTCCTTACTTGTACTCAGATTTAGTTAGATTCGATACGCTTTATGGTAGAATATTAATCATTGTTTCTTTTGTGATGTTTCATTTCCAGAATCACTTTTTAGGAATCAAACAAGTCTTTAGAACTAATATAAGTCTTGTGAATTATCTTGTTTAACCATGTTAAACATAACCATCCTAAAAATTTCCAAAGGGAATTTTTAAAAGGTATAATTCACCCCCCCTCTTGTATCTGAGAGTCTCATTATTATTTAGATCCTAAGTTTGGTATTATAGAGTATATCATACACAGTCACATACCAGTCTTATAGAGGATTACATTTAAAAATATGTTCCACTTCCCTTTACCCATAGACATTATAAATATAAAAAAAGTTTTGATAACAAAAATATTGAAGAAATAAATGATACATTTAAAAAGGTAAAAGTTGACATTATTTTATTGGATATAGTTAAACCAATTACCCACTATATCAGTATTCATAATGAAATTTGAACCCATAGATAATTATTGAAGGAGAATGAGAGAGTAAACCGTGGAAGGAATGTCTCGGCCTTGATATAACCAGGGATGCTATTAAAAATCAAGGATCCAGGATCCTTCACGATACCTTTCACTATAGGGGAGACTATATTTATTGATACAATTGTTGATTTAGGTTATTCAATTATAGTAATGACACACACCATGTACTTTTATCTACAAATTGGAGATATTAAGACAATAGGAAAATTCTTACATCTTTCGAAACAGAGCATAATACACCCATCAAATGTGATATAGGATATCCTTGGGAGAGTGAAGTATCTAATCGTCCATTCAGACTTCAATATTCTTCAGATGGAAGATACCCAAACCCTATTACATGATCCTCTCATACATGGAATCAAATTCCTTTAAATAGAATGGAATATCTACAACATCCAAACTGGTAGGATTTCTTTGGTGTTCATTGGAGAATTGGCAAGTTTAAAGATCCTTGATTCTATGAAGCACTCTATTGAAGAGAACTACACTCTTCCTATATATTTGATGGAAGTGAAATCTAACAACCCACCCACAAAAAATCTATCTTATACCAATACTCTCATTCATTTCCTTATTCCAACCTCCTAGATGATTTGAGTTTTGAATCATGTTTGCAGTGTTGTGTGGGTTTGAAAAAATGTGAAATTTGTGATTTAATTAATGAGTGTGTTCATTCTGAGGTACCCAAGAACGTCTATGATTCTTATAATATCATTTCAATTTATTCTAGTTCCTTATAGAATAATAATGAGAAGATAGATAGTTCAATGGACCCCAATCCACCTAAATCCCCTCCATAAATTCAAAAAACAATTTTTTTTGGAATGAAAACAACTTTCATTAAATTTAAAATACCCCTATATTGAGAGTATTGACAAATTTTCTTTAATTATTTTTACAAATCTCTCTCCACAGTCTGAATCAAAACTGCTAGAACATTTGAGAGATGGTATAAAGGTAATGGGATGGAAAATGGATGTTATTCTCTGGATTACCGCATCCATTTTCATATGTCATATACTTTTATATGGTGAGTCTAAACTAATAAGGCAAAATCAAATCTAGTTTAATCTCACCTTCCTTGATGTTTTAAAATTTGAAGTTAGTAAAATTATTTATTATGGGATCATCTATCCCAAAATCTATTAGTAAAAGGGTAGCCTAATGAAACTTATTCCTAAAAAACTAGAATAATAGTATTTACAAATTAAATGAATGAATTAGTTCCATGATGTGTGAAAAATAGTTAGTGAGTCTGTATTGACTACCATACAATGAATTAATCCTCACAAAATAACCATTTCCCCTACTTTCCAATGGCCAAATGATAGAATGATTTGTTGTTATGTCCAATTATTATTTCCTTGATGTCTATTCGAGTTACTTTCAAATCCATATAGCACCTAAGGATCAAGAAAAGTAAACATTTACTAATCCATTCGGTGCATTTGAGAGAATTCCTAGACAGGATCAATGTTTTTCTAAGTAGAGGAGAGGATAAAATAGTGATATCATATTCTTTTGAGTTTATTTATTTTGAAAAAACATTCACCTCCTGTTAAATAGTTATCATTTTTTCTGAAAAAAACAATCACACATACCGAATAACATAATAATTTAGATGGTCCATTACACAATATGAGTATCAACGCCCCCAAAATGGTTTGGAAACAATTCAATAAGACAAAATATAGTAGAAAAAAATCCTTTTGTGTGGATAAAATAAGTAGGATATACCCATACACTTGTGTACCACTATGTTAAATACAATAATGCATGTGCTTTAGGTAGCATGAAATTATGTAATACAATTTTTGTAACATGTTATGAAATTTTCACTAGTTTCTTCAAAACATGTTATAATCCGTCCTTTTGATAATTCAACAATATGATCTTCAATAAAATTATTCATTTATTACCCAGAAGAAAGTAATAACCTATATGGAATTCATCATGATACCTATTCCAATACCCAGTCTGATTTCCTATTATTATAGCTAAGTATGATAAAGTTACTCTGTGAGACAATAATTGAATCAATTCTAAACTACTACTATCTGAGTCCAAAAATCATAACCAGATTCCTCCATCCTATCGATAAACCCTAATTATGATCTCTCTCCATATCCTTATTATTATTTCAATAAAAGTTCCTAATAAATGCACATTCTAGACACTCTTTATCCCTAAAACCTTTCAGCACCCCTCCTTCAGTCTTCAATAGGACATTAATTGTAGAATGTGAAATATACATCCACAATTTATAGGTGATCCAAATATGGTTTATGCAGGATTATGAAAAACATTCCCTCTCAAAAATAAATTATTGAAACTTTAATTCCCATTGAATTTTAGATACATCATTGACTTCTTCAATTCTTCTCAACTCTTCTTGATTCTTCATGAATCTTCTATAAACTTATCACAACTTCAACTGACTTTATACATTCTAAATATTATTTAGTTGGATTCCAATTTCAATTATTATTTCATAATTAGGATGAAGATATATGTTCATAATATTCTCTATTATATTTCTCTGTACTGAATGAGAAAAACTACAAAAATATATTTCTTCTCGTTACAAGGATAGGTACCAACTGAAACAAACATCTCATCATGATTCTCTATACCAACAATTAAATATTTCTCATTGAACCCATTATTCTAGAAAAATTATCACAAGACCATAAGATTTTTACTATTCTCTATAGCACTTTAAATAATATTTATAACATCATTAATCAAACACTCCTTCTTAAATATTTAAACATCCTTTCCAAAAAATCCTTGAAAAAATATTTATAACCACTTTAAGGAGTTATTATTTTCATATTTGCCTTAGATTTATTATCTTGTTTCTAATGTTCTAATCAATTTCCGCATGCTCTTGATGGATTGATCTATACACCACTCTGATGATTGGTGTCATCACCAGTTTGATGACTCTTGAACCAATTGATAAAAACATATAAAATATTCTACTTATCTTCACCTAATTGAAACCAAATCCAACAATCCATCCAGATGAAATTGTTGAATACATTATTGGTTGATCTTTGATCCCATTTTTTATTAGTCCCAAAATGTTCTCTTTTATTTAAATTAAATTTGTCCTAAAAACTCCCCATGGAAAACAATATCTTTAACAAAATTCTATTCCTCTTATCATAATTGGAACACCATGTCAATTAGACTAGTTCCAGTATCATCAACATCAGAATTTTTATTCTGATTATCATATAAACCATATTCTTTCCCAGAATATTTGTCTCTCGTGGCTTACATGTGTGACTGAAAACTAGAATCTTCATCTTTACACATTATTATAAACCTTCATTTCCTTCAAGAATATTTTTTATAGGGATCTCACACCAATGAACTACAACCGGAAATCATTGTCTTCAAAAAAATCCTTCATTTCGACCATGTATCGATATGATTGGCAGTATATGGTCTACCCTACCCTTAATAAGGATTTATATACATGATTCCCGGACAAAATATTATTTATGAGAACTCTAATATCAACAAATTATCATCATATTTTCATCAGATCCAAAAAGACTTTGATTTCCTTCCACATTATGATTTGAACATTTTTATGGACCAAAGATGGGTCCGACAACCCATTTCCATAGGAAACCTTATTCTCAAATCAATGATTATTCATAATCATATTGATTTTAATAGTCTAGATACGATGGTTAGTGTGATGATCATCTTTTAAATAAGGAATTTATTTCATTCTTATTTGACAACAAAATATGACACTTGAAATACAAAATTCATTCATCTTTCAATACTACATTTCAGTCAACGTAGTCCCAATAATACCCCCCTTTGTATTTTTCTATCAAACAAGGTTTATAAGTCACTAAAAATTTTAATCTCAGTCAAATGGATTACATTTCAAAAAATCTAATACTATGTGAGCTAAATCATTTTATAAAAAAATAATTATTGATGAAAAACCCATGCAGTCGAAAATTTCTGACTCCTGAAACATCTTAATATTTTTTAATAACTTCATCCAAATATTCAAAATTCCAATCAACAAATTTTCCTACATCCACTACAAAAAACATTATAATAGTTCACACATATTCATTTTGAAATCATAGCTTACCCAGAACTCCCCTTACATAGATGCTTCATTAAATATTTTATCATATATCAATGGATAGATTTACGAAACAATTATCCCCCTAAAAAACACTATCCACATACAAGATGAGTTAGGGGACAAAAACACATAACTCAACCATGATGAGTATGAGTTTGGATGCCCATATTTATACTCATTATGTGAAAATGTTCTTTTGGTAATGGTTTTTGGGAAATGTCAGCATCTTATTCTAATGTACGAACATAGTCCAGCTTCAATTCATTCTTATCCACATTCTCTTTCATGAAATGATATTTTATATCAATATTTTTTCAATGAGAATGTTTTACTAGACATATTGTGTGGTTTATTTCACTTTGATTATCAGAAAGCCAGAGAAATTGTTACTTTACTTCAATCAGAATGTCTTCTTACTAAGTCTTCATCCACATAAGTTGGGTAGTAGCATGAGAGGTATAAAAATAATTAGATTTAGTCAAGATAAAAATTAATTAATTCTATTTCTTTATATTCCAACTAACACAACATTTTCCAAAAAATTAGAATCCACTAGATATGGATCTTTTATCAACAAAATTTCTTATATAATCATCATCTAAATACACAAACAAATCTATAAATTCTAATCTATCATACCTGATACAAATTTTGTTATTCCTTTGATATATTTGAGAATTATTTTTCCAGCCAGTATTTGTGATTATTTTGTTTCATAATAATTTTTTACATATAAGTTAATAACATATAAAATATCGATTCATGATGTAGTAAATATAACATAATTTGAATCATATTTTGAAACTCTTTAGGATAAATGTCCTTGACTTATCCAACTTTAAAAAACATAGTTCCAAAAAAATGATTGTGGAAACTATTTTTGAATTTTCCATGTTGAACTTATTAACATGTTCCTTAGAATACATTTCTATGGAAATAAAAATGTGTTTCTACATTTTTATGATTTCTAATCTAACAATGTATTTCATTTCATTCCTCATGGACATATCAAACAACCTTTTAATCTCTTATATTGATCTTTCACATGTTCTTCCATTATTCCTAGAAAATATAATGTCATCAACATAAAAAATTAGAATGAAGGAATACTCATCATGTTCTTTGATATAAATATTACTACTAATTATTCCCTTCATGAAACTCATTTTTCTCAAGAATGTATAAAATTTGGAATACCCTGCCCTCATAGATTTTTTAACCCATATATGTATTTCTTCATCTTGGAAAAATAAATTTGGTATTTCCCAAAAAAAAATCCCCCAAAGCAATAGTTTCGTCAAAATGAATTACTTTGATTTGTGAGTAACCTTTGGACACTAATAATTATTTTTTCCTTATCACTTCACCATATTCATTCATCTTGTTCCAGAAATCCCACTTTATACTAATAATTTTTTTTCATTTTCATTATGTATGATTTTTCACACTCCTTTCTTTTCTATCTGGTCTAATTCTTTATTCATCACTTGAACACATTTCATATGATCAAATTCTTTATTCACATCTTTTTTCTCAACGTTTCAATACAAAAAATAATTTGTAATAAGTTTTTTGGTCTTCATGTTTGATCCTTTGGATATTGATGAACAATAATGTTTGGAGCTTCCACTTTTATCATCAACCTAGGATAATATTTTATGGAGTGACCATCATCACATAAAATAAATGAGTTTGATTCATATTAGTTAGTAATATTAATTTTATAAATATCCCTATAACAGGATTCAATAGAATTTCATTTATTCTATTCATCTTCCATATTTTTGTGAGTCTATTTATCTTCCAAATATTTTCAATAACTTTAACATCAAAATAGTCAACTAATCTTCCTAAATATTTCTTGAAACATCTGTATCCTCTTCTTTATGGGGTATAGCCAATAAAAATTCTATCTTCACCTCTATGTTCAAAAATCTAAAGGTTTCCACTATTGTTCATTAGGATGCATAGACTCACAAACACTCTTATGTTTTCCAAACATGGAGTTTTATCATAAACAATTTTTTATGGAGTCCTATCTAAACATGGTCTATAGAAACATAGATTTTGAATATAAACATAAGTTCTCATGGCTTTCCTACAAATGTTATGTGAAAGATCTTGTTCATGTAACATAGTCCACCCCATTTCAACCAGGATTCTATTTTTCCTCTTAAAAACACCATTTTCTGATGAGAGTATGATGTACCAAACTCATGTTGAATTCTATGCTTCACAAGATAACATTAAAATTCATAATTATTATATTTACAAACATTGTATGTTCTGAATTTCATCACTAAATACTCACATTCCTTCTCCTTTTTACTCATGAAAATTATAAAAACTTTCAGAGCATCTGACTTATGTTTTATATAAATAATGAAATTAATGTGATTAAATTAATTAAAGTAAAGATGTAATTATATACAGGAGTTGATTTTTACTCATTGGCCCACATATATCTTAATGGCTATGTTATAGGACTCATTTTGAACAAATGTTAATTTTCTTATGCATTTAGATTGTAATATTTCCTTTCTGATGAATTTGAAACATCAATATCATTTCCATGACATGTCATGAATTCGACAAACACTATCTCACTTTTATTATTTATTTATATTTCTTCAGAACATGTGACCCAAACGTTTAGTCCAAAACTTATTTTCTTCAATCATACCATGGTAGCAAGAGTTCTAAGCCTAACAAACATGGAATAAGTTTCCTTATTTAAATTGTCCTCTTGTATCAATACTTCCTTCTTAATCTATTTTCACAGAAAACCCATATTTTATGAGAACAAATTTTTTGGATTTATCAAAATGTATTGAAACCCATAATATATTTTGTTCATCCCATAAAAAAATAAATAATTCATGGATTTAATCTTTTCTCCCCAGTGATGGATGATACAAAACATTGATTCTCAGTGTTTCATCATCTCCAAATGTTAGTTTTCATTATTTGAAGTCTTTCACATTATTTTGAAACATTAAGTCTCATATTATATGATAAGAACACCCACCATACAAGATCCAATTTCATTCTTGTTTATATCTTTGAGAGAAGTTTCTATAATAAGATATTTTCTTTCCCATTATCTTTCATAACATCTAGCTTCTGGGAATGTTTAACAAACTTTCGTTATGATGGTAACAAAACAAGACATACTTTTTCCAAATTTATAGGTTGTTATCATATTTCAAAAATAGTTTCTGTAGGACAAAAACTATTTTTAACATTTACACCATCCTTCTCAGGTTTCATAAAAACATCATTCTTAAGCTTACTCCTTTTCAAGGATTGACTCCCCCTAAAACGTTTCCTTCTATAATTTGAGGAATATAAGTAATGATTTTATTAAACCAAAAAATATTTTTTTCCTAGGATCCACCTCAATACCAGAAGTATCCATTAAAATAATATTTTTCTCTAAAACGTCCTTAGTCTTTGGATTTGTGAGCATGTTTCATTGTAACCATCTAATCTTTCTTATCAGAACATGTTTGACCATCAACCATTCTGTTATCAACCTGAATCATATTTTTTAGATTTGTTTGCTATTTAACATTATCCGCATAAAAAGTAACAGAAATTTTTTTGGACTCATACCTTTTAGAAATTTCTGACTTCTCTATTTTATTGATGTTGGTCACATATATAAAATTATGAGTTTCTTCCTCTTAGAAACAATTTGAAATTTATTATCAACATTTGAAGGTAGATTTTGATCTTTCTCAGCTTTTCCCTATTTAGAGATTTCACTAACCTCATAGATGGAATTATGGAAGCTTATAATCTACTATTTATATTTTGAATGATTTTGTTAGAAAAGTTCTAACTCTTCTTTTTTAAATTCCACATAGCATCCTAATGTTGATTACAATTAAATTTTTTTCAATAGATTTCTTCAATTCATCAATTGCTTCTGGAAACGTAACATTGTCATCACAAAAATATTCCAGATATTTTATTGAAGTGTAATCATATTTCAAAATCCTGATTTCTTTCTCAAGTTTCCCAATCATTCTTAGACATGATTTCAATTCTTCTATAAGATGAAATTATAATTGAGATTTTTCTTCTTCAAAACTGCTTCTTCCATACATTTCATTTTTCACTATTTCAATAAACAAATTTTCTCTATCCTTCTCAAAATATTTTTTACATTCTACCTAAATAGTTTCTTCATTATCATATTTAGATAATAATTTTCTTCTTTTATATTTAAAGATTTTTTTATCTTTCCATTTGGAATAATATCTAGACTTATCACCCTATTTATTCCATGATCTTTACTACCTTATATCATATTCCTCAATATCATTTTCATTATTTCATTGAGTAAAATTATCCATAGAGTTCCCCATGGATCCAAATTTAACAACAATTCAGGGGAATTTCCCCTTTATATTTACTTTCTCCGCTTTTAGCATTTTTAGAAAAATAGGATAAAAATTCATTTTGATTTTTAAATACCTCATGTTTGGAATTCGAATTACTAGATTCTTATTTAACCACAATATGGGCTTAAATTTCCTTCTTTGAATCCTTGAAATAAATTTCCATATCAAATTTTATTTTTCCTTTCTTAACATTTTCCCTTCTCGTTTCATATGTAATAAGAGAGCTATGAAAATCATATAGTGATAATGTCTCTAGATCTCTATATTTCAATAAGGATAAATTAACATTAAACTTGTTAAGAATAATTCCCAATATATTTTCAACAACTGTATAGTCTTCTAAATATTAACCAGGAATTCTAATAGTTCGGAAAATATCATTGCCCTTGTTAAAGAATTCACCAATAGATTCATACTCACCCATCTTGAGATCTTCATAAGTTAGCATCCAGATTTTTAAATTTTTAATTTTCACTTTTTTATTACCTTTATAAATGTTATTCATCTTATCCCAGATACCCTTGTTTGTGGAAGCAACCTTCAATCTGAAAAAAAACTTTTTGAAATTAATGAGAGTAATGAATTTTTATCTCTTCCATCATTCTCAGGATTCTACTTTTCATCATATGTGAGAGTATCTTTTTCATAAATTGGAGTAAAATGATCCATTTTAGCTTCAAAACATCATACCCAATATAAATATGATAAGGAATCATTCTATCTTTTTAGATATTATAGTACATACCATAATATAATGGGATCCCCTTACTTTTCAAATAATCCAAATTCTCTATCACAACTTCTTCTTCAAAACAACATCTAATAATAAATGGAGGGAACCTTTGGCTCTTATTCCAATATAGAATTTCTATCTAGGATCAATGTGTCCCTAATAGAGGGATGGTTTGGATTAGTGATATATTTTTCTTTTAGGATTCTTTCCTTTTGAAGAAACCGTCTCTTCCTATAAAAGTGTTATCAATTTTTCTGAAAAGAAAAAAATTACAAATCCGTAAATGAAAAATTGCATCTTATTACGATGCTTCATACAACCTATTAAACATAACTCATTGAACCCATTCTTCCATAAAAAAATTCTCGACTTATAATGATTTCCACAAATCTTAGATCCACTTAAGAATTAGTCCATGGCCTCTTCAATCATGCACTCTATCTTAAAAATTAAACATCCTTTCAAAACCTTCCATGAGAACACTTTTATGTAAACATTAATAAGTTCTTCTATTATTCATTTTCTCAAACTGATGATCCCATGTATGAGGATGTAATAAGAGTGATCCTATGCATGATGGATTGGTCTTAACTTCACTCTGATAATCAGTGTCATCTTTAGTCTGATAAAACATGTCCCATTGATAAAAACATATTATATTTCTTCTTTCTCTTAACCTAATTGAATCCAAAACATAAAATTCAGCATAATGGAAATGGTTGACTAAATTTTTCATTGATATCTAGTCCAATTTTTCATCGTTCCCAAAATATCTCATTCTTTTCAATTCAATTGGTCCCAAAAACACCCCAAGAAATGTAATCTCTTTCAAAAAACCTTTTCTGCATTTGATTATCTCTTACACACCATGACAGATGCACTGGTTCTAAAATATAATACTTATCTTACACTGATGAACTACGACCTTAATTTTTTTCATTAGAATTTATTTTCTTTCCAACCATGTCTCAAGGTGATTTGAAATACCATCTCTCCCCCCGTCACATTATAATTATTAAATCACATGTTTCCCAGACAACTTATGATTTATGAGGACAACAAGATAAAAAATGCATCATCAGGTTTTCATCTGATCCATACAAACTCTAATTTCCTTCCTCATTACAATATACACATTCTTTTAAGATGTACAGTTAGTCTAAGGATTCATTACTACCAAAACCATTCTTCTCAAACTTATGGAATTTCATGAAAATATTGTGTTTGATATTCTAAAGATGAAGGTCAGTCTGATGATAAAATTATAAAAATTGAATTGATTTCTTTCTTGTTGGACAAAAAAATACAAAACTTGAAATAAAAACGTAGTTCATATTCTAAAAACACCTTCTAACACTCTTGATACCAAAAATTTACATTCAAAATAATTATTTTTGGTCTCTATAATTCTCCTTGAACATTTCTGCATGGCTTGTTGAGTATATTTACTTTTAACCTTGAGAATTTTATTGATGATTTTATGGATAATTTATTAGTTTATTGATCATCCTATGATTATTGTTTATAACCCTACAACGACCCAAAATTTTATCAATGCAAATTTTCCCTTCTAGTATTAATGTCATATTGAATCACATTAGGAAACATAATGCCACATAATTCTTTAAAAAACACTATGTGACCTTTAATCATAAATTTTCCACTTACGTGTTTTGAATTTTAAAAATCTGACATACAAGGTTGTGATCAGTAAGATTTTTCGAGTCCAAAAGGGAAAAATTAATTTTTGGTGAGTAGTAAGATTCCCTTATGAATAGTAGTATACCCTTATGAATAGTAATATACCCTTATGAATAGTAATATGACCCTTATCAATAGTTAACCTTCTGAAATAATAGTAACCTCACCCATTAATGGTTAAATAAAATTTAGGCATCTTATAAGTGGCAATATGACCATAGTAAAAGTATTGGGGTTTTTTAAGTCCAAAATAAGTAATTATAATCAAGTAGTTAATTAGAAATAAAATTTATTTTCATAAAATTTTTTCTTAAATTAAAAATTCAACATCTTTTGGTTTTATGATAATTTTATAAGACTTTATGTTTTTTTTAAATCATAATAAAATCAGTTTTATTTTTAAAATTTGTATTTTTCAAGTAAATTAAAATTTTAATTAAAAATTAAATTAAAAATATTTACAAAATTATTTATGAAAAATGGATTTCATTTGTGTATTCAACAAACTGAAAAATTCTTAGGGTTAATTTTTTGGATTTTTCTAAAATTCATGATTTTTTTATTAATAGTGAAATATTATAATTTACAAAATAATATAAATACATTAATTATAGCATCATATATGATGATATGATGATGTAGTCTCAATTAGTTCGAAATAAAATGAACTTATTACTATTCTTGGTCATGGAATCATCAATATTTCTTGTCATGTGGAGAAATAATAAAATTAATGAATTTAATATTTGGAAAACACCCCTCCCCTCCACTATAAATACCATCCATCACACCCTCTTTTCCTCACAACTGTAAATCTTCATGACTTTTCTATGCTCTACCAAAAAATATTCCCTAGCCCCTCCCCCATTCCCATGAGATTCTAGTATCATCAAATGACCAATCCAAGGTTCCTTAATGAGGATTCAAGAGGTAGTTCCCTTATCTATCATTTATTTTAAATTACTTTCAATTTAATGTTATTTTCTTAATATCTCCCCACATATCCTCATCTATATGGTTTGGTAATTCAATTATCATGAAGAAAATTGACTTTTATTATAATAATGGGATAATATATCATCCAACTACCTTCCCCTCTTCTTTTTATTTTAAAAAGGAAAATATTGTTCATGAGGTGTTAATTTATCACCTTCAAGAACGACTTGTTTTCATTTTCCATTAATTCATTAAAATATGGTCATGAAACCGTTTTTGTATTTGAAAAAGATTATTCTATATGTATTATATCTTATTTAATGTTCTGTAACGGACTTACTTACATTTTAATAAATGATTAATCTAAAAAAGTTCGTTGTGGTTGAAAAACCGCCCAAATTAACCCAAACGATCATCATTAAATTAATATATAATGATTAATTCTCATGTTATATAATAAAATTATCTATAAGATTATTTAATGTTATGTATCATTATAAAGAATATATAATTTCAATTATGGATGTTTATCCACATTTTAAATGAACATCCATTCATTAATACAGGTGAACTGTTCATGAAAACTGTAATAATTATCATTCCCAAACAACAAATTTAAAATCTATAACTCATCCAAAGGCCAATAAAATAACATAATGAAACCATAATTAACCATGTTCATGTATAAAAGGAACATTAATTGTTAATTAATGAATATAATGTGGTTATACTGGAAATTCATGTGAATAAAGCATTCAGATACAAGGTAAGGGGAAATTCTCGAACCCAACTCTCTTTCTTTGGGTTTTCCCTCTTCCACCCATTTTCAGTATGTATATTACTCAAAAAGTATTTGTTTCATTATTATCAAACCATTCATGGGATATAAATATTCTCTAATTTATTTTATTAAAAACCCAATGTTTTCCAAAAGAAATCTTCTATCAAATAAACACTCCCTTTTTATTTCATATAGATTGTTTCACTCCTCCCCCAAGGTTAATGATTCTATGTCAAGAATGATATTCTATATTTATTTTGGGATATTTTTTTAAATGTATTATTTGAAACCGATTTCTTTATATGGGTTATTTTATATTCATGTTTGATATATTTTCAATGTGGCATGCATGATAATGTAAATTTTATGATGAGACAGGTGCACCCGGAATTATGTAGCGCAATTTGAATGTTTGAATGTGATAGGTACACACAGAATTATACAGAACTCCAATGAATTGGGTATTATGATGAATCTCATGAGTTAAATTGAAATGATGTGTGAACATTATACTATCTTTTTTCACAAATATGTGGGGTAGTTACCCCCTATGACTTGATGTTTCATTTTGATGCAATGCCACATTTCAAATATTTTATTAATGCTTCCTATCATGTTCGTGATCCTTTTCCAATGATATGACTGTGCTCACCCATTATTATATTTTTTATATCTATCCAATTCCTAGGATTTTATCTCACCCCTTTTTTATTTATATCCTTATGTGATTATGTAAAATAAAGTGTTTTCAAGGGACAATAAGAAGATAACGAAGAATGGGTTAAAGACAAGTTTACGTTTTATGTTGTAAATATTATGTATGGTCCATGTTTTCCCATGAAAATAAACAATTGGATCCTCATTGTGTAATAATATTATGCTTTTTATATTATAAATGATGTAATAGAAGTGTAATAAAAGGCTGGGTCACTATAGGTGGTATTAGATGTAAGGATTAGTTAATTTGGGAAATAGGATTAGTAAAACCTAGAGAAAACAACTTATATGATTCTAAGTAAAAATATGCACATAAGAAGAATGGATAAACATATGGAACCTATAAGATATAATTTTATTTTAAATTGAACAAATAAATTAGTTAAATATTCATGACATGGTGAATTATTTTTTTCTAATGTTTTCTATTTTAGAAATTGGTGGGAACTAGGGGAAACTATAACAACAACCCATTAGAGAGCCTGTGAAACGATTGCCTGAATTACATCCCTAATGATTTAATAGTTGGAGTTAAAAACATCATTGATATTCTTACCCCACTATATCAGCTTATGAATAACAACATGAATAATGGGGAACATCCTCCTTCACCTAACATGGAGAAACTGGCTATCAAGTGTTTTATGTGGAAACAACCACTGATGTTCAGTAGATTATCTGATCCCCTAGTTGTAGAATAGAGGGTCAAATCCATTGAGAAGATCATTTCTCTGCTTCACTATTCTATGATGTTGAAGGTGAAACCATCCATTTATATCCTAGATGGAGAGGTCGATCATTGATGGGATTTGATTAAGAACGCTAAACCAATAGATGAAATTGATGTGATGGAATGGGAAGACTTTAAGATCAAGTTTATTAATAATTATTTTTCACGAACTCTTCTTATGAAGATGAAGAGAGAATTAATATAACTCAAGATAAAGGATGAATAATCTGTCACAACCTACAAATCGAGTTTGAAAATGATTTCAAGGTATGATTAGGGGTTTGTTATCAATAATGATAGTAATATTGATAGATTCTTTAGTAGATTAAAACCACACCTTTGAAATCCTTTTGCAATTCAAGACTTTTGGAGATATGAATATGTTTTTCTATGTGAACTTGATGAGGATATGGTGTTTAGAGAATGGTCCCATGGATATAGTGATATGAAATGAAAGAAGAAGTTTCAATCTAGAGGTTCTAATGATAAAGTTGGGAAGAAAACTCAACCACCCACATGCCAGAATTATGGGAAGATGCATCATGGGAACTACCTCAAAGGGATGATAAAATTATTCATGGGTGGGAGAGAAGACCTCCATGATCTAGAGTGTCCATAAGATATGAGAAGGCAGAAGAATACGGTGTATGAAAAGAGAGAAACAACCACGGTCCGATGCTACAACTATTGGGAGAAGGGGAACAATGAAAGATAGTACACTAAACATAGTGTCCTCGAGGGTAATCAGTGTCAGTATCCACTGATGCCAAATGATTAAGGGAGGGATTATTCCATTAAAACTGTGGTAGTGGAGAAATACAATGAAGTCATACATGGTACACATTCTATTCAATCAAGAATTTAAAAATCCTAATTTGATTCTGGTGCTACGTATCATTTTATATCTTAATAGTTTTCAACAACAATAGAATCAAAACCCTGAAAACCTGATGTGGAGATATCTATAAAAACACCAAGTGGTGCAATCATTTCAACCCAAGTGTTTGACTCTTCTCATGTTGGTGTATGTTGGAAGATTCTTCCAGAAAATCTCGTAATACCTCCCATGGTGGAATTTGATACTATAATGGGAATAAATTATCTCTCATTTAATATAGCACATATAAAATAATTGTAAAAATAAATATATTTTCATATTCTAAACCATCCCATGATCATCTACAAATGAAAATAAGATAAGAAATCTCCCTTAAAAAATCCATCAATGATTTGGGTGTTGATTCTCTATGAAAAGGCATACCTAGCTAAAATGGTTGAGTCAAAGGAAAGTGTCAACCTAGTATAAATTCCCATAGTGAGGGAATACAGTGATGTATTTCATAAAGAGATACCCGGACATCCCCCAGATTGTGAGGTAGAGATCTCCAAAGAACTCATACCTGAAGCTACACCTATCTTAATGTTTTTATATAGGATGGATCCTATTGAACTAGGGGAGTTAATGAAGTAGTTGTAAGAGAATTTGGTTAAAGGGTTCATATTCCCTAGTGCATCACCTTGGGGTGCGCTGTTTCTCTTTGTGAAGAAAAAGGATGGAACAATGTGGCGGTGGATTGATTATCAGAAACTCAACAAGATCACCACAAAGAACAAGTACCCTCTTTCAAGGACTGATGACTTGTTCACTCAGTTAAGAGAATCTTAATACATCTCAAATGTGGATCCTCATTCTGGATATCATCAGCTAAAGGTGAAGAAAAAATATATTCTGAAGACCGTTGTACATACTAGGTATGGGAACTATGAGATTCTGGTGATACACATCAGACTTATTATTCCCCCTTCAATATTAATGGATTTGATGAATAGAGTATTTAGTCATTACCTAGAAAAATTTGTGGTAGTTTTTATCGATGATATTCTCATATAATATAAGAGAAAGGAGGAACATGAAGAACATCTAGACATACATTGGCGACGTTGATAAAGGAGGAGTTGTATGCCATGTTTAGAAATTGTGACTTTTGGATGAAGCAAGTCACATTTTCGGGACATGTGATCACAAGTTAAGAAATTTATATGGACCCTTCAAAAATGACGGTGATTGAGGAATGGCCCTGACCCTCTCGTGTCACATAAATCCATTGTTTTGTTGGATTAGCAGGGTACTACCAAGGTTTTTTGAGAAATTTCTCATTATTTTAAATCCTGATAACTAAGTTAACAAAGAAATGGGTAAAGTATGTCTTGACAAGAAGAATATTATGGAAGCTTCAAGGAGATAAATAGAAGGTTGATCACTACACATGTACATAGATTACAAAAAAGGGGAGAATGTTTTGTGATATACAACAATGCTTTGATGAAGGTCCTAGGATGCGTACTCATGAAAATTGATAATGTGATAGCCCATACCTCACAACAGTTGAAGATCCGTGTGTAGAACTACCTGACACATGATCTAGAGCTGGAAGCTGTGATTTTTGGCATGAAAATATGGCGGCACAACCTTTATGGTGAGAAGTGTGAGATATACACTAACCAAAAGAGCCTGAAGTATATATTCACACAAAATGAGCTCAACATATGTAAAAAGAGATGGTTAGATCTAATCAAGGACTACAATTGATCTATTCACTATTATCCTAGAAAGGAGAACAAGGTATTTGATTCTCTTAGCAGAAAAGTACCTACTACTCGATCCATGTTATGGACTGAGAAAGACCCAATCTTTTTAGATATGAAAAGGATGGATTTGTAAATCATAAGGGCAAGAGACGCATCCTACCTTTCCAAAATTATTTTTCAAGCATATATCCAAGAGAATATTAATTTGGCACAATGGGATGATTCAGAGTTACAAAATCTGGCGAATTCAGTAAAGGAAGGGAAGCTAAAAGTGTTCTATATCGATGATGATGGTGTGATTTGGTTTGGAATGTGGATTTGCATGCATTCATCGCCCATGATAATGAAGGATCCATTGGACAATGCACATATCTCAATATTCTCTATCCATCCTGGTTCCACGAAGATGTATCTAGATTTCTAATAACACTTCTGTTGGGATAACATGAAGAAGGAGATTGTGTAATATATCTCACGGTGATTGGTATGTCAGTATGTTAAAGTAGTGAGAAAAAATTCCAAATGGATGATGAAACCATTTCCTATACAGATTGGGAAAAGGGAGAATGTAACTATGGACTTTTTCATGGGTCTCCTAAAGATGTTGAGGGGAAATAACACGTTATGGGTTGCGGTTGACTGATTCACTGATATTTTCCATTTTATCATTATTTAGGATGATATCTCTATTGAACAACATGAAAAGATAAATGTGAAAGAAGTGTTGATACTGCATGGTGTTCCACTCTCCATTGTCCATGATCATGATCAATGGTTCATATCAAAATTCTGGAGCCTTCAACATGCTTCGAGTACTGAATTAAATTTCAGCATGGGCTATCACCCCCAAAATTATGGCCAATCTAAAGAGACTATTCATATTCTTGATGAAAAGCTAAGAGTCTGATCAAAAGAATTCAAAGGTGGATGGGATTAGAATCTACCATTTGATGAGTTCTCATACAAAAATATATTCTAATCGAGTATTAAGATGGATCCATATAAAGCGTTGTATAGATAGTGATGTAGAACTCCAACCTGCTGGGATGAAGATGGAGAAGGAAATCCACATGGACATGATTCTGTACAAGAGAAGACAGTTAAGATTCAAGTATTATAGAATCATATCAAATCTGATCATATTTGGAAAACTATCTATACTAAAAACTGTCGAAGGGATATGGAGTTCGATGTTGGAGATAAATTCTTCCTTCTCTATAACAACATCGGGTACTCTTGCGGCGGAAGGACACTATAGTAGTGGAAGAACATTGTAGCAGTGGAGGAACACTATAGAAGTGGTGGGTACTGTTCAGTACTGTAGCAGGCAGGTACTATAGTAGCACTATTTATAAAATGGGCCATGAAAACAAATTGGCCTACGGGCCATGTAATGGGATATATGCCCATTAGGACATCGGTCTATGTAATGGGTCTCCCTATGCCCAGTTAAAAAGAGGTATTTTCGTTGATTTAATAATAATATGAGGCTTCAATGCCAAACATTATAAAAATTTTTCCTTTATATATCACCACGAAAAAGAGTCATGTGGTTTGGAAAGAAAGGGAAGCTCTTCCCAAGGTACTTTGGCCCCTTTGAGATCCTGGACCACATAAGAGCTGTGCCCTATAGACTTTCATTTCCAACGAATATGACTCAAGTTCATTATGTGTTTCACATTTAACTTCTATATAAGTATATACTAGATCCCTCACATGTACAAAACACAGAGGTGGTATAGCTGGAAGATGACATGTCTTATGAGAAGTAGCCAATAAAGATTCTAGACTGGAGAGATAAGGTTCTACACAACCAGAAAACCCACATTTTCAAAGTTTTATGGAGGAACCAAATGTATGAAGAAGAAAATAGGGAACCATATGATGAAATGAAGGATAATTACACCCATCTGTTTAGGTAAAACAAAATTTCGATAGAAAAATTTCAAAAGGGGGTAAAATGTAACGACCCAAACTTTTATCAATTCAATTTCTCCCTTCTTGTATTATTGTCATAATCAATCAAAGTTGGACACCCAATGCCACATAATTCTTAAGTGAACTACTATGTGACCTTGGATCATAAATTTTCCACTTATGTGTTTTGAATTGCAAAAATCTAACATACACAGTTGCAATTAGTAATATGTTTGGAGTTTGATAGGAAAAACATAATTTTTTGTGAAAAGTAACCTACCCTTATGAATACTAACCAACCGTTATTAATAGTAAAATGAACCTTATGAATCGTAAATCATCCAAAATAATAGTAACCTTAGCCATGAATGATGAAATTAAATTTAGGAATATTTTAAGTTACAATATGACCATAATAATAGTATTGGATTTTTGAAGTCATAAATAATGAATTATAATTAATTAAGTAATTAAAAAAATTATTTTCCTAAAATGTGTTCATAAATTAAAAATTCTATGTCTTTTGGTTTTAAGATAATTTTATAATACATTATGTAACTTGTAAAAGCCATATAAAATCAGTTTTAATTTTAGAATTTGTATTTTTCATGTAAATTATAATTTTAATTAAAAATTAAATTAAACATATTTATAAAAATATTTTTACAAAATGGAGTTTATTATTGTATTCTACACATTTAAAAATGGTTATGGTGAGTTTTTTTGGATATTTTTAAATACGTTATTTTTTTTGAATAGGGAAATACTATAACTTACAAAATAAGATAAATACATTAATTATTGAGTCATGTATAATGTTCAGATGATGTAAGCTCAGTTTATTTGAAATCAAATTCACTTATTACAATAATTGGTCATGTAATCATCACTATTTCTTGTCCTGTGGAGAAATAAAAAATTAATGAATTTAATATTTGGATAACACCCCTCCCCTCCACTATAAATACTTCCATTCACACCATATTTTCCTCAAACCTATCAAACATCAAGCCTTTTCTAAACTTAGCCAAAAAATATTCCCTATCCCCTCACTCAAGTTCAAGATCTTTTTGTCTCATAAAAAAAATCCAAGGTTCCTTAAGTAGGATTCAAGAGGTAATTACCCCTCTCTCTTTCCCATTAAATTCCTTTCAATTTCAAGTTATTTTTTTAATATCTCCCCTCCTATCCTCATCTATATGGTATGGTAACTTCAATATCATACATATAAAGAAATTTTCGGCTACTAATGGGATAATATATCATCCAACCCCATTCTTATCTTTTTGTATATTAGAAAGGAAAACATTGTTCTTGTGGTGTTAATTTATCACCTTCAAGAATGACATGTTTTCATTTTACTTTACCACCTTCAAATTTTGTCATGAAACCATTTTTATAGTTGAAAAAGATTAATATTTATGTATTATATCCTATTTAATTTTATATTACTAAATTATGTACATATTACTAAATGATTAAATAAAACAGGTTCATTGTGGTCGAAAAAATGCCCGAATTAACCCAAACGATAATCATTTAATTTTTATCTAATGATTCACTATCATGGGATATAAATTTTTTTTTATAAAAGCATTTTATGTTCTTTAACATTATAAATAACATATAATTACAATTTGGGATGTTTTTTCACGTTTTAATTGAACATCAATTCAAGAATACAGGTGAATCGTTCAAGAAAACTGTAAAAACGAATATTCTTGAACAGCGAACATAAACTATATAACTCATCAAAAGGCCCATAAAAGAACATAAGGAAACCAAAATTGACAATAATCATGTATAAAAGGTTCTAGAATTGTTTATTAATGAATTTAATGTGTTTATAAATGATATTAAAGTGAAAAAAAATGTTCAGGTTCAAGGTAAGGGGAAATTCTCGAACCCAACTATCTTTTATTGAGGTTTCCCTCTTTAACTAATTTTCAATATAGATATGCCTTAAAAATCATTTATTCCACATTATCTTACATATTTCGGGTATATAAATGTTCTCTAATTGATTTTATGAAAGAACCCAATGTTTTCCAAAAGAATAATTCTCTCAAATAAACACACCTTTTTAAATTCTTGAGGATTGCTTCACTCATCACACAAGGTTAATGGTTCTATGTCAAGAATGATCGTACATATTTATTTTGGGAACCAAATTTTTATGAATGTATGATGTGAAACCCATTTCATTCCATATTTTATTTTATGCTCAACTTTGACATATTTTCAATGTGGCCTGCATGATAATGTAAATGTTATGATGAGACAGGTGCACCTAGAATTATATAGTGGAATATGAATGTTTGAATGTTATAGGTTTGTCCAAAATAATACATTCCTCTAATGAATTGGGTAAAGTGATGAATCTCATGAGTTAAATTTAAATTATGTAAGAACATGATTCTATATTTCTTCACAACTATGTGTAGTAGTTAACCACTAAGACATGATGTTTCGTTTTGATGCATTGCCACATTTCAAGTCTTTTATTAATGATTCCTCTCTAATTACTGATCATTTTATTATGTTATGATTGTGCTCACACATTGATTTATGTTTCCTATATATCTTCTTACCAGGATTTTAGTTCACCCCTATTTGATGTATATTCTCAGGTGATTATGTGTAGTAAAGATGTTTTCAAGGGGAAATAAGAAGCTGGAGAAGAATGGATTAAATAAATGTTTACTTTTTATGATGTAAATTTTATGTATGGTCCTAGTTTTCCCAAGACACTAATCCTTTGGATCCTAATTGTGTAATACTATTATTTTTTATATCATAATTGATGTAATAAAATTTTTATAAATGGTGGGGTCACTATAAAAATATTTTTTTCCCACACTATTGCATTGAAAAATATTTCAAGTTATATTATTATTAATGTAATTTCATGGATGAGTGGAGGATATATATTAGTAATGTTATTTTAAATAATTCTATTCAAGTTTATAAATCATAAATTTAATTAATATCATCACTTCTATATCCAAAATGTGTTAATGATGTGCGATTAGTCTTGTTTATTGTGGGTTTTTACCTCCAATTCATTAGAATTTAGTAATATTGCACTTCCCATGTCATAGTTATTAGAAAAATATTCTAAGTTTGTGTTTGACTAAAATTTTGAGGATTCATTAAATTCACTAAAAAGGAGTCTCATATCACCTACCATAATTAACCCACTAATATGGGATATCCACTTCATATTATGTGTGATGTCTCTAACATTGTAATTGGTTCAGTTTTATTACAGTGGGTTGAGAAATCTCCTCATTTAAATATTTATGTATCATCAACACTTGAAACTACCCAAGTAAAATATAGAACCACCGAAAAATAACATCATTCTATCATGTTTTACTTTGAAAAATTAAATTCATATATTCCTGGGTTAAATTTCATAGTGTTTTTTGACCATGCTACTCGTGGATTTATCATTAAGGAAGCTGAAGCTAATCCAGGCCTCATTCAGTGGGTGATTGTCCTCCAGTAGTTTTACCATGACACTTGATATAATATAATAGTGGATAATGTGACATATAACTACACTAGCCGCATTTCCCCACCATTTGACCGTGATTTTGACTCATACCTCACCATTATAGAATTATTTCAACATGAGAAGAATTGTTATGTGTTTGACCATAAACCTCAGAATGCGGAAATTGTGAATTTTCTAGCATCATCTTTAGTCCCCACTTATTTCATTACTTCACAGTCCCATATAGTTATGCATTATTCACCATGGTACATTGTGAATGACCCATATTTTTTGAGAATTTTTAGTGACCAAGGTGTTTTTCCGTGTGTACCAAACAATGATTTCACCACTTTTATGAGCATGTTCCACGCATTAGCTTGTGGGGGACACATTGGCTCTCAATGTGTAGCTCAAAACGTCCTTTACTCAGGACCTTGTTGGCCAAAATTGTCTTGAGATTTGCAATAGTTTTTTATGACAAACACATAATTTCAATTCACATGTAATATATACAAGAGGAATGAAATTTTATAACAACCCATTTTATTTTGTGAAATCATCAATTAATGGAGAATTGAATTCAAGGGTATTTTTCCAAATACATTTGTCTTAATGTACATTATAATATCTATTGACTACATCTTTAAATGTGTTGAAGAAAAGGCTACCTGGACCGATGAATCTCGAGTGATTGTTGATTTTTTGAGGACCCAAAATTTTAGTAGGTTTGGTTTACCATGTTTAATAATTAGTGATCATGGTTTAAATTGTTTCAGTCATAACATGAATAATTTACTCCCAATATATGGGAAAGTTCATAATGTCTCCACAACATATCATACCCAAACTAATGGAAAAGAAGAAATCTAAAATTGAGAAGTTAAGAGAATCTTGGGTAAAATAATACAACCCAATAGGTAAGATTGGATTTTGTTCTTTGAGGATTCACTTTGGACATACCATATAACTTTTGAAAACCTAATCAGAATTTCACCACATAGGATTATTTTTATAAGTGATTTACATCT
Source organism: Viscum album (assembly GCA_963277665.1). Lineage (NCBI taxonomy): Eukaryota > Viridiplantae > Streptophyta > Magnoliopsida > Santalales > Viscaceae > Viscum > Viscum album. The sequence goes on along the minus strand of OY728123.1, from coordinate 1,437,071,207 downwards.
CCTGGGGGATGTTGAGCACCATGAATATTGGACTATTAAACGATGTAATATGATTCTTTAAGATGTAGGTGAGCATATGAAGTTGTAGATTCAAAAGTTTGAAGAAATTATTCAAGATGAATATTAGAACTCCCAACCCTATAAAAGGCATAAAAAGGATATGCATTATGGGATGATTCAATAGATTAGATTTAATACTGGTGAGAAGGTCCTCATATAGAATTCCAGGATAAATCTATACCCAATGAAGATCTATTCTAGATGGATATGCCCTCACAATATTACTAATGTTTAACCATTTTATTCAATACATGTTTTTCATAATTTGAGTGGCTGAAGTATTTCCGTCAATGGGAAGAGACATAAACACTTTAATGACGATTTTCCAATGTATCTAGTGGAGGAAATACATCTTCAAGAAGAAACATACCCGTGAATCCCACAAGGTTTTATCCATCATTCCAACAATATAATTTATTATATTTAGGACAATATGTACTTTAGGTTGGGGGTGTAAATTCCTAGGTTCATTATTATTTCCATCATATTTCTTCTTTATTATCTTATTCACTTATTTCATAGTATTTTATAATTTACCAACATTGCTGAGTTCATTAGAATTTTTATAATCTTTATTCTTTCTATTTTTTTCTTATTTAATTGTATTTTTACCTCCCCTGCACTATTATTCTAAAAAAATTAAATAAATTACTGAAAATACATGTTTAAATTATTGATTCAATGTTGTTTTAACATTTAGTGAAAAATTTTCAAAATTATTTAACGTGAATTTCATCATGAATTTAACACTGTTGTTTGTTTTTATTAAACTTCTTGTTTTCAATGATATAAATGGTTTTATCTATAATAAACCTTTGATATTAATGATACCCTTTATCTGAGTAGTTTATGAAATAATTATGTCATTTAGCATCTAAAATAGTCTTTTCACCCAACCATGAAGTGTCAATATTTCATAAATTATAGAAGGTAAATACAAGTTAGTTTAATATTCATAATATTTATAAAATAAATTTTTTATTTATTCATTACTTATCTACCCTACATTATTACTATACCAGATTGATCTATGCATTTCTAACATATCATCTTATCTATTATATACCCTAAAAATAAAAAAAGTAATTAAAAAAGAAAAAATATTAATAAATAATTTTGATAGTGATGAAATTTAAAACATGTGAAGGTATCTTGCTTCTGAAATCATGGTTTTACAAAGAGGAAATGTTAATTGATTTGTTCATGAAAATTGATTACAAAGGATGTGGGGAAGTTTTAGTGGAATGAATAAGGTAAGTACAGAACATATAAAATAACATATATACACTAAATGGAATGTGGAAACAATATAGCTAAATGTTTTTCACACATAGACATGTTGAGTTAGTTACATAGTTCACTTTTGAATTTATTGATCAGATAGGAACCAGAGATTTCCTTAAATTTTATTCTAATACAATTTATGGGATATCTTTTTCTATGACCACTAGTATTAACTCTATGGTGTGATTTTTTCTTTGATCACATTGATATAATGAATGAAAAATTCATTGAATGTTTTATAAAAATGAATATGGGAATTTATCTATGCATAATTTTTTGAAATATTATTTTTTCCATAGTGCAAATTTTTAGGTTTGGGGGTGTCACTATGTAGAGATTCAATATTCATTTCCACCCCAAGAGAACTATTTTAGACTGGTTTTGTATTAATGAGTAAAAATATATTAAAAATTATTAAATATTTTTTGATTCAATACTTTAATTTTTATCACCTTTAAAAAGTCTTATGTCACGTTTATTGATTTCTTCATTGTAGGTGGATGCGATTTTGAGATCCCATTACGGAATTCATGAAAAACATCCCAAACAATAGAATATACTAAGAAAACATGTGGAATTAAATATTTTCTATAGATAATACATTCATTAAATTAGTTTATTAAATTTAGGAAGAATGTAAATATTCATGGTGTGCATTTATCTAAAATTAAATGGAGGAAAATTCATCAATTTGAAGGCCCAAAATATTCCCACAATGTGATGAAATTTTGGGCAGACTAGATGGGACCACCCTTCTGTATTTGGTCCACAACATGATCCTAGAACCTAAAATTGGATTGATTATCATCTAATTAGAAATATAACTAAAATAAATACCAATCAATTTAATTTGATGAAATTTTCATGCATTCTTTTTAGTAAACCTCTTTGACAAAGAATGACGAAAATGTCTACAATGAATAGTGATCTAGTCCCTTCGGAACACGACTTATTTTGAGGAAATTGTGAAGTATTTTCCCATTAGAACGACATCACCCTTATTATCTTATGTTTCATAACTAGGGGGTGTGTTTTGATTTATTTGGATGTTATTTTTATTCATATATGGTTTCTTTCCCTTCCATGAAGTTCTAAACTCTTTATGATTTCCCATGGTGGAACGTGAAGTAAATCTAGAGCCTCTTATTCTTAATATCTAAAAAAGTTATTTTTAATTCTAGGGTTTTATGATTTTTTATTCATACTATAGTATTATTTAATTGATTTATGTATTGGTATATCATAATCAAACATATAATAATGTTTGGGGGTACCTATTACTGTGGTGTTTCACACATCATTCACCATTTTTTTGTAACTCTTTCAATTCTAATGTTTAGGTGGTTGATATTGGTAAATTGACTCTCATAAACACTAAAATGAGTTTAATTTAATTTCTCATTAAAAAAATAGAAATAATATAAAAAAACAGGCAATAAATCGATTTCGTTTTCCATTTCCTTGGTGAGTTTCAGTAAGGAAGTCGAACACAAATCACCGAATCATCTGTGGAAATTGGTTAATAATTTTTTCCACAGAAACATAGGATGATTCATTATATATTCTTAGTTATATTATTTTAATAGTTGTTAAAAACTATTTATTAAAATATCTAAACTCTTTCTCTTTATTTTATGAAGGTTGAGTATCATGATATTTCCTGAGTTTCATCTTGTCTAGTCAAATCTGTTAATTTATGCTATCTTCTATCACATGATTCTATATGATTTCATATTAAATAAAAAATCCAAATTTAACACAACACCATTCCCATTTTTCATAATCAAAACCTTTTTTTAATAAATAATCTAATGTTATTTGGAAATATGACCTAGGGTTCCAGTTATACTGGAAAAATTATAATAAAAACACTATTTAATTTGACACACTCAACAACGCGATCAAGTATCACCATTGAAGACAAACCGTATTGTCCTGTGGGTGATCAATATCTGGTCCATATAAATCCAAATAGAAATCAACCACACCAATATGTCTTGGATGGTATGGGGTTATTGATATGAACACAAAATCTAATGGGGTCAGTTTTCCTTTAGTTACATATGGTTAATCGATAGGTTTATACCTGATACATCTAATTACCAAGAGATCTAAAAAAATCACCAAAATTTTCATTTGGATATAGGGTGAAAACATGAACTATATACAACCATGGTAGAAACATAAGGAAACAAGTTAGAGAAACACCAGTGCATTTTCTAGGAAAACACAATCTTTGGATGGAATACTACACAATAGGTCAAAGGGAAATAATAAATATCATTCAAGGAAAATGTGGGTTGGGGTCAGTATCAGGGTAGTAGTGATATAATTAATAGGATGAAATATGAAATGGGTGTAAAAAACCTTGCTAGTGTGAACCTAGTGGAACAAGAAACCAATCCTACTACTTCTTTCAAATAGAAGTAGGGAAAAGAATCTATTTTATCTATCTATGAATGCCCCACTGGGGGATTATTATAACCTAATTGGTGCAATGAGGCTAGAAGAATAAGAGTGGATCCTTCTATATTAAAGAGAAGTATAATATGGAAAATATAAAAACATGTTAATATTGTATTTTCCCTATAGAACCCACCCCAAAGCCAAGATACAATAGTTTTTCCCACAACATGTATGGTGATCGCGATGATGGTTATGAAAGTTTCTCCCCAAAATATCATATTCCACTAGGGAAGAACTTTTCCTAGAAATGTTGTCCCAATCAATAAGAGTATTAGAAGCACATCGAATCCACAAACACATTCTAGAGGAATACTATAACAAGAATGATAGAGACAATGAAATAGATGAAGGTGAATGACTAAGAGAAACATACTCGGCCAACTCAAATATAGATATCATGGAAACAATCCCCCAACAAAATATCTCAATAAAGATTCCAACAAGAGAATGTGAAATCAACATCTAGTGTATGATGCATCGATAATAAAATTCTAGAGACCAAATGCAGTACTAAACAAAAAATAGCTAAAGGACCAAGTCTCCTAGAACATGATAGGTTGATCAGTGGTGGTTAAGTAATCAAGTGATGATATAGTTTTGATATTATAGTATTTTTGAGCATCAAGAATAATTGGTTCATCATTTAATCATTGATGTATAGGATCCTCCAAAGATCTTCATTTTGATCCACCAATCCCACCCCATTACATACACTTGAACATCAATGAAAACCCACTAGAAAGTGTAAGAGTGTATTGACCCTAGATCACAATTGATTATTAGGTTTAGAGGGGATATTTTGGCCATTCTTAAGTCCCAGCTTGTCCATTCCTATGTACTACCCCAACTGTACTACTCTAAGATCTATTTCCATCATCCCCAATCATGGATTGAATATTAGTAATTTTTATCGAAGGACTCACTCAGATAATCCTTTATACAATTATATATGACAATAGTGGAATAGTGCACTCTAAAACCATCCTCAATAATTGACCCATTTCCATCTCTGAATCATAAATATCATTCCCAATAGAACTCACTATTTTCTACCATGGTACATGAAACCGTGAAAACTATTTCCAAATTCAGACCACTAGATGGATGTTGATAGTTAGGACTACTATAGTAGATTATTAGCACTAAGAATTTCTAGATTTCAATTAGAATTGAATGTGGTAAACAATCCCTCATATTTAAATAACAACAAATACTCAATACATGAAAACACATATCCATGATCATACTACAACCATACACAACCTCCCATTCAATAAAAATGATTTTTCAAAACCTCAAATCAATGATAATGACATTCCACCACCAATACACCATGAACTTAATATCACAATAGGGTTGCATGGGAAGTTGACCAGAAGGGCTTGTAGAAAACACTTAGAAATGATGGATATTTTGGAGAATCATTTAAGTATATACATAATAAGATAGTACAAACATGATCTTCTAAGATTTCTACCCTATGTTCCATCCATATAAACTCTATCACCACCAACATAGATCATAGATCACTAGTCAAATAGAATTGATTTTATAGTAGATGCATTATCTATGTGAAAAAACATGTGATCTTTACAAAATATTTCCCAAAAATCAGTTTGGAATATAAATGGATTCCTGATCTCAATGCAAGAAAACAATGAGGGATGATCTTGAGTAGTAGCAGTACCTATGATAACATAGGGGGAATTCATTATAGTATGTAGAAAGATACAAAATAAATCCCATATCTCTTATATCCAAATAGATTAATTCTTATAAACATAAAAAATGATAGATACCACGTATAGTGTAGGTTACTAGTGATAGTAAACCTAAGCGGAACCATACCTATGGAATTAGGAAATAATGAGAACGTAAAAGTGACTTAGATTACCATTTACTAGTATGGGAATAAAGTCATAGATTATCTCAAAAAAATATTCCACTGAATTTAATTTGTATGTTCCCCTTATTTACTGACTATGGAATGAACCGATATTACTGATAAAATGGATAATATAAAAAATGGTTGGAATCATGAATGAGAGATACACATCATAGTAACTCAAATGAATTGATTAGAGAATGTCAAATTTATCTAATGGGATAAGAATGATCCCTACTCGAATAATAGATTCTTGAATGGATTAACATACAAATTCTCCATCATTCATGTCCAAATCATTAAACCGTTTCTATATAAATTGGATATCATGAATTTTTATATGGGCAACATCCAGGACATCTTGGGAACACTTTTTATCCATACACTCTCCCAATGTTTCATTATATCATATGGCAGCTCCAAGATCCATTTACTGTATGGGGGATGACTGGAAGGGTGAACCTCACAAATACATACATAAAATGAAGATGATCATCATAAATCATCGTTGTATATACATTCATCTCACGACTCATCGTACAAATAGTTGAGTTCTAAATGGGTTCTTCACTATAGACGTAGTATCACTAGTTCATATTTTTTTCTTCAAACATCAACAGTTGTGATCCTTTTTTTATTCTTTATGGTTTGATCCAAAATCATGATGACTATAAGTAGATGCACATTTATGGATGAAAATATGGTGACTGAATGGGAACAATCTTTTTTTGGTATTTGGAATGAAAGTTATGAAAATGACCTAAATTCCATGAACCACTATTTCACATGTAAACCAATATTAGATAGTTGTATGGGTATTGTATTCTCATCATTGCACCTGTGGATATCTCACTCCCAACAATACTCAAATTTTCAATCCTTTAATCTCAGTCAAGGAGGATCTCACGTTGATCTATACCCAGATGTAAAAGGAAGTGGTTTATGTGGGTGCAAGAGTATCATTGACAAGATAGAAGGTATACTGAGGATTTCAGAGTAGAGCATATGGTTGTTCACACTCGTACATATTATGAAAGTGTTATCACTAGATTCATATGTAGTTGATAATATATACCACATCATACACACCACTTCCCATATCATGATAGGTGTAATAGTAGGCCCCACATTAGTCTAGCTGTTTCATTTGATCCATCCATACCTGACATAGAAGGTATAAAATAGTCAAACAACCACACCCTTCCAATCCACACAACAGTCTCATCATTCCTCCAATCCAGCCGACCTTTCCCAAACCCCAGGAGTGTGATTCATGTTTTCTGGTTTCTATGTTTCCCCACAAGTACCTTTTAACACCATCTATTCACATTTCTATTCCTACCCTACATGTTCCAATAATGAATAAATTATTGGATATAGCTATGTGATGGTAGTTCACACTCGTGTAGTTGTGGGTTTGAGGTTTTTCCTAATGTCAAATAGCGATGATGACCTCTTTGATCTTTCCTCATTTAATAGAATATAGTTGATATTCCATTCCAGCCATGTCAATCTCATGAGATATAAATCTTTACCCAATGCATTGGAGGGGTATATTGGTACCACCCATCTCATAATGAAATCATTCTTTCTTGTGCCACAAAATAAACTAAAATCATTAATCATAACCCAATGAATAAAATGGGTTTCATAAACATCATCCAATCATAACATAATCCATACAAAAAATGGATATAATTTCATCATTGAAAAAGTGAAACCATGTAAATCATAGAGAAATTATACTTGAAACATACACATATGAAATAATTCCATCTTATATGGAAAATGGTTTTGATAAAACACTTTAAATGAATTTTTGAGGAAAATATCCTTTCTTCTTCAAAATAATGTTCTTTTCACAAAATGCCATGAAATTTTAAAAGAAAAGGATTTTTTTGAAAATAATCATTAAATCATGTAGATTAAGATTCATGAAAATGAGGCCTTATGAAACCATAAAAATCCATTCATGTCGTAGAAGTTAAAAATAACATTCTTCTCGTACTTTTTTCAGAAAAGTCAAAAAGTTCCCCATGTGGTAAACAAAAGTAAGATTCCTTTCATAACATGTGGTAAATTTAAAAAATGGGTAAAAAGGACTTTAAAAATACATGAAATCATTTTTATAAAACATGGGCATGGATGGTATCAATAACCTCAGTAAATACTTACGAACAATAATCTCAAATAAGAATGAGATTGGAATAGTAATCCCTTACATTATGTCCGATATGCTTCGTATGTATCCTAATCTCCTGTATAATGATTTAAATAATGTCATTGACTTATTACATAATCATATTCATAGTTATTATATCATATATCATTTACTTATGACTTTATGTTACCCGTTCATCTGCAAATTCAATGTAAAAGCGACGATTTGGGTAAAATCGTTTCATTTATTGTATGTATTTCGACTTGTTGTTCTTGATATTATTACTTATATCATGATTTACTTAATTACAGAATGTAAAACATGATTTATATATAATATATATTCATCATATACATATATGTATATGATAGATCGATAAATGGAATGAAATACACTGTTCATGGAGACGGTAGGCCGTACGTACGCATGAACACTATTTTCGTTTCCTTATTAAATTGAATGTAATTAAGTAGATGACATACATATATATACATAAATAAATCCATTATTATTATTATGTCATATATTTCATGATTACTTATTATATATATTTTATAATCATTCATGAATGGTTAATCATTGAGAATGAATCGCATCGTGTCGTGGAGACGGTAGTCCGTACGTATGCACGAGCGATGATATCATTCCAATGATCGTGGATTTGTAATGAAGTGTATGTATAATATATCAAAATCAATATCACTTTACAATAATCATATATAGTTATTTATTTACACCATTATAACCATCCTAGTAAGGTTGTGGTCGAAAACAGATTACACCATGGCGTGGAGACAGTATTCCGTACGTACGCACGCGCGGTGATTTCATTTTTCATAGGATGGATAGAAGGTGAAATAGGGTTGTTTCATATCTATAATAACATACATGTATATGAGTGATACTTGTTATTACTGCAAAATGAAACAACTAAATAAGAGGAAGTATAAGAATAAATAAATTTGAAATAATCGGTAACAGATATTACCTCTTCTTCGACACGCCTCTTTGAAACCTCCTCTTAGGGAACTAAAATTGGTCTTTGAAGTAGACCAAGACCTCTAGAATATTAATAGGGAATTGTAGAAGAGAAATTGGCAGGGGTTGGCCGAGATGTAAGGCTCGATGTGGTGTGAGGAGTAGAGGGAGGAGGTAATCTTTTATAAGGGAGGAGAGGGGCACCTTAGGAAAAACTTAAACTACTATTTTATAATAAAGCCATATTCGGTTTTTAATAGCTCCAAATTGATTTATTTCGAAGCTAAAGTAGGTATGGGTCGCAATACTCTCATACAATAGATTTTAGATAGGTTTGGGTCATTATATTAACCATATCTTTTAGTTTTAACTCTTAGTTAATTAGATTGACATTTACCAGGTCACTTTGTATTTTTATATTATATAGTTAATAAACATAACATATACATCCAAGAGACCCCAAATGGTCCATTAATGATACAAATATCATGATATAAGTATCTTGGCCGATCCTTAGTTATTTAAGAATATAATAACAATTAATAATATAATATTTTCTTTAAAAACCATTTTATGTCAATTTTGACACTATTTGGTAATTGATTTTTGTGAAACTCATAACACCATGATTAGTTCGAAAATAGTTAATTAAATAAATAATAACATGTCATATGAATCTAGAAAATTAGTTATATTCATAAAAAGTCTCAAATTACATTTATTTGTGAACTTATAACATTGATTATGTTAATATTTCATTAATAAGGTAATTACTGCATCATCATTGTGTCATAAATAAATTAAATTATATAATGTCTAAAAATTATAAATAAAATACCATTATGTAGGAAATACATTTATATTTATAATGAATATTTATAGTCGAATTTACCTTCTGTATTACCATATATTAAAAATGATTTAGTTATTAAACTTTGATTTTAACTATTTTAACACTTCATTAAATAAATTAATATTAAATGTCCTAATCTAATTAAAGTGTACCTAAATGGTCATATTATATTCCTAAGGTTGTTTCTGGCTGAATTACACTTATCCAATAGAATTAGGACATGTGTTAGGGTAATAATAATATCATTTTTATCCTTAATTACCCTATTTACTTTTAACTGTGGTAAATAAAAGTAAAAAGTTACTATTCACAAAAAATTATTTTCATCTCATTGAACCACATTTTAGTCCTTGATATTAATCGTGTCTCTCAGATTTTCGAAATTTCACTCACAAAAGTGGTAAAATTATGTTTTATGTAAGTTTGCAAAAAGCTCCTAGGAGGTAGGTAAAAGACGGTGAAAAGTTCAATAAAATTTTTATATATCAAAAATTATTATAAAATGACTCCAATGAATAACATTGAACTTATATAGGTATTATGTATCAATTTTGACCTAATATAAATTTAAATAAATAATTATTTAAATAAAAAGTCAGTTTTTAAATAGTAACCCAGTGTTTTCACTATTCATAAAAAATTGAAAGTTTTCAGAAAAATACAAAAAAATCACCCAAGGATAATTTCAATATTCCAAATCCAAAAATGAAGTCCATTTTGAAAAAATAAAATTTAGAAAATTTCAAAAATCGGGTATTACTATTCATAATGGCTAGTTCAAATAACATATCTTTGTTTAGTGAAACTCAGTATTGCGTACAACACACGCTATCGTGGAAGGTCGCGATTGCGTGTAATGCAAGAAAATTCAGGGATGCGTGTAGTGAAAGCTCATTTTGGTGTAGCATACAACACAAGATATCAATGAAATTAAAAAGAATAGTTTTCATAAAATCTCGGGGTGTCACATTCTACCCCCCTTAAAATGAATTTCGCCCTCGAAATTCATCGGGGTTATAAATGGTTTACAACTCGAAATTTTCTTTAATAGAAACCCACATTGTAAAAAGGAATACCAAAACATAACTTTAAAAAGTAATGTATGAAACGTAACGGTTACCCAAATTAACTAATCATTGGGTTTCCACACAAGAGAACATAAGTAAAAATATGGATATGGAAGAGAAATCTAACCATCATGTTCTGAAGGAGAGTGGTGGAGAACATGGCTATGAAAAATCCAACAATCACAAAGCCATAAAGTTGTGAATATTTAAGGTGCCATCTAATTCATTGGATATAAAGACACTAGGAAAACATTATTTTTCAAGAAAATTTCCCTAAAGTTGAAGAATTGTTGAATTAAAAGAAATACTTACTTGATTTTGGTACAATATCACCATTGATTGTGCCTTGAACAATTTACACTTCATATCTTAAAGAAATTAAGTTTAATTTGTCATTCGTGAAGTGTTAGCAGACTATGCGATAGAATGATAAGTCATTCCATCTATTTCTATCGCAAAAAGTTTAGCAAAATTTATTAAATATACAGAAGTCCATCTATTTTGAGATTAATCGTATATGGTTTCTAAAATAGACTTAAACTTCAGCTATCATAGCGCTTATTAAAATAAAACTAGTTTCTACTAACCAGGGACTTCTTTTAGGCTAGTGGTAGGCGATAAAGGTCTGTCGTACTTTGGTTGTGGGTTCGATTCCCGCATCCTTGTCCGACACGACGGGTTGTCTCTCATCCTGCAGGTTGTCCTTTTTCTAAAACTACATTATTATAACATTGCATTAATAATATTGAAAAAGATATATCCTTAATCAATACTAACTTATTTCCAACATAATCCATTCCAATCTTTAGGCTTATCCAAAATACTTCTGTCCAATCATATAGTATAAAGAAAATGATTACTAGAAATGTCATCTACAGAGCATGTGAATACCATCATTTATCCTCCATATAAGATATATCTTGTTGGTCACATTCCAAACATGTGAATACCTTAATCATGTATTCTCTTGAAAAATGAATACCCATTGAATCTTAGTGAAACATGAAAGGTGTCAAAAGTTAACTCTTTCCACATACCAAAATCTAAAAAATCTATATACTCAAACCATGATATAACTTTTTCCTTATATCAGTCATGAGCTCATGAATACTATCAAACATTTCATTTTCTACTTATCCCTTCATTATTCACATATCATCTTCTTTGAAAACATTTCTCAATCACTCTCCATGGTTACTTGTACCAAAAAATTATTGAAAACCACAATAGACCTATACATAAACATTATTTTGGAATCCCATTACATAAAAACATAATCATTCCACCACATCGTTGTCATTTTCAACATCACCATTAGTGATCACATGTGACTTCCCTTGTTCCTTTGACTTAAGTGGTTGCTCATGTCGATCATCATTAACCCTTGGATTTGGGAATTGATTAGCATAATGCCCCATTTCATTTCACTTGAAGCATTGAAGTGTTGGTGGTGCATTCTCTGTAGTCTTTTCTTTATTCACATCATTTTCAACCCTTTTTCCATTACTTCAACACTCATCTGCTCGATGACCTTCTTTTCCACACTTAAAACATTTTCTAGTCCCTTTAAGACAATCTCCACTATGCTTCTTTCCACACATTGAGCATAAAGAAACATTCATCTTCTTTTCACTATTGTTATTAGATTTCTCTTTGAACTCCATCTTTCATTTCTTGTCCAATCCATTAGATGGATATGTAACACCAAGTTCCATTTCTACCTTGATAGTACAACATACACTTTATTCATATCTACTAAAGTCTCTTATAGCTAATTCCCTTCGAATACTTGGTTTTAAGCCACTGAAGAATCGATCAACTTTACTTTCAGGTTGGATGATAAAGACAAATGCATACCTTGTAAGAATTGTAAAATTCTCTTCGTATATACCAACATATTCATCATCCTTTTTCTTAAGCTCAAGGAAATCCTTTTCCATCTTTGTTCGAATAATTCGAGGGAAGTACTTATTGAAAAATAAGTTCTTGAACTCATCCCATTCCATGGATTCAATTTCATCTCGGGGCCTCATATTCTTAATTAGAGTCCACCATAGATCTGCTTAACCTTCTAAATGGAAAATAGCTAGAATGAAATTTTCATATTCTTGAACAGTGAAGTATGGAAAATATCTTTTCAATGGTACTAATTAATTGTTCAGCAAAAAGTGGATCAGAAGACACACTGAAAGAAGTTGGGCGTTGCCCCATGAAGGACTCAATAGAATATTGTTCCCTTCTCTGCTCATTCAGAATGAATCATAGCTTGTGTAAGTATAGCAATAAGATTTTTCACTCCATATCCCATGACATTGGTTTTTTCAGGTGGATAATCATTGCATTGTCCATTACATTGATCAACACGGTTCCTTCGGACTCCATCTATCGTGTAAAACCCAAAAAAATAGTGTGAGAGGAAAAAATCATTCTATGGAAAACAACATAATAAAGAGGGAGTACCTTCGATATCTAACATCTTAGGTTTAATTCTAATATTGCTTCCATAATTCTAGTACTATAACATATATGTATACTTATCCTTAGGAACATCCCTAGAGATACCTTAGAAATATCTCTAGGGATCTCACTAAAGTTTTCACATCCTAGTTTCCAAAGGTTATCTAAACCTTTCCTATGATACCAACTTTAGAGACCCAAAGCTAGATGTACATGGAAATTACATTACATTGGTGGAATACTTAATACATAACAAAGAAAACAACAAAGGACCGTAAAAGTTTAGTGTATTTGGAAACTCAAAACATAATCTTCTAATCATGGTGAAATATCTTCAACATCTCCCATAAAGATCTTCCCCTTTTGGTTTTCTTACCAAAAAACTTTCTTTAAGTCCTGGGGAAAGGAAAACATATAAAGGGTGAGCTCAAATTCTCATTAAGGGTAAGCATGGATAAAATAAAACCAATCATATAGATTTGAACTTAAAAACATGAACATAATGTTTAATCATCGAAATCTTGGGCAATGACATAAAACATGGAAGTACATAAGGAATAGATCATAAAGAAACATTAATCGTGATAAAATAGCATGGGGATAAAAAATGTGATTGTGGAAACCATTAAGCACATGATATGATTTCCATAGTAGCCAAGGCATTGCTGCCAAGACCATCTTAGTGGAAAAAGTCCCTTTCTGAATCGAGTTCACACCTCATTCCAGTCCTGTATTACTGAACCAGATTAACTTACCATTCCATCCATGTCTATCTCATGAGATATAAATCTTTACCCACTTTATTGGATGGAGATATAGGTCCCACCCATCTCATAATGAAATCATTCTTACTTGTGCCACAAAATAAACATAAATCATTCATCATAACCGAAAGAATAAAATGGGTTTCATAAACATCATACCATCATAACATAATCCATACAAAAAAATGGAAATCATTTCATCATAGAAAAAGTGAATCCATATAAATCATAGAGAAATTATACTTGAAACATACACATATTATATAATTCCATCTTATATGGAAAATGGTTTTGATAAAACACTTGAAATGAATTCTTGAGGAAAATATCCTTTCTTCTTCAAAATAATTTTTTTTTCACAAAATGCCATGAAATTTTAAAAGAAAGGGATTTTTTTTAAAATAGTCATTAAATATTTTATAGTAAGATTCATGAAAATGAGGCGTTATGAAACCGTAAAAATCCATTCATTCCGTATAAGTTGAAAATAACATTCTTCTCGTACTTTTGTCGGAAAAGTCAAAAAGTTCCCCATGTGGTAAACAAAAGTAAGATTAATTTCATAACATGTTGTAAATTTAAAAAATGGGTAAAAATGACATTAAAAATACATGAAAACATTTTTAGAAAACATGGGAATGGATGATAACAATAACCCCAGTAAATACTTACGAATAAAAATCTCGGATAAGAACGAGATTGGAATAGTAATCCCTTACCTTTTGTCCGATATGCTTTGTAGGTATCCGAATCTCCTGTATAATGATTTAAATAATGTCATTGAATTATTGCAGAATCATATTCATTTTTATGATATCATATATCATTTACTTATGACTTTATATTGCCCGTTCTTTTGCAAATTCGATGTAAAAGCAATGATTTCGGTAAAATCGTTTCATTTATTGTATGTATTTCGACTTGTTGTTCTTGATATTATTACTTATATCCTGATTTAAATAATTCTATAATGTAAAAAATTATATATTTATATATATATAATATATATTCAGCATATACATATATATATTATAGATCGATAAATGGAATGAAATACACCGTTAATGGAGACGGTAGGTCGTACGTACGCATGAACACTGTTTTCATTTCCTTATTGAATTGAATGTAATTAAGTAGATGAAATACATATATATACATACATAAATCCAGTATCATTATTATGTCATATATTTCATGATTAATTATTATATAAACATTATAACCATTCATGAATGTTTAATCATTGAGAATGAGTCTGATTGCGTCGTGGAGACGGTAGTCCGTACGTTTGCACTAGTGAGGATATCATTCCCATGATAATGGAATTATATTTAAGTGTATGTATAATATTTCAGAATCAATATCACTTTACAATAATCATATATAGTTATTTATTTACACCATTATACCCATCCTAGTAAGGTGGTGGTCGAAAACAGATTACACCACAGCGTGGAGACGGTATTTCGTACGTACGCACGCGCGGTGATTTCATTTTCCATAGGATTGATAGAAGGTGAAATAGGTTTTTTCAGTATTTATAATAACATACCAGTATATGAGTGATACTGATGTTATTAAATCATAATTAAACAACTAAATAAGTGGAAGTAGAAGAAGAAATAAATTTGAAAGAATCGGTAACAGATATTACCTCTTCTTCGACAGACCTCTTTGAAACCTCATCTTCGGGCACTAAAATTGGTATTTGAAGAAGAAAAGGACCTATAGAATATTAATAGGGAAGTGGAGAAGAGAAATTTTTATGGGTTGGCCGAGCTTGAAGGCTCAATGTGGTGTGAGGAGAAGAGGTAGGAGGTTCCCTTTTATAAGGGAGGAGAGGGGCACCTTAGAAAAAACTTAAAATATTATTTTATAATAAAGTCATATTAGGTTTTTAATTGATCCAAATTGATTTATTTCAAAGATAAAGTTGGTATGGGTCGAAATCCTCTCAACCACTAGATTTTATATAGGTTTTGGTCATTATATTAACCTTGTCGTTTAGTCTTAACTCATAGTTAATTAGATTGACATTTACCATGTCACTTTTTATTTTTATATTATATAGTTAATAAACATACCATATACATCCAATCGACCCACAAGTGGTCTATTAATGACACAAATATCATGATATAAGTATCTTGGCCGAACCATAGATTTTTAAGAATATAATAACAATTAATAATATAATATTTGTTTTAAAAACTATTTTATGTCAATTTTGACACTATTTTGTAATTGATTTTTGTGAAAATAATAACAACGATATTAGTTCTAAAAAAGTTAATTAAATAAATACTAACATGTCATAGTAACCTAGAAAATTAGTTGAATTCATAAAAAGTCTCAAATTTCATTTATTTGTGAATTTATAACATCAATTATGTTAATATTTCATTAATAAGGTAATTACTGCATCATCATTGTGTCATAAATAAATTAACTTATTTAATGTCTAAAAATTTTAAATAAAATACTAATATGTAGGAAATACTTTTATATTTATAATGAATATTTATAGTCGAATTTACCTTATGTATAACCCTATATTAAAAATGATTTTGTTATTAAACTTTGATTTTCTCTATTTTAACCCTTCTTTAAATAAATTAATAATAAATGTCCTAATCTAATCCAAGTGGACCTAAATGGTCATATTTTATTCCTAAGGTTGTTTCTGGTCTAATTAAACTTATTCAATAGAATTAGGACATGTGTTAGGGTAATAATAATATCATTTTTACCCTTAATTACCCTATTTTCTTTTCACTGTGGAATATAAAAGTAAAAAGTTACTATTCACCAAAAATTATTTTCATCTCATTGAACCAAATTTTAGTCCTTGATATTAACTGTGTTTCTCGGATTTTCGAAATTCCACTCACAGAATCAGTAAAATTATGTTTTATGTATGTTTGCAAAAAGCTCCTAGGAGGTAGGTAAAAGACGGTGAAAAGTTCAATAAAAATTTTACATATCGAAAATTATTATAAAATGACTCCAATGAATTACAATGAACTTATATAGGTATTATGTATCAATTTTGACCTAAAATAAATTTAAATAAATAATTATTTATATAAAACGTTGGTTTTTAAATAGTAACCATGTGTTTTCACTATTCATCAAAAATTGAAAGTTTTCAGAAAAATACCAAAAATTCACCCTAGGCTAATTTCGATATTCCGAATTCAAAAATGAAGTCCATTTTTCCAAAATAAAATTTATATAATTTCAAAAATCGGGTATTACTATTCATAACTGCTAGTTCATATAACATATTGTTGTTTAGTGAAACTCGGTATTGCGTACAACACACGCTATCGTGGAAGGTTGCGATTGCGTGTAATGCAAGCAATGTCAGGGATGTGTGTAGTGAAAGCTCCTTTTGGTGTAGCGTACAACACAAGATATCAATGAAATTAAAAAGAATAGTTTTCATAAAATATCGGGGTGTTACATCCATGAACCCCCCACCATTCTTCATCTTTCCTATAGTCTAGTGGTGACCATTACCATCTCTTAGTAGACCTGGATTTCCTGATCCAATTGACATGTTCCCCCACCCTCAACTACCTAAACATACTCTTCTTCATCCCAATATGTTCCCACGCTCTGTAGGAATTGATCCTATGAAATTAATGTTTTGGAGACCCATGTTCAACTAATACTAAACTATGGGAACTAGCGTGAAACCACACCCACACTAGGCACCATGTTTTTTATTGGTGCACCAATTTCTATTATGCCTAAAGGAATTAAATTGATTAATTTAACCAATTTAAAAAGTTATTGAACTGATCCAATCAATCGACTTGGTGGTCATGGAAGAAAATCTTCTAACAAACCCATGACCCACCACCTTTTACCCCCACACACACCATTCAACTCCACGAATAGAATTCTCAAATTATTAACCTCATTAGTATTGGATTCACATGTTCATTGGGGTGGTACAATGTTCTAGGACATGGAATTGATGTTTTTGATTACAATTAAACCTCATTCTAACTGTACCTCGTACACCACATATACTTATTAGTGTGATAGTCCAATACCATTTCTATCTGTTCCCATCCTAGGTGTTCACAAATAACCATGGGTGGAATATCATAGTGGTTGATTATATAGAATTAGTTACAAGTAGGTATTCATTTGGGACCAGTGCCATTCCTGATTTTTACAATATAATGACATCTTGGAAACCCCAAAAAATCAAAATCAGAGTATTATTTAACCTTCTATAAAATTAATATAAATTAAATGAAAACCTCATAGCCACTAGTAATGCTGCTGATGCTAGTTTCAATTTAGGGATTCATACCACTGTTGGATTTGAAGTATTTATATGGTCATTATTTCGAATTCCATAGTCTACATTGTGTGTTCCCCAGGTTTTCAATGGGATACATAATGCATCCCAGGACATCCTTGGTCTACCCTATCCTTGGAAAACTAGGTACTCATTATGATACTTGAATCTGTATCCCAGGGACTCCCTACCTAGTGATCACTATGAAAGGACTAGGTGGCACCTAGTCCGACCTATCCTATTTGGGACATAATCAAACTTGGATACATCGTGTATCACATGTTTTCCCCCTAGATAGTCAGACTTGGTGAGCCTTCAGTCCAGGGATTTCTTGGTCCTCCCATAATTTTGTAGACCAAGGAATTCATAGGGAAATGATAATCTTTTTTATAAGCTTGTTTAGCAAATGATTATACCATCAATTCCAATTCATGTGTTGAATATAGACTTTTTTGCCAACCCAGGTACCCTATTGAATAGATGGGAATGGGGGGATTATGGATAGATTAAGTGATCATGGTATATAGTTTGGAAGATGGTCAAATAGAGCCTAATTGTCTTTTTAATTCCAATAGGAACCCAGAAGGTAAAATGAAAATGGAATTATACGTGAAGAGGAGGTATGGAACCATTTTCTAATCACAACGGACACCACAATAACCAATTGGATCTATCTTGAATGAATGGTATGTATTGAAATTCTCACCAACCCATAGTACCATTTAATCTATTCCCAATAAACACGACCCCCATTTTTCCCATTAATAAATTTGTGTTGACCTTAACCCCATAAAATTAGTTCCCCCTATTAACTAGATTTGTTCCCTTTTAAATCCCCCATTTTTCTTTATTTTTAAATGCCAATTTAGTAGATCAACTAGTCAACTCAATTATTATTGTAGCACCACTCTAAAATCCACACTCATTCAAGACCAAAAACATCAACCCATTACCTCATGAGTAGTCTTGGTTGCACCACAATCGATAATTATTTGCAAGAATACCCAACCATTTCACCAAAATTTCTAGAACACCTCACAACCCTCACTTATAATGTTCGTTGTGTGTGATATTATTTAATTATGGATTAATTTAGTGAGGTAACAAACAACTGTATTCAGAGTAGTGGCTAAGCCTATAAGGAAAATTAATAAACATTTTATAGTAGTACAATGAGATAACATTTGGAAATGGCTTACATTCTTTGAGTCTAATGGCTATTTCATCCACCTTAAAAATATGCTATTAGATTAGACTACTGAGGGGGTTTCCCCATAGAAATTGACCTTTCCTCTAGATTCCAATTATGACTATACATGAGAGGTTTGTTAATGAATAGTTACAATGATTTGATTTTTGATGAATGGGTGTGTTCCTTCTAGGAAGTTCAATCGATTTAGAAATTATATAATAGTGAGTGGATTCCTATTATTGGTTAACATGTTTGGGAAGGCAATCCAATGTGCTATTTTACTCATGGGTGAGTTGTCATTTTTCATGGTATGTAAAAGGACTCATAGGAATTGGAATATTCATATAACCATATGGCCAATATCATTAGACTTTCAGAGTGGTAGAAATTCTTGCATGATGCATCATGGCATAAGGGATCAGATCTACCAGATCTAGTTTAGGAAACAGATCATTGTGTCAAACAAACTAGTTGATAAAACTCCCATGTAAAATTAGAGAAAGAAATACTATCTAATATACTCATGTATGATATTACTTTAGTATAACGGTAATAGTTGATTCCGATAGTTAAAATATATTCTTCAAACTAGAATGATATCATGCATACAATATATTGTTGGTCAAGGGTGGCAGGGGGGATCGCGTTACAACTACCATTCGCCTGGATGGAAATCAGCAGTTCATCTAATGACATCAGTTCATCTCCTTCTGTTTCATAAAAAAATAATGGTCACATATCTTCTTATCGACTTTACATAGTCTAATAAGGTCATGGTTTTAGGGTTCAAGATCAGCCTAGTGGGTCATGGAGGGTTTCAAACTACAGTTTCTGACATACTCTAATAATTCTTTATTCAATGAAGGGAATACCAGTAAGAAAAAAAAAGATCATTCCACATAGTCTGGATGGTTGATAGATTATATACCAATTAATTCTCTCCATCAATTAAGGAAATCTGAATCACAAGGGTATAAAAAAATTAATGGAATGAAACCCTCCCATCAAAAGTATTATTGTTTTGATTATTTATTCTTCTTTTTTCTATTCTTCTTCATTAATTTCTTTTTTTAGTGATAATATAAGAACAATAAGAGATTGACTGTAGATATGGGTTCACATTGATCATGAAACTTTATACCATATTGATTCCCAAGAGACACCGAATTTGTAATAGTGAATCTAGTTCTACATTGAGAATTGTTCATTCAGTCCATGGATGAATTAAGCCTCAGAATAGGGGGTGAGTTCAGATTATTTATTATTATAAGGAATGAATTATTCTATGTATTCACTTCTTAAAACATAAAATCTATTCTAATAATATCATATAGTATGGACATGATATATCATTGTGTTACCTTTTTGTACAACCTCATGGTTGAACCAAACTTGGTTGAAAGTATCATAAGAGATGAAAACCCAATCGTTATCAATTCACAATAGACCACACATGAAATATCCCTTGGTTTAATGTTGGAACAATCATCATTCCAATAAGTAATCTAAAGTGACACAGGGGTTCATAGTAATACCTACATATGATTTTAAAAACAAATCCCATTTTCCATCCATCTCAGTCATATTTACTACCCAAGGAGATTGTTCAAAAAATGGGGTCATGAGGTTAGATGGAAGTGTACCAAGTCACCTTGTTAATATGTATTGAAAGGATATCCTTGACTAAGCCCACAATATCCTATTATGGTAGTTCATCACCAAATAAACCATCATCTTCACCAAAAAGGAGACTATAGTTGATAGGTGAGATGGCCATGTAATCTATAACCAATACAACTTACTTTGAAAATTTTACTCAACCTTTGTACATAATATTTGAAACTCATGGTATGTATGTGGTCATATAATCAAATGAACATATATTGGACTTGAGTGTCAAGTCAAATTGTGAACCTTGAACTGCTTGGAGAAATCTATGAAACAAATATTATAAATCATGGATATTAATTAAAATATTTAAACACCGTGAAAGATGATATAGTACATATTATAAAGTCCAAAATTAATTCATCATTTCCTTATACCCCATTATTTTGAATATGTACACCCTCATAGGCCACAACACAATTGAATGGTGAGATAATACAAACCATGTCCAACGAAGAGGATTAGTACCAGAGGTGGACTAGCCCTAAAACAGACAAGTACCCATTTTATTTTGAAAAAACAACGAAGAAAGATATGTTAGGGTTTGAAAAGGATTTCAAACCTCATATAAAGCCTTCAGTTATGAGATGCTAATGATGTAGTTAATAAATCATGGCACAAACCCTGATTAAACCTCAATAGTATGCACTTTGGATATGATGCAAGTCGTGTAATAAAAATAGTTTGGGAAACATATCCACAAAATAGACATATAGAGAGAGATCTAATATTTTCACGATAGACCCAACCATTGATGAGTACTAGTTCTTTTGGAATCTATGTTTGTGATTAATCCAAATGGAATTTGATAACTGGTTGATATATAACATGATAAATAGAATAGTCCACTTAGAAGTATTTAAAGTACCTAATAGATAGGAAATCATAGTTTAGTTCCCCTATAATTTAAAAATTATCATGAATAGTTATATTGTCATTGAAATGGTTCTAAGAGGTAGATTGAGTGCATATTTAAATTCATAATGTTCGAGTCCATCCAGAAACTCTTCCCCAAGGAAATAATTTTATGTGTCTTAACTTTATCTATATAAGTCAAGGGCCTATTTATTTCCTCCCCTAGATCTGTCACCTATCCATATTTCCTTTCTCAAACTTGAAACCCCTATTCTGGTGAATGATTGAGGAAGTCATTTTTCTGGTTGGGATTCATAGTGGATAAGTATCTTGTCTCTATGGGAAAGTTAATGAATGTGTTGCAGAGATCCAAAGTGAGTAGTGAATATAAGAATATAGAAATATTCCTACTTTTCTGACCATTGGGAAGTCAATGGAGTCAAGGATGACCCCCTAGTCTGTACTTTACTATAATATTCCTAAGGCCATATTTCTCATACTACATGGAAAAATTGCATCATGAGACACTTGAAAGTCAAATAAGAAAGAAACAAATCCCTTAATTCACCCACTAGGTTATTCTTTTGATCCCTATGAGTTTGATCGTTTGTGGAACCTAACCATAGTCAAGAGTCTTAATATATATGCGGTGAGTTGAGAATATAATATTAGGTACACCAAAGAGAAGATATAATAAAATTATATATAATATAGAATAGAGAACCTCAAGAGAACATATAAGAGGGCTGGTCAGAGTGATATTTTCTCATTCAACAGTTAATAGAGAAAAAATATTTTTTGTAAAGTCTCTTACGGGTTATACCATGACACAAGACAACTATTATAAATGGATTTTTCTTGATAACTACTCTTTCATGTGAGTGAAATTCATTTATTGAGAAATAATTCCAATCCATCTTTATCTCAAAACCTACATTGAGAAGCTAATCCATATAAACACATGTTCACATCCACCATGAGTTGTGTGTACCCATAAATATGAGAGACTATATAACTCCGGATTCTTTATGAAAGTTATAAGATATTTTTTAGAATTAGAAGTTATTCTGATCATCATAAGACTATTAAAGCCTTTGTAAATACCATAAGTGTTTTCATGCCGACGGGGACATCAATTTGAGATGTTTTCTAACATTATGTCAATAGGGTGATTACTCTTCACTCACTTATAGATGTTGTGTTATTTTTATATTTAGATCACTAAATTCGAAAGAACTCATTATATGGAATCAATCATACCACTTTTTATTTTTTATATAGTATGAAAATGGGGATTTGGTTATTCAGAATCATGTTGTTGTGTTTCACTAGTTGGAAGTCCATTTCTCTATCTATGGTTGGCCTAAAACACCTAATTGTACCCCCAATTGAAAAATTAAGGTACCCTAGGTAATTTCATTCTTGGTTATTTTAACTAAAACTCATTCTATATGACCACGAATATTGTTATATGGTAGTGGAATTCATGAGGGTGGGATCACAAGAGTGATAGATCCACTGAATCACAGGAAGCAACATGATTCCAATGAACCACCTAAAAATATTGTTTCCCAATCGGAGAGTGGGAATACATCCAACATAGACCTTTTAGTAAGAACACTGTCACCATTTAAACTATTCAATACATGCGTGGAATATCCTTTAGTATAATCAATGAAATAGAATCGGTGGAGACGGTGAAACATGTTGAGAACGAGGGGTAGAATGATTATTTTTTTCATTGATGACAATTGGATGCTTGAACATGGATTTTGGCTCGATCTAGTTCCAAAGACTAGGCCACACCCCAAGAACCACCAATAAACAACCATCAAAAGAACCTTCTACCACCCCTAGATAGTCTATTATATCATTTCTAATATCTCAACTAGTAAAACACCAATTTAAATGAACCCACTATCCATTTCGACCACAAGATCTTCCCAACTGACCACCCTAAACCCAACTTTGAAAATGCCATGCCACCATTCAATCATACTCGTACCACTAGTTATACTAATACTTGTCTTGAATAGAAGATACCAATCCATTTTTGGAACCACTATATCAAACATCAAACCCTCGAAAAATCGATTATTAAATGACGAGAATGTATTTCTATGAACCCGAAACAACCTTCAGGCTTCGGTCTGAAAAATAAATGGGCCCCAAGGTTGACCATACCATGACATAGGTTCATTCTTGACTGATTCTCATGGTTCTAGTATTTTTTTACATCTGAATCATATTTTTTTTTCATGTATATTTTATTTGATATAGTGAAATATTAATGTCATTGTATGTGGTGGTTCAAATCAAGTACGTGGATTGGGTGGTGGATCATGAGCTCCAAGCTACCTATTAGCTAGTTGTATGATTAGTATGAATATTTGTTTCCATGATAGATCCATTATCTACACTGCATGTGAGAATGAACGAGTTCCAAAAGGGATGGTTCACATATTTCCTATCTTCTTAGGTAATATTATTCTACTGAGTCTAAATATGAAACTATCCTATATGTAACTGTGATCCATTTTTTGAGCACTCAACCACACATAATTGAAAATTTTACTATGGATAACAATTCATATTACATTTTGAATTATTTTGACCCTACTCAAGTTGTATCATCATGTAGTCAGGCATTGAACACAAATACACGCTTTTCAGAGTTTGGTGTCTTTGGAATTATGTACAATCCAATACTATTTAGAAGGAATTAATCATAGATAAACAATCAAACTCATTATGTTCCTAAGACATGAACCTGAATTGAATGAATAAGATGACGAACCAAACAACCAATGACATCACATTGAAAATAATCATCCATGACACCACTAATCCCACCACCATAAAATGATGATACCAAGAAAACAACCCCATAACCATATCAATGTAGTGGGAAACCCAAACTACTAAAACAAAGGGATAAATGGATAATATGGTGTTAATTATTGTGACTATATTGGAACTAGTGAGTCGATTCATTTCACTCATGATGCACTCGGGTTAGGGGATTGTGAGATGAATGAATGAGTGGACATATGTGTTGGTAAAGAAATGGTGGTAGGAGACTGCATCACTACTACCATCCTAAGATTAATTTGACTATCTATCTCTTAGTGAAGGGAATATTCAAGGTGCATGGGGTCCTACCATCCATACGTGTGCATCTCAACATCTGAACTGAGTGTTCATTTTCTCATGATTCTATTTCATAGATAGTTGGAAAGTCATGAAACCATTATTGTAGGTCCCTACTTATGTGACAATTCATTTCACTGCCTTCATATAGTTAGGGTTATTATCACCATTTTCCACTAGGTCAATATGGATTAGTTCCCTCTTCTTGGTACCCAACTGTATCAGCCTAACAACACTAGGAAGGCGTCAGCCACTACACCTAGGTCGACTTATTAGTAGATTCCTGATTTTGTAATAAAAATTATCAACCCCCATTGATTTCTCAACACCTATGGGATTAATGTTATTCATGTGACCCAATGAGATAGTTATATCCACCATACTCTACTCCAACTGTGACACAACTGGTCATTCGAGTTCTTGCTGAGTTCCTTCCAAGTGGGTTGATCACTCACCAAATAATGTACTCTACTGGTGAACCTATGTCTATTTTGGTACGTTTGTCAATTTTTTAGAATTATTTGACTCATCCACTTGTATTTTCTTCTATTTTATGATTTAAATTTCCCAAAAACATCCACCATACACACTAATGGAATAGTTGGAGTGGATTTGGAATAGTCTTGCTACCATGGCCCTTTTCCCCCAACAAGTATCACAAGATGTCGTGAATTCACATCGCCTTTAGAACATTCTTATGGAAGAGATGATTCTGGAAATCCAATTAGAATATTTTTTAAAATTCCAATCCCCCATAATATATATAGTCGTGAGGTGGTGTTAGTGAATGATCCACAAAACTGATGACCAATCACCCTTTGGACCTTGGGTGTTTCTAACCATTCATTTCTGATTGAACAACTCAACCCTTATTTAAAATATGTATATGTATAAGTATATGTGATTTTGATGTGAGGTATAATAGAAAAACCAATTCATATAATGATTAACAGTAGACCCCCAATATTATAAGAGTAACTGAACCATCTAGGAACCCATCTATTTCATGGGGATTCCTCAGTACTCGTCTAATTGTCTATCAACACTATTAGAAGAGTAATGATGACCTACAACCTATTTCATTATGTTACATGCAATGGTGATAATTAATATTCCAATAGTTAACTACCATATAAGGGAAGGCCAACTATCATCAAATAGTCCAACATGAATGTTCATCAGCATTTCAATATCAGTCAAATATACCTCTCACTCTCGAGTACCCTCATCTGTAAAATGACAACAAAGGGAAAAAATCACTCAATAAATTTGACCACCTATTAAAACCTGGATCTGCTTCTAGCCCTCCCTATGGAAATATAATTGTCATAGTTTACTCCTATCAATATTCTCTCTTTTGACAAAAACCTCAGTTTATTACCCAAGGCCCTAACAAAAATCAACAGTGCATCACACTACTGAAAACACCACCATTTTCATATTTGTAGTGACATGATTGCATCTTCCTTTCACTTTAGTGCACCAGCTATAGTATCTTGAAAATGTTTGTCTAAAACCACCCTTACCTAGTGAGGTATGATGCTTTCAATCAGCCATATGGCTACCTCCAATCCAGAAGTATGAACTAGCTCTAATACACTCACTTCCTTATCCACTAATAGACTTCGTTGGGGACCTTAGTGGACAATTTGGTCTATTTTCCACTCAATAGTGGATCTTTAAAATACACCATCTATCATGTTCCATTGAAACTAGTAAAATACATTAATAGAGTTTCCATTAAGTCAAACATCTCCTAGAATCACATTTCCATTTCCAATTCCAAAACAATATAAACCACTACCATAGGAAATTATGATTATAGGTATGCACTACTGAAATAGATTTTGTGAAGATCCCACTATCCCTGATCTAATTTGGCCTTTCACCCACAAACACCAGTCATCCTTGTATTTTTTCACATACATGGGCTCAGTCTATCACTATTGAATAGCACTTTAACAACTACCTATGGGTAGATCGATGAGTTTTTAGTCTAAAGGAAGCACATTTTAATGAAGAGCATTTCCATTCCCTAGTATCTCTATCCACATTTACCATTGACTAATTGAACCATTATGGAAAAGGTACACTATTTGAAATTGATTGAGTGACAAACAATTCCAATTGATCCACTGCACTGTCTTGTTGTTACTATGAAATTTTCATTTATAACTATAAAAAAACATTGGAATTGGGTTTTATTTCACTCCCTTTAGAATATGGTGGGTGCGCATTCAACATTCCCTCATGATACTATTTTTATATCAGTTTCATGGAATAATTTAGTATGTAAACCATTTTAGAGGGTGGTTCCTCTTGTTTTAGTAGGTTTTCTCTGATTATAGAAAATTCAAACACGTTGTTCACTACTTCTTAAGGATTCACTCTAAATTTTTAGCTTTAATTTTAGGGATTACAACTATATTGGAAAATTATTCCAAACCATTCAAAATACACAGAAATCATCACTTCCAGGACCTCATTAGTAATATACTCTAATATGGGGACATTCATGTTCATTATGAGCATAATCACTACAATTAAATATTACCTATATATTACCCTTTATATGTGTCATATTAAATACTAGAATCATAGGACCATATTTTCCCATGAACTAGTGGATGCCTACAAGTCATATCTGCCCATTCACTCCCTAGTGCTTGTTCACCACTAATGCAATGTTCTCAGTTGATTTAGTGGATGGGGCTAGTCAGATGTTTCTGGTCACTCTGATATATTCCCCCATTTCCAACATGAAAGACTCTCACATCAATTTTATTGACCCTTAGACATCTCGTTTCATCGTAGCTAAATAATCCCATTACCTTCTTCCCAAACCATATCATCCTAAATAGTCACAACTATCATTAGTTGGTTTCCACCCCTGTGGACTATAGTGGGATGATGTGGTAGTTCGATGTTTCACTCTAAGCATTTTCACCCACTCCAATAGTGCATTCCCCATCCCCCAGTTCATCTTCTTAATGACCTCATGAAAATCATTTTGATTGAGTCATATATTGAACCAAACATTTTTATTCTATAAAATGACCCAATTTCTGGTTCCCCACAAATATACCACCAATTTAATGCCACTAAATACTAACACATGGGTGTAAAATACCCCCATTTCTCCTAGTGTCATGACTAGGGAAGGAAATCTAGGAACCCTCCACAACCATGATGCAAGTGAAAAAATAGTATGATCAGTGATTGGAACTATAGATCCTGGAAGGAATATCATTGGATAAGGACAGATGTTGGGTGCTTGGGGGTGATCACAACATCCAAGAGTCATGATAGGTCCCATAGTTCTTCCATGGGTTTGATGTGAATTGTGTGAGAAGGAACCAACATCCCCTAAACTTCCGATGTGAGTGATCCAGCCAAGTGAGTATAGTGGATGGTATAAATGAGTGGTATATACACCTTGAACCATCAACCATGCCAGAATGAAAAAACCGAGGGAGAGCAATGAACAATGGTGGTGATTATCATTTTTTTCATTCCCCATGCTCCTTGAAGACAAAGAGTCATGACATTGGATGACCTAACACTAGAAGGACAACACATGGACCCTATATATTGTCTCATCTCAAAGGATAACTTGTCCATTCCAGATATCCCCAAACCATTCCCCAATCATGCATGTATCATTGGAAGAATACCAGACTCCCAATACCACTGGCGTTCCACTATCTTATCATCACCCATCGTGAAAACCCATGCACCAAAATATCCCAAATGAATTTCATTAAAGTAATTTCTATTAGTAAACCCCATAATCACTCCTCCAACCATAATGAATCTGAGCTTTCTAACACATATAAAAATGAGGCTTGAAGTTGTTTGAGTAGTTTAATTGAACTTCAATATCACAAAATTCCATCGATCAGTTGGTAGTCAATGAGCATGATACTTCCACAATGATCTAGAACCATAGTCCCAAGAAACTATTCAAATAGTGTTACTATGGATTTGAATGGATTCGTTCCTAAATTCCACCCATATAGAACATCCTTGGGTACCCAACCTACTGTAGAACAGGAGAAACTAGATTGTCATTCAGTGGTATGGGCAGGTAGGTTCCCGCTATAATAAACCATATGATTTAACCATGAACCATATGGTTCATCCATCCATGAGAAGTACTAATTCTAAAGATAGATCGCAATCAATTCCACCTATCCGGAATTCAAGGAAACATTGAATATCGATTATAGAATGGATTTCACTAAAAATACCATGAACTACTATATACATATACACACACAAAATAGGATTTTTAAATGGATTCATTATTTTATAGCCTTCTTGACTACCAAGTGATTGTTTCGACTAGTCGAACCCGAGAACGAACCCTTGGGGGAATTAATTGAGGGGGACCAAGTGGGGGTGAGAATAGGAACCATATTACACTCTTATATGCCCACTATAACTCATACATATGGCCCCATGGGTTAAATGGGTATGGGATGACCAGCTGTCGATCACGAATCGAAAGGGATCCTTCTGTGGCACCTCACTAGAAGTGTATGCTAGGGGGTCTAACCGAAAATCCTTGAACCAATGTTGGACTAGTGTGTGGTTTTCCACCAACATAATGAGATAAATAGTAGTGGGGGAGAGACTGAGTAGCTGTAATATAATGTAACTGTCATAGTAGATACACTATGAACACTGAAGGATTTCTACTACCTAGTAGGACTGATGTATTGAGTTTGATATCATGTAGTAAAAACCATCATCTATTGAAAGTTTATTTTTCTTTATTGAACCCCATAGACCATAACAATCATCTTGGGTCAAAATGTCCAACAGTTTCTCTTTTCCACCCTTGTATCCCCTACATGATTATCATGTTCGTGTTCTATATCCATCCACATCAATGTTTAATAGTCAATAATCCACCACTAAACATAAATATTTTACATAATAACCTAGAATTTGATGGATGATGGGAAACAAGTGGTGAACATTTTCATTATAGATCGATCATTTCTGCTTGACATGTTTGAGAGGTACTGATCCCATTAATCATACACCATCAAAAAAGTAATTCCACCTCTCAGATTATAGAGGAGGTCCAAAGAGTTGAAACACCACCCCATTTCAACAAATTTTATGTATTATAGTTCATGGTTCATGAAATGTATCCCCATAAACCTGGAAAACTCAAACCCCCCATTTTAAACCATTACCATCTCTCAATGAGAATGCATAGATAGGCCTGTAGCTAACCATGTTGGTAATTCCAATTGATCCAAAAATAACAATTCTTAATCTCAAATCCAACCCAAACCACCATTGAATCTCCATATCTCTTTGAATATAATAGCTAGATGGGTGACTCGATGATTATACTATATAAATATCCTTTGCTAGAATTAGAATACTAATGACTATGATATAACACACACCATCAACTCTCCATTTTTTAAGAAGGATATTTCACAAGGAATAGTAGTATGTAAATATAACAATATCAATTGGAATCCATAGAATAGTATTTAGTTGGGGTATTAGTCTTCAAAAATTCTGGGATGGGAATCATCCAACCATACATCATCAGTAATATCCTTCAGGATAGACTGCATTTCCCAACCATCCATACTAATTTTTTAGAAATATATTTCCTACAGTTATCCAACATGATGATCAAATACGAGGTGAAACATTCTACTTTTCAGAAGTCCATATCGGGATGTGTCATTGTATAATCTTGTTTAAGTGTTAAGACAAATACAAAATGAAGAAGGAAACCCAAATATTTTAATTCCCATAGGTTTACAAGAATCCCAAATGATCATGTTAGGGAATAGAAATATAATATTATGGGCTATGAAACATGAAATTTTTTAGGACTACCCTTTAGATAATCTATTGAAGGAATAGAAATTTAATGACCATGTGCAGATAGTCTAATAGGCTAGTCAATGAAATGCATTGGAGTGAGTGAGTTGTCATGTTATTGGAAAAAACAATAGTAACAATCTAAAAAAGAATTAATGAGTGGGATTGGAGTTTGGAACTAGAACACCATATAGTGACCAACAATCATATAGAGTAAGAGAAAATATATCTCCATACACTCAGATACAAAAATCATAACAATGAAGTACCACATTTGATACAACAATAGAATAAATACAATGTAGACGATTGAATAGGGTTCAATTTCAACAATAGTTAGGTGACCATCATTTGAGTTTTAAATAATGGAAGTGGAGAATATAATATTACTATATAATGATATGGATATTCATGATATGATCTATTCCCCGAGTTAGTAATGCATAAATCATATCCAAATAAGAAATCCCCAGCTCTGAAAGAAACGTACTCCCACTTAAACCATAAATTAGTTTGAACATCACTAACCTAGTCTATGGGAGCCCAGGGTATCGACCTAAATATATTGTTGTTAAGAACTTGGACTATACATATTTTATTGTTGAAAATGAGCGTAGTCACATGTCTTGATTAAAAAAATGACTGGCACATCAGTTTAACCAATCAGATATGGCCATGGGGCTGGAAGGATGGGTGTTTTTGGTTGTTTTAGTGTCACTGTTCCCAAATTGAAGAGGTTTTCATTTCACTCATATCATAATAGTTTGTTAATCAACAGTTCTCCCAAATCTAGTCCAATTTAAACTTCTAGGAATGATCCAAACATAGACACTAGTTCATTCAAGCTACCAAGAAACTCAAACCATCCCAACTACCCAACCTATGATCACACAACAGCTAGAACCGACGAAAAGATTTGTGATTCAGTGGTTTGTGAATGTCTAACCCCCCTAGTCAATTGAATATATAGGTGAAATATAGAAAAGAGTACTAATGGGTTTTTGAACTCATATTTAGCTTCACTAATGTAATCATACCAACCATTATTACACTAATATCAAGTAGAAATTGAACTACAAACAAGACACAAGAATTCGTTCACTCTTTGAATACCTGGTCTATACAAGTTATTGGTATATTTATAATAAGTTTATTTTAATTTTGATAACATATTTTTCATCATCCATATTCATCAATTATATTAATACTTGGTATTCATATCTATTAGCCTTTATTTATTTGATACCTGCATTGGTTATATTCATGTCTTCGTTAAGCTTGGATTGTGATCATATCTTCTCTCTCCTCCTTGTACTCATGTTAATATCTCTTTCTTGGTTATCTAATATATGTATGTATCCTACCCAAATTATGTGAACCGCTATTATATCTTTAGATCTCATTCATCATGGTATATAGTCCATCCTCATTCATGTGAGTGCTCGATCTATACCATTTTAATAATAGGTCATGTCCATATTTCAACCCTCCCAAAGGAATTGTTGACTCTGAGAATATATGTTATATGTGAATCAATTGATTAACATTGATTATAATGGTTGTTTTAAAGGATTTAAATTTGAGGTTTCAAAGAAGGAAATCATCAACACCAGACTATTTCCAATCCTCAAGACCCATCTCTAACCCTTTGTTCATCTACTTTCCCCTTCAACTCAGATAGAGATACACTATATTGATAAAATAGAATTCTATCTATAACTTCCAACTATATATTCTACCTATATAGAATATATATATCTGATATGTATGAATCAATTCTTATTTCTCTATTAATGGTCCTTCGGTTAGTCAGGTTGATGACCTTCTGTCACTTTGCTTTATTAGGCATCATATAATGGTCATAATTTATTCTATTTTTTTAGTATACTCTATGCCTATATTTTGGTCTCCAATGAGATATGAATCAGTAATCTTGTAATATTTTTCTCCATCAATATCATGGTTAGACTCTCTTGATAATTCTAAGGTTTTCATCTTGAAAATCATTTTTGTTACTGACAAGAACGATCGGTCTGATCAATAAAGACTCTTTTTATTAACTAAAAATCAATACCATTATTCATCATCAAGAATTTAAGACCCCTGACTCTTCTATATCAATTAAATATAACTTAATTATTATATTCATGGATCCATGTAACTCCCATCAGGATACAATAGAGCCATACTAGTCTAGGGAATGAAAAATATTAGGATTGGAATTGATAGAATAGACAGAGAGATGGATTCATCACCAAAAACCTTTAAGGAAAGGAATATACTACATTTATAAAATATAATAACATTGCTCAACTAGATAGCTAAATGATTCAATAAAAATGGATGAAGAGAGCTAGTCTTTTCACCTTATTTTTGTAAAAGGGGAAGAGTTCCCATAGTTTCATAAGAAGGATATATTGTCTAAATCATTTCTAAAACTATAATTTTATCAGATTTGTGATGAATATTCCCTTTCTATCATGTTGGACTCAAAAGGTGATGGAAATAATATATTTTCAAATATATACAAATGATAGTAAGACGACAAAAAAATACACCCATAATAAATTCTGATCATATTTTACATTCTTCTAAAGAAAAATAATATTAAAGGATATAACCGCTTGATGAAAACTAGGGATTAAGTGAGATGATCGTATTATTCAAGCATAAAAAATCCACCACATCAGTTTAGGATGAAATGGTTGTCTTTGTCCTCGCATGATGGAAGTGTTAATACTAAAGGATGAAGGTAGATGGGAATTTATCTACCAACTAATCCAGAGTGATTATGATCTATTTCTTAGTCTATATTATTAATACTTTCCATTTGGACTACAGAAAATGTGGAGCCAGGTATTGAGTCAATCTAGTTTTCAATAACCCTACACTCATTTCATCATCAATTTCAAAAGGATAGAATGTATCCAGTAAGGGAGAATTTTATTTATCTATATGCGACTGAGTGAGTTGAATTTTAATGAGAAAGATGTTGAATAAGGAATGATATCTTTGGCTACTCATATAGAAGGCTTTGTAGGTATTACATTATGAATATAAATAAATGCAGCATGGAAGGCCATTCATGGTTAAAACTAAGACTATGTAATGACCTATGAAACTCTAAGTAGGAATTTATAAATTAGAGTTATAAAATTCTTGAATTTGTGTGTTATATATTTGAAAAAAGATAGAAAGTACTAGACCCAAAATGATACATCATCATGGATAAGTTCTTTCATAATGTTAACTACAACTAATGATGAATACTTTTTTACTTAGCTCTTCACCTCCTAAATAAAGAAATCTATCAATGTAGATTTCTCATTGAAGAATAGTTATACTGTCATTGAAACTATTGTTACACCATATATCTATATGTATAGAACCGTGCATCCCAAAGAAGAATAGGTATATTATATTAGTTGATTAATGATAGATCAACAACATTGGATGATTTGATGGATTCAGAGACACACACTTTTTACCTTCCCAACATGACCCATTGGTTCGATCTCTAAGCCTTGGTAGGGATTCTAGGAACTCGCTACGATAATTCATGTATCCCAAGTCTTACCTCAATAGATATGGAAATTAGCAGGCACTCCCTGGTCTGGGATACTTCATGTATGCTAGGCGCTCCCTTGTCAACCTGAACACTATAATATTTTTATCTAGGAAGGATCATGAGATCATTGTAGTTGTCTATATTCTTCAAATACCTATTTCATAGTCCTTTTTCTTAGAGAGTACCATTTTATTGCTTGAATACCATAATAAATGGGCCAGGTTCCATGGGGTGATGTGTGGATTGATTTGAATGTATATAGAAATGTTCTTAAAAACATAGTAAAAATATTTCAACGTGCAGTGCTACTTTGATTCTAGTGTCCAAATCATAATAGTTGAAGATATTATCATTGTAGTTCTAGGGGTGGGTATCCCATCATCCAGAAAACTACTTGACCATTTCTGAGTTTAGTACATTAGATATCGATGAACATATATAATTTTGTAGTGATTTTCATATTTCATGCCTTCCGAAATAGAGTTTTATATGGAATAGGGTCAACATTCACCATTGGTATTGGTATTGGAATTGGGGATGGATTGTGTATGAAATCAAACCCGAACTCTAGTGATTCAGCATGGACCATTCTAACATTGTATGTAAAATAGACCATTATCCTTATTCAATTAAGTTCAGTGGTCATCTATGGTGCTTGTGAATGCAGACCACCCTAATGCCTACTCCCCCATATACGATGACCTATAACCTTGATACATGAGATTAGCCATGTCATTGATTCCCTTCAAGTACCAACCTCAACACTCCCACTATTTGGGTAGAAAATACCAGATGCACTCATTTTTTACTTAAACCATCTCTTTTTCTCATCCCCTTTGGAATTCATGGGGTAAGTGGATTTTCCCATTTTCCAAACAATTGAGAACCAATTCTAATTTAAGGTTTTATTAATGAGTGGATCATCCTCTATCACAAAACATAGAACATATCAGAAACCATTCAACTATATTTGTTTGATTAGGGGAAATGAAAAACATAGTAGTGGTACCATCTTAGTAGGAGGGGTTCCAATTAATTCATAAGAAATTGATCATATGTTGGAATATAAAAAATAGGTGCATCAATTGGGAATGGAGTGGATTTCACAATCTCTCTCCATCCCACTAGAATAAACCCATCAACCCTAAATTACCATAGGTGCAATAACAATCACATGGACCCACATGCAAGGTTACTAACCAATCAATCAACTCTGTCAACCTTTCTACACTTCCCAAAGACATATGGCCCCACCACAATGATGATTATACTAATTTTGTGACCAATATCACATTGTACTATCTATATTGTACAATATTGTCTTACAATGCTCTCATATTTTTATTTGAATTTGTGTTGGTGACACACCACCTCTTTGATTGACACCTTTTCAACACCATACTCAAGCAGGGATTGGTCGAGCAGCTAAAAGACAGGGGATTTTCTGCCCATTTTCATTGAAACGATGGTCTTGGGTGCATCATAGAAAATGAAATCAGATATGTTGACGATGTACAATTTGAGGTTGAGTTGACAGTGGGGTCATTGTCAGAATGCTGAAAGGTTGGAAAATATCTAGTCTTCACAAGATCATATGGATCAAGTGCACCATTGACATGAAACTACCAATGGAATCATGAACTTCTCACCATTTTAATTTCATTTAATCTCTCACCTCCATTACAACCCCCAAGACCATCTTGACACTCACAAAATCATTATTTTCCCTAAGACCGTTCGGTGCACTAGTAGCCCTATTGGTCATCCATATGACCATTTACATTTTGTATATTGTGATTTAGTTGTCATTGAATGTGGTTTTGTGGTACTATTTGGTGGTATTGATGGTGTCATACCTCAATATTGAGCCATTCATGGATAAAATATTACCCTAGTTCTTGATAAAGGAAACATGGTATTTCATTTCCTATGATCTGAAGATGCAAATGTATTAGGTTTAGAAGGATAGTGGATGGATTATCTGAAGCTCACATAAACCTGTTGACATGTCCCCCCTTTATGGATGAATATATCAAACAGACATATTGTGCCAATTAACCATGTGGTTGGCTCTGAAAGTATGAATCTTGAACATCTTAGTACGTAATGGTCCCAATGTTCTCATTCGACATAAACCACCATGAATCAAGTAGCATTCCATGTGGGATAGAGGTAGATTATTTAATCATGAAAAACCATCAATACTAGAGGTATCAATTTCATAGTTTACTACCATACAACCCATGTCTTGTTTTCACCCTATAGTGTTCCCCAAATCTAGGAAAATCTAGCTAGATTCAATTAATGTTCATTTCACCATCCTTACAATTATGAGTACCCTTTCAGATTTGTGGGCCTTGAAATGTCCATAATTCATCAACCATAGAATTCTATGGGCCTCACTTACCTTTAAGTATGGGTAATTCCAAGTTTTTATAGTGTTACATTACTTTATAGAGGTTCCATGACACGATGTCAAGATATACTCGGTTGAACAACACTCTCTGATTCCATTCCCAAATGATTGAACTATGGTATGAAATATACTGATGCTTGGATGCCCCCATATATAAATGATTAGTGGAATCATTCGAGTATATTCAACCCCATCTAGCCATATCCCCCAACAGCCACACTGTTATTAATTAATACCATGGAAAAAAGGTCATGAAACTATCTTGAGTCAAACCAAACCATGACCACCATAAGATACACACATTTTCTGAACACTAACTATACTCTTAGATTCATAGCTATCAAATGGAACCATGAATCATGAAATGAGATAGAGGAATGAATTGATGTGTCAAGTAGGACCAAAAAATGGGTGATAAAGGTGATTTTTATAGGTCCATGGTACATATTCACCTTATCATTCAGATCCATGATGACTAGGGATTCAAACATCAGGTTTCTGATTTTAGATATTTAACTAAATGATTGATTACTGTATCCTATTTTACATTGAACTAGTTTGGCTTAGCAATTCAACCATGATTTCCATGTTCTAGACAACTACTAGTTGCACGTGTTACTGCCTTGCCATTAGTTAATAATGATTTGACTTCACACTCCCTCCTATATCTTTTCGAGTGGCAGTCTAGGGTGATTAGAACACCACCTTGAGAATCAGTACCTCCCCACCGAAGTTACAAATCAACACAGACACAAATAAAAGAATAGAAGATATCTTCCAAGTCATTCACAATATTCCCACTATCTTCACAATTATACCCATCATACCAATAGTATTAGAGAATATTAATGATTCTAAATAATAGGAAATTCACAAACCAGTACTATGAGTGTATGAATGTTCATCCTAAGGGTGCTTGATGAAGCCCACTTTTTACCCTTGGAACAAGATCAATCACTTGGATGAAGTTGATGACATAAATATTCTAGGATATAAAGTCTCCAGTTGATCTTGATGATTTGGGGTTTCCAAGCACCTCACAAATCCCACAAAATAGAAGGTAATAGACACACATTTTAAGTACTACACTTCAAGGACCCTGAACACTCTCTTCCATGAAACATTTGGTGAACCTAATAGTATAATCCTATCTACTTGTTTTTAATACATTTTAATGAATACAATTTAATTGAAACACTCAATTAGGTATTATTGAGCTTGTTTTCAGATGGACCATTTCTATCTCATGATACACACTGATGATAGCCATGAAACACTTGTGTGAATATGAGTCTAAATCAGGCATTACCTTATAGGTCCCATTGATTCTGTTTCTACCAAGGGTAGATCATTCCTACACATTCTAGTAAAGTGATTCACATTTTATTGAATTAAAATAGATTATCCACTACTTGATCTATCCCATATCAATTCCTTTTAGTATTGGTATGACTGTACTTACCAAGCAATGTTTTCCATTCATGCTTGAGTCCCACTAGTTGTGATTACACTCATCATTTACTTGTATGACTAATGAGATATCTAATCTCATTCACTCCTCATTCTATCACAACTATTCATTGTCTATTCCACCCAATAGTTCTTCATTTTCTTCTTCAGTGATCCATATTTGATCTCCAAATTTTACCCCTCACGAATGAGATATCACAATCCACATGGACGACTCTAGTGTCATGTGTGTTGAAACTATCCAAGATATCCACGAAAAAAATAGTCCTACCATTCAACCACCGCCCAGATTCCCTTAACACCCAGTCATTCTGAAGAAAACTTCTCCACCCCAACCCATATTACCATGGCTACCGGAACAATGTTTTTTGGTGATTCAAACTCAATTATATCATGATCACTATCACACAAATCTATTTAACAATATTTATATGCATATCTAACTCATTATATTACTCAATATATATTATTGAATCAGTTTTGAACTATTCTACAAGATTCTCTACTACTTCCTCCCCAAGATGGATTCTATCCTTCTCATTCCCAGTGTGGATGATCATCCAAAATGACCATAACAACATCAATTCCTTTTCCCAAAATTAATTGTCCGACTACTTAATTTGACACCAGATCCTTAATGACTAAAAATAAATTTATTTCTGTTCTTATATCAGTTTAACTATTTGGAAGATGGGATCAAGGCCACGTGTTACACAACTATTTTGCACACATGTTCTTGGTTATGTTCCTAATTACATCAAATTTTCCTATCCACTCTCATGGATTCTTGAATCATTTCTCCCAAGCACTGGCTGGCCCATGAAAAAAATGAAATCACAAGGTGTTCCTCCGTCCAACATGTCATGGGTGGACCAGGAAATTAATGATATTATTGAGTTTGGAATCACAAGAACTCCCTGGTCCGTGTGAACCATAAAATGATCCATTTTTCCTTGGTATAACCTATCCTAGGGGGACTAGGTACTGACATGGATACATCCTGTATCTTAGCTACTCACCAGTGAGTGAGAACTACGAAATTACTATGATTTCCCTTGGATACATCATGTATCCAAGTGATTACCTGGTTAGTGGTATTTCTAGTCCATACCTCTAACTTGTGAGAATATTTTATGGGTTCAACAAACATTCTACATGAATTAGTTAAGAATTTTAGTATCATTCCTTAGAATCAAGGATCACCCTTGTGAATTGACTATGTTGTTCTATGTGGTCCTATTCCACCAGTCGAGTATGGGGAGAGCTATTATAGTTTATGGTTACATGGCCCATTCTACTTTGGTTGTTACTTGAACATAGGTTCCCAATTCCTTCCCATACCACGAGACATGGTAGCCATATTCTAGGCCCTAGTCCATTTAATAAATTCAAAAGGGATTTTCTAAGAATACCTTCATAATCAGTTGGATTGAAAACCTCATTCATTGTCCATGCTAAAAATGCATGCTATGAGTTATCCTATCTCTATACCTCTCCATACATAAACCTATGTTGATGTCCCAATGATTTAATTTAAATCACAAACCATTCATATGAACCATATTATCTATAATTAAACATGTGCTGGTGATATAGAGCATTAGGTATTCTAATATATCAAACACTATTAGAGTAGAGTACTAAGAAAGAGAAGAGGCAATGTAGCCTCTAGACAACATTCACAAAATATTCCACTAATGGATGAAGTAGAATTAGAAGTCCCTATTTTGGAGGATGTATAGAATTATTTGACAAACTCACTATCATTTCTATGAAAGGGATATAATTTCTTTTTAGGAATACAAAATGTTCCTTATAAAATAATCTGAAGGATTTTTGACAAATCCTACTACATGTGTCAAAGGTAGGGGAAGAACACCACACATGAATCATGACTAAACCATCCTTTAACCTCCATTTTATTCAATTATAAAAATTTAATTCACTATTATAGTATAGTATTGATTTTTATGATATTCCATATGTCCCACTTCACCACGATTTTCTTATTTTTCATGAAGCTTCAATTTCTAAAAATCGAACATCAAATGTACCACCCAACCATATTCCACATTATCGTTCATTTATTTTCTTTAATTAATTACAGTATCCATTCATGTCATTTTCAAACCCATATTTTCTATGAATCAAATAAAAATATCATAGAGATTGGGGAGAATCTTGTTCTTTAATCGGAAGCCTACAATGATAGATAGTTTTAAAAAGGACACCCATTCAGAAACCACAACCAGGGTATACATGTTTTTATGATTATATACTATGAAAAAAGTAGATCAAAATGGAATATGTATCTAAAGGGTCCTAAAAAAGTAACTTTGACACATTCATCCTGATAATAAAATCCCCAAGAATGAGAAAATTGATATGTACACATAGAATTTGTCCCATTCTCTCTTGAAATTGTATGGGATTCCACCATATTCATATATATCAGGATGATTTAAATTTTATTAACTCTTCCAAAAATGGTGTATTAGTAGTACCATTATCAGGTAGTACCATAGGCTCACTTATATCCCCGGTCAGAAAATTAGATAGATTTTGCTGGGTGAGCGGATGAGTCATGGGAAAATTCGTACATCTTCATGTACTTGAGACTCTATAAAATCATGACTTTTACCATATAAGTAGGAAATTAATTTTTTTGACTTCGTCTTCTCTGAAATCATGCAGAACTAAAAGGTGGTTGATGAATTGGAAAAACCAGAATGACCTTAAACCTATATGCTGCTACCCCAGTATATCTGATGTGACTGTACTTCTCTAGCTAACTACTAAGAGATACTATTAAGAATCTATCATACCCCCATGATGTTTGAAATCCCTTATATATCCATAATAAATTATGTTTACCACACCATCTATTCTCACACATCGGGGTTTAATGCCTATGCAACACCATCATTTTTAAAGTGAAATAGGTGTACTATGCCAGCCCCATAGGCGAGTAGCTGAGTTAATCATTTTTGATTTACCAAAAAAATGATGGAACATGCATTGAAAGGATTAAAATATAAAATAGTTGGTCTAAACAATTTATCATTTATTATTCCTACCTTCCACAATGCAATTATAAATAGGGAGACCAATAAATCCCAATCACAACATACCAAACTATCTATCCGTGAACCCCATAAAAAATTACTATATTAATGATCTGGATGTATGATATCGAAAACTATCACTTTTAAATGACCATCAGACTTTTGAAAAGAATAGTGATATAATGACTAAAATTGTTCCTTCAATACCATTCCTCTCAGGATCGTAATCCCAAGAGGTACAGTTTCCAACTCGATGTATTCAATCATATAAGGCATCACAATAGTGAAATTGTTCCATCACCATTAAAAATCTATAAAATACACTTATCCATTCCAAAGAAACCACATCCATTTGAATATCTACCAAATAATTTCAACAATTAACGCGTTTCCTTTTTAGGAATCTAGTACTCTAGACATTGAAGTCTATTGATGTTGCAGTTGGATGTATTAGTACCGACACAAAACCTGGTGTCATAGTGGTTTAGTAGACCTCTAACTATTATCCCAGTTTCAATGATGCATTTCCACAAATTGAAAAATTATAGTAGATTATTGACCTCTACTTAGAAAATTGGAGTAGTGTGATGGTCCTTTAGTTCATAAAGCCGGAAATTCATAGCCTTCTCCCACACATCCCCCTTGTTTTGAGAAAACAAATTTTTATTTTATTTCATTCCCACAACCTATGTCATTGGAGCACATCCTACCACGTGGTACTTGTTTTTCGGATATACTCAATTAAAATTCCATGGAATTCCATTGGAGTCCAATGATTATATAGTTTATAGAATATTTTATTGTCTCTCATGGTTTTTCTCACTTTTGGAGTTGTCATTATTTATGTGGGGTTCAATATAGCATTGTTTTAGGTGTTCTATGAATCAACTATAAATAATTATTGTAATTTCGTATTGTGTTGATAGATAATGGGAATATTTGATTCATAGATCATGTATAATGGATGTTTAAATGTGGGAAAGAAGTCAGTTGTGTTCCAATATCTGTATTCAGAATCATCATTGAAGGGTGACTTGGGTAGATACATTGAATCAAAATTCATGGCGTTTGTTGTGATTGGTAGTCGTAGAAGTAGAAAAATTATAGATTGTACTTGAGTTATTTTTTTGACCTAATAATTAACTAAAAATGAAGTAGTATAGTTCTTTGGATATCAAAAGTGGATTGCTTAATGGTTAGAGGGCAATATGTTTAGATGATATGACCAATAATAACCAACAAATCATGTAATCGACACCCTGAAGCATTTTAATTAGCTTAGATTATTTATTTATGGTTCTAGAATAGTATAAGTGGGGGGGGATACACTAGGTATTTGACTATGATTTATACTAAAAATTGAGTGTAGAAGGAACTCGATAATGTCAATTCAATAGGATCTAAACATTAAATGATATATATTGACCAAATTTTTGGAAATGGATTATTGATTAGGAATCCATTCACCAATTCAAGGTTTTTGGATGGCCACCTTTCTTATGGAATGAAAAAAATGAAAAAAACCATAAAATCACCCAATATAGCATCATTAATTTGATTATATCATAAAGTCATCAATTAACCTATTTTATGAAGTGGTAATGGGTAAGGAATTTCAACTAGACCCCCAATGAC
This sequence comes from Viscum album, assembly GCA_963277665.1. Classification (NCBI taxonomy): domain Eukaryota; kingdom Viridiplantae; phylum Streptophyta; class Magnoliopsida; order Santalales; family Viscaceae; genus Viscum; species Viscum album. Next base: position 1,437,028,036 of record OY728123.1, on the reverse strand, counting down.
AATCAATCGGTCAAGTGTGTTTTTCATGTGTAGTAGTTTTGATCGTTGATGTCCCATTTGTAACTCATTTGATATCTCATTATCAATTTCACTCACTTCTTACTCCACAATCATGATTGAATTTGTCATTAAAAGATTCTGAGTTATATGTTCTAAACATTCCCTATCAACTTTCAAAAATGTTTAAATCATAGTAAAACCACCAATGATTATATGTAGAAAACATTCTCCCACACCATATGTAACATCCCAGACCCGGGTGCCACGCAACGGGTGCCCCGATCCCGGTTCGCCACATGACCTCAAGCGCATTTCCCCAAACACCAGAGGCTGCCGACTAGCAGCGAGGGACCGGGTCTGATAGCAGGGAAACTATGCCCTCATTTGTCAAAGTGTAGCACAACGGAATTGAAATAAAACATACAACAAGTAGTGGAAGAAGTAAACCATACAAAACTAAAATAATCAACAGTATATAAATAGTGATGCTACATGCCTCACCTACTAAGAAAACAACCAGATCATGTTATACATCAATACAGTACAGAAAAATGCAGTGTACAACAAAACAAAGAAAACAGCTGGTAGTGGCATCGCAAGCCTAGGCTCGGTCCTATGCCCTCCTACTCCTTAGCAACAGTCAATTACCTGTATTGGGACTCTTTCCCCTATCTACACCTACAACAACGTAATCTGTTTAGGCCAAAAAGCGTGACCCAAACTGGGTGTGAGAAATATATCTCAGTAGGCACCCACCAAAGGCCCGTGCCCAACTGCGTGTAAGCATGCAACAACTGTGTGCAATAGTAAAATGCAATAAAGTAAGAAGTACTGAAAATAAACTAACTTAAAAATTAAATTTCCATTTTATTATTCATTTAATTCATTTAATTTAGTAACATTTTTGTGCTCAACAGCACCAAGGCCTCAGGCCAACCAGAACAGTGCCCTTAGGCTAAATAGTAAATCACGCCCTCAGGCTTTCCCTCAGGCCATACAAAATCTAACCTGCAGGTATTTCCCTCAGGCGTAACATAAATTTCCCTCAGGCGTAGTAAGTGTCGCCCTCAGGCACCGAAGTCAAGCCCTTAGGCATGAAAGGTTGCCCTCATGAAAAATAACATCAGCCCTCGGGCTAAATAGTGCAGTGCCCATAGGCTAATCACAATAACGCCCTCAGGCTGAACAGGTAACCGGGCCATGCCCCACATGTCAAAATGCAGTAAACAAACAATTCCTCTCAAGGCAATTCTATGATTACTACTTTTTAGGCATACCCTCGGGTATCCAGGCCAAACATCTAAATAGTGAAACACACCATCGGGGTGGTTCCAAATCCAAGAAACGATCCCAACCAGCATTTTATTATCACAATTTAATCACCTATGCAATTATAGGCATTAAATATAGCAATGGCCTTAGCCACACGACACCCCAACATGGGTTAGTGGCACGAAAACGCACAAAGACGCACAACAGTTGGAAATTTACACCATGGCACCGACCTTATATGCCAATGAACGTTATACCTGAACACCGACTCCAGAAACGCCCAAGAACAGCATAGATCTGAATAAGAACAAAACCCATTAAAATTAAAATAACTTTCGTTAGGGAAAGAATTGGTAAGAACCATACCTGGAGAGGAGTGGGCTTACCCGTGCGGTTCCAACGAGATCGTCCGAAGCTGAATCGGATTTCAGACGAACACCTGACGGATCTTCAAAGGTTTAGTTGTCCTCCTTGGCTCCAAAACGGCTCAAATGCCTCCTCTACCAAATGAGGAGGCTACTGCCTATTTTTAGCCTAAAAAACAAAGTACACGGTGTGTACTTCTGAGTACACGGCATGTACTTCCTTCATTTAACTGTTCCTCTGGCGGCACCGCCACACTGTTCATCCGTCAACATGAGTACACGACATGTACTCCCAAGTACTTAGTGTGTACTATCGCCCAGATGTCGGCTTCTCCACCGCCTTATTGTTTAGGCTTGCTAACTGACTACATGGCCTGTAAGGTACCACTACACGGCATGTAGTCGGTTCATACACCCCTCGTCGCTGACATGGATACACGCCCTGTGTACTCACCCCAACATGGCCAAAAGTACACGGTGTGTGGAAAAGGAAATGGCGTGTAGTTCCAAAATTTAGGATTTTTTCCCCATTTTCCATATTTTCTCAAAAACACTTAAGGAAAAGGAAAAAGAAGAAGCCCATACCACAAAAATAAGAACTGGGATCTTACACCATAAATATAGAGAGTCAGTTTATCGAATTGGGTTAGGCCCCTATGTGGATGAGATTGAAGGACCATATGTGATATATTGATGGTATATTTACACATTTAACCACTAAACACAACTCTCATCATGGTATTTCTGGGTACTTCCAATTTACATTTGATTCAAAGTAACATCTGATAAAAATGTAATAGGTAAAAGCTGCATGAGTTGGTAGCAACATAAACATAAGCATATGGAATATTGCGGAATATGGAATAATAGACTTTTTGTTATTTCATGTTAGATCATCCATACACTCTGATATGAATAAATAACCCCTCTTTAACATCTTTATGGTTTAGGGACTCTTCAGACATGGGGATCATATCATCCTCTGCTCAAATATCATTTCATATCACAATACTCTATCATCCCACTTGCACCTAACCATAAATACAACCACTAATGGAGTGGAAATAGGTTCCCAATAATTTATAGTAGTAGGGGTTCCATAATCATTACTCTACTGTAATAGTTCATACTCTCCTTTTTCCATCAATTGGGAATCCCCTAGGCATTTCTATTTGGAGAACCAAATACCACTTCTGAAATTGGAATAAAAAAATAGGCCAATGTTTTATATATAGTGTTAATAACAAAGAATGGATTCCCTCCATTCCTAGTAGTCATATCATCACTTTGTTTATACCTTCCAACAACTTTTTTGAACATGGATGAAATATAATAGAATAGAGTTTTGAGATCTCACCTCACACAACTTTAATATGATAACCATGGACACTAACCACCATTCATAGTGTTTCAATTCTTCAACCCCCACAATTTACCTACAACATATCAAGATCCTGCAATGAGGACACCTCAAGTTATGAAATTTATTTTTAGTCACAGTCAGCCTCAGTGCTATACTCTAATAGTGATGAAAAACATACGATAAATTTAGAGTAGAGTATTGAGTCACGTATTGAATTTAAGTGTTGTGTGGCCAATCGACCCTGAATTGTTCATTTTCTTGCACTACCAAAAGAGAACATCCCATCACAAATTCCCCCGTTTTTAATTACCAACTAGCCAAAAGCAATAATATATTATAATAAAGGCATCCCCAAAATACATCTTCTAAAATAATATATTATATCTAATACTACCACCATCCATTCCATTATTACTTAAATATATTGGATGATTCATGAACCACCAAATTATCTCCCCGACCTTAGTACTGTACTCTAATAGTGTTATTGAGACTAAAGGGTATGGTCATTTACCATTCCAATTATCCTCCCAGTAGTCCATCCTTCGATCCCCCAACACTTCATTCCATCACATTGATTCCAAATAGAGAACAATCACCAAGTACATTTACAATGAAAATTATTCTACTCCCCCATATCCATGCCCAAAGACTCAACTGAACACACTACTCATCTTTCTTCGACCCCAACCCTTTACAATAGGAGTTGGTGTCCTAGAACCAACTAGTTTTACTTTAATTATGGGGATATTTAAAGTGTTATTACATATTTTTTATTGTTCTGTATGACTATGAAGTAATAATGTTCTAGAGTATTTGTTGCATTGTTAAGGTAATGATAGTTCCCCACTATGATGAGAACCTTGAAATGATATAACAATATTTTTAAATATAGTTCTTTGGTAGGATGAAATACTATGATGGGGCACATAACATGAAGAACGTGAGGTGCGAGTACTCGTAAGCAGATGAGACTTCCTCTCATGATGTTCGCACTTGGTAATATCCATGATAGAAGATTATGAGAACATACCCACTTGTAGGAATTCTTCATGTTTTAGTGTCATCAGATATTTATATCTAGGAGCATGTGTAATGATCCTTATACTTTAATATTATCACTAATATGTGTCATGACTAGAAATCATTGATTTACTGACAAAAACGGTCATGCCGGTAGTTGGTGGAAAGTAGGGTACTTTAGGTGCGTCATGAGGGGCATGTTATTAATGGATAAGTCATGGAAGGATTTTTCCCTTCCATTAATGGAATTTGATATCTAGGCCCTTTGATTGAAATAGTACCGTCACGCGAAATTCCATATCCATTGTTTAATGATGAGTTTAGTTCAGCTAGTCAAAGAACAACGTATCAAGCATAAAAGTTGATGACACTATCATGAAACCTGCGTGATGAGATATTGAGACAATTAGATTATATTATACTGTGAGAATTTTTATTTGAAGATCATGGTTGCGACTTTATGTTCTTTCTCTTGGGTGCCTTGACTCGTTGCTTGATATTATCCTTGGACATCAGGCAAGCCCGTGTAATGCGAACAAGAAAGAATCCTATAGGGTCCCACACAATGTTTTTTGGTGGTCTCGGTTAAATTATATTTTAATTTAATTAATTAAATGAATATTATTCTCAATACTGTGGAATTATTTTATTCAAGTTAAAATAATTGTATAAATTAAATTAAATATATTTATTTATTTTATTGAACATTTAATAAATATTTATTTAGTAGTTTGTAAATAAAATATTTATTTAAGAGATTTATTTATTTATTTAATTATTCTGTTGTTCAATAAATGTAAGTGGAGTTCGAGTGGAATAAGGTAAGTCCAGTAGTAAAATATTTTTTTGCAAGACGGTAAATAATTATTTAACTAGATGGCACAAGTTAAAATAATAATGACACTGCTAGTATTCTGTGATGCAGAATTTTATTTTATAATTCAATTTTTCAGAAGTTTTCACACCATGAATAATGATTCAATATTATTATTATGAGAAGGGTTTTTATCTAAGTTCATGGATGTATTTAATTGTTTCTATTCAATTAAATATTTTAACTGAAATTCCATGTATATAAAAAGACAAGTAGGCCTATTGTGCCATACACCACACCACATGCCTGGTGAATTGAGAATTGTTGAGCAAAAACATTTATCTCTCAAAACCTTTTCTCTCCGCTCTCAAGAACGAGAGACATTCTTCAAGGCCCAGGAATAAGCAATTCACAATGACTGACACAAGACACTCGCTTCACTGGGCTATACCCTGGAGAATGAGTGGTGTCAATCAGAGGCCATAGGAGCACATGTGGATGAAAACTAGAGGGATTCTAGATTGGACCATTAAAAGCACAATGAGATAATCGAGAAGGGTCATTCTAGACAATCAATATCATCTATGAAAAAATACAAAAGATCTAGGTATTATTTTTCTTTATGAAATTAATTAAATTAATTATAAACATGATGTCAAAGATCCTCTCTAAAGGTTTCAGACCTCTTTATTCTTTATCAAAATCGTTGATTATATTCCGTGGAGACTATCATTCATCATCGTATTGATCATAGAATAATCATTGATCATGATAAAAATAAGAGTTGGGTGTTGTCGCAACCATGCCTCTATTGTTCCCAGAACATTCAAGTTGAATCAGAGCAGTTAAATCATAGTTTATAATTATTTAAATATTTCGTTGATGACTTGTGAATTTAAAAATTTAGTTGTTTCAATTCAAGTTAACCATTCTGCAAATCTGAATCTCGATATCTATTCATCCTCTTTCGCTTCTCATTCACCTTATAGAAACAATAGTTTCTTTTAATTTTATTAAAATAAAATTGAGGATCTCTTCCGGAGGTGCCAAAGCTTCTTGGTCGTACAACACTAGAAGACACAGTGTGTATTCAGTAGTACCCATTGTGTAGTCATGATGCAATGCATCAGAACAGTCTGCCAAACCAAGACATGTGTTGGAGTCTTTCTATAAATTAAATGACTCTGTGAGTTGACCAGGAACCAGTGGCACGCGGTTTCCGAATTACACACCATGTGGCCCAAATGGACACGACATGTAGTCCCTCCAGGTTAGGGTTGGACAATGTACCCCATACACATCTAGCCTAGTAGGAGACCATGTAAGGGGGAAATACACTGTGTGTGGCCAACAGGACACGCCGTGTACTCTAAAGATTTCCAAAGTACACTCACATGTCGTTTCCCTAAGCGTGTACATTAGATAAATGATGAAAAATAGTACACACCATGTAGTTGGAACTATAAGTCGGGTTCTAATCGAAATTATGCATAATTATTAAAATTTATTTTTATATTATACAAACCCTTTAGATGAGTACAATAGTGTGGGAGAAAAGGTGAGGCACAACATGTGATAGGTGTTTAATTTAACATTTACGTAATGTTCATTTCTACTCATTGGGTAGTTATGAATAGAAATTTACTAGGTTACCTCTAAGGTAAAATTTATGTACATTGATAATTTTAAATGAATTAATATTTTTGAAATTATGATGATTGAGAATCTTATGGAAATTAAAAAATGATTTAATATAAATGGATTTATTAATAAAAGATGATAATTAATTGATTTGGGAGAGAATTTTCATAAACAAGATTTATTAAAGAATTGAATGATAGTTTTATTTATATGTAAATATTTTTTCAGGTATGGATGATCATGATCTAGACCAAGACCTTTTTATGTGGATGGTTTCTTTTAATTTATTTATTTTAATTAAATTTATTGGCCTGTGAGCCTTCTTCTCATTAATATTTTGGGAATGTGTGACCAAGGTTTATTTTATATAAAACCCACTTTTACCCCACTCCAAAATGTGAGTTAAAAAAAGTGATATTTAATGGATGGAAATCCCATGCTAGTGGAGGCAGTTCAAGATAGAGTTGAGACAAAACCAATCCCATGAGATATAAAGGTGGAAGGGTGGAAGCTGTAAACACGAAATCAAAAGGTTCAAGGTGTTTATCCCCTAGGGAAAGGCTAGTTTATGAAACTATAAATAAACTAAACATTATAAAATCTAATTTTCATGCCATTTGATTTATTTTAATTCTATCATTTGCATGGTTTATCATTATGGATGTTTTGTTATGATCACATAATTAAGGAATTAAACAATAATGCACGATTGAACTAAAATAAACCAGACCTATGCGTAAATTTTATCAAGTCATGGTTAATTACTTAAGTAAGTTGTACTTAACATTAACAAGAATGTGATAATAAGAAATTCACCCATAAGAGATAAAATTCCCTCAAATAAAATATTAAGTTAGACCAAGACTTTCGTTACTTGATTAAAGGTAAAACACAATAAAACTACGTGTTTGACCAACCCTTGTTGGGATACATACTTTTATATAGGAATCCCTTATGAAAGGTTTTGGGTTGACTTAACCATATTACATCAAGAGGAGTTTCTCATGGAAGAATTGGTGTAATATTGGAGGCCATAGTTGAGAAAATCCAATGTCATGATTTTAGGATTGGGGAGTCCACTGAATAGATCGTGGAGCTGCAAGCCCGCGGTTGGAAAAGACATTCCTACAAAAATACTTTCAATTAGCTTGACCAACCCATGTTGGGGTTATGCGAAGGGGGATTTGGATCCTTTTCAATAAAATGTAATGGCAACTAGACATTTTGAGTTCAATGTTGAGGGCCATTGGGAGTTGATAAAATAGTGGGAGACATAATAAAATTTATTATTTCTAATAAAATATAATTAATAAATTACTAAGGATCTACTAATTTAATTTTAGAATAAAAATGATGAGATTTTCATCCACATTATCACTGTGAACAATTCTGGACAATGAAAACATCCTCACTAACAGTAACTTCGAAGAATGGTTTAGATGGCTTCGTTTTATTCTACCCCGTGAATGGTTGTCTTACATACCGGAGTCAACATTACGTGATCCTCCTACCAAGGAGGTGACTGATGAGGATTTCCTGGTCTATGAGAAACATATGAACAGCGCATTCGACATTCAATGTTTGATGTTATCATCAATTTATAGTGATCTCATGAAGTCTCATGAAAACATGGATTCATATACCATGCTCAAGAACCTCCATGGTCTTTAGCATGAGAGGGAAAGACATAAAATGTTTGAGATCTCTAAGGAACTCTTTTAGAGTAAGATTAGAAATGGTTCCCCAACTAGGCCTTATGTAGTGAAGATCATTGGCCACATTGAGAACATGGAGGTTCTAGGGTTTAAACTCTCTAAAAAACTGGGTACTAATATCATTCTTGCATCACTCCCTAAGATCTTCTCTATCTTTTTTGTCAATTTCAATATGAAAAACAATGATAAGTCCTTATCTGATATTTTTATCCTCATTATCCAAGTGAAAAAAGATATGAATCATGAAAATCCTTATGTAATTATGTTGAATAAGAGGAAAGGGAAGGCCAAGACCTTTAAGCCCAAAGTTTCTTCATGACCTTCCAAGAAAAGGAAGATAAAAAAGGAGGCAAGGGAACTGGAGGCTGTTTGTTTTTCATGTGGCATGAAGCGCCACTAGAAGAACAAATGCACCCAGGTTAAAAAGCAAGGGGAAGATCCAGGCACGCTTGTTATCGAATGCAATCTATCTATTTCTAAAAATTGGGTATTAGATACAGCTTGTGGTTCTCACATATGTATCCAAATATAAGAACCAAGAAGATTTAAGAAGATTGATCGAGGTGAGGTAGATCTACGAGCTGCCAACGAAGCAAGAATTTCTGTTGTAGTTGTTAGGGACTACCACCTCATGTTGACAATTGTGATGATCTTGGCATTGAAGAGTTGTTTTTATGTGCCTTATATAACCAAAAACATAATCTATTTAACTAGAATAGATATAGATGGATTTTTTTCATGTTTGGAAATGAATTTGGATTCTTTTATAAAGATAGAATTTGTTTTGGTAGGGAACATTTATAAAATGGTCTTTATGTGTTGGATTACACAATCCAAGAAATGGAAATCAATGAGAAAGATATTTCACATGACTCATACCACACACAACATCGGCATCACCGACTAGGTCATGTAAATGAGAAACACTTGAAAAAGTAACATCAAGATGGATATTTAGATTCTTTTGAAGTAAAAACACTAGGTGTATGTCATGAATGTTTACAAGGAAAAATAACTAAACCCCCATTTGGTGGGAACGGTGAAATGGATAAAGAGCTTCTTGAATTGGTTCATACCGATGTGTGTGGACTATTTCTAGTTGAAGAAAGGGGTGGGTACTCATACATCATAACATTTACTGATGATTTTAGTAGATATGGATATATCTACATAATGAGGTAAATTTCAGATTCCTTTGATTAGTTTAACGAATACATGAATGACATTGAGAACCATCTTGGTAAGAATATTAAGAAACTGTGATCAAACCGAAGTGGGGAATATCTTTATCCAGAAAACATGGATTACTTATGAGATTTTGGGACCCTATCACAACTCAATCCTCCTTACACACCTTATTGGAATGGTGTAAGATAAAGGAGGAACTACACCTTGTTGGACATGGTAAGATCAATGATGAGTCTTGAAATACATCCATTATCCTTTTGTAGGGTATGCGTTACAAATAGAGACACACATACTAAACCGAGTAACAACTAAATCGATAAATTGTATTCCATATGAGTTTTGGAGTGGAAGAAAATCCATGTTATCGAATTTACATGTGTGAGGTAGCAAAGCGTTTGTTAAGGCCTCTTCAGGTAGAAAACTCACACCCTAATGAACAAAGTGTACCTTTATAAGATCCCCAAAGGAAACAAGGGGATATTACCCATACAACAACTCAGACAAAAACTTCATAGTGGCAAGACATACTGTATTCCTTGAGAGGGAGCACATCTCCAAAAGAGATACTGGGAGAACGATAGACTTCGACGAAGTCGAGGCTCAAGGTACACAAGAGTTGGTACATGAATTGATTCCACAAGTCCCCCTGGAGGAAGAATCTATTACAGAGACACAAGTCCTACATATGAGTACAAGAGAGTATAGAGAACTAGAATGGTATGATTTTATAGTTACCAAGTATGGTGACTCATTATTAGTGGATAATAATGATCCTCTAACCTAAAAGGAAGCAGTAAGTGGAACAGATGTTGCCAAGTGGCAAGAAGGAATGAATTCTGAAATGGATTCAATGTACCAAAACCAAATATGGATTTTGGTAGAGCCTCTAGTTTATCTAAATCTTGTTGGTTGCTAATGGGTATTGAAGAAGAAACTGGACATGGAAGGCCAAGTAAGTTACTATAAGGCATGAGTAGTTTCAAAAGGGTTTAAATAGTTTCAAGGAATTGACTACGATGAAACCTTATCACCAGTGGTAATGATGAAATTAATAAAATTATACATGGCATTGTGTCTTACCAGGAAAACGAGATTTGGAAAATGGATGTTGAAACAACATATCATAACGGGAACCATTAGGAAGATGTCTACATGATACAACCTGAAGGGTTTGTGACTCCGTAGGATGCCAATAAGGTATTCAAGTTATATAAATACATTAATGGATTAAAAAAATATTCCATGTCATGGAACATTTGTTTTGATGAAGACATAAAATAATTTGTCTTTATCAAGAATGAATGTGAGCCTTTTGTCTACAAATGGTTTAGTGGCAGTGTAGTCGTTTTCCAAATAGTATATGTTGATGACATTTTACTTATTGGAAACAAGATACAAGTCTTACAGTCAATTAAGGAATGGTTTAATTAATGCTTCTCCATGAAGGAATTGGGTGAGGCGGCGTATATTCTTAGGATCAAGATCCATCGTGATAGATCCAAGTGATTTCCAGGCCTAAGTCAAAGTACATATATTGATAAAATACTGAAGAGATTTGGTATAGAACAATCCAAGAGGGGATTGTTGCCAGTGTCACATGACATTCATCTTTCGATGAAAATGTGTCCTCAAACACATGAGGAAAGAATGATAATGGAAAGGTCTCTATATGAATCAGTTATTGGGTCTGTCATGTATTCCATGATATATACTAGGCTGGATGTCACCTACTCATTGAGAGCAGTAGGCAGATATCAAGCTGACCCGGGTGACCACCATTGGTGGGAATTCAAGACTATCCTAAAGTATCTGAGGCATACTAATGATATGTTCTTGTATTATAGAGGAGATGAGGTACTAGTCATCAGAGGATATTCAGATGCTAGTTTCTAGACTAATCAAGATGACATGAAGTCTCAAATGAGATACATATTCACTTTGAATGGAGGTTTAGTGAGATGGAAGAGCTCAAAGAAGTGTGTGGTCAAAGATTATACAGTAGATTACAAGTATATCATAGCTTATGAGGTAGCTAAGGAATCGTTTTGGGTGTAATGATTCATCCACAAGGTAGATATGATAACTAGCAATAAAGATCCCATCACACTATACTGTGATTATACTACATCGATGGATCTCACAAAAGATCCCAGGTCACATCAGCGGGTGAAGCACATACTTCGGAAGTATCAAATCTTGAGGGATTTTTCTTAGAGAGGTGAAGTTGCAGTAAGAAGTATTTCCACGGAACACAATGTTGTGGAACACTTAACTAAAGCCTTGATTTAGCATAAACTTGATCATCATTTGTGGTTTAGCCGATTGAAATTCCTAGGTAGTTGGCTCTTGTCCGAGTGGGAGTTTGTAAGAGTTGGTGTCCTAGAACGAACTAGTATTAATTTGATTACATGAATATTTAATTTATTATTACATATTGTTCATTGTTCGCCATTACTATGATGTAATAATGTCCTAGAGTATTTGTTTCATTGAAAATGTTATGGAACTTAGCTAATATGATGAGAACCTTGAAATTCCATAACAATCATCTTAAATATAGTTCTATGGTTGGATGAAATACTATGATGGGACACATAGCACGTAGAACGTCCGGTGAAAGTACACGTAAGTATATGATACTTCCTCTAATGAAGTTCTCACTTGGTAACCTCTAAGATAAGAGATTATGAGAATAGACCTTCTAGTAAGAATTATGCATGTTTTAGTGTCATCAGATATTTCTATCCGCAAGCATGTGTAAAGATTCCTAGACATTAAATTTATCATTAATACTTTTAATGACACGTTCAATTGGATTTACTGACGAAATCCATCATGTAGGTATTTGGAGGGAAGTAGGGTACTTTGGGAGAATCACGAGTGACATGTTATTAATGGATAAGTTGAGGAAGGATTTGTCACTTCGACTAATGGAACTTTATATCTCATCCCTTTGATTGAATTAGAACCTTTGCGTGAAATTCCATGGCCATGGTGTAATTGTAACACCCCAAGCTTCCACACTATGCTTCTCTGGGAATAATGCGATAGCGTGTGTTGTACACAACATCGAGTTCTAACACATCACAACCAATCAAACTAGCCGTTATGAATAGTAATACCTACTTTTTGAAATTATATATATATTATATTTCAAAATGGACTTCATTTTTGGATTCCGAATATCGAAATTATCCTAAGTTGAATTTTTGGTATTTTTCTGAGAACTTCCAATTTTTATGAAAAGTGAAAAATACATAAATTTTTTTTTTAATAAAAATAATTTATAGTGATAAATTATATTATTTAGTGATTTTAATGTATAATTAGAATATATTTTTACCATTTTATCCAATGGTGTTCATTATAATTAATTTCACTTTGAAATTGGACATAATCAACTGTCAATCTTTTGATATATACTGTTTCTTAAAAACACGCTATTTGTTGTGACAGCGGGAATTAATTATAAAATTAATTAATGCAAATTTTATGTTTAGAATTTTGTAAAATAGTCATCATTTTTGAATTCTGAATATCAATCATAGCTTAGGGTGAAATTTTGGCATTGTTCTGAAAAACATCAATTTTTGATAAATAGTGAAACTACTAAGTGGTAGTTAAAAAACTGAATTTTTCATTAAACTTTATTTTACCGCTTTTGTGATTGGAATTTCAAAAATCCGAGAGACACGGTTAATATCAAGGAGTAAAATGTGGTTCAATGAGATGAAAATAATTTTTGGTGAATAGTAACTTTTTACTTTTATTTACCACGGTTAAAAGTAAATAGGGTAATTAAGCGTAAAAATAATATTAATATTACCCTTACACATGCCCTAATTCTATTGGACAATTGTATCTCGACAAAAAACAACCTTAGGAATAAAATATTATCATTTAGGTCAACTTGGATTAGATTAGGACATTTATTAATATTTAATTCAAAGAAGAGTTAAAAGAGTTAAAATAAAAGTTTATTTACTAAAATGTTTTTAATATAGGGTTATACATAAGATAAATTCTATTGTGAATATTCATTAGAAAGATAAAACGATTTCATACATAATGATATTTTATTTATAATTTTTAGATAATATATAGTTTAATTTATTTATGACACACTGATGATGCATTAATTACTATAATAGAGAAAAACTGAAATAATTGATATTATAAATACCCAAATAAATATAATTTGGGACTTTTAATGAATTAAACTAATTTTCTAGGATCATATTACATATTAGTATTGATGTAATTGACTTTGTTCGAAGTAATCATTCTGTTATGATTTTAAAAAAAATCAATTATTGAATAGTGTCAAAATTGACATAAAAGAGTTTTTTTAAAACAAATATTATATTATTAATTGATATTAAATTCCTAAAAATATAAGGTTATTCCAAGAGACATATATCATGATAGGTGTATCATTAAAGGACCACTTGGGGTTATCTTGGATGTATATAGTAAGTTTATTAACCATAAAATATAAAAATACAAAGAAACATTGTAAAAGTGAAACTAATTAACTAAGAGTTAATACTTAATGATAAGGTTAATATAGTAACCCAAACCTCTATAAATTCTATTGTTTGAGTAGTTTTAGACCTATCCCCACCTTAACCTTTAAATAATTCACTTTTGATCCATTAGAAACCGAATATGAATTTATTATAAAATAATATTTCTAGCTTTTCCAAAGGTGCCTCTCACCCCACTTATAAAAGGGAACTCTCCCTTCTCATTCACTCACACCTTCAAAGCCTTTTGGCTCCACCGAACTCTTCCCAAATACTCTCTCAACTTCCCTCAATTCATCCTAGAGGCCTTATATTAGTCAAAAATCCATCCTAAGAGCCCTTTTGATCAAATCAAAAGGAAGAACCCGAAGAAGAGGTAATGATTTCACCACCCTTTTTTATGTTACTTTCTTCATCCACTTCTTCCTTCTTTGTTATTACCATTGTAAAATAATAATTCTAGTATATTATATATACTGTGATGTTATTATAAATATGGTACAACCATTTTCAGTATTCTATCCATCCTTTGAATAACATGTCACCATACATGCGTACGTACGACTTACCGTCTCCACGTCGTGGTGTAATTGTTATTCAATAAATTATTATTTGGATGGGTATAATAATGTTGTTTAATTCATGAAAATAATAAATATAACATGAAAATGATTCTGTATATATGATATACCATCCAATTATATATTATTTTAATATCAAAATAATGATATTATCGCTCGTGTGTACGTACGGACTACCGTCTCCATGAACGCGATGAGATTCGTTCTCCATCGTATCCATTCAAGTATAAGTCTCATTTGATGATTAATAATAATATCTAAGGACTTTATATCATTCTGGATATGATTAAGATACAACCTATCCATGAAAAACACGGCTTATGTGACAAAACATATATAAGAAAATGAGTAAGTTAACACACAAAACAACGATAATACTAAGATATTATTAACAAATCAATGTTAAAAGATCATATATGATATAATATTTATGTATAATTTAATAACAATTATTTCACCATTATACAGGAGGTTAACCTACCCTCAACCAATGAAAAGTACAAGGTAAGGGTTTATTTCACTATCTCTTCATTATCCGAGGTTGTTTATACATAATAATCTACTGATATCTCTTTATCATCCACATCCATGTTTCTTAAAAATGTATTTCAAAACATTTTTACTATTTACAAGAATATGGGTTAAAGTCATTTATACCCTTGTTTGAACTTTTATAATAGGTTTTAAAGGAATCTTTCCATCATTTTCCAAACAAGGTTCCTTTTAACCTTTTTGACAGAATTAAGGTAAGAATGTTTTTTTAACTTATACGGTGGGTACGGCTATTTTCTGCCGTTATAAAATCGTCGAAGCTTCCCTTACAATCTAATAAGAATATTTTCAAAGAAAATGTTTTATTTTAGAAATATATGACTCTTAAATGATTTAAAAAAAAGAGATATTTCTCTAAAAAGAGTTTTGATTTCATCTATGTCAACATCCTTTGATGGATTTTATGCTTATTTGAAGTTGATTTATTATGAAACAAAACTTCTATACTGTATTGATGGTTTTGTGATATGTTTGATTGTGGATGTGTTATTTTTATACCATTCATGGTTTATGGATGAAGTATTTACATTTCATATTCTAGTTTTAATACGAATGTTTATGTTATGTTTAAACCTTTTCATATGGGAATGCATTGGACTTAATATGTGACGGGTGGAGCCCGCCATAGCTCCTCGATGCATCGGTAGGTCTCATGAGACAAACAAGTGTCTTGGCACAAGGCCTTGACAAAATCTTATTTGTAGTCTTGTCACGAGGCCTTGGCTATGTGGTTATGATAGTCTGGAATTTTGCATTCCATCATTTTGAAAGTGGTTATTGATATTGCATATGATTATTCGATTAGTAGAATATCCATGTGAATAAGTAAATGTCATTATTTCATTTTATTTTTGCCATACTATGTTGAAGTTCAAGTTTAAAAGGATTTTGTTTTAGTTATACACTGTCTTAAATGTTTATTCTTATTTATGAAATTTTCTGCAATATTGTTATCCTTACTAGGCATTTGAGCTCACCCCTTTTCTATGTTTTATTTTTCCCAGGATGTGAAGAAGTAATTTATGAATGACCTGCCTGGATAATATGAGGGGATAATAGTGTGGACTATGGAGACAATATGTTATTGTAGTAGTTTTTCACTTTATGATGCAATGTAAAACTTTATGAATAAATCTAGTGTTTCCAAGTCTACTAAACCAATCGGTCTTTCGAGATTTGATCTTTCTTGTGATCATGCCAATGTTATGTAATAATGTATCGACTCTGGGTAACTGGGTTTGGGGCGTTACATTTGGTATCAGAGGAAGTTTAGTACCAACCTTGGAAGCTATATTTAGATAAACTCTGATTAGAGCAGATAGACCTAAGATGGACTTTGAGGATTAGTATAGATGAATTTCCTAGAATTTTGGTATTGTAGAGATTTTGTGAGTTTTCGGAGCAATACATACCTGTTTGGATACGAGCAGGTAGTGGCGGCTCTGGCACAGATGTACCTAGGGGTAAAACCTGAAAACACCGCTTTGAGCTAGACTCGAACCGAAACTAGTGCACAACAACAGGCCTTGCTGCACTCTTGGTTACGAAACTCCCGGGGGATATGCTTAGGATAACTCTCATTTTCTTTACAAATCATTATGAAGGGTTTATGAGTATATACTTCCTCAAAGAAAACGTTTTTTATGATTATGGATTATATTCATAAAAAGTTTAAATTATGATAAGTGTTTTATAAGTATGGAATTATGTATTTTGATTCATAAACTGATCTAATTTATTCCATTGTTTAGAAATGGAGCCTAGTGGAATAAATGGAAATTGTATCAATGCACGCACACCATGTAGGGATTTACCTCCTGCTCAAGATAATTATAGTGGAGCCGGCGATGCAACTGGTGCCGATCAACTAATCACCATACTGGGACAACTCACTCAGGTTATGAATAATAACCTTACCCATATAGAGCACCCTGATCCGCAATGTGGAGGATCTATGTTAGATCGATTCATGAGGAAACAACCACAAATTTTCAATGGGAGTTAAACTCCCTTAGTAACTGAGCAATGGATAAGTTCCGTAGAGAAAATATTTCAGGCTTTGGGAAGTAGTGAAAGGGAAAAAGTTATCATGGAAGTTTACCGCCTCACTGGAGATTCTGATCAATGGTGGTCATTGATTCAAAACATGAAGGAAGATGATAAAGTATCAAATATGGAATGGAGGGAGTTCAAAGATCTGTTTTTATAAAAATACTTTCCTCGCGACCACCGAGCAGATATGGAAAGGCAATTTCTGAGTCTGAGACAAAAGGAGGATGATAATGTCACAATGTATGAGGCTAACTTTACAAGGTTAGAAAGGTATCCTGGAGATTATATACGTAACCCCAAAAGTAAGATTGATCATTTCTTTGATGGGTTAAAAGCATTTCTATGTTGAGCATTAGTCTCACAATCCTTTTCATTGTACGAATAAATTGCCTCATGTGCTATCAAGAACGAAAAGGAATTCTCTAAATCTTATGACTTTAAAGAAAAGCAAGAGAAGAACAGATCTGCTGATCAATATGGGAATGGAAATAAGGGGAAGAAGGGAAAGGTTGAATATCCATCATGTGGTAAATATGGGAAGAAACACCCTGGTACTTGCTTGAAGGGAATGGGTTTCTGTTACAAGTATGGTGAAAAAGGCCACCAAGCTCGTGAATGCAAAGGGAAGAAGGAAGCTACAAATGTTCAATGCTACAATTTCAAGGAGATGGGAAATTACGCAAATGAATGTCCTAAGCGTCAGAGGAACATACCTTAGAAAAGGTCAAAGGATCAAGGCCAGCCTTATGCTATCACTTCTATTGAGGAAGAATCTCCGAAAGACGTGGTGGCAGGTAATTTAATGGTTTCCTCAAGTTTAGAAAATTCATTATTTGATTCCGGATCATCACATTGTTTCATATCTTCCCATTTTTCTAAGAAAATTAGATATTTCCAATTTGATTTAACAAGGGAGTTGTCAGTTAAAACTCCTAAGGGAAGTATCATTGCAACAAAGTTTTGTGAATTAGTCTCCATTAGAGCACATAAATGTTCTTTATCTGCTGATCTCATCATCATACCTATGATTGAGTTTGATATAATCCTCGGTATGGATTGGATTTCGGATTATGATGCGAAGATTTATTGTAAGAAGAAAGAGGATACGATTTTTGATGATGACGATAAGGAACACCTTATCTTTAGAGCAGAATCGTCACCACCAAATTCTTATCTAGATCCACCCCCAGTAGCTCAACTAAATTCAATTATTGGGGAGGAAGAGAATGAAATGACTGTGAGTGAGGGAAGAAATGTTCAAATAGAGGACGTACCGATTGTGAAAGAATATGTAGATGTATTTCCGGAAGATTTACCAGGACATCATCGAGAACGAGAAGTTTAGTTTTCCATTGATTTAATTCTTGGATCAAGGCCTATATCGAAGACCCCTTATAGAATGGACATTGTAGAATTAGTTGAACTAAAAAAACAACAAGAGGAATTGAGTAATAATGGATTTATTCGCCCTAGTGTTTCTCCATGGGGAGCCCCTTTTCTTTTTGTTAAAAAGAAAGATGGAATATATGAGGTTATGTATCGACTACAGGGAGGTCAATGCTATAACAATAAAGAACAAGTATCCCCTACCTCGCATTGATGATTTATTTTACCAACTGCATGGATCTTAATACTTTTCAAAGATTGACCTTCGATCTGGATACCATCAGGTGTGTGTGAGGAAGAAAGACATTCCGAATACAGAATTTCGAACCAGGTACGAGCAATACGAGATTACAGTAATGCCTTTTGGATTGACTAATGCATCCTCTATATTCATGGATTTGATGAATAGAGTTTTCAAGGAATATCTCAATGAATTTGTGGTGGTATTTATTGATGATATCATGGTATACTCCAAAAGATATGAAGATCATGAATATCACTTGCGCATTATCCTGAAGACTCTGAGAAGACATGAATTATATGGGAAGTTTAGCAAGTGTGAATTCTGGCTTCAAGAGATTTATTTTCTTGGCCATATTGTCTCTAAATATGGAATCTATTCTGATCCTTCTAAGACCAAGGCAATCCAAGAATGTCCAGCACCTACGAGTATAACTGAGGTACGCAGTTTTATTGGTTTGGAAGGTTATTACCGACGTTTCATCCAGAATTTTTCCCGATTGGCTAACCCATTAAAAAATCCCAGACGTAAAGGGGTTAAATTTGTTTGGACAAAAGTGTATGAATAATGTTTCGAAGAATTGAAGAGAAGATTAGTCAATGCTCCTATATTGACTCTACCATCGGGGAATGATGTGTTCGTTATTTAAAGTGATGCATCAATGAATGGACATAGTTGTGTCCTTATGTAGAATGATAGGGTTATTGCCTATGCATCACGACAGTTGAAAATTCACGAGAAAAAATATCCTACTCATGATCTTGAGTTAGCAGCTGTGATCTTTGCTTTGAAAATATGGAGGAACTACCTCTATGGTGAAAAATGTGATATTTATACTGATCACAAGAGTTTGAAGTATATTTTCTCACAAAAAGAACTCAACATGAGGCAAAGGAGTTGGCTTTAATTACTCAAGGATTATGATTGTACGATACACTACCACCTGGGGAAAGCAAACAAGGTGGCAGATGCTTTGAGAAGAAATGATCATGGAGTTTTGAACAATATGAGAATTGAAAGGGATCCAATTTTCAGGGATCTAGTGAAGATGGACATGGGAATAACTAGGGAAGGTGAAACATCAATGCTTTTTCAAATGGTTTCCAAACCATCCTTACTAGAAAGGATTAAGAGTTCTCAGACCGATGATGAAAAATTTCAAAAGATGATTAAAGTTGTGAATGAAGGAAGATTGAGAGACTTTGTGTATGAAGAAAGAATTTTGAAATTCGGGAAGAGATTTTGTGTTCTTGATATAACTGATCTAAAAATTGAATTGCTGGATGATGCTCATAGTTCCAATTTATCAGTACACCCTAGGAGCACCAAAATGTAAAGAGATTTGAAGGAACATTTTTGTTGGGACAACATGAAGAGGGAGATTTCTGATTTTGTGTCAAGATGTATGGTTTTTCAACAAGTGAAAGCTGGAAGGCAACAACCTGGAGGAGTCATGCAACCTATTCCCATACTGGAGTGGAAATGGGAAAATATTACGATGGAATTTTTCATGGGGCTTCCAAAGACTCCCAGAAGGAACGATGCAATATGGGTCATTGTTGATCGTCTTACCTAGTCAGAACATTTTCGTGCTATAAGAGAAGATCTACCACTGGAACGTCTAGTAAGACTATATATTAATGAGGTTGTGAGACTTCATGGAGTAGCCCTATCGATTGTTTCTGATCTAGATCCCCATTTTACTTTAATATTTTGGAAAAGTCTTCAGAAATCCTGGGATACTGAACTTCATTTGAGCACCTCCTACGACCATCAAACAGATGGAAAATCAGAATAAACTATTCAAACCTTAGAAGACATGTTGAGATCTTGCTCACTTGACTTTCAGGGTCTGTGGGATCAATATTTACCTCTGGTAGAATTTTCCTATAACAATAGCTTCCATTAGAGTATTCAGATGGCATCATATGAAGCATTATATGGAAAGATATGTCATACACCAACCTGTTGGGATGACGTTGGTGAAAGAAAACTTGTAGGACCAGAACTGGTGGAGGAAATGATAGAAAAGGTGAAGGTAATCCAAAATCACATCAAAGCAGCTCAAAGTAGGCAGAAGAGCTATACTGATAATCGAAGGAAAGATTTGGAATTTCAAGTCGGTGATCATGTTTTCCTGAAGGTATCTCCATGGAAGGGAGTCATACGTTTTGGTAAGAAAGGTAAATTGATTCCCATGTACATAGGACCTTTCGAAATTCTAGAACGAATTGGGGCTATAGCTTACCGATTGGCAATGCCGCCAAGTCTCTCCAAAGTTCACAATGTGTTCCACGTGTCTTTATTGAGGAAATACATGCCTGACCAAACGCATGTACTCACCTATGGGGAATTAGAACTGGAACCCGATCTGTTTTATTGCGAAGATCCCGTCAAGATTCTTGATACGAGAGAACAAGTGCTGAGAAATCGGACGACGCGTCTGGTAATAGTTTTGTGGAGAAACCATAAGATGGAAGAGGAAACGTGGGAACCCGAGGAACTTATGATGAAGAACCCCCCGAGTCTTTTCATGCGGTAGTATTCTAGAAATTTCGAGGACGAAATTATTTGAAGGAGGGGAGAATGTAACACCCCAACCTTCTATGGTACGATTCTCTTGGAATAATGTGATAGCATGTGTTGTACACAAAATCGAGTTCTAACACACCAAAACCAATCAAACTAGCCATTATGAATAGTAATACCTACGTTTTGAAATTATATATATTTTATATTTCAAAATGGACTTCATTTTTGGATTCTGAATATCGAAATTATCCTAAGTTGAATTTTTGGTATTTTTCTGAGAACTTCCATTTTTTATGAATAGTGAAAAATACTTAAAAACAACTTTTTTAATCAAAATAATTTATAGTGATAAATTATATTATTTAGTGATTTTAAAGTATAATTAGAATATATTTTTACCATTTTATCCAATGGTGTTCATTATGATTAATTTCACTTTGAAATTGGACATAAACAATTGCCAATCTTTTGATATATATTGTTTCTTAAAAACACGCTATTTGTTGTGGCATCGGGAATTAATTATAAAATTAATTAATGCAACTTTAATTTTTGGAATTTTGTAAAATAGACATCATTTGTGAATTTGGAATATCAATTATAGCTTAGGGTGAAATTTTGGCATTGTTCTGAAAAACATCAATTTTTGATGAGTAGTGAAACTACTAAGAGGTAGTTAAAAAACTGAATTTTTCATAAATTTAATTTTACCGCTTCTGTGATTGGAATTTCAAAAATCAGAGAGACACAGTTAATATCAAGGAGTAAAATGTGGTTTAATGAGATGAAAATAATTTTTGGTGAATAGTAACTTTTTACTTTTATTTACCACGATTAAAAGTAAATAGGGTAATTATAGGTAAAAATGATATTAATATTACACTAACACATGTCCTAATTCTATTGGACAAGTGTATCTCGACCAAGAACAACCTTATGAATAAAATATTATCATTTAGGTCCACTTGGAATAGATTAGGACATTTATTATTATTTAAATCAAAGAAGAGTTAAAAGAGTTAAAATCAAAGTTTATTTACTAAAACATTTTTAATATAGGGTTATACATAAGATAAATTGTATTGTAAATATTCATTAGAAATCTAAACATATTTCCTAGATAATGGTATTTTATTTATAATTTTTCGAAATTATATAATTTAATTTATTTATGACACAATGATGATGCGGTAATTACCTTAATAGTGAAACATTAAAATAATTTATATTATAAATACCCAAATAAATATAATTTGAGACTTTTAATGAATTAAACTAATTTTATAGGATCATATGACATATCAGGATTTATTTAATTGACTTTTTTCGAAGTAATCATTCTGTTATGATTTTCAAAAAAATCAATTATTGAATAGTGTCAAAATTGACATAAAAGAGTTTTTAAAAACAAATATTATATTATTAATTGATATTAAATTCCTAAAAATATATGGTTCAGCCAAGAGACTTACATATTAATAGGTGTATCATTAATGGACCACTTGGGTGTCACTTGGATTTATATAGTAAGTTTATTAACCATATAATATAAAAATACAAAGGGACATTGTAAAAGTGAAACTAATTAACTAAAAGGTAATACTTAATGATAAGGTTAATATAGTAACCCAAAACTGTCTAAATTCTATGGGTTGAGTGGTTTTAGACCTATCCCCACCTTTACCTTTAAATAATCCACTTTGGAGGAATTAGAAACCGAATATTAATTTATTATAAAATAATATTTCTAGGTTTTCCAAAGGTGCCCCTTGCCCCTCTTATAAAAGGGATCTCTCCCTTCTCATTAACTCACACCTTAAATGCCTTTTGGCTCGGCCAAACTCTGCCCAAATACTATCTCAAATTCCCTCAATTCATCCAAGAGGCCTTACTTTAGGCATAAATCCAACCTAAGAGCCCTTTTGATCAAATCAAAAGGAAGAACCCGAAGAAGAGGTAATGATTTCACCACCCTTTTCCAAGTTCCTTTCATCTTCCACTTCCTCCTTCTTTGTTATTACCATTCTAAAATAATAACTCCAGTATCTTATATATACTGTGATGTTATTATAAATATGGTACAACCATATTCAGTATTCTATCCATCCTTTAAATAACATGTCACCATACGCGCGTACGTACGGCTTACCGTCTCCACATCGTGGTGTAATTGTTATTCAATAAATTATTATTTGGATGGGTATAATAATGATGTGTAATTCATGTAAATAATAAATATAACATGATAATGATTCTGTATATATGATATACCATCCAGTTATATATTATTTTAATATCAAAATAATGATATTGTCGCTCGTGTGTACGTACGGACTACTGTCTCCACGAACGCGATGAGTTTCATTCTCTATCGTATCCACTCGAGTATAATTCTCATTTGATGATTAATTATAATATCTAAGGACTTGATATCATTCAGGATATGATTAATATACAACCTATCCATGACAAACATGACTTACGTAACAAAACATATAAAAGAAAATGAGTATGTTAACACCCGAAAAAATGATAATACTAATATATCATTAACAAATAAATTTTAAAAGATCATATATGATATCATATTCTTGTATAATTTAATAACAATTATTTCACCATTATACAGGAGGTTAACCTACCCTCAACCAATGAAAAGTACAAGTTAAGGATTTATTTTGCAATCTATTCATTATCCGTGGTTGTTTATACGTAATAATCTACTGGGATCTCTTTATCATCCACATCCAGGTTTCTTAAAAATGAATTTCAAAACATTTTTACTATTTACAAGAATATGGGTTAAAGTCATTTATACCCTTGTTTGACTTTTTATAAGAGGTTTATAAAGGAATCGTTTCGTCGTTTTCCAAACAAGGTTCTTTTTAACCTTTTCGACATAATTAAGGTAAGAATGTTTTTTTAACTTATACGGTGGGTGCGGCTATTTTCCACCATTATAAAATCGTCGAAGATTCCGTTAAAATATTATAAGAATATTTTCTAAGAAAATTTTTTATTTTAGAAATATATTACTCTTAAATGATTTCAAAATAAAAAGAGATATTTCTCTAAAAAGAGTTTTGATTTCATCTATGTCAACATCCTTTGATGGATCTTACACTTATTTGAAGTTGATTTATTATGAAACAAAACTTCTATATTGTATTGAAGGTTTTGTGATATGTTTGACTGTAGATGTGTTATTTTTATACCATTCATGGTTTATGGATAAAGTATTTACATTTCATATGCTAGTTTTAATACGAATGTTTATGTTATGTTTAAACCTTTTCATATAGGAATGAATTGGACTTAATATGTGATGGGTGGAGCCCGCTATAGCTCCTCGATGCATTGGTAGGTCTCATGAGACAAACTAGTGTCTTGTCACAAGGCCTTGACAAAATATTATTTGTAGTCTTGGCACGAGGCCTTGGCTATGTGGTTTTGATAGTCTGGAAATAAACATTCCATAATTTTGAAAGTGGTTATTGATATTGCATGTGATTATTCGATTAGTAGAATATCCATGTGAATAAGTAAAAGTAATTATTTCATTTTATTTTTGCCATACTATGTTGAAGTTCAAGTTTAAAAGGATTTTGTTTTAGTTATACACTGCCTTAAATGTTTATTCTTATTTATGAAAGTTTCTTCTATATTGTTATCCTTACTGGGCATTTGAGCTCACCCCTTTTCTATGTTTTATTTTTCCCAGGATGTGAAGAAGTAAATTATGAATGACCTGCATGGATATTATGAGGGGATAATAGTGTGGACTATGGAGACAATATGTTTTTTTAGTAGTTTCCACTTTATGATCTAATGTAAAACTTTATGAATATATCTAGTGTTTCCAAGGCTACTAACCAATCGGTCTTTCGAGATTTAATCTTTCTTGTGATCATGCCAATGTTATGTAATAATGCACTGACTTTGGGTAACTGGGGTCGGGGCGTTACAATAATGATGAGTTTATTTCAGGTAGTCAAAGAATGACGTATCAAGCATAAAAGTTGATGAAACTATCATGAAACCTGGTTGATGAGATATTGAAACAAAGGGATTATATTACACAATGAGCATTCATATGTGGATTTCGTTGTTGCGACTTTATGTTCTTTCTCTTGAGTGCCTTGACCCATTTCTAGATAGTACTTTTGGAAATTAGGCAAGCCCGCCAAATTCCAACGAGAAAGAATCCTATAGGGTCACATACTGAGTTTATTTTGTGGTCTCGGTTAAATTCTATTTTAATTTAATTAATAAAATAAATATTATTCTCATGACCATGGATTAATTTTATTAATGTTAAAATGATCGCATAAATTAAATAAAATATATTAATTTCTTTTATTGAATATTTAATAAATATTTATTTAATAGTTTTTAAATAAAATATTTATTTAAGAGAATAAATTATTTATTTATTTATTCAAGTTTTCAATAAATGGAAGTAGAGTTCGAGTGGACAAAGGTTGGTCGAGTAATAAAATAATTATTTTCAATATGGTAAATAATTATTTAACTTGTTGGATCAAGTTAAAATAATAATAAACATGCTATTATTCTGTGACATAGAATTTTATTTTATAATTCCATTTTGTGAAAGTTGGTGCACCATGAATATTAACGTGGTATTATTTTTATGAGCATGAGTTTTATCTATGTTCATGAATGTATATTTTTATGAGCATGAGTTTTATCTATGTTCATGAATGTATAAAATTGTTTCTAAGAAATTAAATATTGTAACTAAAATTCCATGTATATAAATAGACAAGTAGGCCTATTGTGCCATACACCACAACACAAGCCAAGTAAATTGAGAATTGATGTGTCGAACAATTCCTCTCTCAAATCCTCTTCTCTCCCCTCTTACGATCAAGATAATTTCTTCATGGCCGATGAACAACCGATCAAGAATGATTGAAAAAAGACACTCGCTTCACCACTCTAGCACCCAGAGAATGACCCGTGTCGATCGAAGGCTATCATAGCTCCTTTGGATAACCGCTATAGGTATTATAGTTTAAATCT
Source organism: Viscum album (assembly GCA_963277665.1). Taxonomy (NCBI): domain Eukaryota; kingdom Viridiplantae; phylum Streptophyta; class Magnoliopsida; order Santalales; family Viscaceae; genus Viscum; species Viscum album. The sequence continues at coordinate 1,437,001,742 of OY728123.1, read as the reverse complement.
TTTCAAGAGAAATTAGATAATCTGAAAGGGTCATTCTGGATGATCAACATCATCAGCGAAGAAAAATACTGAAGATCCATGTATTATTTTTCTTTATGAAATTAATTAAATTAATTATAAACATGATGTTCAAGATCCCCTCTAAAGGTTTCAGGGCTCTTTATTCTTTAACAAAATCTTTGATTATATTTTGTGGAGACTGGAGTTCATCATCGTATTGATCCTCTAATAATCATTGATCAAGGTAAAAATCAAATTTGGGTGCCATCCCAACCACACTTCTATTGTGCACAGAACATTCAGGTACACCTCCTCCACTTCAAGCACATTAAGTACGTACCAGTCAAATATATGTTGGTTCCTTTGGGTGAAGTTTCTAGCTCAGTGTGAAATCTATCCTCCCAACTTCCCAAAATATTACTCTTGACCATATCTCACTTAGGAAGTGCTAGTGTACCTTGTTCCATTATACAACAGTTTCACTATTGATATATTTTTATATCAACTCATTGCACGACTTGATTCTCTGATGCTTTCAATATCCCAGTTATTGAGGACCATTGGATTGTAAAAGATAGGACATAACAGTGATGTAATTATGTGATGCAATGTGTATAACACCACCATCTATGTTTTTGAAATTTCTTCAGTACTCTAATCTAATAGAACAATTCAAATATAGGAGATATGAGGTGGGTCCACTTTTAATGTCATTGAAGAAAACATATGGAATTTCTCTAGGGATATGAGACATTGATCCCTATCCAGATGAGACCTCCAATCCATAATGACAATGGAACCTATTGTCTTCAGTTCACGACGTTTCACATATGGCAGTATCAATCGTTATAGTGGAATGTCAATTGTTGTTCATTTTACAAGGGTTGTCTTGAGGTTCTCATTTGATGTGGTATAAACCACCTCAAAGAGTAATTCTATTAGTAAGGATTTAGATCAATCATACATTTAAATAAAGAAATTGAAAATATAATTATCGATCTCATGGGATTGGGTGGGATGTACCTAATGGATTCCAAGGGTTTTCATTGGGATTGTTTAGGCATCTGAAGGAAGGAATCGTTCATTTTCAGCACCAAACACAATGAGTACAAATTTTTGCAGTGAATAGTTCATTCAAGTAGAAACACCAATCATGACGACGGATAATAAATTGGTAAAGTAGAAATTGTTATAGATGATGAAACATCCAAGTGATAGTTAGAATTGGGAGTATCATGGGACCACTACTTCCCAGATCGACTCAAATTAGTTGAAAATGCTATCACTTCCTTAAAAACTATAGCCCATTGTAGTAATGGTCCATTGTCATTCCAGTAGGGTGTACTAGTATATTAGTTTTTTTTACGAATCGATGATCACTTTTTCATTACCTACCAATGGATGACTCTAGGGGGGAGCATAGTTTGGCTATTTTACCTTAACTTGTGATGTCTACAACAACTAAAAACCATAAAAAATCTACTGAGATATAGGAACATGGATAATACTACTATTGGAGCATTTAGATATTCATCTACAAGGTACAACAACCATTCAGGAGGGATCATGAGGAATAAATGTAGGTAGTTCCACACTCATTAACAGGATAACGAATGGTACTGGTGGTTACTGGGATTTTGGTTATAATTGGTTGTGAATTAAAACCACCTACCACCGAGAACACTCCTCATAGTGGGGTTTTAGAGTGTTATAAGAGATGAGAGAACTGGGTACAACTTCATCTCTGCCACACTACATTCCTCCTTTGTAGAGTTCACTATTGAAAGAGTACTAAGTGTGCTATAAATTTTCAATTTCATGAGCACAAAACCACATACAACAATCTAAAATCATACTCAACTGAATTTTACTAGATCATGCTATGGAAAGCTATAGCATGAAAACAGATACAAGGTATGAGATATAATCAATTTCTTGACTCAGAATGGGTAGTTTGGTTTGAATCGATTAGGTCCAGTGTACTTGTTCAGTAATGTTTTTTATGAGTTTTGAACTTAATTGAATTATTTTGAGTACCCCATCACCCAAAATGGATTATGTGGGGGTACACAACTATTACAATATTGTAATGACAGATATATGAAGTAAAATTATCCTAATCTTGAGTAAATTAATCAAATGTTCCTATTGATTCTAGTTAATAAAAAATGTTTGGAATGTGTGGAAAAATATTTAATTGTGTAGTAGAGGAGACAATTCATTTTGAGCCCTCTTTAAATTTTTTCATAAATGGTTACTTCATCCTTTCCCATTTTCTTACCCATTTCCTAATGTTGTACACTCGATGATGCATGGTTGGAATGTGATGAATCACATACCATTGAAGGATAAATTCTCATATTGTGCCTTGTTTCTCTCTACAAGCAAACTACTAGTAAAAAACCACTATTGGTATAATATGGGTAGTTGTGAGCCCATTGGCTTGTGAGATTTCTTTGTAATGTTTCTATTTATTCTAATAATTTAGAGAATTATTTCATGGTCATGTAGGGTTTCAAGGAACATGTTTATATCTTTTATCACATTCTTTATGCTCTCTTGAACTATTGATAAGTGGAGCAAGTATAGGGAAATATTAGAAAGTTAGGATGGTCTACTTTGTTCTGATAATAAAAAATGGATTTTTTCTATTATGTTTGGATCTAAAGAAGAAATGAGGATGTGGAAAAGAAGAGTATGGTATAATATGTTCTCTTAGTATTTTTAGAAAAAAAAATTATAGATTCAATGATTCAAGGGGATGAAGATAATAGTTTGAATCAATACATAATATTTAAATTCTGTATGATGAGATATGCTCTAATTGACCTTTTAAATGAATGATGTGAGAAATGGTTGAGTGATTTTCCAAAAATTATTCTATGTAGAATAGTCATAAAGAAGGTTCTAAGAAGAAAAACTAATATAAAAGGGTTATCCCTAGCCAAGGACTGAAAGGAATGATTTTTTCCAAGATGTCAGCGAAAACTGGCCTTATACCTAACAAAATGTGAAATCATTGATCTGATATATAATTTAGCAAAAAATGATAATATTAATAGTCTGATAGAAGAATGAGACACTCTGTTATTAGGAGAGTGTTTTAGAGGCTCGACCAAAGGGAATTATAGAATAGTTTCCATGTTTCACCATTTAATCATATATAAAATATTAACTGATTTATATTAAGTGTTTTGAATTTCCCATGTAGTACTAAAAAACATCCCAAATATTTTTACATAAGACTAGTAGGACTATACAAACCAAAAAATTATGCAAAAAAAACTTTATAGAAAAAAAATAATGAAGGAAGATGGTCGTATACAATGGTTTCACTGGTTAGTAGAACCCTGCATCACCAATTGGCATCAGAGACCTCCATAATGATATATGGATTTCATCAATCACAAAGAACGTATATTATGATTTTCATCATAGAAACATTGACTGGCTATAGTCAATGATCATATCTATTGGCCTCTGGTCTTAATCATCAGTACTCATTAAAATGTTATTTTGATTGAAACTGGCCTAGGAATCAAGAGAAATCATCAATTTAAATCCAAAGAATATTTTTTTACATAAATAATTGATGACACACACTCCACTATCAATTGGATCATCTTGTACCATTTTTAGTTGCATGATGTTTTATCCCAATACATTTAGTACCATTGACTTGGATGGCCTAAAAATTTGGGAAAAAACATGGACTGGAAACAATATCAGTAGTTCAATGGAGGAGGTGATCGGGTACTATTGGAAATCAGATCAGGCATCCAGGAAGTGGGGTGACCATAGGTTTACATACCTCCATGTAATATGGGTTAACAGAGGAACGAAATACATGAAATTAGTTTGATAATCAGTAAGATAAATAGAAATGGTGGGAAATTCGGTGAAATGGTATGTACGATATTGGTGTTGTGGGAAATCCTTAATGAAGTTGTGGCATGGCCATCATCTGGGAGATCAGAAAAGTATGGTGCACAGGTCTAATACGAGAAATATTTTGATAAGGAATTGAATCATGGTACAACATTATATATTCACACTATTTCATTGACAACAAAACAACATCAGTTTTGGAAATTAGCTTTTACACCCATACTCTAGTAGCTTGAATAAAAATTGACCATTGGACATCTAATTCAAGTAGGTGTTTTCTAGGGGTAAAATAAATATCATTCCATTAGTTATAACTTTTCATCATCCAATATGTATGTCTTTTGGGTTTTGGGTCAATGGAACCATGAATAGTGCACGAGACCACCTATTCTTTTTTAAGAAAGTGTGTAATATCGTAGTGGTAGCAGTTGTTAGTGATTGAAATGATATCAGGGTAACACCAGTAGTAGTAGTACCATATCATTGACAAGAAAGTATTTTTACTTTTTGGTGATCACCCTATATTTCGACATATATCATTGTTGATATATAGTCATATTTTTTTGGATGATTATAAGGATGGCCATGACTATGAACCGGGTTTATGATGGCTGAATTGACTCCACAGTTTCACCCCAAGCATGTTGTATCGAGTTGCTACACCATTAACAAAATAATCAAAATTAGACATGAGAAAACCTCTTTTCCCCCACCTTGAGTAATTCATTTTGAGCTGTGGGTTCCCTGTGAAATTGACCATCACACTAGAGAGGGATCCACTTGACCCTCTTTGTTGCAGGACTACTGAAGATGGATCGAGAGAGTATAGTAGTGATAGAACATATGGGTCATTTTTTCTATTATGGGATAAGGGAGATGTATTGAGTGATGAATAATTCACTTTTATATGATGATTGAAAAAAGATCGAATCTATTAGTGAAATAGTATATAGGGTTCCATACACCAAGATGATTATATATTAAATGTTATAAGATGAGGTATAGATGTGAAATTTTATGTTCATGATGCTTCATGGATGCTTGATTTCCATCATCAATCGTTCCATCAAACTGACATAGATAATGCATTGAATTATCAGTTATTTAACTATCACCTCCTCTAAGAGGTTCACTACCATTTTTGTATGATTACCCCTTGTTGTAGTTATGGGATAATCAAGGAGTGTTTCTTTTGTGACCACTCATGCTCGAAAGAAATCATATTGGATTTTTTCCGCATAATTTTAGTGTATTTCAATGTTCTTCCACCCCTGGAGTAGTATTTCCCATTAAAATGACAGTGGATGTTCCTCTCCAATATGAATTTGATTCTATATAAATTTTGATAAGTCCTATCTATATTCTTGGGAAATGGTCATTCCCAACATTGCATCTAGTTTAGGTTCAATATGTGTTACCATCATAGTAGTTGATGCGATAGGAAACAAGATGTTTTTCTTATTCAATATGCACCTATAGAACAAATATTTGATTAAATAGATAAATGATGGGTTCCTCTAGGAATTTGATTCCCAATCCATTCATGGTACTTTCAACTAGATACCAAGGATATGGAGACAGATGATGGAAAATTATACATTCTGCTTCATTTGACTCAACCAATTTATAGTATCATTGACATTTTTCATTATCGTTATCATGTCAATTTATTCAATTATTATCCAGATTATTTCTCAATTTAAATCCATCTATTCCCCAGACCAAATTCCATTTAATTCAATGGGTATGCTTTATGTTGTCTCCCAAAATGTGGTTGTGTTTGATAGAACAATCATAGGATCGATGATATTTCCTTGTACTTATATAAGGTTGAGTGAGTCATAGTAGTTTCTTGAGAAAAATAAAATTAATCAAGGTTATATTGGGGCATTAGAGTCACATCAACCAAACTAGATAAGAGACAAAATAGTTTCATATCAAACATATAAAGGATATATAATAAACACATTGAAACAAAAATTTCCTATAATATTAAGTGTTTCATTTGAAAACCTTGGAAATTATTTTTATTCTTTTTCCCTATGGTGTAATGTTCCATTCAATTGATATTTGTTTCCCATGAACCATATTACTGATTCATTTCCATTCATGAATGAATCAATTTACAAGATAATACAACAAAATTTAGCAGCCCGAGCCTATAAATCCCCCCATGAAATTCCAAATAATAACTACTCATGACTCTGGGATTAATTTCGAGCTATTCAACTACACCGTATCAGAATGTATATATATTCATTGAGAATTAGGAATAGTGAATTCATTAAGGATAAATAGTTATGGAGAAAGAAGACAGATGAATCAAGGGTCTTAAGACTGACAACTTGTAATAAGATCATTAGAACTAACTAAATCCATAATCTATGTAGTATATAGATGAATCAGTCAACTACCATTTACTTAAAAACCATTGGATAGTCTAGATAGATCGAGTACCATAGTTCATAAGCCAAAGTACTCAGATAGATACCCCAAGCACTATTTATATAGTCTATTTGGGTATATCTCTAGATCATCAACCCTACCTAGTATCATGAATTACATACTATCCTCACCAACCCCATTCCACAATGCCTACTAGATTTTCAGGCTCCTGATGGTGAACATGGAAACTCCCATAGAGACCCCTCCCAAATGGGCAGACTCTAGCCAAATAGAGGATGTATTTTTTTAATGGAATCACGGGTAGTTGTTCACCCTATCCTAATTGACTTATTAGATCTATCTATGGTTGTCCATCCCACTCACCTTCCCATTGGCCCTTGTTTCACCCCATTCATCATTAGGGTACTCGTGTGAACATGGAAGGAGTAGTGGCCAAGCATGACTAGATTTTGGGTATGAGATGATTTATTGACTTGTTGAAGATGATTTTCCATATGGGAATGTACTGGGTTCTTAGTTTTGGCTTTAATTCTATGATGGTTTAGTTCCTCATTCACTCCACTCTATCACCATTTCTAGTTGATCATGATAATTAACATTGTATTCCCTGTAACTCTCATTCTAGTGATGTTCATTTTGTGGATTCTATATAGAATTTTTCTTCTAATGTAAGGGTTTTGTGAAATTTTATTATTATACTTTAATATTTCCCCACTCCATCATAGCAAAGAAGAGCAATTGGGCATTGAGAGTCCACCCTAGTGGCTCCACGAGGCATAGCGGACTGAAGGAGTGGTGGTGTTGACTCATAATATCCATTAACCATACCATTTCCCCATTAAGATGTAATTTCTATGGGATCAATGGATTTCTCGTCCCAAATGTATACAACTAGTTGATCGATTGCAACATCGGACCTTAGGTTTCTATGAGATACTTAACCCACCAGTGTGGATCATTTTAGTATCCCAATTTATTATTCGATCGTTACCCCAAATCCATTCCCAATTTCAACAAAAAAATTATTTCTAATATACTACCATCTATGATAGTTTGATACCCTAAGACATACTACTACCTATATTATACTGAGTCGTGCCTATATATGGAGCAGGATGCAATCATGACCACTTCCAAATGAACGTTAGATGTTCTTTCCTGACCGAAGGGGGGTGATTCCAATAGGATGACGATTTGGCCATATTCATGAGTAGTAGTTGGGAAATGGTATTGAATACTGGGTGGTGAAGTTAGCATAGGGATCTTAATGATCAACATAGAGAAAATAGTATAATTACTTTTTACTGACTGTTTTCCTAGACCAACCAACCCCGACTACTTAGCTATGTTTCAATCCGAGAAATTGTTTTTTATATGGACCCTTTATTCCCTTTTTCATATATATATTTTGTTTCCTTTGAACTAATATTGGTAGATCATGTACCAAGGGTCTCATCCTGGGCTAGTTTGAGGAATTTATAGGTCACTGACAAGCCATGGATCGACCTCCAATTCCCCTACCTTGTTGATGCAGGTTCCCATATACTATTCTCACAACTTCCCCATCCATATATAGTCAACAATTTCAATAATCCCTCATATATGAATATATTCCTTTCCTTACTCCACTTAATATCATCACTTCGTTGAACACCTCCATTTCCATTCCATTTTTCACCGCCCCATCATTTTGAAGCTCAAATAAAATTTCCCCAATGCATGCTATTGAACCTCCATCATCTCATATTCACAATGTATTTTTTCCATCCTCATAACCCTAAAATATGAATACCATATATTCAATTATTCAATGCACAAAATAGTAATGCTATAATAATGAGCATGAATGGGTTGTAGCTTGTTTCAGGTTCGTTACCCTATACTATCAACCCATATCATGTTCTTTCCCGGCTATGTAGAAATTAGGAAACCCCCTATTTGGGTTATTTACCCAATACTATCTTAAAACCTATATCACGAATCACAGTGATTTTGGTTCTCAACATAATATAGGTAGTAGACATTCTGAGAGACGAGTTCACTTCCACCCAATAACAACTCTATAGCATCCCGCCATTTTATAACATAAACTTTCATTTCATTACACGGAACTGAGGATCGTTAAGGTTTAGTGTCTTGGAAACAAGGATCATAATACATAAAAAAAACATAAAACATTCTTCTTAAACACTTGAAAGGCTTCTCCTTTAGTTCATCCTATGTTCATTATGCATCTCATAACCTGGGGACATACATCAAAAGAAAGGGTGAGCAGAAGGCCCAGTAAGGGAAACAAGAGAAACATTTTACAAGTGAACTTGAGATACTTCAATAAGGACATGAAAAGAACTTTAAGGCATGAGAAAGAAATCATGAGATACATCATAATAAAAATAATCATTTTTCATAACTTGAAGATGTGGCTACAAAATTTAATATTGACAATCGTTTCGTTTCACCAAGGTCCATCCCCAAGGTGTCGTTAAAAATTACCAAGGTTATTCACCAAGGCGTCGTTAAAATGGTCATCTCTAGAGATTAAGTATTTACCCAATGCATTGGAGCGCTATCAGGGCGCACCCTTAAATTTGTCTTTATTTTCATGTGAGCCACATATATCATCATCAAACATTTCATAAATAACCCATATAGCATAAAACAAGTGGGTTTCATTTCATAATCATAACGTTTCAAAAACTGCTTTAAAGACATGATCTTTACGTTACTTTAAACCCACGGAAAGGGAAAGCGGGTATCATGTATGTAAATCCCAGAATTTAAAAGAGAACATTTTTATATATATGTGAATACCCCTTTAGAAATAGGAGCTTTGAGTATTCACTTTATAAAAATAATTTTGAGAAAAGAGAGGCATTTTGAGACGAAACTTCTGCAGCATAACGGCTATGTTACAAGGTTTTAGAAACTTTGAAAAGAGAGGGAACATGGGTTGAACAATCATAATTGACCCATAAAAAGGTAGAGGGACAGAATAAGAAGGATATATGGACATGGTGATGCAATTTCAAGGACATACCAATTGAAATGAAAAACATGGAAGGAAGACAAAAATTTGATTTCTCTTATGAAAATTCGGCAGCCTAATGGCGTCAATTAAACATCAACAAAATGAATTGGACAAATAAAATAGGGTCTCTCATCATATGATCATAAGAGATCAGTATGATAGATATAGAGATCATACCCCAACATAATAAAAAGGAACTTGAAAGATTTGACATGAAAATCGAACTTGAAAAATGAGAAGGGTGAAAGAATCACTTAAACATTCGGCAGCCTAACGGCGTCACTTAAACTTTCATAAAACGAAATGATGAGAGTAAGAGGGGATCTATCATCATATAAACATGGAAGGGGCAGTAATAGGAATATAAAAGAACATCCTCTCACAGAATAACATGGAGCATAAAAGGAATGACATAAAAGAGATTACACAAAAAGAAAGAGAGGGGTCGGATCCCTTACCTTAAAACGTGACTCTTGAAACTCAAAGGATTGGACCTTGAGGGCTTGGGGGCACCTTGGGAGGACTATTTGGAAGGTAAGAAGACCAGAACTTCGTTGGGGAAGAGTTGGGAGTGAAAACCAAGGGAGGAAAGGGTGGGTATTTATAGGGAAAGTGAGGGGACAAAGCATTAATGGCCAAAGGACACCTCACATGTGCTTTTCTCAAACCCATGGGCTCTCCCTTGGAATTTATCATGGAGTTAGGCCACATGGGGCCCCCAAAACAATAATTCATCACCCTTGGCCGGCCAACCCTCAAAAGATCTCATGACATCATCATGACATCATTATGATGTCATTAAACATACCGAAACCCTAAAACGGTATTTTTACTATTCACTGAAAATTCAACTTTCTCAGAATAATCCCAAAATTTCACCTTAACCAAATATCAATGCTCTGATTTCAAAAATGAAATCCATTTTATAAAAATATTTTTCTAAATATTTTTAATTTAATTTTTAAATAAAAACACTATTCATCGAAAATTCATTTTTTTCAGAAAAATCCCCAAAAATTACCTTAACATAATATCGATGATCTGAGTTCAAAAATAAAGTCCTTTTTATAAAAATAATTTTCTAATTATTTTTAATTAAATTTTTAATTAAAAAACACTATTCATCCGAAAAAACTAATACTTGAATAATAATTTATGAAACTGTTATTTACCCATTTTATTGAATCACATTACTTAACCTAGGTGTCTAAATTATATTAAAACTTTCTTTGAGTGAAATTACTAATCCATTTGGTCACATTACTAATCCTAAGCGTAAAATCACTATTCATAATTTACTATTCATCAAAAATTAAGTTGATCTTATTAGACTCCAAATTCCTTACTGAACACTTTTGTAGAAGACCATTTTTTGAAAATCATTACACATCATTAGTTATTTAGGGTTTACATAAATATTTCAAAATATCCCTTTTTCAAAATTCATCAATAAAATACATTCTAAAATTATCTAGGCATTTGAAATTTCACAAACATCACTAAAGGAAGAAATCCCAATTTATTCACCCGAGAGGATTACACAAGGAAACTAGGGTCTCATCACATAGCCCCTTATAACACTGGCATAAGACCTAAGTGTAAGGTGTGCTATGGTGAGAGAATCTGATGGAGTCTCAGATAACATTGCCCTAGTAGCAATCTCCACTAACTTGAACTTCTCCTGCAAGCGTTTTCGTTCAAGCTTGACACGCTGGAGCTCGGCTTGGGCTTGGTCCAAAGCGAAGCCCACAGATGCTACCTCCTTCCCAAGCTCTGATAAGTGGGCTTCGTAAGGGTTGAGTCTACTGGATGAAGCCATCGACTCCTCTTTCTGCATTAACCATTAACATCTTATTAAATAAATAAGAGTAAGTTAATATACTACTCAAAAAGATTGGGTCGTTACATTCTTCCCCCCATAAGAAATTTCGTCCCCGAAATTTACACTTGAGGCCTAGTCGAAAAGGTGAGGGTACTTTTGCTTCATCGTTTCCTCGGGCTCCCAAGTCGCTTCTTCGTACTTATGATTCCTCCATAACACTTTCACAAGGTGGGTAGTCTTGTTTCGTAGAACCTTGTCTCTACGGTCTAAGATCTCCACTGGCTGCTCCTCATAAGAGAGGTCATGTTCAAGTTGTACCACCTCTGGGTTCAGTACATGCGAAGGGTCAGGTATGTACTTCCTCAAGAGAGATACATGGAAGACATCATGAACTTGAGCTAGGTTCGGTGGAAGTGCTAGACGATAGTCCACTGCTCCTATGCGATCAAGGATTTCATAGGGGCCAATGTACCTAGGGCTGAGCTTTCCTTTCTTCCCAAACCGCATGACTCTCTTCCATGGAGAAATTCGAAGGAAGACTTTGTCACCCACCCCAAACTCTAAGTCTCTTCGACGATTGTCAGCATAGCTCTTCTGCCGACTCTGAGAATCCCTTATGTGTTGTTGGATGGCATGAACCTGTTCCGTCATCTCTTGCACGAGATCATGCCCAAGAAGCTTCCTCTCACCAGTTTCATCCCAACAAGTAGGAGTTCTACACCGCTTTCCATATAGAGCTTCATAGGGTGCCATCTGAATACTCGCATGGAAGCTGTTGTTATAGGAGAACTCAACTAATGGGAGGTGTTGATCCCATCCACCTTTAAATTCCATTGAGCATAATCTCAACATGTCTTCGAGTGTCTGAATAGTCCTTTCAGATTGGCCATCAGTTTGAGGATGATAGGCCGTACTAAAATTCAATTCAGTATTCAGAGCATGCTGAAGACTTCTCCAGAATTTTGATGTGAATCTTGGGTCACGATCAGATACGATGGATAGTGGTACCCCATGCAGCCTTACCACTTCCTTCACGTATATCTTGGCAAGCTGATCCAGAGAGAAATCTTCCCGAATAGAGATAAAATGGGCTGTCTTGGTGAGACGGTCCACAATAACCCATATCGCATTGTTTCCTTTGGATGTTTTTGGGAGACCAGTTACAAAGTCCATGGTGATATTATCCCACATCCATACTGGTATGGGTAGCGGTTGTAATACCCCCTTAGGAAGTTGTCATTCTGCCTTTACTTGCTGACACACCAGGCACCTTGTAGTGTAATCAGCAATCTCCCTCTTCATGTTATCCCACCAATAATGATCACGAAGGTCTCTATACGTCATAGTGCTTCCCGGGTGTATAGAGAGTGTAGAGTTATGAGCTTCATCCATCAGTTCTTTCTTTATCTCCGGAATAGATGGAACACATAGTCTTGTACGAAATTTCAATACACCTTCTTGATCAATATTGAAATCAGGGAACTTCCCATCCTTTACAGCCTCAAACTTCTCCTGCAGCAAAGGATCTTCTTTTTGAGCCTTCTTGATCTTCTCTAGTAATGAAGGTTGAGAAATCATTTGGGATAGGGTTGATGATGTCCCTTTCCTTATAATTTCCATGTCCAGTTTTACTAGATCTTTAATCAAGGGATCTCCCAGGATCCTCATTGTTGCCAGAATAACAGGATCTTTCCTGCTTAACGCATCCGCGACTTTGTTTGCTCTTCCAGGGTGATAATGAATTGAACAATCATAGTCTTTAATAAGCTCCAACCATCTCCTTTGTCTCATGTTCAATTCTTTCTGAGTGAAAATATACTTTAGACTTTGGTGGTCAGTGTATATATCACATTTCTCCCCATAAAGATAGTGCCTCCATATCTTTAGAGCAAAAACAACTGCCGCCAGCTCTAGATCATGCGTAGGATAATTCTGCTCATGAATCTTCAACTGTCGAGATGCATAAGCCATTACTTTGTCATTTTTCATGAGGACGCACCCAAGCCCTTTCAAAGATGCATCACTAAAAATAACGAATCCTTCTCCGATAGAGGGTAGTGTTAACACCGGTGCAGTAACCAATCTCTTCTTCAGCTCTTGGAAACTTTCCTCGCATTCCTTTGTCCAGATGAACTTAACCCCTTTTCGAGTCAACTTGGTTAGTGGATTAGAAAGCCGTGAAAAGTTTTTCACAAACCTCCTATAATATCCCGCTAAACCAAGGAAACTACGAATCTCAGTTACTGTTGTGGGTTGAGGCCACTCCTCCACAACCATTTTCTTTGCAGGGTCAACCGAGATTCCTTCATTGGTTACGATGTGCCCCAAGAAAGCCACTTGTTGTAACCAAAACTCACATTTTCTGAACTTCCCAAAGAGCCTCTCCTTCCGTAGAGTTTTCAAAACAACCCTCAGATGATCTTCATGCTCCTCACGACTTTTTGAATATATCAAAATATCATCAATAAAAACTACCACAAAGTTATCAAGGTAGTCCTTAAAGACTCTATTCATCAAATCCATGAAAATAGCAGGAGCATTAGTCAAGCCGAAGGGCATAACAGTAAACTCATAATGCCCATATCTTGATCGGAAGGCAGTCTTTGGAATATCTTCCTTCTTCACCCTCAGTTGATGATAACCATATCGAAGGTCAATCTGATAGAAGAATTGAGCCCCACGAAGTTGGTCAAATAAATCATCAATTCTTGGAAGAGGGTATATGTTCTTCACTGTGATCCCGTTCAGTTCTCTATAATCAATGCATAGCCACATTGATCCATCCTTCTTCTTCACAAAGAGAACTGGTGCTCCCCAAGGAGACACACTCGGTCGGATAAACCCATTCTCCAACAAGTCTTGGAGTTGTTTCTTTAGCTCCTCTAGCTCCACATTTGCCATTCTATACGGAGTCTTTGATATCGGTTGAGACCCAGGTACGATTTCAATGGAGAACTCTACCTCTCTTTCTGGGGGAGTTCTAGGTAACTCCTCAGGAAATAAATCCATGTATTCCTGAACAATCGGAACATCTTCAATTTGTATGCTCCCTTTCCCTTCTTCCTCATCACCGATTAACTCCATAAAGAAAGCTATAGGAGGTGCTTCTAGAAAGGGATCAGTTCGGGATATCTCTCCTCGGAAGATAACTGTAGGTCGTTCATTCAAGACTACTGAGATTTACTTACTTCTGCATTTGATCTTAGCATTATACTTTGAGAGCCAGTCCATCCCTAGTATAACGTCGAATTCCATCATGGGAATGACTACTAGATTTGCGATAAGATTGTGCTCACCAAAGTAAACACTAGAGTCTCTAAACACTGTTGATGCATGGATAATCCCACTTGGAGTCTTGATTGACAACTCTACCTCAAGCAATTCGGGGATTGATTCTATATTCTTTGCAAACTTGGAAGAAATAAAGGAATGCGTAGAACCAGAATCAAATAAAGCACTTGCTAGTTTTGAGAGGACAACAAGAGTACCTGCTACCACATCGTTTGGGACTTCAACTTCAGCTGTTGTGATAGCGAAAGCGCGAACTTGCTCTCTTGGCCTCTGCTGAGGTTGGTGGTGATTCCCCTCCACCGCCCTCGGATTGGGACATTGGTTAGCAAAGTGCCCAAGCTGTCCACACTTGAAGCATGTGACTTCGGGTAGGGCCAGAACCATCTTTCCTCTATCGTTAGTGTTGGGAAGCTGAGGCTTCACCTCACTATGACAATTCCGAGCAATATGACCTCCTCTTCCACACTTGTAGCACTTGCCACTTCCGTTCAAGCAGTTCCCCAGATGATTCTTCCCACATTTATTGCATGTGGTAAGTTGCATTTGCTTTCCACCTCTTCCCTGATCAAAAGACTTCCCTAAACTGGGCTCCAACGATCTCTTCTTTTCATTTGGCTTATGAGACCACTGTGTCTCACCAAACTCCAGCTCGACTTTCATAGCACTTCGAACTATTTCTTCATATCTATCATAGTCCCTGTTGGCTAGATTCTTCCGCAGATGAGGTCGTAGTCCGCCAAAGAATCTATCAACCTTCCCATTAGGGTCCATGACAAAGCTTGAGGTATAACAGGAAAGCCTTGTGAAGTTCATCTCGTAGCTTCCGACAGATTCGTTCTCCTTCTGCTTCATCTCGAGAAACTCTTTCTCCATTTTCGTTCTCATGGAACGAGGGAAATACTTGTTAAAGAAAATCCCCCGAAATTATTCCCACTCCATAGCTTCCATCTCTCCTCGTGGCTTCGTGTTTTTGATCAGTGACCACCACTGATCAGCTTCTCCCTCCAGGCGGTAAACAGCAAGGGTGACATTTTCTTGTTCCGAATAATGAAGTACAGAAAAGATCTTTTCAATGGATCTTATCCATTGTTCCACAACCAACGGGTCAGTAGATCCCCTGAATGATGGCGGTCGTTGACGCATGAAGGACTCAACAGAGTGTTGTTTCCTTCGTGGTGAGGTCGGCCTCTCAGCTTGATTCAAGTTATTACTCATAACTTGAGTCAGTTGGTTCATCATTCGCATGAATGTTTCCATTCCGGCTTCCATCGGAGGGCCGTCAGCACATGGTGCATTGCGGTCACCATCGGCACGGTTTCTCCTATTGCCCGCCATTTTCTAAAAGAATAAAACCTTAGTGAGAAACTTATTTCATTTATGAATCTTTTAACTAAGACTTCGTGCTTAGACAATTACACTTTTCTATAATTCCTTCATAATGATTCATAGAAAGCTTGTGATTAACCAAACATATCCCCCAGGAGTGTCGTAACCAAGAGTGCAGCAAGGCCCGTTATCGTGCACCAGTTCCCGTTCGAGTCTAGCTCAAAGCGGTGTTTTCGGGTTTTACCCCTATGTACATCTGTGCCAGAGCCGCCTCTACCTGCTCGTATCCAGACAGGGATGTATTTGTTTGATAAACCACTTACTCAATACTTACCAAAATACCAGGAAGTTTTCCTATATTTAAACTTTTCTATAGGGTTCTTCCTAAAGTTTTTATATCCTAATTTCCACAAATAACTAAACCATCCTTTGATACCAACTATAGCATCCCGCCATTTTATAACATAAACTTTCATTTCATTACACGGAACTGAGGATCGTTAAGGTTTAGTGTCTTGGAAACAAGGATCATAATACATAAAAAAAAACATAAAACATTCTTCCTAAACACTTGAAAGGCTTCTCCTTTAGTTCATCCTATGTTCATTATGCATCTCATAACCTGGGGACATACATCAAAAGAAAGGGTGAGCAGAAGGCCCAGTAAGGGAAACAAGAGAAACATTTTACAAGTGAACTTGAGATACTTCAATAAGGACATGAAAAGAACTTTAAGGCATGAGAAAGAAATCATGAGATACATCATAATAAAAATAATCATTTTTCATAACTTGAAGATGTGGCTACAACATTTAATATTGACAATCGTTTCGTTTCACCAAGGTCCATCCCCAAGGTGTCGTTAAAAATTACCAAGGTTATTCACCAAGGCGTCGTTAAAATGGTCATCTCTAGAGATTAAGTCTTTACCCAATGCATTGGAGCGCTATCAGGGCGCACCCTTAAATTTGTCTTTATTTTCATGTGAGCCACATATATCATCATCAAACATTTCATAAATAACCCATATAGCATAAAACAAGTGGGTTTCATTTCATAATCATAACGTTTCAAAAACTGCTTTAAAGACATGATCTTTACGTTACTTTAAACCCACGGAAAGGGAAAGCGGGTATCATGTATGTAAATCCCAGAATTTAAAAGAGAACATTTTTATATATATGTGAATACCCCTTTAGAAATAGGAGCTTTGAGTATTCACTTTATAAAAATAATTTTGAGAAAAGAGAGGCATTTTGAGACGAAACTTCTGCAGCATAACGGCTATGTTACAAGGTTTTAGAAACTTTGAAAAGAGAGGGAACATGGGTTGAACAATCATAATTGACCCATAAAAAGGTAGAGGGACAGAATAAGAAGGATATATGGACATGGTGATGCAATTTCAAGGACATACCAATTGAAATGAAAAACATGGAAGGAAGACAAAAATTTGATTTCTCTTATGAAAATTCGGCAGCCTAACGGCGTCAATTAAACTTCAACAAAATGAATTGGAAAAATAAAATAGGGTCTCTCATCATATGATCATAAGAGATCCGTATGATAGATATAGAGATCATACCCCAACATAATAAAAAGGAACTTGAAAGATTTGACATGAAAATCGAACTTGAAAAATGAGAAGGGTGAAAGAATCACTTAAACATTCGGCAGCCTAACGGCGTCACTTAAACTTTCATAAAACGAAATGATGAGAGTAAGAGGGGATCTCTCATCATATAAACATGGAAGGGGAAGTAAGAGGAATATAAAAGAACATCCTCTCACATAATAACATGGAGCATAAAAGGAATGACATAAAAGAGATTACACGAAAAGAAAGAGAGGGGTCGGATCCCTTACCTTAAAACGTGACTCTTGAAACTCAAAGGATTGGACCTTGAGGGCTTGGGGGCACCTTGGGAGGACTCTTTGGAAGGTAAGAAGACCATAACTTCGTTGGTTAAGAGTTGGGAGTGAAAACCAAGGGAGGAAAGGGTGGGTATTTATAGGGAAAGTGAGGGGACAAAGCATTAATGGCCAAAGGACACCTCACATGTGCTTTTCTAAAACCCATGGGCTCTCCCTTGGCATTTATCATGGAGTTAGGCCACATGGGGCCCCCAAAACAATAATTCATCACCCTTGGCCGGCCAACCCTCAAAAGATCTCATGACATCATCATGACATCATAATGATGTCATTAAACATACCGAAACCCTAAAACGGTATTTTTACTATTCACTGAAAATTCAACTTTCTCAGAATAATCCCAAAATTTCACCTTAACCAAATATCAATGCTCTGATTTCAAAAATTAAATCCATTTTATAAAAATATTTTTCTAAATATTTTTAATTTAATTTTTAAATAAAAACACTATTCATCGAAAATTCATTTTTTTCAAAAAAATCCCCAAAAATTACCTTAACATAATATCGATGCTCTGAGTTCAAAAATAAAGTCCTTTTTATAAAAATAATTTTCTAATTATTTTTAATTAAATTTTTAATTAAAAAACACTATTCATCCGAAAAAACTAATACTTGAATAATAATTTATGAAACTGTTATTTACCCATTTTATTGAATCACATTACTTAACCTAGGTGTCTAAATTATATTAAAACTTTCTTTGAGTGAAATTACTAATCCATTTGGTCACATTACTAATCCTAAGCGTAAAATCACTATTCATAATTTACTATTCATCAAAAATAAAGTTGATCTTATTAGACTCCAAATTCCTTACTGAACACTTTTGTAGAAGACCATTTTTTGAAAATCATTACACATCATTAGTTATTTAGGGTTTACATAAATATTTCAAAATATCCCTTTTTCAAAATTCATCAATAAAATACATTCTAAAATTATCTAGGCATTTGAAATTTCACAAACATCACTAAAGGAAGAAATCTCAATTTATTCACCCGAGAGGATTACACAAGGAAACTAGGGTCTCATCACATAGCCCCTTATAACACAGGCATAAGACCTAAGTGTAAGGTGTGCTATGGTGAGAGAATCTGAGGGAGTCTCAGATAACATTGCCCTAGTAGCAATCTCCACTAACTTGAACTTCTCCTGCAAGCGTTTTCGTTCAAGCTTGACACGCTGGAGCTCGGCTTGGGCTTGGTCCAAAGTGAAGCCCACAGATGCTACCTCCTTCCCAAGCTCTGATAAGTGGGCTTCGTAAGGGTTGAGTCTACTGGATGAAGCCATCGACTCCTCTTTCTGCATTAACCATTAACATCTTATTAAATAAATAAGAGTAAGTTAATATACTACTCAAGAAGATTGGGTCGTTACAAACTCGATGGTTCCAATAAACCATACCAATTCTAGTCTGTACTACGTGATCGGCCCATGGCACTCCCCAAACCACATGATTCAAAAAAGAATCTATGGCAGTGTAACCTATTCATTTTTTTTGAATTATTTTTTTTTTCAAATAAATTAAATTTTTTATTACTTTTTTTACATGTAATAATATGTTTGTCTACTGTTACACACAATTTGGGGTAAAGCTTGCACTATACACAACACCCAGTTTCAATCAAAGATCACATAATGTTATTATGATATTTATCAACTAGAGTTTTGAATAAGGGAAATGAATACAATTAACTAAAATGAATTCTTTAGTGACAATGTAATTATAAATGAAAATAAAACCCTTTTAAAAATAAATGAAAATCATTTCTTAAAAAAACATTTTTATCTGAACAAGTGTTTTTGGTTTAAATAAATTAACCAAATCACATTTTGATAATTATATTAATTAAATTTATATAATATATATTCAATAATATTTTTTACATTATTTTTATATATTTTATGGACCAGAATTAAAAATAAATCAAATTTAACACTTAAAAAATTTATTTATTTTTTATAAAAATGGTTTTGTCTCATTTTGTTGGTACACTCATTTAAAAACTAATGTTTAAAATTTTTATAAATTTAATGATATCAAATAAAAATAATTTTTTGTTGTGTAATATCATAATTATCATATGGTGTATTTTTGGTATTTTTCAGAAAAGTTTCACTTTTAGATGAATATTAAAAAAATACTAAATTTTAATTGAAATTTGATTTTTATCTTAATTTTTTTATAATGATAAATTCGATTTTAAATTATTTTTACGGTATAATTAGATATATAATACTTAAATTAATCCAATTTATGTTAATGGAATGAATTTAATATTGAAAATGGAAATAAAAATATTTCAATCTTTTGAAATATTATCTTTTAAAATCTACTTTCTCATATTGTCTACGAGATAAATATTAAATTATTATTTTTCACTATTGTTAATTTAGTTTGAAAAAATTTATCAAATATTTTGAATAATCAAAATATATAATATTTAATAGGGTTAACTTAATTTTTTACCAACGTGATTAGTGAAAATAGTTAAAATTAATTACAATAATTAAGAGAAAAACTAGTATAGTAGGGGACTAAAATCTAAAATAATGGTGTAAAATAACCTATAAAATTGCCTAAAACCCATTTTACTTCCATATTTATACCTTAAAAAATAATGGCTCAAAATAGGTGAAATATTGAGTCCTTTTTTAAGTTAAAAACATTGCCACACCTAACTTCTTTTCAAACATTCCATGTGTGACCTCTCCCTCACTTATAAAAGGTCACCCCTTATCCCCCTATCTTCACACCTTCAAACACATTTGGTTATACCAAAACCTGAAGAAAAATATAATATCAAATTTCCTATCCTAATCATATATTCCTTATCTTTTACCGGTATCCATCATGGGAAGGCATTAGTGAAAACCCAAGGAAGATACCTAAAGAATATGCAATGTTATTATAAAAGTGATTTTACTTTATATCATTCCAGCACCATAAATTATTATTATTACATTAATATATAATAAAATCAGTATAATAAATATATTTATTTGTTTTTTTAACAAGGTTAATACCTACAACCACACACACTTCCATCGAATGGGACAGATAGTCATCGTTCGGGTGTACGAAGCACAACCGTCACGTGAACCAATGTCGTTCATTCTTCCAATACCACCATTAAATGTTAAAAATAATTAAAAATTTATAGTTCATATATAATATTTGTCATATATATGATATTATTATGCCTTTTTAATTTTGATATCCTACATACTGTCACTCTTCCTATTTTTTTGGAATACGATAACGTCACCCATGTGTATGGCGGACTACTGCTTTGCAATGTAATAATATTCATTCATGATATACATGGAATGTATTATGGATTGGTTTAATAAATATATGTGACATATATGAAATTAAAATTATAATGGAGTGAAAATATGTGTTTACAAATATAATTTACTTTTCTTTCCTTTAATATGAATATAAAATAGAAACAATGTTCATGTGTAAGTATGACCTACCATCTCCATGAATGGTGTATTTTATTTAATACAACTAAATATCAAGGATTACTCTAAATAAATATATAATAAAAATTAAAAATATTTAATTAACGGTTTAAATTCTAGTTATAATTAATCCATGATCAATGTATGAGTATCAAAAATAACATGCCAAAGAAAAATGAAAAACAAAGAGGATATTACCTGAAACATAACATTAACATGGAATCATTAATAAAAGAGTAATAAAAGGTCACAAGTGAACAATATATGGTAAGATATGTATGGATATGGTTATGTGATAGATTTATAATAAACTAATAATTATTGAAATGATTCTTGAGTGAGTGTGATGGAAGTCAAGACTTAAGGTATGGGATTTTAATCTCACTTTTTTTACTTCAGTGACACACATTCTATATACACAACCTATTAATTTTTTGTGGTGTATATAAATCCCATGAATTTATATTATTATTATTATCCTGAAATTTATTTAACTGAACATATCCATTTTAGGATATATTTTTCATTTGGTATACAGTTCAAGTGTAAACAAAATGGTAAGGGTATCTCTAGTCCCACATTTATTTCTGAGAGACATATTCTATATTCACCACTTATTTGTTTTTTGTTGTGTATATATAGTGCTATTACATTATTATATCATGAATATACCTAATTTAAGGATAATTAATTTTTCCATTGATTCTTTTTATTTCACGGTGATTATAATTCAGAACTAACTCAATCAATAAGGTAATTTTGGCTCAATTTCACTTTCCTTGAGGCGCATCTTATGTTGTGACCCTATATTATTTCATGTGGTGAATGAACAAACCCTTTCACATGTAATATCATGAATTTATTCATGCACATTATATTTTACATTTAATTGAATTTTATTCCTTCATAATGATTACATTTCCTAAATTACTAAAAGTGGTAAGTGTTTTATATTACAATCTCATCTTTTATTGGGATTTATAATGTTATACTTAAAAAGATGAAATATTTTGATCTATATCTCTATAATTATCGTTAAATTTCCTATCATATGGTAATTAATGATATCACCATGTAATGCTAACATTTTTTTGATAGTAAAAATTCATAAAATTAAGAATTGTTTTATAGAAAATATGTCTATATTTTCATATTCGATCAAAACCATTTTATCTTATAATCCCATATTCTCTAAAAATGTTTTAAAAAATATTTTAAAATTATCTTTTAAGCTCATTTTAAATGAAAAATGATTTTTAAATTTTATAGTACTTTTAAATCATTTTAAATGATACTTTAATAAATTTTCATGGTTATTTTCAAAAATAAAAACTTTTAAAAATGTTTTATGATTTAAAAAGTTATTCAAAAGGAAAAGATATTTTTCCCAAAAAATGTTTTAAATGATATCTTAAAATTATATTCCGTATTACAATACTTCCATTTATGATACCACTACCTTATTGGAGATATTATCCAAGAATATCATTCATATACATTATCTGAATGGTTTATGAGTTTATTGTATAATGTTTATGGACCCATTTCTCTTCTAAAAGTTATGACATGATAAACTTTTTAGGATACCCATTTAATTTAATGGATTATTATAAGATTAATTTCCATGATCTGGTGGAACAAATTAGTTTTGTTTTCATTATATTATGGGGTGTCATAGATAGTGCTAGGTAATCCCATTACTGGTTATACAATGTGGTGGCCCCCCCGGCACTGGGTAAGCCCATTATTACTTATATGGTGGGGTGTCCTAGATAGTGTTAGATAAGAAAGTTATAACTTATAAGTGTCCCATATAGTATTTCATGATCCTATTAAATCATATATGATGTGATAACACATATAGAGGTAGTTAAACCCATTACATCATATATGATTGTGTGGATTAGAAAACACCAGGATTGACCGTTATATCTAATATGATGGGTGTTCGAAAATAGGGACAGGTGAGCTCATTATAAATTATATGGTGGGTGTCCCCAGAGGGGTGTCTAATTATTTTGGTAACAATAGATAAATCATTAGTATAAATGTTTTTCATAAACCTAATTACATGTTCAAACTTTTATGAACGAACCTAATAACATTTTAATAATGTTATCCCCGAACCTGATTATATGTTCACAAGCTTATTTGCGAACCTAAATAAATTTTCACAATGTTAATAATGACCCCAATTACATGATCACAAATTTATGAATGGACTTATCTTTAATGTCCATAATGATATGATTGGACCTAGTTACATGTCCATATGTTTACACAATGGCCTAATTTGTTTTCTTTAATTTTATGAGTGAATATATTTCTATTTAAACATGATCAAAAAGATATAATATGATGTGTATGAAAAAAATTTATGTCTTATTCTAATTTTATGGTCTAATGAATCATGTTATTTGATTTCATTATGATTCATGCCTTATGAAATTATAATATTTATACCATGAATCATGTTTATAATTGATGATATGTGGGGTATGAACATCATATTTTATGATCATGAACATATACTCTTATACTAATCTTATCCTTTCATATGATCATAGATTGATATCTCTTGTGTTTACCCTTACTGAGAATCTAATCTCACCCTTTCTTATGTTTCCTTTCCCAATGTTATGAAGAAATATTTTATGAAGGAGTAATGAAGTGGAATATCATTAAGGGAGATGTTAATGACTTCAGTATGTTATAATATTTTTTCAAGACTTACAGTTTCACTAACCTATTATAATCCTCATGCATTTGTTTTATAGTGTAATGAATATTCATTTAAAATGGTGTAATATCGATATATGTTAAACCTGGTTCTCTATAGTCAGGATAAAAATGAAGGTTTATTTAACCTTTGGTATCTAGGATGAGACAACAATAATGAGATACCTTGGTGTATTTATATGTATATTTTTAGTGGTGTCACTATTCATATATCTACGGATGAGTAATCCTATGAGAAAATTTCCTATAATTTTTATATATGATTGGCAGAGTGGTTTACAAGAAATTACACCCAATCCTAGATACTAAAATTAGATGTGGATCTAGAATATATGTACACAGGGGTAAAAACTCTGAAATCATTATATTGAGAAATAACTGGTATCGGATATAGGGCCTTACTACACACCTTGTTTGGCACTCATGGGGGATATGATTTGGAAATTAACAAACTCTATATAAAAAATCATAAAGGATTTGAAAAGATTATGTCTATGAATGACCTTATATAAGCCTAATGTGTTATATATTTAAGAAGAATATGTCCTTATTTATACATCCTATAAGTTATTTTTATGATTATTGGGTTTCCCAATATGATTACCATTACACAAACTATGATTTTTGGTTTTTATCAATGAATTTAGCCAAAAGTAACTTGTTTTAAAATGAATATAATGAGAAACCAAATGGGATGATGACTAGAGTGAAGGATGTTGTGATTATTCCTAACTTTTTTTCATATAACAATATGAAAAACATGTACCTTAACCAACTCTCATACTCACCTTAGAAGAGAAGAAAATATTTATTTGAGAGATTGGGTGATGGTTATCATGGATGAATGAAGAATTAGTTTTCCATATTCCTAATTTGTGAGAATAATAAATCAATGGAATGTCTCAAATGAATGTGAATATTTTTTTGGGTGAATATTTCCACAAATTACTTAATTTTTGACAAATAAATGACGAATTTATTTGATAAAATGGATAGAAATATTGGTCTCCCAGTGGTATTTAAATATTTTACTGTTTTATATGGGGAATGTTAGGAAATTATAAAAATAAATATCACAGGGTGAAATCTCTTGAAGGAAATTTGAAAGGATGTGTGGGTAATGGTTTTTCTACTAATGATGAACATACCATGAAAATGAAATGAATTGTATGTGCTTTTCTTTTAGTATTATTTATCAACATGATTAAATTGCGTTCGATGAAGGTTAATACATGATTCATATTTCATATTTTATGAGAGGGGTATTAAAGAATAAATTGATGAATCCTAGTTATTTTTTTGATAGTGATCTGGTAATATTGAAGAGTATATGTATTGTAATTGAAGAATTGTTTCATATGAATCATGAACTATATGTTTTAAATTATGTATTTGAAAAAATATATTGAATGGTTATGATGACCTAGAAATGTGATTTAATGGAAAAGTGTTATTTTTATTAAGGGAGGGTAACCATTATTGTGTTCCTGATGTTGAGTGAATTCACTTTGTCTTGGAGATTATTGATATTGCTAAATTACATTGGATAGTATTGATTACCATAGCAATGATTATTGATTTTCTGAAAAAGTGGTCTATTCTATCATGGATGATGTTTACAACTTTTTTGTTTTAATGGAATATATCTAATAAACTAGGTTTTCTTGTAAGGAATGAAGAATAATTTGTGTAGTCATTATGTTTTTATTTTAATTGAAATTATTATCATGTTTAAAGAGAATAAACGATGAAGGTATTCACATATTTGGTATGTGAAAACCAAGAGATACTTTATGATATATGGGCGATCAAGTTGGAGATGATTTTTAGAAATTTAGCGACCTCCTTTTTTATGTTTTTGATTTTTCTTTTTCAAAAGGGTTACAAGGTTAACCATTTATAGAATGGTGTATGTTAATGTTTAGATGAGGTGTTTGAGATTAGAGAATAATCTTTCTACATGAGGTTTTATCCATATTTCATAAATTATGACAACCATTTTTCATTAATGATAAATAAATATAGATGAAATGTATTATCCCCATATTTATGGATCTAGTTATATATTAGAGCTTCAGGACTGAAAATTCCACCTGCATTTATTGGAGTAATAGATTAAGTGAAATTTCTTAAAGGCACAATTAATGGGTTAGATTGTGCAGGTGGAATGGAATGAAATAAGGTAAGTATATTTTCTTGTGAAAAATTATTCAACTTTTGGAAAAGGATTATTAAACTCTCAAATGAATATCCTAGTACCTTAATTTCTTATGAATAAAAAGTTTTTCTTAGTTTATTATAGATTTTTGGTTTTTAGATCATTTTCTTTCTCTGGATTACCCACTTTCTTGTGACCATTGAAATTTATCACTCTCTATAATTATTTCATCATTTCATTCATGTTCAAATATTGAATTCAAACCTATGTTCTCTTATTGGGAAACAATTTTATGAGTTAATTTGGGTAACCATTATGTTACCAAAAAACCATCTTTCAGGACAATTTATTATTCATTTTTACGATATAGGATACTATGAATTGAACATTAGTGTATTAAACCTTAAATGACTCAAATGATTTTAAAAGGTGAAATTAAATTTAATTGGGGTAAAATTTAACTCCCCTTGTTTTTATAAACTAATTTTCATTCCTAGAAAATTAAAAATCTTTTTTTCTTGCCTTACATGTATACTATGTTTTCTTTCTGTCACACACAGTCTCGAGTTTAGCTTGTGCTATTCACAACACCGAGTTTTAACCAAACGCACAATATTCTTATTATTATATTTATAAACTATACATTGGAATTAAGGGTATTAATAAGATTAAAAATATGAATTATTAGGTGACTAATTAAGTAGAAATAAAAATAAAACCCTTTTGAAAATAAATTGAAATATTTTCCTAAAACCAATGTTTATGCGCACAAGTGTGTGTTAATATCAATAAATTTTCCACATAAATTTTTGTTAATTATTTTAATAAAATTAATCTATTTTATATATAAAATATAAAAATTATCAGCCATATTATATGTTTTCAAGACAAGTGTTAATAAGAAATAAATGTTTATGCTTAAAAATAGATTTTTTCAAAAAATATTATTTGTCACATTTTGTGGGCGTAATCATTTAAAAACAGAATTTTAACACATTTAGAAAAACAATTATAAAGTAAATTTAATTTTTGAATTTGGAATAAAAAAATCAGAACTGGGTGAAAGTTTTTTTCATAGAAGATTCATTCTTTTGAAAAATATTAAAAAATACTATATTTTAATTGAAAACAACATTTTTTGTTAATTTATTTAGAAAGATAAATTTTATTATTAATTGGTTTTAAAGTATAATTAGATAAACTATAAATAAACTAATCCAATTATAGTTATTTTAATAAATTTCACATTCAAATTGGATATAAAAACTTTTTAAATGTTTGAACATTTCTCTTTAAAAACAAATTTTTTATCGCATTTGAAAGATTAAATTTAAATAATTTTTTTTCATCTTCTCTGAAATGATTTTGAAAAAATTTATTTCATATTATGAATTAGAATAATATATAATTTCTAATTTGGTAAACATAATTATTGAAAAATGTGATTATTGGCACACATAATTGGGCATTTCACACTTTGTCTTCGATGATATAAGGAAGGTGAAGACCATTAAAAAAATAAAAGTAATTTTCAAGAAGAAAATGGACATGAAATACATGATGAAATGTGATTTTTTACGCTGATATACATTGTATCCTTGTTTCACTCATCTTTTAACTTTATTCTAAGAGTTTCAGACTTGAATTTTCCAAAAAATATGGCCAGCACACTAACTCAACATGCTTGGATCAACTAGTGGTACATATAGGGACAAGGAAAACCATGTCTAATGGGAGCCGTTTTGATCCATCCACCTTAAAAATAAGGGAGTGTATCTCCCATTAAGAAGTGAGTGGGCCAGTTTATAGGTCACACGGTGTGTGAGGTCGTAGCCGTGAATAGCGTGGGTCAAAGCCTGTAAGGCCGAATCCCAGGTCAAAGTAATATAGGTGGTACGAGTGTCAAACCCATAACCAGAATGAAAATTTGTAAGTCACTAAATGGAATATATTATATAGGAATGGTAGTGTATGATTTCAATGTGGTATGGGGTGCATCAAATCTGGACCACCTGATCATTTCTCCCACTAATCTTTGCTATCCAATTCAATCTTGCATGACACAAACACAAAATGTAAGCAACCCCACACTAGAGAAAATTTAAATCAATATCATTCAAGAGTAGACTTCATCCTTAACCTCTCAGAACCCTTGTTCGATTTCCCAATTCATGCCCAACACCCTCTCGACATCATCACCAACTTCGGTCCATAACCAATATTGGAATATGTCCGAGACATCTAACACAATCTGTCTCTATACTCCATTCATAAACTTTAGTGACATGCCATGGGAGCTGTCACCAATGCTAGAAGCCATCACATTATCATATATTAATCATTAGATCGAAGTGAAGACAACTAGTTATGGAATCGTGAGGAGTTGATGAACAAGATCCCTACTACATTCAGTATATTTTTCACTCTAATTAATTCATATTTTTCTAATCAGACGATATTGAGGAATGAAAATGAGAGAATGATGATCAAAAGAATACATATTATGTCTATATGATATAAATATAGTAAAGCCTCCACCACCATTCTGGTGCACATGAAATCTATCCCCTAAAAAGGGGCATCAAAATCAGTCTGACCACTCCTATAAAAACGCTTCTCTTGTCAAGAAAAATAAATGTTAGAAGTCACAGGGGAAAGAAAAGAGTGCACTGAAAAGGGATTAGAATGGAGGAATATAATACATCAACGATCATACCAATAAAACAACCTTAGAAAATCACGAGATTCTATTGTATGGACTTATGAGGATCAAGCAGTCTCATGATGAACTGTGTTCCATGTGATTCTTGTTTCGTGCAAGGTGTTCACCCCATCATGTGATGCCCCATTGGGGTCACGACCTCACCATCCAGAACTCTTTTCTTGGATTGATGTCCATGTATTGACACCTTGAACTCATTCTAAAAATCCCATTTAGTACATTCTTTAGATCATTTGATCCCATGGGAAATATAATCTCATGCGACATTGCATGCCAGCCTTTAGTCTTGCGATACTGAAATCACATTTGTCTCCCTGTAACACCCCATGTTATTATGGAAATTTTTCTTCATCAAAGGAATTAATTTTCATTGATTTATTTTCTTTTACTAAGACTAATATTCCTTTCACATGGAACCAAATTTTCGTGCGCTATATGAAACACTCACATGGAATGCATTAATAAAACCATTGAGTGTCTATGAAACATTATTTTGTTGTTTTTATTATTAAATGATCTAATAATAACCTTGACATTAAACATATTAATATGAATTGTAGTAACTACTTTTAATTTTTATTTATAATATTTTCACATAAATAAAACATATTGATAATGAAATATATAATATTCGGTAATGTCATTATGTTTTTTAAAATAATATTTTCTTAAAGAATCTCTTTTTTATATCTTTTTTTAAAATAAAATTACTTTTATAAAATAATTGAATTTGTATTTGATTAAATGAAATTCATTTTTTATTCATAATTTTAAAATTATCTTAGGGTTAACTTTAGGTATTTTCTATGCAACATAATTTTTGGGTGAATGCTAAACATTGCTAAAATTTCGTTAAAAATATCATTTTTGTTTAAAAAATAATTTGTGTTAAATTATATATTAATCCAATATATTTCATTGGAATAATTTTTATATTTTAATTTGATATAAACACTTATTAAAATTATCAATGTTTTTACTTCAAAAATCCAGTTTCTTGCCACGTCTCCAGGATTAGCATTAAACATAATTTTTCCGCTTTTGATATTTGAATTTTAAAAAATGAACATACATGGTTCAAAATGGTATAATATTTCAATTATAATAAGGTAAACTTAATTTTTTTGACTTAAAATATTATTTAATGTGATACAAATTAATGAAATCGATTAATATCGGATTTAAATAAATTAAGGACTAAAACATAAGCATAATGACCCAAATGACCTGGACACTTGTCCAAAATCCATTGGATTCCAATAACTCGTCCATAATACCCATGGTTCTAATTTTAAGGGTAATTAGGATATTATTAAATAGACGTTCCCTATATAAATGGTTATGTAAGGAAAAATAAAAAATGGAACTTTCCTTACCTTTAACATTTATAAAATATTGAGAATTTAATAAACAACATATTTTCATTTATAAATATATTTTTTAAATATAAGTGGGTTTTTTCTATCCTAATAATTTTTCAATAATTTTTAGAGATTATTTAGTTAATTAAAATTCTAAGGAAACACCAACATAGTGATAATTTAGATAACAATTAACTAAAGTAAATGATAATATAAATGTTAAAAGTAAATTGAATTGATTAAATTTTTGTATATAATTATTTTTAAAGATTAATATATCATTTTAAAAATATATAAACCTAATTAATTTTAATCAAAATATTATTTTGATATTATAAAATTAAAATTAAATAAATAATGTCAATTTCGACATTATTGTTATTTTACAACAACTGATATTTTGTTAAAAAAATTATAATTTCTAAAAATTATATAGTCATACAAGTATTTCTTAGGGTTAAAAATATTAAATATGATCTATTAAAGGACCAATTTCTCTTTTATAATTAACAAATTGACCCACAGATTATAAACAAATTGTTATCACAGTCCGGGTTTAAGAAGTCCTTTGCACGTCACATGCGCTTATTTTAAAATTTAACTTCTCGAATACATGAGAATTTTATTTTTTGAAGATAGTGTAATATTTATAATTATGTGGATATGTATTTTATAATATATCTCACTATTTTTAATATATTTTTTATATTACTTAGGTTAGAAATCTAAATGCTTTTATAAAAACCAAAATATTAAAATTGGGGAATTTTAGATGTTAAGGAACCAAATTATTAAAATAAACATATTTTTGTGAGGAGTAGATTTTTCTCGACAGTAAATTCAAATTAATCCATTTTATTCATTTTTTTTGGAAAATTAGGAAATGGAGACAACCCATTATTGAATACCTGTTGGTATTTATAAGTGTTCCACGCCACCGCCACTATAAAAAAATCACTTTACCCCTTCTTCACACCTCTCAAACCACTTAGGTTCATCCAAGTTCTGGCCAAATTTCTTCTCGAAAATGCTACATTAATCATTGAGGCCTATTTTTGGTTATAAATCCATCAGTGGAATCCCTTTAGTTCAAACCAAAATGTTTTACCCGATTAAGAGGTAACACCCTTCCTCAGACTAATTTAAATTATTTTTATTCTCCACTCCTGAAAATCTTGTTATTCCATGATTATATGACAACAACAGTATATTTAACATAATAGGATTTTTTATTCTAAGATTTATACCTAAACTTACACATACTTCCATTGAATGGGATGCAAACATACTATTTACATGTACAATGAACTACCGGCTCACGAAACAATGATTATTTAATTTTCCATTACCGCCTCTCATGATGGACATTATGATGTACAATAAATTTATTTACGTTATATTTTATATTAAGTATATCTTTAATAATTTTTATTCCATTTACAATACAAAAATTTATACATTCCATATGGTGTAAATATGATAATTTTGTTTGAGGAAGTGTGGACTACCACCCCCGCCAAGCGATGTGATTAGTTCACGCACCATAGTAAATGTATTAAGGAAGGGTTTAGTGGAATTATATGATATATATGATGTAATAACTATAATTTAATAATGATATTTATATATAAATATATATACATATATATAATTTACCATTTTTCTATCAATACTATAATTATGTAGAAACATTGTTCATGCGTCTGTATAACCTACTATCTCCAAGAATGGTGTATTCCATTTCATACATCCATATTCTATAGATTATTATAATAAATTTATTCTCAATATAAATGATATTTATATTCATGTTTACATTCTTTAATTCATGATATAATTATGAGGATCAAATATATAACAAATTAAGACACATGTTAAATACAAAGTAATTACTACCCGAAGCATAACATTAACATGAAATTATTAGCGAGTGGATAATATAAAGTACTAATAAAAAAATATATGTTATTATTTATAATAATATTTTTCTATGAAAATTTTATAATAAATTTATATTTATTATACATAAGGTTTCAATGAGTATGACGAGATTCAAGACATAAGGTAAAATAATTTCATCTCACTTTTCTGTGATACACACAGATTATTCACCACCCAATCCTTTGTGTGATGTGATTACTTCCCATGGACTAATTATATGATTATAAAACATAAAATAATGGGTATTTTCATATCCATTTTATTATATTGCTTTCATGGATGTTATATTTCAAACGTTACCAAATCAGTAAGGTAATTTTGTCTCA
Source organism: Viscum album (assembly GCA_963277665.1). NCBI lineage: Eukaryota > Viridiplantae > Streptophyta > Magnoliopsida > Santalales > Viscaceae > Viscum > Viscum album. The sequence goes on along the minus strand of OY728123.1, from coordinate 1,436,969,326 downwards.
ATTTTCCTTCATTGAGATGGTTTCCATATTAAGAGTCTATATTTTTTCATGAGGTGTATATTCTCCCTATGAAATGTTATATGATGAATGTAAATATTTTCAGGAAATGTTAAGCTTCATTCAATTTCATTTTCTTAAATGGGTAGTATCTTCAAATTTACCAACTAGTAAGTGAATATTGAAATAATCTCATTGCTTTCCATGATTATTTATGATTATGCTTCCTTTGATGAAATATTTTGATAAATATCTCATGAAAACTCATGAGTTTACATTCCATATATTTATTCAAGATATAATAATATATTGGTACCATTTTTTTACTCTTTGGTGTATAAAATTATTAGTAAAGTGTTTTTAAAAAAATACGAATTTACCTCTCTCATCAATTAGAAATCAATGTTCTTTTAAAACCGTGTTTTCTAGAATGGTTTTAATTTTTTAAAATAATTATCTGTCTGTTTTAAAATTATTTTAAAATAAATTGTTTGAAAAAAAATTCATGTTTTATTTATATGATTTCAAATTATTTTCAAATAAATGGTTTTCAAAAAGTTTTCATGAATTATTTATATGTTTTCAAAGTATTTTCCAACAAATAGTTTTCAAAATATATTAAATATTTCATTATATGTTTTTAAACTATTTTCAATTAAGTGCTTTTAATTTTTTTTTCAAGTATTATTTAAATGTTTTAAAAGTGTTTTGAAAAAATGTTTTTAAAATTTTTTGAAGTTTATTTTATAAATTTTCTAGAAAAAATCATTTACAAATATTTTCAAGATTTTTCTTATATGTTTTCAAGGAAAATTTATTTGAAATATTTTCCAAGATTCTTTTATTTTTTTCATGGAAAATGTTGTTCAAAATATTTTTGTGACATATTTACAAATTTATAATGTATTTCATGTAAATGGTTTTAAAAAAATTTCCAAACTCATTTTATAAGTTTTCAAGGACAATTGTTTTGAAAACATTTTCAACCTCTCGTTATATTTTTTCAAAGAAAAATATTTCCAAAAGGTTTAGTAATATTTATTTTTAACATTTCAAATATATTTTCATGAAAAAGGGTTTCAAATGGTTTTTATTATTTAAATATCGATTTCTAATGAAGAAATTATATTTTCCACATGAAATGTTTTATAAATATATTTCCATGTTATTTTACATCTATTATTACATCTATTGAGGTTACAAATTCATTTCTAATAAATATTCCAATGGTTTTATTCATATTATTTCATGAAAGGTATATTTTTTGATGAAATGATCCTCATAAAAATAGTTTTGTTACATGGGTTATATTCCACTGATAACATTATCTTTTAATGAGTTATGATTTTGATGAAATGATTATGAAACCTATAACGTTTTCCATTAGTTATGATATGATTACATGTTTATGATATCTATTTAATTTCATGGGTTATGATATAATTTTTTATGATTTTTGGAACATAAATATATGATTTCAAAAGAATATGGGTGGGACCCATGTCTCTTTTTAATAAATTAGGTAAATATTTATATCTCATGAGATAGAAATGGATGGAATGAGAAATGAACGTGGTTTGGTATTTCATTAATGGAAGGAGGTGGGAACTTGGTTCAGTAACACAAGGTTAGAATAGGGTGCAAACCCTATTCAAAAAATGATTTTTTCTACTAATATGTCTTTGTCCATGATGCCTTGTCTATTATGGAAATAATTATATATTATTACGTGTCTACCATATGTCCATGAATTTTTTCTATGTTATGATTTCATCGATTATGTTCTCTATTACCTTATGATTCATTTCTTTTTAACTTACATGTTTTACACCATGATTCATGATTATGATATTTTATGTAAAGGGTGTGACCTTATAATGTTATGATCATTTTATTATACCCCTATTCTCATGTTTATGCTTATCTATATCCCTCTTTTACCCTTGCTAAGCATCTGAGTTCACACTATTTTTTATGTTTCCATCCCCACGTTATGAAGATATTTATTATGTATGATCTTTTTATGATGGGCACTAGTCATTAAGAACCTAGTAGGATATAATGTAGCTCACTTATATACTAGTGTTCATGTTTCCATGTTTACAATGGAACTAGAATAATACAATATTTCGACATCTATTTTTATAATGTTTTAAGTATTCCTCAAAATTAATGTACTTTTAATGTATGAAAATCTATGGTCATTATACATGAAGTTCACATAGTCTATCCTAAAAATTATTTTCATAGCCTATAAACATCCCCTGCATTTCCTTAGAGTGACGGTAGAGACCATTGTGAGACCCTTGGTTGAAGATGTGTGAACCACATGGATAGAGATACATCATCCAAAGCCACTCACATGAACCCATGATCATGAGGGATATTACCCCGAGAATTGGGAAATCAATATTGATAGCCCACAATATAGTATATCCTTTCATGCAACATCTCCATGAAGCATTTAAAAAGAGATCAAGATAACGCACTGTTTATCAGTTCTAGGAGTCTTCATGATTCATGATTCAAGAATACGGCCATGGAAGTTTCCACCATGAAACATAGTATCCTCACAGACACCCCCATCATGTAAGGAAAGAAAAGGAGGACATGCGACCCATATGTTATGCACCCCCCTAATGTAGTGTATGCCACCACATGTATATACAAACTCAAAAAAGATGACCCACTTGTGGTTTAAGAATATATTGAAAGGCACCTTTGAGGCAATGGGATTCATAGGAATTTTATAATGAGTCACCATTCGAGACCCTAAGAGGTGTAGATTGGAGTAAACCATTGGGTGAGCAGCCTACATCCTAGAGAAATTAGTACCCATATAAACATGGGAATGACTTCATTGGGGATACACTACAAATCATGGAGGGTTTCATGATCTTAAACCAATTCATGAGGCCTTTATACATGAATAATTTAAGGAAACATAGTCACAATATTCTTCATGGGACTCATGATGTCATTTGGAAGCATTATAAATGTCTAAATTGTCATAAGATAGACTTTGTTCAAGATAGGACAATCTCTTGGTATCCCCATGACATGTCAACATTATCACAATTCAAGATCTGGATTTTCTAGGTCATCCTCTCCCAACATCATTGACATTTTAGCATGATCATGCAACTTCCCATTGACTAGTCAGCAATGTCATGTGGCTGTTAAAAGATCAGTAAATTTGATCATGCTACAGCACAAAGTCTACTCTACTTCGATCATTCACAATGCCCCAGACATGTATGCTTTTGTTATGAGAAGAACATTGGACATGCCTACTTCATTCATGTAATGGAATCCTAGAAAAGTCAGATGATCATGAGAATGTTCCTCGATGAATCTTCTTTAACCATGAAAAATATATTATAAATTTCAATCTATATCATCTTGAGGACTGTAAACATGTTAGTAAGACAGTTTTGGGTGTGTCTTCCATAATAGATGCACACCCCACCATATAGGGTAGGTAATCAAGTCATTTCATGCAAGAATCCAAAACATGTTGGTAATAATTATTAATACATTCCCACTTTGTCCATTAGAATCGTTTGAATCATTCCATGTGGACCCTAACCAGGAAGATTTGGCCACATCCCCCTTTTACAGGGGAGTTATCCTTTGTGAGATAGGGTTAGACACTCATTCAACCCAACCAATGACATTCTCTCAGTCATGCCATCTATTATTACCACCACTCTTCCATCCACTCGAATATACAGAATGAGTGCGTCATTGGGAATCCTTAGCTTCTAGGCCCCGACCAAAGAGAATATATCCTAGTATAATCCCATTAAATTCTTGAAACCTCATGGATAAGAATAATTTCTTAGAGTGCGATCATTATTTTTAACCCTTCAGTGAGTTTGGGATGGATTGAACTATAGGAACTCTTATTACTACCATAATTGGGAAAATATGTTGCCTTACTATGGCTCGATTTCCATACCATATCCTCCATGATATTGGTAACAACTCCTATCAAAGGGATAGTATAATTTTTAAGAATCATACATGTATTCTATCATGAAATGTGTACAATCTAATGATATCTCATATTTCTTACATCAAGCATGGTTCACGTGGGCTTAGAGACCAGTGATGATTATATCAAAAGAATGTTGATAATTACCATAGTGTGGTCCCATCCTTGGGATGTATGTTTGATTAAATCTTCTCTCTACTCAAAGGGACTCATTCTCGATGAATAAATACACAACATCCTCATATATATAGGTCCTACTTAGAGTCTTTATCATTATATCCCTCACGAAATATATTCCCACCACATGAACTATGTATAATCTAATTCTTATAAAAGACAGGATATGTAGGACTCCTCATTGGGGTCCGAGATTGATCATCATGTCCTTATTATATGACATTAAAACACTAAGGATGGGTCCAGTCGCATGACCTTAAACTATGACTAATTAACTACATGGGTTTTTATTCTTGTTTCACAAGATACATAGGATGCCTCATATAGGTTCAATCCCATCTCCAAGACACTAACCTACTCCCTGTATGGAAAGAAACTCAGAGTGATCGAACATGGAAATAGCCCAAAGCATGATAAATAAATAAGACTATGATAGTGAACCAGTGACATGCACGCCATTTTTAAAATTAATAAATTTTCATAATCATGTCATTGGATCAAGGGTAATGAGACTCATATTAGTGTCTAGTAAGTATTTCACAAACATAACTGAAATCTAAAAGAAGTCTTAGAGTAGAAAATAACTCCCCCATAAGGGTGTGATAATCCCAACCTCCCATCATCTTGACCAATGTGATTTCCTATGAATCATTAGGCATGAAACCCCAATGGTTCACCTTAATTTGGAAAGTATTTATATACCCATTATGGATGTGGGATCCACTAGGAGTTTCTAAGGAAGATTAAACACATGGAAAGATTGATTTGAGCAATTGAGAAGGATCTTAAACTACATTCAATTAAAGTGTTTGGCATAATCCCATCCAAATCATGAATATTGAAGAAACAAAATGGTTAAGTTGATCTGAATTAATTTAACTATTTAATACCTTTTACAGTTCAAAAAGTATATATCACCTAGTTCTTATCGAGCTAGTTTTGGCTATGCTCATTGTACAAGAAAATGATGAACACAACATGTTTCTTTTAACCACCATAAACATTGTGTAAAATTAAGGGACTGTCTATTTATAATTTAACTGTGAGATTTAATGATCGAACATGTACTCTTATATATGATTCTTCACTGATAAGGTTTCCTAATACTTCATTATGAATTCTAGATTACTCACAATCGAAATGACATCATTGAATGTTCCAACACTTTCTGAGATCACTGGAGAAGTTGATTTGTTCTTGAGGCCTCAACATAAATTATCAACCAATCAACACATCCATTAAAAATTAGTGATCATTTGGGGTGGGAATACCACATAAACATATCCATCATTTCTCTAGAATTAGATCATGAAATCCTTCAGTGGTTGAGTACCCAACGACTGTATTTAACATGACATGCCACAACAGAGGAAGTGGCCCATGTTGCCACATACAACTACTTTGGGACCCTATCCCTAGAGCACAACTATGGACACCATTTCTACCAGAGGGAGTTTGATGAAGAAAATAAACAGATCAAATCAATCAAACCTGAGATACCTAGGAGGAATCTCATCTATTCTGAGCATCATTATGTTCATGTGACCATGATTCCAGAATGAGATTCGAATGAAGTAGTGCCTACATCAACTATCAAAGTTGGGGTTCCCATCATGAGAGACCATCGGGGGTATCAAATCATTGAATCTTTAGAGTATCCTTATAACCCTTCTACCTCCAATCATTATGAGGTCCACCAATGTGTCCTAACAGTGGCTCAGATTCAATCCCTGATCATCGCTAGCAAGGAGACTCTGACGTCATAAAAGCTTTCCCCAATGAATGTGGAATCCTTAAGAACACCCCAACATGAAGGGATGGGGATAATTTCATCATATTTACCATATTATTTTCTTTATAATGGGCACAAACCCCCAAAATTATATCATATTCACTAACCACTCAAATGGTATACTGGGCACCAACCCTCCGAATGAGGTACTCTGTCAAGAAGGAGCACTGGCCTTCTTGTGTCTCAGTCCTTATAATATCACTCAGATATGGATACTCTTCATCATATCTAGATAATAATACTATTGATGGGTACAATCATAAACTCATGTAGTCATATAAGTCACAATAGTGTGTCCTATTTTCTAATGCTGGCATAAGAGCAGATAGGCTCAGTGGTATTTTTCGGGAATCTGTAGAAGGTGCTATCACCAATGTTGGTATTTCAGAGAGTAATAACCATGGATAATATGGAAAATTTTAGTATTGGATTCAATCTTTGGGCTTCACATCATAAATCCCATCATCAACCACACATCCAACCTCTGAAAGTGGAAATGGTGTATTCATGGATCTTGCTAGCCATCCCCATGAGGATGAAATGTCAATTTCTATAGAAGAACAATTATCTCTTCTCCAAATATTGTATATGGATAATCAAGATATTGTTTTTAGAATATTCATGAGATATCTACCTTAGGATTATGTACCAATGTCTACCTATTAATTATCTCCTATTAGTGATGTACCCTAACTCAATGTACAGGGAAAATTATCATATTTTTCATCACCTAAATTAGTGGAATCCAAACATTGATCTACCTCTCCCCAGCACAAAAGGAGAGGGGATTTTCATATTTTCCATGTTATCATCGGTGATATTATAAAATCTATATGAAAACATATTTCTCAAAAAACATCTAGGAGAGTTAGGATATTTTAATCAATGGGAATCATATGCATCATCAAAGACCCCAATTGATTCAACACATATCCCCAGAACAATAAAAACCAGGTCATTATACCTAAGAATCCAGACTCATCCATGGAACCACACCAATAGTGGCACAAATAACATATGGTATATGTATCTTATTCACCCATCTCTTAAAGACAGGTATTGAAATGTATATTCCTTCCAAGCCTAATATTTTCCTAGGTATTTTTACTATTCCATTTGTATTGGTTTGATAATGATCTTGATGATGAGAAAACTGAGTGAGGAAATGTTGATATGCCATGAAAATTATTTACCCTTCCCTAAACATCTTGGGCACATGATAGAATATTTATTTCACTTCAATGGATAAATTTAGATACATATGGACATAGGGATTCTAAATCATTAACACCTGAATCCCATCTCAAGTTATCTGATCACTGTGATATGGGTGCCCCGATTGTTCTATATATGAAGCCACCTACCTCCCAAGGAGAAATGACCATATTTCAATTCAAGATTAAACAAAACATATTCTTTCAAATAAAATAAATTCTCTATGTATTTTCACTAATCCATGGAAAATATTATGATGAAACTATGAACAATGATGAAGAAAAAAAAAGGATGGGTTGATAGACCATTACAACCATTTCCCCTACCAACATCATCTCACACACATTATAAAAAGATAATTTATATTCAAATATTAGTTGGAAGAATAGGTGTCTACAGTATTTATAAAGTTAAAGGTTCTTGAAAATCATAAAATATGTCTAAGATTTATTCAAACTCTCTAGGAAAATTAACTCTCCTGATTGGTTATTCACCATATTCCTTACTGAAAGACATTGAACTTCATGGATGATGTCCTGACCATATGTTATTAATCATCTGGGCCATATTACTTATCACATGATTTTAAATAGAATGGATATCATCCTTACCATAATAAATTAAAATGAATGGCTAATTTCCTTAATGCATGACATTAAACTACATGAACATTATCATTACCACAAGAAATTTAATTGAATGAATATTGTCCTTACTGAAAGACAATAAATTGAATTATTGATGTCCAATCTGCAAGACAACAAAAAACATGTCAAAAATACATAATACATGACGGTAAACTACATAGATATAGTTTTTTTACTAGAAGTCATTAAATTGAATCCTTGATGAGCTTACTAAAAAAATTAAACTACCTAAACATAATTCTTACCACATGATGTTAATCTCACTGGCTGATGCCCTTTCTATATGAGATTAAACTACATCAGTTTTCTAGAACTACATATGGCCTGATTCTCATCCAAATGAGATATGTAAGGATAACTAGATTTTATATCCTAGCCTAGCAACTTATATTCACTTCCTTATAACAAGACAAAAAATTGCACAAAATACTTCCTGGTCACATACTGATAAACAGTGCGGCATCTTAATCTCAATGAGATATAATCACCATCAGATAGAAAGTTATGTATACTACATGGTGTCAGAGCCCCCTTTTGAGACCTATGGAACCACATATACCAAATCATGATTCTATAAATGGTGATTCAAGAAACATGCGGTGGATGATGATATATAGGTTGGAGCTTCCAGTCACTATTGACAACCCCTATGAATCCCTGGAGTGTGGTCGAAAGTGACTATGTTCTCCCCATAAATCTAGTTGATTTCACAAACATAATCATAGAGGTCTAAAATCCCCTCCTATGCTAGTGATATTGTAAAATAAAATCAGCTATGATATCTCTCAATGATGACTCAGATATATAGAGTTGATGAAGAAAATTATAATATCCTCTATGGACTTGATAGTGATAGAGAATCCCCAATATTTTCACATTCAACTAAAAATGTCTCCACAATCTCAGAAATAGAAGAGGATGAGGTTAACCTCTGAAATTTCTCTCTCACCATTGATGAATTTGTCTCTACCACCATTGATGAGCTCTGAAATATAAGTATACAAATAGAAGAATACATGCGACCTACTCTGATTATAGTCTCCATGCCCCTCAAAGTGAAATAGATGTATATTGAATTTATAATGAATCATCGATATGTGTTAACTTTAAATTAAATAGAAATGCACAGAATGAATCTAGATGTTCCTATTCACCATCTCAGCCTACATGTTGAGAAACGATGCTTCAAACGAGCAACCAAGAGGATTCACCCATCTCAATCCAAAAATCCTTTGAAATTCTAAAGTAGTACCTGCTACATCATCTAGTTTTGATGCCTCTAGTTGAAGGGAGGCCTCTCATATTATATGTGGTCTCTATAGAAAACTCACTAGGTGACCAAATCACACAAAAATTTGATGAAGGAATTCATAATAGTCAATAATAACTCATACTACTGATGATAGAACTGTGAAGTCTATCTGGTCTCTAATCATGATCCGCTCAAGTACACCCTTCCCGTCCTATGTTGAATAGGTGCTTGGATAGATGGGAAATAATTTTATAGAAATATGAAATTTGATTTGTATCAGAGAATTCAGTTAAAGGGAATGACCTACCTGATTTCCTCATAGAACATCTAAAACAATAATATTCAGTAGAAGACATCGCGTTTCTAGATGAGGAAGTATTATATTCCCACGACACTACCTCGACATGGGAGATTTATATTGATAGAACCTCCTGGGGTACCTTCAGCACAAGGATATGTAACAAAATTCTTAATTAGGTTGGTCTGGGGATTATACTTGTCTCTCCCAACAATGTGGGTCTTCTGTACTATTTCTAACTATTCAAAGGCTGTCCAAATAATGAGGTCGTGTTTCAAGACCTTATATCTGGATTGAAATAATCCCAACAGTGGCACCAACGTACCTGAATATCAATGGGGACTCAAAAGAGGTGTTAAATCATATCAATGGTGAATATGCCATTAAAAATGAAGAACTAGCCCCGTCTAGGGGTACATCAGGGGAGTGATGGAAGAGTTCTATTTTCAACCCACATTACATTCGTCATAAACACATGAAATTAATACATATGGAGATTGTATTGAATACATGAAATTAAATTGTAAATCCACTTCCTAAAATTAATGTGTTAAAATTAATGGTATACAATGTCTTCATCACATGATGTAAAACTGCACGGATATGAAACCTCTCTCCTCTTTCCCATAGAGTAATCCACCGTCCTTACCACACGATTTTGAACTGTATTGATCATTTACTAATAGAAAGAATTGAAACTGTATGTTATAATTCATCCTTATAACATGATTTTAAATGGTCAAAATTCATCTTGAACACATGATGATACATTGTAAGAATTATTCCTAGCCATATGATGTCAAACTGGAACGTTCATTATGAATAATGTATGGATTTATTAATGCTATAATATGTTATGTAGTGACTCCCAAACCATGATTCATGGTCCAAACCATAGGATTTCATTACTTTCACATTAGGTTGTCAAATTTCCTTACTATATTACATTAACCTACAAGAAAAACATCCTTACCGCAAGACGTAAAACTACACATATCAATAACATCCATCATCACTCACATCGAGTCACCCACATCCTTACTGTATGAAGTTACACACCATGGGATTTTAAGAACTATTAATCGATTAATTTTCATTTCCAATGATATACATAGGGTTTCCTCAATCGTATGTCCTAGTCTTTCTACCACATGATACAAAATTCCAATGTCCACTTCTTAAATCCCTCTATGTGGTGAGAAGAACCATTGATGTTCCTTGTTTCTCACACCAAGAATATCTCACATGAGATTAGGAGTCTTAGTATGGTATTACCCACATAAAAAAGGAAAAATAGATTTTGATGGGCCTATCTTTGTCCTTAATGAAATACCATAAAATACATACCATCTGTCCTCACTATATGACGTTAAAATTCATGGTTAATGAACCATATATAATATGAAACTGCACATTCTTGGGGACCTCACCTAAGAGAACCACTATAGTTGGTGTTTGTAATCTATAAAATTTCTAGCCACTCTATCCTTCTTCTAATCAGGGATCCCATTTCTTTTCTAGAAGATGTTAAACTGTATGGTGCTTTAAAAATTATGTGTCGATTGGTGCTCATTTTAATTCGAATTGTAGGGACGCTCATAATTCTATAATTGGGACCAGCCACAACATCACCACTATTCCACGTTGGTCCATCTACATCCTTGACACATGGAATTAAATTGGAAAGTTCCTTAAGAACATTTTAATTTTTGATTCTAATCATCATATGATACATAGTGATGCTTGGGTCATCAATCCTAGTCCCAACTACAATAATTAAAAGAAATAATACCCACATCTATGTATGGGTCATAATTATGTATATTATTTCTAATTCAAGATCTATGAATGAATTGATTCATATCTTTATAGGAAATATTATCATGCCTATAATTCCAACACTAGTCCAAATCAAAACAAACTAAATATGAATATGAACTATCGTTACATATGGGTCAGACTTGCACTGGGAACTTCATTAAGAACTAAATGTGGCCTGATTCCCATTACCATGGGATACATAGTGACACCAATAATTCAATCCATGGACTCAATTATAATACCATCATTTTTTATCTATATATCCACATCCTCGCTACATGAAATTAAACAACAGTATAACGACCCATACTTCAAAATTAAAGCACACTTATTACAACATATGACAAAACCACAAAGGACCGTATAGGTATAGTGTCTTTAGAAACTGGGAAACATAAACAACTGGATCATAAATCTTCTACAGTGTCTCCCATTTATTTCATCATATCTAGGGCCCCTTTTAGCATATTCTACTTAATATACATCTTCCTAACCTGGGGAAAAGAAAACATAAAAGGGTGAGCTCGAATGCTCAGCAAGGGCAAATAAAGGAAATAAAAATCATATCATATCTTTTTGAAAATCAAAACCTGCAAAAGAGATCATAATATCTTAACATGGAATAAATCATAGAAGTGAAAATGAGATCCCCATAACCATAACATAAAACTTGAAACTTTGTGGCATGCACACATAATCATGGAAAATCATTTCTTGTTAGTCATGACTCATTGCCAAGACTATCTTAGTGGACAAAGTCCCTTTCTGAACCGAGTTCACTCCTCGTTTCAGTCCTGTATCACTGAACCGAAATAACCTTCCATTCCATCCATGTCTATCTCATGAGATATAAAATCTTTACCCAATGCATTAGAGGGAGATATAGGTCCCACCCATCTTATAATGAATCCTTTCTTATGTGTGCCGCATAATCATAAATCATACATCATCGCATAACCCATGTAATCATAAAACAATTCATATAAGATAAAGGAGTTCATAAAAATGTTTCCATCACAACATAATCAAATCCATGTAATAATAGGGATAAAAACAGAACCCTTTTATTATCTTAGATGGAAAATAATTTTGATAAAATACTTGAACTTCATTCTTGAGGAAAATATCATTTCTACTTCAAAAACATTTTTCATTTCTTAACATGACATATGACTTTAAAATAAAAGAAGTTTATTAAAAATAAACTTGAAAACTTGTAAAGGAATCTTCTTGGAAATAAAGTTTTAAAAATCCATTCTTTCCGTATAAGTTAAAAAAACATTCTTCGTACTTTTGTCGGAAAAGTCAAAAAGTACTTCGTACGAAAAACGACAAAAGATTCCTTTCATACATATTACTAAAAACTCACCGAAGGGTAAAAATGGATTTAAACAATTGTAGGTGGATGGAAGTAATATTACATATTGATGAAAAATGGATGTGGATGATAAAATACACCCCAGTAAATACTTACGAATAAACAATCTCGGATAAAAATGAGATTGTGATATTTTCCCTTACCTTAGGTCCAATTTGCATTGTACGTGTCTGAATCTCCTATATAATGGTTTAAATAATGTTATTGACTTATTCCAGAATCATAAATATTGATATGATATCATATATGGTCATATTCTTAGCTTCTTGATAGTAATATTTCATTGTTACTTGTTACTCGGGTCTTTATTGCCTTTTGTTCTTATGCGTGTTTTGCCGAATACATTCTTATTCTTATTTTAAGGTTATAGATACATTATATCCAGAATGTTATTAGTGTAACATATATCATATTTATTCATTCAATTCATTTATATAATTACTATGTAATGATGATCTTGTAGAACGAGTCGCATCACATCGTGGAGATGGTATTCCGTACGTATGCACGAGTGGTGATATCGTTCCTATGATCGTGGAACTGTATTGGAGTATATATATATTATTTCAGTATCAATATTAATTTATAATAATCATAAATAGTTACTCATTACACCATTATACCCATCCTTGTATAGTGATGGTGGAAAATAGATTGCACCACGGCGTGGAGATGGTATTCCGTACGTACGCACGCGCGGTGATTTCATTTTTCTGTAGGATGGATAGATGGTGAAATAGGGTTGTTTCATACTTATAATAACATATCAGTATATGAGTGTTAGGTCCACTAGGCTGAATACCCTGAGAGGGGGGGTGAATCAGGGTATGACTAATTAAAAATTAATGCCCGTTCTGATCTTGTTTCGGTGTTAAGCAAAACAATCTTCTCTCTCTTTCCTGCTACACTATATAAACAGAAAGTAAAGCAAGTGCAGGACACAACAATTTTACTTGGTTCACCGCTAAGGGCTACATCCAAGGATCATACACCGACAGGTTGCCGGTCGTACCAAATTCCACTAATCTTCACTAGCTGTGGATTACAAGGTTTGGGCTAGATCACTTCTATGCCCAGGCTCACTGCCTTTACAAAGTTTAGGGTCAGCTCACTGCTTTCCCAAGGGTCAATCCCTGTTTCTCTCTCTCTGGCTCACTGCCGGTGGAGAGAATCACCTTCTTCCTCTTCCTAAGCTCACTGCTCCAGAAGGGAATCCACTCACAGTTTATAGACCTGTAGGTCTCTTCATTTTCATGAACGAATGTATCTTTCTCTGTATGTAGATGCTCTGTTGAAGTTCTACTTTCATCCGTAGACGAATACCCCTTTTCCACTATCCACTGGGCAAACAACCTTTGGAAAGACCTTCGCAAAGCACCCTACAATGCGAGGCTCCAAATTTCGCGAAGCTCAACCAAGCCTTTGCGAAGCTCCTGCCTTTTCGCAAAGCTCACTCGCGAAGCTCACTCGGGAAGCTCTTTCGCGATGCTCAAGCCTCCGCAAAGCAACGACCCTCGCGAAGCTCTGTAAGCCAACGCGGAGCTCGCAGGTTTCGCGGAGCTACAATAGCTGCCGCGAAGCACCTCTTTCGCGAAGCACACTGGCTCCACGAATCACCATTGCAAATCGAGAGCAAAGTATTTTCTCTGAAAATTCTCTCTCTACTTCGCCCGAAGGGGTCGCCATCTATTTATAGGCGATTCCACCGACCCTCGATCTTTCCGCGCGAAGTCAATGCCACGTCATCTCAAATCGCGAAGCTCCAAAGTTTCTGCCAAAATTCTGTCCAAATCGCGAAGCTCCACGGCAATCTTCCATTCACGGAGCTTGATGTAGTCGCGATGAATCACCGTCAACTTACCTTCGCGGCTCGCGCCTTCGCCGCGAAGCTCCCTCACAAAGCCCAACATTCCTTCGCGCCTTCGCCGCGAAGCTCTCTCGCAACGCTCTTCTCCGCTGCGATGCGCTTCAGCCTCTGCCGTTCGCGAAGCTTGATGTAATCGTGAAGCATCACCGCCTCCATTCTTCTGGTCTTTGCGAAATCCAATCCATACATCCTATCTTCGCGAAATTCATGCCTTTTCCATATTAAATTATGCTCTTCATGGAAATCCTCTTTTCGAGATGCTCACCAAACTCCAAATTTTGGACCCCAAAAATTTGGCAAACACTGGGAAACGACGCCACCTTGTACTGTTCTTTTTGTACCGCCTCCAGATCGCCCTTTCCTTTGTAATCGTTCTTTGTCAACATGGATTGTCAACAACTTCTCAGGAACTCGACAAATATCCATGAAAACCTGCTTTGTCAACAAACACAATCAACCCAAAAATACTTCAATGTTACCTTGAGGGATTTTTGCCCAACAATCTCCCCCTTTGGGTTTGTTGACAACTCTTCACAATTTTGCTTAGGATGATTTTTTTTTGCACTTTGATACCTCACTGAGTCTTCTTCCAGCTGCTACCACCATTCGCCTCTTGCGATTGTGATAGTGTTCAAGGATTCACTTAACACATACTCTAAGCCCACATGAGCAATGCTCGGTGTGAGAAACAAGAGTAGTATGAAAAGTTAATCAATGAATCACTTCATGTCAGACCCCAATTGTCGATTCCACCCTGATACCAATTGGTGAATTCTTAAGTTGATACCAATTGTTGATAGCTGGACACCGTCTCACACCATTCCAACACCATTGTTATGCTTTTATCACGATCCTCAACTGTCGTGATTTCTATGCTTTGAACGATCACTTCTAGCATCGTCCGATTTAAAACTCTCTCCCCCTTGCTCATTGCTCCCCCTTCCTGGCTGCTCCACCTATCAGCTTCTCCCCGTATCAATTATGATTTATCAAATCTCCGCACTATTTGCTCCCCCATTAACAAACACTTTTCTCCCCCTTTGTCAACGAACCCAAAGGACACTCCTTTGAAGTCTGTAACATAGTAGAGAACACATATCATCAATTTAGAGAAAAACACATCATACCTCAGGGAGAGGGGGGTGGGGTCCCACATTCACAGTATTTCAAGTGCGGGGAATAGACTGAACTCCTAGAGCCAGTCGATGCCTCTCAAAAGCTTCCTTGGGTAAGGCCTTTGTCAGAATGTCTGCAACCTGTAGCTCTGTAGGCACATACTCCAACTTCACGATCCCCTGCTCAACCTTCTCCTTGATAAAGTGATACTTAATCTCAATGTGCTTTGTCCTTGAATGATGGACGGGATTTTTGCTAAGATTTATAGCACTTGAGTTGTCGCACTGGATTCCGATCGGAGACTTCACTTCAACTCCCATATCTTCAAGCTGCTGCTTCATCCACAATAACTGTGTGCAGGCTTGAGTGGCCTCAATATACTCAGCTTCTGCGGTGCTTAATGAAATGCAATCTTGCTTCTTGCTTAGCCAAGAAATACACAATCCACCAAGATAGAATGCACCACCGGACGTTGATTTTCTATCATCCGCTGAACCGGCCCAGTCTGCATCAGTGTACCCCAATAACTCTATCTGAGATTTGTCATTGTATGTCAAGCCGAAGTCCACCGTGCCCTTAATATACCGAAGTATTCTTTTCACTGCGAGCATGTGACTTTCCTTGGGATTACTCTGATATCTCGCTGCTTGGCATGTGGCGAAAACAATATCAGGCCTTGTTGCGGTTAAGTACAACAGACTTCCAATGATTTGCCTGTATTCTGTGATATTAACTGCCTTGCCATCCTCGTCTTTTGATAATTTCATCCGGGTAGCCACCGGAGTCTTCATCTCCTTGGAATTTTCCATTCCAAACTTTCTCAGGACCTCCTTGGCATATTTAGATTGAGAAATGAATGTTCTATTCCTTCCTTGTGTTACCTGTAGACCAAGGAAAAACGTTAGCTCTCCAATCATTGACATTTCAAACTCATTTTTCATGAATTCGGAAAACTGTCTGCACTGAGCTTCATCTGATCCGCCAAAAATTATGTCATCGACATACACTAGCACCATCATCCTTTGATTATTGTCATTGCTGAAATAGAGGTTGTAGTCAACTCCTCCACGCTGGAAACCAAGCTTCTTCAAGTACTGATCAAGCCTTGAGTACCATGCCCTTGGTGCTTGTTTCAGCCCATACAACGCCTTCTTCAGCCTGCAAACTTTGTTCTCATCCTCATGAATGAGAAAACCATCTGGCTGCTCAATATACACCTCTTCTTCCAGAACCCCATTCAAGAATGCGGATTTGACATCCATCTGGAACACTTTGAACTTTCTTTGCACTGCTATGGCCAAAAATAATCTGATTGTCTCCAGCCTTGCAACCGGTGCAAATGTCTCATCAACATCTATTCCCTCTATCTGGGAGTATCCCTTGCACACTAGTCGTGCTTTGTTCCGAATCACTGTTCCATCTTCATTCATCTTGTTACGATAGACCCATTTAGTCCCGATGACATTCTTGTCTGCTAGCCTCGAAACAATCTCCCATGTCTGGTTCTTCTCAATCTGATCAAGCTCTTCATTCATGGCCTGAACCCAGTTTTCATCTTCAGCTGCATCAGAAAAACATTTCGGCTCCACTTGAGACAAAAATGATGCTTGCTGTGATGATTTCATTCTTCGAGTCTGAACTGGAGCTGTTTGATCACCAATGATATTCTGCCTATCAATTTCAGCTCGATTCTTTGGCTTTCTCACAGACACTGACTTGACACTTTCCTCTTCATCATCAGTATCTTCTTCTGAGTCAGCTTCTGCCACTTCTGCTCCCCCTGGGTTGCTTACCTCATCATCACTTTCATCCAGGAACTGTTCACTGGATCGTTGAGTATTCTTCTCATTTTCAACTATAGTGACATCATTGCTTTCAATGATTTTTCCCAGCCTTTTGTTGAAACATTTATACGCTTTGGTTTTCCCAGAATAGCCAAGGAATATCCCTTCGTCTCCTCGTGCCTCAAACTTCCTATGATGTTCTTTGTTGAGAATGAAACACTTACTTCCAAAGATTCGAAAGTACTTCAACATTGGATTCTTTCCGTACCACAGTTCATACGGAGTCTTCCCTTGCTTCGGACATAACATGGACCGGTTTGAAACATAGACCGATGTCAAAACTGCTTCCTTCCAAAATTTCTCTGGCAGGTCCTTATCAATAAGCATTGTTCTGGCCATGTTGTTGATGATCCGATTTCTCCTTTCAACTAATCCATTCTGTTGGGGAGTTCTTACTGATGAAACTTGATGCCTTATCCCATGTTTCTCAAGATAGTTTTCAACCTGACTGTTTGTAAATTCCGTACCGTTGTCAGTACGAAACTTCAGAATTTTCTGCCCAAGCATCTTTTCTGATTCCCTCCTGTACTGCTTTATGCAACTGAACACCTCTGTCTTATGGGTAATTATGAATACCTAGGCCATTCTGCTATAGTCATCAATGAAAAGAACATAGTACCTTTGCCCATTTATAGCTCGTGGTGAGATAGGTCCACATACATCAGCATGCACCAATTCAAGCACTCTAGTTGATTTTTGTTCCTTTGGCCTGTATGTCTTTCTGATGATTTTCCCTTGTTGACAAGCATCACACGTATGAGTGCGATCACATGATAGTTTGGGAAGGTCTCTAGCAGCATCACATTTAACGAGATCCTCCATAGATGGTTGGCATAGATGACCGAGTCGCTTATGCCATAGCTGGTTTTCTTTCTCTCTGGATAAAAGAAAAGTATCTTATTCCCCACCTACAAGATAGAGATTTCCCTTTGACCTTTTTCCCTGCAGAACAGCTGCTCCATCTTTTCCTTTCACAACACACATCTTCTTGGTAAATTGGATAGAGTGCCCAGAGTCACATAGTTGACTGACACTGAGTAGTTTATGACTGAGACCCTCTACTAACAAGACATCAGCACGTCTCATCTCTTTTCCCCCAAACTTGGCTTTCCCTGAGCCAACAATCTTCAGGCCTTCATCATTTCCAAATTTGACAACTCCTTCTTTGTCATATTTGATGCCTGTAACAATATCCTTATTACCCGTCATGTGGGATGTGCAACCACTATCAAGGATCCAAAAACCAGATCGATCTGATACTTTAAGGGCAATCTCCGCCAACACAGCCTTCTCATTTTTCTTCTTCTTGGTCCATGCTTTTTCTTTCACACTCGGCATGGATTGAGGATTCTGTTCTTTCTCAGAGTATGATGGACCACCCTCATCTTGCAAAGCCGCAAATCTATTCTGCGTTTTTAACTCACCTGTTGGTTTATTGACCTGCTGCTTGTGAGTGTTTTGATTCTGCTTTGGCACATTTCTCTGAATGGTCGAAGTACAATACCTAGCCATGTGCCCAAATCCTCCGCACCAAAAACAGTGACCTTCAAAATATATTTTGGAAAACCGTTCTCTGTTTGGTTTCCATCTCTGTTCTTGTTCCCTTCTATATCTCTTGGCTATGGAACACACATACTGTGAATGTCCCATTTTCCCACAGCAATAACACCTGATATAGGATACATTCCTTCGTGATACTTCAGCACTACGATTTTCCCTTTGGGTTCTATGAATATTCTGATTCTGTTTTGTGCCCAAATCAACCTTCAAATTCGGAACGGGTGCTTGCAGTCTGTAATTAACTGCCACCGATTTTTGTTTCTTATCAAGCCCTAAATCAACCTTATCATTTGAGCTTTCTTGGTGCTTCACTCCTGATGAACTATGAGCATCCTCTTTCATCTTTTCTGTCTTCTGAATGGCCTGCTTCTCTGATATCACATTGGGGGTCAAGAGTTTTTCTTGATCCTTCATTTTTCGTCGTAGACTGACCACTTCTTCTTCAAGCTCTTTGATACGTCTGACCTGCTCCTTTCCTGTGTTAGTCAAACAATCAATTTCCTTCTTTTGTTCCTCAATTTTAAGCTGATGCTCAGCAATATTTTCTGAGCTCTCTGGTGTTAAGGATTTTAGTCTTTCAATTTCTTCTAACAGTTCTGACTTTTCTTCTTCCTGTTGTTTCATATAGAGTTTGGCATCACGAACCACTCTATTGGATTTCTTCGTTTTGGCTCTCCAAACATCTATCTCTTCAAGAGCTGCTTCCAATTCGGCTTCCATATCAACTCTTCCTTCAACTTCTTCTTCCTCTTCTCCAAAGTCAGTATCTTCCTTTTCCTGAGAACTACCGACGACCGCTACCATAGCATTTTGTCTATAATCTTTAAAGTTTTCAAACTCCTCAACCTCTTCATCCTCAGACTCATCTGAACTATCTATTTCTTGTGAAAGAAGATTCTTCCTCTTGAAGAAATTTCTCTTGAACTGCTTCTTCCCTTTCACATAGGCTGAAGATTTCTTCTTGGGAATTTCAACTTCATCGTCATCGTTATCTTCTTGAAACTTTTTGGGGCACCTTGCCGCAAGATTACCAACTTTTCCACATCTAAAGAAAGCAAGTGGAAGCTTCCCTTTGAACTTTCCTTTTCCTCTTTGAAGATTTGAGGAAAGGAATGACATTACCTCATCTGTCTCTTCTTCTTCCTGAGAATCTTCAATGTTCAGCTTCTTCATGGCCTTAAATGCCACTTCTTTGGACTTCCCCTTTTCCACAGCCTCATTATCATCGTTCCTCATTTCATATGCAACCAAGGTACTGTGCAAGTTGTCCAGTGTTAGCTCTTTTGGATCTTTATCTTCTAGTACTGAAACTTTCGGATTGAACCGAGGTGGAAGTTTCCTCAAGATGCGCTTTAGGATCTTTATGTCTTCAATGACTTCTCCAAGACCTCGC
Organism: Viscum album; assembly: GCA_963277665.1. Classification (NCBI taxonomy): domain Eukaryota; kingdom Viridiplantae; phylum Streptophyta; class Magnoliopsida; order Santalales; family Viscaceae; genus Viscum; species Viscum album. Next base: position 1,436,948,972 of record OY728123.1, on the reverse strand, counting down.
ATATCTTCTACAACAGTGTTTACCCTGTCAAAGAATGCGTCAACAGACTCATTCGGGTTCATTTTCAGATCTTCATATTTGTTCCACAATACCTGCAGCTTTGCCTCTCTGACCTTTGTATCCCCTTCATATATATTCAAAAGCTTTTCCCACATGGAATGTGACGTTTTACATGACATCACCTTTGTATATATGGGATTGGAAAGGGATCCCCCTAAGGCATTGATTGCTTTGGAATCAGCATCCAACTCTCTATGCTCAGCTTCTGATAAGGCACCACTATTAATATCAGCTGTGATACCATGCATAGCTGCTGAAAACACATCCATTCCCAAAGATCGGAAATAGTGTTGCATCCGATTCTTCCATATCTGAAAATTATATCCGTCGAATATCGGAATCCCTTTATGATTGGTAACCTCCATTGAGAGAAGAACAACTTTCAACCTTCCCTCTGATACCACTTGTTTGGTCCACTAGGCTGAATACCCTGAGAGGGGGGGTGAATCAGGGTATGACTAATTAAAAATTAATGCCCGTTCTGATCTTGTTTCGCTGTTAAGAAAAACAATATTCTCTCTCTTTCCTGCTACACTATATAAACAGAAAGTAAAGCAAGTGCAAGACACAACAATTTTACTTGGTTCACCGCTAAGGGCTACGTCCAAGGAGCATACGCCGACAGGTTGCCGGTCGTACCAAATTCCACTAATCTTCACTAGCTGTGGATTACAAGGTTCGGGCTAGATCACTTCTATGCCCAGGCTCACTGCCTTTACAAAGTTTAGGGTCAGCTCACTGCTTTCCCAAGGGTCACTCCCTGTTTCTCTCTCTCTGACTCACTGCCGGTGGAGAGAATCACCTTCTTCCTCTTCCTAAGCTCACTGCTCCAGAAGGGAATCCACTCACAGTTTATAGACCTGTAGGTCTCTTCATTTTCATGAAGGAATGCATCTTTCTCTGTATGTAGATGCTCTGTTGAAGTTCTACTTTCATCCGTAGATGAATACCCCTTTGCCACTATCCACTGGGCAAACAACCTTTGGAATGACCTTCGCAAAGCACCCTACAATGCGAGGATCCAAATTTCGCGAAGCTCAACCAAGCCTTCGCGAAGCTCCTGCCTTTTCGCGAAGCTCACTCGCGAAGCACTTTCGCGATTCTCAAGCCGTCGCAAAGCAACGACCCTCGCGAAGCTCTGTAAGACAACGCGGAGCTCGCAGGTTTTGCGGCGCTACAATAGCCGCCGCGAAGCACCTCTTTCGCAAAGCACACTGGCTCCGCGAATCACCTTCGCAAATCGAGAGCAAAGTATTTTCTCTGAAAATTCTCTCTCTACTTCGCCCGAAGGGGTCGCCCTCTATTTATAGGCGATTCCACCAACCCTCGATCTTTCCGCGCGAAGTCAATGCCACGTCATCTCAAATCGGGAAGCTCCAAAGTTTCTGCCAGAATTCTGTCCAAATCACGAAGCTCCATGGCAATCTTCCATTCGCGGAGCTTGACGTAGTCACGATGAATCACCGTCAACTTACCTTCGCGGCTCGCGCCTTCACCGCGAAGCTCCCTCGCAAAGCCCAACATTCCTTCGCGCCTTCGCCGCGAAGCTCTCTCGCAAAGCTCTTCTCCGTCGCGATGCGCTTCAGCCTCTGCCGTTCGCGAAGCTTGATGTAATCGCGAAGCATCACCGCCTCCATTCTTCTGGTCTTCGCGAAATCCAATCCATACATCCTATCTTCGCGAAATTCATGCCTTTTCCATATTAAATTATGCTCTTCAGGGAAATCCTCTTTTCGCGATGCTCACCAAACTCCAAATTTTGGACCCCAAAAATTTGGCAAACACTGGGAAACGGCGCCACCTTGTACTGCTCTTTTTGTACCGCCTCCAGATCGCCCTTTCCTTTGTCATCGTTCTTTGTCAACATGGATTGTCAACAACTTCTCGGGAACTCGACAAATATCCATGAAAACCTGCTTTGTCAACAAACACAATCAACCCAAAAATACTTCAATGTTACCTTGAGGGATTTTTGCCCAACAATGAGTGATACTGATGTTATTACTTCATAATGAAACAACCTAAGAAGAAGAAGTGGAAGAAGAAATAAAGATGAAAGAATTGGTAACGGTAATTACCTCTTCTTTGAAGCGCCTCTTTGAGACCTCCTCTTAGGGCACTAAAATTGGTCTTTGAGGAAGACCAGAACCTCTAGGATTATTATAGGTAAGTGGAGAGGAGAAAATGGCAGGGGTTGGCCGAGCTTGAGGGCTCAAATTGGTGTGAGGAGGAGGGGGAGGAGGTGCCCTTTTATAAGGGAGGAGAGGGGCACCTTAGGAATATCTCAAAATATTATTTTATATTAAAGTCAAAATCGGTTTATAATGGTTCCAAAGGGTCTTATTTCGAAGCTAAAGTGGGTAAGGGTCGAAATCCTATCAACTAATAGAATTTAGACAAGTTTAGGGTATTATTTTAACCTTATCAATTAGATTTAACTCTAAGTTAAATAATTTAACTTTTACCATGTCTTTTTGTTTTCTTTCACCATATAGTTAATACACTTACTATAACATGCCAAACTAACCCCAAATTGTTTATTATTAATATATATATCCTTATCTAAGTCATTGGGCCGAACCTTAGATTTTTAGGAATAAAATAACAATTAATAATATAATATTTGATTTAAAAACTATTTTGTGTCAATTTTGACACTATTTGATATATGATTTTTCAGAAAGTCATAACAGAATTATATGTTCGAACCAAGTTGATTAAATCAACATTAATATATCATAGTAACCTAGAAAATTAGTGGAATTCATAAAAAGTCTCAAATTACATTTATTTTGGTGTTTATAACATCAATTATGTCAATATTTCCTTAAAAGGGTAATTACTGCATCATCGTTGTGTCATAAATAAATTAATTTATTTAAAGTCTAAAAATTATAAATAAAATATAATTATGTAGGAAATATTTTTATCTTTCTAATGAATATTTATAGTAGAATTTATCTTATGTATAACCCCATATTAAAAATGATTTACTTATTAAACTTTGATTTTAACTATTTTAACCCTTCATTAAATAAATTAATAATAAATGTCCTAATCTAATCCAAGTGGGCCTAAATGGTCATATTTTTATTCCTAAGTTTGTTTTTGGTCGAATTACACTTGTCCAATAGAATTAGGACATGTGTTAGGGTAATATTAATATCATATTTACCCTTAGTTACCCTATTTACTATTAACCGCGGTAAAAATAGTAAAAAGTTACTATTCACCAAAAATTTATTTTTATCTCATTGAACCACATTTTACTTACTGATATCAACCGTGTCTGTCGGATTTTTGAAATTCCATTCACAGAAGCGGTAAAATTAAGTTTTATGCAAAATTCAGTTTTTAACCTACCACTTAGTGGTTTCACTATTCATCAAAAATTGAAAGTTTTCATAAAAATACCAAAATTTCACCCTAGGCTAATTTCGATATTCTGAGTCCAAAAATGAAGTCCATTTTGAAAAATAAAATTTATAAAATTTCAAAAAGTGGTTATTACTATTCATAACGGCTAGTTTTAATAGCATATTGTTGTTTAGTGAAACTCGGTATTGCGTACGACGCAGGCTATCGAGGAAGGTCGTGATTGCTTGTAAAGCAAGCCAAGCAAGTGTTGTGTAGAAAAAGATTCCTTTGATGATTTATATAACATAAAAGTCTCGGGTGTTACATTCTACCCCCCTTAAAAAGAATTTCTCCCTCGAAATTCTTCACTTTGTAACAAACAGATGAGGATACTTCTCCCTCATCATATCCTCAAGCTCCCATGTAGCTTCTTCAAGTTGGTGGTTCCTCCATAAAACTTTCACCAAGCGAGTGGTCTTGTTTCGTAGGACTTTTTCACTACGATCCAGAATCTCTATCGGTTGTTCTTCATAATAAAGATCTTGCTCCAGTGGTACAACTTCTGAGCTGAGTACATGTGAAGGATCAGGTATGTACTTTCTCAGGAGAGATACATGGAACACATCGTGAACTTGAGAGAGATTCGGTGGAAGTGCCAATCGGTAAGCTAACTTCCCAACACGATCCAGTATTTCGAAAGGACCGATATATCTAGGGCTCAACTTCCCCTTCCTTCCAAATCTCATAACCCTCTTCTAGGGAGATATTCGTAAGAACACTTTATCACCCACTTCAAACTCTAAGTCTTTTCTTCGGTTGTCGGCATAACTTTTCTGTCGACTCTGAGCTGCGCTTATGTGTTGTTGAATAGATCTGACCTTTTCTGCCATTTCATCAACGAGATCAGGTCCTAATAGCTTTCTTTCCCCAACTTCATCCCAGCAAGTTGGAGTCCTGCATTTCTTTCCATAGAGAGCTTCATAAGGAGCCATCTGAATACTGGAGTGAAAGCTATTATTATAAGAAAATTCCACCAAAGGTAGGTGTTGATCCCAACCTCCTTTGAAATCAATAGAGCAAGCTCTCAACATATCTTCTAGGGTTTGAATTGTTCTCTCAGACTGACCGTCTGTCTGGGGATGATAAGCAGTGGTGAAACTCATCTCTGTATCCAGAGTATGCTAAAGACTTCTCCAAAACTTCGAGGTAAATCTCGGATCCCGATCAGGTATAATAGAAAGTGGTACTCCATGCAATCTTACCACTTCCTTTACATATATCCTGGCAAGCTGATCTAGAGAGAAATCCTCTCTAATAGCAATGAAGTGTGCAGACTTTGTAAGACGATCAACTATGACCCAAATAGCATTATTGCCTTTGGATGTTTTAGGAAGTCCTGTGACAAAGTCCATAGTGATGTTTTCCCATTTCCATTCAGGTATGGGTAATGGTTGTAACATCCCCTTAGACTTTTGTCTCTCATCTTTAACTTGTTGACAAACCAAGCATCGAGAGACATATTCAGCAACTTCTCTTTTCATGCCATCCCACCAGAAGTACTCTTTCAGGTCCCTATACATCTTCGTGCTTCCAGGATGAATAGAGAATGAAGAACTATGAGCCTCATCCAGCAGCTCCTTCTTTAATTCGGGGATGGGAGGAACACAAACCCGATTCCTGAACTTTATTATCCCATCACAATCAAGGTTGAATTCAGGAACATTTCTCACCTTCTTTTGTAACTCAACATCTTCTTTCTGTGCCTCTTTAATCTTCACATGTATAGATGGTTGAACATTCATTTGAGAAAGATAAGATTTTTCCCCTTCCATTATAATTCCAAGATCCATCCTTTGTAAATCCATAAATATTGGATCTTTTGTGATCCTCATCATGGATAAACTAGCATGGTCTTGTCGACTTAATGCATCTGCCACCTTGTTTGCTTTACTAGGGTGGTAATGGATTGAGCAGTCGTAATCCTTAATCAGCTCCAACCATCTTCTTTGACGCATATTCAGCTCCTTTTGTGTCAAAATATACTTTAAACTTTTATGATCAGTAAAAATATCACACCTTTCACCATAAAGGTAATGCCTCCAAATCTTTAATGCAAAGATTACCACAGCCAACTCCAAATCATGTGTTGGGTAATTTTGCTCATGGATTTTCAACTGTCGTGAGGCATAAGCTATCACCATATCATTTTGCATAAGAACACACCCCAATACCTTCTTGGATGCATCACTGTAGATCACAAACCTTTTTCCAGTACAAGGCAGTGTGAGCACAGGTTCACTGGATAACCTTCTTTTCAACTCCTTGAAATTCTCTTCACATTCTTCCATCCAGATAAACTTAACTCCTTTCCGAGTCAACTTGGTGAGTGGATTAGATAATCGTGAAAAATCTTTTACAAAACGTCGATAATATCTAGCCAAACCAAGAAAACTTCGGATCTCAGTTACTGTTGTTGGTCTTGACCATATTTCGATAACCTCTGTTTTTGCTGGATCCACAGATATCCCCTCTTTTGAGATTATGTGACCCAAAAATGCAACTTTTTGAAGCCAAAATTCACACTTGGTAAATTTGGCATAAAGCTTCTCCTTTCTCAGGGTCTTCAATATAATTCTCAAGTGATCTTCATGCTCTTCCTTTCTCTTTGAATAGACAAGAATATCGTCTATAAAGACTACCACAAATTGATCAAGATAGTCTCTAAAGACTCTATTCATTAGATCTATGAAGATAGAAGGGGAATTAGTAAGACCAAATGGCATCACTATAAATTCATAGTGTCCATACCTTGTACGGAAAGCCGTCTTTGGTATATCCTCCCTTTTGACCCTTAATTGATGATACCCTTAACAAAGATCAATCTTGGAAAAGTATTGAGCTCTGCGTAGTTGGTCAAATAAGTCATCAATGCGTGGGAGATGATATTTTTTCTTGATAGTGATCTTGTTAAGTTCTCGATAATCAATGCAGAGTCTCATTGATCCATCTTTATTCTTAACAAATAGAACAGGTGCTCCCCAAGGTGACGCACTAGGGCGTATGAATCCCTTATCAAGATTCTCTTGGAGTTTCTTCTTCAATTCCTGCAACTCAATTGGGACCATTCTACAAGGTGTCTTTGAAATTGGCAAAGCGCCCGGTACGAGTTCTATTGAAAACTCAACTTCACGATTTGGTGGAAGACCCGGTAATTCCTCCGGAAATACATCATCAAACTCCCGTACAATGGGCATATTCTTAATCGTGAGTTTCTCACCAACCATTTGAGATAAATAACCTTAATTTAGTGAAATCAATACCCATAAGATGGAAGAAATTTCCACTGGAAGATTATGTTCATCCTTGCATTGATATACGATCGTAGATTGATCTGGAATATGAAATGTGTCTTCCCTTCTTTGGCAATTGATATGAGCTCCATGTAGAGAAATCCAATCCATGCCAAGAATCACATCAAATTCCACTAAAGGAAGGATCACAAGATTTGCATGAAGCACTTTCCCACAAACTTCGATTGGAGAAGAATTATAAACTTTTGATGTGACTGTTGCGCCATTAGGTGTTGTCACAGCTAACTCAACATCTAATTGTTGAGGTGGTACGGTGATACCCTTAGAAAATTTTTCAGAAATAAAAGAGTGGGTGGATCCAGAATCAAATAAAACATTTGCTACTTTAGAGTGGATGGTAAGTGTACCTTTCACCACTTCGTTATCGTACTCCACATCGCTGATAGAAATTGCATGTGACTTTCCTTTGTCTTTAGCCTTAAGATTTTGTTGACGTCGACCATCATCATCAACCCTTGGATTTGGGTATTGATTGGCATAATGCCCCATCTCCTTGCACTTGAAACATTGAAGTGTAGTAGGATCATTCTGTGTATCCCTTCCTTTGTTTGCGTCATTAGACATCTTCTTCCCATTATCACGGCATTCAAATGCCCGATGACCTTCCTTTCCACATTTAAAACATTTACTTGTCCCTTTAAGACAACTCCCTCCATGTTTCTTTCCACACTTTGAGCATAAGGAAAAGCTCATCTTCTTTTCTGTGTGCTCTTTAGATTTTTCTTTGAATTCCATCTTCCTCTTCTTATCAAACCCATGTGACTGATGGGTTACTCCAATCTCCATCTCGACTTTGAGAGCACATCGAACGATTTCCTTGTAGCTATTGAAGTCCCTTATGGCTAACGCCCTTCGAAGACTTGGTTTTAAGCCACTAAAGAATCGATCAATCTTACTCTCAGGTTGGATAATAATACCAGAAGCGTACCTTGCAAGTCTTGTAAAATTTGCTTCATAGGTACCAACAGATTCATCATCCCTTTGCTTCAGTTCAAGAAACTCTTTCTCCATCTTTGTTCGGAGAATACGAGGGAAGTACTTATTGAAAAATAAGTTCTTGAACTCGTCCCATTCCATAGACTCAATTTCATCCCTTTGCCTCGTATTCTTAATAAGATTCCACCATTGATCAACATCTCCTTCCAAACGATACACTGCTAGGATGACTTTATCATGTTCAGAACATTGAAGAACTGAAAATATCTTTTCAGTAGTACTAATCCATTGTTCAGCAACTAATGGATCAGTAGACCCACTGAAAGAAGGTGGACGCTGCCTCATGAAGGATTCAACCGAATGTTTCTCCTTCCTTTGCTCGTTTGGAAGTCCTGCATGATTCATAGCATGCGAAAGTTGTGTGATCATGGCTACAAGATTTTGCATTCCAGCTCCCATATCGTTTGGTTGCTCAGGGGGACAATCATTGCATTGCCCATCGCATTCCGCATTAACACGGTTCCTTCGGGTTCCAGCCATTGACTAAAACCAAGAAGAATAGTGTGAGCAACACTAATTATAATAGGAAAACTACATAATCAAGGAAAAAATTTCACACTTAAGGTTTTATCCTAGGGTATTCATGGACATTTCTAAAACACTAAGATTGTGTTATATGCTTAGACTTATCCTTAGGGTTCTTACTAAGGCTTTCACATCCTAGTTTCCAAAGGTTGACTATACCTTTCCTCTGATACCAACTATAACGACCCATACTTCAAAATTGAAACACACTTATTACAACATATGACAAAACCACAAAGGACCGTATAGGTATAGTGTCTTTAGAAACTGAGAAACATAAAAAACTGGTTCATAAATCTTCTACAGTGTCTCCCATTTATTTCATCATATCTAGGGTCCCTTTTAGCATATTCTACTTAATATCCATCTTCCTAACCTGGGGAAAAGAAAACATAAAAGGGTGAGCTCGAATGCTCAGTAAGGGAAAATAAAGGAAATAAAAATCATATCATATCTTTTTGAAAATCAAAACATGCAAAAGATATCATAATATCTTAACATGGAATAAATCATAGAAGTGAAAATGAGATCCCCATAATCATAACCTAAAACTTGATACTTTGTGGCATGCACACATAATCATGGAAAATCATTTCTTGTTAGTCATGACTCATTGCCAAGACTATCTTAGTAGACAAAGTCCCTTTCTGAACCGAGTTCACTCCTCGTTTCAGTCCTGTATCACTGAACCGAAATAACCTTCCGTTCTAGCCATGTCTATCTCATGAGATATAAAATCGTTACCCAATGCATTGGAGGGAGATATAGGTCCCACCCATCTTATAATGAATCCTTTTTTATGTGTGCCGCATAATCATAAATCATACATCATCGCATAACCCATGTAATCATAAAACAATTCATATAAGATAAAGGAGTTCATAAAAATGTTTCCATCACAACATAATCAAATCTATGTAATAATAGGGATAAAAACAGAACCCTTTTATTATCTTAGATGGAAAATAATTTTGATAAAATACTTGAACTTCATTCTTGAGGAAAATATCCTTTCTACTTCAAAAACATTTTTACTTTCTTAACATGTCATATGACTTTAAAATAAAAGAAGTTTATTAAAAATAAACTTGAAAACTTGTAAAGGAATCTTCTTGGAAATAAAGTTTTAAAAATCCATTCTTGCCGTATAAGTTAAAAAAACATTCTTCGTACTTTTGTCGGAAAAGTCAAAAAGTACTTCGTACGAAAAACGACAAAAGATTCCTTTCATACATATTACTAAAAACTCACCGAAGGGTAAAAATGGATTTAAACAATTGTAGTTGGATGGAAGTAATATTACATATTGATGAAACATGGATGTGGATGATAAAATACACCCCAGTAAATACTTACGAATAAACAATCTCGGATAAAAATGAGATTGTGATATTTTCCCTTACCTTAGGTCCAATTTGCTTTGTACGTGTCCGAAGCTCCTGTATAATGGTTTTAATAATGTTATTGACTTATTCCAGAATCATACATATTGATATGATATCATATATGGTCATATTCTTAGCTTCTTGATAGTAATATTTCATTGTTACTTGTTACTCGGGTCTTTATTGCCTTTTGTTCTTATGCGTGTTTTGCCGAATACATTCTTATTCTTCTTTTAAGGTTATAGATAACTTATATACAGAATGGTATTAGTGTAACATATATCATATTTATTCATTCAATTCATTTATATAATTACTATGTAATGATGATCATGTAGAACGAGTCGCATCACATCGTGGAGACGGTATTCCGTACGTACGCACGAGTGATGATATCGTTCCTATGATCGTGGAACTGTATTGGAGTATATATATATTATTTCAGTATCAATATTAATTTATAATAATCATAAATAGTTACTCATTACACCATTATAACCATCCTTGTATAGTGATGGTGGAAAATAGATTACACCACGGCGTGGAGACGGTATTCCGTACGTACGCACGCGCGGTGATTTCATTTTTCCGTAGGATGGATAGATGGTAAAATAGGGTTGTTTCATAATTATAATAACATATCAGTATATGAGTGATACTGATGTTATTACTTCATAATGAAACAACCTAAGAAGAAGAAGTGGAAGAAGAAATAAAGATGAAAGAATTGGTAACGGTAATTACCTCTTCTTTGAAGCGCCTCTTTGAGACCTCCTCTTAGGGCACTAAAATTGGTCTTTCAGTAAGACCATAACCTCTAGGATTATTCTAGGGAAGTGGAGAGGAGAAAATGGCAGGTTTTGGACGAGCTTGAGTGCTCAAATTGGTGTGAGGAGGAGGGGGAGGAGGTGCCCTTTTATAAGGGAGGAGAGGGGCACCTTAGGAATATCTCAAAATATTATTTTATATTAAAGTCAAAATCGGTTTATAATGGTTCCAAAGGGTCTTATTTCGAATCTAAAGTGGGGAAGGGTCGAAATCCTATCAACTAATAGAATTTAGACAAGTTTAGGGCATTATTTTAACCTTATCAATTAGATTTAACTCTAAGTTAAATAATTTAACTTTTACCATGTCTTTTTGTTTTCTTTCACCATATGGTTAATACACTTACTATAACATGCCAAACGAACCCCAAATTGTTTATTATTAATATATATATCCTTATCTAAGTCATTTGGCCGATCCTTAGATTTTTAGGAATAAAATAACAATTAATAATATAATATTTGATTTAAAAACTATTTTCTGTCAATTTTGACACTATTTGATATATGATTTTTGTGAAAGTCATAACATAATTATATGTTCTAAACAAGTTGATTAAATCAACATTAATATATCATAGTAACTTAGAAAATTAGTGGAATTCATAAAAAGTCTCAAATTACATTTATTTTGGTGTTTATAACATCAATTATGTCAATATTTCCTTAAAAGGGTAATTACTGCATCATCGTTGTGTCATAAATTAATTAATTTATTTAAAGTCTAAAAATTATAAATAAAATATAATTATGTAGGAAATCTTTTTAGCTTTCTAATGAATATTTATAGTCTAATATATCTTATGTATAACCCCATATTAAAAATGATTTACTTATTAAACGTTGATTTTAACTATTTTAACCCTTCTTTAAATAAATTAATAATAAATGTCCTAATCTAATCCAAGTGGGCCTAAATGGTCATATTTTTATTCCTAAGTTTGTTTTTGGTCGAATTAAACTTGTCCAATAGAATTAGGACATGTGTTAGGGTAATATTAATATCATATTTACCCTTAGTTACCCTATTTACTATTAACCGCGGTAAAAATAGTAAAAAGTTACTATTCACCAAAAATTTATTTTTATCTCATTGAACCACATTTTACTTACTGATATCAACCGTGTCTGTCGGATTTTTGAAATTCCATTCACAAAAGCGGTAAAATTAAGTTTTATGCAAAATTCAGTTTTTAACCTACCACTTAGTGGTTTCACTATTCATCAAAAATTGAAAGTTTTCATAAAAATACCAAAATTTCACCCTAGGCTAATTTCGATATTCTGAGTCCAAAAATGAAGTCCATTTTGAAAAATAAAATTTATAAAATTTCAAAAAGTGGTTATTACTATTCATAACGGCTAGTTTTAATAGCATATTGTTGTTTAGTGAAACTCGGTATTGCGTACGACGCAAGCTATCGAGGAAGGTCGTGATTGCGTGTAAAGCAAGCCAAGCAAGTGTTGTGTAGAAAAAGATTACTTTGATGATTTATATAACATAAAAGTCTCGGGTGTTACAAACAGGACCTTTCATAATTACATGTTGTTTGATTCTCATTTTCATGAGATATATAGTGAATCCCAAACATCCACCCTTGGGACCAAACATAACCTTTCCATCAATTCATGTTGGTTCCAACATTCATACCACATGATGTTAAATTGCATGTGAATACCACCTCACCAAATGATGATAAACTGCATAGATGTACATGCTTATTCATTATGTAAAATTATAAGGAAAACATCATGGTCACATGATGTTAAAACATGCTAACAAATACATACATACCACATGATTATAAGATTCATTAAAAATGTCCCCAATCCTTAATGTTATACTACACAAGAAACATCCCCACAACATAATAGAAAACTATGCATACCATCACCAACTATCATTCCTTATCGAGTGACCACAAGATATTTTCCTATATCAACTAGAGCACGGCGTGCATAAATAGTATTTACAAAGAACATAAATCCACATTTCATACATCATATATTGAGTACCACATGTTTCCGAAATCCATTCAGATCCCTCGGAAAAGAAATGAGATCTCTCAGTTTATCCATGCTATCGATGAAAAAGGTCTTGAGACCCACCAACCAGTACCTTCATGGCCCAACATAAAGGGATTTTTAATCCCTATAATCCAAATGTCACAGCGGCAGAACCCATCAACTAAGTGTGTTTCGGGTCATCCTCGACATGAATTTCCCATATCATTACTCATGACCTAGGAACCTCAAATAAGGTGTTACAACATTTCTATCTCTTACTCAGAAGGATGTTGATGTGATCTTGACTGTGGGTATCCTAATTGGGCTCTTGTGTTATATCTCCCCTATTTGGTCCATGTGAGTCATGACCTTAAAATTCATGCACCTTGGTCAAATTTGTATGAGCATAAACTCTAGCATGTGATGTTCTAAATAAGAAACATTAAAACTACAATAGAAAGAGTCAGAAAACATATAATGTTGGAAACCCACAATGGGAGGCCTAATAAATGATAATTCTTCACTTGATAAACTCTTAGTATTTATATTTTAGGAAAATATTAATGTAGAAATAAATAATGTATGAATCACATAGTTTCTAAATTATTTCCCTAATAAAAATCAAGCTATGATAGCTCGACCCCCTAGTCCAAGAAAATCTAGAGAAATTATTTGTCACATCTCCTCTTTGTTAGAATATTTTCTCTAGGCAATGACCCATCATTTAGGGTGATACAACCCTTATTGAATATTACAAATTACTTAAACCACCATCATGATTTGAAATTCTAATGTGAAGAAACCTCTCTATAAATTCTTTTAATAGGAGCATGTTCTTCTGAATATACCTTCGAATCCGAGGAAGCCCCCCTAAATTAAAGCATCAAATTCTTGACATCAATGAATAGTAGAGGCTCAATTTATCGGTACACACATGTTTTCATTCCCTCAAGTATACTAAGATATTCGTGGTCCAGTATTTACAATTACCATAACCAGAATATTCAGGTGGATTTTAAATACTCGATGTTATGTCACCCTTTTCTTTACAATTTCATAAATAAGGGACGTGAATCTCCATTCCCAAAAATTTTTATGGATTACAACTCAACATTCAAAATAATAGGGAATAGTGCTCGAGCTTCACAGTTAATATCTTAACTACCCTAGGGTTCTGGATCCATTCCATGATAGCCTTGTTTTCATACCCACATTTATTTGATAGATTCTTGAGACTTCTAAAATCATTCATTGGCCTTATAAAAGAAAATAAATATCTCGGTTCGATTATGCTATTGAAGTAAAAGGGATTGAGACCCAAAAACCAGAGACATCAAAACCTAATATAAGGGGTTCTCTAATCATTATTAGTTTCAGAGAAATTGAGTTGGAACTAAACATCATAGAGTGTTACGAGAAATAAATGGTATGTTTGGTCCATCCTATATTAAAAAACTCATGATTTTGGGTTATAACATACATCAATAACATTCCAACTATCCAGGAAGACCTATCAACTCTAGAATTTTTCCCTAAATCATATTTCATTCAATAAAAAATCCATAAACCATGTAAAAGAGTGGATATAAACTTCTATTTTCCCTTATATCAATGCATAAGTGAATTAACCCACCAACGGAAGGCATCCACTCATTTTAAGAAAGGAACTCCAATCCTTGTGATCCCCGGCAACAAAATGGTGGATCTTTGTACCTTAAAGTGTTTTGAGTTATCCTTGGTTGGCCTACCCTATATTCCATATCTATAAATATGGTCTATGCTCAAATACCATAAGCTCCAACAACCTAATCATCCATGATCAATAAACCAAAACTATAGTAAACTAAAGGTCCAATATCAAAGATCGTAAATAGTATCACCCAAAAGGTCTAAGACCAAAGAACCTAAACAATAGGAAACTGAAGGTCGAATATCAAAATTCCTAAACTATAACACACCAATGGTACAATCTGAATTAATCGAAACTAAATCACAACGAAGGTCTATATTATAAGATTTTAGAACAACAACAAACTTGACACTCACAAAGATGAAACCCTAGTAAGGGAATCCTAGAAAAAAGTCGACTCTCCACACCATGGAAATGCACTTTGTGTGATCTGGGTAATATTGGGAATTTATATAACTGAAGAAGCCTAGAAACATGTCATGTTGAAATCTTATAAAATGCTACTGGAGAAAAATAAAATTCCATTCCTGTAACTTCTTCCACCATATGGAGCATAGGAAAAATTTATGGAAACCCAAATTAAAAGATACAAATCTTTTAGGGGGAGACCCATGACCTTAGGAAAAAAATATAGTCATGATATCCAAGTCACCAAACTTTGGGAGAACATAGTGTATTCATGAAGGATACCATGTCTAAATTGTCCTTGTAAATTAGTCAATCTCAATACTACTAGATCAAGGGCTTCAATGAATAATTTCATGCAAGTAGGCATTTGTGAACTTTCCTAAAATAATAGACTATTGAATGTCAAGAACTCAAATCCATGAAATTGTATCTGTTTGGAATTACATACAATGGAAATGAATTGTGGATGGTCAGAGAAACATCTCCACTAGAACATGGATCTTTACACATAATTTTATAACAAAATAGTTATATTCGACCTCTTATGTATGATCAAGATCCATTTAAAGGAATTCATCATAGATTTCTCTGTAAATGAACCTAAGTTCCCTATGTATGACCATAATTTGTATAGTAGTATATTTTATAACTACATATATCTTGATTCACTACCTCATGTGATACATAGTGATATCCATGTACTTACTTTGGATCAATCCACAAGTTCCATTCCACTCAATATGTATTCCATTCTATAATTCATATAAATTCAAATTTCGGGGTATCAATGAACAAAACCAAAGCCCAGTCCTATATAAGATTTATCCTATATCCCATGTTTAGAACTATCCTATGTATAGTACCTCAAATACATCAATTAACATAATTGGGACAGATTCTCTCCAGAGGCTGAATATAAAATCTTGTTAGATATTCAGATATATGAACAAGTGAAACACATTTACCTTAGAATTATATTCCTTTCATTATGAATTAATATACTTATAAGGGGGAATTTGTTTGGAACCCATAATTGTGGATTTTACTCTTTTCCATTGAATATTTGAGGAATGTAATGACCATGAAAAAAATTGAATTAATATTCATTAAAAACCAGGAAATGACATACATGAAGACTTATGATTTGAATTAAGGGGATATACCTTCGGCCCTAGTTTCACACATCTTATAATTTTATTCTAAGAGCTTACACTTTCCTTTTCCAAACAAATATGGCCAACACACTCATTGGAAAAGATAGACTCAACCAACGACACATGAGGGGCAATGGATAGCCACACCCAATGGGAGACAAAATTGTCTAGAAGGTGGACTAAAAGAGGATTATAGCTCCCACATAAAGATAATGGGCCTTTTTATAGGGCATGTGGTGCTTTAGGTCGTAGCCATGCATAGAGTGGACTAAAGCCCACATGGAAATGCCCATGTGGAAGTAATGAAATTTTATGGGTTCTAACCCCATTGATATATCAATGATGCAGAAATATCTAAATGGAATATATTGTATAGTAAAGGCTGTGTAGGATTTCGTTGTGGGATGGGGAGCATCAAATACGAATCTTCCGATCACGCCTCCAATGAATATCTTCTATACAATTCAATCTTTCATGTTGAAATCTAAAAAAATATTCTGTCATATAGTACACAAATTAAAATCAATCTCATGTAGCATGAGAATTCATCCTCAAACTTCAGATGAAGTAGATCACTATCACAATCCACACATGACACCCAATCTACATTTCCACCATCTCTGGTTCTTCAACAATTTCTGAATGAGTCTGAGACAATCACCACAGTACAACACGAGACCATATTCATGAGATCTAATGACATGTCGTAAGAGATCTTGGAAAATATTGAATCAATTGCATGATAATAATTTGATTATTGGATTAATGGTTAGGCAAGTGATGTAGGCATCACAGAGAGTTTTAGACCACAATCTCTTCCACCATAAGAATATTTTCACCTAAATATATTCATATGTTTATAATCACACAATTTCAAGGAAGAATCCAAGATAATAAAGATTATAAGAATACATCTAATAGACCATGATATCGATATGGTAATCCATCAACTATATTGCTGGTGCATGCATCATCCTTCCAGTGAAGAGAAGTATCAAACCTGGGATGACCTTGCCTATAAAAACCTTTTTCTCCAATAAAAAAAAGACATGCAAGAATACACATGTGAATTATAAGAGAGATCTGAAAAGGGGGTATAAAAAAATAGAATTCATGAGTCATAATCCCAAGAAAACTTCTTCAGATGATTGCGAGATTCTATCATATGGAATTTTGAGGATCAAACAATCACTTGATGAACAGAGCATCATTCTATTCCATGTTCGTGCATGGTTTTTACATGATCCTGTGATACCATATTGGGTTCACAATATAACCATGTAGGAATCTCATCAGTACAAGTGGTCATGGTGTTCTCCCCTTTTAGTCATTCAGATAAACCCATGAAGGACCTTCCTTAAGATCATGTGATCACAAGAGCAATATAATCTCATGTGATGAAAAATGAAATCCATTGAACTTGTAATTATGAAATATTAATTGTATCATGGTGCTTACAGTATATCCTAAACTAGGTTTTATTGGAATGAAATCAACCACTTTAGTACCTTAACATGATGGAAGAGACCATCGTGATATCCTTTGACGATTATGTGCAAACTTCTTTGACAAAGGAGATGCATGAGCACAAGCTACTCAATCCAACCCTTGATCATGTGGGATGCCACCAATGGCCTTGGAAAATCACGATGAATATCCCCCATCATATATTCTACAATAATTTGACATATCCATGAATCATCAAATAACAGAACACACATACCCCCTATCTTTCAGCACTAGGAGTATTCATGATTCGCACTGCACACATGCGGCCTTGTAAGTGGCCACCTCGAATCACATTATCATCACATACACTGCCTTAATGAAAATAAGATAGAGAATACATTCGACCCATAGGTTATGAACACTCTTAATATACTGTATTACCTCAACAGTATATATGGGCTCAGAAGAGTAGACCATCTAGTGGTATAAGAATCCATCACAAGACCTCTTCTACGTCATGAGAGTTGTACGACTTCCATAAGGAATTTTAAGGTGAGACCCCAAGAGTTATTGTTTTAAAAAAATCATTTGGTGTACATACTCATACATTAAAAAATGGGTACCAATATAAACTTTTGGCATGAATTATTCAGGCTTGCACATCAACACATTGATGGGTTCAAGATTGTAAAAATATCAGAACGACCCTGCCATGAGAATAATTTAAGGTCACACAGTTGAAAAATTCATAATGGGGATCACGATGTCATTGAGAGGCTTTGTAAATTCCCTATTTGTCACAATATAGACTCTGGAAAATTCCGGATGATCTCATGAAAAACCCTTGACATGATCTCATTGTTATAAGAAAATCTACATACCAGCATGGATAACCTGACAAAACATTATTACTTGTCAACAAGATCATTCGACTACCCATTGAAATTTCCTCATTTTCATATGACCATAAAAAAATGAGTCAAGTTTATCATGCGATTTCACATAGTAATATCTAAGTCAATCATGTTGAAGACCCCAGAAATGTCTTCTTTTGTCACACAAGGAACCATATACATGTCCACTTTTCTCATGTGATGACATCCATTATAATTTAGTTGACCTTGTAAATGGTTCTATATGCATCCTTTTTAACCATGAGAATGATTATTAAAATTTCAACCAAGATCATGTGAAGCATCATGAATATTTTAGGAAGATACTCTTGTATGTGTCTTCTATAATATATTTACACCCCAACATATTGTGCATGCAATCAATACATGTCTATAAAACTTCCAGGACATGTCAAGAAAATATTTTATGACATGCCCACCTTTTCCAGTATACATATTTGGACTCATGCCATGTGGACTCAAACTAGGATCTTTTGGAGACATCCCTTATTTTAAGGGAACTATCCAAGATGAGAAAGTGTTACACACTCATGCATCCCTTCTAATGTCATCCACTCAAATAGCCTTTTTTATGGTTATCCCTCTCTTTAATTTGTCTGAAGATAATGAATGAGTGTGTCATTAGGCATCCTTATTGGGTATTCCCAAGCCAAAGGGAATCCATCATTGTATAATAACTTGAAATTCCATAAACCTTAGGGATAATAATAATATCTCTGAGTGTGATCATCCACCTTAACCCATTAATGGGTTTGGGATGAAGTGAACTACGTGACCTCTGATTCGCACCATAACTGGGATATGTAGGATTCCTTATTAAGGATCATTATCTATACCATATCCTCCATGAGATGGGTAAAATTTCCTATAAATGGAAAACATTAATATGTATACACCATATAGGTATGATTTCATGAAATGTGTACAATCTACCATTATCTCTTTTTTATCATAACGAGCATTGATCACATGGGCTTAGAGATAAGTGATTATTGTATCAAAATAATGTTTAGAATCACCCTATTATAGCCCCATCATTGGGATGTATGTTTCATTATATACCATATCCGATCAAAGGGGCACATTCCTGAAGAAGAAACCTTGGGTAGTATCATATCCATATGTCCCCCTTAGGGTCTCTATTTTAATATCTCTTTCAAAACAAATTCTCACCATAGTAACTACATAGACTCTGATTCATGAGATAAATTGGATATGTAGAATGCCTCATTGATGTTTGAGCATGATATACATGTCCTTACTCTAGGATGTAAAAAATATTTCGATGGGTCTAGTAAGATGACCCAAAATAATGCCAAACTATCTCTGTGGGTTTCGATACTTGTTTCCCAAGATATGTAGGACACCTGATAGAGGTTCAATCCCATCTCTATGAAACTAACTAAATCAGTGTAAGGAAATAAAATTAGAGTGAATGGACATTGACATATCCCAAATCATCATAAATAAATAATTGAGTGATAGAGGAGTTGTCATATTCATTCCATTATTCTTATCGATACATGTTCATAACCATGTCATTTGCATAGGGGAAACCAGTCCCATGTCACTGTCTCGGAAGGATTTAACGAACATGTATTAAATCTTTAAGAGAGTATCATAATAATAAATAACTCCCCCTAAAAAGGTGTGATGAGCCAAACCTTTCATCCTCTTGACAAATGTGAGTTCCTATGTTATATTTGGCATGAAACCCCAAAGGACTTCCAAACTTTGGAAAGAATGTCTATACCCAGTTAGGGATTTGGGTGTTGTTGGGAGGTTTCTAAGGAAGACTAAAAAATGGAAAACATGATACAAGAGATTGATGAAGACCATAAACACCCTGAAATAAAACCTTCCAGAACAATCCCATATATGTCTCAAATCTCGATGAAACAGTTACTAGTGAAAACATTTCAAATCAATTACAATGATTTAGATAAAACATAGTTTACCAAGGGACTAAAATTTAATCTTAAGGGGAAAATAAACTAGAAACTAGTAAAACATACATTGGATGGCCATATACAGAACATACCAAACCAATGATCTATTTTGGTTCTTTATTTAATCCTTCATAGGTAAAAACATGGGTACACTTAACTTATTTTAAAAAAATGCAAATTGTGTCCTCTCTATCACTTATAAAAGGCCACCCCTCTTCCTCTATCTTTACATGTTTAAAACTAGTCGGTTTGGACAAGTAATTCCCAAATAAATTCTTCAATGTTATACCCTAATCCTATAGTCCCTATATAGGATAGGAATCCCTATGAGGAATTCTTTTTCATAAAACAATGGATAATACCCAAAGAAGATGTAATGATCTTCTAAAATAGTTTTTATTTTTATTTTATTATCCGTCAACATGAATTCTTATTATACAATTATTATATAATAACTTAATTATATTGAAAACACTAATATAATGTTATAATATGGGTACAACCTAAAACCAAACACACTTCCATCAAATGGGTTATGCCATCATCATATTTGTGTATAGTAGACTACTACTTCGCGAGCCAATTTCATTCATTATTCCATTAACAACTTTCAAACATGGGAATGATGATGGATTTAGAGTTTATATATTATATATATAATATTTTTGAAATTATTATCCTTCTGTAATTAGTAAATTACACATAACCTCTTGCTTTCCATTTTGTGGGAATACTATAATGTTGCCTGTCCGTACAATGGACTACCGCCTCGCGAAGCGATGTGATTCGTTCATGCTATAAATGTAATGTTTTAAGGATGATTTTAATAATAAAATTTGATAAATATGAAATATAAATTCTACTCTATTGATTATAAATATATATATAAATAACAATTACATTTCTTTCTTTCAATATGAGCAGAAAATGGAAACATCATAATGCGAATGTATGACCTAGCATCTCAATGAATGATTTATTTTATTTCTTACAACATAATATTATGAACTAATATAAATATATATATAATAAATATATATTATATTTACATAATGGCACACATTCTTGAAATAATTAATCAATTAATGAAGTAGTAGGAGTAAAAAAAATAAGTCAAAACATATATAAGAAACAAAGATATTATTACCCAAAATGTATCTTTAACATGGAATTGTTAATAAACTAGTAATAAAAGGTCATAAGAGAAAAATATATGTTATTATATGTATGAATATTTTTATATATATTTTTAATAAAAATATACTTATTATACAATAGGTTTGAGTGAGTGCAATGGAAGTAAAAACTTAAGGTAATGGATTTCCTTATGACTTTTTACTTTCCTGAGATACATGACATATTCAAATCCTATTTATTTTATGTTTGGTATATACTACCCATGAACATATAACATGATAGGGTAAGAGGGGTAGTATTTTATAAGTGACCTCATCATGGGGGAGGGGGGTTACCAAGTGTGGAGGTTTCAGAAAAGCCACACATGGGAATTCCCTTTTAATGAAGAACAAGTAGGTAAGTTGATCTCTATTATCACTTTTATTCTAGAAAGACTTATGTCATATTCACCACTAATTTCTTTTGCGTGGTTTATATACTTCCTAAATACTTATTATATCATTAATATAAATCAATTCATAATAATTAGTATTTCCATGTATTCTTATTCTTTTATGGGGGTTATGATTTAGATGTTTTCAAACAATAAATGATTGTTGTCTCAATTTTCATTCATTGATACATACACTGCATTGTGCACCTATATTTTTTAACGGGGTGTATATAAAACTATTATGAATTGTTATATCATGAATATATTAATCCTCATGATATTTTAGGATTCATTTAATTTTATCCCTTTAGGAGGATTACATATCTCAAATTACTAAATGGTTAAGAGTTCAATGTTAAAATCATATTGTTTATCAGGATTGTTTATGATTATTCTTCCAAAAATGAATCCTTATGATCTATAACTAAATAAATATCGTGAATATTATTTTAATATGTTTATTCATGATATCTCAATGAAATGATACCATTATTACAATATTTGGTACTTAATATAATTAACAAAGTGTTTTTTTGAAAATATATCTTTATTTCTCACTTTAGTTAGAAATCTATTTTTTTTCCAAAACCATGTTTTCAAAAAATGTTTTCAAATTTTTTAAAATGATATATTAATATAATTTTCCCAGAAAAAGTATTTTGAAAATGTTTTGTCACTTTTAAATTATTTTTAATGCTTATTTTATATGGGTTCAAGGTTATTTTCAATGAAAATTGTTTTCCTAACATTTTCTATTTTAAATAGTTTTTTAAAAAAGAAAGTACATTTTAAAGAATAAATGATTTCAATAATCTATCCTAAATATTATACATCTATGATTACATTCATTGATTTACCCTTTTCTTTAATGGGGTTAGGATACAAGGAACTATTATGATTATTTCTCTAAAAGGTTTATCATTTGATTATATAATGTTAATGAACCTATTTCTCTTCCATAGGAAATGATATGAGGAAATGTTTATCATGCCCGTTTCATTTCAAAGGATATGATGTGATTAATGGTTATGATCATAGGGAACTTGTTAATATTATTTTAATTATACAATATAGTGTCCTAGATATTATTGGGTAATACCATTTTAGTTTATGTAATGGGGTGTCCCAGATAGGGTCGGGTTAGCCCGTTACAGCTTATACGATGGGGTAGACCAAATAGCACAAGGTAAGTCCATTATAGTTTATAGGATGGGGTGTCCCCGATTAAACTGGGTAAGCCTATCACAACTTATATGATAGGGTGGCCAATATATTTTAATTCAATACCATTATAACTTATATGATGGGGAGACCTAGATAACATCAGGTAAGCTCATTATATCTTATAGGATGGGTGTTCTTGGATAGCGTTGGGTTTGTCTGTTATAGATTATATAATGGTTCCAAACATATAGTGACCCAATTCATTAGTTAATGACTGATAACTCATGATTATACATGTTATGTGTGAACATGATTACATGTTCACAGGTTATGCATGAACTTGGTTACATTTTCACAATTTTATGCGCAAACCTGATTACATGTTCATTTTGTTATGAATCAACCTAATTACATGTTAAAAAATTTAGGTGTGAACCTCATAAAATGCTTGAAATTTTATGAATGGACCTATATTTCCTGTCCATAATGATATATGTGCACCTATTTACATGTTCAGAGGTTTATATGAGGGCCTAATTTTGGTTCCTTAACATAATGAGTAAAATTATTTTAATTTATACATGTTCAAAATGTTATGAGATGATGTGTATGGCACAAGACATTGTCTTAGGAAAGTTTTATGATCTCATGAATCATGTTATTTGATTTAATTATGATTAATTCCTTATAAACGACCGATATTTATTACATGAATCATGTTTATAACATATGAAAAGTTGGGTATAGACATTGTATGTCATGATCATGATCACATAACATTATTATTATATAATTATTTTATATGATCATATATTGATATCTCTTGTGTTTACCCTTGTTGAGTATATGATATCACCCATTTTTATGTTTCCTTTCCCCAGGTTCTGAGGAATGGTTTTAAGTGTGAGTACTAATGACAATGTTATTTAACGGATATATTGATGGGTTTTCACTATGTTAAAATATTTTTTCCATGTTTCAAAGGAACTAAACTATTGTAGTCATCAGGTGTGTGTTTTTATAATGTAATTCATATTTATCTAAATATATGGAATAACAATGTATGTTAAGACTAGAACACTATATGCTGGTATAATATAGGTAGTAGACCCACTCTCCATGTCGAACCATCCATATTGAACAGACTTGTTTTCACTTCCACCAACAACCATAGGAAAATGAAATCAAAGATCATAGTTAGAGTTTAATTGGTGATTCTCCATCAATAAAAACCTTACCAAACTACTGAAGGGGATCATGTTAAATATCTTGTTCTATTGGTTACTGAGTCTATGTTTGGAAGTCCCAGGTTCTACAAGATGAAAATCAGCCAAACCAGGTGCTTGAGGTTCTTCTTCCCACTAGATGAAGAAGATATTATGGGGGAAGAAACCTGAAAAGGTTAGCAAGTAGAGAGGAAAATTATTCATGAAACTAATACTGAGTCTTGAGTATTCTAATATGTCAGTGTAGAGATATAATGATTATAAAACTGAAAGGCGGTCACTAGGATTCATGGAGTATCCCAGGCACTCATTGGGATACTTCACATATCTTACGATTTGAAAAAGTAAAAAGGATATATAAAATTAAGGACTGCTGCTATAGATTTAAATTTTTCTAGAGCTAGAGGATATCAAAGGAGTCCTATTTCAACTATGAACAGGCAACCCGAATCAGGGAATTTGAACTAGGGTATAGGTATCAATCATAAAAAATCAAGAATGAAATACAAGTGTAGTGACCAAGGAGTGATGTCAATTATTAAAAGTGGTGGGAGGAAGTGATCTATGTTTCATACCTTTGGAAATGGAGGATAATATTGACACCTTTAATTATATAACAATAGAAGGATTGGAAGAAAATACATTAACATAAAAAGTGATAGGGGGAGAATAATTGCCTGATTTTGAGAGGCCCAGAGAAGGGTGAAAGCATGATTTTAATGATTTGAGGGTTCTTGGTTTTTTTCTATTGATTTTTCTTGATGTTCTAGCCAATTTTTTCTTGTCTGATTCTACTACTATTAGAGTAGAGTAATAGCACTAGATTTTAACTTGAGTAGAGGGATTAAAAGGATGAGATCAAGATACTGAGGAAAAATTTAGTATGGGAGATAAGTGGATTACTCAACTACTTCCCCTATATGAATTGATTGTTTCAGAAATTATTGAATTGTAATTATACAATTAAGTAAGAGTAATGTTATTGGATGAATATAGGTTGTGGGTATCATATTAAACAAAAATTGAAGCATGAATTCAAAGGGTAATTGGAAGAACCAGAGGGCCCTCAGGTGTGACGTCACAAACAAAACAACACATTACAGTAGTGGAAATAGAAATAAGTTTTGTCCACCACTCCCATAAACACTTAAGAGTTTTAGAAATACCATCCATTCCTATCACTTTTGTGTTTTTTCCATTCATTGGAATTCCATCCTAAAACCCCACCCAATTTACATTAAAATGTCCATAATCTACTCATTGGGGACTTTGTTTTTATTTCAATTTAGCCAATGACATAGGCCACCAACCCATCCTCCATGAATGCCCAAACCCATTAGTTAAAATTCATAAAATATCACCATCAATTCAAGGTCAATACAACAAACTCCATTCATGCAGATCCATTATTTCGAAAACCCATTGATCCCATGATTTCGTAGCCCCCCATACCACATTTTCATTTGACGATAATAATTAATACTATTTATTTTATTAGTATTAGATCACAAAGCCCTTAGGAAAAAAGAACCCAAGGATGAACCCATTTCAGGATCAAACCACACTCAATAATCTACCACATTCACTCTTCAAAAAAGATGGAATTGGAATTCATGTTTCTAGAACGAAAAAAAATTCCATGTGAGATAAAAGTACAACATTCAAAAAGATGGGGTGGTTCATTGGTTATTTAATTGAAGTACTGGAGTGTCTCATGATACCAGGATGATGTGATGTATACCACTAGTTGATGACAAAAGTAATAATGGAAGATTTATCTTCTATAATGTAGTGAGAAAGGGTTTTGTGTGATATGTACCTTTTGAAGGCCTAATGAACCTAGGGAAATGAGGAATGAGAGATAGAATAAGAAGTCATACAACAATACCAATTCCAATAAGATACATTCCATTTCAAATACAAGGCCTAAAACCAACCAGTGACTCAGACTAATCCCATAGAAAAAGAAACCAATGTAGTACTGGACCAATATGATAGCATAACCATTGGTTTTTTTGTAACTTTTAATAATAAACTAAAGAGGATGCCACAAAATAGACCAAAAGGATTATCCATGTAGTGAATACATAAACCCTCATGAGATGAAGAAGTTGAATTTGTTGAGGATCGAGTGGTTTTCCCAACAAGACAGTCTTGAGAATAGAAGGTATTCCAATGATAACTGTAGAATAAAATGTGGTGACACTCGAGGCTGAGGGTGGAATCACATAGTATGTTTGAAATGAATAGTGTTTGTTCATTAGTATCTTAAGAAAACATACTTGTCTAGAATGTTATGTGACATATATACTTGGTTTTTCAGTTAATTTGATATAAAATTGTCAACTGTGATAAACCTGTGTCTTTTGACCTTTTCTATTGCCCCCAGTCTTCTCTACTTGTTGGTCCTCCTAGCTCTTACAAGATATAACCTATCCTAGGAGGAATTGGATTTCCCTGGTCATGAAATCTAGGTCTGACATACCATGGTTTCCCTCTAGATTTTGTGTGTCATCTTGAAATGGAGATTTAATACACTATGAAATGATGTAATTAAACTATGAATATAGTCGATCCATAAGGATGAGCATCGTAATGATTCAATTAATCTCTAATGTTCTATACATAATTTCATCACATCATTGATACTATTGAACTACATAAAATGGGAACATCTCTACTAAAAGTCATCATCCTATTTGGTGATATGCATGTGATTGATCATATTCTTCATGTGAAAATATGAACCAACCACTATTCCACTACTAATCAAAACAATCATGACCCCCATCTCCACTACTTTCTCTATGCTTTTGGGAAGACCTATCATGAGACCACGTCCCTTGGTCTCAGTTCATGGTGGTGTATTCCTACCTAATTCAGAAAGCCACCCTAGTCGACATACCATTAGTTTAAGACTAAAGGAACCTGGTGATTGAGTGGAGTAGAACTCTAGTGGTTGTATCATTGAATATTATAAATTGAGTTTAGACCTTTTATTTAACATGAAATATTATGAAATATTAATAATTATTAATAAAAAATTAGAAAAATAAAACATAAAATACATAAATGTCTGTATATCCTATGAATACCTTATGACTGCAATTAAGATGGTCTCATAATACTAGCGGTAACCATATGCCTACCTAGACCTAGCGACTAGGGAATCAAGGATCGAGTTCGAAGGAATCATTCAATATATCATCATGGGATGGTAGTACTAGTAATGTGACCCTCATAAATGGAGTGGTTGGTGGTTACGAGTCATCCATCATTATCCTTCGATTCTAAATAGACACAATGCCATGTTTGGTATCTCACCACATATAAATTTGGCTCATGAACCTAATATACCATGGGGTTTCGACCATATCTATACATGGACTAGGAATTTGGGGCCTGTAGGCAATGAAAATGGAATTAAATTGATGAATCTCCAGTCTCTTGAGGTTGTGGTGTTAGGAGTGATGAAGTAGTAGATGTTGTTCAAGTTGTGCTAGTATTATAATTGAGATGTTGGGTTGGACCTAGATTTAATGATTGAACTTCACTTGCTAGAGAAGGCCTTGGGAATGTCATTATAGTGTCCAACTAGGACCAATGTATGATGTTTTTCCTATAAACTCACCACTAATAATTTCCATAGGTTAACAAAATGAGAGTAACCCCAACCATAATGTGACCAATAGTTGAAAGTAATTTCTACATCTATGGGAGGAACTAGAGGAACTCAAACACATGAATATATCATTATATATATAATGAAATAAGACAATAGTAAAAGGAACACAACCCACTCTTCCTCCATTTCAAACTAGCATCATTTCTATTGGAAGTGAATCGAAATCCAAAGTTATCACCAGGATAGCAGTATAAGAGAGTTTTTGTTTAATGGATTGCTTCATATAATAATTGATGAATTGGTTTATGAATTGAAAAATGGAATTAGTTTTTGTTGGATTCAGACCTCCATCTAATTAGTAAAAAAATCCATCTTAGAAAAAAATAGATGCATGACGTTTCTGTAGATACTTTTCATTCCTTATTAACAGTTGAGATATTCTTCGAAATTGATGCCAAAATTGACATCGACCAAAAAGAAACTCGACCATGCATTTCCTTGCCCTGAAATGGCCATATTTATATCCACATACCCCAAAACCTATTGCCACTTTGAAAAATTTATACTCTCAATCACCCTCGTGGAACACGTCACCAGAACAATTATCTTAATAATAATCTTTGGATATTTCTAGGTTGGTACATTTAGTCCTGATCAGTATCAGTTGGTGAGAAAATTTTGGGGGTTTCAATCATCGATATCACCAATTTTATCCTCACCTCATTCCATCCCAATTAGTCAAGTTTACTTTTAGTTCCTGGTAATTAATGTGACACTCATGTATCCTAATGAGTACCTTGTCATTTCATATAAATAAATGGTCATGGTGTGTCCAGATTTCATTGCTAGGGAAATCTTTGAGGGATCAAAAAAAATAGAAAAAATTATTTGGGTTATAGTTGTGAGGATGATGAACCCCCTGGTGCCATAGAAACCCCAAAGAAACCAGTGGTCTCTAAACACATGTTTTTGGACCATTATATTCCATTTAAAAATTTCAAATTCGACCCTTACCTTTTAGCGATTGATCTTTTTTTGAAAAAAAATACATTTTCTTCTTCCATCATATTTTTAATTCATGGTATTGTTTGGTAGGAAATGATCATCTTAAAATAATACTATTTATGTGTACTGAGACCCAAACTATAATTCTATTAATCCAATATGGGCTACAAGGGCCCAGAGTAATTTACCAGATCAATCAAAATTTCCCAGTCCACCACACAATTAGAAATTAAATTTAAACTTTGAAATTGTACATGGGATTGATAGATCACTTTTAAAAAAAATTATATTATGAGCGGGCAGTGATATCATAAATGTAGTGGATGAGCCTCGTGTATCTGGGAATGTAGTGGTGCATCCTCTATGGTCTATGATGTTTTGGAGAGGATGTTTCTTTCCACTAGTGTGAATTGTTTCCACATTGGGCTAAGGAGTTTCATAACCACCTTCAATGAAGAAATAGAAATAAATACAATTCCCCTTCTTCAATAGTGGAAACATTTTCTCAATAACATCTTTTAAAAAAACAAGAACTATTGAGATAAATCCCCGACCGTCTAAACAAGAAAGTAATTCACATCAAGGATCTTTGTATCTATTTCACTTTTTCCACTGATTATGTCTAGGGATATATTCTAATTGAATTTCAATGAATGAAATTAAATATCATTTAAAAGGACCGTTACATGTTGGATAATTTTTTCAACCAAGATTGGCTGACAACAATCATTGGGGCACATTTGGATTATGGATAGAATGCCTTCCCCAACATTTATTTATCATTGAAAGCCCTTCACTATGAATTGGGAATCATAGACCAATTAGGTATGATTCATTTAACTACTCCATATATCTCTCCATTTTTTGAGTTTCATTCAAGGCATTCATCTCATTATGTGGTAGGATCATCGAGAGTTCGTGAAACTATCAGGGATGTTTATTCATGGTCCTGAATGGATGCAACCCCAAAGGAATCAAAAAGTAAGATTGAACACCCCGTGTTGTTCAAAGTAAAATTTATACGCACCAATACACTACATAACTATGAATAGAGGCATCAATAGATGAATCCCACAAATCCCCCATGAATGAAGAGGAAAAATCCACTGAAATAGTTTTTTCATTTCCTTTTTCCAGTAAATATCAAGTACATGTTTTCCTTGTTAGGTAGGGTGCCTTTTCCCTTCTTCTTCATCCCAGATTAGAGCTAGCCTGTAGTCGAAGTAGACTAATATGAGTACAATTATGCTAATAGTGGAATAACTATATATAATGCCAACAAAAAAAATCCCCAATTTCAATAAAATTCCTATAAAATCATTAATTTTTTTCATTCCTTGGATTTAATTCAATTAGTTTTCATGAAATTTAGATATATCAATTATCCTAGGACTTTCCATGTACACCATTTCACCAGCATTCATTTGAAATATATGATATTACCGAGACATGTGATACATGACGTATGATAGTGACCACTTGGTCCTCCCAGGACTGGATAGACTAGGGATAACTTGTGAGGACCTAATTAATCTTAGTGAAAACCTATTCATTCATAAGATCTAACTGACCAGGGAGTACCTTGGACACATGAAGTATCCTAGTGAGTACCTAGTACGAATTAGTCCCTTATGTGAGTGCCAATCAATCATGATAGTTCTAGTCATCTATCTAGCTAATCTATTACTAAAATTTTATCAGTTAGTCACATGGTATATTTTCATAGTCAGTTTTAGTTTTAGGAGAACAATAAGGAACCAGAAAAAGGTGATAAATAAATAGTTGTTAGAGAAAGGATGATATGGAAATCATTTTCCCTAATTCATCACCTACTTTCATCAAATCAAAATACCAAGAGAGAGGTGATCAAAAACCTTGTATTATAATAGGACTGTATACATCAATTGAGGTGAAGAATTAAGGGATAAATTTAAAACAAATAATCACACTTAAATCTTCGGATGGGGCTTGTTTTTGAAAAAAAATCATATTACATGGTAGTGGACACATAGTGCTGTCACTATTCAAAATTAATTATATGAAAATGGGTTTCAATAAGATTATATCTGTAAATATATCCCTTGATGTGATTCTAGTTTAAAAAACCTATGTTCTTTATGCTAAACACCCAATATAGATCATAGCGAGGTAACTTTGTTTTGCATAAGAGACAAAAACTTTTTTGTATGGTGATAAAATGAGGCTATGTACTATGGATAATTTCAAGGATCCAAATATGAGAATATTTAGATCATATAATATGAAAAAGAAATTAGTCCCTATCCTTATAGTTAGTCAAGCCTCTTCGCCCCATGATCTTTTGAGGTATTGAAATAAAGGATCAAATGATTGGAAACTTTTATAGAAGTTTTCTTTGTGATCCAAGATGTCATACCTAAAGAATCACATCATTTAATGGATATGGGAACCTAGCTGATCTGAGAGTACCATATCCAAGACCGCCACAATAAAGGTATGAGTCCTTCTTGCGACTGGAGTTTCCACCAATCGTATATCCACCATACATTAGTAAATACATGAAACCAGTTTGAATTGACTTGGAGGTTGAAATTCTGGTTGAAGACTATGGGAAGTGAAATTCCAATGGAAGAATGTGTTTTCTCCATCCACCACTAGACCACGGTTTCCACCAAACTCCCTTGTTTTCAAATGGAGAGTGAATGTTGATTAAATGACCCCCAAATCATTAGAAATTGATGAAAAGAAGGATGTGTATCCCAATTTTCTAATCAAGACATACCACCATCAACCCAATTGAAAATAATGTAGCTGATACTAAATGGAAAATATGAAACAGAGTGGTGAGTTTTTCCTGATAAAAAATAAATAAGGATCTTGGGGAAAAATTTATTTCATGCATACACTAGTTGAAGATTTTTGGAAGGTATATCAAACTCAATTGGGAGAACCTATTTATTGTTGATCATTGGAAAACTTTGGTACTTTAGTCTGATACTATAATTCCTCTTGGGGTACCATAATTGAGTTGTGTAGAAAACAATATACAGAAACCATAGGCCCTAATCATATCTCACAAATAGTGACCCAATATTTCTTCAATATGGGTATGCCACACAATATTCTAGAATATTATGACTAAGAACATTTACTTGAGGGGGTGATCACTATTATAATATAGTAATAATGCATCCTAGTACCTCTACACTACTATAGACAGTTCAAGTACCCAAACACTGAAATGAAATTTCATTAACACAAATCCATGACACCACTTGCTGATGCAGGCCTTGGAAGTCAATATACTGGACTGGAATGGAGTCTATCATGCATTAGTACTCTACTAAAATATTAATTATAGTTCCCACACAATCTATTAGTCTCCCAAGATCTTGTGAAACCCTATATAAAATAGAAATAATATAGTATATGAATGCTCTATTGAATCATTTTGAGTTTAATATATTGACATGGAAGAATTAATTGGGTTTTCATAGAAGTTGTTGTTGGATGTTCTTCAAATATAAAACATCCTCAAATTGACTATCTTGAGAAATAAGATGTCTTCCACATATTAATCTATAGGGGATTCACTGATAGTGAGAACTGACATGAAAACAAGATTTATTCCTCTTTTTATTGTTAGTTAATCATCTCTTACACTCTGTGATTAATGAAAATATATCTAACTTAGAGTAAAATTACATCGACCTTCTACTAATACTAATCAAGAAGACTCATAAATTCCACTATGTCTTTATATTCTTCTTTATCCTATTGAATAATCCCTGCATATAATTGAGCTAGATTCCATAAAGAGTGGTAGATATTTGAGGTGGATAATGTTAAATCGACCAACAACATTCAAATAAAATGGATTAGGTATAATATATTATATAAGAATTATATATTCATCAAAAAGAAAAAAAATTCCGCTACTAATTTTCCTATGTAAATCGAAAATCACTACCTCAATAGGTCTCAGGACCTTTGATCCAAAACCATGGTTATTCAGCTTGACCAATGGATTTAGAGGAATTCACTGATTGAATCAGTCACATCTATATCAAAAACCTCAGATTCTATTGCTAGTCATTTTTGTGAACGAATATACATAAATGATACATGAATTGAGTATAGTGATTCTTACCTCAAGGTAGATCCAATCTTATAAAGAAGTAAAGTTGGTAACATAGCATTGGGGACTAGAACCCCTGGATAAAACCTTATGGATGTGTGGCCTAAAATTTATTAAATAAATAATGGAAGATCTTTCCTAATCATTTGGATATATACTAATGTGTGACCTAGAACCAATGGGTGTTATACACCATGCCTTCCTCAAAACATCAGTGAATGAAAAGAGGTTTTTCCATATTAAAAAATAGTGATCTTCTAAAATATCTTTCCATGAGTAGTCAAACATAGGTTTTTATTTCCAATGATGGTTCTTCTACTTTCCGTGATGGAATAAAACATATACTATTGGTGGTTTTCTAATCAATGTCAATGAATAGGGCGACATGTTGGACCTTCATCAATTACCCTTTTAAGAGATAAACAAAATGAGATTCATTTTTGTATAATTTTTTTTGAAAGCATTGGGAATGATTCCTTTCCTTTAATAGATGTGGAAAAACTCACATCATAGTGCTTCCACACTTGAATAAAAAGATATCTTATATCTATACTGAGACTACCTAATATGTTCAATCAGTCTTACATGACTTGACTCAATCATGATTATCACTTTCATTACACTATGTAAATAACAATGGATGCTAAGTAAGAAGATATGAAGAATAAAACTAACTAATTTCTAATATTCTACTCTATAATAGGGAAGGAATAGGTTATAAGTAATGGAAAAATGATGAGTGTTATTATTTAGACATGAAGGCTTGTCTTAAAAGCTGATGGAATTTTTCAATCAATTGAGATACGAATAAGGATCATAAAACCCCATTCCTCGGTTTAATTTGATGGATTGGAAAGATAAAATTCCCCTCCAAACCTTTTTGAGATTCTAATAGGATATGGTAGTCACCTAAATCATCCATTTTATTTATTATTATTGATATCATGTTATCATTATTGAATTTATAATTATATGATAATGGGGAGAGAAAATTATTTCTTTTGATTTAGGACTTTGTCACCCTTACTGTAAAATATATAGGAGACTCTTGGAACCTTTCTCATCAGACTAGATTTTGCGGGCTTCGTGTCTCAATCTGGGCTCCTTGACCTCAGTTTCTCCAGAGATAAATATACTGGGTGTAATAAGCCAAAGGGTAGCCGGTGAATGTGGAGTCTTCTTGACCGTTTCTTGGATAATCTGAAGCTCATTTCGTCCACCCCCGCTACGAAGGTGGAACACATAGTCTGAGTTATCTCATATCACTCCCCTATCCTCATCAAACTAGTGAGTACAAAAAATATCCATGATCGCTTTTTCTATTTTAGATGCTGGGAGGGTGACCATAATTTTTTCAATACGGCGTGCTCGTCATGGGAGAGTCCTTTGCATGAGAAATCTTGGGTGGCCCTTCACAATAGCCTTTGAAGGATGAAAAAGGATTTATGTCTTTGGTAAAACTCCAATCCTTCTCGTTTCATGGACCTAGATACCCTAAAAGCCAATATTGAGTAGTATGAGGAGGTACAGGAATCTCAATGGGATGATGTTGTTT
The DNA here is from genome assembly GCA_963277665.1 of Viscum album. NCBI lineage: Eukaryota > Viridiplantae > Streptophyta > Magnoliopsida > Santalales > Viscaceae > Viscum > Viscum album. Next base: position 1,436,914,618 of record OY728123.1, on the reverse strand, counting down.
TTATCAACCTGGAGTGTTTGAAGAATTGGCTTGCAGACCTACTCCTTGAGCAGGAAAGAAGTGCAAGAGTGAGATCACGAGTTACATGGATTAAAGAGGGTGATAAAAATACTGCTTTCCTTCATGCATTCATTAAAGAGAGGAAATTGTCTAAATCACTGAACATTCTCCTCAACGACAGCCCTTTCAAAAATGACCCACAGACGGTGGGAGGTATGGTTGTAACTCACTTTTGTTCAATACTGGCGGACATTAACCCCTGCATGCAGGCTAGCTACCCAACAGGGAACTCACACCTCTTTGACTCCATCCCACATGTGGTCTCCCATGACATCAATGGGGACTTTGAAAGGGTTCCAGATGAGCAAGATGTGTGGAAAGATATCGCGAAACTTAACTCGGAGAGTGCCCCCAGCCCTGATGGTTTTCCATGTTCTTTCTGTATCATCTCTTGGGAATTTATTAAAAAAAAGACTAGTGGAATGTATTTGGGACGATTTTTGCGGGGGAAGATTACCATGGGTGTCATGTTCCACCACGCTTATTCTCATTCCCAAAGTCAAGGACCCCAACTCTTTAAAGCAATTCAGGATGATTAGCATGTGTAATTTCCCCTAAAATGTTCTTTAAATCGTTATTAATCGAAGGCTTGCGTTGTATCTCTATAAGTGGGTCTCAGATGAGCAATAAGGATTTATTCCAGGCAGGTCCACTAAATCTGTAATTTCCTTGGCTCGGGAAATGCTGGGTGATATCAATAGGAAAATATCAGGATCAAACATTTCCATTAAGCTTAACATAGACAAAGCATATGATCGGGTTGAGTGGAGTTTTCTTATCAGAGTCATGCAGTGTATGAGTTTCTCTGAGAGGGTGGTTGATCTCTTCTTCAGATGCATTGGATCTCCTTGGTTCTCAGTTAAATTTATGTGAAGAAGCTATGTTTTCATTAAATCGTTTCGAGGACTACGACAGGGGGATCCCCTCCCGCCCAGTGTTTTTATTGTGGTTCAGGATTCCTTTAGTAGATACCAAAATAGATATTGTTATGATGGTTTTATTTGACCCTTCTAGTGTAAACCAAACCTCCCATGCATCTCCCACATATTCTTTGCAGAATAAATCCTTATTTTCCTCAATGGTTGCAGCAAGAACATTCAAGCCCTCAATCATATTCTTGATGTTTATTGTATTTGGAGCGGGCATGTCATCAATTGTGGGAAGAGTGTTGTTTATATCTCAAGGTTGTGCTCGGATTCTAGGGGCAAGAGGATCGAAGATATCTTGGGGCTCGTTCGGAGGAATTTTCTCATGGATTATTTAGGGGCTTCAATTTCACCGGGTTAGATTCGCATTCATAATTTTGATGGTATTGTGGATAAAATTTCTGCCCGTATTCTTAATTGGAAAAATCACTTTCTTTCCTTTGGGGGAAGAATTACCTTGTTCAATAGTGTATTAACATCCATACCCATGCATGTCTTGTAGGCTTTTATTTTTCCCAAGACAGTTCTTCGTAATATTTAACATATTCTGGTTAGCTTCATTTGGGATGCCCAAGAAGATGGGAAATACCATCGGGCCTCATGGCATACGATGGCACGTAGTTTTGAGGAGGGTGGGTTTAACCTCATGAGTGTTTCAGATTCTATGTCCTTTTTGTAGGAAAATTTGTCTTGGGATGTTTTGGAGGGGAGTTCTCTATAGGCATGTTTCTCCTTGAAAAAATATGGATCTTAGTTTGATGTCACAGGTGGGAGATTCTCCAAACTTTGGAATGTTATTCGCTGTCACATCCTTACTCTGCACCAGCATTCTCAGTGGATTGTTGGTGATGGGGCGATCAAATTTTGGAGGGCCAAATGGTCAGAGAATATCCTTGGTTTTCATAGCTGCCCCATTCTAGACTTTTCTTTCTCGTAAGACACTTCTTTCCTTGCCGTCACCCAGGCTATTCTTTCCCCCTCTCAACTGGATCTGTTCAACCATATTACGATCACAAATGACCCGGACAGGCTGGTGTTGATGGGCACCCAGTCTGGCTACTTCTCATTAAAGGCTTATCGTGGGGTTCTACATACCAACAAAGGTCATGTTTCATGGGGAGGTTTCCTTTGGGGTACTGATAGACCGACAATGTTTAACTTCTTCATTTGGAGGCTTCCTAATCATGAACTTCCCACGGATGATGAGGGGCATCGAAGAGGTATTTTCTTTTCCTCTAAATGATTCTGCTGTAGCGATTCAAAGGAGGAGACGGCAGAGCACCTATTCTTTGAGGGAGAATGGGCAGCCTGCATCTGGAGAAATTTTAGCGACTTCACAGGGCACGACGTAAAGGGACTCTCTAGGGATTCCTTTCTCCGGGCATTGTTCTTCGGCTTCGCGGACTACGTGCATGAGCAGAGGGCTTGATCCGTGGTGTTTTCAGCTGGCTGCTGGATTTTATGGGATTCTTGTAACAGGACCAGGCACAAGGGGCGCTCCAGCTCCAGCACGCCGCTGAGGGTTAGGTTGAAGGCCCTGGCATTGGAACTTTAACTGCTGCTCAAGCGGGGCGGTCTGGCCCCTTCTCTTCTGTGCTTCAGGTCTAGTAGAAGGACTCTTTTTCCACTTAAAGGGGGCATCCACTATGAAATTGGGCCGGATGGAACCCTCCTGGTTCAGGCCTCAAGTTGAAAATTTATTGATCATGTATGAATGGTTGCATGAGGGGCGTCGGCATGGTTTGCAATCAGCAAGGGTTTGTAGTCTAGGACATCAGTTCGGTCCAGGGGATTCCCTCGTGGCTGAGGCGTCCTCTCTTCACATAGGTCTGGAGGTGTGATGTTCCCTAGGTTTCACCATTCAGCATATGGAAACTAATTCCATGACTCTTCTCAGATCTATTCAAGGTACCTCTACTACTCCATGGGCTATCACTTACCTAATACGCAACTGCATGGGGCTTCTTCACGATGACATTAGTCTTAATCACACTTGGAGAGAAGGAAATAAGGTTGCAGACTTCCTGGCATCATGGGCTTCTCCTTCCAACCCCGATCTTATTTTTAGAAGCATTTGTTTTCTACTCCTGAGTGTGTTAGCCTGGTCTGCACTGATGCCTTAGGCTTTCCTTATTTAAGATCTCCTTGACTTTTTTTGGGCCATGGCCCTCCCTTTTTATCGCTTAATAAAAATTCTCAATGTTGGATGGTGTATGAGATGGAAAAATACTAAAAAATATCCCATATGTTTAGTTTCACAAATTTTACATTGACCATTATATTTTCCTTGATAGAACATAGAAAAACACATGTCAAGCACACATATCTCTCTTTTTTTCTCTCATTTGTTTGTTCTTTCTTTATTTCATTCAATTAATTCATTAATCCTTTCATTATTTATACTAAATGGTATTGTAAATGAGATTCACTAGTCAGAGAATCATGGTTCATAAAGACCATAAAAAAGGATTCATGGTTCACAATCTACTTGACACTCATAGGGGGACACTTGAATCCCTTTTGGAATTAACCAAATTCATTCCATTAACTACCTTCATTGTTTCATTCCCAATAGATTATCCTATTAAATCTTTCTTTTCACACATTAGTGAATCATAGGGAAAAGGAAACATAATAAGGGTGATTCAATATTCTTAAAAAGGGAATGTACAGTGGAAGATACGATTATTATGGGAGAATACATGGAAATTTAAGAGCAGAAAACACTTTCCCTGTAAATAAAATGATAGGGAATAATCAATTTTGAATGGAAAATAACTGAAACACGTTCAAATTAATCAATGAAATGAGAATGAAATGAATCTATAGATTTTTTCATAGTACAAATATATTGGATAATAAATTCTAAATCCAAATTAAGGGAATCCTTAATTATTGGAATTCATGTATCTCCCATATGAACCACTATACCGTTAAGATCTATCCCCATAAAGGTTTAATTAGGTGGGTAGAAACCCATCTATTATGCATAAAAACTAATCTAATGAACTTTAGACCAACTAATTTAGTCTCAGAAGAATATTGATTCATTGAGGGGCTTACATTAAATGGTCCCTAACCTATGTCTTTCATTTCCAAGGAATTCCTCATATATCTTATAATTAATTTATTTCAAAAATAATGCACACTATCAAATATCTGAATTGACTAAAGGATACAGATTTATCAATATTTTTACATTAAATAAAATAACAATAAAATTAAATAATGTTTCGAAAATTGGTATAATATATTGGAAATGACCATATCCATGATAAATTATATGTATAATTAACTAAAATTTAATGTTCAAAGATCATATAAAATTTAGTATTTCAAGGGGAATAACTATGAAATGAATGTAGTGAATGTAAATAATTCCTTAGGAAAATAATCTTAAACCATAATGGGTAATAATATAGATGGTATCAATATAGAATATACCAGGCAGTGTGAAATAAAGGGGTTTTAAATGGATGCATGAAATTCTATAAAATAATCTTTTACAAATATTATGGAGGAAAATATCCTATTTAATTTGATTTTTTTGAAAAACAATTTGTTTGAATGTTTCTTTTGAAAAAAAATTCATTAAAAAGATTCCATTAAATATTGCAAATGAATCATCAATAAAACGATGGGAGGTAAATATGTACATGTCTTACAAGGTAAGAAATAATAATCCTTTTAAAAAGTTTTTTTTATAATATGACATTTTTAGAAAACAACGGGATTATTCCATTCAAAAAATTTATAAAAGATTAAAATTGAGAAAATACATTAATTTATAATTTTAAAAGGATTAAAAAAATTAAAAACATTTTAATAAATTAGGGTTTTTAGAATAAAATAGGTTCTCTGACTAAAGAGTGAATGAAACACAACTTTTCTTAAAATCATTTTTCTAAAAATGATTTTGACTATTGAAGAGTGGATAATAGAACTATTACATAAAATGGTCATGAATTAACCGAGTATAAGAAAATTAAATTTTTTTTAACAATATTTATATAAATTAATTTAATTTTATTTCATGAATAAGAAATCTTGATTAGAATTATATTGTGAAATAAACACATAAAATGGTCATAACAAAGTGATAATTAATAAATAACTTTTTTTGTTTTTCATATATAAATAGATATAAAATAAATGTATATACATCAATATGTATTCAATTCCATTATACACATAATGAAACAACATTATCAATGATGAGGAAGTAATATAACCTAATGAAAAGGAATTGGGTTCTGAAATTTCTTTACCACTTGGGTAACTTTAAATGCAAATTATAAAATATTAAATAATAACAATTAAATCTAAAGAAATCAAAATTAATTAATTAATCAAGATATTACGAATCTAAGTGGTAGTATGTATTCCATATATAAAAAATTAGCTGCATAATAATAAAGTATGCCCCAATAATTGAAATTGGGATGAAGTCCCCTATAACTTGGTAACTTTTAAATTATAATCCCAATGAAATAAATACTTTCCCATAATAAACTAAATACATAGAAGATAAATTTATTAATGATATAAAATTAAATAGGGTCAGTATATACAGCACAAAAAAAGAATTTAGTGGTGAAAATGGTTTATCCCTCATAGAGAGAAAAGTGACACAAGCATCCCTTACCTTATGCCGACTTCTAGTTGCGTGGTCATTAACATTTTTTATATTGGTTTATAATATGATAAAAACATATACCATAACTACACTAACATTTATAATTTCAAAAAATTTCTTCTTAAAATATATCATTACCCATTTGTTAACAACCATTCATTATTTTCACTATTTCAGATGTTAATTGTCATTTTTTAGTATGTTTTGACATGTTAATTATTGTTACTATTAATTTTATAATGATTTATTCATAACCATAATTTTTAAAAATATATAAATATCATATATATTTATTATATATCGATATTTACTAATCCATAACATTTTGAAACAGGAAATGAAATGTATCGTTCATAGAGATAGTAGGCTGTATGTATGCATCAACGCTACTTAAATTTCATATTTGCATTAAAAAAGTAAATGATATATATGTATATATTATAATTAAATTATATATTTTATGTCATAGAAGTCAGATATGTTTTTTAAACCATCCCATAATATATTCCATGTATAGCATGAACGAATCACATCACTTTGGGGAGGCTGCAATCTACCCGTCGACAAATGATGATTTCATATACCCATAAAATGAAAGGCATAATGGTATGTGTTATATAAATTTTAAATAAGAATAAAAACATCATAAAATAATTTTATATCAGATATAAAATAAAAATATAGCATTATTTAAACCATTAAATGTATTAAATTGATGAATGAATGACATCAGTTTGTGTGGAATTAGCCCCCCTTAAAGAAAAATGAAGATTGCATATCCCATTTGAGGTATGTGTGTGAATATTTAGTTCACTCTATTAGAATAAAAAAACATCAGTATATTTAAGATACTACAGTTATTTTATATTAATTTAATAATAATAAATAATTTTTTTATAATGAAAAAAATGAATGTGATTGTTGATGAATGTTACCTCATTTTCAGGTAACTCCTTTTGGTTTACACCCAAAGCCTTCTTTGGTTTTCTTTATACACAATTTGTGGTTTCTAGGATGCGGGAATTTATGTTGAAATATTTTTTGGGATGATTTTATCTATTTTAAAGGGCTTTATAGACGTGAAGAAGTGGGAGTGTTGAGTTCCATTTATAGTTGAGCAGGAGTGGTATTCTCGTAAATTTTTTAAATGAGAATTCCACCCATGGTTTTCACATGTTAAGTGTCTCCAGTGATGATTATAATTATATAATAGTTGGTATAGAGTCTAAATATTGAATAAAAATGGATTTTGGGTAATTTTCTGTCATTTTGGACCATATGTTTACATATTAGACCCTTGCTAAAATTATTTTTCTCTTCATCATTATAATTAGTTTTTATTACATTCACTAATATTTTTGGTCAAAAAGAATTAAAACATATTTTAAAATATAAATTATTCTTACTAAAAATATATAATCCATTTTGTAAAATTAAAATCATAGAAGTGGTAGAAATTAATTTTAAAAATAGTTTCGTAGAAGAGACATTAAAGAAAATTTTTAAAGTGTAAATGTTCAAACGTTTGTTGTGGTTTTTATATCCAATTTCATAGTGAAATTGATTCTAATGACCTAAATTGTATTAATTGATGTATAATTCATATAATTTTACTTTAAAACTAATTTTAAATACAATTTACAATTATTAATTATTGATACAAAAAGTCAATTTTAAATGAAAATTTGTTATTTTTCATAATTCATCAAAAAATGAGAAAACTCAAAAAAATACCAAAAATTAATCATGAGATGATTTTTATGAACCATTTTGAAAAATTATGTTTATAATTACATATAAACTATATAAAAATGAAATTTTTTTATTAAACTATGTTCACTATTAAAAGGCAGTAAATTTGCCTTTATAAAAAAATATGGTTTTATGAGTAATATGGAGATTTTTCTTATCATAGGCCCATAAAATCTATTTCATAAAACGAAAATATATTTTATTGAATATATAACATATATATTAAATTAATATCATTAAATAATTGTAATTATTTTAATTTATTAAGGAAAAACTCATTTTGGAGCATAAAACCAAAAATATCTTTTATATTCAATTACACTATATATATTTTATAATTAATTTGTAAAAAATTAATGAATAATATAGTTCTTTAGACCATATATTTTTATATGTTAGTCAATAGTCTTCATAATTACTAATTTAATATCTTGTTTGTGTCTTTTTATATTAAATAATATCATTTTCATAATTTGTTGTTTGTTAAAACTCGTTCTTGCATGTAATGTATGATTTTGAAGAAAATAGTTGTTGTGTGTGACAAAATATAGCTTATAATATTGTTAATTTAAAGATATATAATATTTTTAATTTATTTAAAATATTAAATATACCATAATGTCACCATAGGTTATGTTCCATTCTATATTTGGTGTTGCGTTTCATACACGCTACTAAATAATGGTTACTCAATTAGAATTTTTGGGGTGTTACATTCTCTCCACCTTAAATAAATTATATCCTATCAATTTAAACATGATTATGATAATATATAATTTTATATTATAAAATAACCATGTTAAAAACACAAATTATAAATTTGTTCATAATATATCATCTTAATAAGAGTGACTGATAAGTAAGAATGGTCAGATGGATTAATATATAAGTGGGTCTCTATGTTGGAATATATTTGTTGCAAGGGGAGATAAATAAATTTAGGGAAAATGTAAATATTTAAAGGGATTGAGTAAGAACATCAAACAAAAAAAATTTAATGGTCAACAAAAAGTTTAGGTCTTCAAATCCATAAATCCATGACAATTTAAAAGACTATCATTTCAATAAAAATTTATGTATTAGGACAACATTTTTTGGTCATTTTTCTAATATAGAGTTATTATTTTACATCCTAAGAATATTAGGATATATACATGATAGGTTTCAATTTCAAATATACTATTCCATATTTTTTTTCTCTTTAATGAAATTATAATTCATCCTTCACTCCATGAAATGGATATCCAAAAATTCAATTTTATTTTCGAAGAACTATATTTTCATAACAGATCATAATTCCCATAAAAGAGTGAATAGTTAATCTATTTGCCTCTATCTATTCATCAATGTCAATATTTTTAATACATTAATCTCTAAACCTAAAAATAAAAACTACTCATTCATCATTAATATTTTTTCATCAAATTATTATTCTTAAAATAATTACACATTAACCAAGACCCCACATAGTCTAGTTGTAGGCACAAAAAACGTCTCATCATTCGATCATGGGTTCAATCCCTACTTCATTTCTATATTTGATAGGTTGTCACCCATCATACAGGTTGTCCCTTCTCTATAATATAATAATACATCATTCAAAATAAATATGATGTGTATCTTGGAAATTATTCTAATCACTAAATATTCTTTTACTTAAGAATTTCAATACCACCTCAATAATAATTACTTCATCCATTTTATTTCAACATTGGTCATTCCTTAGTCTTTTTTACCCTTGTTCATTCATTGTAATTATCTATTCAAATCCATAATAATGTTTTGTAAAAAAATGTTAATTATCCTTAACATATCTCCCATGAGTGTCAAACCTGATTCATAGTAAGGCTATTTGTAATGTACAATTTTAATCTCAAGTTAGGTCTGACGTACCTTTTCATATTTTTTACTGCAAGGTACAACTGTGTGAGAACCACACCCACTTGTAGTATCCTGACATGGATGTATTTCTATGAAGACTCACATAATCTCTACATTACAAAAATTCAAGGATGTTATTCTATAAATATCCATAATGACTACCTCAGGGTTATGTTCTCTCATATATGTTTCCATAAATATTTTTCCCAAGGTTTCTACTAAACATTCTCTAATAACTATTGTAGTGACCCAACAATTGAAATCCTAGAACCAATGTCTAATACAATTAATTTCAAAAAATATTAAGTAAATCGCATCCCAAAGGGAATAATAGTTTTCAATTCTTAGTAAAATAGACACATACAAGAGTTAAAATTATTAAATAAATTTTTTTGAATGTAACTTATTTCCATATAATGTACCCTTTTATAACATTATTATCACACTTCAGGGATCCTTGGAGGAAATAAAGATAATAAGGGTATGTTCAAATGCACTGAAATTGAATATACAGTGGAAGAAATATTGAATAAGTAAAAATTTTAAATAGGGTAAGGTATCAACTGAAGACACATGCCATGTAAATAATTGGATAAGGAATAATCAATATAGACAAGAAAATAAGTAAAATACAAGACATTAAATCAATTAAATGAAAATGAAATGAATCGATAGATTTTTTTCATACTGAAAAACTCATGGATGATAAATACTTAATAAAAATAATGAAAATGATTAATTATTGGACATCATTATCTTGCACATGAACTACTATACCATCATGATCTATCCTCAATACAGCTTATGTCTATGGGTAGAAACCTATATATTCTACTTGGAACCAAACTTGAATGTTTTTTTTCATCTAATTTTACCTCATTAGACAATCAATGCATCAAGGGGCTTACATTAGTCTATCCCCAATCCATGTATTTCATGTTCAAAGAAGTCCTCATATATTTAATAATCGATTTAATTAAAAAAGAATGTACCTTATAAAATATCCATATTCAGTAAAGGATACATATTTATCAATATTTCCCAAGTAAATAAAATGATTTTCAAAGTAAAAACTGTATGAAAAATTGGTATATTATTTATGAAATGAACATATCCCTTATAAATTTAATGGATAATTATGGAAAATTCAATGTTCAATCAGTACTCAAAAAATTAGGCTATAGCCATGGACCTATAGTCACGTTTTTCAAACCTGTGGCTTTCGGTATTTATACTAAGGCTATATCCATGGTTTTCATAGGATATAGCCACAATTTTACACCTTAGAAAGAGAACCTATAGCCATAGTTTTAACCATGGATTTAGGTCTACCGCCCTTTCATGGGAAAAAATTATCCCGCAAAAAATGGTGGGATGGTCTATATCCATGGTTTTCATGGTATATCCACTATTTGTAATAATATATATAACAATATATATATATACACACATACATAAATGAGTCTTTTATGTAGTGGTAAGGTGAAAATATCCGATAATAGAGGTAAGGAGATCGAATCAGGTTGGGAACTATTTATTTTAAATCTATAGGCATTGTTTACATGGGTTATAGCCATGGTTTTCAACCATATAAATTGAACCTATAGCCATGGTGGACAAATTTGTGAGGTATTTCCATGGGTTCCCAAAAAGTTATAATAGACCCTATATCCATGGTTTGAACTATGGATATAACCCCATAAAATTGTTGTCGAAGGTCTTTTTTTATAGGTATATAACCATAGTTTTCCTAAACTACATCAATAGATTTTTTTTTATTTTCTATAAGGGAGTTTAATTAAAACTGTGGCTATAGGTCTCCAGCCCTTGCATGGTAAAAAAATTAACCCATGAGAAATTGTCGGGAAGGTCTATATCCATGATTTACATGCTATATCTATGATTATTAATAACATATATAACAATATATATTTATATATATACACACACAAAGGCATCCGTAATGCAGTGTAAAGGTGAAAAGATCAGATAAAAGAGGTAAAGAGATCAAATACGGCTAGGTGCAATTTATTTTAAGTCTATATCCATGGTTTACATGGGAAATAGCCACGGGTTTCCACCCTAGAAATAGACCTTGTAGACACAGTGGACGTCCCTATAAGCTATTTCCATAGTTTACAAAAATGTAGCACTATACCCTATATCCACGGATTAAACTATGTCTAATGCCTCTTAAAACCATGGATATATATTTTTTCTATAGCCATTCCAATAGGCACCACAACAAGTGAAACAGTGGCTATAGCTTATAGATATGGTTTTTACCCATATATACATGCTTTTCAACCGTGGATATGGACAAACTTTATACTTTTGAATGATCATTTGGAATTGGAAATTTCAAGGGGAATAACAATGGAATCAAGTTAGTGAATTTCCTTACTATCATTGGTTAAAGGAATCATAAACAATACATTTAAAGAATAAGGATGGTATTTATAAAACATATCCCTTGTGGAGGAAAATAAAGGGTTGTTGGTGTTGATGAATAAAATACTATAAAAATGTATTTTGAAAACATTATTTGTAAAAATATCTTTATAATTTAGATTTTAATGAAAAATAATCTTCTTAAAAATAACTTTTGAGAAAATTCATTTAAAAATTAACCTTTTGAACATAAAAAGGGGGATTCTAATAAATTGCAGAAGGTAAATCCATATGTTCCATACACGGTAAAAAATAACATTTCCTTTTCACTGTAAAAAAGTTACAAAAATTCCTTGTTCAAAAAACGATAACAATATTCATTTGAAAACATTTTAAAAAGTAAAAATGGTAAAAATTTAGTTCATAAATCATTTTAAAAATATAAAAATAGATTTTAATTTTTTTTAATAAAATAATGTTTTTAGATTAAAATAGGTTCTGTGATTAAAGATAGAAATGAAGACGAGTTTTCATAAAAACATTTTTTAAAACAAATTTAGTACCAAAAAATGTTAAAATGGTACTATTACTTGAAAAAAGTCATGAATAACAATAGGATAAGAATATGGGATTTTTTATTTACAAATGTTTATATAAATTCCTTTAATGAAATTTCAAGAATTATCAATCTCAATTAGAATGAGATTTCGAAATAAACCCTTAAAATGTTCATATCATTGAAGTGATAATTAATCAATGAATTAATTATTCTTATCAACTATAAATCCACCTAAAATATGTTTAAACACATTAATATATATTCAAAGTCATTATAAACAAAATCATATAATTTAAAAAACAATGAGGTATTAATATAACCCAATAAAAAGGAATTTGGTTATGAAATTTCAATAACACATGGGTAACTTTAAGAGAAAATCCCCTTATATGAGACAATTCAAATTAAAACCAAAAATATAATGAATAGTGAATGATTAATTATATTTCATTTCTAATGGGAAGTATGTACACAATATATAAGAAATTGTTTGCACAATAATAATGCATCCCTCTAGAATGGAAATTGAGATGAAGTACCTTTCTACTTGGTAACATTTGAATTATAATCCCCATAAAAGAAAGAAACACAAATGATACTAAAAATACCATAATTATAAGTTAATATATGTTATAAAATAAAATAGGGTAATTATATAAATCATAAAAAATAGATAAGTGGTGAAAATGGTGTATGCCTCATGGAAATAAAAGAGAGACAAGAATCTATTATCTCATGCTTCCTTTTAGTTTATGTTGTCTTTAATAAAATGTATTTTAGTATATAATAATTTAATAACATATAAAAACTAATCATATTTATAATTTCATATATTATCTTCTTATAATATTTCATTACCTGTTTGTTAATAAATGTAATTATTATCACTATTTCATGTGTTAATTGCCTTTTTTTATTATGTTTATACTTGTTATTTTTTTTCTTATTTGATCATGAATAAATAATATAAAGATTTAAAAAAAGATTTAAATTTCATATATATTAATTATATAATAATTTATAATAATACATATTGTTGGGAAACAGTAAATGAAATATACTATACATTGAGACGGTATGATGTATGTAAGCATGAATGCTACATCCATTTCATTGTTGTATTTGAAAATTAAATGATATAACTGTATATTATAATTTTATTATCATATGTATCCTATATAAGTTACATATGTTTATTAAATACATAACTTTACATTTCCTATATTATATTAATGAACCACATCACTTTGAGGAGGGGGTAGTCCACACATCCACAAACGATCTTATCGTATTCCCACAAAATGGAAAGAATAAATTTATGTGTTATATAATGATTTCATAAGAATAAAGAGTGCGTAAATATTATAAATATAATATATTGAATATAAATATATCATTATTCCTTTCATTAAAGGTGGTAAATGGAAGAACAAACAACGTTGGTTTATGAGGCGGTAGTGCGTCGTACACACGCATGATGATTGTGAATCTCATTTGATGGAATTGTGTGAAAGTGTTGGTATAAATTAGGGAATAAAAAAATTTAGGAATACTTTAGAGACATATTTTATTTCATAATTATTTAATTAAAAAAATTTATTGCATTTAGAGAGAAATAAAATGAAAGTTATCATTGAAGAATGTTAACTCGTTTTCGGTAACTCCTTTTGGTTTATACCAAAGGTCTTCCCGGGTTTTCTTTCTACCCAAATTGAGGCTTATAGGATCATAGAAGTGATTTTTAGATATTATTTGGGATGATTTTGGATGATCTATGAAGATTTCGTGGTCTAAATAAGTGGGAGGGTGAGTGCTTTTTCCTAGTAGAGGAGTGACATTCTTGTAAATTTCTTAAAATGGAATTCCACCAACATTTTACTATGTAGAGTGAAACTAATAATGAAAAATATTATATAAAAGATAGTACAGGGTCTAAATATTTCCATTCAATGTATATTGGAATTGATTCTAGATTTTTTGGTCCTTATGTTTAATGTTTAGTCCATTGTTAAGATAATTCTTATTTTAATCACTATAATTAATTTTTCTTAACATCACAAATATTGTTAGTAAAAAAATTAGTTCACCTTATTATAAGTTATAAATTATTCTTATTCAAAATATGAGAAAAAAATTTGTAATTTAAAATCACATAATTGGATGAAATTAATTTAAAAATAATTCTGCAAATGGGTTGACAAAGTGGGTTTTTAATGCTTAAATATTCAAAAGTCATCTATGTTTTTTATATACAATTTCAATGTTAATTTTATTCTAATAACAAAAATTGGATTATTATTTTTATAATTTATCTATTTTTACTAAAAAAAATATAAAATATAGTATATCCTTATAAATTATTATGACTAAAAGTCAGTTTTTTATTAAAATTCAGTATTGTTCACTACACACCGAAAAATTAAAATTCTCAGAAAAATACCTAAAACATGTTCTAAGATATTTTATATTTTCTGATTTCAACAATTATTTTTATTTTGTAATATATAATTACAAAAGTTTAAAATATTGGATTTAAAATCAGTTATCCATGAAATGGCGATAAATCTTCTTTTATAAAAATATAGGTTTTTATACATAATAATGGGTTTCTTCTCATCTTATAACTAAACATCTTTTTGGATGAATATAAAAAATATTTTACAGAATATATAACACATATATTTTATTATTATAATTCCCTAATTTTTATTAATTAAGGTCGTTAAGATAGAACACCTTTGGGGGAAAAAATTATTTTGTTTATATTCAATTTATCTATAACTTAATTTCTAATTACATGGTATCCAATCATTTCATCTTATATTTTTTAAAACCATATATTTTCATAAGATAGTAAATAATATTCATAACCTCTAATTTAAAGTCTCAGTTATATCTTATTATATTAAATAGTAATATTTTAATAATATCTTATTTTTTGGTAAAACTCATTATTGAATGTAATGTAAGCAATTGAATAAACATGTTATTATGTGTGACACAAGCGAACATAGTATTGAAGTAATATAAATATATAGATAATAGATTGAAGTTATTAAATATAATAACTATACCACAATGTCTCAAGAGTTTATGTTCCTTTCTACGTTTTGTGTTTCATGTCGTAAAAGATATCGAATAAAAGTTTCTCTTTTAGAATTTATTGAGTGTTACACACACAAGTTGGCACTATAAATTCATAGAAAACGGAATAGGAAAATTTGTAACATATCCAAATATTCTTTATTATTTTAAAATTAATTTTATGGGGTCTTTCTGACACAACCAATAGGTAGGGGAGTCACAAATGAACAATAAGTTTGATGCTTGTATTAGAAGCTATAGTATCAATCATTGAATTGGTGGTCTTCATGGTTCATCAAATCAATATATGAAAGCTTGGTTAGGGGACCAATACTTAAAAATTTATCTATTGTAATTTTTATGGTGGTCTTGGATGGTTTCATCAATAAAAAATAAAGGGTGTTGGGGTGAAAAAATTGGTATCAGATTGATCTGTATCATGATGATAGCATTTGAAAAACTGTTAATTATCAGTCTATTTGGGTTGGTGGAGATATTAGACTCATGATCCTTACTTTTACCTACTATAATTTCATTGAAAAAAGTTATATATACATTTTTGTGATCTAAATTTATTGATAAGAGGTCTATAAAACTTTTTACCTCAAAGTTCAAACCAAACTGCTGAAATACACTCCATGAAAAGGGGAACATGAATTGAGTTAGGTAGTTTGGGGTAAAAATGTCATTCGAATCATGGATAATTATAAAACTATATAGATTTTTTTAACGAGTTATGGGATATAAGAAGTGTATTAGTTACGTGATAAAACAACTAGAAATCTAAATTCCCAATAGATAACTCAGCCTATGCTCAATACTGTGTGAACTGTATGATAGACAATATTGGTGGTATTGATGGACTGGAATCTCTTATGTGATATTGGTTTCTCATCAGGGCAGAGATTATGTGGGTCATAGGGATTCATAAATTATTATTGTGAATCATGTGGGGACATTAAATTAAATGTTAAAAACAATCATGTAGAGTGGAATGGAAATGTTTTGGACTAAAGGACAATGGTTTTTTTGTTGTTGCACCGATGGATATCAATTTAAATACTACTCTTTTAGAATATCCTGATAACTAGAATAAAGAACCCAGATTCCCACTCTTGGTTGCACAAATATTGTACGTCGGGCTTTGACAATCTATTTTGTAAGGTGTTGTTCATCATCTAGAAACTACACACTGCCAGTTCATGAGTGTGAATAGAGGACATACCTCTACTACATATATTATAAATAATATATATCTATATATTATGGTAATATTAGGTGTAAATAGAGAAATAATGCATCAGGGTTCCTTTGTGGGTTTATATTGGTTTCAATTCAACTATTACAAGTAGTATGACATGGATTAGAGGATTAACCCTTGGATGAAAGTGAGATCAGATAGAAATGTTGGGGAATCAAGACACTCAATGGGTAATAAAATGAATTGTGCTATATCATGACACTTCGAAATGATTGATGTAAAGGGTAGAATGGAAATATGAATTCCCCTATTTCCAATTGTAGATGAAAGGGACGTTCAGTTATTTGGAATACTGCGAACAAACCATCAACCACAAATATTTGATTCCCAAATCATATGATTTAGATCTCGATCAAATAACTGATGTTGTTACATGACAACATTTAGATGATTTGATTCTGATATTTCTCATATTGAATGACTCAACAACATCTTCAAAACAGAAGAGTGAATTGACTAATCTCACCCAATGTTCGTAGTCGATTTGGTAAATGGAAAATAAACCTCTATCATGAGTAACCCATAAAATTAATAGATATAAAGAACCTCATTCCCCTATTCTATAGTTTTTTATTAAAAGAAAGGACATGATCTTCCAAATAAGTGTTGAACTAGATGAGGTTATGTTATTCCCCTTCCACCTAAGCAATCTCACTATAATCCATCCCACCCTAGGGATTCATTATATAATGATTCATTAAAACAGAAAGAAAAAATACTCCTCAATATTAGATAATAGTACTATGATTGATTCATAGCTTACCTTACCTACCTTCTGACTACTATGTATGAAATAGAAAAATGAGTTCTTTACACATCTTCATATTAATCCGGGTGTGGGAATCTGTTTGAATTGTCTAAAACCCCTCCGTTATTGAGAAAGAGAAATGGGTAACCTTTGATAAGGTTCATTCCTTCCCTATTAGTCTTGGTTATGAGTTTAAGTTAGAAGAATATAAACTAGATAGGTTTTAGGGCATCACTATTAGTGGAATGTGCAATTTCCCCACCTATAAAAGAGACTGAAGAAGTTTCCACTTGTATCAGTGTTAGGAAAAAATCCATGCCTTTCCATTATATAGTGATCGATTTTTATGAGCTCAAACATTGTAGATAGAACTATATCAGTAAATGATAACATTCCATTTTTTATAAATTAGACTAGTTATAACCTAAAATAATATGAAAAGATCTCTATGTCTTCAAATTCTTATTAGAGAACAATCTCATTCCACTCCATCCAGTAGTACTGAAATTTTGATATTGATTTAGTAATCACCTAAGAATCAAGAAGATATTTATTATGACATATTGTCCCTAATTGATATTATCTATCAATTTTATTTCTTGATGATCTGATTCAGACCACAGGAAGTAGAACCTTTTGTTGATTTTCATCTTCAAGATATGAAAATAGAAGTTGACTAAAAATTGAAAAACAATAGTTTCTCGATTCATTTAAAAAAATGATCTTTTTTTCCTATTTGAATACATGTTAAAAAAAGACACCCACTATTATTCACTAATAACTATCACTCCCTATGGAATTAAATTCCACATCTGATATAGTTTGGAATAAAAGTGATATCCAAAAGTCAATCATTGTATGGACGATTGTCATATATGGATTGACATAGAATCTTTCCTATTTTCTCTTTCTTGCAGAACCTATCATTCCAATTCTAGAATCAAGACATGATCATGAATATTTATGTGAATATAGGATATCACTAAATCCATGGTTGATTTTATAATTGGTTGAGCAGAATCTTTGAATCATCTCGTGTGACTCTTTCTCCCAAGTTCATCCTTTATGCCAATTTGTTTTCTTGAGATTTACATTTCAAATAACACATTCTTTGAATAAATTTTCATAGGAAAATCTACTTCATCTATATTTCTATAGGAACAAAATGTGGAAATTCAATGACTGATTCACAAATTTATATTAAATTATAAACTAGGGATAAAATGATATGATGAGAGGTCATTTTTTATGCAAACCTAATAGTAATGTCATTTCATTATGATAGGAATGGGGGTGAACCCCACATATTTGATTTCTCTTTTATATCAGCACTAACTCCAATAAAATGTTGTCTCATGGCTTGATCTACTTGTTCAAGACTCCACATGATCATTTATGGTGAAGATCCCAACATGATCTACACAGTCATGTCAGATTCAAGCACTCCAACCAACCGAACAAAAGAAGATATGAGTACTAGTGAAATCATAACATTTCATTTATGATTCATGGTTTATACTACGATTCTATGATAGAATAAATGGATTGATATGGGACTATTTCCCAAAAATATTTTCATCATCTCATTTACTCTTCATGAAAAAATAGAATTCACTAGACTCAGTGTAATATGGGGCCTACTGAATGAGATGATATAACCCTCCACTAGAGTTCTCTATAATCTACTCTATTGGATTATACTATACAATATTTGATGATAAAATCAAGTCAATTTATTTGATCACTGAATGGATTGATGATTTAAAAAAAGTGGGCACAAATAGATGTTTAGAAGTGGAAAATAGGGTGATAATCTCCCATGTTAGTGTATAGATAATTGTATTTTTTAAAGGAACAACCTCCACAAAAAACAATGAGAAAAAGAGATAATAATGATACATTGGAATGAATATCTTCAAAAAACCCCTAAAACAACTTTCAATAGAAGATTCTAGGTCATTAGGTTTTTCTGGTTCCCATATTGGATGATCAATTATAGTGACTATATCTCCCCCATTTAGTGACAGGGGTAGGAGTTCAACGTTTATTTGTGTTCAACGTAGTGGATGGGATAGGTGATAGGTTTTAAATAATTCTAGTGATGAGTAAAGAAAAATATTGTTATAATCTCCTAAAATAAATCTCTTATATGAGGTCAATTTGGATCAATGTGAATAGAATTTATCAAGGATAGGGTTGATGTTCTTGTGACTATAGTTTCTTTTCGTCTTCCATATATACTAGACCAAATAGGGCTACCCTAGAATGAGAATAGTTTCAAAATATCAAGGAGGCATTTATATACTCATAGGTCCAATCTAGTCGATTCTATCACCAACCATGGATGCCCTAGGATCTAAATACCACCTCTTGGGAACCAATTCCTAGCCCCATGCTCCTGAAGGAAATGATGTTGTTGTGGAATTCCAAATATGGGTTTCAAGGGGTAAATCCTCCCAAGGGTCATGGTATTCGAAATCTAGTTATCCCAGGATGTCCAAGGAATACATGAAGTATCCCTGAACATAGGGGGCCTGATAATTTTCTGGTCAGACCATGGAAGACCTAGTCATTTCTAGGTCCTCATTCACTAGGCTGTTCTTGGGATATGTGATTCATGTACCCCAATGAGTTTCTTGTCCTCCCAAGATAGGCAAATATAAGGAAGGACAAATCATTTCTTGGTCCTCACTGACTGTGGTGTTTATGCAATACATAATTCAATTATAGAAGTGAGTACCGAGTCTTCCAAGGATACATCAAACCCAAGAATATCTAGGATAAATGTAGTATTCCAGTGAGGACCTTGTCTATCCTAGTATATTATCAACCCATTTACTCTTGTAATAGAGTGAATATTTATAGTAATGGCCTACCCATGACATTTTTCTTCCCTGGAAAAAATGAAATTGATGATCGAATGTTCAAGGTATATAAAAGCTGTGGTTCAATGGGTGTCAAATAAGATAAAATTTAATTAATGGGGGGAAACATGGATACTTCCACAACCTGAAGGCCCAAAAGATGGTTCTTTCCAGACAGTATACAAGGTCATAATATAATATTATGGTACTCAAATATCCAATCACATTCCATCATCATATATGTACCCCTTTCAACTCGAGATTATCATCTAATGGTGATTGTCTATCTTTATTGTCATGGATAAGGACATGGGAAAAAATAGAAGAGTAGGGCTATAGGGTGAGAGATCTCTTAGGATGAAATAAAAATAAGGATAAACTACCAACAAGATAATCAATTCATGGGATTTCCCTTGATGTCGATCTATCATGATCCTCGGTGTTCCAAATATCAAGTTCCCATGTCGATGGTCCAAGGTGATCTCAATAGTCATTTTTAATAGATATCAAGTCTTATGTTCACCTTGAATGACTGTAGGAGTTCTACATCCTCTGATCAAATTTCCATGGTTCCTATCATTCCTATACTTCCCAGTCAATGACAGTTGTCCAACAAACCCATTTACTAGTAAAACCCAATCCATTCCATTGACCAATCCCATCACTCAAAAAAATTGACCAAACTCGAGTACGTTTCCATTGAAGTGAATACTCGCCCAATATGGATTTGGACATATATAGTTGATGAGCATGCATCCATATTACATTCGGTAAACATACAAGTATATTTGGTCAGACAAGTGACAATGATATACTTAGAAATTAAAGCGATCATATTGAAATTAATCTTTTCTGCATGATGATTAATCCTAAAAGCTATCTCAAATCACAAATCATGCCTTGTTTCACCTATTTTAATGAATATGACAAGTATGTATTTTTTGATTCAGTACATTACAACTAGTTAGTGGAATTTTGACCCTTCCTTCTTCATTGTTGAAATGAAGCATTAGTGATCTCAGAATAGAATGCCTACTTTTTTGTGGTTTCATGACATGATAGACCATGTTATACTAATTTTTCACTGGTATAATCTAGTTTTACTATAATCAGGGATAAATTCATTAAATTTTTATTTTTTTGAGACACATGTGGTGTATTAGTGGTACTTGGTTTCTCATTACAATATTCATTATTTGATGTGGATGGTTCAGGTATAGTAGTTGACCTAAACTCATGTTCAAACAGAAAATAGGAATACGTGAATAGCCATAGATACAAACCTCTCAAGACTTAAGATGGATTCAGTATACCACTACATGTTTTAACTCACACATAATACTTATTGGGATTCATCCTCAAGCACTACAACATGAGGTGAGAGAAAATGGGCATGCTAAAGATGGAAGAATGTGGAGATCTGGTTTTATTTTCATAGATGTACTGGACATGTTGGGAAATTAACATAAAAATTTCATTTGGATATTTCAAATGCATGTTGGGTGTTCCTAAAATAATGGTCAGAGTACTCAAGTGGGTGAATACTATTGGGCCAAACCTATGGAGATCAGTGATGAACAAGGTAACGAAATAGTCCTTTATCTGGTATACTTCAAGGAAAATTATGAGGATACATCATGTTATAACTCTCATTTAGATACCCTTGGTTCATTAGGATAGTAATTTGTTAGATTAAAATGATATTATGATCATCAATCAGAAATGAAAAGACAATATTGTGATTGAAGTAAAGGATAGAGGCTTGGGAAAGCCATAAATGTTTTTCTAAATAATTAAATCAACGATAATAAAATTATTTTTCCATCTTCCTAGAGACATGCAATGACTGAGTTCGAGAATATAATCACCCCTCCTACCACCATGTGGGGAAAAAATATGGAGAAGAGGGGTGCATCAACAATTTCAGTTTCTTTGTACTAATAAGTGGGTAACATTTTTAAAACCCAACAAATTAGGTATGAGGGAGTTGCAATATCTTCCATTGGTTGGATCACTATATTAGTGACAACCATTAGGTATATAATTCTTCCAAGATAATTATGGATTTAAACCAGTGATACTTTCAGGATGGGGAATCTTCAAAATTCTACAAATTCAATATAGATAGAAAACAAACAAATATTGATAATTGCACATTCAATGGGTGGTAAATATTGAATCATAATATGTTTAAAATGTCAGAAAATAAGGTTTCAGTACCAGTATCATTATCATTTTCTACAATATTAATATTTTTTGGTATGATAGGATTAGATATGGTATTCCACTCCGGTCATGTTAGGGTCTTTTAAGGATATCATTTTTTAGGGAATATTTTGGCATGTTACCATTCTTCCACATTTCCCCAGTGATTGTAGATTGATTTTTGATTCCCTATCTTATTTATGGTAATCACTAAAAGGTGTGATAGTTAGGTGGCCTTAAGAATCTACTCATATAGTATATTTAGTGTCCTAAAAGAAGAGTGGTAGTGGGATTACTTCATTTTTGGAGTTTAATAAATGTATATCATGGGAATTTAAAATTTAATTCAATCTTGTTTTCATGTGAAATTATTCAAATCACCTAGATCATTCATATCTTCATAATTAATAACTACCCAGTCATTACTAGATAAGAGGAATATCACTATCTAATCCCTAGTATAAAATTAATGGTTGATCATGAACATTGTTTATTATCTCAATTTTTGTGGTCTTATTCACATCATTCATGGTAGTAATTTCACATTGAGATGTAAGTGGTTAGTACACATTAGTGATTTACAAGGTTTTTGATTTCTGGAATTGTAATGACATGGGAATTAAATGAGGTAATGAATACGAGATTTCTCATAGATGAAGAGTCTCAAGTATTCTGAACTATCCAATTTTTGGAGATCAACCTACATTCGTTCGTTTAGAATTTTAATAGTATGTACACTGTAAATGTTTATTACGTATTCTCCATTGGTGTTGGATCCATGTGGTCAACCTTCTATATTTAGTTTGGTATAATATAGATATTTGAGGTATGTTCACTATTTTTAGTTCTAGAGTGATTTCACTCATGAAAATTAATTCTGAGTTGAGTCTTACTTTACTGACATTTTGGGTTTTCATCAGAATCATGCTACCTAGACTACCCATCCAGTGCCGAGTATATTTTTTCTATGAAATAAAAATAAATATCTTATCGTAATGAATGAGTTCCACTAATTTGTGTTCCACCACATAGTCTTTTTATTTTACCTTCTAGATCAATCTAGTATTCATTTTCTTTTGATAAGACATGTTTTTTCCCTGCCTAACTGACAATAGCTCAGATAAACCTCAAAGGGGTCACCATGCCCAGTACACCTATTGCAATATTTAGTGATCCTTTTTTTATTATTTCTTATCACCCTTCAATATATTATCACTAATAGGGAGTTTAGTTAATCATTCCAAAACAAAAGTGTCTTTCAGAAAAACCAATCTATAATTTCCCAAATGATCCTCACGCATTTATTTCCTCCACAATCTTCTCCATTCATGTTTTCTCATTGAATGGTAAGGGTATACATGAGTGTGCCTATTTTTCTCCTTCTCTAATTTCTTGTAATATAAAATTGACCCACTTTCAATTCAAAATTATTTTTCTAACATTTTTCCTATGGTAGTGATGTCACTTTTCTTGATCAGACTGGAAATCATTGTCCCTCTATAACCAGCCACCCTGAGAAATTAATATATATATTTATGTACCACTATTGAATGAGTTCAAATAAATTAATTAATTACATTAAGAGGAAACCCATGATTCCCTCCAAAACACGTAACAACACCACATGAATGGATGGATGATTCCTCGAGTGCACAAGACCACTTTTCCCTCATGTAAAGGGATCCTATTTCAATTAATTGAGCGACTAAACTTTTTTTCCATCATGTGAAAATATACTCTGAGATTACATTCTAACTGATATTATTCTTTATTAAATCTTTTAGGAGGAAAAACTCACATATATTAGATTTCCCACAGATTCCTTTAAAAATTGAATTGATGAAATAATCAGTCTAGTACTATCCAATGGTGTTACAAAAGGCAATGTGACTGAAATTCCCCAGCCATGCATTTTCCTCATTGTCTCTGATTCATTTTCATTGGACTGGCTCAAAAATTGATTTTTTTGATGTTTTTTTGGGGTTCAATCCTTTCTTTTCTTTATCTATTGTGAGCTTCTATTATCAATTTGGTCTAAATGATTGATTGAGACAATGATAAAAAACTTGGATATTCAAGAAAAATTTTATTTTATTCTTAAGAAACAATAGTTTTCAGATAGGGTGGTGCACAACTATAGTTAAAATAAGATTCAGGACTAAGCCTGAAAGATTGAATGAGACCCTACCTTCATACACTGATCATTATGGAGACATGATGATTGAGACATGTATCCATCATCATTTCATAATTCATACAAAAAATGAAAATTTTCCTTACCATGATTGATATTGAGTCTTATCTTTCTAAATATCAAATGTTATAATTCTACTTCACTTGTAACCTGGAAAACTGATGATTCAATAGGAACCACCACATGAAATAAAAATCTTATATCAATTAAGTCAGAAAAGGAATTAGTACATGGACATACTCTATGTATATGGTATCTGACATAGTATAACTTCATAAAAAATAAATAATGACACCCTACTACTAATTAATATATTTATCCCATAGTTTCTTGACCATCCATATTATAAAATATTAATTTGGTTTTTTAGAGTGGTAGATTAATCATTTTTCCCTTCTATATGGTTCTTCTGGGTGGACACTAGGGGGACCATTCAATATATATACCATGGAAAATCATAAAAGATTAGTATAGATTTCTATCTGGAAATTATCACCATGTCTCTGTGATCAAGTAAAGGGTGATAGAATTAATATATGAGTCCATTGAGAGACATGTACACTTCTAATAGTGTTCAAAACAATTGATTCTATCTGACTAGTAGGATGACACTACTCAATTTATTCTATATATATTTTCTCTTGAAAATGTTACCCACTCTATATATTATTAAAGATTCAAGAATTTTTCAAATAGTCTCAGAATTAAGTGAAATCGATTGGTAATAGGAGAGTACGTGAAACATTTATTTGGAACCCTATCGATAGAAGAGGTCGGCATAAACCTATTACAGGTGAAGGAGTGAGAGTTATATGATCTTATTTACTTATCACCATGTACTACTGCTACGTTATGAACAAAATATGGAAGATATAGGATATTTTTACTAGATATTTTCCACTATATTATATGATTTATAAGCTACTAAAAATTATCCCAATTTCCTACACTTGATTCTAAAAACCTAGTATTGTGTATTGATAAAACACGACTCATCCTCTTCCATGTCACCATGGAAAAAATGGCTCTAAAACAATGAAACAATGTTTTCCCTAAAAACAAAATCTATTTTCGGCTTTCACAATGTTCACATAACATGGTTGAATAAGAAATAGAGAAATCCGGACATTGTAATTTTTGACCCTCTAGAATAACCCTCTTTTTGGGTACACTATGCACATAAAAAATATTAATCATTATTATTTAATTTCATATCAGTTGATGTGTGAGAGAGAAAATCTTCATATCGGGATAGATCATATGGTGATACCTTGGCTACACTAACAAGTAAATATGTTGTGTTCCTAAATATCAGGGTATTTTGATGGGGAAAATATATATCTCTCTGAGACTAGATCGAGGATCTTTTGTATTTATTGGTCTCTCTGTGGATATCAATGAAAACACGGTCCTCTAACACAACCCAAATTCCATTTCTCCCATTATCTCACCTAAAATCATACAATAGTAAAAGCACTAATCTAAAACTAATAGTTGGTCTTGTCAACATATTTAACTCATCTACCTACAATTTTTCCGCTACACTCTCACATAATATGAGCTCTGGACCAACTAATGATAATAAGGATAGATATCCTGACTGCAATATATTATTTGATAAAGGGGATTCCCTTAGCCTACTTATTAGTCACAACTGCAACATATGTTTTCTAGTGTAATTTAATTATGTGGATTTATGTTCATAATTTAAGTTGATATAGATAGCTCACAAAACCTCTATTATCATATAAATAATAACAAAGAACCTTTTTTCATTTGAGACTAGATCTATTGGTTTTGGGGGGAGGAATGAACCAATAGACTAATGGGTAAAGCCTTCTAATTGGGTTTAATGGAATCAATCAGAAGAGTCACAAGGGGATCTACAACTATAATCCCATTATAGGGAAACTAATCATTCATTACAGGGGAACCCATGAATATCACATGAAACTATGTAATCCATTTTCAATGTGGAATATTGGGGAGAGATTATAGTGGTTTAGATGATTTTTATTTCACATGGTGGTGGGATGATGGATTTTTTAATCCAAATAGACCATCATCTTAAGACGTTCATGTGTTTTGGGAAATGACGATCCATACAACATTGTGGAATTTGTATTCTAAAAACTCCAACATATGTATTTAGGGAACTATGGAAATTTCTTATTTTGATTGGTTTACAAGAGATATAAATAATAGGTTCATGGAATACAAGCCTGATTAAATGGTATCCCTAGTTTTGATTGAGATAATTCATGTATCCCAAGCAGGGAACCTGGTTTTACCAGTTTTGTGTCTACTACCTCTATAATACTGAGTCCTCCTAAGGAAGGGTAGAAAAGGGAAGGCATGATAATTTCATGGTGGTCAAAAACTAGTGAGATCCTTGGATACAAGATTCAATAACCTTAGTGAGTACCTGGTCCTCTTAGGATAGACCAAACCAGGGAATACATGGGATACATCATGTTTCTTAGTGGGGAACTAATGAGTAAGTACTCTATGAAATATAGTACATTGACTAGGGATAAACCCATATCTTTGAAATCAACTACCTAGTTGTGTTCGTATTCTCCATGAATTAAAATTTTCTAGATGATTATTCCATAAGTGTGTGTAGTGTACAATGCATCCAAAGCTGTCTATTGTCTATAATAAAAACTTCTGATTGGACTTGGTCGACTGTGTTAGAAACAACACCAACTCATCACTCCATTGATTCTCCAAGAGTATCAATGATGACCTTGATTATTTGATAGTGACGCATCAAAGGGAAACTCAATGCTATCAAACCAAAAATATTTCACCCACTCCCTTCTATTCTTCATATTAAAGAAGAATATTAGACAACAATTCCAAGATTCCATGAGTTAATCGGGTCATGTGTGTGGCTCATAAAGGTATACTAATAAGGATAGAATTTGTAGAAGAATTAAATTATGGAAATCAATTGATATGGGTTTTGTATGTGTGTATTTGGAAATCCACAATGCACTATCCAGAGCCAATGAAGTCTTGGATTAGTCGATATCTCTTGAAGATGATTGAAATGAATATAGTGTTATTTTAATTGATTGGTGGAATGGTGGCTCGGTCTATTTCTAGAAGGATACAACTACTATTACCGTACTCTTGATGCTCAAAACCTTGCAGTGTAGTTCACCAGACACTAGAATGCATGAGATAAATTCATATCATTTAATTCATTCTCTTCATACTGATAGTAGGGTTGTATAATATCAGAAAGATAAATGTTGGGGGGGAGGTTCAGGAGGATTTTGAAAAACTATGAGAGTATTGTATTGAGGGCCCATACTGAAATATATCGCTCATGGATGAAGACATGAAAGAAGGTGGGAAGTCCTCAGAATCATCAGAGAAGATGAAAGACACGATTCAATTAATAATGGATGCAGTAGAATAATTTGTATATTATTTATGATCATGATAAATCCATGGTTGGGTATGTGAAGAAATTTCATCATGTTCAATATCAGCGTCCAAACAACCCCATGAATGAACTGATTTCAGTAGAAAAATACTATCTTCTCCTCTGTATTCTTTTTTTAACATAGAAAACCACATTTAGCCAATGCATCTTCTCTCCTTAATAGTATACAGTTCACAAAATATATTAAAATATAGGGGATTCAAAAGAATCCATTATGGTGTGGTTAGAGTACAGTCAACTTCAACATGCATACTCAAAAATCGAGTAGGTTATGTGGTAGATGTGATCATCACGACCACTATAAAATGAACAACCCAAAAACTGATAGATATATTCCATAAGTGTTCATGTCATTATAACTGTTGAAATAATTTGGGAAATATAGTTTTCTACATGCCATGCCTTCTAGGGCACAAAATTCATCAGACAGAGGGTAGGATTCACCCTGAAATATGTGATCCAAAAAATGGAGTTTTTGAATATTGTAAAAGTGGGTTACACAGACCCAAAATTATTAGTATTTTTGATTACTATACCATGTGTGTAGTGAGTTATACATGGTGTATACAAACCATTTAAATGTTAACATTTCTGCATCCACTATTTGATAGTAATATCCATATATTATTTATTGTATCATGTGGTTATAAAAGATCTTAGACTACAACGAGAATCTTGAAATACTATGATTTTAATCTCAAATATATTTTCTATGGTCTTCATACAATATATTAACTGGACACAATTTATATGTTACTATTAGGTCCTGGGGGATCATATGCATTGAGACTTCTTCTAATGAAGTTTTCACTTCGTGATCTCTGGTCGGTGATATCGTGAGGATAAACCCACCAAAAGAAATACCACGTGTTTTAGGTGTCATTAATTTTTCCTATCTACTAACATCTATATTGGTCTCTTGGATCGATATCACTATCAAAATGTTTCATTTGATCACATACATTGTCCAAAGGTAAAAATCTGAAAATTATGTCGTGGTGATGTATCTTATGTCAGATGTGTAATTGGTGTTATGACATTGGATGAATGATAAAGATAGAATTTTTCACTTACATGTTGAGTAAATGATATCTGTAATTACCCCCACTATTATAAATTATATTCCCCTTTTATTTAATAAAATTTCATAATTTTTAATATGGTTATAAAAAACACATGCACTAATCTGGGGTTTTTATATTATATCAAATTTAAAAGAACATTAAAAATTATTACCATTGAGAATATAGTCATTGAACATTGATCATATGATTATTATAGATATAGGGTTTTAAAATATCAAATTGTAGCAGATAATGGAACTAATGGCCTCAAATAGTCGGATTGTACCCTATGAAGCCCATTTATTTTAGCTCCTAAGGGAGATAGCATAACCGATTTTTTCCCTTGACCAATCCCAATATGAGATCCAACAACTTAATCTTGTGAAAACCCAGTTATGTGAGAGGTTCAATCTCATTGTCATCATGTCCCAAACCATATATTCCAAACCACCCCATGAAAGTCTAATCATCACACACCTCACCATTAGAAAATTTTGTGGGGTATTAAAGGAAAACTAATCAATACCCTTACAATATGAGTATGTACATTATTTTTATAAAAAATGAATATATTTTCAACATATTATTGTTACTTTAAAAATTATTTTTATTTTGATACAATAAAACACAAATTATAGTTTTTTGTTTATATTAAAATTCTATTAAGCCATTTATTGTCATAAATTAGGGGATTTTAGAAATAAATAATATTTTAATAAAATAATTTTTTAAAATAATTTTTAGTAAATATAAACGATCATATAATTTTTATGAAGTAAAATGTAATCTTAACAATGGTTCAAAAATATCTTATTTTCAAAAACCCATAATTTCTAAATAAATGTACATTGAATATTAAAATTAAAAGTTAATATATTTGGAAAATTATTTATATTAAATGAATACTATTTTTTAATATGCACATAAAAATTATCCAATGGTTAATTATTGATAATTCTCCAAGACACTCGAGTCTTCAGGTAATAATTAAATACTTTATAAATATACATTGTGTATTGTGACATCATATTGACCAAATTTGATTTGATATATACTATTAATGGTATACACGAACAAATATAGGTTTTAGGATTAAAATAATTTGGTTTTATGTTTATTTTATTAATTTTATAATTCTATTATGAATCCTCCAAAACCATTATTAAATTTTAAGGTATGAAAATCATTTCTTTAAGAGTATGAATTTTCTCCAAAAGAAGCCAGGGAATTATTTTATTACGATTAGAAAATGTCCTTATAAAATAATTAGAACCACTAACATTTTTTAAAAACCATAGGAAAAAACATGGGAATGTTTGTGATTTTTCTCATATTATTATATAGATTCCAATACCTATATTTTAGAAATATTAAATAAATCCCCATAATTTCGTATATAATACCAACTCTGATCCCACTTCTATTAACTCACAATAGTTGTAGAACCTTATTACTCTACCATCCCCTACCTAGAGTCCTCCCATGGTTCCCCGAATTCCCAAGAATCTCCTCCCAAGCAGTGGGTGTCACACAGTCAAGTAAGGGATCCTCTCATTGTCCTATTTTTGAATATTTCATTATTATCTTATAACATATATTTCCAATTACTAATTTTTTGATATGAAATTACATGTACATATTTCAACCAATTTGATTCCAAATATATGATACAACCCTTTCTCTCTCATCAATAATTAGTTATGAATTTTTATGTGATGCCTTTATGTTTCCGAAATGTCACTATGATTTTCTATGCCAAAATAATTGTGTAGTGAATACCATTACCATTTACTATTAAGAGTGTTAAAATTTATACATTTACACTTATTTTAATTTCTAATTAAATATATTTATTCTATTATCCTTATTCATGGATTAAAATTTAATTTTGAATGACTCCATGTTTAATGATATATGTGTCACACTAAGTAATGAGAATGAAATTAATGTTATTGGTGTGACTTGAATTGTATACCACTCCAATGAATTGGTTAATGTTTAGTATCATGTGGAATCATTTTATTATAGGTATTTAACCTAATTAAATTATGGTACATTTTCCATTAAGATGTCTTTGATGTTATCCTTGACCTATGTTTATGATGTAGTGTTTTAAGTGGTTTCCAGATTTCCCATGTTATGATTATCATTATACATCATGCATTATTATTAATTTTCTTCATTACCCATTTATATGCCTATTTTATAACATTTTTTATCTTATGACATGATTATCCCCTTATTTTTATTTTTATCTTACTCGTTTCTTCTGTATGTCCCAGGTTATTACAAGGAGTTTTAAGTGTGGGCATGTTAAAGATGTTTTAAATACATATCTTGTCTTATCGGTTTTAAATTGTTATGTAATTTAAATAATTATTAGATACACTATAATTTTCAATATTTCAGGTTTTACTAAGTGTTATATTATGTAATAAATCAAGTATTAATTTTTAGTAATGAGATGTTTTTTTACATTTGGTATTCGAGGAAAAGATAAGTTATTTTTGGGATTAGGATTAAAAAAATCTAGTGAAATTCATAAGGATATGACTATGTATATGAAAACATCCCAAAATTTTGGTATGTATATTTTAAGTGGTTTATCTATAAAATACATCTCTATCTAGATTCTATGAGTTGATGTGGTTCTGTAACAGATGTACCTAGGGGTGACAACTCTGACATGGTGTGTCGTGCCAGAATAGACATAACATGGTACATGAAAATGTGACTTACTCAACACCTAGTTTGAAAATACAATGGGATATGATTTTGTAAATTCAAAATAACATTATTAATTGTTCGTAATGGAATAAAACATTCCTATATGAGTACATGTTTTAATATAGATAATGGATAACATAGATTGAAACTTAGATTTTCAAAAGTTATTAAATAAATGAAATTTATCAGTTATCTCAATAATTTCATTAGATTCCCCCATTAGATGTTTAATAGTTTAAAAATAATCATCCCTAATTTTAATTTTATTCTAGATAATGGGTAAAAATATGTGGAATTGGTTCAATAGGCAATTATATGGTAAATGTGATGATAAACCTAAAGGGATACTTAAACCAATGGGAGCAGTAATTTTGAACATCAGAATGATACTCTCATAGATGACTTGATTTATAAACTGAATCAAGGATCTGGAGAAACACCCAAATCCCCCTATGAATGAACATGTTTTTATTGATACCTCTATATAGAAATGGACCCCACCTTTGATTGGATCATATGATCCCTTAATCTAGAAACAATTAATTAAATCCATTGAGAAGATATTCCCCATCCTTCAATGTTTTGAAAAATTTAATGTTCTACAAGTAGTTAATCATATAGATTTATAATAAAATCAGTAGCAGACATTGATCAATAATACAAATACTGAGGAAGATATCAATGTTATGGGGTGGAAGGAATTCCAAAAAATGATTTTTGATAAATATTTTCGTCACACTCTATGACATAAAATGGAATGGGATTTCCATTCCCTTACGAAAAAATAAAATCAGTCTATTGGGGAATATGACTAAAACATCAATAGACATGAATCGTACCCCTTGTGCTTTTTCATTACCACAAAAGTCAATTTTGACAGCTTCTTTGGTGGTTTAAAACCTAGTATATAAAAATCTCTGGGGATCCCTGAATTCGATATCTATAAATAAATTTTCCAATGTGCACTCAAGTTGAAATGTAGATTAGTGAATCTCAAGGGTATAATGGGGATAAGAAGTGTAAGGTGTCATATAATTTTGGAGTTCGTATAGAGAAATCCAATGATTCTAGGAAATTTCAACATTCCTCTTATCAAACATGTGGAATGAATCACCATGAAAATTGCTAATGGAGAATGAGTAAATGATTTGGGTGTGTGAATGAAGGAAACCTATCTAATTATAGCTGATATGAGAAAAATTATAATGTGGTGGAGGTAGGTAATGATCTGGTCAACCATTAATACATTATTCATTTATTCAACTACAAGGAACTGGGGAACTTTTCAAACCAATGTACTAATCAATGGGTTGTCTAAGAGAAAAAACATCATCCATGG
The DNA here is from genome assembly GCA_963277665.1 of Viscum album. Lineage (NCBI taxonomy): Eukaryota > Viridiplantae > Streptophyta > Magnoliopsida > Santalales > Viscaceae > Viscum > Viscum album. The sequence continues at coordinate 1,436,881,470 of OY728123.1, read as the reverse complement.
TAGAAATTCATAGATTCATCCATCACAAGCAATGAGGTGGATCCTAAAAATGAAGTGGTCATATGTGAAACAGTTATTCATTCAATAATAGTGAATGTACATTTTGATTCTAGTTCTACCCATTTCGTTATATAATGAAGGTTTAGTATAACTATTCAAACACAACCATTAATTAAAGAAGTAGAGTTTTCTATGAAAATGAAAAATGGTGAATTTGTTTCTTCTCATGCTTATAACTCTTACATTGTCACATTATTTTGGATAAAATTTCCAGTGAACCTTGTAATACTCCATTTGGTTGGATTTGATGCAATTTTGGGTATGGATCTGCATTCTGTATATAGAGAAAACATAAATTTCCCTAAGAAGTAAATCAATCTCCATATTTCTTGTCACCCTTTGAATCTATACCAGTGCAAGGAGGTGAATTAATCTTCTTTATCACTAGAATCCCAAGAATGGATATTTTATCCCAATGAGAAAACATATCTAGCTCATATTATTGAGTTTTAGGAAAATATCATCCTTGAAGAAAATCCAAATTTTTGGGAATACACAGATGTGTTTCCCAAGGAATTTCATGGACTTCTTCCTAGCTAAGAAGTTGAATTTTTAATATAGATTATGCTGGGACATTAATGTTATCTTATACTCTATATAAGTTTATTATTTTGGAACAAGAGGAGTTTATGAAACAACTACATGAGAATCTAGATAATGGGTTCATATGCCCATGTTCATCACCATAGGTTGAACTAGTCCTCTTCATTAAGAATAATGATTGGTCATTGTTCCTTTGACTTGATTATCATGAGCTCAACAAGATCACGATATGGAAAAATTATCCTCTGCCACATATTTATGACTCTATTGATCACCTATGTGGAGCACAATACTTCTTCATGGTGGATATTTTTTTGGTACATTATTATGTAATGTTGAAGATAGATTATTTCCCCAAGATTGCTTTCCATACAATGTATGGGCACTATGAGTTTATATTAATTCCATTCAAACTCAGTAATTCACCAATAATATTCATTAATTTTATGAATAAATTCATTAGAGATTACCTCGTAAAATTTTTATTAGTCAATGTAGATGATATTATAATATACCCCAAAACCAAGTAGGAGAATGAGGAACACAATAACACTATACTGAAGACACAATAAAAGGAGATGCTCAGCAAAGGTGAGCTCTGGTTGAAGTATGTCTCATTCTTGAGAAATATCATTATAAGGAATAATATATATATGGACCCTTATAAATATAATCAATTGATGAATTATTTTGGAAAATATATTTGATAGATATATATAGTTTCCTTATATTTTTTGGGTATTATTACTGATTTGTGAGAAGCTTCTCATGGTTATTAAACCCTATATCCAAGATAACTTAGAATAGATTTATGTTTTATTTGAATGATGAATTTGAAGAGATATTAAAGGAGATAAAAAAAGGATTATCACCGCACTTGTACTTTCCATACCCAAAAGTGGATAACTCTTCACAGTATTCAGCAATTCTTTGAAGAAGGGATTTGTGTGTGTGTCAATGCACAAGGGAAAATTCAAAGACAATGATTCAAATTAGGTGAATGTTCATGAATAGAAATAACTAACAAATGATTTGGAGTTGGATAAACTGATCTTCAATTTGGAAATATGTTAGAATTATCTCTTTTGGGAGAACTGTGAAATATATACAGATCACAAAAGTCTTAAGTATATATTTACGTAGAAATTACAGAATATATTCTAATGATGATGGTTAGAGATGACCAAGGACTTTGACTTCTCGTTTCACTACCATCCTATGAAAATGAATAAAGTGGTAAAAAATCTGAGTAGAATGGATCAAGAATGTATTTAATTATAGGGAATTGAGTGGGATCCAATCTTTTTATATTTGTAAAGGATAAAAATAACAATCATAGTGGATGTAACATCATCAATCCTTTCACAAATTATTTCTCAACCATCTCTTCTGGATAGGTTAAGGGATTCTCCAATAGATGATGTGAGAATTCAAAAGAATGTTGATTCTATAATAAAAGGAAAATCCGTGAAGTTTAATGTTAATAAAGATGTAATTATAAAATTTGGGATAGGATTGTCTTTACCATCATGTCCTGAGTTAAAGATATAGTCATTGGATGATGCACATAATTTTACTTTCTCCTTTAACATAATAATCTCAAAAATTTATTGAGATATATGAGATCACTATTGGTGGGACAATATAAAGAAGGAGATCAAAAAATATACATCAAAGTGACCAGTATGTCAACTAGTAAAGGATGAAAGAAAAATGTTTAATGGGGTAATGCAATAATCTCCCATACCAATATGGAAATGGGAAAACATCTCCATGTAATTTGTCACGAAACTTCTGAAGACATCCTGATGAAACAATTCTATATTGGTTATTGTGGATCTTTTTATAAAACTTCTCAATTCATCCCAATTTCATAGGATTTCTAACTGGATCAACTTGTATAGATATACTTTAGATAATGGGTAATTCTCAAGGGAGTACCTCTATCGATTGTATTTGGTTGAGTTTCGATATTCATCTCCAAATTCTAGAAAAGTATCCAACATTCTATAAACTCTTATATGAACATCAACATGGCCAGTCACCCCCAAATTGATGACCAATATACTAAAAATATATAGACACATGAGTTCATGTTGTGAGCATGGTCAATTGAGATAATAGAGGGTAGGAATCAATATCTACCTTTATTCTAGTTCTCTTAAAAAATTTATTTCCACTCATGAAACCAAATGGCTCCCTATAAAGCTCTTTAAGGGAATAAGTGAATAACACTTACATGATGGGATGAAGTTAGAGAACCCAAACTATTGGGTCCTTAAGTGGTTGAGTATATAGTGGAAAAGGTTAATACAATTCAGCATCACATCAAGGCTTCTCAGAGTCAAAAAAAAATATCTATGTAGAAAATCATTGATGAGACATAGAGATTGATATTGGTGACATAGAATTCCTCTACGTATCTATATGGAATAAATTGCTAAGATTTGGGTATAAGGGAATTCTAAGATCCAGATATATTATCCCCTTTTAGTTCCTCTATCACATAAAAGTGGTGGCCTATCGACTAGAACTCCCTCCATACCTATCTAATGTACATGATGTAATCCATGTATCCCTCTTGAGAGATTTCATACCAGACCCCTCACATTTACTCAATATAGAGGTGGTACCATTGGAGAATAGAAATTTCAACAAGGAGTACCTGGTAAAGATCATAGATCAATGATGTAATGTTCTATAGAATAAGAAAATGCACGTTGTTAATGTACAATATAGAAACCAAAATATTGAAGAAGAAACACGGGATCTAGTGGAGGTTATAAAATAAATATTCCATCATTTTTTAATGTGGGAAAAGAAAAATTATGCGCGTGAAATTTCTTCTGGGGAAAATATTGTGATGACCCAAACTGTTTTAAATAAAATTCCCCATTTGATTTATTTAAATGTAATATTATGTAATATGGTTATAGAAAAAAATTAACTTCTATCATGTTACGAAATTCTATTGTATTTAAAATACCATTTATAATAATTTCAATAAATAATATAGTTATTGAAAATTGATTATATGATTAGTATAAATATAGGGTTTTAACATTTCTAAATAACACAGAAAAATGATGTGGTGGGCACAACTAGTAGGATCATACCATATGGAATCCATTTATCAGATCATTCAAGGGAGATTTCATCCCTGGGAATTTCCATTGAATAATCATAAGAATAGATCTAATAACTAATGCATTAGAGAATTTTTTTTGGGAGAAGTTCAAGCTCATTAAGATCACAAACCAATCAAGGTACGTCGAACCACCCCATGAAAGTATAACCATTACTCACCATACCCATAAGAAGATTACTAGTTCATTAAAGGAACATGTATCAAGACCCTAATAGTGTGAGTATGTACATTATTTTTTATGGAATAATGAATATATTGTCATCCTGTTATTGTTTATTTTTAAAATATTTTAATTTTGATACAATAAAATATAAATTCTATTTTTGGTAATATTTAAAATCAACTAAAGAAATTATTTTCATAAAATAACTGATTTTATAAAAAAATAATATTTTAATACAATATTATTATAGAATATTTGAAAAAATATATATAAATGATAATATAATTTTTATTAAGTTAAATCTAATTTTAATAAAGGTTTGAAAATTATTATTGAAAAAAACCCCAACATTTATCGATTAATGTCGATTTTATTTTAAGGTTGATTATTCATATATTTAGAAAATAATTTTTGTAAAATGAATACTATTTTTGGAATCAGAATATTGAAATAATCAAATTGTGATTTTTTCATAATTGTCTATGAATGTTGAAATTTCATGTTAAAATTAAATACTCTGTCAATATACTTTAGGTATTATGTCATAATAATGACTAAATAGTGATTTAATTAATACTATAAAGGTCATACAAACCAAATAAATTCTTTACCTTTAAAAAATATGATTTTATATTTATTTTATTAATTTTAAAAATCCAATATTAATAATCCAAAACCATTAATATATGTTACGTTTTTAAAATAAATTGTTTAAGAGTATGTCTCACCTATACAAAACAATATGAATTTTTTATCAATTTTTTCACTTGGTATTATACATTAATGACAAAAAATTACATTTGGATGAAACCATGGGAAAACTATGTGATGGTATTTGGATTTTGTTATTTTATTATATAGAGTCCATAACATAAGTATGAGATATATTAAAAAAATACCTAGTCATTTCCTATATAAACCCACCATATATACCACTTATATTCACTCAAAATCATTATATCACATACTCTTCCATCCCCTCTCAATAGTCCTCCTATGGGATGTCCTAGTTCTGTAGAAGCTCTTCCCAGGAATTTGGAGTCACACACTCATGTAAGGGATCCTCTCATTGTACTATTTATTAAATTCTCTTTATTATCTTATGAATTATATTTGAAATTTATAATGTTGGGATATGACTTTAGATGTCTCTATTACTTCCCATTTTATATCTAATTTATTGGAGACCCCTTTATCGTTCATAAAATCATTTTTTTATTTTTATGTGACGCTATTATGCTGCCAAAATTTCAACGTCATTTTCAATGCCAAAGTAATTATTTAGTGAATACCATACTCATTTCGTAAAAAATATTTTCAAATTTATACTATTATAATTAGTTGACATGGTAATTACATGTATTCATTCTACTCTACTTGATCTGGTAATAAATATGACGATGAATGACTATGTTTTTATGATCTATGTGGCACACTTTTCCAAGCTAATGAAATTAGAGTGAAGGGTGCTCCCAAAATTATATAGAGCTCCAAAGAATTGGGTAATGGTTAGTATCGTGAGACATTATGTTGGGATAGGGAGAACTTGATTTATTCATGGGACTTTTTCCATTATGATTCCATTGAAGTAATCCTTGAACTATGTTTATGATGTAGTGTTTTATTATGTTTCCACATTTCATATGTTATGATTATCATTCTATATCATGACTTATTATTCATGTTCCTTTTATTACCCATTAATATACATATTGTTATGTAATGTCCCTAATTCAAAAAGAAACTATACATTATGATATTATGTATTATATTAATTATAATTTTATGTAACAAATCCAGTGTTAATGAGTAACAAAAAGTAGGGTTGTTATATTATCGCTGTCATGGTTGATCGGGATGGTAGAACAATTATTAAATCCATGGTCATGGTAGTTGAAGGTATGTTTTTTCAGTTTGATCAAAAAATAATATAACATGGAAAGGAATATGACACAATTGTGAATCATTATTTATGAGATATCTTATAGAAATGTGGTTATATTACACAGTGTGTGTACATAGGTCAGTTTCTATTTTTAGGACTACTTATTATCTCTTTAGTGTCCATGACAGGTTACCAGATTATGTGATTGGTCTATCAAAATTATTTACTACTATTTATTTAAGGGTCTAGATGGTCAAAAACAATAGTGCTTTCAAGATTTTATCATATTCTGATGAATAGGTAAATAGGACATGATAGACCCCACAATGAGGTTTGAGGGTTTTCCATGATTTATCAATCACTACTAAACAAATAAATTCATAATTATTCGGGTATAGAATAATTGAGTTGAATTTCATTAATACAATTATCTATAAATGACTAAGTAAATATGTGAAATAATATTATATGAAAAAATATTATATATATTATTTATGGATCATTTAATATTAGGGAGAATTAGGAATAAAGTTATTAACTTGAGTTTATCAAGTAATATATATTTTTAATATATATACCAAGTATGTGAGAATATATAAACAATATTTATGACATAGTTTGTTCATCATAGTTATTTATTAATTACTTATTTAGTGGAACTCAAGTATATGGGGTCTGAGAACCCTTTCCTAGTATTTTGTAAATCTGCTATATAAGTACATGAGATGTTCATTTATGACATGAATGATAATTCATCTTTCAATGGATTGAGAGCTCCTCCCTCTTCCTTTAACATCCATGATTGATAAATCCACCATTCAATCAAACGATCGAAGGATTTCTTTAAGGTTCGTAGGAAGAAAGTTAAGGTGACTGTTGTGACATTTAAGGAGTCATCAGAGCACCACTTTAGCACTCAAAATTCAATGATCGATATTCACAAAGATTCTTGAAGTGTGTGTGGATGATCTAGAAGTGGTTCTGGTTTAGATCCCTTAAGAAATGATCAATGATAACAAACTGCAGTCGAAAACACCACAGATACAAATAACTTGCATGTTAGTTTAATTTTTTTGTTCTTTTTAAATTCACATGATATCTATAACCTATAATACGGATTGGATTATTGGAGATGCCAATGTGACACTACTCTATTGATGAGAATTTTAAAATTCTCCACCCATCATCTTCTCTGGAATCCCTTGTATCTTTAATTAGTATCAGAGCAATTGTGTGAATTAATTATGTCCGAAAAAATTTAATTTTCACTAATTTAAGTACAGAGATTCAAATTGGTCCCAACGGAATCGACAACACCTCAATCAGATTTCATATGACCATTTTATGATCATATAATGATTTTGGTATTGATCAAAAAGTGAATGTTGGAGTGTAAAATTAATGAAAAACATATTTATATTTATTTTCACGTTATGATATTGAGATTAATTCAAGAGGATGTTTAATTTTCAGTCATGTTTCAACCAGAATGTGATTGTCTGTACCAAATTGGTTGGATCAATTTTTTTGTGGTCTGGGAATGCTTCCCTTGGAAGAATGAACAAAAAATGAGTCTGCAACAATGTTTCTTCCAATGGAAGCATAACATTTAAAAATAATATCTATATTTAAATTAAAACATAAAGGAAACATTATCGCCTTGTTGACATTGGGGTGAAATCATGTCTTTCCTTATGCTACTATAGGATTCCAATTATTTTAATAATAAAAAAGAGCATGCTTAATAGAGAATCATTCTGCCAATGACCTTCCTCCTATCATGCTCTCTCACTCCAACAGTGCTGCTACCTTGATAGAGTCTAACCACCACACTTCCACCACTGCCAAGATCCATGATAAGTATATTTCATGCATGAATTTTAGAGTGTTTTTATGTATTTTTTTGTATATTTAATTGAATAATATATCCATATTTGTAATATATTTACTTTTTTTTTATGATTTTAGGAAGGAAAAAACATATTTATGAAGAATGAATGAAAAGGGATGAATCGTGGCGTGATGCCTAATTTTTGAGGAATTTTAAAACTTGATATTGTGCAGTATAGTGATTACATGTAGTGTAACTTTGTTACTCATTGTGAGTATTCAATGTAATTATCCACCAATATACTAGTATTTACATTAATACACATTGTGATAGTCAGTTACACATCGTGATACATAGTTATACATCATTATGGGTGTGAAAGTTCCAATTCTCGAATAAGATTCGTATGAGATTCCTGAAAATCTAAAAATCACATAGGAAATATCTGAAGAAGATTAGAAAACATGTAACCACATAATACATTTTTAATTTGGTCAGATAGAACCAATATAAATCCTACAAATAGAGTATTTTCCTGCTGATGTGGGGTTATTCAGATCCTGAGAAAAAATCTTGGATAAAGATGCTCTAAGGCCCTTCCTGAGTTATTTTCTTCTCTCCCATTATGATTTATTTTCTCAATCCCTTTTATACTATCATAACTAGGATGGGGGATTAAACCTTCCATGTTCTAGGGTTATGGAAATAGAAAGGGCAATGTGCATTTTATTTATTTTATTTTATTAATATATTTTGATTGTACAATTTATTCCTCAACTTACAATCCCAATACTTTTATTTTTTCATGATCAGCGAAAATTTAATTAAAACGGATTGTTAAAATTGTGAAAATTAAAACCCTTAGGAAGCTATGAACACTTCCCAATTTTGGAGAAATATGTTTTAAATATTTTATCAAGAAAAATATAATTCAGCAAAGCCCTAAATTAATGGAAAAATGGAAATATGGTGTTATCACGCTTGGGAAGAGATACCTTGACCATTGAATCTACCTCATATTGAATCTGGCACTAATCATTAATTAATCAAACTCTTTTATAAAATCCAATTTCAATCAATACCAAATATTATAAAACCTTGGTGTGTTTTTCAAATCGGATTCAAAACCAATCAATCTATTCTGCTTCACATTATTCTTTTATTTCCCAAAATCTGTTCCCAACACACCAATATGATCCTTTCCCCTTTTTTAATCAATCAATAAAATTTCACCTTTTCTCACATATTAAAAGTTAATATTTTGGAAACCTAATAAATCTAACTAACCGCTTCTATGGGTTGGACCATAAAATTTCTTAATACTACATTTTAATTAATGGATTAGAAGTTTTTGAGTTTTTATAAATTTAGTTTTTTTTCATAGAGCACTAGAGAATTAATGACACCCCCTGGGGTTATTAGGACACATTCTACCTCTGTGGAAGACCCACTATTTGTAAATATAACCTTAGATTCCACCCACTGGATAAACCCTATAGTGCAGGATGCTTCTACGGACCCTCCCTCACTGATTGATCCAGTCGCCGGATCCATTGGTCTAGCCTGTGTTGTACACTGTTCTGGATCATGATTTATCCTTGGTCGACCACTCTTATATAAAAATTAATGCTCCCTCCAATGTGAAATCCTATGGCTATTTGACCATTGACCTTGGTAGTTCTCGTGGTTATCCCACAATGTGACACCAATCAGAGTCGAGCCTCTCATAAGAACCCCAATCCTTGGTGTGCCAGTGTGACAAGATGATTCACTCGCCTTCGAGGTGCCCTTCCCGTGGTCACTATAGATCTGGCGCCACCACCCCTACCTCAGAATTCTCACTTCACATTGTCCATTTGACCACCCTTGACCCATGAAGAAAACCCCAGTTGGAAAGTCCCATTGTCAAACCCAGTGTGTCTCATCCTCTCTTAGTTTTCCATCGACCTTCTCATCCCAATGAACATAGTGGGCCACCGTCGCACCGATGTTGCCCAATTTTGTTGTTATCGAACAACTACATGTTTGGTGACCCTTTCTAGTACCCATGTTGGATCCAAATGGTTCATGAATGACCCAAAATGTGTTAAAATGAGGTTATCTCGAGATTAGATGGCCTTGGGAAAGACTTTCCCTTCTCGAGATGGTCCTGTGTTGGTTCAAATCGACCCAAAATGGGTCAGAGCAATGTTATATCGTTCAATTTAATTTATTTTTGGAATATTAATTTTTCATAATTAATTTAATTTCATTGCGAACATAATTTAATTAAAAATTAATTTATTGTTTCAAAATGATAATAATTTTATTATTTAAAATAATTTCTTTTTTTTGTATTAAATTAAATTAGTAGATTAATTTATTTTTTTGTTTTTAAAATGAAATTAATTTTTGGATTGTTGAAATATTTTTTTTGAATGGTGAATTAATTTAAATTATATTTCATCTCTCGACATTAAATTAATTACAATTTATCTTTATCACGTAATTTCTTTTCATATCGATCCATTTTGAGAAATGGACCAAAGCCATCTTTGTTTGGTTAATCTGATTTAATTATTTTTTTATTATGTGTCCTTTTTGTAATTTGTAGTTAATTTAACATTATACGTGCATTTCCAATTTTAATTCAATATGTATAAGGTCATGCATTTCCAATTTATCAAATAATATTGTGCCTTGAGACCCCTCACCTATGTGGGGGTATGCTTGTACATTTGATGATTATTTTGTAAGATGTGGACCCTCCATATTGAGGCAACTTCTTGAAAGGATGTGGAACATAACATGATGAGGCACTACCTCGGACCAGTCATGGATACACTAGACTAGGGGAAGAGCTACATCAGGAGTCAAGGTTTGACTCATGTATGATACCCTTAGGTCATGGTTGATCTATTGTAATTAAACAGATCAACCATTTTTATATTCGTAATAAAAGTGAGGTGATTTATTTTCCTTAACCGATATTTTTTATTTTATGAATTCTATTATTTTCGGTGAGTTCAAATAATATAATAGATAGATAAAATTCATAGGGTGGAGATTAATGTTTTTCTATTAATGTTGAGTTGAGAGCACTACAATTTTTTTTGAAAATATTAATAGAAATGGATTATATTTTTTGAAAAATATAAAACCCTCATATAAATATTATGTCTCAAAGTCCTTCTATAAATTTAATTTTCAAAAAAATGGTTGTAGGGGGGATCACCATCCAAATTTGAGGGTACCTCTTACTACTAGGGAGTTTTTATCAAAGTGATTAGTCGTCATAACTAAAATTGGCCACAATGATGTATCAGAAGATAGTTAGGTTCAAATTTAGAGGTAAGTATTTAGTAAGTCATATTTATTATTTTTGAAGCTGGTACTTCCCTCAATAGATCATGGAGCAATGAGTTAATGTGTTTGTCTAGTCAAATGCCAACCTTGAACTCTATAGGTAGTGGCATAGCCTAGGATTTTAGGGTATGTGGGGAAGATCAATAATCCCGTCCAATAGAATACACCAACAATGGAGTACTATGATTATATTAATGTGGGTTTCTAGAGATAGATAAAATTGTTATAGAAATTTAAAAATTAAATTAATCAATATTGTCTGACCAATAATCAAGATAAAAGTTCCAATATTCTAATTTTTCATCGAAATGGGATGGAAATACCATAAAACATATTGTGATATCTATTAGAGAATGAAAATGTCAAAACACGAATGAGTCTCCAATAAGTAGTACAAGTTCTTTTGAAAAATACTTCGATATCTGAAAATCATGGTGTTGGTGTCCTCAATACATGTTAAAGAACCTCAGGATGAGAGGGTGTTAAAACGGATTATAGTAGATTCATGTATTATTCATATGATGTTTATGAGATAATTATATCATCAATATTTTATATGGGGTTTGAAACTACATATAAACATTGATGATATTACATGAAGTCTCATCTTTGAGAAGCTTACAAGGAGAAATTGAAGAAATACATGAATGGGGTGATGATTAGATATAATTCTTGTAAACTAAAGGAAAAGGAAATATCTTTTCAATTCATATTATTCTTATAACATTTTTTCTAGTTTCTCTTGTTTTGTATAAGATTATCAAATGAGATTTGTTGATAATAAACAATCATTACCTTTAAGTAACAGTTCACTAAGTAAATATAAACTAAAAAATGTTTAATCATTATTTATTAAGGTGGCATAGTTGAAACACAATGTGAAAATACCAATGGAAATAGAAACACTAATGGGAACTTTAAAATTTTCTTTAAAAAAAGAGGCTGGAAATTAAACATGGGTTACTTTCTTATCATGTGGTGAAATAAATCAATGGATATATTAATGAAATGAACTGAATTAAAGAAATAAGTATTCACTTATTGTTTAGTAAATATTCATCATTATATATAATATTTATACAGTACATGGGTATTAAATGCAATATTTACATCACATATGTCAATTCAAACACATTAACTATGTATGAATATAAATATTACAATATTTACGGTGTGTTCTGTATGAAAATAAAAATGGTGCTTCCAATGTCATTAGTTAGAAACACATGACATCGAATTTCCATGTTTAATGATTCTAGTTGAAATTTTAGTGAGTATTACCAAAAAAATTATCTCACGTATCCTTTGGAAATAGGGAGACATTATTATAGGTTCTTAAATGAATGTTGTTTGTGGTGTGTAATACTCCTCTAATAATTCAGTAATCTTTGTAAATACCTGATGAATTTAAATTGTAAGACTTATACCTATTTTTACAAATATAAAACTTTTTTAAGAAAAACTAAGTAGTTTTCAAGGATGTTACATGTATTTTTATAGAATATTGTGATTCTAATACTATAAGTATTGTTGACATAATTTTGTACTTAGTTTTTGGAAGAATAAACCATTAAAAATAAATGTAAGGCACAAATTTTAGAATTCGTATAGCTAGAGATTTTGAACTATTCCAAGGGTAAGCTAGCGGTATGTATACTTAAATTCCCTTTTTTTCTTCTAAATAATATCAATGTGAAATATGAAATATTCAGGTAAAGAAGATATAAGTTTCATTGGGCTACTCTGTCAAAGAATATCTTGACCAAGCACTCACCGATCACTATAATGTATCATGGAGTAATTTTTAAATGAACATCACCTTATCCACATCATCTTATTGATTCAAATAAAGAGGATGGATGATGAGTATTACATGTCAATTTTGATAAATAAAATATAGATTGGATAAATCCCTAAACATGCATTTACTTATGCACATTTGAGTCTTGATGTTTGTAAAAGAATCATCAATGTTGAAAATCATTCACTGTAAATACCACCATTTTTATATAAAAGCAACATAATTAATTGTTTTATCCATTAATATCATGCCAATTGTAATGAAAAATGGATATCATATGAGTTATAGTATGATATAAATTCATTATTTGATAAGAACATTGTGTTTTGATAAAAATATTTTATTGGGGTTATAAATTAACTTGCATACAAAACACTATGTGCATCTTAGTTTATAAACTATAGTTTATATTGGATATTGTTTAAATACCTATCATAGAATAGTTATAGTCATGTGTTTGAATATATATCATTAAAAGGGTTCACATCTCAATTAAATATAGTTGGAGTAAGATTGAGTTGGGTTGATTCAGTACTGGAGATGAAAAAATAGATGTCATTGGAATGATTCACACTAGAGGTGCAGAAAAAGATAGTTTTAGAGACACATACTATGTAGGGTGGTTAAAACCATAATAATAAATTAATTTTCACTATAGCTGGTGATACATTATTCATTGAAAATAATTATTCCTATGAGAATTTTACTGAAATTATCTAACATTGAAAAGATCAATTAAAATTTAATAATGGATTCTGTGAATAAATGAACAAGAGCTTATTATTTTGAATACTATAATGAGTATTCAAGTAACACTATACATGGATGGTATAAGCATGACACTAATAAGGCTCAGTTGAAAATACCAAGTATTTATGCCTTAATTTATTAGAATTTTAAATGGTATAGTTAATTTCTAGGATCATTTTATTATGCATTGGATACGAAGACCTACATTCATGGATGGTGTCTATACGGTGCAACTAGAAAGGGTTGGTAACATCATTAAATGATAATAAGGGTTTTATGTTACTAAAATCTAGTTTTTGATTAAAGTCAGAGATAAAATCATATAATATTCATTTGGAATTAATGTCTTCTATATGTATACCTGAGGATAGTGGGAGAGCCATAATTTTCCATGTAAAATATGTTCGTTAACATATGTAGAATAACTATTAGTCTTACAGTTAGTGAAGACCAAATTTAAACTTCCTCCCTAGATATTGACTTAATGTAGCAAACTATGTTATAAGTATTGATATCCTTTAAGGTAGATCCAATAGATTCATAGACCAATTCAATTATACATATACTAACAAGTTATTAAAAATACAAGATGGAACAGTTCGTGAGAGAATTGTTACCAATTACACATGGCATAAATCACTCCAAGAAAACATTTTCTACATATAGGAAGAGATTAATGTGGTAATATAAATTCCATACACATAGGAAATGGATCAATAATTTAAGGCATAATATGTATAAGAAATGATATCTCTAGCATATAATTTATAATCGCAAAATATCAGTAATATCTAGGATAATTGCAAGGGATGCATTCAAAGCTACCCAATTATACAAAAGAAAGTACAAAATATATACCAAGTATGTGAAAGGGAAGGTATAATAGTTTTGAGGGGATATAATATAGTATTATTTGGATCAAAATGATATAATATTCTTATCATTCTTAGTTGATGAGAGAGTTAAGCTTATAACAACCAATGGTATCTATACCTACAAATATCGAGTACATTGTAGATTTCAGGGTAGCTAAAAGGAAGTTACTATATGAAATGATTTGTTCTAGTTCATGGAAATGAACGTATTTAAATTTTTTGTCATCATGATAATTCTTTAATGTTATTAGTTAATATTTCATGTTTTGATAGTGGGAAGAGGGGATATTTCTGGGGACACCATCTCTTAGGAATTTCTAATTAAGGAGGTGAAGTAACACAATATATAATTTCCCCATTGCGGTGAAGTGGTAGAACCATAAAAAAAGTCACAAATCAGGAAAAACATGATCTTAAAAATGTGAAAGATAAAAGGATTGTTAAAAAGTTCAATCTAGTTCAAGTGGGAGTGTAGTAAAACTGGGTTCCCTAGAAGAATCTTTTTCAGTAATTTTGATTATTATACAATGTGTACTGTGAGTTATGCATGATGTAAAAATACCATTATAGTGTTGACATTTATTTATCCAATATTTAATGATAATTTACATTGATAAGTTTTATTATCAAAAGTTTATACCAAATCCTAGGCTATAATGATAATCTTAGGAAGCAATTACATCAATCATAAATATATGGTTTATAGTCTAGATACATCAAAATATCTAGATAAAATTGATGTATTACTATCATGTGATATGGGATCTTAGTAATTTATTCTTATTCTCATGATGTTTTCATTTGGTGATCTATGGTATGAGAGATCACGAGGATATACCTGCCAATAGGAACACCACATCTTTTAGGTTTCATTGGTTGTTCCTAACAACATACATGCCTATTGGCCTTCTGACATGAGAAAATTATCGATACGTTCCATTTCATTACATACATTGATTAAAGGTAAAAATCATGAAAATGAAGTCGTGGAGAGGGTGTTTTTTTGTTTCATCATTGGACGTATGGCATTGGATGAATAATAAATAGAGAAATTTTCACTTCTATGTTTATGAGGTGATATCTATAGCCTAGTTGTTATGGAAGGTAGAATATTCATTAAATCCATGTCCATGGTAGTCAAATTTATTATCATCTAGTTAGATCAAAATATTATGAAGAAATAAAAAGACAATGACACATTTTTGTGTCTTCTATTATGAAATATCGTATGACAATGAGATTATAATACTCTGTGTGTGTACATCGGTTGGTTGTAGTTGTTATGATTAATACTTTTCTATTTAAAGGATATTAAGGGTTGTTATATTCTGATTTTAGTCTACGAATAATATTCACTTCTATTGAGATAAGATCCAAGAGGTTCATAGACAATAGAACTTTCAAGATTCTACCCTATTCTGATGAATAGGTATATAGGACATTGTGGATCACAACACAGGGTCAAAGAGTTGTCCAAGATTTATCAGTCACTGATAAATAAATAATTTCATTATTATTTGAGTTTAGAATAATTGAGTTGAATTTATTTAACAAAATAATTCAAATGTTATTATGTAAATACATGGAATAATATTATATGAATGAATAGTATATTTAATATTCAACGTTCATTTAATATTTTTGGGAATTACGAGTTGAGTTAATGACTTAGGTTTATCACATAATACATATATATATATAATATTTTACAAATATGTGATAAAATATAAATAATATTTATAACATATTTAGTTCATCATAATTTTAACACCCCATGATTTCATAGTATGTTATTTCTCCAATGTAATTCAATAACTTGCACTACACGCAACACTGAGTTCAAGCGCCCCACAACTTACCAAACTAGCTGTTAAAAAGTGGTTAAGAATAGTATTAATTGAATTTTAAACTTTATATAATCCTTATAATTTTAGAATCCATATTATGAGTCTTTTATACATAATGTAAGAACAAATTCATGTTTTCAGATAAATGAAGTATTTTTCAAAAAAATGTAATTTTACTGCCTTTTAATGGTGAATGTTATTTAAATCAAATATTTTAAACTTTTATATATTCAATTTGAAAAATTAAACTTCTTATTTAGAATCAGGAAATACAAATTTAGTTTCAATAAATGTTTGGTGTTTTTATGATGACTTTCATATTTGGGTGAGTGGTGAAAAATACTATATTTTAACCTAAGACAAATTTTTTAATGAAAAATAATTTATAGTGTTTAATTATACATTTTAATGGTTTGGTAGTATAATTATATTATATTTTTACCATTTAATCCTATGATGGTCTTTCTAAGTAATTTCACATTGAAATTGGACATAAACAAGTGTCAACATTTTGATAGTTATTATTTCTTCAAAATACACTTTTTGGTTTTGACAACGGGAATTAATTTCAAATTAATTTATGAAACTTATATGTTTTGAAATTGGTAAAATAAAATTAATTTCTGAATTCTGAATATCAAAATTATCTTAGGGTGATTTTTTGGTATTTTTCAGAAAACATTCAATTTTGGATGAATAGTGAAAAACACTAAGTTATTGATTAAAACCTACTTTTTATTTAAATAATTATTTATTTTATTTAAATTTATTTTATTAAAAAATAGATACATAATGACTATATAAATTCAATTTAATTAATTAAAGTCAGTTTATAATAATGTTAGATATATAAAAAGTTTATCGAACTTTTTACCATTTTTTACCCACCTACTATGAGCATTTTCAAATTTACATAAAACCTAATTTTACCACTTATGTGAGTTGAATTTAAAAAATCCCAGAGAAACAGTTGATATTAGTATGTAAAATTTGGTTAAATAAAATGAAAAAAATATTTGGTGAATAGTAAATTTTTACTTTTATTTACCATGGTTGAAAGTAAATACGGTAGTTAAGGGTAAAAATGATATTATTTTTACCCAAACACATGAACTAATTTTATTGGATAAGTGTAATTCTACTGAAAACAACCTTAGGAATAAAATATGATCCTTTAGGTCCACTTGGAATAGATTAGGACATTTATAATTAATTAATTCAAAGAAGAGTTAAAATGTTAAAATCAATGTTTAATAACTAAAACATTTTTAATATAGGTTTATACAAAAGATAAATTAGACTATAAATATTCATTCAAAATATATGGATATTTCCCACATAATGGTATTTTATTTATAATTTTTAGATGTTAAATAATTAAATTTATTTTTGACATAATGATGATGCAGTAATTACAGTATTAATGAATGATTAAAATAATTGTCATTATAAATATTGAAATAAATGTAATTTGATACTTTTTATGAATTATAAAAATTTGGTTAGGTTAATATGACATGTTAGGGTTGGTTATATGAATGTTTTTGATGTAATAATTCTGTTATGAATTTATAAAAAACAAAATACCAAATAGTGTCAAAATTGACTTAAAAGTGTTTTTAGAACATATATTATATTATTAATTGATATTCAATTACAAAAAATATAAGGATCTGAAAAAAGACATATATAATGATATTTTAATTATTAATGGACCACTTCGGGTTCACTTGGATGTTTATTGTAATTTTATTAACCATATAACATAAAAATACAAAGAGACCTGGTAAATGTCAAACTATTTAACTACGAGTTAAATCTAAAAGATAAAGTTAATATAGTGACACAAACCTGACTAAAACCTATTGGTTGAATGTTTTTAGACCAATACCCACATTTTACTTTAAATAATTCATTTTTGAGCCATTATAAATAGAATATCATTTTGTTATAAAATAATATTTCTAGTTTTTTTCTAAGGTGCCCCTCACCCCTCTTATAAAAGGGCACTCCATCTTTTCTCTAATTCACACCTTCAAAGCCATTTGGGTCTGACAAACCCTACACAAATACCCTTTAAAATGTCATAACTTCATCATAGAGTCCTTCCTTTAGTGATAAATCCATCCCAAAGAGCCCTTTTGATCAAATCAAAAGGAAGAACCGAAAGAATAGCTAAATATTTCATCACCTCTTTCAAGTTCATTCCTTCTTCCACTTCCCATTTCTTTGTTGTTTCCATTATAAAATAATAACACCAGTATATTCTATATAATTTGATGTTATTATAAATATGTTACAACCATATTCCTTATTCTATCTATCCTTTGAATGACATGTAACCATACATGCGTTTATATGGCTTACCATCTTCATGTCATGGTGTAATTGTTATTCAATACATTATTATTTGGATGGGTATTCTAATGATATTTAATTGTTGTAAATAATAAATATAATATGATAATGATTCTGTATATATGATATACCATCCAATTTTATATTTTTCTACTATTAAAAGAATGATATTGTTTCTCGTGCATACGTACGGATTACCGTCTCCACGAACGCGATGAGATGCATTCCCCATCATATCCATTCAAGAATAATTTTCATTAGATGATTAAAAAATAATGTTTAAAGACTTAATATCATTCTTAATATGAATAAGATATATCCTATCCATAACAATCAATACTTACGTAACAAAATATATAAAGAAAAATGAATTCGTTAACAAACGAAATGATGATAATACAAAGATATTATTAAAAAATAAATGTTAAAATATCATATATGATACCTATAAATGTATATGATTCTTTTATAATTTAATAAAAATTATTTCACCATTATAAAGGAGGTTAACCTACCCTCGACCAAGGAAAAGTAAATGGTAATGGGTTTCTTATCCCACATTTAATTTCGTGATATTTCCATTGTTCGCCACTTAATTATAGCAAGTGGTGTATTTTGTAATGCCATTTGATATATATTATCATGATTCTCATTATATACATGGTATTATATGAATGATTTTGGGGTTTTTAACTTTTGGTCATATGACTTGATTGACTACAATGTGGTAAGGGTATTTCATCTCACTTCCTATTCCCATGAGATTCACGTTTTATTTCCACAATTTCCTTTTGTGTGATGTATGTACTGGCCATGATTGTATTCCTTGTGTAATATAATTTAATTTATTGGTGTTTTCATCTTCATTGAACAATCCTTCTTTCATGGGGTGTATGTTTCGTGAGTTACCAAATCGGTAAGGGTTAATTTCACAATCTCTTTATTATCTGAGGTTGTTTTTACGTAAGTATCTCCTGGGACGTATTTATTATCCATGTCCATAATTAATGAAAGATTTTTCAAAGAGATTATTTTAAGAAGATTTTTTAATAAAACAATATTTTAAATGAAATATTTATTCTTTTAAATCATTCTCATTAATGTCCATGTTTTCAAAAATGGTCTTAAGGATTTATTTATAAGGACATAAATGTTTTTTAAATGTTAATTCCTTTCAAAATTATCAAAGAGGTATGGGACACTTTGATTAATAAATGTATTTAAATGTCTTCCTTTCTAAATTGTGTGACTTTTAATGTTTTTCCTGATAAATTTATATTTCTCTCAAAGAGTTTTACAAATAATTTCCATCTATTTCAACATCCTTTGATGGATTTTAAACTTTTTTGAAGTTGATTTATTATGATACAAATCTTCCATATTGTATTGAAGGTTTTGTGATATGTTTGACTGTGGCTGTGTTATTTTTATACCATTAATGGTTTATGGATAAAGTGTTAACATTTCATATACTAGTTTTATTATGAATGTTTAGGCTATATTTAAACCTTTTCATTTGAGGAATTCATTGGACTTCGTAAGTGATGGGTGGAGCCCGATATAGCTCTTCGATGCATTGGTAGGTCCCATGAGACAAACTAGTGTCTTGGAACAAGGCCCTGACAAAATAATATTTGTATTCTTGGCACAAGGCCTTGACTAAGTCGTTAAGAAAGTCTAGTATTATTCATTCCATCATTATGAAAGTCTCTATTGATATTGCATGTGATTATTCGACTTGTAGAATATCCATGTGAGTATGTAAATGGAATTATTTTGATTTATATTTTCCATATTATGATGATTTTTATGTTGAAAAGGGTTTTTTTAGTTCTATACATTTCCTTAAATATTTATGCTTATTTATGAACATTTCTGCTATATTGTTATCCTTACTGAGCATTTGAGCTCACCCCTTTCTATGTTTTATTTTTCCTAGGATACAAAGAAGTATATTATGACTGACCGATAGGGATAGTGTATGGGATCTCAGTGTGTTATATGGAAACAATGTTGTTGTAGTTTTACATTTTATGTTCTAATGTAAACCTTATGAATGTATCTAATACTTACAAGGCTACTAAACTAATCAGTCTTTCGAGACATGATCTTTTGTGATCATGCCAATGATACGTAATAATGCACTGACTCTGGGCTTCTGGGGTTGGGTCATTACAGTTGGTATCATAGGAAGTTTAGTACAGACCATGGAAACTAGATTTAGATAAACTCTGATTAGAGCACATAGCACTAAGATATACTTTGAAGATTAGTATAGAAGAACTTACTAGAATTTTGGTACTGTACAAATTTTGTGAGTTTTCCAAGAAAATACATCTATGTCTGGATACAAGACGGTAGAGGAGGCTCTGGCACAGATGTACTTAGGGGTAAAACTTGAAAACACTACTTTGAGCTAGACTCTAACGGGAACTGGTTCACGACAACGAGCCTTGCTGCACTCTTGGTTTCGACACTCATGGGGGATATGCTAAGGATAATTCTCATTTTCATTACTAATCATTATGAAGGATTTACGAGTATATATCTTCTAAAAGAAAATATTTTTTGATTATGGATTATATCCATAAACTGTTCAATTTATGTTTGGTATTTTATAATTTTTGAATTATTCATTGAAATTCATAAACTGACCTATTGTATCCCATTGTATATAAATGGTTCCTAGTAGATGGAATGTGAAATCCAGAAATACGTATAATCCAAAGAGTAAGAAGGATCATATCTTTCATGATATTGATCCATCATTGAGGGGGGAAATAGTCTCCCATGTATTCTTAACATATAAGGAAATAGTATCATGTGTTAATAAAATATGTAAATAATTCTCTTTTTCCTAGGGCTTTGAAGGCAAGCATGAGAAGAAAAGGATGGGAGAAAGAAAGATGGATAAAGGTAAGAGGGAAAAGAAGGATTTTCCCATATTTGATAACTGTGGAAAGAATCAACTTGGTAAAATATTGACGGGAATGGGTGTTTTTTTATAAGTGTGGAGAAAAAGGACACCAAGTACGTGATTCCAAGAGTAATAAAAAAATTTCAAATGTACAATGATTTATCTACATGGATTTGAGAAACTATGTGAATCAATGTCCAAATCGTCAGAGTATACCCCAAATGATTCTATTAGATAATAATAACGTTATGATACTACCTAAGATTATGAGGAATGATTGGATTTCTTACGTTGTTATTAAAGTATTATGTCATTTGAGTTTTTTATTAATGATGTATATGTTATAAGAATGATAGAGTATATAAGGATTGTACTGTAGTACTATTTCATTATATACTTGAGATTGTGTGGAAAAAAGAAAAGTGACTCAATAGCATGTTAAATTTTTGGAAAATATATGTTTGAGAGAATGATAAACCATAATATTTTTCTGATACCGAGGTAGTGATTTTTGAAAAAATACACGATTGATTTGGATAAATTATATTGGATATTCTTGACTACCTTTAAACTGATTAATGATTGGTATATTCCATCATTGTTGGAGTTTACAAATTTTTTGGATATAAGCAGTATATACAGTGTTCTATAAGGAATAAGGGAGCATGAATGTAATCAGTAAGGTTTTATAGTAATTCAGGATGTTTAGGTGTTTTAAAAGAATACATGATGATGGTGTTCACATGTTATTACATGGGAAAAGGATCTTCATTGTGTTTACCTACCTTATATATTTTTTACTGTGAGTTTGGACCAATGTACTTTGGATAATTTTAGTTTGATATTATTTTTGGATTGCCATAATATGGACAACCCGGAGGTCGGGCAGCAACCCGTCACGTCCGACAACGCCGCGAGACTTGAACTATCACCGAAGGGTGACAAGGGTGTATCACCTACCACTGGCCCACGTGATTTCCTGGATTGAATAATGTAGTTTTTTAAAAGTTTCGGTAGATTAATTATAAATTCATTTATTTTGGAACCCTATACAAATAGTATAAATAAAATATTTTCTTAAGTACTATTATCATTTAGAGTGAAATATGAGTTTGTGGTAGAAATTAGTTAAAGGATGGAACTGTACTTATTAAGTATATATATTTTTTCTTCTCTTATTCTATGAAGAAATTAATTCTTAATCTTTAGGTGGGGGATCTTAAAACTAAAAATGTGTTATCCTAATAGCTTATGTTTTGTTGAGCCAATGATATTTTAAATCATCATATATTGATGGATTTGTGACCCTCGATTCTACAATTGTTTGTGACTGATGACCTCAATCACTCCATATAAATATTTACATTTTTCCTCCAATTTTGTGTCTATAATTTCCATCAATGTTATCCTAATCAAGATTATAATTTGGTGGTGACTTTTTCATTCCCCTTTTCCTCTTATTAATACCAAATTTTAAAAACCAAATATCCACTGTGGGTTTTCCCACAAAGGTATTATCTATTTTCAACATTTTATTTTCCAAGAACAATTTAAAATTACGAGGATGAAATTTATTTAAGAGGGAATAATGTAACACCCCATGATTTCATAATACATTATTTTTTTCAAAGTAATTCAATAACTTTCACTACATGCAACACTGAGTTCAAGCGCACCCGGACTTACCAAACTAGCTGTTCAAAAGTGGTTATGAATAATATTAACTGAATTTTGATCTTTTTATAATCCATATAATTTTAGAATCCATATTATGAGTTTCTTAGACATAATGTTAGAACAAATTAATTTTTTCAGATGAATGAATTATTCTTCAAAAAATGTAATTTTACCACCTTTTAATGGGGAACCGTTTTTAAATCCAATATTTGAAACTTTGGTATATGCAATTTGAAAAAATAAACTTCTTCTTTATAATTGGGACATAATAATTTAGTTTCAATAAATTTTTGGTGTCTTTCTGATAACTTTCATATTTGGGTGAATAGTGAAAAATACTATATTTTAAGTGAAAAAAACTTTTTTAATCAAAATAATTTATAGTGTTGAATTAAAAATTTTAAAGGTTTTGATGTATAATTATATTTTATTTTTACTATTTAATCCAATGATGGTCATTCTAAGTAATTTTTACTTTGAAATTGGACATAAACAAGTGTCAATATTTTGATACTTATGATTTCTTAAAAATATGCTTTTTGGTTTTGACAAAAGGAATTAATTTTAAATTAATTAATGAAACTTATATGTCTTGAAATTTGTAAAATATAATTCATTTTTGAATTTGGAATATCAAAATTATCTTTGGGTTAATTTGTGGTATTTTTTAGAAAACATTCAATTTTTGATGAAATGTGAAAAACACTGAGTTATTGTTTAAAAGAAATTTTTATTTAAATAATTATTTATTTTATTTGAATTTCTTTTTGGTCAAAATATATTCATAATACCTATATAAATTCAATGTAATTCATTTGTTTTAGTTTATAATAATTTTAGTTTTATAAAAAATTTATCGAACTTTTTACCGTCTTCTAGCCACCTCTTAGGAGCATTTGCAAATTTACATAAAACCTAATTTTACTGCTTCTGTGAGTTGAATTTTAAAAATCCAAGTGACACGGTTGATATCATTATGTAAAATGTGCTTCAATACGATGAAAATAATTTTTGGTGAATAGTAACTTTTTTACTTTTATTTACCACAGTTAAAAGTAAATAGGGTAATTATGGGTAAAAATGATATTATTATTATCCTATCATATGTACTAATTCTATTTGATAAGTGTAATTTTACCACAAACTACCTTGGGAATCAAATATGATCCATTAGTTCCATTTGGATTAGATTAGGACATTTATTATTAATTAATTCAAAGAAGAGTTAAAAATGATAAAATCAATGTTTAATAACTAAAATATTTTTAATATCGGGTTATACATAAGATAAATTAGACTATAAGTATTCATTAGAAGTATCAGAGGATTTAATACATAATGGTATTTTATTTACAATTTTCAGACATTAAATAATGTAATTTACTTATGATGCAATGATGATGCAGTAATTACCGTATTAATGAAAGATTAAAATATATGACATTATAAATATCCAAATAAATCTAATTTGATACATTTTATTAATTACACTAATTTTTTAGGTTTATATGACATATTAGGGTTGGTTAGGTGAATTTTTTTAAATGTAATATTCCTGTTATTAATTTAGAAAAAAACAAAATACCAAATAGTGTCAAAATTGACATATAATAATTTTTAAAACAAATAATATATTATTAATTTATATTCTTTTCCTAAAATTATAAGGATCAGCCAAAAGACATATATAATAATAGGTGTATCATTAATGAACCACTTGGGGTTCACTTGGATGTTTATAGTAATTTTATCAACCGTATAACATAAAAATACAAAGAGACATGGTAAATGTCAAACTATTCAACTAAGAGTTAAATCTAAAAGATAAAGTTAATATAGAAAAAAAAACTTGACTAAAACCTATTGGTTGAGTGGTTTTCGACCCATACCCACCATATCCTATAATTGTTTTTATTTTGGATCCATTAGAAACCGAAAATAATTTTATTATAAAATAATATTTCTAGTTTTTTCTAAGGTGCCCCTCACCCCTCTTATAAAAGGGCACTCTGCCATCTCTCCAATTCACACCTTCAAAGCCATTTGGATAAGACAAACCCTTCCCAAATACCCTCTAAAATTTCTTCCCATCGTCAGCAAGTCCACCAATCCTGAAAAAATAGATGTACCCCACAAACAAACATGGGTTTTATGAATTACATGGTATAACCACCCAACCAATGAGGCAATGAAATTTTTTAATAACAGTACGAATAACTACTATCTTGGTAGAATTAGTGATGTAAAAATATGTATCAATGTATAACCCAATAGTAAACATGTGATGCGAATGATCTAGGGATCCAAGAACCCAAAATAATTATAATTGAATATACCATTGTAAGATTAATGAATATGGGTTTTTCTCAAATATATTGAAATGATATGGATAAGGATTCTAGAGAAAAGAAGAATGAGGATGTAAACATCATGGTTATTAACTCTTGTACTCATCAATATAGGAGAGTAAATTTGTAATATATCCTTAACATATTCAATTTACCTATGAGGAATGTCAATTCATTATGGTGAATAATATTAGTTTTAAATTATTTCACATCATAAAGGCTATACTATTACTCATTAAGGATGATTCCATATTATTAATGACTGTATAAAGTACATGATTGAATGTAATCTAGAATCCTGATCAAATATATATATATTTATACATTCAATTGATATTAACAATTTTTACTAATATCAAAGTACATATTTTACCCAAATAATACTAATATCTCTATTTTGTATACAACTTTTGATGGGTTTTTAGATTTTCTTCCATTAGATATTAATTGATTCAATATAATATATGTTTTTTATATCAATGATTTGTGTATTATTTTTCCATATTTACATTTGTTGAAATGACAAGGAAAATGATGAATTGATGAATAAAAGTCAATCTGCACCATGAGTGAAGTGAAATAGCATGACAGAAGATTTTGAGAATGATCTTGGAGCAATTCTGGAGGCACAAAAATGAAGAAGTAGGATAAAACAGTGATTCTGGTGCTGAAAGTGCATTTTACACAATGTGTATCATCATTACATGACGTGAAGTTTCATTCCATGAACATTTTATAGGTTGTTACATGATGAAAAAAATCATTTGTGATTTTACGAATTGTAAAAGTATTACACGTCATGTAATATCCCAACACAATAAAAAAGGTGGATTTTTAACATATATTCTGACAAGATTTGGATATCATTGACTGCCCGAATGGCCATTAAACTCAATTTTTGAACTTAGTGAAACCATTTTATCACATCAAGGCCTATATATATTAGATCTAGTGAGAGATAAATTCTTTTCAATCAAATTTGGAGGTGCAACCACTGGGAGTCTACCATAGGGATCAAACACTATTTTCTTCAAATATATGTTTTTGTTCTTATATCCTTTCTATCATGTAATCATTGGACTCATAAGAGTTTTAATTCCAATATAAATATTTTCTTAATTCCATTCTCATTCATTATTTTCTAATCTATCTGCTATTGGTATTGGTTTATTCATCATCAGAGACCACCCGATGACGATTGACTAAACAACATAGGGAGAGAGGGATCAGTTAAAGGGGGTGTGTACCAATATAGAACGATTTTCCTTTTCTTGTAAAGATGATTTTTTGGATAGTATTATTTATTCCAACAATTATAATTTATTAATCAATGAATCATTTACCATATGTCTTCAATAATGAATTAACCCCAATATGATGGTGATGATTTATTTATGACCATTGATTGTAATTACTCTTCTACTTTAGGAAATCAGAACATAATTCACTTTAGCTATTTTTTATTCATATGACCATGATGAATTGTGATTATAGAGTAGATTGATAAGGATTGAACATTTTTCTATCAATGAAATTTTTTATAAGTGCTACTATTTTATATAATTAGTTTTTATGTTAAGTTGAGTTAATTCATATTGTAAAACCACCCTTAGAAACTAATTATCCTATATTATATTTCTCTAATTAATTTCATTTATTCCAATTACACCATTATTTTAATAAAATAAATCAATTATTAACATGACATGCCCTTTAGTTAATAGTTTTCATCATTGTGTTCTTCTGTCTCAGTGATTTTGACCAGGCGCTTCTGTTCTACTACACATTTGTAGTTAGTACAGTTTTAGACAATATAAATTTCTAATTTGATCCATGCCTAGGGGAATTAAAAACGTATTTTGGGAATATAAAATTTCAGATACGTTGTTGGGGAGCAACAGAGCGTTAATGATGACATGAGACCAATTTTATAGGTCATGTAATTTTCTATTCCCATTTATATTTTCTGATTTAGTTTAGTTAAATTGATTTTTTTTCATTTTTCATTATTACTTTATTATAATATATTACTATTTTTATAGTATTTGGTGGGGTTCGTCATGAGTTTTCAGATGACATAATATTATGCTTCACTGATATCAGATTATAATGAATTTTAGGTGTATCCAACCACATGGGAACCCCTAAATTCATAAGGGTGGACACAATAGAAAGAAAACAATAATGATTCATATTCTCATGAGTATGTTGAATTCCAAACTCTATAGTGGAATGAAACCTAATATCCACCTGATGAAGGAACTCTTGACTATCATGGATACCATAATAAATCAACAGATGAGCATCACTCAAATGTCCATCTAACAAGATTACTTTCCCAGTTCAATGATGTGAGGGAAAATAAGATAGATTGTAATGAGGAAAATATTATAGAGTAGAGAGAATTGACTAATCAGCTTACTCAAATCATTTCAAATTGTAATTCTCTTATTAGTAGCCTACAAATAGTCTCTAATGAAATTACATGTTTTCTTGAAGATGATATTTATAAAAAGGTGGACTAATTCCATGTCTTTGATACATAACAACCTTAGGTGTAGAATTCAGATGACAGACTAGCCACATTTCCCACCAAGTTCATTCCATTGTCAGATAAGCATATGGATGATAATGCCATCTCTCTCAATGAACATGGATATTTGATTACTCACCTTTACCATTATATATCATGTTTAAATTACCTAGTATGAAACTTTCAATTTGTATCCAATATAGGGATTTATTGTTTTGGAGAGGAAAGAGATCAAAAGGTGGAAGAAGTCAATACTATAAAAACATAAATGGAAGAAAAATCAGAGGTACAGAACAAATAACCAGACACGAAGCTTGTTGAAAATAGTGAAAAATATGATCCTTGTGATTTAGAAGAAGTATCATAACCTCATGTGTCCCTTATATGCATACAAAAAGACCTATAAGAACAAGTATTATTTCTTTTGTAACTGTGAGAAGAAGAAGAAAGAAATGTTATATCAATATTTTATTTGACAGTTAAAGAAGAAGAAGTGGATGAGGTTAAAGAAATACCATATATAGAATCATTGGAAGAATAAGTGGTAATGGAGTATGATCTTGAGGTCAACGAGGTACATTCTATTGAATTTATCATAGTAGAAGAAAACCTAAAGGAAGAGAAGAGTGAGTAAACATCCATTGATCCCGCAAGTATTATTGATACTGAAGAATAATTGAACTCCCTCCAAAAATTTCATGAAGAAGAGGATAAAATTGAGGCTCAAACTAAAGAATCCATTCTAGAATGTGAACTAGAGGTAGAAAAGAAAGAAGTAGTGGTGGAGCAGGTGAACTAAAAAATTTGGCCTGATTTCAATTTCCTATTATCTTCATTAAATATAACCTGAATCACCACCTACCACAATTCAAGATGATCCATTAGAGGAGAAAGTGAAAAACCTCCCTAGATGCACAACAATTCTATATTTGAGTTGTTGAAATAGTTGGTTCCCTAGACCCAACTATGCCAAATTTTGTATTACTATATCGTCAATAAAGTTATATATACCTGAATCATTCTTACCATTAAAGTGTAGATATTTCTGCAACCACTAATTAATGGTAATTTCAGATATTATTGGTCATATTAAAAGGTTATAACAGTTCATAGTTTATAATGGATACCTCGAGATACTATGAAATTAATATTAAATATATATTCTATATCTTAGATACATCTTTCTGATTGGACATAGTAGATGTGTGACTATCATGTGCTGGGGGCTCATAAGCATTGAGACTTATTCTCAGGAATTTTTCACTTGGTGTTCTCTAATAGTGAGATCATGAGGTCATACCTGCTAATAGGAACACCACATGTTTTTTTCATTGGTTGTTCCTATTTATGAACATGTGTTTTGGTCTCCTGAATTGAGATCATTACTAATGTATACAATTTTATTTCATACATTATTGCAAGGAAAAAACCATGATATTGAAATCTTGGTAAGGTTTATTGTTTTGGGTGTTTCATTCGTGGTATGTCAAAACTAGCACGAATTTCTAGTGTAGTACTGGAACTTGTGAAAACTACTACTATAAAAGAAATTCATGGTGTGTGTGTCCCTAACTATTACAACACCATAGGAAGAGAGGGTGAGAAATTGCTTACCTGAGACACCTTAATTATGCATATGATGGCCCCATAATAATTCTATCATCAACATCTGATGTAATATGTGTTCACTACATTAGGACATCGATAATAAGAACATATAGGCTCCTATCCGAGAAGTTTTCTCAGAGTAATATAAGCATGTTATGAATGTTTTTAAAACTAGATTAGAGTAAACATGAAAGGATGAATATGATCTTTCATGACATCTTAATATTATACCCAATTACACTAGTTTCTATTATGAGTACAAATTAACAAGACAAATTAGATGCTTCATTAACTTTTATGTATGATTTTCCAAGTAATAAAAAAATTAAAGAAGGTTCCATATTTTATTCTTATGAAGAATCAATTGAAAGACAATGGGAAAAGGCCCATGACAATTTATGTCAAAGGAACCTTCATACTATTATTTAAATTAGAGAGTTTGGTTATTAAATGATAGGTAATTTGCAGTGTATATAATGAAATAATTTTACGGATGTTTTAAATTTAATGAATTGAAATACAAGAATCAAGTACCTTCTTATCGTTCAGGTATATTCATCAATATAAATTAATGTTTCTAACATACTTCCTGGGTATTCAATACAATATTACAATAATATATTTATATATAAATATAGTAACCAAGTAATTATAGGACCATTTTATCTAGTAAAGTGTCTTTTCTAAGTAGCTGAGAAAGGGTGATTCCTAAATAAGCTGTGAGAAACACATAACATCGAATTTCCAAGAGAATGATTCTAGATGAATAATTTATTGAGTTAACAAAAAAATTATCTAAAATTTCCTTTGGACATAATGAGACATTGTTCCAGGTTAAGGAATGTATATTTTTATTGGCGTCTCATACTCAACAAATAGTTCATAGGTATGTTAATCATAGTAAATAAGTGATGAATCTAAAAATGTAATACTTTTACCTAGTTGTGATAAGATAATTATTTATCATGAAAAAATGAAAGTCGTTGTCAATGATATACCCAATTTGGTATTTAGGCTTTCCACAACAAAACATATTTGGTATAATTGATGTATTTAGTTTGGTCAAATAAACCTTTAGAAATATAGGTATGTCACATATATTTTGAATTAGTTAGATAATTGAGTGCAACCAATTTCAAAGGAAATCTAGTGGTATAGATACATCATAAGATTATTTTATGTCATTAATGAATGTGATAGTGAAGTATATGCATGGTCAGGAGATGTGAATTTATTTGTATTAGTATGCTGATGCATATATTGATCAAGCATTCCTCTATCTTGATAATGTAGCATGGAGTAGTTTCAGAATGCACATTACCTTATAGAAATTGTGACATTGATGATAATAAGGAGGATAGATGATGTGTCTTAAATGTTAACATTGATCAACAAACGTGTAGTATGGAGCAATTATTAAATGCACATTTTATACATCAGAGTTATGATGTTTGGAGTATCAATGTTGTAACTTGAAGAAACTTGCATTATATTTCAAGATGTTGTTTGCAAATAATGGTGAAATCCTAGAACCAATATTCCAGCTGAAAAAATGATAAATGGTTATCATTTGAGTCATAGTATAATGAAAATCCATTATTCCATATGACATCTGTTAAACATGAATTTATTTTGTTAAGATAAAAACAAATATGCAATAAGTTAAACACATGGTGAATCTAAGTAATTATCCTAATATCCACTTAGGATATCACCAAAATCCTTAACATAGATATTTTGTAGTCATGTGTTAGACAATATTTCTATATAAGGTTGAAAATACCTACTTGAGATAGAGGGATCAATATTGACTTGGCTTTATTCAATACTCGAGATGCACAAATGGTTTGCATAGGAACAATTTTGACATGTTCATGTGGAAGAGGCATGTTCCAGTGACACATACTGCGTAGAAAGGATGAAACCATGGTGATAGTTTTATATTCACCTTGAACAATGATAAATTATTCATTTAGAATATTAAATCCTACACGTAAAAAGTATATATAAATTAGCTAAGATTGACAGGACAATTAAAAATTCAATAATGGATTATATGTATGAAAATGAAAAGGGTCTTATAAATTGAATACTTCGGTGGGTATTCAAATGAGTTGATACATGGATGGTACAAGTTTGGTACCAATAAGTTTATATTGGTAATACCAAGTCGGTATGCCTCAATCAATTAGAATATGACTTGTCATAGTTAATATCTTGGATCATTAAATAGTCTAGTGGATGTCAAAATCAATATTCAGGGAAGGTGTCTATACGACACAACCATAATTCATTTCAAATATATCTTTTCATTGTGTCTACCAAAGGATAGTGGGAGAACTAAATTTTTTCCAAGAATAATATGTTTGGAAATATATGGAAAACTGATCATGGTCTTAGAGTTAGTTAAGCCTATGAAAAAATTATTTCTCCAGTGATTGAGATAAAAAAGCAACCTAAGTTCTGGTGAACTGCATCTATCGAGGAGATCTAAAAGATGTGTGGATTTAGTCAGTTGTACATATTTTGATGTTGTATTAAAAAAGACATGTTGGAATAATTCAAGTTCAGAATTGTTTTCAATGTCACATGGAATATTCTCTTCAGGTTGACATGTCTAGAACATGGGAGAAGGTTAAAGTTATGGCTTGAGTTCCATATGCATTAGCGATGAATCAATAACTTATGCCAAAATATGTATAGAAATTGATACTGCTAGGATATATTTTATAATATGTAGACATAAATTGTATCTAGGAGTACTAAAAGTGATGTAGTCAGAACATTCATCTTTTACTTCAACAAGTACAAAAGATATTTACCTTGTAAGTAGAGATGAATGAATTCTAGTTATGCTGGGAAATAAATTGGCCTTTCTTAGAATAATTTGATCTAGTATCAAAATTTTGAAAAGGTGATGAGTGTTTCATGCTCATAAATTCCATTGGTTTCCATAACTATAAATATCGAGTATGTTGCAACTTTTAAAGGCAACTAATAAAAATTTATCAATCACAACGTCTTTTTCCAGTTCTTGGAATCAATCTAGGTAAGTAATGTATTATCATAATGTAAATTAACATATTCTTTCTATCCAAGATGTCAAGTTATGATAGTGGAAAATGTGTTTATACTCAGGGAAACTATCTGCTGATAAATTTTACTCAAGTAGATGATGTGCAATATAGTATTATAGTTGTGTGACAGAAATGTAGCAGACCCATCAACTAAAGTCATAACTTAGCAGAAACATGATCTTTATTATATAAGTATCTAACAGGTATGGTTATCATGTTAGCTCTAGTAAAAGTGAAATTGTCGAAATAGTGGGTGTCGTAGACCCAACTATGCATTATTTTTATTACTATTTTGGGTATGCAGCTATATATACATGATGTTTTCTTACCATTATAGATTAGATATTTCTACATCAAATACGTAATGGTAATTTCCTAAATTAATTATTGCATCAAAAGGTTATAGTAGTTCCCAGTCTATAACGGGATCCTTGGGATACTATAAAATTAATTGTCAATATATGTTCTATTGATAAGATACATCTAACTGATTGGACATAGTAAATGTTTGACTATTAGGTGATGGGGGCTCATAATAATTAATACATATAATTTTTATGTTCCGAATTTTTACCTCAAGAAGTGAGATCATGAGGATAGACCCTCTAATAAGAACACCACATGTTTTGGGTGTCATTGGTTGTTCTTAGCTATAGACATGTGTATTCATCTCCTGACTTGAAATTATTAGCAATGTATACCATTTTATCTCATACGTTGATGTAAGGAAAAAACAATTGTATCGAAATCATGGAGAGGTAGCTTGGGTTGGGTGAGTCATTGGTGGTATGACATTGGTTGAATGGTCAAGAAATTATTTTCTGCTTACTAGTTTTGGAAGTTATATTTCATAGGCCTTATTGATTTGGATGGAGATACCATCAAATGTCTTTTTCCAATGAATTAAAAAGGTAACTCCATCCATAATGATCAAAAAATAGTAAATCAATAAAAAGGAAGATGACATGTGTGTGTGTCCGGATTTATGATATATTTAATGAAAAAGATATTACAGTACACAATTAGTGTTCAGAGGATGGTATTTGTTGCTATGACTATTGTTATCTCTTTAGGGGAAATGATAGGTTCCTAGAATCCACTCTTGGTCAATGGATTTTATTCACTGCTCTTGATATAAGGTCCTAGAGGGTCACACACAATAGTGTATTCAAGAATCTACCCTATTCAGTTGAACAGGTATATTGGACATGGTGGGCCCCACCAGTGCTCTCCATGTTATCGATCAGAGGTAAAGAAATAAAATCATAATTATTAAAATTATGAGTAATTAGATTTAATTTATTTAATATATTTAAAACATAAGTAAATATAAGAAAGTATTAATAGAATGAATATTATTTTACTATTCAAGGTTCGTTTAATATTAAGAAGGATAGTGAGTCAAGATAAATGGATATGTTTTTATCATGTAATATATTATATATATATTTTATAGGTACGTGGTAAAATAATAAATAATATTAATGCATATTAGTTCTTCATAATTGTCTATTTAGTAAATGTTGAAATAAACGGGGGTCAGGGAACCCAACTAATTATTTTGCAACTCCACCATAAATAGAGGTGAGGCTCTCTATCCATGAAACTATTCATTCATTTGGTGGAATGGAAACCAAAGACTCTCTCTCCTCCCACTCTCTAGAGAGAGACTCTTGATCCACGAACTTGGATCAATATGTTTCTCAAGCATCGAATGCATCTTGATGCAATGATCATCGGGACATCTAAGGCATCGTCAAATCATCGTGTTAGAAAAAGGAATTCAATGATTGGTGCTATTGTGGATTTTAGAAGCATATGGAGATGATCTAGAGGGATCCTGCTATGGATCCTTCAAGCAATGATTGTTGATGACGAGTTACAATCGACCATGGCTTTAGATATAAACTGGTTATGTTGTTCATTTTATTTTTGTACTCTTTATTATTTATGTATGATCCTGAGACCTTACTGAGGCTTAGATCGTTGGATAAGACATGTTCCGTAGTGCCTTTGATGTGATATTTTAAATACCCAGGCTATCAACTTCTACTATGGGCCTCAAAACCATTCATGGGTAAATCCAAGGCTGTTATCATTGTACCATATTCCAATTAGACAAAAAAGGTAAAGGTTGAGCTGAACGACCTTAAAAAAGGGCATCTACCAGGAGGCAACATGAATTTTAAAATTGATATCTAAGACAAAGATATATTTTATTATTTAAATTAAATCTCCCTGTGGTTGGCCTCTATACCTGCATGATACAAATATTTTAAATTCTCAATTGCCTATAATTTCTTTATTTATTTTTATATTCCATGTATGAGGAAGGATGTAGAAAGAAGCGACTGAGGAAGATGAATACATGAAAATTACACATCATGTAATAATATTACACATTGTGAACATGGCCCGCCATTACTTAAGAGACTCATTTAGAAGAATCGAGGGAAGGGCAGTACTAATTCTAATTTTTATATCTTTTCACTTCTAGTTTTTTCTATCACATGATTTGAAAGAAAAGGAACAGATATAATTGATTTATGAACTGAATTGAAACAGATTCACCCAAAAAAATTCTTGAATTTTTGTCTTCTACTCACCGATCTAGGATAAAAAACCACCATGGATAATGATGTTGACATGTTGTAAAATTTTAAATATGATGACCATAAATGAAAAATATAAATGAAAATTTTAAAAGTCAATTTCTTACATTAATTTGGAATTTCAGGAAAATTATTTTTGAGAGTATTGATTTTCATTATTTTGATTCTGTGAAGCATGCTTTGAGTAAGGTAATTATGAATGTCTATGCCATGTAATGATTGAATTATATTATGTTCCCAATCCCAAGGGGATTATAGACCAAATATTTCCTATTTTTCTGAGCATATTTTTTGAGTTAAACTTGGGGCATGTAAACCTATAATAACATGAATTAATATACTGTCAAAACTATTAATCTAAAAATTAACTTCCTTAATGATTGAGGAATTTTATTGATGAGACCTTTTATCTTAAGACCCACCTACAGAATGGTCCTCCTCTGTCTAATATAATCCATGGGTGACCATGTTAGGATTGATCTTTTATATAAGACATTATTTCATTTCCTACCTATATCTTTATATTTTTCGTGATAATCAATTGAATTAGAGTGGAAAGAAGTTGTTTACGGGGGATATCAGATATTTTTCCGGAGAGGAGGTAGTGTTGTGTATCATTGGATTTTGGGGAAGGATCATATTTACAGTCATTATATTCTACTATGCATCCCTCTTATTGTAAATAAATAAATAAATAACGAAAATAAAAAAATGGGTTGTTTCTTATGTAGGTAAAAAATAACCATTTTCATATCGGTGATCACACAATAATATATGGTTAGATGGTGGATGTGAGACTTATCCTAGATAAGCTACATTAAATTAGAAAAAATGGGAAAATGGGTAGTTTGTTATGTAAGTCATAAATCACCCTTATTAGACAGATGATCACACAATCATATGTGGTTATATGGTGTATTTGAGACTTCTCCTTGGGAACCTTCAGAAAAATGAAAAAAATGTGTTATGAATTGGGAGAATAAAAAACCATTTCTTGAACCGATGTTTTTTATCATATGTGGTTTGGTGGTGGATCTCAGGTTATTATCAAACATGAATTTAAAAAAATCAAAAAAATTGAACAACAAGAGAGGGTTATTTTTTCCTTATGTTTACTTTGTGAGCCATAATAGTATGATTGGGGGGATATTATTATATTTCAGTAAGTATTTTTTTCATTAATCTTGATATTTGAATTTCTTGAATGGAACAATAAATTCTCCTCCTTCATGATCATTACAAAATTTTCAAAACTTTACCTATATTCCCTCATCCACAGAGTCATTTGATCCTTATTTGAAAGTCTTCATGATTAATTGATATATTTATCTTTACATGGTGAATAATGTAGATTCTGTGCTAGCCAATGGGTAAGATCATGTACTTATGTTATGAGAAAACCCTTATTAAATTGTTACCTTGAGTGATGAGCATAAAAATTAATGGTGTGGTAAACCATAAATGGAATGAGTGTTAATAAAAGGTATATTTTTTTGAAAAGGGGTAAATTCCAGGAATTGAATTTTTAAATGAAGCCTGATTTTTGAATTCTTCATTAGGGATGTGTTGTGATTTCACATTATTCATTTATAACTTATTTTAGTAGCATTATAATTTTAATATTCCCTTGTGGATGTATGGACCCATGGGTATTTTATTTTTAGGTTTTCCTTGAGGATGAGAAATGATTTGAGTGTGGGGGTATTTGATATCTCTATTTTGTATACATATTTTGATGGTTCTTTTATATGTGTTTCCATTGGATAATAAATGATTCAATATAATATATGTGACATATATCAATGTTTTTTTATTCTTATTCCTGATTGAAATTCGGATAAATACTATGGAAAAATATAGAATCAAATAAATAAAATGCACTTCACATTGTGAGTGAAGCAAAGCGATGTGACACCAAATTTTGAGAATGATCGTGGGTTACTTCCGGAGGAAAAAACTGAATAATTAGGACGAAATGTAGATTTAGCTACTAAAAGTGAATTTTAAACATCTTGTAACATCATTATTTGAGGTGAAGTTTCAATCCATGAACGTTTTACCGGTCATGAAGATATGAAAACATTCCAGAGGATTAGAGGATGTGTAAACATATTAAAAGTTGTGTAATATCCCAAAAAACTGATTTCCAATGCATCTTTAGATAGGATTTTGATATATTTGACCACTCTAATGGACATTAAACACAATATTTGACTAGAGTGAACCCTATTTATCAAATGAAGGCATATATTTATGGTATCTGGTGAGAGAGAAATGGATTCCATTCAAAGATGGAGACATGACCACCATGAGGCTACTATAACGTTCCAACTTGGATTTCTTCATAGATATGTTTTTTCCGTTCCATTATTTCATGTTATCCTTGGATTTGTTTGATTTTTCATTCCAATCTATTTATTTTCATCTTTCAATTTTAATTAATTATTTTCTAATATATCCATTCTGGGTATTTTTTTATTCATCACTAGTGACCACCTGATGATGATTGGCTAAACCCCATAGGGGGGAGAGAGATTTGTTAAAGGGGGATGTGTTCCAAAAAAGAATTATTCTGATTCTCATTTAAATATTATTTTATTTGATAGTATCATGTTATTCTCGCACATCAAATTTATCCTTCATTGAATCATTCATCATATTTCTTTAATAATGAATGAACCCAAACATGATTGAGAAGACTTATTAATGACCACTGAATGCGATTATTCTTCTCCTTTTGGAAATGAAAAATTAAAAAAATTTAGCTCTTTTTATTCATCTATCCATGATGAATTGGTATTATTTTGTTGTTTTATAGGCAATTAAAATTTTTATATTGATAAAATTTATTGGTTGTACATCTGTTTGATATAATTAATTTTCATGTGAAGTTAATTTAGTTTATTTAGAAAAACCATCCCTGGAAACTAATTCCCATATATTTAATTTCCCTATTTTAATTCATTTATTTCAATTTTACCATTATATTAATAAATTATCTCATATTTTGGATTGACATAACCATTAGTCGATAGATTTTATTGTGGTGTTCCTCGATCTTTGTGGGTTCGACCCCAAACTTATTCTCTACTACGTCTTTACAGTTAGTACAGTTTTGGAAAATATAAATTTCTAATGTAATTTACCTATTTTGATTATTCTAACCATGATGAATTGGAATTCCCTAGTGGGTTTGGTGAGAATAACTGTTTTTTCTATAGATGAAATTTTTTGGTCACCCATCTATTTCATATAATGATATTTCAAGTGAATTTGAATTAATTAATTTAACAAATCCACCCCAGTAAAATAATTCAACTCTCTTATGTTTCTCTATCATAATTAATTTTTTTAATTATACGATTATTTTAATGAAATCAATAGAAAATTGGAGTTTCATAACATGTAGTTCAGAGTTTTCATCGCATCGTTCCATTCTCTTAGTGGATTTGACCCCACACTTATTCTATAAAATGATTTTGTAGTTAGTATGGTTTGGGATAATAAATATTTCTAATTTCATCCAAGACCTGAGTAATTAACAACATATTCTTGTCATGTCAACTACCTTATAATACTATATATCTTGTAAAAGTTTAAAATTTACTTGAATACAAAGTTGTGGTAGTTCATGCATCATTGTGATTCTAATATTACCATCAGTATCAAATAACTCTAAAAACAAAATTTATTGGTCATTTAGTGTAATAGGTAGAATGATAGGGATATCCAAAACATGATATACATGATGTAGTTGAATTATTCAAACATAATGTATAATATGACCATTAAGAAAATTCACGAGTTTCAACTTAACAAGTTGATGATGCAGTCAGCAATGACATGCATTATCACCTAATCATATTTTAATACATCCACCATGAATATGTTGGATATATCATAGTAGTCATAAATCTTTTAGTACCACATTAATTTTAGGAAAATTATATTCGTGTATACTATCTTGAATACTTCCATTACTATCGATAATTCCAGCTATGCAGTCATAGAAGTATTTAGGATATGTTATTGCACATGTAGTCACAACAGTTCCTACTAGACTACTTTATTGTCATTTTCTAATCACTGATTTTGTCTTATATAACCCATTTTCACTAGATATAGGTTTTACTAGAAAACCACTTATTAACATAGTAGGGGTACTAGTAAGGAAACAGTCCCAATATATATGACAATGTGTATTAATATTTAAATATGAAAAAGGCCATTTCAAACTGATGAAAGAAAAGAGACGCTGGTGTATAATAGGGTCTCCACCTCCAAATGATTCAAAAAAATTATTATTGATGTTTCAATCACTTAATAACATTGTGAGTGTCCCATATAGAATGGGATGATCCAAAACAATTAGGAATACAATCATAAGAATAGAACACACAAAGAGGTGTGATCTATTCAACGACATTATAGGTCCAAAAATATTAAATATAATTGAAATAAAATTTCACACACCCAAAATAGATGATATAATGATTAGATGATGAATAAAAGACATTAAATTGAAAACACATCCTGAATGGATTGTGATCCTAGGTAGGGTTGGATAGACCATAAACCCGTTCCACAACCCAATTCCACTATTATTAAAAAATATCAAATAAATATACTCAATGGAATCAACTAGAACAATATATTATTTATGCATGGATAAGACATTTCAGGGACCCAATCAGAAATAGAACAATACAATTTCCAAAACCATATATGATAGCTATAATTACCATGGGAAGGAACATGAATACATGGTTTCCCATAAGAGAAAAATTATATAAATTATGGTTCTATCCTTAAGGATGATTTAATAAGGATAATTATTCCATATGAATCAAACCCAAAAAGAATGTGTTGATATGTCCCAAAAACACACCAAAGAGGAAATACATTGTTATGATATCCTTGTTGTTTCTCAAGATAAATTAATTGATCCCTTTTATTGTTATGGTTTCCTACCTACTACCAACATTCTTCCACTTCCATTAAATTTTATGAACCACTTCATGCCCCTTGACTCCCACCAAACCATTATATCTTTCCCACTTCACTACCTATTCGAATATCATAGCATACCAACTATCACATCCAAATTGGATAAAGTTGAATAAGTTATAGAATTGTTTCTATCTCAAATACTAAATCATTAACTATGGGTGAATATTCATGGAAGGGCATATCCTTCTTTATTTCATAGGTTTAGTTGTAATTAATTGTCTATACCACTAAACTATAATCATTGATTTACAATGATTGATTATTTTTTTAACACCTATGTTCAACCATATGATTATGTACTAATTTTTGTTTCATTACTTGCCATTAGACATTCTCTTTATTCGGGCTGGTCCTTTTCTTCATGATGGAATTCCAACATATTCAGTTCACATACAATTTCTAAATCATCTTCTAGTTATGTTATGCCTTATCTAATAGGATAAAGGGAACTATTAGCTTTCATGATGCTAAAAAAATTTCTTTTAATATCCATTGTAGTAGTGGAATATTTTCTTTTACACTAATAGGTACTCCAACAAAAAACTAGATATTGTACTTCACAGTTTAAATCAGATGAGGTTTCACATATTCACCGTCTATAGTGCCTATGGCTAAAGTCCCTATGGAAAACTCTAAAATACTCACTCTTAAGTGCTAATTTGGTTTGTATAGATCGATAACTACTATAGATAATAGTTTGAATTATTACAGTGGAAGTGGTATCATAACTACAGAATTTACTTAATTGACCTCCCAATGTTCATAGTCCTTTTAAAAGGAACACACACTCTAGTCCAAGATTTAAATATTGTACCTATTATCCTACTCATGCACCTTTCCCAACCAAAAATCTATTTCAGTTTATAACCTATTTGAATTAGATATTTTTCTGGATGCAACCATATTGACGTATTAGAGGTATGTTTTATGATGAAACTATAGATTTTGACCACTATTTGGTCATGGAAATCATAAATGTTACTATTGGGGACATCTATGAAGTGCAAGAAAATATCATATTCCCATATCAATGCCAACCTTATGTTGAACCCATAATATAACTATATATCTTCTTTTTAGATTTGTGGACATTTCACAACTAATACAAGTATAGACGAGACATAAATAGATACCCCTAAAAGCATTGATTCATCATTTTCATTCCTCCGATTTTTTGTCTCTTATCAGACTCCCTTATTCATCAATAAAGAGATTGGAGATTACCCATTCGATAAGGTGACTATCGAACACAATGAAATGAAGAAAGACATCCTAGAGTGGATAGGAAAAATATATTTCTTCAACAATTGAGGTAACTAAAATTTTGGTTAAAAATTAGTTCCCCAATGTCATCAAAAGTGATCCTTGTAGCCACGTTTGATGTTTTATATTGGTGGAGTCTAATCTAGTTAGCAAGTAGTAAGTGTAAAAGGAAATTATTATTCATATTGATGTCAATAATATGTATAGTTATATTACATATTAATTAAAAAAATACTTAAATGATTGTTACAAGTGGTTATTCCATTCATGTGGCCTCAATTTATTTCTTGTCGACAAGCTAGAGAAAATTCCGACTCTAGGGACGCTATACTAGTTTTTTGGTTTTGTTCCCTTAGGATTTTTAACAGCTTAATCTGGAACCAACCTATGATATTGTCTATAAATATCATGTTATTTGGATAATAATTGGAAGTGGATCCAGTTATTTTCATTCCTATACTATCCTCTCATGTCCTATCAACTACTTAGTCAATAGGCTATAGTCTTATATCATTAAGACCATATACTAAAACTGTACTTAGATATGTATAGAAAGGAATATTGGAATAGGAAATAAACCAGAATATATTATATTTTTTATTATAGGTCTGGCATTCCCCAATCTAACATTTTCCATACACACATATACTAGGTTTTGATTTAAAAAATCAGTTTAGTATCATGGAACTGGTTCAAAGGATCTCTGGGTTTTCAACATTGGATTAGAAGAGATGTGATATGAGGTTCTTCAACATTTAATTATGTCTTGTCATGTAACTTATTTGTTTTTTGGTTCTAATATAATATTTTAGTCTCTCTTATGAACATAATATTTGATCTTAAATGTAATAATATTGATAACTAGCATCCTTGAAGAATTTATTTTCTCTTATGAGAATCTGTAACTACATAACATCAGAATATCATTATCTATATATAGTTGGAACCCCTTTCTATATGCTTGTTCCTTCCCCATAAATCTCAGATGAAAATAAAAAACCATAGATCTACCTATTTCATGTTCAATGTGATAGGTGGAACAAACCATAAATCATTTACATCAGATCTTTCCTATCATTATCATCCTCCCCCTATCCCTGGTGACTTTCATCTCAAAGATGGAACGATTAAAGTTCAATAATCTAATATGTAATGATTCTTGTTGGTATCATAATAGAGTCATGTAGGATAATATGATTACCTTAGCAGTGTCATTAAACCCTTTATTATTTTCCAATTTTCACAAATGGGTCATTAATTATAGATATTAAAAAAGAATAATAAATTTTCATAGATAGAGATGGAGGTAAGAATGAATAAATACTGTTTAGAGAATGGATCATATAACCTTAGACCTTTCAAAAGGGAAATGATCCATAGGTCACTCACCTCTCTTCACTAAGATAAGTTGGAAATAGAGTGAGTGTGATATACTTTTGTATCGATCTCATCACCAACCCAATTTAAATGATATTCTAGATGAAACAAAACAATACGAGATCCCATCTATTAGAGTAGAGTACCTTTTCGATGATCTTATTTTTTCCTACTAGTGAATGAATATATATAAAGTACATTCCCAATTAAGAGGTATAGTTTGAGACAAATTGATCCAGCCCAGTAGTTACCAATGTGTTATCAAACCACAACCGTATTTGTAAACAAAATCTAGTCTCTCTTTGATAGTTATTGGAAGGAGCTGATCATTTTATTCCTTATACTTATTTGGTATATGGTCTATTTTCATTATTTCCCATTAAATTGTCTTGGGAAGGATGATATAAGAATTGCAAACAAAATTGTAGATATACCAAACTAAAGATATGAAATCTGAGGAAAATTTAATGTTAATAGATGAATTAGTACTCATATTCATACTATTGAGATACCCTCAAAGGTAAATCAATTAAAGATAGTATATCTTCTCACATTAGTCTGTGCTTTTATAGAATATCAATAGCCCCATTTCTGCTAAAACAATAAGGAAAAAAGAAAAAATAGAAGAGATAGTGTTGGTAAAGTTACAAGTCCTAATCACAGCACATAGAATTTTGAGGTCATTGCAAATCATTTATCATTCATATAATAGAGTACTTATACCACACATTATTACTAATTGATTAATTTCTCTAGTCTCATCCATATCATCATAGCTAAAAAGTGTGAATTCAATAATGTATTTAAAGAAAGAAAGACGGAGATCATGGGACTCTTAATAATGGGGAATCAAGACATACATTGGTTCTCTATCTATGCCCCTTGTACTATCCTTGTAGGTTTTCATGATGAAAAAGATTCAATCCAGAGCCTTTTTTAGTCTAATTACTATTGGGAGAGTCTAGGATGGTTCGATAACCAAGGCCCATTATGGTTTCATATTTCTTATTTTCAGGGATCCTAGAAAACATATAGTGTAATAGAGGAGATTTTTATATTTTTATAATGTCATAAAATATACCCTTAATACAAACAAGTTTTTGGTATGTTTGAAATCTAGTGGATACCTATCTAATTTGCTTCACCATATAGACCCACATACTTTCATTTTCCATCTACTACTAAACTTTATCAAATAAATCCATTATTAGTCTTTGAATTCATGATTGATGTGGTTATAAGGATGAAAATATAGAAGTTTGACAGGATATATGAGGCCTTATAACTTGTAATGAGTACACTAATAAACCATACCAAGTGTAATATTTTAGATAAGTGAAGGTGGCTCGTGAAATGATTCCAAAAATAGTAATAATGAGGTCAAAGAAAATAGATTTTTT
Source organism: Viscum album (assembly GCA_963277665.1). Lineage (NCBI taxonomy): Eukaryota > Viridiplantae > Streptophyta > Magnoliopsida > Santalales > Viscaceae > Viscum > Viscum album. The sequence goes on along the minus strand of OY728123.1, from coordinate 1,436,837,042 downwards.
GTGGTAAAACCGGGTAGGGAATGCAAGATCAACTTAGGTTCTAATGTTGGATTTGTAATAACATGTTTTCATACTTATCAAATATATTTAGTAATTGTAGACGCCGGAAAAGTCCATTGTTCCCAAATGAAGCTACGGATGCGGAAAGCGAAGTGATATTTGGAGTCAGAGGCACGTTCCGGAGGGCCCGGAGGACTTGCGCGAAATTTCAGAGGCCCGCGCGCAAAGTTGAGTCGCGGCGCGCAATCCTCCCGGGATGCGCGCAATGCGCTGGGCCGGCGCGCTATTTTGCGCGCCCGTGGCCTGCGCGGCTCCCTTGTGCGCCGGGTCCTGATTCCGCGCCCGCAAAGGGAATTCCACGCTCGCGACCAGATTCCGCGCCGGGGTTGCCTATAAATATAAGGCGACCCCCGACGTTTTGAAGGTTGCCAGAATCCGAAGCGTCGCTCGTTCGCGCAATCCAACCCCTTCCACGCGCAATGCCGATCTTCAGGTAACCTCCTTTCTTTCGCGCAATAGAGCCTTGGGGTTCGCCTTCGCGCGCAATCCCCTTGGCTCCTTCCCTTTGAATAAATCCTTAACCCGAAGGCCTTTGCGCGCAAAAGAAGCCTCTTGCGCGCAATTGCCCCCGGGTGCGCGCAATCCAGCCCGATTGCGCGCACCCCCCATGTTCAAAGTGGCCATTCGTTAGAGAATGAGCCGTTGCCCCCGCGAGCTGTCCGAAGCCCGGTGCGCGCAATCTCAATCATTCGCGCGCAAAGGGTTTGCCCGATTGCGCGCCAGCCCGCCATTTTGCGCGCCGACCTGTTGTTTTGCGCGCAAAGCTCCTCTTTTGCGCGCAATCCCCCAGGGTCGCCCCCCTTGACCCCCTGAGGGTACCCGCCTGCGTGGCGCCCGATGATTTTCATCCTGGGTGCCCGCACCGTGCGTTGTCTTCCCGTGCGGCCCTCCAGGCTCGCGCAAAGTGACACGGACCCATCAGCGGCAATCCATCGTCCCGCATGACGTTAAACTGCGCGTACGTCCCGCATGACGTTAAACTGCACATTCGTCCCGCATGACGTTAAACTGCGCGTACGTCCCGCATGACGTTAAACTGCACACTCGTCCCGCATGACGTTAAACTGCACGTACATCCCGCATGACGTTAAACTGCACACTCGTCCCGCATGACGCTAAACTGCATCCGTCCAACATGACGTTAAACTGTACTACGTCCAAGCTGCACGACGCTAAACTGCCTAGCCCCTATAGTCCGTGCTGCAAGACGTTAAACTGCCAAGCACCTTCGTCCTCAACACACGACGTTAAACTGTACTTCGTCCGGCAAGACGTTAAACCGTCCGCTTCGTCCTCAGCACACGACGTTAAACTGTACTTCGTCCGGCAAGACGTTAAACCGTCCGCTTCGTCCTCAACACACGACGTTAAACTGTACTTCGTCCGGCAAGATGATAAACCGTCCGCATCACCCGATCCCGTGCCTCGCACGCAGGGTCCCCCCCCGGTTTGGATGTGGCCCCCACCCGATCGTCTCTGCAGGGATGTTGGGATTGCCCCTCTTTAGGGACGATTTAATGGGAGCGGCTTTTCCCCACGGGGGGTAGGGTATTACAAACCCCTAGTTTCTTGTGGGGAGCTGCACATGTGTATCTCCATTGCGCTCCCCCACTGCCGAAGCCAGTAGAGGGTATGACTCGGATCGAGGTGTCTCCTACTTTCGGTCCAAGTCCCTTCCAACTGAGTTTTGCCGCATCCGGGCTGCCTCAAGTGCGTATGTCCTGACAGAATGAACTACGTGGACTTTGATCACTGTCTTCTAAACAGGGTACGTAGGAAGCCTCCCTGAGGTTCAAGACCACCACCTGGTCGTCCCGGTTGTATTCACGTCGGTTCGTCCATCAGTGGACCCCTCCAGGGTTCACGCTTGCGTCGATTCACCTATGAATCCGCCCCTCTGGGAGACTGCCCATGTTTATCTCCACTGTGCCTCCCCACAGACCCTTTTTCCATTTCTCCTTTTATCGTCCAGCATGACGTGAAACTGTGATCCACCCGGCCGTTCCATCCCCCTCTGTGCGAGGTGGTTCGGTTCAATCCTCCGCCCGGCGGCCTCGACCCCTTCGTGAGTCGGCTTGCCGACGTCCAGCATGACGTTAAACTGTATACCCGAACTACGTTGACTTTGATCTGTGCTAACGCGCGGTACGTAGGAAGCCCCTACGGGGTCCAAGCTCTTCACTCCATCATCCATCCTGATCCTTACCCGGGCCGCCACATCCCGGTGGGGTCATTCCACTTCACTCCACTCCACATCACTTGGGAAGCCACCCATGCGCTGGCCCCAGCGTCGGAGGTTCCCCGCAAGGGGTTCTGTCATCTGATCCACTTTTCGTGTTGATCAGTCCGATGCCGTCCCCGCTGGACGTTAAACTCGCGGCATACCCTGTGTTAAACATGGGAAGCTGAGGAAAACCTCAGGGGACACAGTTCCCCGCACCCAGTGCGGGATGCCTCAGGCCATCATGCCTTCGAGAAGCCCTATTAGGGACGGAAGACAGATGTGCAGAGCCGCAGTGTTATGACACGCCCCCAGCACCCCGAGCCACCTGGCCTCCTCACCGCAGGTTGCTGCCCCGACCAGACTCCTTGGAGCGTCCGGGCGGAAGTAGCGTAATTAACCGGTGTCCATGAAGATATGGCGCCGGGAACGAGATTCACGAGCATGTCTTAAGTCTATGAGGGAGACCCGGATTAGGCGACGAGTTCCAAGGAGACGTCCAAGGAAGGAGGAGCCGACATCCCATCATCCCGGTTTCGATCAAGGAGCAGACGCCCCTGAATAAGGGACGGATGCCGCCCGCCTTTGGAAAGCGGGACTGCGGGACCACAAGCCGCGCGCCCATCCCCTCGGGTTGACGGGTGCACGCGCGAACGCGTCCTGGCGGAACAGCGTAACCCGACGCACATCCGCACCGAAACAGAAAAATGGTGAACCCGACGTGAATCTCTTCTCCTCGATACGAGGACCGATGACTTTCAGAGGTGTTGGAAGACCGGCATGTTGCCCGGCCAAGCATTCAGTCTTACCCGCCAGGGGCTGGGGAAGGGAAATCGGGCACTCCGTCTCACGACGTCGATGGCCTGGGTTCCCCCCCACGTTTTTTGGGTACGCTTCGGTTAACACCGTCGATCTGGTAAATCCCTTTTCGGTTCCCGACGTTGAAGAACACCAGGTGGACCTCCCTAGTGTCCCCGGTCGTCGCCACCGTCGGAAGAACCGCAGCAGCAGGAGTCGCCGGGGCACAGCCGTTGGCACCTCCAGCCAGGCCGTGCACGCCACTGAGACTAGGCAGCAGGCTCAAAACCGAGCACAACGTGCGCCGCCCCCCCCCCCCCCCATTCAGGGATGAAGGATTCGACCCCGCCGCTGTTTGTGGTGTGGGACCAGGCAGAGCCGCCTCAGCCGCGTCGCGACCAGCTCCGCCCTGTCACGAGTCCATCCCGGCCTCCTGACCCCAGTACGGTGACCATTTCCCGGACTGCAGCCAGTGAACAGCGAGATGCGCCAAGTACCAGTCGGCCGCCGATCCAACCGGCAAGGCCCGTCATGCTTCCAACCGCAGAGCAACCTCCTGCAACCAGGGGCTCGCGCTTGGCCAAAAAGTATGATGTCCTGAAGCACTTGGCCGACATACCAGCAAGGCTCTCCATCCTTGAGGCTCTGCGCATGTCATCTGAGATGCGCGAGGCACTCGCTGAAGCCCTGAAAAGCCCCCTCCAGTTTGAGACAGAGGTTGCGGCTGCAGAGGCCTTTCACGCCGAAACGATCGAGGACGCCGAATGTCAGGCAGTTATCTCGTTCTCTGGTAAGGATGAAGACCCTCCTATACAGGGACATATTCGTCCGCTGTATGTCACCGGCCAGTTCAATGGCCTTGAAGTCCGGCGCTGTCTTGTCGACACGGGGTCCGGGATTAACCTGATTCCAACTCGGACGCTCCGGAGATTGGGGTTGTCTGAGGATGACTTGATTCCCTCCGACCTCAGGATCCAGGGGTACGACCGCACCGAGCAAACCCCGGTCGGCAAGATACGCTTGAAGACCCAGTTCGGTGACTTGGTTGCCAACACCGAATTCATGGTGGTCTCTCAGGACACTGCGTACAACGCATTGATGGGCAGGCCATGGCTCCATCTTCACGCGGTGGTTCCCTCGTCATACCACCAATTCCTCAAATACTCCCTTAATGGTCGAGTAGGCGTGCTTCAAGGAAATGCCTCTCCTTTTGCCTCATGTGAAGCCCGCTATCTGGACGCTGACTATTACAAGAGCAAGGATAAGCAGATCCTGGCAGGTGAGGTTGAGCCTGTCGCTGTTGCAAGTGATCCCTGGGCAAGTCTGGATGACGCTTACGTCCTCCCGATTCACCGATTGGACGTCGCCATGGTCTCGACGGCCCGCGAGTCTCCTGATGAGATGACCGCGACCGCCCGCGCCAGCACCAGTGGCCCAGCAGGATCTGGTAGCCCCAATGCAGTTTCCAACGCAGTCTCTCCCGTGGACGATCCCTCCCCGAGTGGAGAGGATATGGAAGACGCACCCCCAGCCTTTGAGGAGGGCGTCCCCGCCACGGTCGATGAGTTAATACAGGTGAACCTTGGAACCGAGGCCGATCCAAGACCCACATTGGTCAGTGCCGCCATGCCCTCTAAGGAGCGGCAGCAGTACGTGGACTTTCTCAGGCCGCACCGTGATGTGTTCGCTTGGGGCTATGACGAGATGTCGGGGCTAGATCCTCAGGTAGCCGTCCACCGCCTTGGTCTCCCGGCGAACCATCGCGGGTTCAAGCAGCCTCCCAGGAAGATGCACCCATCCCACGGTGCCATGGTTGAGGCCGAAGTTGACAAGCTTATCAAAGCCAACTTCGTGAGGGAAGTTCAGTACCCCAAATGGCTGGCCAACATTGTGCCGGTCCGGAAGAAGAACGGGCAGATCAGAGTCTGCATCGACTTCCGCGATCTCAACCGCCACTGTCCGAAGGATGATTTTCCCCTTCCAGTGACAGAGCTGTTGATTGACGCCACGGCAGGGTTCCAAGCCCTCTCCTTCATGGATGGATACTCCGGATATAACCAAATTCGGATGGCCCCTGAGGATGAGGAGTTCACTGCCTTCAGGGCCCCCCAAGGTACCTTTTGCTACCGGGTCATTCCCTTCGGCCTGAAGAATGCAGGTTCCACCTATCAACGGGCGATGCACCGCATATTCAAGCCAATCCTCGGCACACTGGTGGAATGCTACGTCGACGACTTGGTTGTCAAATCGCGCCAGCGTCAGGACCATCTCAAAGATCTTGAGAAAGTGTTCGGCTTCCTCCGGTCTCGCTGCCTGAAGATGTACCCGTTGAAGTGTGCCTTTGGGGTCACCTCCGGAAAGTTCCTTGGATTTGTGGTAAGATACCGGGGTATTGAGATCGACCCAGAGAAAATCAGGGCGATTAGCCAGATGCCTCCCCCGGGTACCATCCGGGAACTGCAAGGGTTCCAAGGCCACTTAGCCTATATACGCCGATTCATCGCGAATCTGGCCGGCAAGTGTAAGCCCTTTTCTCGTCTCATGAAGAAAGGTGCCACCTATGTATGGGATAAAGAGTGTCAGACCGCTTTCGAGGAGATCAAGCAGTACCTGCTTCAACCTCCGGTTCTGATGCCGCCTGTATCCGGGAAGCCGCTGGTCCTCTATGTGACCTCCCTGGAACGGTCCCTGGGTGCCCTTCTCGCCCAGAAGAACAACGAGGGAACGGAGAATAGCCTCTATTACCTCAGTCGCATGCTCCTCGATGCGGAAGTTAGGTATTCCCCCATCGAGAAGAGCTGCCTGGCGCTCGTATTTGCCGTACAGAAACTACGGCACTACTTGCAGCACCATGAGGTACAGTTGGTCTCTCGGGTAGACCCGTTGAAATATATCCTGAGCCGGCCTATGTTGACTGGTCGTCTAGCACGGTGGTCTGTGATTCTCCAGCAGTTCGACATCAGGTATGTGTCTCAGAAGGCCATCAAAGGGCAAGCATTGGCAGACTTTCTGGCAGCTCACCCGACCTCCGCGGATCAGCCGCTGGATCTAGGCTTTCCTGATGAGACCATTCTCTCGGTTGATCGAGCCGATCCATGCTGGCAGATGCACTTTGACGGTGCCTCCCGGAGCCCCACCGGTAGAAGACTCGATAATCCTAAGCTCAACAGAGTGGGCTTGGGCATCGTCTTCATTACCCCGGAGCGAGCCGTGCTGCCATACTCGTTCCTGTTGTCAGAGGGCTGTACCAACAATGAGGCAGAATACCATGCCCTCATCACCGGCCTCGAGTTGGCTCTCGAGATCGACGTGCCCCATCTGTGCGTGAAAGGGGACTCCGAGCTGGTCGTTAAGCAGATCAATGGCGACTATGTTGTCAGGAAGCCGGAACTTGTGCCATTGTTGGAGTGCACCCTCCTTCTGATGGCTAGATTCCCTTCTCGGCCAGAAATTGTCCATATTCCCCGGTCGCAGAACGGTCGAGCAGATGCTTTGGCCAGCCTTGCTGCGTCACTTGCGGAGCCTGAACAGGACAACCTGATCGTCCGCGTGACGCACCGCAGGCTCATCGCTCCCGTTATCCCGGAAGAAGATCGCGGCCCGTTGGTAAGTAATCTCACCACGGTTGCCCCTATGCCCGGAGGCCCGAGTACCCCAGATATGACAGTCGGATCAGCCCCTGATTGGAGGACGCCTTTGGTTGAGTACCTCCAACATGGCATTCTTCCATCGGATCGGGCCGAGCGTGAGCGAGTTCGACGCCGCGCATCGCAGTTTGTCCTCCAGAGCAGTCCCGGCCTGGAGCAGATCCTCTACAAACGCGGATTTGATGGTGTTCTCCTCCGTTGCCTTCGGGGAGTTGAGATCCCACGAGTCATGCAAGAGGTTCATGCTGGTTCATGCGGCGCTCACCAGACTGGACCGAAGCTGTCCCACCAGATTCTGAGGTTGAGATACTTCTGGCCCTCCATGATCCATGACTGCATCGAGTATGCCAGGAGGTGCCATGCGTGCCAGGTTCATGCGAACTTTGTGCATCGGCCGCCGGAGCCTCTCCATACCACTAAGTATTCCTGGCCCTTTGCAGTCTGGGGTCTGGACGTTGTGGGACCCTACCCGCCGGCGACAGCTCGCCAGTGCCGGTTCATTCTGACCGCCACGGACTTCTTCTCCAAATGGGCAGAGGCGATTCCGCTCAGAGAGGTCAAATCCTGTTCGATCGCTGACTTCGTGACCTCCAACATCATCTATCGATTTGGAGTGCCTCACGCTATCCTCACGGACAACGGAACCAATTTCCGAGCAGCCGAGTTGAAGAAGTTGTACGCCAAGTATAACATTCGCTTGAACCATACATCTCGCTATCATGCGCAGGCGAATGGACAGATCGAGGCGTTTAACAAAACCATCTCTAACATTCTGCAAAAGATGGTTGGTCAGAACAAGAAGAGTTGGCCGGACAAGCTCCCCAACGCCCTCTGGGCTTATCGGACGACGACTCGCAATTCCACCCAGATGACCCCTTATTCCCTGGTGTATGGAGCTGAGGCCGTCCTGCCCATTGAGATCCAGTTGCCGTCCTTGCGCACTACGGTCTATGACCAGCAAGCGCCGGACAGAGTTGCTGAAGCCCGTCTAGTCGAGTTGGAAGCACTGGATGAGAATAGACTTCGCGCTTTGCACAACTTGGAGAGGCATCAAAGCAGAATGGCTCGAGCTTTCAATAAGAAGGTTCGCCTCCGCTCCTTCCTGCAGGGTGATCTAGTGCTAGCCCTAAGAGCACCGATGATCCCCGGCCGGAAGCCGCCCAAGTTGGAGCCCAAGTGGGAGGGACCTTTTGTTGTCCATAAGGTCTATCCCAATGGCGCGTACTCCCTAGCGACTATGGATGGTGAGCGTGTCACTCCTCCCACCAACGCTAGGTTCCTCAAGCAGTACTTTGTCTGAGTGTACCAACGTCCAGCATGACGTTAAACTGCACATTTGTCCAGCATGACGTTAAACTGCACATTCGTCCCGTATGACGCTAAACTGCATACGTCCTGCACGACGTTAAACTGCATACGTCCAAGCTGCACGACGTTAAACTGCCTAGCGTATCGTCCGCGCTGCAAGACGTTAAACTGCCAAGTGCTTCGTCCAACATGACGTTAAACTGTACAACATCCTGCACGACGTTAAACTGCACTACGTCCAGGCTACAAGACGTTAAACTGTTCAGCATTCGTCCGTGCTTCAAGATGTTAAACTGCCAAGTGCCTCGTCCTGCATGACGCTAAACTGCACTACATCCAAGCTGCACGACGTTAAACTGCCCAGCGTATCGTCCTGCATGACGTTAAACTGCTCCTCAAGAACTACGTGCGGCTTGATTCCCATCCTTATGGGATACGTAGGACCGCCTGAACATTCATGTTTCAGGCCCAGGCCCATCCTTTGGGAATTTCCATCCCATCTCGGGCCCTTGGCCCAGTTGCCTCCGGGTGTGCGGCGTATGGTGTGAACGCGGGGCTATGCCCTCATTCACGTCGGTTTGCTCGCCACGCTGTACGCCCCCCACGTTTGGGGATGCCTTCTGCTCCCCCCTTCTTTTCTCGTCCTGCATGACGTTAAACTGCACTTCAAGAACTACGTGCGGCTTGATTCCCATCCTTATGGGATACGTAGGACCGCCTGGACATTCATGTTTCAGGCCCAGCCCCATTTCCCGGGAATCTCTATCCCGCGTCGGGCCTCTGTCCCAAGTTCCCCTCCTTTTGTGCGAGGCGTATCGCGTGAGCGGGGGATTATGTCCTCATTCGCGTTGGTCTACTGGCCGCGCCGTACGCCTCCCCCCGTGTGTGGGACCACCTCACACCTCTCATCGTCCTGCATGACGTTAAAATGCCTCTCAAGAACTACATATGGCTTGATTCCCATCCTTATGGGATACGTAGGACCGCCTGGACGCTTGTGTTTCAGGTCCAGCCCCGTCTCTTGGTTGATCACGGGGATCTGCCCTCTTTTGGTTGCTCTCAGGGTGAGTCCTCCGACCCTTTTCGGTGATCTGTTCACATGTTTTGGGTACTTCGGTCTATGACTCGTAGTGTCAGATTCAATCCCGACAAGTCCTGTGTTGCTTGTCAGGCCTCGCGCTTCCTCTTGTTCGAGCCTTCACTCAAAGGGATCCTCGTTAGCGGTTTGGGTACGATGCCTTAGAGCTCTCCTACCGCTCCGGGTCGATTTACCGGCGGGTCTTGGGCCGCAAATCGATATGAATCCTGCGATTGAGCGGTCGATGCTCGTTTGCTTGCCCCGTCTTAGGCTGACGCGATCGGATATTGTGTTGCGAATATGGTCAGCAACGTCCTTGATCGCCATGTCGGCTCTTTCAGGCTCTGAACATTGGTTGCGCAGTCCTTATCACACTCCGCCTTTGTGCGTTGTAGTGGAATCTCGACACTCTCTTCATACTGACCTTCAGTACACCTCTACACGTTAGGCAGACCAACCAGGGTAATGATGTCGTTCGAGGCTCCCATGATCTGAGCACCAAGGATATATGCGGATGTCCTCCCTAAGGGCCATGCGTAGCTGGACCCTCGTCCCCATAAGGAGGAAGGAGTCGCCCGAACAATCACGTTCTGGGCCCAGTATATCTGGAGGCTAGCATCTCTGCCCCTCAGGTGATGGACATACGCAGACCCCTATCCCAAGACTCTTCTCCTGGAATCGTGCGTGACCGCAGGGCTGGGTATGTTCCCACCTCCGCCGTGTCCGCCGTACCGCGATAAGCGTATTCCTCCATGGTCCGAACCACACGACCTTGAACTGTGTTGTCTGGTCCTACCACACGACCGTAAACTGTGATCGTCTTGGCCGCCCGACGAGAAACGGCACTGCATCGTGATGTTCCCCTCAGGGGGCACTCATGTTGGGCGCTGGTTAATAACCACGCCATTCATCAATGCCTTCCGTGGCTTGATTATTGTGGCGACGCCAGAGATTTCTCAATCACAGGCATGTCGCCGCACAAAGAAAAACCATTCATCTTCAAAGACAAACAAGAAATATCAAATGCCGCTTCTTCTATGTGCGAGGGTCAGACCCGCACTCTTCCCCGCGCTGGTGCCCGATTGTGTTGCGCCGCGCTTCAAGAACTACGTGTGGCTTGATTCCCATCCTTATGGGATACGTAGGAACGCCCAGATGTTTGAAACTTCGGGTCCAGCCCCCCCACCTCTTAGAGATTCCCCCTTCTCTGGGGAATCCGCCGCCTTCAGGTCACCCTCAAGGCGTGTTCCCCGACCCCTTGCAGTGGTCCACCGGTGTCAAGAGTACTCTGGTTTATTGCCAGGAGGGTCAGGATCCGCTTGGTCAGGTTTCCTCCACTTTTCAGGCTTCGTGCTCCCTTTCATTCGGACCCATTGTCTACGCCCTGGGTGGAGCCCCCGTGAACGGTTCAGACACAATGCCTCAGTGCTCTCCCACCGACTCGGGCCGGTACCCCCAATGGCATCGGGCAGCAAATCGATATGAATCCTGCGATTGAGCGGTCGTTGCTCGTTTGCTGCCTCATTCCACCAACGGTTAGTGCGATATTGATGCTGCTTTTCCGCCACGGTCGGCAGTACTCCCATATCGTTACTCCGGTGCCCCCAGTCCTTGAGTGAATGGCCGCATGATTCACATTTTCCACCTCCCATTCTGACCAGGCGAAACCTCGACACTCTTGACACTATCCCTCAGTGCATCTTCGCATACCCAGGGGATAGGACCACGATGTGGCGTACTTTGAGGTTCTTATGGTCCGAGCTCTAAGACCTTAAACTAAGATCTCTCTTTATGGTCCGAGCTCTAAGACCTTAAACTAAGATCTCTCCTTATGGTCCGAGCTCTAAGACCTTAAACTAAGATCTCTCGTTATGGTCCGAGCTCTAAGACCTTAAACTAAGATCTCTCCTTATGGTCCGAGCTCTAAGACCTTAAACTAAGATCTCCCCCTATGGTCCGAGCTCTACGACCTTAAACTAAGATCTCCCTAAACGGGATTCTACGTCCTGCATAACATTAAACTGCACTTTCAGAACTACGTGTGGCTTGATCTCCAGCCTGATGGAGTACGTAGGAACGCCCGGGCATCTCAACTCGGGTCCAGCCTCAGGGATCATTAAGTCCCGCCCCTCCTCGTCGCCGACCGTCTGGCCTGGCTTCTGGTAGAGTGGTGCAGTTGTGATATTCTCCCCGATTCAGCTCGGGATGCCCCACTGCAATGGTGGGAAGCGACGGTTTCCTCGTCAAAGAGGTGCTGTCTGAAAATTGGGGTGATTCACGGCCAGATTAGTGCATCCGCCTAATACGCTTTCCCCACGGTGGCGCAATTCTGAGAGCGTTGGATTCTGTCCGAACAATCGTCACTTCGCCCCACGCTTCGCATGCCCTGTTGATCTGGATTTCCACTCTTTTGTCTGAAGGAACCCCCAAAGCGGTATTCATGATGACGTGTGGTCCGCCTCCTGCAATATGAATGATGACCTTCGGTCCGTCTATTGCAGTTGTTATGGTCGATCCACTGTCCGCCTACCGTCTTGGGCATTTCCTGGAAGGCCGACCGTTGTGGATGTCTGGATTCGGGACACGCGATTCACCCTTTCTCATTTCCCTATGTTCGGATAAAATCTCAACGCCCCTAGCATTGTCCCGCTCGTGTGTTGGAACAAGTTGGGGGGATGATACACTGATTAGGTCTGAGGTCTCCTTTCCTAGGAATGACCTCCCTCTTTTCTCCAGAAATCCAGGCCCAATTATTGATGCCTGATGCTTGGTTAACACTCCCGCAAGACACCGAATTGTGGTTGAGCATGTTAAGCCAAAAGATGCAGATAAATATATTGATTCATACAAATGCATCAAAGTAGCGGAAGCAAATGTTTTGGGAACGGCAAAACAAAGCCCTTAGGGATTAGCATGCTGAATGAGTCTTTCTAATGCCGCTACCCTTTGGCTGGTGGCCTCCAGAGCTGCTTCTCGCTCTCTGAATGCCCTCTCTTCGTCGGCGGTCGCAGCACGCAGTTCGTCGATTCTGGCCTGTGCACGCTCCCGCTCGACCTGAATTGTGACCATCTGTTGGCCCGCCTCCGTCAGCTGTACCTGGGCGTCAACCAGTTGGGCCGCTAGTTGCTCCACAAGCTCGGTACACACTGCGACGAAGGCCTCCTTCTCTGCCGCCTGCCCTTCGAGACGCCGGACTTCCTGCTCCGCCGCGAGGAGCGCCCGCGTGCTCTCCGACATGTCCCGACTTTGTGTGACGTCGGCACGCCGGTAGCTCTCGCGCATCTTTTCGGCCATGAAATCACGGACCGTCAGATGGAGGCGTTGAGCATCAGCTCCCCCGGCACACAGGAAGCGCAGCCAGGTTTGAAGTGATCCCATGCGCCCCAGCCACTCTGATGGGTCTCGCTTGAGGAAGCGCTGGATGCACTTCCACCCCCTGCGGTGCGTTATCCGGCTCTCCTCGACCGCCTCCGCGTCCGAGTCGTCCATCTCCTCGGGGTCGGCAGGCCGGTAGGCAGGGAAGGCAGCCAGCAGGTCTGCTGCAGGGTCCGCCCCTGGGAGGTCCTCATGAGGGATAGGTTCCCCAACATCCGGGCGAACTTCTTCTCTCTCCCCAGCGGCGCTGACACCCTCGTCAGCCCCCGACCTCTCTCCGATGTCAGCACCGCCGGCGTCCGCAGTCCCCTGATCAGCAGTTGGTGGGGCCGGCTCGGTTTGGGAAGTCTGTTCCGGAGCAGGCGGCATGTCCACCACTGGTCCACTCGTAGATGGCCTGGGTTCGGCAACCCGACGAGCCTCCAGTGTTGAGATCACTGCGCGGGGCATGCCGTGGTTAGTCACGGATCGTCAACGGCAGGCACCAGCAGTAAAGCAAGGAGACTTACGGGAGGACAGAGCGTCATCTTCCGCTATCCCGGCCGCCGCAGGAACAGTTGCAGCAGGGGGCCCTTCCGCGCTTGTCAATTCGATAATGGGTGCCTGGCCCCCGCCTTGTCCTGCTGGAGCCCCTCCTACTCCCGCTGAGGACGCCTGACCAACATCCGTGCGCTCCGGAGAAAGATGGAGAAATGGGTTAGAAGCTGCATAAGAGAATGGATGAAGCAGATTGAGTAGGGATAGAAGCGGACCTCGAGGAGCTCGGTGACATCAACATTGTCAGAGCCGGCCACCTCGCCGCTCTCCCGCGGACTCCCCTGATGGGATCTTCCCTCGAAGCCTTCATCCTCCCCCATCTCCTCCTCTTCCTCGGAGTCGTTGTTACTGTCGTCTTCTTCCGGCGACATCTGTTCTGGAGCGGGCTCTAGACCGAGCATCACCTTCACCAGAAGGGATGGCTCCGCACGCTGACCACGTTGGCACGCGTAATCGTCTATGGCCGTCAGATACGCATACTGCCGGTTGAAGTCCACCCTGTCGGCAATATGGAGGCGCCCGACCTCTGGCAGATGGATTCCTTCTCTGAGAATCTTTCGCCAGATGGCGTCGGTCCCCAGTGACTGCCGCAGGGTCATCCAGGCCGACCACAGCGCCGGGAAGACTGCATCGTGGGAGGGTTCGAGCAGACGTCTCACCTGCTTCCCGGGCCGCTCTTCGACCACTGCGCGTGCCCCCTCTCTGGGCGCCGAGGTCGTAGCGGCAGCCTGCGATGTGCCCGCCGCCGAAGTCCCTGCTCGCGCCGGCTCCGCTGCTTGCCGCGCCTCCGTTCTCCCCCGTGTGGCGGCGCCTCGCCTCCTTCCTTGACGCCCGGTCTCCGCACGGGTAACCTCGAGCCGCCGAACTGGCTTCCGTAGAAGCCCCTCGGGGTACGCGATGGCCCAGTGTTCGGCGTACTCGGTTGCCAAGCCTGCGTCAACCCCGGTAGGAGGGAGAGTGATGATGTCGCCAGAGCCGAAAGCGGCAAACATCAGCCACATCTGGCGAAGGACGCAAGGGTTCGTCTCCTCCCGGACGGCAGTGAATACCCTCTTCGGCATCCGCTGAAGGCACCCGAACTGCCTGGCGAACCGGGTTGGCACGTAAGGCTCGCAGATCACCTTCCCGTCGATCCGAGCCACGAGCACCCCGCCCCGCATGTTCAGGAAGTATTCATGCTGCTCCAGCGGACCCTACCCATTGTCGATCATCTGGCCGACGGGAGTGGGGAACGGACTGAAGTTGAAATTGGCATGATTGCCAATCCGAATCCTCACGCCCTCCTCACTTAGGGTCATCGGAGCGACCCCCGCGATGTTCAGCAGGGAGGGTCGCAGGCCGTTGCCCGGAGGAATGATGGCGTTCGGAAACGTGTACCCACCGAGGTGAGCAGCCACCCAGCCGTGGAAGAACTGAAAGGGCCCACAGATCCTTCGTGGCGACCCCCCTCGTGAGATGCGTCCCAGGATGGCATACAGCCTCGCCAGCACTGGGACCCCGAGGTTGTATCTTTTGTTGGCGGCCATAGCGCCCGCCACCGCCCTTGTCGCCGGGCGAACGCCCATTCTCGCGTCCCGCACTGGAAGGAGCCACCCACTCATAAAGGCGGCCAGGAACGCCGCGTACCGGACATTTGGGTCCCGGGCCTCAATGACGCGGTACCCCCATGAGCGGTAGTCGCCCGTCTCCAGGACCCGCCAGTACGACCCGTTCCGGCTCCTCTGAGCTGCGGTCGGGCACCGCTTCCCCCTGCCTGGCATCTTGACCGCCGGGTCATGCTCCAAGAACTGGCCGAACCACTCCTTGTAGGCTATGTCCTTTTGGAAGTCCTTGATCCCGAGCCGCTGCGTAGCCAGGTCAAGCAGATGCCAGGTCAGAATAGGAGTCTGTGACCTGTCTTCCCAGGTGTTCTTCGGTGGCAGGAACTCATAGTATTGGTAGCCCTCCAGCGGGATACCTCCGATGCAGTGGATGTCCCAGAGACCGATGCCGACCTCCCCATGGTGAAGATGGAAGGTGTTGGTATCCGGAGACCAGCGGGTGAACAGCTCCGGCCCGAGCTCGGACTGCTGGTAGAAGTGGAACTACGACGTCCACACCGCCTCAAATAGGCCGATGTACCGCAGCTCCTCCACGAAGTGATCGCAAGTGTGGCGTACCCAGAACGCCCAGGCCCACTCGCTGGTAAAATTGCCCCCAGACCGCAAGTCCCAGTCCTTCAGCCAGCCCTTGGTGTCGTCAGTGACACTCTGGCGATATGTGCTCGAGTAGAGGGCTGGAGAATTCTCCGCAGTAGGCTCACCTCCGTCAATGGTTCGCGTCCTCGGGTTCAGGACATAGACGTCCAAGTGCCTGGTCTCCCTGGCAGGATGCCCATTGTTGGTGATGTTATAGCGGGGAAGCTCGTCCTCCCGAGTCACCCAGGTCCGTGGCGCATCAACCTCGAACCCTGGCACCGGAACCTCATCTAGGATGCCGAAGTTCCAGAGCGGCAGGTTGTCTGACAGTGGATATGTCTTCTGGGCCGGCGTCAGTAAGTCGAACAGGGATTGATTGTTGGAAACAATCTCCTTGGCTCCGTAAACCTCCTCGTTCGTCGCCATCTCAGCTCTGCGAGTGGCGGCATCCCCCTCATTTCCTTGATGCGCGGCCATCTCAGAAGTTTCTGGAGTCGTGCGGGTTAAGGGATGAAGCGTGCGGGATCGGACGTGGCTGGTAGAGAAGTTTGAAGGTTGGCGCGCAATCCAAGTGGACGGCGCGCAATTGGGAAGAATGTCGTGCAAAGTTCCGGGTTTTCGCGCAAAGGCAGGCGAATTCCGGATGGTTTTGCGCGCCGATCGGGCGAATTTCGCGACCGGAAAAGGAAATTTCGCGCACGAGAGCGTTGAAGCTTGTCGCGCGGAAGGCCTGTGTACGGAACGCGGAACCCGGGACCCCTATTTATAGACGAGGCCGGGATTCCGCGCCGCGCGGAACGCTCGATTGCGCGACCGCGGCTGCGAATTGCGCGCCCGGCGCCCCTTTTTGCACGCCTAAGTCCCGCGCAGCCCAGGACTTTGGCATTCCGGCGTCTCCCTCGGAACCCGATCGTTGCGACCTCTCGCCGATCAGATTCCGAGGGGGGGCTTTTTTAGACGCCGGAAAAGTCCGTTGTTCCCAAACGAAGCTCTGGATGCGGAAAGCGAAGTGATATTTGGAGTCAGAGGCACGTTCCGGAGGGCCCGGAGGACTTGCGCGAAATTTCAGAGGCCCGCGCGCAAAGTTGAGTCGCGGCGCGCAATCCTCCCGGGATGCGCGCAATGCGCTGGGCCGGCGCGCTATTTTGCGCGCCCGTGGCCTGCGCGGCTCCCTTGCGCGCCGGGTCCTGATTCAGCTCCCGCGAAGGGAATTCCGCGCTCGCGACCAGATTCCGCGCCGGGGTTGCCTATAAATATAAGGCGACCCCCGACGTTTTGAAGGTTGCCAGAATCCGAAGCGTCGCTCGTTCGCGCAATCCAACCCCTTCCGCGCGCAATGCCGATCTTCAGGTAACCTCCTTTCTTTCGCGCAATAGAGCCTTGGGGTTCGCCTTCGCGCGCAATCCCCTTGGCTCCTTCCTTTTGAATAAATCCTTAACCCGAAGGCCTTTGCGCGCAAAAGAAGCCTCTTGCGCGCAATTGCCCCCGGGTGCGCGCAATCCAGCCCGATTGCGCGCACCCCCCATGTTCAAAGTGGCCATTCGTTAGAGAATGAGCCGTTGCCCCCGCGAGCTGTCCGAAGCCCGGTGCGCGCAATCTCAATCATCCGCGTGCAAAGGGCTGGCCCGATTGCGCGCCAGCCCGCCATTTTGCGCGCCGACCTGTTGTTTTGCGCGCAAAGCTCCTCTTTTGCGCGCAATCCCCCAGGGTCGCCCCCCTTGACCCCCTGAGGGTACCCGCCTGCGTGGCGCCCGATGATTTTCATCCTGGGTGCCCGCACCGTGCGTTGTCTTCCCGTGCGGCCCTCCAGGCTCGCGCGAAGTGACACGGACCCATCAGCGGCAATCCATCGTCCCGCATGACGTTAAACTGCGCGTACGTCCCGCATGACGTTAAACTGCACAGTCGTCCCGCATGACGTTAAACTGCGCGTACGTCCCGCATGACGTTAAACTGCACACTCGTCCCGCATGACGTTAAACTGCGCGTACGTCCCGCATGACGTTAAACTGCACACTCGTCCCGCATGACGCTAAACTGCATCCGTCCAACATGACGTTAAACTGTACTACGTCCAAGCTGCACGACGCTAAACTGCCTATCCCCTATCGTCCGTGCTGCAAGACGTTAAACTGCCAAGCACCTTCGTCCTCAACACACGACGTTAAACTGTACTTCGTCCGGCAAGACGTTAAAACGTCCGCTTCGTCCTCAGCACACGACGTTAAACTGTACTTCGTCCGGCAAGACGTTAAACCGTCCGCTTCGTCCTCAACACACGACGTTAAACTGTACTTCGTCCGGCAAGACGCTAAACCGTCCGCATCACCCGATCCCGTGCCTCGCACGCAGGGTCCCCCCCGGTTTGGATGTGGCCCCCACCCGCTCGTCTCTGCAGGGATGTCGGGATTGCCCCTCTTTAGGGACGATTTAATGGGAGCGGCTTTTCCCCATGGGGGGTAGGGTATTACAAACCCCTAGTTTCTTGTGGGGAGCTGCACATGTGTATCTCCATTGCGCTCCCCCACTGCCGAAGCCAGTAGAGGGTATGACTGGGATCGAGGTGTCTCCTACTTTCGGTCCAAGTCCCTTCCAACTGAGTTTTGCCGCATCCGGGCTGCCTCAAGTGCGTAAGTCCTGACAGAATGAACTACGTGGACTTTGATCCCTGTCTTCTAAACAGGGTACGTAGGAAGCCTCCCTGAGGTTCAAGCCCACCACCTGGTCGTCCCGGTCATATTCACGTCGGTTCGTCCATCAGTGGACCCCTCCAGGGTTCACGCTTGCGTCGATTCACCTATGAATCCGCCCCTGTGGGAGACTGCCCGTGTGTATCTCCACTGTGCCTCCCCACAGACCCTTTTTCCATTTCTCCTTTTATCGTCCAGCATGACGTGAAACTGTGATCCACCCGGCCGTTCCATCCCCCTCTGTGCGAGGTGGTTCGGTTCAATCCTCCGCCCGGCGGCCTCGACCCCTTCGTGAGTCGGCTTGCCGACGTCCAGCATGACGTTAAACTGTATACCCGAACTACGTTGACTTTGATCTGTGCTAACGCGCGGTACGTAGGAAGCCCCTACGGGGTCCAAGCTCTTCACTCCATCATCCATCCTGATCCTTACCCGGGCCGCCACATCCCGGTGGGGTCATGCCACTTCACTCCACTCCACATCACTTGGGAAGCCACCCATGCGCTGGCCCCAGCGTCGGAGGTTCCCCGCAAGGGGTTCTGTCATCTGATCCACTTTTCGTGTTGATCAGTCCGATGCCGTCCCCGCTGGACGTTAAACTCGCGGCATACCCCGTGTTAAACATGGGAAGCTGAGGAAAACCTCAGGGGACACAGTTCCCCGCACCCAGTGCGGGATGCCTCAGGCCATCATGCCTTCGAGAAGCCCTATTAGGGACGGAAGACAGATGTGCAGAGCCGCAGTGTTACGACACGCCCCCAGCACCCAGAGCCACCCGGCCTCCTCACCGCAGGTTGCTGCCCCGACCAGACTCCTTGGAGCGTCCGGGCGGAAGCAGCGTAATTAACCGGTGTCCATGAAGATATGGCGCCGGGAACGAGATTCACGAACATTCTTAAATCTATGAGGGAGACCCGGATTAGGCGACGAGTTCCAAGGAGACGTCCAAGGAAGGAGGAGCCGACATCCCATCATCCCGGTTTCGATCAAGGAGCAGACGCCCCTGAATAAGGGACGGATGCCGCCCGCCTTTGGAAAGCGGGACTGCGGGACCACAAGCCGCGCGCCCATCCCCTCGGGTTGATGGGTGCACGCGCGAACGCGTCCTGGCGGAACAGCGTAACCCGACACACATCCGCACCGAAACAGTAATCTATCCTATGGTGGTAGTGAGTAGAGTATGTTTCTAAACTCTATCTCTTGATTCGAACTGGGAGGTACCTTTCCTCCTTGATATCATATTTTTTGTTCTTCTATTGAGTCAATGGTTTTTGATATGTGAGGAATTTTAAGAAAGTGATATATAGGTATCCAAGTGGTACGAACCATCATTCATCTTCTTTATTAAGATATTTTATGTTTTATAGCATATAAAGTCTCTAGAATTTTCTATTCTATATATATCTAGTTATAGTAAAATTTGTTATTGAAATTTATACAGTCATTTCTCGTTCCCACTATAAAGAAACTATTTTGCACCGATATCCTCTGCCTTTCCTTTTCTCATGTGTTCTGGTTATGAAGTATAGTTCTTCCCACATGGAATCATTACCAAGAATACACCTAGTACCTTCACCTATATTTTTTTTAGATGAGGTCGGACCATATATGAGTCATAGAAGGAAAATAGATTCATTCAATTAACATAGGATACTGAAAAATAGAAATATTAAATTAATGAGTATATTCTCAATGGTAGAAATAAAATCCACTTGACATTTCCTCTAGGAGATATAGGTGAGAAGATGAAATTCAATGATCCTTAAGTCCAACATTCTTGTTTATTTGACCATCCAAAGTATACCTAACCAATTTTCCTAGTATGATCCATATATGTATATGTTATTTAAAAAAAATAAGTAGTTTCATTACATGATTTGGTAGATATCTTGAGGATTTGTTTCTATCTGTACTCTACAATTGTAGTCCATTCCACTTGAATTTACTCAATCAAGATATTCAAGATAAAAGGGGGGAATAACTACTATTTATTTATCCTACATTCCTTTATTAGTTCCACAAATACATTCATTTGAGTTAAAGTATCACTCATTGAATTTCTTCAATGCGGCCTTGAAAGAGGGAAGGAATATCATGTGAGAGTCATAAGTATACTGACGAATGTTTTATGTAAGTAATCAATGGTACAATGAAATATGATTGAAGTGGATCTAAATTCATAAGTACATACTGACCACTCTGACTGAAGATATGGATCAGAATGAGAACATGTTTCCTATTCGAGATAAATCATGTGCCCCCTTACTCTATTTCAAGAACCAAGGAAAAGAAATAGGTCAAGTTGAGAATATAGAATCAATATATATGCTAGGATAACTATGATATTTATGTTCTGATCTAATCTTACCTCTAATATTATTGATAAACTCAGGAGCTCTACCCTAAACATTTTGGTTGTATTCTTGTTTAATTGTTGGTCATTTTCTTCATATAGGTAGATATCATCTGGTTAAGGATAAGTACATGAATTTTTTACATGATATGAATCATGATTTTTTCTTTCTACCACTATACATGATCTAATATTATTTTCATCACCATATAAATATGGTTTGAAATACTGAGAGTCATCTAATTAAGGAATCTAAGTCATCCTTATCTTTTATGTTCTTTTTATATTAACTAATATAAAGGTATACTCATATTCCCTACCATGATAAAAATTATAGACTCATTTTGATTTATTTTTTATATGAATTTATTCGTGGTCGATTTTATAACACATCAAGAAATCATTGAAACAAATCACACGCTCGACCACACCATT
Source organism: Viscum album (assembly GCA_963277665.1). NCBI lineage: Eukaryota > Viridiplantae > Streptophyta > Magnoliopsida > Santalales > Viscaceae > Viscum > Viscum album. The sequence continues at coordinate 1,436,816,363 of OY728123.1, read as the reverse complement.
GAATATTTTCCTAGAAACTCAGAATTCTTTTTCAATGGAAAGAAACAGGGACATAAGAAATCATATCAAGGGAAAGGGAATCATTTTTCTCATATATATACAATCAAACTAACCATGATAATTCTTTTTCCAACTAAACTCAATTTCATAAATGGTTTCAAGTTGTGAATGTGCCACTCATTTAACCAAAGAAAGTAGAAGTTCAAGATACTGTAGAGAACAATAGGTTGTAGAATTGGGGTGTTGGATTCCTTCATCCATGGGGGATTGTTGAATCAGTGGGGACTATAGAAAAAAAGTTGTATCATATTGATAAAGGTATTATAATAGTATGATTGTTCATGTAGTCTATTTTTATAGCTTTTGATTAATATTCACATGTATGATTTGTGTAGTGATTCAATAGATTTCATTTGGATAGGGTGATATCACATTCTCACTAAATGTAGATACCCTTACCCTTGGAAGAACGTCACCATTGCAAGTAGTCTATGAGAACATGCTATGTCGTAGCTCCAAAAAAATTATTTAGGTTTCTGAGGTCATCAAGGGTGTCAGTGGGTGATGCAATTTTGGGAAGGGGAATGAGAATGAAGAAGTGATTCATGTGTGGATGAATGAAATACATATCTTAAATTTAGTGTCTAGAGATTGAAAATATCTATATACTAGAAACATGAATCCATAAAGGCAATGTAATTGAGTATTCCTCATCCTCTCATGCACTCCATTCACTTTGATCCTTGTTTTCGAGATGGATTGGGTGAAAGAGATCTAGATATTTCAATTGCACTCTTTTTATGTTATAAAGTCAATCATGGCTTGTTTTTTTGTGTTCTCACTTCTCAATCTCCTCTATATCATCTGTTTCATATTCATTCAACCATTGAGCTAATCCCCCTCACTAATAAAGAAATAGAAGCTCTCCTAAAACTAATAAATCCAAAGACTCAACCTCGTTAGTAATGTGTTAATCATGTATACATACTAAGCCCCATATTCCAATTCCATCCTAGGGATTCCAATTCTTTAACTATGACACTGTATCTATATAATTACAATTTCTTCTTCTCTTTTTTTGGATTCCATTGGAAATGGTAGATGATGATCTAGGTACCAAGATCGAATCCAAACCATTCTCCATCCACCCTTAGTAGTGAACGTACCACTCCACCACTTAGATCATTAGTATGTAGTATACTTTGAAACTAGAGGATCAATAATATCAATAATAATAAGAACCATAGGTGAACCAACCAACAGAGGTATTGCAATCTAGTGACCTACCCTAGTAGGTGGAACGATTAATATTTAGAATAATGATAGGGTACATAGAGAGATTGAATAGTTGGTGTTCTTCCAAAATACACATACCTACACCTTGGAGAGTGAAATGATTGGTTGATAATACTAAAAAAAGATAGAACTAAACTCAGGGTTACATTTGTGACCTCCTCCTCTCATCGGGTAGGGCCCTTTCATATGGAATACAGATATGCAATGGAATCCAAACCCTGTGTGAATGGTCTAGCATAGAATATGGGAACATATTTATAGTTCTATAATAGAAACATCCCTTCAAGAATATTATATTCTATCTTCTAGTACATAATAATCGATACCTATGAATTCTCCTTCTTGTGGAAGTTGATTTTGGGAAGAAAATCCTTGAGGTAAGATTGCATCATTTTTGGGTTGATTGTGTTTTTTGACAAAATTGGTTTCCAACGTATGTTATGGAGTATAATGATATTTTTGAAATAATATGTTTAAAAAGATCCATGAAAAAGGAATGAATTATCTAGAGTCAGTATGAAAAGATCATATAAAAGGTGGCGATGTTTCATAGTGTCTTCCAAATTATTGGGTCCAAAAATTGGGGAATTGAAAAAATGGTTTATGGAAAAATAATTTTCATGGAAGAGTTATGAAGTCTTGTAATGTTTTGAAGAATGTTTTTTTCAAGATTAGTACATAAAAATATGTCATTGGAAAGAAGGTCAGGCATGTAATGGAGCTGTAGGAAAGGTGATTTTTCATTAAATAGACTTGCACGAATTTGCTTGCGCACTTCGGGAAAAGTTGCGGGAGATGATCTTCAGGTCAAAACCAATGCCGATATATATGTGGATACCCCCCTCAATTCAGTATTCTCAAAACATAGGGGGAATCAGATAGGTAGATCACACCAGTATTGAGTACCACATAATTAGTGAGTTGTTGTGAAAGTAAGGAGTTGCATTCAGGATGTAAGTTGAGTGCAAACAATGATTTTCACCCAAGAAGGGGGTTCAATAAAAGTAGTGGGTAGAGAGTAACAGTTGGGTGAATATTTTATGTGGTGTAGAAGGATTTTTTTCCCATGAAAATAGAAAAAAATTGTGCACATGGCATTACAGTTTCTTGTATGTCATGCAAAGGATGCACATAATTTTGATGTTTCCCAACACATTCGTTTTAAAGGAAAATTCATCAATGGAAGAAAGTTTGAAATAAATAGACGTTATATATACAATGGATGATGAATTAATTAGAGATAATAATGGGAACTACAAGTCCATAAGCAGTGTGTGTATCTCTTCTAAGAGAATCATGCTAAGGAAGATGAATATGATGATTCTTTCCACTAGTAATGATCTAAAGAAATATAAAAATGGAGTGACCCATGGAAATGAAATTATAAGACCGAGAATCTAGTAAATGTAGTGATTTTGGGAATAGATGTGATTTATCCCGAACATTGAAATTGATATTGAGTTGCAGTGTATTTGGTACATCGACACATCATCGTTTTATTATCCTTAGACCTATCCCAATGAGCATGAACTATGTAAAATAATTATGTCATGTTCATGATTTAATTTCAATTAATATATTTCAATAAGATAAATATAAATGTGTGTTTTTAATGATGAATAATGATCTGAAGGGGTGGTAGTTTTAATATATTATACCCTGATTCACCCCCTATATTCATTTGACCTTGTAGACCTAATAGTTGATAAATAGTTAGTCTTGTTTTTGTAGCCTCATATATTTATTTTCTTATATATAGGTCTAAAAATAAGTAGGTTTGTTCATGGGAATGATACTATACCACCAAAAAAACCTAACTAGATAAATTAGGAACTAGTAAAGAAACCCTTCAGTATATTTTCGATCCCCCCCCATATAAATGAAAGAAAATTGGGACTTCATTTTCACTATCATCATGGTGAGCATGTTGTATGACATGTGAAATTAATTATGTTATAAATTTTTATTTTTATTACAGGTAAGACCCTTGGATATCAATCAAGGATATTTGACAGGTTTATAGTGAATTTTTTAATAAAATTAATAAAATATGGGTTGGTTTGGATAATAGTTTTCAGAAAATAACATCATTTAAAAAAATTAATAGTTGAAAAACAAGTGTATTTCAAAAAAATTAAATAAAATGGTTAATTTTTTGTTCACTACACACATTTGAATTTCATTGTTATTAAGGATTTATTTAGGTTTTGAGTAAGTCATTGGTGGAAATAAATCAGAATCCCGTTTAATTTATATGTTATTATATCAATTCTTAAAGAAGAAAACCATGAAATAGAAATCATATTTCCATTGTCCATCCCACATGAAAAGTATAATAACATTGAAATAAAATTAAAATATAAACAATTTGGGTATGAAATTGTTATTATGTTTCCCAATCTGAATAACATAATTCCCACCCTCAAAACCTTACACCAATCGTTTATAAATTAAAATAATATCAATCAAAAGAATTCAAACAAAAAATCCAATAGGAAATAATTTAAGGTACATATAATGATATGTTTTTGAACCCATCATACTCCAAAAGAGTAGCTGTTATAAGCTTAAAAACTCACATAATATATGTGTACCTCTCTCATGATGAACACATACCATTTAACACGCTATCGAGAGGAGGATGAGGGTCATCTGGAACATCGACTTTATTTTAGATATCTCTTTGAGGATTGGGCCATCCAGAAAATAAAAATGTATTATAGAACTAATTGAGGACTCCAAAATAGTATCTACTTTCCTCAAAGTAGAAATTTGTAATTGGGTGCCCATGGATCCCTTTTATAGCCCAAATGGGAAGTGGTTTTGGGAACCATGTTTTCTAAATACATCTTGTGTATCGACTGTGGACTGGTAAACAACCATATTCAGACTTTGGAAAAATAGTATAGTAGGTTTCAAGACTCTTGGATATATCCATGTCAAATGAGGCAACCATTTTACTTTTGTAAAGGTAGATATTGTCAGAATACTTAACCTAACTTTTGAATTCGTGCAATTTTGGTTCCTGAAATATATCAGTTTGGATGGTCCACAAGAAGGATGCATTCAGATTGGGTGTCTTGAGATATGTTTTCGGCCCCTAAATTTTGGTTCCACCGAAAATATTTCATCTCATTTGTATGTACTTATTTATTGAAATCCATAAAATAGTGTATAGGTATCCTTTGGTGTCTATCGATTTCAACCCATTCTCCTTCAGCATTATCTCGACACTCCAAGTCACCTCCTCCTATAAGGAAATCATCAAAAAAATATAATTCCTATTTAAACGGTGATAAAAAATAATTAAATCCATCATGAAGTGAATTTTGTTTTGATGGTTGGGATTTACAATAAAAATCATTTTAATACAGTTATGCAAGGGTGAAATTAAATCGTGAATCGTGATATAATAACACCCCTTATTCAACTACTCTTTCTGGTCACAAAGTATGGCTATTTGGAAGTCAAGAGGAAAAAATAAAAGGTAATGTCAAAAGAGTGAAAATATTCTATGTAGTCATAGAGAATCAGAATGGATTTTTGAATTCCGCACTTACACTTATTGATTGAGCTGGAACTAGCTATCCTGTTGAAGTTATTATTAGAAGTTGATTGAAATTATGAACACTATGATGTTTGGACTGGGGTTGGACGTTTTTAGTGGTATTGTCAGTTGAGTGAGTGGTAACATACATTGTCTTGAATCTACCAATAACAGTGAAAACTAGGCTTTGATATTATGGATAAGTTAGATTTTTGACCCACTCGACAAACAACAGAAACAGAATATGGGGAATGTGAAGAAAGAGAAAAGGATCTACCATTTCCATAGAATAATAAAAATATGAAAGGATCTATATATGACACATGAGAACTAATATAGTTACTAGGTATTGGCTTAAATTGTAACTAAATAGTCTTTTGGGTACTCACTGGGATACATGAGTCATTTATCCCAGTCACCCCCTAGTTAGTGAGCCCTAGAAAATGACCAATTCATCCCTAGTTTGAACTATCTAGGTAGGAACACGCACCTAATGGGATACATCATGTATCCCAAGTAATCATTGGGATAAATGAATCAGGTATCCTTGGGTTCACCTTGATTGTTTAGGTTGATGGTGTTTGGGTATGGTGACTTATTAGATAATCTTGGGTTACAGTTTCTTGTATTACCTAGCACAATTAGGATGATGAAAACTATGACCTATATGCATGGGGATGGGGTTTTTGGTAAGAATGGCATGGATGGTTTTAAAAGGTAAATACTTTCCAACGCCGCCTAGGGGAAAAGTGTTGTAGTTGGAATTATAATTTTTGGGGGGAAGGGTAGATGACAATGATGATACCTCCAATCACCAAGGCGTTTGAAAATCAATGGGAACCATTTCAATAAAAATAGAGTGAAGGAAGTGGGTGTAAGAAATTGTATAGACTCCTTTGGATCATGAATTGAATGATTTAATGTTCAAATCATGTACCTACAAGTGAGACAGTGTGAGAAGGGTAATTCTAAGCTTCCACTAGAACAACCTGAGTGAGATTGATGGGGTTTAAGATGGTGACTGAGTAGACATCATTAGATAAGCAGATGGTCTTGAAGGCACCAACATTACTCTTACTTATTGAGTGTTATTGGATTTTGACTAGTCTAGGTGGTCAATTGGTCACATAACATATAGATGGTATGGAGTTTGTTTGGTTGCAATAGAGATGGTCTTGGTACTAGCATGATATTGGGGTCGTAGTGTATATCAGGAACTACATACAAATCAAGTTGGGACCAGACATGTGATATATAATACAATGGATCTGGGGATCTCTGAAATCGTATGTCTAGTATAGAGTTACCAAGTACATGTGTTTTCACTGAATATCATCGATAAATATTTGAATCATATGGAAGGGAACTAATATTAATTTATTGAATAGAGTGAATGATTTTTTAGTTGACACAGTGGATGGAATAGACTCAAAAAATAGTATTAATTTGGGATAGGGTTGAGAATAAGATATGAAAATGGATAAAAAATTGGGCACCTATAGGCCAATGGTGGTACCACATGGATTTCCAAAGATACTGGGTGAGTGGTGTTCATGAAAGTGGAAGATTTTCATTTATGGATGGGGATGAAAAAATAGAATCAATGGTTCATTGGAATGCAGATGGGAATAGTGGTGGTTTATTGTCATAAAGTAGAGTTGTGGGTGGTTCAATGCTTCCAATAAAGTTTGATGTCGGTTCACCACCATTATGAGTATTTGGACTATTTTGACCGAATGGATATGATTCTAAATTTATATTCTTATCTCAATCTATGATTTTGTCCTGTAATGGTGAAATCACATATCATAGAAGTAACGAATCAAGTCATCCTACTAGAAAAAAAATATTTTTATTATTGGAACAATAGATGATGTCCTTAATAATTCGTTTGTTCATTCCTCCATCTTGAAATGTGATGCAGTACTAGGGATATTACATCAACTGAGAAAATTTACACTACATGGTGGACTATACGATGTTTTGGGTATTTATCTTTTTGGAACAAATATTTCCTTTATGATTTACCCCAAGAACCTCATTGAGTATCTTCTTTGTAGTCCAAACCACACTGTCATTCCAATATTTTTCAAACAAATAACACCATATGGATTCCATCAACTCTCTTCTGCACCAATCATATGATTCATTGTAACTCTACTGAGTATCTAGTAATTGTTTTTTTTTCAAAAAAACATTAAGTAATCAGTTGAATGGTTTCAATTTGTACAGTTAGTGGGAATCAAGGTGGTATGGCCAACTAGACTATATACTGAGAATTCATAGACCTGAGCATCCAAGGGAGAATAGTTGTAGAGACCCAAGATTGACGTACATATACATTACATTACTTTTGCAAAATACATAATACATAAACAAAATAGACTCCACAAGACCGTATTAGTTTAGTGTATTTGGAAACTCAGAACAAAATCTTCTAATCATGGTGAAGGATCTTCATCGTCTCCCACAAAGACCCTCCCTGTTTGTTTTCATACCTAAAACCTTTCTTTATATCCTGGGGAAAAGATAACATAAAAATGGTGAGCTAAAATTCTCAGTAAGGGTAAAAATGGAGAACATAAAACAACCCATAAACATTTGAACCTAAAAACATGAACATAAAACATCAAAATCACGAGTAATGACATAAATCATGGCAGTACATAAGGCATAGATCATAAAGGAATATTAATCATGATAAAATAGCATTGGAATAAAACATGTAATTGTGGAAAACCATTAAGCACATGATATGACTTCTATAGTAGCCTAGGCATTGCTACCAAGACCATCATCGTGGACAATGTCCATTATTGAACCGAGTTTACCTACCGTTCCATCCATGTATTATTGAACCGTATTTACTTCCCATTACAGCCATGTATATCTCATGAGATATAAAAAATTACCCAATGCATTTGATGGATATATAGTTCCCATCCATATCATAATGTAATCATTCTTTCATGTGCCACAAAATAAACATAAATTATTCATCATAACCCAACGAATAAAATGGGGTTCATAAACATCATCCCATCAAAACATAATCCATATAAAAAATGGATATAATTTCATCATAAACAAAATCATACCATGTAAATAATAGAGACATTATGCTTGAAACATAACCATATTAAAAAATGTCATCATAGATGGAAAATAGTTTTGATAAAACACATCAAATGAATTCCTAAGGAAAATATCCTTTCTTATTTAAAATCATTTTCATTTCTCAAAATGACGTGAAATTTAAACAAAAATAATTTTGTTGAAAATAATCATGAAATATTGTAGAGTCAGATTAATGTAAATAAGGCATTATTAAATCTTAAAAATCCGTTCAAGCCATATAAGTTAAAAAAACTTTATTCTCCAAATTTTGCTAGAAAAAGTCAAAAAGTGCCTCGTATGGTAAACAAAATAAAGATTCCTTCCATACCACATAGTAAAATTCAAAAAGAGGTAAACATGACTTTATACACATGTAATAATTGTATGAACTTTATAAAAACACTTTTTATAATACATGGACATGGATGATAAATATAACCCCAGTAAATACTAACAAATAAACAATCTCAGATAAGAATGAGATTGGAATAATTATCCCTTACCATTTAGGATCGGTGGAATCATACGTGTCATAAAATTTAGAAACATTCCTGAATATGAAAATATCACATCCTTCATAAAAAATATCATAAAACATTCATGGAAATCATAAACACCACACAAAACAAATAGATGGTGATTAAGGCATATGTCTCACTGATATAAAAGTGAGATGAAATAATCCCTGAGCATAGGTCTGATTTACCTATACGTATCCAAACCTACTATATAATGATTTAAATAATTTCATTGACTTATTCCAGAATCATATTTATTTTTATTATATCATATATGGTCATATTCTTATTGGTTTATTAGTAACATTTTATTTTTACTAGTTATTCGGGTGTTAACTACATTATGTTATTATGAATGTTTTATCGAATAAATTATTATTCCTCTTTTTAGGTTGTAGTTATATCATTTAAATAATTGTATTAGTATAATATATATCATATCAATTCGTTAAATTCATTTATATAATCATTATTCAATGAAAATCATGTAGAACGAATCACATCACATCGTGGAGACCGTAGACTGTACGTACGCACAAGCGATGATATCAATCCCATGATTGTGGAATTGTTTTGAAGTGTATAGTGTATAATATTTCAGAATAATTAAAATTTTACAATAATAACATATAGTTATTTCTTCCATAATTATACACATCCAAGTATGTTGGTGATGAAAAACAGATTACACGACGGCGTGGAGACGGTAAGCCGTACGTACGCACGCGTGGTGATTTTATTTTTCATAGGACAGATAAAAGATGGAATATGGTAGTTTCATATTAATAATAACATATCAGTTTAAAAGTGATACTGTAGTTATTACTTAATAATGAAACAACTGATATAGTGGATGTAGAAGAATAAATATGTTTGAATGAACCAGTAAAGGATATTACCTACTCTTTGACGCGCCTCCTCTAAACATCTTATTGGGGCACTGAATATTGTCATTTAAAAAAGACCAGGTCCTCTAGTATGTTTCTAGGTAAGTTGATAAGGGAAATGGGCTGGTTTTGGCCAAGTTTGAAAGCTCAAAATGGAGTGAATAAAAGGAGGAGGTGACCATTTATAAGAGAGTTGGGGGACACTTTTGGAAACCTCTAAAATATTAATTTATAATAAACTCAAACCCCACCTAAAAACATCCAAAGTGACTCAAATTCGAAGATGATATACTATAGGGTTGTAATATCATAAACCAATAAAATTTAGACATGTTTTGATTTTATTTTAAACCTTATCAGTTCGATGTATCCTTCTTTAATATATTTAATTTATTTGTGGTAATAATATTATAAATTTTAAATGGTTATAAATAATTACTTATATGTAGTGAATTGTCTATAATTGGATAATTTTTGAAATTTTCGACAATATAAATTTCAATTTTTAATTTTTAAATATTTTTGTGATTTTTAAACAATTTGATAATATGTTATTTTAAAAAAATATCAATAATGTCAATTTTGACACTATTCATTTATTTGAATTTAAATAAAATCCAAACAGATAATAGAGTCGAACCGAAATACTTAATAGATTCTTAAAAAGCCATATTAATCTATAAAATTATTGGATCACATTAATTAGTTCATATAATATTTATGTTAATATTTTTAAAACTATTTATTTGAAATTTTCTTAATAAAATAATTACTACAACATTTTTGTATAATTATTTAACATACTTATTTTTTTCATAAAAATAAAAATAAAATACTATGATGAAGATAAATCTAATATATTTTATAATAATACTTTTAGACTAATTTATCTTCTAAAAAACAGATCTTTTAAAATGTTATGTTTATTAAATTATGAAGGTGACAACTTTGACATCATTTCGAATAAAATAATATAAAGGTCATAATCTGTTTTATAAAGCTCCAAATGGTCCACAATTCTACAAACAGATGATTATGGTGTATATATACTCAACTAATAGGTTTTGATCAATTTTTTTGGGTCTTTTCATTGGTATTATTATTTTAATAAAAATTATATTATTTATTTTTCAGTAAATAAATAATTTCTGTATTATTAAGGTATAAGCCATTAAAAGAATTATATATTTTTAAAAACTAAAAATAAATTAAACTGATAAAAAATAATTTAGCTTTCAAATGAGTATTTATAATTGAATTTATATTCTGTTTATCGTTATATTAAAATCAATTTAATTATTAAAGTTTGAGTGAGACATATTTCACATTCCTTTAAATAAAACAAATTAAATGTCTTAATCTCATTGAAGTTGGTTTCAATAGATAAAATTTCATCGCAAGTATGTTTTTGGACTCAATATAATCATTAAATTATATTAAGACAAGTGTTAGGGTAATTTTATATTATTATTTTTACCCATAATTACCCGATTTACCTTTAACTATGGTAAATAAAATTTACTGTAGTAACTATTCAAAATGTCCAACAATAAAATTATACAATTAAAATATTTTGGACCTACTGATTACAAATCTGGAATCCATTTTTTCAAATTTAAAACATAGAAGTTGCAGTAATTAATTTAAAATTGTTCCTATTGTTTAGAAAATAGGTTTTAAAATTTAAAAGATTAAAAAAGATTGAAATGTTTTTTTCCTATGAATTCAATGTAAAATTAATTCTATTTAAATATATTAAATAAAATGGTAAAAATATATTCTATTTATACTTTAAAACCATTCAATATTATAATTTACCCATATAAATTATCTCGATGAAAAAAGTTGTTTTTAATTAATATTTAGCGTATTTTTACAATTCATCAAAATAGTAAGGTTATCAGAATAATGTTGTAACTTATTATAATATGATTCAAAATAAGAATTTTACCTTCTGAAATTTAACATATAAACTTATCAAAAATTAAATTTCAAATGGGTGCGCCATCAAAAGGTGAAAAAACTGCATTTTTTTTAAAAATACTTCTTTTATCTGAAAAATTAATTTTGATTTCATACAATGTTCTAGAAAATATGTAAGATTAATGATAATTTTATAAAATTCAAAATTTGTTAAATACTATTAATAACTGCTAGTTCATAACAATATTATAATAATATATATTTTTTAGTGAAACTCTGTGTTGCGTACAATACAAGCCATCGAGGAAGGTCGCTTTTGTGTGTAACAAAAGTCAAGTCAGTGTTGCATGAAAGATTCATTTGGTGTTGCATATAACAAAATATATTCTTATTTTATTGAACAAAATCTATATTCAGTGTCGAATTCTATCAAAATATCTTGAAATTATGCATAAAATACTCGAATAATAGTGTTGCGTATACTGAAAGCTAATATGATGTTGCGTATAGTGCAAGATAATCATGGTGTAACATAAAACACAAGACATCAATAAAATTAAGAAGAATATTTCTCAAAAAAATTTGTGGTGTTACAATGGGGGTTGTGTCACAGTGAGAGAAACAATTACCCTTCCACTACAACAAGGCGTGACTCAATATCAGAGGGTCTATTGGATTGTTCCATTATGGTATATGTCAATGGTTTTGAAAAGGATGAAATGATATTGGAATATAATATCATACAACAGAAAAAACCAATACCGTAATAGTTAACCTAACGATCTTGATTGTCAAGTATGTCTAACAAGGATGGAGTGGGGTGGGCAGAGTAGTGGAGGGTATCGAGTAGAAACCTTTGGTCCTTGGATGTTCAGCATAGTGCGAAGTTAGATCTTTTAAAATATTGATTCGATCAACCATCACATAAAATAATCCTTTTTCCAATGGGATCATGAAGGTTTCATCACCCCACAATAGAGGGTAACTATCATGCCTATGTTTCCCATCCAATCGATCAATTTTATTAATATGTTATGGTGTGATATTATATGAATAAATGTTTCCTAGTTGGAAATGATTTATGGAAGTGATACTATAATGGAGTTAGTGGTTCTTTGGGGATATGATTTTATTTTTCTAGGTTAATGGTCAATGTTCAAGAATAATATGATGCTCCTATTATCTAGATATGATCATGTGTGTTCCAATATGTCAATCTTTCTCAACTATTGGATTAGATATCGGGGCTTGAGAAACCTTGGTTGCCTTGTTTCTTGAAATTCCATATGGCGCATGGGGTGGTGTGACACATGATGATGAACTCTTCTATTTCACGCTCTAAAAAAATCATGTGGTTCCACATCAATATATTGTAGTTATAATACTGCCCATCTGACCTCCCCACATTGTCTAGTTGAAAAACCATACACTATTGATGTTGATATCCCAAGAGAAACTCCAATTGAAAAAGTATATATCCCTAGAATAATGTTTCTACTAAGACCACATCTACATATATATCAACTGAATGAACTAGTCATAGGTCCAACTCTAAATAGTTAATTTGGAACCTAAATCATGGAGATCTGGGTCTAATTGTTTGATTATCCTAGATATCATGGAATGGTCACGGGGATGATGTATTAATGGTTTCATTCTTACTATTGAGTTTCATCAATTAGTCAATTCTAAAGGCACATAAACCACACAAACCCTACCTAGTGGACCAATAGGTTTTATATTTGATATGTGACTTTAGTTGGCATTTTATCAAGGTGTAAAAGTGACCCACTTATAAGATGAGACCAAAGGGTTGGGTATAGGATGGGTGAAGCATAAAATACAGGTTTTCTATAATGTTAGGAATTCCATGAAGACATGGGGGTGATAGAGGTGCTGGTGAGTTTCCTGGAAACTGGGATGAATGATTGTTTAGGGTAAGATCATGGGGCTATTCATACCTCAATAATATCTACCATTTAAATATATCATGTAGTAATTGGATGATTAGATGTTTCATGACTATATGAAAGATATCCATGGGGATAGTATTGTTTCCCCGACTCCACCATAATGTTCCACAAATATTGTAGTCATTTAAGTGGACAATGAATTAACTCAATTTCCCACTTGTTTTCATAGAGTAAAGGACATATCCACTAGATTTGGAATTGAGATCGATTGGAATTGGCATTATCGATTTCACTACCATTTTAGTAATATGAGTAGTTGTGTGAATCAAAAATGATTAAATCATGAATATATTGTTATTTAAGTGTTTGTGTAGTGAGTATAAGTGCTTGGTTGTGACCCCTGATATTGAAACACAAGAATTAATAGAATTATATGTCTAGAGTACTATTATAGAGGTCTGGAAGATAACCTCGTTCACTTAATTGATCATCATCGATGTAGTGGATCAGAGTGAGTTTTGTTCTTGGATGTCAAATATGACCTATAGCTAAAGTAGTGCATAAGAATGAGGTAACGTGAATAACCCATAAGAATTTTTTAGGATGGAGATTCCATGACCTATGAAGCATTGGTTGCAATGAACAAATGACGACTAACATGGTGGAACTAACACTAAAGTGGAGGGGGACTTATGTGTAGAGGTGTAATGTCAATATCTTAATGATTCATTATGAAATTATAGATATTAGTGAACTATTTGTAGGGAAATACTTTTGTGGTAGTCCCTTTGGACTCTATCGAAGTAGAAATCCCACCACTATAATAGTATAATACAAAATGGCCCACGAATACATCATTGTAAATCCATGGAAATGTTCTACATTTTTGGGGGAAATAATGAGTGTTTTATGATGCTTCTATAGTAAGGTAACCCATAATCTAAATGATGGATGTTTTATTACCCACATCCCTTATTTCTATATTTGGTTATCATCCACCACCATGGAGGGTGATGTTGGATCCTTGATCAAAATGAAATGATGGGATGTCAGATCCATCTTCAATAGATTCCTCCATAGAGCTTATCTCCTGGTCTGGGTCTCTCTCAAATATTTTATTCATGCTCATGAAACTCATTTTTGATGCCATCATGATGTCAATTCAAAATAATTATGTTTCATTTTTCTGAATAGGGAAGAAACATTTTGTTGGAGTAGATGGTAACATTGAGCAAGTTTGGGCATCTCTAGATGATGGGCATGTTAGGAACCTATAAGTTCATCCCCTTCGGATGGAATCCCAAATAAGGCATCATGGTCATGGAACCAAAGAAATACTCTATCAATAAAGGTGTAGTTAATTTCTGGGGAGGTCTTCAACTTTTTATTTTGGAGGCATATTCTATGAGTTATCATAGTTTTGAATCATAAAACATATTGTCTCATCAATGATATAGTTAATGCCAAGGTTGTAAGTCATCATATTTTTTTCCTCAAGAACCGTAAACATATGCATGTTGTAAAAATTTTGTATTATGTTAATGTTATATGTCCTATGAAGAAAGTCCAAAATGTCTTTTTGAGATGGATTGTGGTAGTATTTTAACATCTTATGGAGATGGGAACAATGTTGATGTCTTTTGGAGATTAGATAGATGGATCAGAACTCTCTGGGGAGGTAGACCATAGAGGTTTTTCTCTAGGTGGTATATATCACACCTAGAAGGTCTAGCAATGGATTAGAACACCCCATGGATGTGGAACGTGTGTTTGGGATAAATAGGGCCTCATGGAGGTGGTCATGGGTATGAGATTAACAACTTGTGGAGATGAGATCTAGGATAATGTGTTGTGGGGACATGAGGGATGGATCAAAAATCCTTATAGAGGAAAACCTAGGAGGAGTGTCCCTTGGATGGAATATGTCACCCTAGGATGTTTTTCTAATTGATGAAAACTCCATGTGGAGGTTGACATAGACTTATGGATCAGAATGCCCCATGGAGGAGGACTTGGGGAACATGTTTAATTTCTTGTGGAGATAGTATGGATCAGAATGCCCGAAGGAGGTGAATTTGGGAGGTGAATCCATTATAGGGAAGATTTCACACATTAATAGTTCTCTAATGGATCATAACACTGGTTGTATTTGGAACTAGGATTATGGATTACAACACCCCATGGAGGCGGATATGTGATGGTTGATCTGGATACCCATAAAGAAAATCAAGGAGGTGTGTCCCTACGAGGGAAGATGTAAAACCTGGATGGTTTAACAATGGATGGGAATGACCCGTGGAGGAAGATAATGGTATTATGGATCAAAACCCCTCTTGAGACTGATCCAATATGGTCGAATAGGAATACCATTGAGTAAGATAAGGTAGGTTTGTCCCTATGAGGGGAACCTAAGTTATAAGTGTTTAGGATTTCCCTTGAGGAAGTCAAGAGAAGTTTATTAGAATACCCCTTGAGGAGGATCCGGGAGATACGACCCTAGGAGGGGCTGCTTGTGTATACTGTTGGTTGGGATTCCACATGAGGTGGAACCAATTAGTTGATCATAACACCCTTTGAGGTTGATGATGAAGATATATTCCAAGGAGTGAGAACATAATATTACAGTTTTTGGGATTACCATTTAGGAAGACCTGATATGTTGATTATAATGCCTCTTAATATGGATTATGGAGTTATATCCCTAGGTGGAAGCACATATGCTTATCATTGGTAAGGATTCCCCTTGAGGTAGACCTGGGATGTTGATTAGAATGCCCCTTGGGGAGAATCAGACATGTATTGCAATGAACCAATCTTTTATCAATGGAAATTACATTCTTATAAATATGTAATATAGTCACATTAAATCCCTAAAAAATGAACTACAAAGTACTCTGTGACCATTAAACATAATATATTCACTTCTGTGATTTGTATTTTGAAAATCTGACATACATAGTTGCGATCAGTAAGATGTTTGGAGTCCAATAAGACAAACATAATATTTGGAGAATAGAAACTGACCCTTATGAATAGTCATGTTTCCCTTATGAATAGTAATATGACCCTTATGAATAGTAAATGTTCCAAAAGAATAGTAACCTCGCCCATGATGTATAAATAAAATTTAGGCATCTTATAATTGATAATATGACCTTAGTAAAAGTATTGGTATTTTTCTATGTCATAATAATTAATAACACTTAACAAATTAATTTAAAAGAAAATTTATTTTCCTCAAATTTTTTAAAAAATTAACAATTTTATTTCTTCTAGTTTTATGATAATTTTATAAGACCTTATGTAATTTTTGAAAGCATTATAAAACAATTTATAGTTTTAAAATATGTATTTTTCATGTAACTTATGATTTCAATTAAAAATTTGATTAATCATACATAGAAAATTATTTTATAAAAATGGATTTCATTTTTTGATTCTACACATCAAAAAAATTAGGGTGAATTTTTTTGATTTTTCTAAAATAATTGTATTTTTGATGAATAGAGAAATATGGTAATTTACTCTATATATACATTATAAGCTAAATGGACTATTCCTAGAACCATGGATAATGTGATAAACCGTGGTTAGAATTAAAATTAACATATTACTATTTTTTAATTGAATCATAACAATTTCTTGTCTTATGAAATAATAATAAACTAATGATTAAAATATTTAGATTCCCCACCACCCCTCCACTATAAAAACCAAAACACGCCCCTCTTCTCTTCAATCTTATAAATCCTTCTTCCTTCCCTAAATTCTTCCCAAATCTCTCCCCAAGATCCCCCATGTCTATCAGACCTTGGTCTCCTTCAAAGACAAAATCCTCTCTCTTTAAGAGTCTCTCAAGGAAGATTAAATCAAGAGGTAAATTCTACTTTTCATTTCTTTCATTTTCATTTCATGTTCCTTTGTTCACTTTTCATTCCTAACCCCTCCTAATCCAAATGGTTTGAAACTAAAATACATGGAATGTAATATAATGTTTTTATGCTAGTGGGATAATTCATTATCATATCTCTATTCCCCTCCTTTTATACAATACAAATGAAAACATCGTCCGAGATGTGTAAATTTATCACATTCAAGGATGACGAGATATAAATTTATTTTACAATATTCATTTTTGGTCATGAAACTATTTTATGGTAGAATCAGACGATTAAAAATTTATTTTATCTTATGTTTTGTTCAAGAATATTTTTTCACACTTTGTTTAAAAAAATAATACTAAACAAGTTAATTGTGAGAAAAATCACCAAATTAATCCAAGTATTTATCATTAATGTTCTATATAATGATTCACATTCACGAAAAATAACCTAATTAAATTTAAAACCAAATAACCATCTAGATTCTTAGAAATATCATATAACTCCAATTCTTTACAATAAAATTTATTTTACATGATTTTTAATTCATGTATATAGGTAAACCGAATATGTAACAAACTGACCCAAACAATGAAATTGATCCTCTTAACTCATCAAAAAGAATATTAATGAACTTAATAAGGTTATAATAAATAAATAAAATTTAGTGGATGTTCTGTAATTATTAATTAATGAACCTAATTTTATTATTTTGTTTATTAAGATCAATCAAAGAACACCATATGGAATATGGTAAGGGATTCTATCATTCTCACATTTATTCAAGAATCTCATATATGTTATGTCCTTTTATGCATAATTCCAAATGTTGGGGTATGATTTCTCACCTTACATGAACTGCCCTCATGATGTATGAAATTTAAGAAACCCCTTTTCTCTATCATTAATCCCTCCAAAGTACACAATATACCATGCTAATATTCCATAATGGATTCTACCTGATCCTCCTTTATTCATTCGGGTTGCTCTATCTTTCCTTATAACAAAATGAAAGTATCAATTAGGTTTATGTACATCTTATAAATGTTTTTTATACTCTCAAAACTAATTCATCATTATCTATTCATCAGTATATTTTAGGTAAACACATGTTTTTAAATGATTCCCTCCTCAATACTTTATGATAATAAAACCCATTTTTAGGGAACTTCACGAATCTGTACCCAAATTTAAGGGAACTCTACCTTATGTTACAAGCCTCAATTTTTTTTATAAAACTATTTTTTATTATGAAATATTTATTTTACCACTTTTGGTTTTTTACAAAATACTATTCCCTTTTCTATTTTTAATTCTTGTTTGTGTTTTTCTTGAAACTGCACTAAAATGTTTTATTGCTAAAAATTATTAAACACTTTTTCACATGTTGTCACTTCTGTTTGAAATCGCATTACATGATATATGATTATTTTACATTATTAAGGTCCGTGAATATTCTAATTCCTTTCTTTCATGTACACATTTATGATACGCCCATTCATTCTTTTCTATGACATGATTATGATACCGATTTATTTCTATGGGTGACCTTATGTTTATGATTGCTTATGTATAATTTTATATGTGAAAATAATATTCATGAAAATGTTCATATGGTTTAACCTAGATAGGTCTCAAATTCATTGGTTAATGTTTTGTCACATGAGACATTATGTGCAATGGTCTTGGCGGTTAGCCTTTACTCGTGCTACCATGTACATAGGTATTGGTGGATAACCCTAACTCGAGATCCCCTATATACAATGAGAATTTACTCGTACTAAATTCATGATTTTTGTTACTACAACAATACTATGAATTCATGTTTATATTATCCCATGTTTACGTGTTTCAATTCGATGTGTTCCAAGCCTTTTATTTTCATTATTCCATGCCATGTTACCCATTTTTTAATGTTTTATTACTATGATTTTTTACCTTACTATGATTTTAACTCGTCATGTTGTTCATATTATCCCTTGGGTAACCATTGAAGATGTAAGGTCTCAAAGGAATATAGGATCTCTATATGAATATTAAATAAAAAGTGTTTTTTAGTCCCATGTTTTCAATTTTATGTTCCCAGTCTTCAACGACACTAGACTTAACGATCCTTGGATTTTTTTATGATGTATAGTAATGATTAAAATCATTTAATGTTTTGTATAAAAGGATAGGGTAGCTATATATGGTACTAGTGGATGATCTTATTGTTTTGGAGATTAAAAATAAAGAACATTAGTACGAACCTTAAGGATGTGGCTATGTATAAGAATACTCCCAAAAATTTTGGTACGTATATAGTAAGTATTTTATCAAGAAAAATCATCCATATCTTGATAAAAACATTTAGATATGGCTATAGAATATATGTATCTAGGGTTAAAATCTGAAAACACCACTTTGAGCTTGACTCAAATAGGAACTGGTGCATGAAAAGAGGCAATGTTGCACTCTTGGTTTGAAACTCCCTTGAGATATTCTTTGATAAATTCATGATCATGGTATTACCCATTATTAAGGTAATGAAAAAAACACATAAGAATCTATGTCAAGAAATTGATCAAGGATAACCTATATTGAAACCTAGGGAATCACAAGTTTGGATATACTTCTCATTTATATGTTTATCCTCATATGTTCAATGTTTTATTTTTGGGCTTAATAACTATGTATTCAAGCCCTATAATTGTACATTATATTTTATAGTTAATGGAGGGAAGTAAAAGAACACATTACAATAATCAATTTGATCAGGAATATAATAATTTCCCTAATTATTTGACAAATATGATGGGAACAGGTGATCAAGTCATCATGAACATACTTTCTCATTTGTCTCAAGTTAGGTATAATAACACGAATCATGTGGAACACCATTATCCTCAAATGAAAGATAATGTTATCATTGATTCCTTAATCTGGAAAATCCCTCCCATGTTTACGGGATCTTTTCATACCCTCCTCACAAAACAATGGATTAACTCTTTTGAAAAGATATTTTACATCCTCTAGTGCATAAAAGAAGCGAAATTTGTCTTGATGGTACATCATTTTGATATGGAAGCTCATCAGTGGTTGACATTGACCCTGAATAAGAATCCCTAGTAGTAAATAGATTCCATGGAATGGAGGAATTCATGGGAATGTTTTTAAAGAAATACATTCCATGAATCCTCTATCTCAAAATGGAAAGAGAGTTTCTCAGACTCAATAAGTAGTAAGATGAGTTAATTGGGGAGTATGAAGAAAACATTACAAGGCTTTCACGGTAGGCCTCGAGCATGGCCATGAACACTGAAAGCAAGGTGGACCGATTTTTTAGAGAACCGAAAATGAGTCTACAAAAAAGTATTGGCAATTCGAATCATCGAAAACTATGAAGAGATTGTCCTATGAACCCCTAAAGTAGAAATGGAGACCAAATAATCTCATAGGTATCATGGTACCATAAGAAATGAATAGAATATGGTATCTAATGTGGGTAGTTTTGAAAATAAATTCAATGATGGAAAGATGCCTGGTCATCCTGGGTGTAAAAATTGTTGGATAAAGCATCATGGGTACTGTCTAAAGGGGACCAGGAATTGCTTCAAATGAGAAATGTTGGGACATCCGGCTATAACTTGCTAGAGAGATATGATAAATACATCTAATGTGGAAGAAGAAAGGATGGTTCCGATCAACATTCAACCTATAGTGTAGTGTTACAACTTCATGGAGCATGTGAATTATGTGAAACATTTCCATAAGAAGAGGGTTGTTGGAGGTAATCAACACAAAACTCCATGTAAACAAGGATGAGATTATGGTATCACTACTAATTAGGTGGAGATGGAAAACTATGTGGTGAAAGGTATGATATTTAATCATTCAAGAATAGAAAATATACTATTTTATTCTTGTTCAACACATTCTTTCATTTCTTTCATGTTTTGAAGAACTATTCAAACACCACCTCACTATTTAACGGATATGTTCTCTATGAGAATAGAGAATGGGGAAATTATTACAACCATGGTTAATGAAACCCCTATAGATAACATTTATGGACTAAACCTCCCATAATATATCATCATACATCCTTTAGTGGAGTTTAACCATATCTTGGGCATGGATTGGCTATCATTAAACAAATCCAACTTCAACTATTCGGAAAGAGGGATAACTATTCACATCTCAAATAATCCTCCAATTCATTAAAGGTGTAAGGAGGAAGATAAATCTCTTTTAGAATCATTGTTTAAAATGTCAATATTTATTCCTAATGAGAAATCATGTCTAGATATAATGATTAATACAAAATAGATAATCATTCTTGAATACATGCCCATCATGAGGGATCACAATAATGTATTCCCTAAAGAGTTTCCTGGTCTTCCTCTTGATTAATAGGTTGAGATATCAATTTAAGATATTCATATATCTTTTCCAATATAAAATAAACCTTATAAAATGTCCACCATAGAGATAGACAAGCTGAAGAAGTAGTTACAGGTGAATCTGGAGAAGGGTTTTATACATCGAAATGCTTCACCATGCGGTGCGCCAGTCCTATTCATCATGAAGAATGGTGGATCAATGAGTCTCTGAATAGATTATTGTAAACTCAATAAAATCATGATAAAGAACAGGTATCCCCTGCCACAGATAGATTGATTGTTTGATCAGCTTCATGGGGCTAGTTATTTCCCTAAGGTAGACCTTCGGTTTGGATATCAATTATTAAATGTGAAGAAGGAAGATATTCCCAATACTCACTTTAGAATGAGGTTTGAACAATATGATTTTAGAGGTATTACATTAGGACTAACTAATTCTCCAGAAATTTTCATATATTTATTGAATATCATCTTTAGATTACACCTCAATAACATTTTGGCAGTCATTATTGATGATATTCTAATATACTCCATGAGTAAGGAAGAATATGAGTAGAATTTGAATATTGTGTTAATGAAATTTCTAAGGTATAAGATGTATGCAATTTATAGTAAATGTGAGTTTTGGATTGAGGATGTTTCATTATTGGGGAATGTTATCCCTACCAAAAAGATATATGTGGACTCTTCAAATACATAGGTGAATGATGAGTGGGCCATTCCCACATATGTAACAGATATTCGTTATATTCTGGGTCTAATAGGATATTATCAAAGGTTAGTGAATAACTTTTAATGATTTGAAATGCAATGACCAAGCTGTCACAAAAGTGAGTAGAGTTTGTCTGGACACAAGAATGTGAAGTCTATTTTAAGGAGTTGAAAAAGAGGCTAATCACTGACCAGTACTCACACTCCCAACAAGTGGAGAACTCATTTTCATGTACAATGATGATTCAACAAATGAACTAGGCTATGTGAAAATTCAAAATGATAAAGTGATAGCGTATTCCTCAAGGTAGCTGAAAATCCATGATAAAAACTAACGTATGCATGATCTAGATTTCACGGCAGTGATTATTGCATTAAAAATAAGGTGGAATTTTCTCTCTAGGGAGAAGTGTGAGATATATACATACCACAAGAGTCTGAAATATATATTCACACAAAAAGGTATTAATATTCACAAGTGTAAATGGATAGATATCATCATGGATTATGACTACTCCATCCACTACTATCCCGTTAAGGCAAATAAGGTGGAAGATGCTCTGAGTAAAAAGAATCATGCATTTTTATCAATGATGAGAATTTAAAAGGATCCAATACTCTTATATTTTTATAGTATGGAAATGTGAATCATTAAAGGAGGTACATTTTCAATCATTTCAAAAATGATTTCTCAACCATCCCTCGTGGTGAAAATAAAGGATTCTCAAAGAAATGAGGTGGAAATTTAGAAAAGGGTGGAATCCATTAAAAATGGGAAATCCTCTAAGTTCAGGATTGATGAGGAAGGAGTTGTTATATTTTGGTCGTGATTATGTGTACCATATGATTCAGAGATAAAAAGGATCATTTGAATGGGAAAAATAGATCAACTGTCCCTATTCACCCATAGAGCACAAAGATGTATTGAGATCTTCGAGAGAACTTTTGGTGGGACAATATGAAGAAAGAGATTGTTGAGTAAACATCAAAATTCATGGTATGTCAACAAGTGAAGGCTGAAAGAAATAATTCTAAGTGGGTGATGAATCCTTTACCCATACAAACGTGAAAGTGGGACAAAATCACCATGGAACTTGTCACTAGATTTTTAAGGACATCTAGAGGAAACAATGCTATATGGGTCATTTTGGATCGTCTTACAAAGGGAAATCACATTATCATAATTCAAGAGGACTCTCATTGGATCATCCTTCATTGATATATATCAATGTAGTGATAAGGATGCACGAAGTACCACTATCTATTGTATATAATAGTGATTTGAGACTCACCTAGATGTTCTGGGAAAGACTCCAACATGCTCTAATAACAGAACTAAACATAAGTATGACCTGTAATTGTTAATTTAATAACCAATATGAGTGAAATATTCAGGCCCTAGAAGAAATGTTGAGATCATGTTCTGTGGACTTCAAAGGAAGATGGGACAAACATCTTCCACCAGTCAAATTCTCCTACAATAGTAGTTTCCACTCGAGATTTAGAATGGAACCATACAAAAACCCTTTTTAAGGGAAAAGGTACAGATCACCATCTTGTTGGGATGTATTCGGTGAGATTAAGTTTCTAGGACCTATAATCTCCGATGAAATGGTGAAGATGGTGAAAACCACTCCGTAGCACATCAAGGTAGCCCAAAATCTGAAAAAGAATTATGTAGACAACCGTCGCTGAGACCATGAGTTCAATGCTAGAGACATGGTATTTCTCTACATATCTTTATGGAAGAAGGGCTTGAGGTTCATGAATAAAGGAATTATAAGTCCTAGGTACATCAGACCCTTTGATATTGTTGATCTTGTCAGGGATATGGAATATCAACTAGAACATCCACCATGAATGACCAAAGTACAAGATTTCTTTCACGTATCCCTCTTAAGGAAGTACAAACTATACCCTTCAAATTTACACTCTTTAGAGGTGGTACAGTTGGAGAATAAAATTTCATAGGAGGAAAAGCCAGTGAAGATCTTGGATCATACGGATAATGTTTTACATAAGATGACTACTCACCTGGTCAAATTGTCTTGGAGAAACCATAAGTACGAAGAGGCAACATAGGAACTGAAGGATGAAATTATGGAAAAGTTCTTGAAACTATTTATGGTTTATAATGTAAAATGAAAATTTGAGGGAGAAATTTCATAAGGGGGGAATAATGTAAGGACACAATGTTTTTTCCATAAAAATTACATTCATATAGTAATGAAATATAATCACATGAAATCACAACACAATGATCTACTAAGAAGTATGTCACCTTTAAACCAAATATTGTCAAATCAGTGATTTTAATTTTGAAAATTCGATATAACCGGTTGTGATCAGTAAGATATTTTGAGTGTGATAAGTCAAAAAAAAATTTCGGTGAATAGTAACTGACCCATATGAATAGTAATGTTACCCTTTTGAATAGTAATATGACCCTTATTAATTGTAAATATTCTAAAAGAATTTCAACCTCACCCATGAATGTATAAATAAACTCTTGGCAAGTGATAATATGTTCATTGTAAAAGTATAGGTATTTTTGTAAGTCATAAATAATTAATTACAATTAATTAATTAATTTAAAATATAATTTTTTTCCTATAATGTGTTCATAAATTAACAATTTTATTTCTTTTGGTATTAACAAAATTTTATAATCCCTTATGTTATTTTTTAAATCATTATAAAATCAGTCATTGTTTTAAAATCATTATTTTTCAAGTAAATAATGATTTTAATTAAAATATAAATTAATCATACATAGAAAATTATTTTATAAAAATGGATTTTATTTTATTATTCATCAAGACAAAAAATGGTTAGGGTGAATTTTTGGGATTTTTTAAAAATTCCATAATTTTTTATGAATAGTCAAATATAGTAATTTACCATATATATACATTAAAAGATAAATGGACTATTCATCGCATTATTGTTGATGTAATCATCCATGGATCGAATGTAAATTCACTTTTTACTTTTTATTGGTGATGAAATCTTGACTATTTCTTATCTTATGGTAAAACAATAAACTAATGATTAAAATATTAGGAAAATCTTCCTCTCCACCACTATAAAAACAACCCACAATCCCCTCTTCTCTTCACTCTTTTCAAGACTTTTTCTATCCCTAAATTCTACCCAAATATATCCCAACCTCTTCCCCCACTTCCATAATCCCATGCTTGCCCCAAAAGTCCAAATTGGATCCTCTTAAGAGGCTGTCAAGGAATATTAAAGCAAGAGGTAAATTCCTCTTTTCTTTTCTTATATTTCATTTTATTTTCAGGTTCCTTTGTACTATTTTATTTTCTAAACCCTACTCATAAAAAATAGTATGAAAACTTCTTTAACAAACATTTAATTGAATTCTATTATTCTAGTGGGATAATTAATTATTATATCTCTTTTCCCATCCTTTTATATGAATGAAATGAAAACACAGTCTGATATGTGCTAATTTATCACATTCAAGGATGACAGGTTATCAATTTGTTTTACCAGCATTAATTCTGGTGATTAAACAATTTGTATTGTTGACCTATACTATTATACATTTATTTTATCTTATGTGATGTTCTGGAATCGTTTTTCACAATTGATGTAAAATAATAATTCAAAACATATTAATTGAGAGAAAATTCGCCAAATTAATCCAAGCATTCATCATTAATGTTTTATATAATGATTCAACTTCACAGAAAATAACCAAGTGAAATTTACAACCATGTAACTTTTTGGATGTTTAATAATATCGAACAATTCCAATTCTGTACAACCACCTTCATTTTACATGATTATCCATTCATGTATATAAACATGAAACAAATAGACCTGAAAAATGAAATTAAACCTCTTAACTCATAAAAAAGAAAATGAATGAACTTAATTAGATTAAAATAAAAAAATTACATGTAGTGGAGGTTCATTATTTATTAATTAAATAAGCTAATTAAATTATTCAGGTCTTTAAGATCAAGAGAAAAACTCCAACAAGCTTAAGGTAAGGGATCCTCTCATTCTCACATTTATTCAATAATATTTTCTAAGTATGTTCTTTTATGCGTAATTCTGAATGTTGGGGTATAATTTCTCTCCTTCCCAGTACTTCCCTCATGATGTATAAAATATGAGAACCCCATTTCCTTCTCATTAATCCCTCCTATGTAACCTGATACCATGGCGATATTCCATAAGTGATTCTACCCGAACCTCATTTATTCCTTCGAGTTTCTATATCATTATTTCTACCAAAATGAATTTATATATTCAGTTTATTTACATATTAAAAATTCTATGTATACTCTCAAAAAAAGTATCATGATCTATTCATCATTGTATTTAGGTGATATTAATGTTTTTAAATGATTCCCTCCTCAAAACTTTCTGATAAAAACCCCATTTTATCGGAACCTTCATAATCCATACCTAATTTCAGGTGCACTCTTCCATGTATTTTAAGAAACCAGTATATTTATAAAACCAATGTTTTTATTATGAAAACATTCTTAGATCACTTGTTATTTTTAACAAAATATTATTCCCTTTTCTATTTTGAATGCTTGTTAGTGTTTTCCATTAAACCACACTATAATGTTTTAATATTAAAAATTATTAAACCCTCTTTTCACATGTTGTAACATATGTTTGACATCACTTACCATGATATATGACTATTATACCTTATTAAATTCCATTTATATTCTAATTTTCTTCTTTCATGGGAAATTTTATGATATGTCGACTCATTATACTTTATGATAGGATTATGGTACCCATTTCATCATATGGGTGCCCTTATTTTTATTATTTTTTATGTATGATTTTATATGTGGAAAGAATATTCATGAATATGTTAATATGGTTGAACCTAGATATCTCTCTAATTTATTGGGTAATGTTTAGTCTCATGAGAAATTATGTGCAATGGTCTTGGCGGTCATCCATTACTCGTGCTACCATGTGCAATGGTCTTGGTGGTTAATCGTGACTTGTGTTCCTCTATTTTCAATGAGCCATGACTCATTCTAATGTCATTATTTATGTTGCCACCACATTACTATGAATACATGTTTATATGACCCCATGTTTATGTGTTGTTATTTCATGTGTTCCATTCCATTTATATACATTATTCCATGCATTATAACCCATGTGTTATAGTTTAATTATTTTGTTTCTTCCCTCAGAAGAATTTTTTATCATCATATCATTCACATGATCCCCTGGGTACCCTTTCCAGATGTAAGGGCTTAGAAGAAGATAGGATCTCTTTATGAATATTAAATAAATAAGATTTATTTAGTCCCATGTTTTCAATTTTATGTACCCCATCATCAAAGACAATAGAAATCACAATACATGGATGGTTTTCAAATGTATAATTATTCAATAAAATAGGTAATGTTTTGTGTAAAACGGTAGGATCTATATAGATATATTCTTAGGAGGTAGTTTCTATGTATACCATTAGTTGAGAATCCCTATGAGGCAGACCAGAGAATTTGTTCAGATTTTTTTGCTAAGGAAAATACGAGAGGTATGTCCCTAGTATGGAGAGCCTAGGTTTACCATTAGTTAGGATACCTCATGAAGAGGACCCATGAATTTGATCACAAATCCCCTTTAGACGGATTAGGGAGGAACTTCTCTATATGGAGCAGTAAAATTACCATTGTTTGGGATACCCCTTGAGGGGGTCCTAAGAAGTTGATCAGAATGCTCCTTACGAAGGATCCTGTAGGTGAGTGCCTAAGAGGGAGTACCAATTATTACTATTGGCGAGGATTCCCCTTGATACAGACCTAATATATTAATCATAATGGGCCCTAAGGTGGATCAGGGAGGTAAATCACGGATAGGGGGCACCAAGGTTTACCATTGGTTAGAATCCCTTTAAGGTAGACCTGAAAATATAATCAAATATTCCCTTGAGGTGAATCCCTTGGAGGGAGAACATATGTGTATGGTTGGTTAAGATTCTTCTTGAGGAAGACTCTAGATGTTGATTATAATGCCCCTTGAGGTAGATCATGGAGGTACGTCCCTAAGAGGGATTCCATAATTTTACCATTGGTCATGATTGAACCGTAGGGATGCATTCTAGATACCCTATTTAGAATACAAGAATCAAAACCCATAGAGTTTGATGCCATAGATTAAACTCACATGACATGACTGATCCATGCAGTTTAACGTCATAGAGTATGAATGTTGGTGTCGTTGAAGGAGTAATGATGTTGTATGGTGTTGGTATTTATCATGGATAAAACCCATCATAAGAGGATTTCTCCTTGTTTTATGGTGTGGGGAATATTAATTGAGCTTCTTGAGTGATACTTTGGAGCATCCATGGTGTGGATGGGGCTTTGTGTGGGAGATTCCCATGGGACACTATGGAGTTGTGATGATATTTTTGGGGTTTATAGATGGAATCCTCCATTTATTTCTACCTCATGTTAGGTCCTGAGGGTATCCCATGTTAATGGAATTGGGTATGGTTTTAGTTTAATCATCATTTGAATGGATTTTTTTGTTGGAGATTATGTACTATACTTCTCGTTATTCTTTTCTCATCTTAGTTTATGAGGGAATCCCTTTTCAATTAAAGGGGGTATTAATAGAATTTAACATGATGTGGATGGCTAAGGTTTTTTGGGCTTATGCATTGTGTTTCCCATCATTTCTTTCTCAGTTCAAGTCATGAGGTAATCCCACATCCATTACATAGGGTAGGATTGTTGTTTAATCACCACGTGGATGATTGATGTGTGTGGGGATTATTCATTGAGCAACCCATTCTTTCCTTATCATGTATGTTCATGAAGAAATCTCAAATCACTAGTGGGGTGATGTATATGTTTGGGGATTAAACCTGATGTGGAGTCTTGAGGTTACTTTTTTGTGTTTGTCTCGTGAATATTGCATGAGGTATCTTATTCTGGGCACGTAAGCCATAATACTCTGATTAGGTTGGGTACACTATATTTCAAAGTCATGTATTGAGGACCATGATATAATAATACAAAATCATTTTGTATGGACTAATAAAATGAATATTCCATTCAATGTAAGGTTTTGGGATTATGCAAGAGAATATATTTGTGGTTTGAACAGAAATGGGAGACAGGTGATGTTTTTTTGAAAGTTTCTTGATGATTTTTTTTGACTCAATGTACTTCAAAAATAAAATATGAGAATATCTAATTTTTTTATAACAATTGGACCAAGAGGGGTAGGTTGATCCAAGGTATTTTAGGGTGTTTGATGGTGTATGTGGACACATTGTATTCTAGGGGTGGACATTTTTTTCACATATGGTGCAACCTAAAATTTCTTAAAGCATACCAGAAATGTTTCATGTGTGGATCTCCATTTTTCATGGGGTTGATGATGGTAGTGAAGGGATTGACTCAGAGTCTTGGTATTGAAGGCCATCAATGATCCCGATATGGGGGGCATCCACCGCAATATACACCGATGGGTGCAATGGATATGGGTTCGTGGAGATCGGGGTCTCATGATGGATAGTGATTTGGGGAGCTCAGGGTATCATGAAGGATAGGGATTCATGAAGCTCTAGGTAATAAGAAATTTTCATCTTTCTAGAGATTAGGGTGTCATTAAGGATGGGGCTTTGCAAAGCATAGGGTCATACAATGTAGTGGGAGTACATTGTGAAGGATTATTGCTTCATGAAGCCTCATGTTACTTGAAGGGTTTTCTTCCTTGACAAAGGGTGTAATACTTTTCAAGAGGAAAATCCACCTTAGAGGGAGGTTCCAAAAAACAAAAGGGAGGTAGTTTGGAGAAGCTTGGATACCTTGGAATATCCTTTTTCTCTATAACTCCTAAACCTCAGGAGGTTCATGAACTAGAAGATATTTCATAATTTGAAAGGTCTCCGACCATGCTATAAATTTCTGAATAAATAGGGTATCTATAGGAAATGTGCTTCATGAATATTAGAGGTTCTATCAAAGACTTACGAGATTCAAAAAAGGGTGAAACTCTGCAAATGTGAATGACATACTCATGATGATACAATAAACCATTCATGTATTTGTGATGTGATTCATGACTATGAATGTCTTTGCATATAGAAGAACCTTCACAACTTCATGTGATCATGAAGGGAAATCCTTAAACTGGATATTTTTGAAATGTTCTCCACAAATGGGACCTCAACAAATGGGACTCTGTGAATTGGACTCAACAAATAGGACTCCACCAATGGACATTCGTGGACTATTTCTAGATGCCTAATATCGAACGAGCATAACATTTGTTCCCAAAATACATTCACATTGTATTAAAATTTAAATCGAAGCCTTTAGTGTAACAACCCGAAATTTTGAATAACTCTTGTTTCCTAATTTTGTGCGTTGTTTTATTTTTTATACTAAAGAAAACTTTTTCATTTCATAAGATGAGTATAAATAAATTGAGACCATTGGGTTTTGACTGTTATATGGCCATTGGTCTATATGACCATTTGAAACTAATGGGTTTGATTATTTTTTCTAAATACAAGTGATCTTGGTTAATTAATATAGAAAGAAGATTTGATGGCCACATCCAGTAGTCTTGGGCCAATCGAAGCCCATCTAACGGAACTTGGGAAGGAGGTATCACCTTTGGGCTTTGATCTGGACCAAACCCAATCTGAACTTCATCGTGTGAAGTTGGAACGAAATCTCCTTCGTGAGATGTTCAAGCTAATAGAAATAACTACTCGTGCGATGTTGGCCGAGCCACCCTCATATTCTATCACCCTAGCAAACCTTACTCTTAGTTCCTATGCTTTTGTTATAAGGGGCTATGTAACTAGACCATAACTGCCTTGTGTAATCCTTTGTTTTAAATAAAAATTGTGATTTATTCTTATGATGAAATTTGTGAATTTTCAAATGTTCGGATAAATATAGTATGTACATTTTTAATGAATTTTAGAAAAAGGATATTTTAAAATATTTATTTAAAACTTAGATAATTAATTGTGTGTAATGATTTTCAAAGAAATGGTCTTCTACAATTATGTTCAGTACGAAATTTAAAGTCTAATAAGATCAACTTAATTTTTTATGAATAATAAATTATGAATAGTGATTTTATGCTTAGTATTAGTAATGTGACCAAATTGATTAGTAATCTCACTTAACGAAAGTATTAATATAATATAGTAACCTTGATTAAGTAATGTGATTCAATAAAATAGGTAAATAAATGTTTCAGAATTTTTTAGTCAAGTATTAGTTTTTTCGGGTGAATAGTGTTTTTTAATTAAAAAATAAATTAAAAATATTTAGAAAATTATTTTTATAAAATTTATTTGATTTATGAACTCAGAGCATCGATATTATGTTAAGAATTTTTTTTGGGATTTTTATGAAAAAAATTAATTTTCGGTGAATAGTGACAATACAGTTTTTTTAAGTTACGGGTGTTTAATGACATCATTATATGATGTGTTAAGCATTTAATCAATATGGTCGACTTATGAATAGTAATATAATGTATGAGATGTCCCAAGTGGCCAATACCATTGGTAAATACCATGGGCAAGCCCATGGTTTTTCCAATACCAACAATGAGGTGTCCCTTGGCCATTAATGCCTTGTCCCCTAACATTCCCTATAAATATGAAGCCATTATCTCATCCTTTCAACTCCAAAATCATCCTCAACGAAGTTCTGTTCTCCTTACCTCCCAAAGAGTCCTCCAATGGTTCCCACAATCCCTCAAGGTCCCAACCATTGAGTTTTAAGAGTTACGTATTAAGGTAATGGATCCAGCCTCTCTCTTTCTTTCCAAGTACTCTTTTTTGTGTCATATATTTTATTCTCCAGGTTATTATGTTGGAGGATGTTCTATTATATTCATAATACTGTCCTTTTCATTTTCATTTTATGAGATACTCCCTATTTCTCTCATCAATTCATTTTAAAAATGTTTAAGTGGCGTCGTTAGGCTGCCAAATTTTTAAGGGATTCTTTCACCCTTCTTATTTTCAAAATCTACTTTCATGTCAAGTCTTTCAAGTTCCTTTATATTTTTTTGGGGTATTATCTATATATATATCATACTGACATTTTAATGTTTATATGGTGAGAGACCCCCTCTTTCTCTCATCATTTTATTTTATGAATGTTTAAATGGTGCCGTTAGGCTGTCGAATTTTTAAGGGATTCTTTTAACCTTCTCATTTTTCAAAGTTCTACTTTCATGTCAAGTCTTTAATGTTAATGTTATTTATGTTGGGGTATGATATCTATATCTATCATACTTATCTTATAAGTTCATATGATTATAGACACTATTTTATCTCGTCAATTCATTTTTTTTATGTTTTAAGTGATGTCGTTAAACTGCCGAATTTTCATAAGAGAAATCTTATTTTTGTCTTCCTTTCAAGTTCTTAATTTCATATGGTATATCTTTCAAATTTCATTACCATGTTCTTAAATCCTATGTATTCTATCCCTCTACTATTTTATGGATCAATTATGAGTGGGTGACCCATGTCCCCTCTCTTTTCAATGTTTTCTAAAACCCCGCAACATAGCCGTTATGCTGCATAATTTTTGTCTCAAAATGTCTCTATACTTTTCTCAAATTATTTTATTTTATTAATTGAATACTCAATTATCTTTCTTATATAGGTGTATTCACATATATATAAAATGTTCTATTTTAATTCTGGTACTTACATACATGAAACCCGCTTTTCTTTTTCTGTGGGTTTAAAGTGACATACAGATCATGTCTTTAAAGCAGTTTTTAAAACGTTATAATTATGAATGGAAACCCATTTCTTTTATTCTATATGGGTTATTTATGAAATTTTTGATGATTATATATGTGGATCACATGATAATAATGAAAAATTTAAGGGTGCACCCTGCTAGCGCTCCAATGCATTGGGTAATGATGTAATCTCCAACGATTACAATTTTAACGATACCTTGGGGTTCTCATTGGTAATTTTTAATGATACCTTAGGGGTTACCTTGGTGATATGTTCGTGATTTTCTAAGTAAAATGTTGTTGCCGCATATTCATGTTATGAAGCACATTATTTTTATTATGATATGCCTCATGATCTCTTTCTAATTCTTTAAAGTTAATGTTTTCATGACTTTTGTTGTGTCTCAAGTTCTCATGTAAAATGTTTCCCTTGAATCCTTTACTGGGCCTTCTTCTCACCCTTTCCTTTGATGTATGCTCCTAGGTTATGAGATGCTGTAATGAACTTAGGATGAACAAATTAATAAGCCTTTCAAGTGATTAAGAAGAATGATTTTTTTGTCTCATGTAATAAGTTCCTAGTTTCCAAGACCCTAAACCTTAAAGAACCTCAGTTTTGTATAATGTAATGAAGGTTTTTGTGAAAAAAAGGTGGGATGATATAGTTGGTATCAAAGGATGGTTTAGTTATTTGTAAAAATTAGGATTTGAAAACATTACAAAGTTTACTAATGAAAATATTAAATACAGGAAA
This sequence comes from Viscum album, assembly GCA_963277665.1. Taxonomy (NCBI): domain Eukaryota; kingdom Viridiplantae; phylum Streptophyta; class Magnoliopsida; order Santalales; family Viscaceae; genus Viscum; species Viscum album. The sequence goes on along the minus strand of OY728123.1, from coordinate 1,436,782,676 downwards.
ACATCTATTCTTACGTACCACATGATGATGTAGTGAACCTGTTCTTCTTTAAAAAGGTGATTAGGGTATTAAAATATGAGTATTATTTGGGAAGATGTTCACTATTTTGGGAACCCTATATGATCTAGGTAAATAGATTACTAAGGTATTTTCTTTGAGGATTAAAGGTTGACTTATATTTTGAAGAATCGATGAATTTAAGGCGATATTATGGAAATTTAGGTTACTTATAGAAATGATTATCCTATATTGGGGAAATGTGATTAGGTTAGTTACTTTTGTTATAATATAATATGAGTGGTTGATGTTGTTTGGAGAAGAACTATAAAGTCTATCTTGGAAGACTATGTTATGAGATCGTTCTTATAATTGGGCTTTAATCTTAGTTTTTTTTATTTTGAGGAATTTGAAGGACAATTATTTATGGAATGGTCTATGATGAACTCTGGGTAGTACCATGGAATTTTGAAGATTTAAAATAGTTTCCCTTCCTATGGGGTTCTTTCTTTTGAAGAGGTGTTTTATCTTACCCTTTCTGTTTTTTGGATACAGATTAAAGATAGAAGAAATAGATAGTTGATCTTTTGTGGATTATGTGATTCTCTAGATAATGATTCTCGTGCTTTTGATGAGACCAAGTGTTTTTTTAATTCTCTTCATTTGGAGAAAAGATAAGTTTTGGTAGAAGCTTTTTAAGGGATGATTCTCTACTTGAAGGTAGGTATATTTCCTTATGTTTTTATTCTATGTAGTAAATGAATTCCTCAAAATTATTAAAAGGAACGTAAAACGAAAATGTTGTTGGTTTAAGTTTCCTACTAGGTAATCAAAGACCGTTTACACACACCATAAGTTTGTGATTTTCTTATGGTTAACTTTCTCCTTATCATGTTTTCTATTACTCTCCCTCAGAACATGACCCTTTGTTTTTTTCTTCCATATCCATGTTTTCTTACATGGAATCCTAGTATGGGTTAACTCGGGTGACCTTTGTACTTCCCTTTCTTTCTTTTAAAGTAATAGTGTTACTGACTCTTTTTCCAATTTGGGACTTTCAAGGAAATTTCCAAGCCCAATTTTAAAAATTGCGAGGATGCAATTTCTTAAGGGGGGAAGATTGTAACGACCCAAAATTTTGAATAAATATTGTTTCCTAATTTTGTGTGTTATTTTATTTTTTATACCCAACAAAACTTTTTCATTTGATAACATGAGTATAATTAAATTGAGACCATTGGGTTTCGACTGTTATATGACTATTGGTCAATATGACCATTTGAAACTAAAAATTTAGATTATTTTCTCTTAATACAAGTGATCTTGGTTAATTAATATAGAAAAAAGATTTGATGACCTCATCTAGTAGTCTCGGGCCAATCGAAGCCCATCTAACCGAACTTGGGAAGGAGGTAGCACCTTTGGGCTTTGCTCTGGACCAAACCCAAGCCAAACTTCATCGTGTGAAGCTGGAACAGAATCTCCTTCGCGAGAAGTTCAAGCAAATTGAAATAACTACTCGTGCGATGTTGGCCGAGCCCCCCTAAGATTCTATCACCCTAGCACACCTTACACTTAGGTCCTATGCTGGTGTTATAAGGGGCTATGTAACTAGACCACAACTGCCTTGTTTAATCCTTTGTTTTAAATAAAAATTGTGATTTCTTCTTTTGATGAAGTTTGTGAATTTTCAAATGTTCGGATAAATATAGTATGCATATTTTTAATGAATTCTAGAAAAAGGATATTTTAAAATATTTATGTAAATATTAGATAATTAATTATGTTTAATGATTTTTAGAAAATGGTGTTCTACAATTATGTTCAGTATGAAATTTAGAGTCTAATATGATCAACTTAATTTACGATGAATATTAAATTATTAATAGTGATTTTATTCTTAGGATTAGTAATTTGACCAAATGGATTAGTAATATCACTTAAATAAAGTATTAATATAATCTAGGCACCTTGATTAAGTAATTTTATTCAATAAAATAGGTAAATAACGGTTTCATAAATTAGTAGTCAAGTATTAGTTATTCCGGGTGAATAGTGTTTTTAATTAAAAATTAAATTAAAAATATTTAGAAAATTATTTTCATAAAGTGGTTTTCATTTTTGAACTCAGAGCATCGAAATTATTTTAAGGTAATATTTGGGGATTTTTCTGAAAAAAATGAATTTTGTGATGAATAGTGAAAATACAGTTTTTTAAGTTACTGGTGTTTAATGACATCATTAAATGATGTATTAAGTATGTAATCAATATGGTATACTTATGAATTATAAGATAAGGTATGAGGTGTCCCAAGTGTCCAATACCATGGGCAAATACCATGGGCAAGCCCATGGTTTTCCCAATACCACCAATGAGGTGTCCCTTGGCCATTATTGTTGTGTCCCCTCACTTTCCCTATAAATACCATGCCATTCTCTCATAAATTAGACTCCAAAATCATCCTCAACGAATTTATGGCCTCCTTAACTCCCAAAGTGTCCTCAAATGGGGCCCCCAAGCCCTCAAGGTCCCAACCTTTGAGTTTTAAGAGTTATGTATTAAGGTAAGAGATCCTACCTCTCTCTTTCTTTCCATGTAATCTCTTTTATGTCATATCGTTTATAATCCATGTTCTTATGTTGTAGGATGGTCATTTATATTAATCCTACTGTCCTTTAAATGTTCATTTTATGAGAGACCCCCTCTTTCTCTAGTCAATTTATTTTAAGAATGGTTAAGTGGTGTTGTTAGGCTGCCGAATGTTTAAGTGATTCTTTAACCCTTCTTATTTTCAAGATCTATTTTCATGTCAAGTATTTTATGTTCCTTTTTATTTTTTGGGGTATGATCTCTATATCTATCATAGTGATATCTTATATTTCATATGATGAGAGACCCCCTCTTTCTCTCATCATTTCATTTTATGAAAGTTTAAATGGCGTTGTTCGGTGACCGAATTTTTAAGGGATTCTTTTACCCTTATCATTTTTCAAAGTTCTACTTTCATGTCAAGTCTTTCAAGTTACTGTTTATTATGTTGGGGTATGATGTATATATATCTATCATACTGATCTTTTATTTTCATATGATGAGAGAACCTATTTTATCTCATCAATTCATTTTTTATGTTTTAAGTGACGATGTTAGGCTGCCGAATTTTCATAAGACAAATCTTATTTTTGTCTTCTTTCATGTTCTTCATTTCCTATGGTATGTCATTAAAATTTCATTACCCTGTTATTGGATCCTTTATATTCTGTCCCTATACTGTTTTATGGATCAATTATGTGTCAGTGACCCATGTACCCTCTCTTTTCAATGTTTTTTAAAACCCCAACACATAGCCGTTATGCTGCATAAATTTTGTCTCAAAATGTCTCTCTATTTTTCTCAAATTGTTTTATTTTATTAAGTGAATAATCCAAGATTTTTCTTCTATAAGGGTATTCACATATATATCAAATTTTCTATTTTAATTCTGGAACTTACATACATGAATCCCGCTTTCCTTTTTCCATGGGTTAAAAGTGATATAAAGATCATGTCTTTAAAGCTGTTTTTAAAACATTATGATTATGAAAGGAAACCCATTTCTTTTATGCTATATGGGTTATTTATGAAATTTTATATGATGATATATGTGTCTCACATGATAATAAAGACAAATTTAAGGGTGTTCCCTGATAGCTCTCTAATGCATTGGGTAATGATGTAACCACTAGAGATTACAAATTTAAGGGTGCACCCTGATAGCACTCCAATGCATTGGGTAATGATGTAATCTCTAATGATTAAAATTTTAACGATACCTTGGGGTTTAACTTGGTAATTTTTAATGACACCTTGGGTTTTACCTTGGTGATATGTTCATGATTGTCTAATTTGAATGTTGTAGCCACATCTTCAAGTTATGAAGCACGTTATTTTTATTATGATATGCCTCATGATCTCTTTCTCATGCATTAAAGTTATTTTTTTCATGACTTTTGATGTGTCTCAAGTTCTCACATAAAATGTTTCCCTTGTTTCCCTTACTGGGCCTTCTGCTCACCCTTTCCTTTGATGTATGCTCCCAGGTTTTGAGATGCTGTAATGAACTTAGGATGAACAAATGATGAAGCTTTTCAAGTGATTAAGAAGAATGTTTTTTTGCCTCATGTAATAAGTTCCTGGTTTCCAAGACAGTAAACCGTAAAGATCCTCAGTTTTGTATAATGTAATGAAAGTTTATGTGATAAAAAGGCGGGATGCTATATTTATAATGATACATTACCTTGGATCAGTTTTTATAACATTTGATTGATTAATTGAAAAAGGATTCTAGTGCCAACAATGAGTGAGTATTATTTGAGGTGATATAAAATCCTCCCCATTCAATGGATCTTGATAGTCAATTGGTTCCTTATAATGAACTATCCATATGGTCAATAATTTCTCCACCTACCCAATAAATTACACAACCCACTAAATATCCACTTCTCATTCCACATGGGGTGAGAGGTTTCTATCCACGAATCAATGTTTTGACCCTCTAGGATCACTGTACTCAAATCTTATTTGACCGAAGGATCTTGTTGGTAATGGGTGTCATATTGAATAGATATGGACATGTTTTGAGTAGAATGGATGAAGTCATCTCAAGTAGTCATTAACTTAATCCTTTGATACTAAATATCTCCAAGAGACAAAGCATCCATGACTAGTTTACTTCCATTATGTTGGCCATCTCATTGACCAGTCCACTTTTATCTGATCATCCAAATAGTATATAGTTGAAGGTTCAACTTCCAATACAAACAAAGTTTATTTTTCTATTTTAAAACACATTGATAATGAAAAATTAAATGGAATGGGTCATAGATTGTTTTATATGTCAATAAAGAAGAAGTGGTTGTAAAAAAACTGATGATTTGTATATTCCTTGCTTTTAAATGGTAGTGGGGATCTCATACTGACCCTAAGGGTGTCTTATTGAATCGATTGGATGGGTGGAGATAAATTTATGGTTTTCATTAGTGTGGATTCCTTGGGATCCCATTCACTGATATCTCCTCGAATGATCAATTTGGTCAGTGTACCATGTTTCTTAGTACTATCATTGGTTGTTCAGTTTGATGGTAGTGGTGGACTTGAGGATTTTGGAAACTCATAGAGAACTGATGAATCATGTGAAATAGAACGAGATTTCTTGTATTATTACTATTTATCCATTTCCTCAGTGGGATAATTCATGTATTCAAGGTACTCCCTAATCAGTGAGTACCTGGAATTAATGATGTATCTTATACTTTGATACATAGTCATTACTATTTTTTATCATTTGGGGAATGGTCTGCACCCTGGAACTTTTCACCCACCAAATAATAAAAGACTCAAGAAGAGGAAAATTAGTTTGTAAAAACCATTTCAATATCACCATTAGGTTATTGGAGGGAAAAGCCAGGTTCCCTAGTTGCTTCTATGATTCTCCTTCAGTCGGACACAGTACAGTCATAGGAGTTTTCAAGATATACTAATAGTCTGTATTGGGATCAGGTTGTGGTCATGGCACTAGGTAGGTACTATAAAATATGGTATGATACAATAATAGGTCATTGTGGTGGTTGTATAGAGAGTAGTTGGAATGGAAATTGATGTATGTCATAGGGTGGCTAGAAGGAATTCCACAAGCTATTAGCTTCTTGAAGCACCTCAGCCAACTCGATCAGAATGTTCTTTGAGAGATCGATAAAAAATTTTCCAATACGACAACAAAGGTTATGTAAATGTGAGAATTTAAGTCTTCCAAGGATTTCTAGAACCCGCATTTATATAATATTGATAGCCATACTAAACATGGCCATGAACTGAATTCTAGAAAACTACCATCATCCAATAGGAGAGAGTTTGGTCCATCAGAGAATAATAGAATTGGAAGAAGGACCTAAAATGTATTTTAATGGTGGAAACATGTACAATATTGTATATTTTATTCTCATGTTGAACATTACCATGAATCTCCCATCCTTTCTATTATAATGAGTCGTGATCACTACCAACAAGATTTGGGAAATTATTGTTACCAAACTACACAAACCACTTGTATAATAAAATAACGATTTGAAAGAAATAGGTATGTTATGAAAAGATAATCTCGAAGAATGACTCAATAAAGTAACCCATTAAATCAATTTCCACGAAATAGAAAATAATGAATCATGTACTAATACTTACCCAAAATAAAATGAAAACCACAATCAATACTTATATCATATGAGTAGAATGATTAAATCATATAGGATCTATTAGAGTGGAGTAATGAAACTTGTACTTTCTCAACCATAGTATCTCATCAATTATTATAGCTTTGGGGGGACAACATCCATATTTTGTAGAACATCGAAAAATTAATCAGATGATCGAAATATACTATACTATTAGAGTGTATTACTAATTTATAACATGAAATGTAAAAGAAAAAATATTAGGGATTACTACAGTAGAGTACTGACCCCACACCAATGGGTGTGATCCTTTTAGAAATCCTGATATATCAAGTCCAATTGGAACAATCATGGATGGAACTGTCACTAATGACCCAATAAGTGGAGTTATAAGGTCATTGGAACTCCTTAACTCTTCTTGTTGATAGGTATCAGTGTGCCCATTCTTGAGGGACAATATGGATATGTGTTGGAACTTGGTGGGTTTTATATGAAGTGCACTAAGTAGTTTTCTTACCCCACTTGTGATATGTCCAATCCACATTCATGTATATCATTTTCCTTGGATAGTTATGAGAGAATTTTACATTGTATGGAGGGTAGTGAGGAAATCATTATATGAGTCATGTACTCATAAATTGTGAATGTAATGCGTGGAGGTTGTTTGAGTAGCTCATATGGAACACCCTAAAGATTATGGATTTTTATATTTGATCTTATTCCCCCTCCAGAGTTATGTGGGAGGGAGGAATCCAAGTGGTTGATATCTAACTATATGGTATATCATAATAGTGTTTATCTATGTTCAGATTCCATTTTCGATTAAGAATCATATAGTTCAAGACACAACCTTGGACATCAATCATTTTCTCTTACTCCTATCAACAAGTAGTTGTCATTTATATTCAATTATAGACCTTCTACCTCCATCCACTAATGTAAAAATCCAAAAGAAATTAAATATTATATAAAAAATATTTGATGTTAGTGTGGTGAGGTATTTTATGTGTTTAGCTAATATAAAAAGAAGAAAATAAAAAATGGAATCACTATATACTAGAAGATAATTAGAAAAATAATATAGTTATATTTCACTAATATTTGGGGACATCGATCGAGGATTTCATTTCCTCTTCATTGAATAATCATGTTCTATTTGTGCATCATATGTATGATTTCATTTCTCATCCATGTATGTATACTATATATCTTGTAGTGACTTACATGACACATGGAAACCAAAATCCTAGGGTCGTATCATTAGAGAAGAAAAGTGATTGAATATACTTTATATGTCTAGTTTCTAGTTCTTTAATATCTCTACATGGAATACTAGGTATGTTACGTAGGTGGTTCAAAGAGTAAATGTCAGACTAAGCTTTCCCGATGTAGGGTATAAATTGACAAGAGATGCAGTTAATAGCATAAACACTTTTATAATATTATATGAGTATATGTAATATTCGTATCACGAATCAAGAAATATATTCTGGAGAAAACAATGAATAATGGATTGAATCTTGGAAATACCATCATGAGAGACAAGAGGTTATGCTGCGGGATGTTGAGTTAGCTTCCATGATATTATTCTCATGGACCAGTCCATCCAACCACACCAGTTTTAAGGTCATGTTTCACTCACACTTTTGGGTTGATCCTTGTATTTTGTTTCAAGGGTGAAGAAAGACTTTCTGTGAGGTCAAAGAATCCCACTATGACTAATAGAGGGTTTTGTGTTTAGACACACAATATTTGGAATGGAATTGAACAAGTGGATTATAATAATACCCATGACTTTAAAAACCCAATGTTTCAACTGAAAAACAAAAAAAGAGACTCTGTCCCTTTAATGGGATATCTCAAGCAGAAATTATATTAGGATTATCAGTACACTCATTTACTCTTTCATTATTCCCAAGGACATTCCAAAGTCAAAAATTTCTTAAAAACGTATCATTTTACCCAACATCAAGTATGGAGGATCGAGCTCCATTTAGAAGAAAATAGGTGTGCTCATATGTCATTTAGGAGGATAAATTTTATCTCATCTACTAATATACTTCTTATATTATACCAATGTAGATGCTCAATCATGTCCTTGAACTTCTGATTCATATACATATATTTCCTAACATATAGACACATCTTAGGAGATAAATTTGTTTAAATTATATGGTTCATGGGGTGGATATCATATTTCTTGAATGGTTGTTCATGTAATTTTTTATGGGAATCTTGGATGTATCAGAATGATAAGTGGGTTGAAATGGAGGGGTAATAGTGAGTTATCATCGGATGGAACATGATGTCATCATAGTGCAGTTCCACTCCAACTCATAAGGCCATCTAGTTTACCATGATTGATTAGAATAAGAGTTAAATAGATTCCACATCCAACTTATCTATGGAATATGATGTTTTGGAAAGGGCATGTGATTTGACACTTGATGATTTATTGAAAAAACAATATGGGTGTGATTTAGGGATCTAGTGGTCTAGTTTTGTGATACCGTCAAGAACACAAAGCACCTACACAGTTCTGAAACAAGGAAAAATATTTGGTGAAATTCAATCGGGTGTGCTACCAAAATGACTAGGGGTTGTGTTAGTGAAACCGGGGGATTATGATCTAGTGCCATGGAGGTGGGGATGGGAATCCCTTTAATACCTAGTGATTCAAGCCTTATGCAGTTTAGTTGTTCCTTATAGATTTATATGTGTATATATATTGGGCATACTTGAGAAATATCCAGATGGTGGAACACGATTGGCACAAAATTGCACTTGGGTCAACGAATTGGAATCTTTTAGAAAACTGAACACACCCTTTGACTCACCGAAACATTCTGAGAAGGCTTTGACATCCACATTCTAGATTCAATGGTTGTGCATATGAAAAAAAAATCATGTTTAAGAACCTTACCTTCACAATGTGAAATCAAACAGAATTTTTCCACATCGAACACTAGAAAATGGAAAAGGAAGATCTGAGAAATTGGGGAGGATGGTGGGTAAAAAGATGGCATGTTCATAACAATATTACACACCAAATGAGATTTCAACTGTACTCTTTCACCTAACAAATCTGACTTGGAACCCCCAAGAATTTTTCCTATATATATATAAGTGTTCCCCCTTCCTTTGGGGTAACGATATAAATGTCTAACTGTTCCTCCAATGCATGAAAGAATACCTATTTCACGACATCATGCATGACATGGATGCCTCGTGGTATAGGATCTTTCTTGATGGTTACCCTATTGGCCTCCCTTCATGTGGTCCAATAAGGGGTTGAGCCTCTCCCTTTTCTTTTTTTAGCATTAGTAATGTGCATGAAAAGACTCCACACACACTGCATACCCTTATGCATTCCATATTTCTCTGAATCTTAATCCATTTGTATGAAATACTCTAATCATGTATGCACACCTTTTCATCGGCTTCATGGGTTGTCATTACCCCAACACATCATGTTTGAGACCCTCTTGCTTGCAACTCCCCCATTTTTCTAACACCACCTCTATGTGGCCCTCCTAGCTTGTGCATAGTGATTTCCTTATCCCTCATGTAGTGTCCCATTTTTTGTTTCCCTCCTAATTGATTTTTCCCATATGGATGCTAAGGGATATTACATTATATAATATCCATGAGAACATGGACCCCACTATTGAACCATCCTCTGCACCACTCCCGACTAGAATTCCTGATGACTTCCCTTCCCCATGTGTTGGTCGGTATAAATTATGTATGTCCAGGGGGTGAAGAGTGAGTCCTCCCCATCCGAGTTGTAGGATGATAAATTTACAATCCCCATTATACATAGCACATGTTGTTAAACTATAGTATCACCTAATGAAAATCACATAGGGTGCCACACCTCAGACATATTCTTCACACACCCATCTTCATGGGATTGATGCTATTAGATCCTCCTCACATGGAATGAGATCTTCCTCAGGCATATTCTCTCCATAATCCGCACACCATTGATTGTTGATGCATCTTTCACAACACAACTATCTTGCAAATTTCTTTCTCTTGTTTTTCACAGTGAGTATGTATAACATGGGGTTATATATAAGTGGTGACCACGACACCCTTCTTCCAGGAATCCCACCTAGAAAAATCCCAATGCCCCTTTTGTTTGAACTGCATTGGTTTTGATACCAGTCTTCTATAAAGGGTTTGTAGGATGCCTCTTTGAGGTTCAATCCCAATAACGGGTAAACTCAGGTTCTCCCTTTTGGGGATGTTCCCACATGATGTGATATCTTCCATTTATGGGACCCATTCCTCATATCAACATCTATGGGGTATTTTGATACATCTGTTATCATTGCATCCATCACATCACCCTTATCTCGGTGAGATCACTTCATCCACCTCCATCCATTTGGGTTGTCTTAGTGTGTAATCACTAACCAAATTCATCATTTCCATATGATCCTATAACAATGTGTAATCCCCAATATGTCTTTGGGATGCTAGCCATGTTTATTCCCCGATTATATTCCCTATTATAGATCTATATAGGCTTTGGTCCCTGCCCACTAAATAGGGTAAACATAAATCCTCACTGAGGTTCAAGCTCATCATTTATTATCATCATGGTTATTCCCTTGAGTAACCATGTCTTGATAGGATCATTCCCTAGAATATAGGTTCAACTTTATTTGGTTGCCCATCCATATGCTCCACTCTCACGAGACGCTATCTTAGCCATCTCAACATCCCATCTTAACAAGGGAGACATTGATCCTTAACCATTACATAGGGTATATGGGAAGCCTCTATGTGGTTAAATATCATCACCCCTCATGCTCTATCCTTTCCATCCATTCCATTTCAACTTCCTCTATATCTATCCTCATTCTTACCCAAGCCATGACATCTTTATGTGATCATTCCATATATCTGGTCTGTATCAGTTTTTACGAAACCATTCACCTCATTACTACTCTTAGTAACACTTGATAATCTAACCATTCATAATTCCCATAAAATCCAAATTCACCCAACAAAGATCAAACCTCTTTTAAAGGGATGTTATCCATGTGTACACCCCATGAACAATCATCCATTCCGAACTTCATGGGTTTTGATCCCTATCTTCTATAAAGAATAAGTAGGAAGCCTCTCTAAGGTTGAATCCCATCCAACAGTAAACTAGGGTTGTACACTCTTTGGGGTTCACTTCTTTGATCCACTCTTAGTGGTGTCCATATCATTCTTCAGGATGTGAAACCATCATTTTATGAGACACACTATCCCGAGTCCACTCTCATTAGGAATTATAATCCATCAATCTAGTAAAAATTATAGGTTATCCCTCTTAGGGATCCACATCTCTAATCCATCTCGGTGGGATGTCCTGATCAACCTCATCCCATCTCATTAAGAAGTTAAACTCATGGACTACCCCATGTTAAACATGTGAAACATGAAGAAAACCTCAGATGAAATGCCTCCTACATAATATACCATATGATTTCCATATGATGCCTTAGCTTACGCTCCATTGAGAATCTGTCTTATGAGGGAAAATACCTGTTGTTATGTGTTCTAGAGCCACGACATTCTATTGGTGCATAATGTGACTACTATCCTAAATGAAGGTTGCATACCTGACTATACCTGATGGAATTTACTACAAGATGCAACATAATAAACTAGCATTCACAATGAGATGGAACCGAGAATGAGTTTCACGATCTATGACTCGAATCTATGGGGGAGACCCGAACTAGGAGTCGAATACCAAGGAGGAATACCTGGATGGAAGAACTGACATCTCATCATCCTCTTTCAATGATGGAGAAGAAATAATTGAGTTAGTGATGAATTTTCACTGCCTCTAGAATATGAGAATGTGGGCAACAACATGCCTGTCAGTAAACAACAATGCACACAAACCACAAATGTGTGATAAATGAGTGCATGAATGAGGTGGGAACACCCCATTGGAATGTGTCAGAAACTAAAATGGTTAACCATATGAGATGCTCTTATCCTAGATAGGGGGATAATCGAATTTGAGTCATTAGATCAATAGATTGGGGTCTTTTCGGATCTATAGATCCATTAGCAGTGTCTACTAAACAATATGTGGGCCCGACGTCGAAGTCACTAGAAGTTGGGACAACAGAATACTGAGCATACCATTTGTGGAATTGTTAGTGTAGATATTTCTAACTAGTAAAATAAGATTGGATGAAGATGGGGCCTGGGTACTAGCAGCTAAATCTTCTTGATTTGTAGGACACAAGCCACATGATACTACTCAACCAATGCTCAGAAGCATATGGTTAGTAGAAATGTCAATACATCAATTCCACATGACACCACCTCTGCCATGTCTTCCATGACTTCATTAGCTATTGGACACCCACACCCTATATCACCATGTGAGATCCTCCATAGGAGGGTGATGGATATCCTCATTCAATGGTATTAGTAGGAATGATTCATTCCCAAATGGGACATGGAACTCTAATACTTGGAGGCCTTTTGCCTCTATGTCACCACCTCCTGTAAGGGTAGCGTAGTAAGATACTTCTACTCACATTGATAATGAGATTCTTTGGGAGTATTTCCCCATACTTATCCTTTAACTAACTCCCCTATGCTCTGGAGGTAGGGGATTCTTGAGTCACCTCAGTGAAAACCACTAACTAGGATCCGAAAAAGAGGTTTCCCACAATACCATGCCAATGACGCAAGAAACCAGTTCTCCAGGCTGAGGAACAGGTGAACTATTCTCTTGCTCCTCCAGCCTTAGTCTAACTCACTCGAGGCCAACATCATGCCCAATCTTCATAGGATTCTTATCAATGGGTGTCATATTCAATAACTCATATGGCCCTTTACGCCCATAGTGTACTCCAATAAATCCCTACTACTCTAGAGAAACTAATCCTTGACAACCCATTGGGATCAAGCCCTAATATCTTGTTAGTTGGGTTGAATCTCTCATCCACCAGTGTCCCCAGCTACTATTACAAGACATACGATGATGATGAGACTCAGCATGAAGGCCCTCCCCGAGAAGTCGCGAACCAAAGTGGAGGTCCTCCCTACACTCACACCTAACATTGAGGTCCTCCCCATGTTCCCCATATCAACCAATTTGGAGGTCTTCCCTACCCTGTTGATGTTTAGTACATAGGTCCTCCCCATGATTATGGTTCCAGATATAGGGGTCCTACCCAAGTCTATGACTAGCGACGTGAAGGCCCTCCGCGCATCATCATTGGATGTAGCGGATGTCCTCCCTGCTCTAGAAAAAACCAAAGAAGATGTCTTAACCACTCCATCGTTGACTAAAATGGAGGTCCTCCCTATAAAATCAATCACCAACATAGAGTTCTCCTATGTGTTCTGCTCGATCAGTGTGAAGGGCCTCCTCGCACCTTAACCCACCAAATTAGAGGTACTCCTCAGTCTATTCGAAACCAACATGGATGTCTTCCCCATGTGGCTAATAACTCTAGTAGAGATCCAACCTACCATGTTAACATCCATCCACATGAAGTACCAACTTTTCCACCTAAAGATCAAGAGTAGGTCCTCCGCTCTGATGTAATAACTGATACAGGGGTCCTCACTGTATCCCATTGGAAGTATTCCCAAGTTACCTTTCCAACTTAGCTCACTAAAGAGGAGGTAATCCATACTTAAAAAACCAGTAGCATGAAGGGCCTCCTCATGTAAAAAATGTTCCATTCCCTAATGAACTATCTTAGGAAGAAAGAAAAAACCATCACCCCCAAAGGAATTACTCTATGAAGTGCCATGATGCATTCAATATATTCCCCTTCTCATATTCTGAAGACAAATAGGACCTAGTGAGGTAGAATTCCCCCAAGTCTTCTACCTCATAGTCTATGGAATGGGCTCGGTGTGTGAAGCTCATCATCCTGGAAGGTGCGGTGCACCGAATCCATGAATCCCTTCTGTGATATATGAAGGTGGAGGAATATTTGGATCCCATACAAGGTATTTATATTAAAAATTCTTTATCATTACCAAATTAATGATATCTCTCTAGATGAGATAACAAAGATTGTTTGGGGATGTCATAGAACTCCAGTAACTGGTGTTCATGTTAATAACTACCACTACCATCACACATTGATATAGTGGTCAGTACCACATCCTACAAGGATTTGATGATTCTATCAGCATAGCCACTATAAGATGACTCGGTGTACATTGATCACTCAGTTGATGCATCAATATCTCTACCAGAGAGTCCTCCACTACATCATCCCACATATGTTCCACTACCATCTTTTCAACCTATGTCAATTAGAGTCCAGGGCATCCAACAATCTGAACCTACTTCCAAGAAAGGAATCTTGTGGGATACTCTCATAGTCAAATAGCTGACATAAATTTTAGGGCTGAATGAGCATCCTTATTTTAGAATTCATGTGTCCCTAACTGATTAAGAGTTTATGGGTTTCCACAATACCACATGGGTGACGTATTTCCACCTTCACAACCATCAGGTTTTCTGTTTAACGAGTTGATAACACATTGGTGATATCGGCCAGCATTACTGCGTGGTTAAGTTAGCATCCCTTGCATTGGAATAATATATTACGTCACATAGATACCATGATATCATTTAACACAAATTAATTCATAGAATAATAGTTTTCCATGTGATCATTGAAGAAGATTCCCCGCAATTGAATGTTGGTGGTTGAGCATACTATTCCTCTATCAACTTCAGTATCCTCAACATGAATCCATATTTACATGGCAACATCAAGGACATTCTAGGTGGTTTCATGGAATATATGACTGAGGTTACTCTACCCAAGGATGGGTAGATCGACATAAGGGATGATGACAAGAATCATCCAACTAGGGTGGCTATAAAGGCCCATAAATTACATGTAGACATTACTTCACAATATAACAATTTTAATTACATAACATAAAAAAAATATTCCATGACCGTATAAGTTTAGTGTCATTAGAAACTAGGAAAAATATAAAATTGGTTCATAAAACATCTAAATTATCTCCGGCTTATTTCCTAAAACTAGAATCCCTCTTGACATATATTACTTAATACCCTTATTCAAGATCTGGGGAAAATAAACATATGAAATGGTGAGGTCAAATACTCTGTGAGGGTAAAAAAGTGAAATATTAATCATATCATAATCCTAAGAACATAAAATTTGAAAATTTTATCCTGCATATAAATGATCATAATATCATGTCTTGGGATAAATCATAAAAGTGAAATGTAATCCCAATAGTCATAACATAAGACATGCAATTTTTTGGCATAAACACATAAGCATAGAAAACCATTTTATAATAGTCACGGCTCGTTTCCAAGATCATCATTGCAGAAATGTCCATTAATGAACCGAGTCCACTCCTAGTTCCAATCCTATATTACTAAACCATATTTACATGTTGTTCTAGTCATGTCTATATCATGAGATATAAATCATTAACCAATTCATTGGAGGGAGATATAGATCCCACTCATCTCATAATTAGATCATTCTTACATGTTCCATAAAAACATAAATCATTCATAATAGCATAAAACAAGAAATAAAATGGGGTTCTTAATCATTATTCCCTAAACAATAATCCATATAAAATACCATTCCATAATTAACACAATATAATAATATAATAATGGGGATAAGAACATAACCTTATTTAATATCATCATCTTAGATAGAGAATAATTTTGATAAAACACTTGAAATTAATTCTTGGGGAAGATATCTGTTCTTCTTATTTTCTCAAAAAGCTATGTGATTTTAAAAGAAAAGAATTTAGATGAAAATAATCTTAAAATAATGTAGAGAATTATTCTCAGAAATATGGTTTCACAAAATCTTTAAAATCGATTCATGCTGTATAAGTAAAAAAACATTGTCATCGTACTTTTTTCTGAAAAGTCCAAAAGTACATCAAATCGAATCGCGAAAAAAAATTACATTCATACCATTTAATAAAAATTTTACAAAGGGTAAAATAAATATTAAAAAAAATTAAGAATATAAATAATATTACAAAATTAAGAAACATAGATTTTGACGATAAATATACCCCGGTAAATACTTACTTATAAACAATCTCAGATAAAAATGAGACTGTAAAATTAACCCTTAACTTAGGTATGATATCCTTAATAAATATCCAAACCTAATGTATAATGATTTAAATAATGTTATTTAACTTTTCAAGAATCGTAATAATTTTTATGATATGATATATGATTATATTATGATCTGTTTTTTAGTATAATTTCATTTCGACTCATTATTCAGATATTAACTGATTTATGTTCTTATGAAATATTTGTGAAATAAGTTCATGTTCCACTTATTAAGATATAGTTAAATCATTTATAGAATTATATTAGTTCAATATATATCATATTTATTAATTAAATTTAGGTATATAATCAATTTTTAGTGAATATCGTGCAGAATGAATCTTATTTCATCATGGAGATGGTTGGCCTAATATATGCACAAGCGATGATATCATTCCCTAAATTGTTGAATGGTGTTGAAGTGGATGGTGTATAATATTTAGGAATTATTAAAATGTTATAATAATCATATATATTTATTATTTCCATCATTATAGCCATCCAAATAAGGTGGTGGTGAAAAACAGATTACACCACGGTGTGGGGATGGTAAGCTATACGTAAGCACATGTGATGATTTTGTTTTTCATCTAATGGATATAAGGGGAAATATGGTTTCTAATGACCCGTGTTTTGAACCAGGTTAAAAATCAAAGGAATTTTAACTTTTTCAATTACTGAAACGGTTGTTTTGAAGATCGGTCATTAGAACAAGGTTCTGATGGTTTGAACCCTTCTTTTTAATGTTTTTGGATGTGGGCGGATTCCCGTTAAGTTTCTCAAGTGGCCCGAGGGGTTTCGGAAGCGACGAACCCCTGTTTTTTAAAGGACAGTAAAGGGCACATGGTTGGCGCACTTCCTGACCAAGCCATGCGGCCTAAACCGTGCGGCCCAAATCTTGTGGAAAGTGGCGTGCACACGGGCTATGCACGGTTTCCCCAAACTATGCACCTAGCCTGTGCGGTAGATCTCTTGGACGTAAGGGACTCCGCACGGTTTGCGCACGGTCTGGCAAACCGTGCAGGTCAAACGGTGCTCTCGGGGATGTTTTAAGTTTTTAATTAAAATTAAAATTAAAATAAAATAAAATAAATAAAAACCTAATCTATCTCTCCCTCACCCTCACTCAACCCACATGCAGCCCCTCCTCTCCCATGAGCCGTGTGCGAGCCCCCTCCATGGCTTCCTTCGGATCGAGCTCCTTCGACCGGTTTTCTTGGTGATTCTTCCTCCAAATCTTCTTGGCGAGTCTATCCTTCCATTTCTCCTCTCTTATTGGCCGATTTTAGGGCTTCTCTTTTCCCTAATTCCATTCGTTCGAACCCCCTAGGTTTAGGGTCTGTTTTGGTTCGTTTTTCTTTCAGTTCCTTTATTCTAGGGTTGCGCTGAGGGTCCCTTAGGACCTCGTTGTTGTGCGTATGACATTCGTCGCCGAAGGCGAGGCAGATTGCGGTCTTTTCGGTCCACCGGGTTGATTCCGAGGTAGGGTTTTTCACATTTATGGTTTGCTCATTATCTATATTAATATCTTTTATTGTTTTAAGGTCCATAGTGTGGTATTACTAGTGGGGGACCAAAAATGACAACTTCAGTTAGAAAGCGCCAAGAGCCGGTGTGGACGGATGGATCCACCTTGAGGTAGGGTCCCTCTCATTGCCCTTTGATTTTAAGTAATGTAGTAAAGAGTTATTTCTGAAAGTTAGTCTTGAATAAGTTCTTTTTTGAATACAGTTTGAATTGCAGGAAAAAGATAAAATGGTTTCTTGGTCATTAAACTAACGATTTAATAATAAAACCCCTCGATTAGAGGTGTGCTGTCTTTAAGATAAAAGTAGAAAGTAGATTCTTATGCTTGTCTGCTGGATTCTTATTATTCTTTGGTGATAATTGATGTTGTCATATTTACATTGAATTGTACTAAATGGTTAAAGAATAACAACTATAATCTTTGGATGAATTCATTAAACTTGAATGAAATGGATTGGGGTGGTAATACCGTGCCTTAGGATAATGGAATAATCATGTCTTATGTTAATGGAATGGGTCTAGTGAGTGGAAATTACCTAGGAGTAGTCCTTAGCACCTCTTAATGCTTTGTAAATCCTTATATGTCTTTGAAATGAAAATGAATGGTATAACGAATGAATTGGGGGTTATCCAATACCGAACATGAGCGGGTTGTCTCACGTACCTTATATCAATAGGATGAATATGAAAAATGATGTGATTATGTGATATTGTGAGATGGAAATACCATGTTTTATTTATATGATTGTTATAAGAAGTGTATGCCTTATAACCCATGCTAATTAAATGATTATACTTCGGGCTAGGGGTAGACGATGAGAGCTCCCCTTTGACACGGCATTGGGCTAGGGGCAGACCGTGGGAGCACCCCTAATTAAATGATACAGCTTCGGGCCAGGGGTAGACCGTGAGAACTCCCCTTTGACATAGCTTCGGGATAGGGGAAGACCGTGAGAGCTCCCCTTTGACACGGCTTCGGGCCAGGGATAGACCGTGAGACCTTCTCTAAGGTTGGGACATGGGTAGGATCGAGAGCGTTTCTCCTGGGTTAAGGACGTCCGTGAGTTCCGTCCCGGACCTACCCAACGTATTATATATATATATATGGTGACATGATTGGGTTACTTTACCGGCAACGAGCTGAAGCTGTTATAGACGTCAGGTTTCCTCTAGGGAAACCGAGACGGGTGTTGTTGTTCTTTATTGTTCTATTTATCGAATCCTGCTATACCTTCTTACTGCTTTAATTACTACAACTTTGTCTGGATTGGGTTAGACATCGATGGTGCCGGCCTACAAAGATTTATATCTCACACCCTACTCGGGCCGCCATTACACTGGGGTACCCGAGTAGATATTCTTGTTTCCAGGACCTAGGTTGGTTGCTGCCTTGTTTGTACCTATGGAGTTAGGAACAAAGGACCAATCAGGATCTTGGGATGCTCATGATATCACCCGTCGGGCATTGTGGTCTTTTCTTCGTTTATTTTGTATTGTATTGAAGTCATGTTGTATTGTTTACTGCTTTCCATATCTGTATCATCATCCCTGTATTGTGACAAGTGGTGTTTTCCACCTTTTATATAAATGATCTCTATTTGACTTCCGCTGTTGTCTATTCATTGTTTAACTATTACTTCTTCCGATATTGAATGTTGTTTACTCTGAGATACCATTGTGAAACTCTGATAAGAGGGTATAGTCTCCCCACTATTACCTCCCGAGACCTTCGCTGCTAGTCGGCAGCCTCTGGCGTATGGGGAGACGTGCTTGAGGCCATGTGGCGACCGGTCCGGCCACCGGTTCGATGGTGAGCCGGGCCGGGACGTTACAAAGTGGTATCAGAGGAGTTTTCTCTTCTGATTTGTTTTACTATTTGGCGACATTAGATAGGGATAGGAAGAAACTGGAATTTGGTAATAAGTTGTTTCTGGGATTGGCCACCCCGTGCACAGGGAAAATCCAAATTACCTCGAATACAATTATTATTTTAATGATTTTTATTATTCTGGTTGATTTGATTTAACCGTTGGGTGACGCACATGTTTTATGTTGATACTATTGATGCAATTTTCGGTTCTATTTCTCTTGTAAAATGATGTGATGAGGGTATTCCATCTCATGAATCATATAGGCACCTTGTAAGAAATTGCATACCATGCATTATGCCATGCCATCTAGGATGCATTAATAATGCCTACTGTTGTGAAAGGTACTGTGGTAGTTATTCTATGCTTCTATGATATAGCATGTTATGTGTTACTGTTTATGACAACATGCTGTTTTTGATCAAAAATGAAATTGGTTTCTTTTTCTAAATTAAGTGATTGTAGTTATGACAGGAGCCAATTTTCAGTTATAAGGTGTATGGGCGCCTTATAGCTGGGAGAGGGTAACCTGTGTAATCGGATTTCCAAAAAAGGGCTGCTAAATCATTAATTGTAAAATGAGATTGGTTTTGTTTAAAGGGATCCAAATTCCAAACTGTAAAGTGTATGGGGACTTTATTGATTGGTAGGTGGCCAACCGTAAGACTGAATGATTTCTTTGAGCATGTTAATTTCTGAAATGTGATCTATTTTGTTTAATGGGATCCAATTTCCAATTCAAGGAGTGTATGGGTGCTTCATTAGTTGGGAAACGAAAACCCATAAGGAATGTAATGGAAGGATGGTTGGTGTGATGTTTATAGGTGTAAAAGCTATTTTATTTTGATATGAAATGTTCTGGCTTGTTGGGATCCTCGTAGGTCGCCTAGTGGTTAAAAAGAAGTTGGTTGAAACTTGCCTGTTGCGCTTTGAACTGTTTGATAAAATGATCAAGTGCCTAGTGGATTTTTGTTTGGAAAAGGGTACTTGATGTGTTGAATTTAATTTTTTAAAGTGATTAAATGATAAATGTGATTAAATGTAAAGGGCTCGGAAAAAGGAACCTATATTGGTGTCCTCTGTTGAGACCTCATGTGTGGGTAGGTTAAGTCTTTCTTGTGAGTTCCTGGGAACAGAACCTTATGCGTTTTCGTGGGCTGTTTTCTTTTATCAATGACCTGAAATGATAGTCTTTGAGCCCGATGACTTTTGTTGGGAGTGACCAAGTGCTTGGGTCGATGCTTGTTCATCATGAGGGGCTATCGCATGGTAGGTAGCGCCCTTAAAGCTTATGTTCCTGGCTTTTTCGGTGAAATTTCTTAAGTTTGGTACTGTTCGGGTACCGTTGACCCATGTAGGACTTCTAGTTCTAATAATACCCTTGTTCGGACGGGTGGCCATGCTTATTTTGATCATGTAAAGGGTTTGAGCATCAGGTAATACGCTGTATCGGTTGGTTGGACATGCCTCGGGCATGGTCAGTCGTCTTGTTTGTCATTTGACCCTTTATTTTTGCGCAGTAATGGATGACTTGACATGTCATCGTCCAAGAGAATGGTCGTTAGGGGAAATATGACGTTTGGCTGTATCTCTTACACTGTTGTGTATGGTCTCAGGTCATCTCCAAGGTAGAGTGACATGAGATTTTGAGAATCAAGTTGTCCCAATGCTTGGGATGATCTTCAGAAGACTCGGGTGGTTGACACGCCGGTCTTGTTGCTTTGGATTCCTTGTACATTTGACGTGGTGATCGTGGCTCGGAGGAGCAACGCACGCCCATTCTGTAAATTATGGGAAATTCTACTTATGAGCAGCTTGTCTTTCTTCTTTCGATGACACCGACCCTTCTAAGGTGGGAAGAGTCATTCCAGTTGAGTAAAGTGTGTTCTTCCGGGTAGAAGGAACATGTCAAGAAATACCATCCGGGAATGGTTGGGTTTGTTTGAATGCCTTTGAGGCTTGCAGGTGTCGTTATGTGTCGATGCTTGCTCGGCAGCACGACTTTGATCTGGTTGGCTGTGTATGCAACCCCTTTTAAGAAATATCGTTGGTGGTGGAGGACTTCGGTGGTAAATCGTAAACAATCATGGAATGCCTTGGGTGGGAAAGAGGCTTTGTAATCGGTTTAGAAGTCTTGATGTGTCGGCTGGTGAAGCTGAGATACTTCTTTAGAGTCGACCAGGGGTGGTTCGACTATTCTTCCTTCCAGTTTTGGGTTATAAATAACTGGAATCCGTTTCAATCCTCTTAGTGTACTCTGTCATGTAATGAACATGTCCCGTATCTTGTTTCCATCCTGGATGCACTAAGAGAGCATCGGTCTTACACCACGCTAATGTTTAAAGGCCGTTGAGCTCATCTGGTTGTTCTCCTTCGATGTTTCGTGCGGGATGTGTGGTTTCTCCTGTGGTTTGATCTTAGAAACATCACCGGGAGTCAGGTATGAGTTTCGGTGAACGTTCTTGTGGTAAGTGTGAGATGCCTTGGGAGAAGGCATCATTGTTTAGCTTATAAAACACCAGTCATCTAAGCCGTGCGTGTTCTTGAATAGTTAGCCGGAGTGGATTGACTCTTTTCGACATCGGTTTATAGGTCGATGGGGAAATCGACCGTTTGATCATTTCAAAATCATTATAGGTGCGTCGTTGGAATTCTTAGAGCGTTCTTTTGAAAGACAGTTTAAAAGGTAGTGGAGCTATGGTTTGAGTCTTGTTTGTTTAACATTAAAAATCTATGGTGGGAAGTACCTCTGATTGGTTTCTTGGCGAGACGACGATGATATTGTGCCTCTGGTATTACAGGCTCGGGTAAGAGTCATCTGGGTGTTTCGCTTGGAAAACGAGCATTGGCTCCGGTGTTGACGACTTAAGGTCCATGTGATTAATTAGATGTTTTTTGGTGTGTGGGACATTTGGAAACGTAATGAGATCGTTTGAACAAAGCTTCATGACCCTTGTAGGTCGAGTGAGGTGTGTGTTGTTCCCGATGACTTCTTGGGGATGAAATGTTATATGGTGGGAAGGTTGTAATGATCCGTGTTTTGAAACGGGTTAAATAGCAAAGAAATTTGAACTTTTTCAAATACTAAACCGGTCGTTTTGATGACCGGGCTTCAGAATAAGGTTCCGAATGTTTGAACCCTTCGTTTTAATGTTTTCGAACGTGGGAGAATTCCCGTTAAGTTTCTCGGGTGGCCCGAGGGGTTTTGGAAGCGATGAACCCCAGTTCATTAAAGGGAAGTAGAGGGCGCATGGTTCGCTCAAAGACTAACCAAGACGTGCTGCCTAAACCGTGCGGCCCAAATCTGGTGGATAGTGGTATGCACACGGGCTGCGCACGATTTCCCCAAACCATGCGCCTAGCCCGTGCAGGAGATCTCTTGGAGGCAGAAGACTCCGCACGGTTTGCACACGGTTTGACAAACCGTGCTGGTCAAACCATGTGCTCGTGGAAGTTTTATGTTTTTAATCAAAATTAAAATAAAATAGAAAACAAAATAAATAAAAACCTAATCTATATCTCCCTCACCCTCACTAATCCCGCACACAGCCCCCTCCTCTCTTGTGAGCCATGCGCAAGCCCCCTCCACAGCCTCCTCCAGCCAGTTTTCATGGCGATTCTTCCTCCAAACCTACGTGGTGAGTCTCTCCTTCCATTTATCCTCTCTTATTGGCCGATTTTAGTGCTCCTCTTTTCCCTAATTCCATTCGGCCGAACCCCCTAGGTTTAGGGTTTTGTTTTTATTCGTTTATCTTTTAGTTCCTTTGTTCTAGGGTTATGCGGAGGGTCCCTCGGGACCTTGTTGTTGTGCATACGACATCCACTGCCGAAGGTGAGGCGGATTGCGGTCTTTTCGGTCCGCCGGGTTGATTCTGAGGTAGGGTTTTTTCCCATTTATTGTTTGGGAATCCACTAAGTTAATATATTTTTTTGTTATAAGGTTTATAGTGTGTTATGCCTAGTGGGGGAGAAGCAACGATAACTCTAGTTAGAAAGCACCAAGAGCCGGTGTGGACGGATGGATCCACCTTGAGTTAGGGTCCCTCTCCTTTCCATTTTATTTAATGTATAATAGTAAAAAGTTATTTCTGCAAGTTAGTCTTGAATAAGTGCTTTTGTGAAAACAGTGTGAATTGCAGGAATATGATAAAATGGTTTCTTGGTCATTAAACTATCGATTTAATAATAAAACCCCTCGATCAGAGGTGCTATGTCCTCAAGATACAAGTAGGAAGTAGATTCTTATGTTTTCCTGCTGGATTCTTGTTATGCTTTGGTGATAATTGATGCTGTCATATTTACTTTGAATTATACTAAATGGTTAAAGAATAACAGTTTTAATCTATTGATGAATTGGTTAAACTTGAATGAAATGGATTAGGGTGGTAAGACCAAGCCTTATGATAATTGAATAAGCATGACTTATGTTAATGGAATGGGTCTAGTGAGTGGGACCTACCTAGGAGTAGTCCTTATAACCTCTTAATCCTTTGTAAATCCTTATATGTCTTTGAAATGAAAATTAAAGGTATAAATAATTAATTGGGGGTCAGCTAAAACCGTATATGAGTGGGTTGTCTCATGTACCTTATATCAATATTATGAATATGACAAATGATGTGATTATGTGATATTGTGAGATGGATACACCATGTTTTATTTATATGAATATTATAAGAAGTGTATGCCTTCTAACCCATGCTAATTAAATGATTAAGCTTCGGGCCAGGGGTAGACCGTGAGATCTCCTCTTTGACATGGCTTCGGGCTAGGGGAAGACCATGAGAGCTCCCCTAATTAAATGATATAGCTCAGGGCCAGGGGTAGACCATGAGAGCTCCCCTTTGACATGGCTTCGGGCTAGGCGCAGACCGTGAGAGCTCCCCTAATTAAATGATACAGCTTCGGGCCAGGGGTAGATTGTGAGAGCTCCCCATTGACACAGCTTCGGGGTAGGGGAAGACCGTGAGAGCTCCCCTAATTAAATAATACTACTTCGGGCCAGGGGTAGACAGTGAGAGCTCTACTTTGACACGACTTCGGGCCGAGGATTGACCGTGAGAGCTTCCCCAAG
Source organism: Viscum album (assembly GCA_963277665.1). Classification (NCBI taxonomy): domain Eukaryota; kingdom Viridiplantae; phylum Streptophyta; class Magnoliopsida; order Santalales; family Viscaceae; genus Viscum; species Viscum album. The sequence goes on along the minus strand of OY728123.1, from coordinate 1,436,757,868 downwards.
GTTGGTCCAGGAGTAGGATCGCGAGTGCTGCTGTTGGGTTAAGGACGTCCAGGAGTTCCGTCCCGGTCCTACACAACGTATTATATATATATATATATATATGGTTACATGATCGGGTTACATTACCAGAAACGAGCTGAAGCTGGTATAGCCATCAGGTTTCCTCTGGGGAAACCGAAACGGGTGTTGTCGTTCTTTATTGTTCTGTTTATCGAATCCTGCTATACCTGCATACTGCTTTAATTACTACTACACTGTCTAGATTGGGTTAGACACTAGCGGTGCCGACCTACTGAGATTTATATCTCACACCCTACTCGGGCCACCATTGGACTAGGGTACCCGAGTAGATCTTCTTGTTTGCAGGACCTAGGTTGGTTGCTGCGTTGTTTGTACCTGAGGAGTTAGGAGCAAAGGACCAAGCGGTAGCTTGGGATGATCAGGAGATCACCCGTTGGGATTTTCTATCTTTTCTTTGTTCATTTTTTATTGTATTGAATGAATTCTGTATTTTTTTACTACTTTCCATATATGTATCATCATCCCTGTATTGTGACAAGTGGCGTTTGCCACCTTTTATATAAATGATCACTATTTGACTTCCGCTGTTGTCTGCTCATTGTTTAACAATTACTAATTCATCTATTTAATGTTGTTTACTCTGAGATACCATTGTGCAACTCTGATAAGAGGGTATAGTCTCCCCACTATTACCTCCTGAGACCCTCGCTGCAAGTCGGCAGCCTCTGGCGTACGGGGAGACGTGCTAGAGGCCATGTGGCGACCGGTCCGGCCACCGGTTCAATGGTGAGCTGGGCTGAGACGTTACATGGTTGATTCATATTTCTAATAAAATATCCATATATGAGTGATAATGATGTTATTACTCTATAATGAAACAGCTAATGAAGAAGATGTAGAAGAAGATTAAAGCTTGAAGGAATCTGTAGAAGAGATTACCTCTTCCTTGATGTGCTTCCTCTAAATAACTTTTTGTAGCACTAGAGATGGCCTTTGATAATGAAAAAAACCTATAGAATGAAAATAGGAACATTTATAAGCAAAAATGGAAGGGTATGTCCACACTTGAAGGTTCAAAATAAAGTGAAGAGGTGAGGCAGGATGTTCTCTTTTATAATTGAGGTGAGGGGCCATTTTGGAAACTTTAGAAATAATAATTCTTTTTATAATAAAACCACACCCAAAACCTCCAAAATGTCCCACATACTAGGATGAGATAATAAAGAGTTGTAATATCATCAATCAATAAATTTATGAGGAGTTATTTTGTCAATTTAAACCATATCTTTTTAATTGAGACTTAGTTAATCTCTTTAATTTTAATTGTGGTAATAACATTCTAAATATTTAAGGTTTATAAATATTTACTTAATTGGAGTTAATTGATCATAAATCGATATTTTGTGAAATTTTAGACCTTATAATCATAAATGATTAATTTTTAAGTATTTATATCATTTTTAAATAAATTAAATTTTTTTTGTGTTTATAAGATATTTATAGTGTCAATTTTGAAACTATTCAATTAGTTGACAGTAAATAAAATAAAAACAGAAGATACATTTGAAAAAAAATATTTAATAAACTCCTAACATGTCGTAGTCAATTATAAAATTCGTGGAGAAAATCAATTTGTTCATATGATATTTTTTTTAATATTTTTAACACCAATTTGTCTTGATATTTCAATTAATAAAATAAGTTCGACATCACTATTCTGTCATCAATAATGGTAATTATATAATCTTTAAGAATTATAAATAAATTTTTATGACCTATATGATTAATTTATCATTCTAGATACTATCTATAGTCGATATTATCTCATATTTATCCATATATTAAAATTAATATACTTATATAAATTCAGTTTGTGGCATTTTGTCACTTTCATTAGTTTTTATTATATTAATGTCATATTCATAGGTAAGGGTCCATTAAGTCATTCCACTTTTAAAAATAGATGATAAGGGTCCAATTTTGTCATACAATTATATTTTCACAGGTGTTATCATAATTTTATAATATTATTTGTACCATTAATTATCCGATTAACCTTTAATCATGGTAATAAAAATAATTACCAAAGTTACTATTCATAATGCCCAAAAATAAAAGTAGCCGATTAACATAATTTTTACATATTGACTCCAAATATAGAATCCATTTTTTCAAAATTCAAAACAATGAATTTGTAGTAATCAATTTAAAATTAATCAAGATTTTTTCATTGAGAAAACGGGGTTTAAATGTTAATATATTGCAAAAGACTGAAATTATTTTATATCAGAATTTAATATAAAATTAATTACAATTACCTAAATTATATTAAATGGTAAAAATATATATTCTATTTATACTTTTAAAACATTTAATTATATAATTTAACAATATAAATTATTTCAATGAAAAAATTTATTTTCAATTAAAATTTAGCATATTTTTATTATTCATCAAAACATGAAAGTTATCATAAAATTATCAGAAATTAATCCAAATTTTTTTTATATCCTACTTCAAAATAACATGTTGATTGATTCATTTGAAACTTATTAATGTGTCAAAAATATTAATTCAAAACGGGTTCTCTATTCAAAGGTGTAAAATTAAACCATAAAAATAGGTTTTTATACATCCAATAAGGTTTTATTCATACCCTATGACTAAAAAATACATTGGGTGAATATAAAAAACATTTTATTAATTATATAACACATATATATCAAATTAATTTCAGTACCAAAAGTAATTCACTAAAAAATACAAATATATTTTTGATTTATATTTCTCTTAAATAAATGATAGCCAATAAATTCACAATGCATTTTCATAAGTTACTTATCATTATTCCCACTAACCTAACATCAAGGATATAATGGTAATTATATAATATGGGTTTCTCACATTTTTTTAAACTCATGATTCCATGAAAAGAAATATAATTAATAATTAAAATTATTTAAAGAAAATATTTCATAAAAACATCTGGGTGTTACATTCTACCCCGCTTAAAATGAATATCATCCAAAATATTCGTCACATGGAAACAAATAGATGAGGATACCTATCTCTAATCATATCCTTATATTTCCATGTACCTTCTTCAAATTGGTGGTTCTGACATAAAACGTTAACAAAGAGAGTGGTATTGTTTCGTAAAACTTTTTCGCTATGATCCAGAATCTCTATCGGTTGTTCTTCATAAGAGAGATCTAGCCCCAGCGGTACGACTTATGAGATTATTAATTGTGAAAGATTAGGTATGTACTTTATGGGGAGAGATATATGGAACACATCATGAACTTGAGAGATATTCTATGGGAGTTCAATTTGGTAGGCCACCTTCCCACCAAAATCCAGAATTTTAAAAGGACCGATATACCTATGGATAATCATTCCCTTCATTACAAATCTCATTACACTCTTCCAGGGATATATTCATAACAACACCTTATCACCCACTTCAAACAGTAGGTATTTTCTTTGTTTGTCAGAATAAATTTTTTGTCGACTCTGAGATGCTCTTATGTGTTGTTGAATTAATCTGACCATTTCTTCCATTTCAACAAAAAGATCATGTCCAAGTAGAATTATTTCCCCAACTTCATCCCAGGATGTTGGAGTTTTGTAATTATTTCAATATAGGGCTTCATAAGGATCCTTATGAATACTAGAGTGAAAGGTATTATTGTATGAAAATTACACCAATATTCAGAATTGATCCCAGCCACCTTTTAAAAAATTAGAACAATATCTCAACATGTCTTCTAGAGATTGAATTGTCCTCTCAGACTGACTGTCTGTCTGAAGATGATAAAGAGTGCTGAAAATTAACTCTATATCCTGATAATGATGATGACTTTTCGATAACATCAAGGTAAAAATCAGACCCCGATATGAGATAATGGAAAGTGGTACACCCTGCAATCTTAACACTTCTTTTACATATATCCTGGCAAGATGGTTTAGGAAGAAATACACTCTAATAGTAATGAAGTGTGTCGACTTTGTAAGGCGGTCAACTATAACGCATATAGAATTATATCCAATTGGATGTTTTGGAAAATCTGATGAGAAATTGTATAGTGATGTTTTCCCATTTCAATTTTTTAATGGGTAATGGTTATAACATCCCATTAGACTTCTGTCTCTCAGCCTTAACTTATTGACAAACCAAGCATTGGGAGACATGTTTGGAGACATCTCTTTCATGTTGTCCCATCAGAAGTACTCTTTTAGGTCCTATACATCAATTTGATTCTAGAGTGAATAGATAATTAAGAACTACAAGAATTATCCAATTGATCATTCCTTAATTATGGTATGGGGGAATTCAATCCTGATTCCTAAACCTTATTATTTAGTCACAATCAAGGTTGAATTTAAAAACATTTCTCACCTTCTTCTGTAGTTGTACATCTTTCTTTTGTGCCTCCTTAATCATAACTTGATTTATGGTTGAATATTCACTTTAAAAATAAAATATTTCCCCCTTCCTTTAAAATTTCATGATCCATTCTTTGAAAATCCATAGATATTGCATCTTTTGTGATCCCCATCATGGATAGGCTAGCATAGTCCTGCCAACCAAATGCATCTTCCACCTTGTTTTCTTTCCCAGTTTGGTAATTTATTGAGTAGTTGTAATCTTTAATCAACTCCAACCATGTTCTTTGGTGCATATTTATATCCTTTTATGTCAAAATATAATTTAATATTTTTTTATCAATATTAATATCACACATTTTTCTATAATGATAATTATTTCATATCATTAATGAAATGATTACCACATCTAACTCCAAATCATGACTTGAGTAATTTTTCTCTTCGATTTTCAACTGTTGTGAGGTGTAAGCTATAACCGTATCATTTTTCATGAAAACACATCCCAGTCCCTTCATGGATTCATCAATGTTGATAAAAAACAATTCTCCATTACAAGGCAGTGTGTGCACAGGTGCACTAGCCAACCTTCTTTTTAGTTCATTGAAATTCTCCTCATATTCCTCTATCCAAATGAACAGAACTTCTTTATATGCCCACTTAGTGATTGGATTAGATAATCATGAAAATTTATTCATTAAAAATCAATTATATCATGCCAAACCATGAAATCATTGGATCACAGCTACAGTTGTTGGTCTCGACCATCTTTTAATGACCACTATTTTTTATGGATCCAATGATATCCCCTCACTTGAGATTATGTGACCCTAAAACGAAACCTTATGAATCCAAAAATCAAATTTGGGAAATTTGGCATATATATTTTCCTTTCTCAGGGTCTTCAGTACAATTCTCAAGTGATATTCATTTTCTTCCTTTCTCTTGGAATTTATAAGTATATCGTCTATAAACACTACAAAAAACTGATCAAGATAGTCTCTAAATACTTTATTCATTAGATCCATAAAGATATATGGGGAATTAGTAAGACCAAAAGGAATCAGTATAAATGCATAGTATCCGTACCTCGTACGGAATGTAGTCTTTGGTATAACCTAATTTCTGACCCTTAAATGATGATATTATGAACGAAGATCAATCTTAGAAAAGTATTGAGCTTCACATAGTTTCTTAATTAAGTAATCAATGCGGGGAAGAGGATATTATTTATTGATATTGATCTTGTTACATTCTAGGTAATCAATGTAGAGTCTCATTGATACATATTTCTTATTAATAAACAGAACAGGTTCTCCCCAAGGTGATTCACTATGTCATTTTAATACTTTATCAAGATTCTCTTGGAGTTTCTTCTTCAATTCATGCAACTCAGTTGGGAAAATTCTATAAGGTGTCATTTATGTAGGAATATCACCCAGTATGAGTTCTATTGAAAACTCAACATCACAATTTGGTGGAAGATGTGGAATTCCTCAAAAAATACATCATTAAACTAACATAAAATGGGTGTATTTTTACTCGTGAGTTTCCCCCAAACCATTTGAGATAAATAAACAACATTTATAGAAATCAAGACCTATAAGTTGGAATAAATTTCATCTCGAAGTTTATATTCATATTTTCCTCGATATATGGTCATAGAATGATCTAGATTATAAAATGTGACTTACCTTCCTTGGAAATTAATATGAGATTCACATAGAGAAAGAAAATTCATGCCAATAATCACATCAAATTCCACTATATGAAGGATCACAATATTTTCAGGAAGTATTTTCCCACAAAATTCAACTAGAGTGGATTTAAAAAAAATTTATGTGATCGTTGTACCCTTATGGATTATCAAAGATAACTCAACATCTAATTTTTTAGGTAATATAGTAATACCCATAGAAAATTATTCAAAAATTAAAGAGTGTGTGGATATGGAATAAAATAAAACATTTTCTATATTAGTGTGGATATTAAGTGTACCTTTCACCACTTCATTATTCCAATCTATGATTCTAATAGGTATTGCATGTGAATTTCTTTTCTCTTTGGCCTGAAGAGTTTTTTGACAGAAATCATCTTCAATAACCCTTGGATTAGGATATTGATTGGCACAATGCCCCATCTCCTTGCATTTAAATCACTGATGTGTATGAGGTGAATTCTATGTAGACTTTTATTTGTACACATCATTAGATATATTGTTTCCATAACTTTCGAATTCAACTGCTTGATGACATTCTTTTCAAAACATAAATCATTTAATATTCCCTTCATGAAAATTCCATCCATGTTTTATTACACAATTGGAGCGTAAGGGAAAAGTCAACTTCTTTTTAGCACAGTCATTGTATTTTCCTGTGAATTCAATTTTTCTCTTCTTATCAAACTCGTATGAATGATGGGTTACACCAATATCCATATCACCATTGAGAGGACATCAGGAAAATTTCCTCATAGCTATTTATGTCCCTTATGGATAATGCGCTTCAGAGACATAGTTTTATGCCGCTAAAGAATTGATTAATTTTACTCTTGGGTTGGATAATAATTCTAGAATCTTACCTTGAATGTCTTGTAAAATTTTATTTGAAGGTACCAATGGATTCATAATCCTATTTATTATGATCAACGAACTCCTTATCCATATATTTCAAAGAATATGAGGAAAGAACACATTGAAAAATATGTTGTTGAACACATGCCATTCCAAGGACTCCATTTCATCTCTTGGCCTCAAATTCTGGGTATGATTCCACCATGCATCTGATTCACCTTCCAAACAATATAACGCTAAGATGAATTTATCATGTTTAGAACATTGTAGAACTAAAAATATATTTTCAGTTGAACTGATCCGTTGTTCTTCTAGTAATGGATCAAAAGTCCTGCTAAATGAAGGTGGACACTGCCTCATGAAGGATTCAACAGAATTTTGCTCCCTCCTTTGCTCGCTAGGAAGTCGGATGTGATTCATAGCTTGATAAAGTTGTGTGATGATGTCTATAATTTTTTTATTCATTCTCCCAAACCATTTGGTTGTTATGGGGACAATAATTACATTTCCCATCACATTCATCATTAACTAGGTTCATTTGGGTTCCATCCATTAACTAAGACTAAGAAGCATAGTGTGTGCAACACTAATCATAATAGAGAAACCACATAATTCAAGAAACAATTTTCAATTTAGGACACTTTAGGTTTTAACATAGGTTGTTTATATACATATCTAAAACACTAGGATAGTATTTTAACCTATACAAATTCATATCCTTAGGGTTCTCAATAAGGTTCTCTCATTCTAGTTTCCAAAGGATAACTATATCTTTTCTCTGATACCAACTATAATGGTTCGTACATTATATGTATATATTAATTCAAAAGTTAAGAATATTTTTTTTATAACATAAAAAAAACCATGCCCGGATCATATAGGTTTAGTGTCTTTAGAAACTCAGAAACATAAACAGCTTGTTCATAAAACATCCACATTTTCTCCCACTTATTTCTTCAAAACTGGACTCCTTTTTGAAATATTTTACCTAATACCCTTCTTCGTGACATGGGGAAATTAGAAATATGAAAGGGTGATCTCAAATACTCATTAAGGGTAAAAAAGATAAATATCAATCATATAATAATCATAAGAACATAACATTTGAAAATCTTATCTTGCATATAATGGATCAAAATATAAAGTCATGTGATAAATCCTAAAATAGAAATGTAATCCCCTAAGTCATAACATAAAAAAATAAAATTTTCTGGCATATATACATAATCATAAAAAAATCATTTCATATTAGTAAGGGCTCATTACTAAGACCATCTTAGCGTAAAAAATTCATTACTGAACCTATTTCACTCTTTATTCTAGCTTCGTATTACTGAATCTGATATACATTTCGTTCCAGTCATGTCTATCTAATGAGATATAAATATTTACCAAATTAATTGGGGGGAGATATAGGTCTCACCCTTCTCATAATCAAATCACTCTAACATGTGCCATATAAAAATAAATCATTCATCATATCATAACCCAAGAAGTAAAATGGGTTTCTTAGACATCATTACAACATATCAAAATCCCTATAAAAGATCACTCCATAATTAACACTATAAGATCATAATAATAATGGGGATAGAAAAATAATCCTATTTAAGAGCATCATCTTAGATGGAAAATAATTTTGATAAAATACATGAAATTAATTCTTGAGGAAAATATCATTTTTCTTAAAAAAAAATTCTTTTTTCAAAATGTTGTGAAATTTTAATATAAAAGAATTTAGTTGAAAATAATTTTGAAATCATGTAGAGGATGATTCAAAGAAATTGGGTTTCATGAATCCATAAAAATTTATTCATGTTTTATAAGTTAAAAACGCATTTTGCTCATACTTTTGATGGAAAAGTCAAAAAGTATCTCAAAACGAATAATGACAAAAGATTGCTTTCATACCATATAAGTTTTTTACCAAATGGTAAATGTCACGAACCAGACTGGGTCGCCATCCGAACCGATGCCCGACCCAGTCCTCGACATGGCCCGAAGGGCGTTCCCGATCCCCACGGGCTGGCATAAGTGCCCGGGTATCGTATGTAACAAGTGGGAATGATTTTACCCGAAATAAAAGACAGAAAAACAATTAGCCAGATAAATAAACTGAAACTGGAAAAAGACAACCAAACATGTCTTTAAACTATGAACATTTTTAATGTCTACAACTCAAACCAGTAACTAAAAAGAAAATACGATAGCGGAAACTAAAAATCTTACTCAAAACCTCCCGAAAAAAGAGAGTCCACATCAACACCACTCTGCACGAAAAGACCAACTGCAACCCGAACCCCCATCACTGAGAACGAAGTCACAACCTGGAAAGCAGAAGAAACATAATCTACATACACCAAAGGGTTTATGTAGGATGTGAGCTAAAATCCCCATAGGATTCCACCAAGAAAAGGTTCCACACATTATTATTAAAAGACAAAAACTTTTACAATTTAACAGAATAAAAAAAACTAAGTGCTTAATGAATTTTAATGAAAACGGTTTTTAAGGGGAAACTTATCTAAAAGGAAAACAACTTCAATTAACTTACACACATGCACGCACACACACACACACTCACTCACACACACAGACACACGCACACACATACACACATACACACACTTTTCTTGGTAACCCCAACATCACACCGTGTACCGACGGTGAGAAAAAAGAAAATGGAGAGCACAATAAATGGGAGAGACCCTAATGATACTAGCGAGAAGTGGGACCCTAGAACCTCACGTCTCGGTAAACCCTATCATACATTCCCGTGCACGATCCACTGGTAGGGAAAAATCTCTTACCATAGTGGTCTCCAGTCATCATTCAATGATTATTTAGTGGTGTAAGCGTCAATCCCGCTAAGTGAAACTAGGCTAAGGCCACTCCCGTATCACTAGCACACTAGTCTAGTCCACCAACCAAGTACCCAGGCTTCCCATTTGTGCTCAAGTAATTAAAAGTTCATGTAACATTTCATAATTATACACTCAAACGAAGCAAGACATCACGCACACCAAAAACCACCATTCGCGCACACATAAGCCATTTGAAATAATACGCACACTAAAATGTTCCAAAACTCATTCTACATTTCTTACACGACCATTTAAAACAACTTGCATCCTTGATAACTATTTAATAAAACCTTTAATATTTTTAATAAACAAATGTTGAAGAGAAGATCATGAATTTACACACAATACCAACCGAACCTTCTTTCGCAACCAAACACACACAACGCCACATCAAGAGTTCAATCCACACCACTTACACCAATTAAAAATAAACTATTTGAGTAGTATAACACAAGTTCTAAGAAACGATGCAATAATGTTTTCACTAACGATAAATTTGGTTTTATTCAAAATGACAATTTAGAACCAAACACACGACGTAATATTATAGAAACATGATTTGTACCACAAATATCATTTAATTAAAATTTTAACAATTTATAAAACACTAAACCAGCTTGACATGGGTTTCCAGAAAATCACACCAATATCAAAAAAACACATTAATAACAAATCAATGCATATGAGATCTGAAGAGAATAAAATAAGACCACTTTCCACCCTGCAAACTAACTAAATAATATGGTGAATTAATTAAACACACAAATAAATTCATCAGACAATAATTATGAGCGGAACCACCTACCTCAAACCAAGAGGATTCAGAAAAAATATGCACAAAACCCTATTCGCACCTCGACCGCACAACAAGCCAGCAAGAGTGAGTGTAATACATTAAATTTGGACCCAAAAAACAAGAATAATCCTTGTAATAGACATCCTGCCTGTTGAAAAAAGAAACATACATAACAAAACTCAAAAAAATAAGGGGATGGACCTATCCGAAGTGGTTGCGGCGTGTGTGGAAGAAGAGAGACGCACCAGGGGGATCCAGAGTCGCGCCAACCAGCAAGAGGTGGGGCGCCGAGCGAAGCCACGACCAGCAGGGGGGACACGCCAGGTAGTCGCTCCGGAATAGGGCCATGCTGGTAGAGGGCCTTGAATAGGCCTGGTTTTCATTGGAAGGGGGTCAACAGCGGTGAGGGGAAGTTTCCGCACAACAACACAGTGTTTTCCGAAGGAGGGGGCGCAGTTCGCAGCGCCGGAATAGGGAGGGAGGAGCGGGTCCTCTGGCTTGTCCGAAGGGACAAGGCGGCGTGACAGGTGCTCAAAGGGGGAGGCGGCAGCGGTCTTAATCGCACAGCAGGGGGTGAGCCGTGTGACAGGAAGGGGGAAGCTGGGGAGGGAGGCGAGTCAGAGGGATGGTGCGGGGTGTGGCCCATCCGGGAAGCAGCAGGGGGCGACGAAGGAGAAGAGAGGGAGTTCAACGAGGGAGGTGGTGCACAAGGGGGAAGGAGGCAGTGGATTCAGCGCACCAGGCAGGGAGGGCCTGCGGGTGCGGCGCAAGAAGGACCGGGGGGTGGGGGGTGGGGGTAGAGAAACCCTAAAAAATATAGTGAAAAAGAAAAGAACAATAATAATAATAAAACGAAGTCAAATAATAATAATAATAAAAATAATAAACTAAACAACAGTGCTAAAAAAACTTATTTGTCATCCCTAATATACATAATAATAATACTCAATAATAAATAATATTGTCCTCAAATAATAATACTATCATTATCATTGAAATCGTCAATTTTTTATTTTATTTTTTTTAATTTTATCACCCATTTAATTTTATTCATTATTAATTCATTCATTTAATTTCCTGAACATTGGGTTGGTGCGCAGAGAACCTGGCGAGGCTACACGGCGGCCTAGGAAAGACTGCCCAGCTTCGACAGCAGCGCACTGAATGTTGTCAACGAAAAAACGCTCAATTATCAGTGCAAGTGTGAAAACCCCCTGTTGGGATCGACCCACACTTCATATATATATAAATAAAAAATAGAAAAATTATTTGATGAAGATAAAATTATAAGATAAAACATAAAAATTAGAAACATACCGTAGCGCGAAGACTGGGTGTGACAATTCTCCCCACCATAAATCTTTCCATCCCCGGAAAGCCACAACAAGAGCCAAACCCCAAAGAATGAAACCACACTCCCTTAAGGTTTAAAGTGAATCCCCATAAACACCAAGAAAAGAGAGGAAAAAGTATCGTGCTCATAGAAAGTGACTTAACGAAAACCTCGAGAAACTCATATTAAGACTTTTTGATATGTGTCTCACACCCCGAAGTGCTAGAACGCCTCCAGTTGACTGATCAAGGAAAATGACTCTTGCACCCGCAGAAACCAACCTTAGAAGAATAAATAACTCAAACATTATTAAATGAAAACCACACCATTTGGTTGGAATCAATAGAAAAAGTTAGACCACGTCCAAAGAACACTCTTATCACTTTTCACCAAGCCATATTTAAAAACAGAAGCAAAATATCAATAAGGGGAGGCCCGAGGGGATCCCCACCATTAGAAACTCACTGACTCTCGAAACGAGACTAGAAAACCGACAGAGAGGGCTTCGAGTGGACTCCCTTCCATTAAAGAAAAGTTCAGAACTAATTCATTCTAGTGACATTCGTACAAGACCCAATGTGGGTCTCCCCTACATTGGAACTAACAGCAGATAAAAAACATTAGAAAAAATATCGATGGTGACCAAACACCGTACCATAAGGGGTGGGGAGGGAGGGGCCCGACCACCCGGGCGTCAAAACCACGACCTATGTCCCGACCAACTCATCCACATCCCGGGATGAGCATTATTAAATATTGTACTGATTTTACCCAAAAGACTCTAAAGGACCACTAAAAGTGATTGAATCCTGTGGGACGCAACCCCCACAACTTTAAGGCAATTAGACAAACATGCCTCCACATGGTCACGAAAACCTTACGCAACCAGATAGTTCGTTCAGAGCAGAAAAACTATAGAAACAATTTAAACTGCCTCTGCCTCTACTTTTAACACCGATGACTGAAATAAAGTCAGGGTCTCATACCCTCTCTGGGTTCCTGACCATGCACCATCTTCTCTCTGAGGCCTATGGCTGGAGTCCTGATGTTTGAAGCATCATCTGCCTCGCAGTCAGGCATGGAAGACTCCCGAACGGATCTTCTCCTTTTGGTGTCACACGCAATCATACTGCACCCGAGGCAACACCCCAGACACAACACACCATGACATCTAGTTACTCTCACACTAAACATTCACCCGAACAAGAGCTTAGACGGTACACACACACCATGCCTTGTTACACTGAATGAGAACATGACACCACAAATCGTCAACGAGAACGATCATTGCCGTCGAGAATAACATTATGTTGAGAACGACTTTAAACTACATCTTGAACAACATGTAATTCTTTCAAATGACCGCAACAGCCTCGTACGACTGGGTCTTCCAAACTAGTAGCCTAACGTAGACCCTTTCTTAAACGAAACCAACAAAGAACCAAAAGTCATTTAGAATAGTGGCAATCACCGACCACTCTAGGATGCTTCCACCTTTCCCCACTGGAATCTCCTTCACCGTTTCCAAACAGAACATTCAAATTAATGAGGTCATACCTCACCCTTGACAATCAAAGAGAACTCACACTTTAAGAAGTCACCGAACATAACCCTTAAAAACGATGAAAAAAATACTACAAAGCCCTTCAAGACTCTGGTCATCACTGAAAATTCTGAACCGCCTTCACCCTTCCCCGCTAGAATTCCGTTCGCCATTTCCAGGGGGAACATTCAAACACGATAGTTTCAAACTTCATACCTGAAGAGTCAGACACTCAAAAGACCAAAACTACCTTCAACTCCCCTCGTGTTTGTCATCCCACTGTGAGAGTATCCACTCACCAAAAAGAAAAAAATATTGACATAGCAGTGTCACGAAAAAGGTAGAGTGCTTACTTTAATGAACTGGAGGGATGGCCAACGACGAATTACCGATGGCCGCACATCATTCACACATTAAATCTTTATTGGGGCGTACACTAACTAAGAAGGAGAACCGTGGACCCAATCAAACAGGTCTGATGGTCAAGACATACCAGAAGCAAACACCAAACGTGCTGGGGGGAACCACTGCAAGGGATTCCTGATGTACTTTCCAAAAGAATTTACTAACTACACTCTAGCATGCCAATTTACAAATAAGAATTCAAACCCGGGACAAAAATCATTCAGAAAGGATCCTCAGCTCAAAACACCTCACATCCAACACTTCCAAAACACAACGACACACCACACAATAACCGGTTATTGAAATAAACCAAGTTTTTATTTAACCAAACATTTTGAAAATAAGAAAACCCAGTGGGTTGTACAAACACCAATGGCGTCCCATGAGCCTCGCACATGCATGTTCTCATGCCGCACAGGCACCCACCTCATCTCCATCTAGGCACTCATCCGCTCGTGCCATTAACCATTTCCTTTTTCGTATACACTCATGCATGTGGTTGCCCATGAGAGCTCTAAGGATCAAAACCAAACCTTTCCATTTTTCAAAACCAAAACATCAAACCCACACTTTTCAAACCTCACACACCATTTCATTTTTAAAGTGCTTCATTTGAAAACATTTTTTAAGAACCAAACATTTTTACTTAAAAACCAAATTTTCCACGAATCCAAAACAAAGAGACGAGAAACAATGCAGGAGGAAACTAGTGTCCGCAGGTGATTGGAGCATATGGTTGGCTGCCATATGCCAATCACGCCGTTGGCCACAGAGAGTATTTTAGGACAGTGTCCCCGGCTCCACAAGGCTTACCATACCCTACGAGCTCACCAAGACCACTAACATTGCTCCCATTTCATTTCCCTTAGACACGATTAACCGTGAGGACCAAAAACTCAGACAAACCCCAACATACTTTGGTAACTTGAGTCCTGCCACGAGTTGTGCTGGCCAGGAAGCTTACTCGTAGCCAGTACGTCGAGTCCTGAAAACTTTAACTAAAGTCTACCATGACTCTATCACAAAATAAAACGACCCAAGAGATCCAACCTTGCCCACTGATACCATTTTATCAGGAACCATGCCGGGTCGCCATCCGACCCGGTGCCTGACCCAGTCCAAGACATGGCCTGAAGGTTGTTTCTGATCCCTATGGGCTGGCACAAGAGCCCAGGTATTGTAAGTAACAAGTGGGAATGATTTTACCCGAAATAAAAGAACAGAAAAAAAACTTTCCAGATAAATAAACTGAAACTGGGAAAAGACAACCAAACACATCATTAAACTATGAACATTTTCAAAGTATACAACTCGAACCAATAACTAAAAAGAAAAGACGACATCGGGAAATAAAACTCTTACTCAAAACCTCCCGGCAAAAGAGAGGCCACATCAACACCACTCTGCACGAAAAGATAAACTACAACCCGTACCACCATCACTGAGGACGAAGTCACAACCTGGAAAGCAGAAGAAACAGATTCTACATACACCCAAGGGTGTATGTAGGGTGTGAGCTAAATGCCCAGAAGGATTCCACCTAGAAAAGGTTCCACGCCTAATTATTAAATGACAAAAACATCTGAAATTTAACAGAATAAAAAAAAGTAAGTGCTTAATGAATTTTAATGAAAACAATTTTTAAGGGGAAACTTCTCTAAAAGGAAAACAACTTCAATTAACTTACACACACACACACACACTCACGCACACACAAAGAGGCACTCACACACGTACACACGCACACACACATTTATTGGTAACCCCAATGTCACACTGTGTACTGACGGTGAGCAGAAAGAAAAATAAGAGAACAATACATTGGAGAGACCCTAAGGATTCTAGCGAAAAGTGGGACCCTAGAACCTCATGTCTTGGTAAACCATATCATACATTACCGTGCACGAGCCACTGGTAGGGAAACACCTCCTACCATAGTGGTCTCCAGTCATCATCCAATGTTTAGTTAGTGTTGTAAGTGTCAATCCTACTATGTGAAACAGGGCCGAGGCCACTCCCGTATCAGTAGCCCGCTAGTCTAGTCCGCCCACCTAGTACCCAGGCTTCCCGTTTGTTCTCATGTAATTCAAATTTCATGTAAAGTGTCATAATTATACACTCAAACCAATCAAGACATCACGCACACCAAAAACCACCATTCACAGACACATAAGCCATTTGAAATAATACGCACACTAAAATGTTCCAAAACTCAATATGCATTTCTTACACGACCAATTAAACCAACTTGCATCCTTGATAACTATTTAATAAAACCTTTAAGATTTTTAATAAAAAAATTATGATGAGCAGAGCATGAATTTACACACAAAACCAACTGAACCATCTTTCGTAACCAAACACACACAACGACACATCAAGAGTTCAATCCACACCACTTACACCAACTAAAAAGAAACTGTTTGAGTAGTTTAACACAAGTTCTAACAAATTATGCAATAATGTTTTCACTAACGATAAATTTGGTTTTATTAAAAATTCCACTTTAGAACCAAATACATGACGTAATATTATCGAAACATGATTTTCACCACAAATATCATTTAATTAAAAAATTAACAATTTATAAAACACTAAACCAGCTTGACATCGGTTTCCAAAAAATCACACTAATATCACAAAAACACATTAATAAAAATCAATTCATATGAGATCTTAAGAGAATAAAATAAAACCACTTTGCACCCTGCAAACTAACTAGATAATATTCTGAATCAATTAAACACGCAAATAAATTCATATGAAAATAATTATGATCGGAACCACCTACCTTGAAACAAAAGGATTCTGAAAAAAGGCACGAAACCCTATTCGCACCTCGACCTCATAGAAAGCCAGAAAGAGTGAGTGTAATACGTTAAATTTGGACCCTAAATACAAGATTAATCCTTGTAATAGACATACTGCCCGCTGAAAAAATAAACAGACATAAAAAAACTCAATCAAATAAGGGGATAGACCTATCCGAATGGGGGTGCGGCGTGCGTGGACGAAGAGAGCTGCACCAGGGGATCCGGAGTCACGCTAACCAGCAAGAGTGGGGGCGCCGAGCCATGCCGCGACCAGCAGGGGGAGGTGTCGGGTAGTCACTCCGGAAAAGGGCCATGCTGGTAGAGGGCCTTGCATCGGCCCGATTTTCGCTAGAAGGGGGGTCAACGACGGTGAGGGGAGGTCACCGCATAGCAGCATATTGTTTTCCGGAGGAGGGGTTGGCGGATCACAGCACCAGAAGAGGGAGGGAGGCGCGGGTCTTCTGGCTTGTCTGGAGGGAGAAGGCGGCACGACGGGTGCTCAAAGGGGGAGGCGGCGGAGGTCTTCAGTGCACAACAAGGGGTGAGCCGCATGACGGGAAGGGGGAAGCTGGGGAGGGAGGCAAGTCAGAGTGATGGTGTCGGGTGCAGCACATCTGGGCATCAGTAAGGGGGGGTGACGAAGGAGAAGAGAGGGAGTTCGGTGAGGGAGGCGGCGCGCAATGGGGAAAGAGGACACGACTTCAGCGCACCAGGCATGGAGAGCCTACGGGTGTGGTGCAAGAAGGGCCGGGGGGTAGAGAAACCCTAAAAAATACTGAAAAATAAAAAAAACAATAATAATTATAAAACAAAATCAAATTATAATAATAATAATATTAATAATAATAATAAAGTAAACAAGAGTGATAAAAAAACTTATTTTTAATCCCTAATATACATAATAATAATACTCAATAATAATTAATATTACCCTCAAATAATAATACTATCATTATCAATGAAATCGTCTAATTTATATTTTATATTTGTTTTTAATTTTATCTATAATTTAATTTTATTCATTATTAATTCATTCATTTAATTTCCTGAGCATTGGGCAGGTGCGTGGAGAACCTGGTGAGGCCGCGCGGCGGCCTAGGCGAGGCCGCCTGACTTCGACAACGGCTCACTGAATGTTGTCAACGAAAAAACGCTCAATTATCAGGGCAAGAGTGAAAAACCTCCGTTGGGCTCCAGCCGCACTTCATATATATGTAAGTAAAAAAATATATATAAATAATTTGAAGCAGATAAAATTATAAGATAAAACATAACAATTAGAAACATGTCGCTGCGCGAAGACCGGGTGTGACAGTAAAATTAAGATAATATTTTTTATATTAATAGAAATAATATTACATTATTATGAAAAATAGATGTCGATGATAAATGTACCCTAGTAAATACTTACATATAAACAATCTCCGATAAAAATGAGATTGTAAAATTAACTATTACTATTGGGTTGATATCATTTGTATGTATCTGAAACTCCAATATAATGATTTAAATAATGTTATTGACTTATTACACACTCATAATAATTTATATGATATCATATATTATTATATTATCATCGGTTTGTCTGTAAAAATTTCAATGTCACATGTTATTCAGATATTAACAAATTTATGATCTTTTGCAATATTTATCAGATAATATCATGTTCCACATCTTCGGATAAAATTAATTCATTTATATAATTATATTAGTATAACATATATCATATATAAATTTTAAATTAATATATATAAACATTTTTAATGATTATCATGTAGAATGAATCGCATCGCATCGTGTAGACGGTTGGCCATACATACACATGTGCGATGATATCATTCCCAAATTTTCTGAATGGCATTGAAGTGGATAGTGTATAAAATTTTAGAATTAGTAACATGATATTATAATCATATATAGTTATTATTTATATTATTATACCCATCCAAGTAAGGTGGTAGTGAAAAACAGATTACAGTATGACATGGAGATATTAAGACGTACGTATGCACATACGGTGATTTCGATTATCATAGGATGAATAGAAGGTGAAATACAGTTGTCTCATATTTATAATAACATATAAGTACATTAGTGATACTGATTATATTACTTTATAATGAAACAACTGATGAAGAGGAAGTAGAATAAGATTGAAATTTGAATGAATTGGTAGAAGATATTACCTCTTCCTCGACGTGATTCCTCTAAATCTCTTCATAGAGCACTAGAGTTTGTATATGAAGATGAAAAGAACCTATAGAATGAAAATAGGGAAGTTAAAAGAAAAAAGGTCTGGGGATTTTCGAGATTGAAGGATTAAAATTTATTGAATATGTTGGGGTAGAGGTTCCCAATTATTATTGAGGTGAGGGAAAATTTTGAAAACTCCACATTTAATAAGTTATAATACAATACAAACCAACCAAAAAAACAACAAAATGACCCAATTTAGAAGATGAGATGATATAGGGTTTCAATATTATAAATCAATAAAGTCTGGATAAGTTATTTTGGCAATTTAAACAATATCCCTTTAATAGACACTTAGTTATTATATTTAATCATAATTTTGGTAATAAAATTCTAAATATATAATGGTTATAAATATTTACCTATATTCTATTAATTAACCATAAATGGATATTTTATGACACTATGGACCATATAATAATCACTTTTTCATTTTTAAATATTTTAATGATTTTTAAATAATTTAATAAAATGTTTTTTTATAAATTATAAATAGCGTCAATTTTGATACTATTCCTTTTATGAATTTAAATAAAATCTACATAGAAGATAAATTGGAAAAAATATGTTTAATACACTCTTAAATTATAATAGTCACCTATATAATTCATGGAGCACATTAATTAGTTTATATTTTATTTGTTTTAATATTTTTGAATGCATTTCTTTATATTTATTCTAATAAAATAATTTTTATATCACTATTCTGTCATCATTAATCATAATAAATAAATTTTAAAATATCATAAATAAATTAATATGTTTTAGGCTATTATTTAATATTTCTAGAGACTATATATAGTTAATAATATCTCATAGTTTCCCATATATGTAAATTAATATACTTATATAAAGTGAGATTGTGATATTTTGTCACAATCATTAGTTTTTATTATATTAAGGTCATATTCATAGGTAAGTGGCAATTAAGATATTTCATTTAAAAAAATAGATTATTGAGGCCACATTTACTCATCCAATAGAATTTTTATACGTGTTAAGGTAATTTTATAATATTATTGTTACCTTTAATTACCTGATTTACCTACAACCACTGTAATAAAAATAATTACCAAAGTTACTATTCATACTGGAAAAAAATAAAAGTAGCCTATTAAAATAATTTCAACCTACTGATTCCAAATATAGAATAAATTTTTCAAAATTTAATACACATAAATTGCAGTAATGAAATTATTATTCCCGTTGTTGAAATGAGAAAATGGTTTTTATAAGATAAAATATTGCAAAAGATTGTAATGTTTTAATTTATAAATTTAATGTAAAATTAATTCCAATGACCTATATGATATTAAATGGTAAAACTATATTCTATTTATACATTAAATATATTCAATAATATAATTAAACTTTCTAATTTTTCTCAATGAAAAAGTTATTTTGAATAAAAAATTAGCATATTTTACTATTCATTAAAACATGAATGTTATCAGAAAAATATCAAAAATTCATCCAATTTAATATTTTATATCTTGATTCAAAATAATTTTTTTATGTTGTCATATAAAACTTTTTAATATTTCAAAATCATAATTTAAAAGGGGTTCCCTATTTAAATATATAAAATTAAACTTTTTTAAAAAATAGGTTTTTATCCATCAAATAGGGTTTCATTCACACACAATGGCTAAAATATCCATTGGATAAATATAATATTTGTTAATTGTATAACACATATATAAAAAATTAATTTCATAACCAAAATTAATTCACTATAAAATAAAAATATCTAATTGATTTATATTTTTCATAAATAATTGGTATCTAATGAATTCACAGTTTATTTTCAGTGGTAAGTTATCATTATTCCTGTTAACCTAATGGCATGGATATAATGGTATTTTTATAATAAGGTCTTATTTTGGTTCCGTTAAACACATGATTTACTTGAAAATAAAGCTACTGAGGAATAAAAATTATTTAAATAAAATATTTCATAAAAACATCAGGGTGTTAGAGTGGCTTATCATCTTATTGACCCTCTAGGTATTATCACTTACCTTCAGAGGAAGACTCTCGGTCTAGAAGCACCCTCTACATCATTACATGTTGCTCTGAATCTCGAAAAAGGTAAGGGAGTGCTAAAGCCATTTCATATGCTAGATGTCATGAAGAAGTCATAGGATGATTCGACAATAAAATCATTGCAAGAGAATATTGCAGATCAACAAAGGATCATTAATGAGTTTCTCGGTAAGTGACATCTAGATTTTGGTGATCCATGGAAGGATCAGGATCCCCTTATAAATTCTCCATTGGGAAAGCCATAGATCTATTTTGGCTAGTTCCCCCACTTGATCCTGGTGATCTCATGTAGCCAAATAGAGTAGAAGATGAATTTTATGGCCAGAGTGTCACGGCCCGACCAAACGGGGCTCGAGCCGCGACTCCCCAAGCCCGCCTCAAATAGGCCAGGGGCTGTCGTACAACCTCGAGTAGGCTATCACATACATGGGAGGCATTATCCTAAGGTACCTGTACACATGCACCCACAAACACCTCCATGCAATAGTGCAGAGATATATAAAGATGAAAAGAAAAAACATGCATACATCTATCCCAAACCAGAGCATGCATCAAAAGTACAAAAGGGAAAAACATGGTCCACCAAATGAAAACTGAAAAGTGTCCAACCTACTCAGAAGTAGGGTAAACACTGCCCAACACCCGCCGATCTTCTCCTTGGTCAAACCCCCTCACTAATATCCGCCTGCTCCGGGTCCTCCTGGGACTCCGTCGAAGGGCCTGTGGTATTCACAAGACACAAAAATGAGCGGGCAAAGCTCGTGCAGGGGTGAGTATAAACATACTCAGTAGGCACCCCAAAAACCCAAAACCAAAGAGAGAAACTGAAAGGCAACAGTCCGCTGATCTCAGCCAGAGAAAACCCAGACGACAGAGAAACTCCATCTCGTGACCATCCTCATCCAAACACAACTAGTCAGATCAGCTTAGGTGTATGTCCATACATACAACTTGAACAATCCAGATATACCCAGCTCACGCACCAAGCCACAAGAGGTACCGACCATATCACCAGAAACTACACACAACCAAGAGAGTACACCACATGAACACTTTCATCACAGATGACATTTATCCAAGAGATACACTCCATCGGGTTTCTCACAAACCTCTCAGACGCTCACCCGAGAGATCACACTCGTCGGATAGCATCACTGAGTAAAACTTGCCGAAACAACATAACCACCAAACTCCTCGGATATGAGATAACTCTTAGGGTCCGCTACGGGATACCAGTACCCACTCCGGTAGATGAAGATCTCAAAGATAGGGGATCATTCTTAGGGTCCACTAGGTGATACCATGACACAATCTGACATTTATAGATCTAACAGATAGGGGATCAGTCTCAGGTTCCACTGGGGGATACCACAACCTGATCTGGCGCTCGAAAGAAGCACGTCTCAGATAGAGGATCGTCGCCCATATAATGGTGGTCCTGACGATACTAGTACCCTATCTAGTATAACTTGCGATATAGGGGATCGAACTGACGATGCCGCAACCCTACAGAAACCACACGCTGAGTAGAGGATTACATAACCAACGATACTGCAACCCTACTATAACATGATGCTGAGGAAGGTATTGTATACATGATGATGCCACAACCCTACTGAGCACAGCTTACTGCGTAGGGGATCATATTCTCGATGATGCCGCAAACCCTACGGGGTTAACCTTCTTGATAGGGGATCGCCGCCCGTGAATAAGCAGTCATAGCGATACCAAGAACCCTATCTAGTAAAAAGATGCTAGAGGATCCCGCTCCAGGCCCACCGGAGGGATGCGACAACTCTAACAGTTTAAACATCCCATCGGGGGGATCACAAACCTATACAAAGGTTTTCATTCCACACGAACCCTCGTGGGAACAAACCAAGGGTGTACCCTCAACCACTTCTGGTCGAAAACATTGCTAATATGAGCGACCCGCAACAACGCCTCCCTGCGCACATCCTAGGCAGATACCGAGGCCACCATCGTGATCTATGCAGAAAAAAATGCAGGATATTCTATTTAATCGCCCAAAATGGACACCCAGTGAAAAAGGTACTATTCACCGTAGCTAGCCAGTGTGGGGCCCACACAAAGATCCCAAAACTCCTCAAGCGGATCATACCACGACGATCCCCTCAGAAAAACACACGTAATTGACTACTCGTTAGTCCGAAACAGGCACCTAGTGAAAATGTACTATTCACCAAAGCCAGCTTGGGTGGGGCCCACACCTCGATTCCAAAACTCAACGAAAGGATCACACCGTTGCGATCCTCTCGGAAAAACACACAGTATCAACTATCAATCCACCGAAATCAGACTCCTGGTTCGAAAGCTGCGTTTCTCCGCAAACGCCAAAACCCGGCCTCGTGGGGCCTGCACCCCATTCTTAGTCCCAACACCCAAAAACCATCTCAAAAAGTCCTCCGTACCATCAGGGTCTCAACGCCACTGATGACACATCATTCAGATGCTCCGGGTAGAAGTTTCAATGGCCCGAAGTCGTAAAATAATTAAATAATATTATTTTGTACGACGTTTCTAACTCTCGGGCCACGATCCCAAGCCCTTAAACCCTTGAACCCACACCGGAGGGTTTGACTCGTCGTCAGGGTCGCGTTGCTGCAAACTGCACACGAATCCGACTCCCTTATTGCAAGATATAGGGGTTTAAAGACCCATGTATGACAAAAAGGGGCCGGACCGGCATCAACCAGCCGGCGGCCCTCCGATGCGCGGCGCACAGCGCCGCCGTGCCGGCGCCGACAAGCCTTTCGCAGACCGCCGGGGGCACCCCGACGTTCTGTTTTGCGATCCGAAAGCACCGGTGGGACCCCCAGGATGTGATCTTCCCTGAACGACCTCAAAATTAAGCAATTCACAACAAAAATAGGATCAAGCGATTAGAATGCAAACCGCCTACCTCGCGGGTGAAACACCGATGCTTCGGGTGCAGATCGACGTCGGCGACGCCCTGAAGCTAGATCTGCTGACGAACGGCGTAGAAAATGGAGGATTCTGGCTCCATCTGGTGAAGAAATGGAGGATGTGGGGTGGGTTCATCCAGCGCTGCACGTAGGAGGTGGTAGGGGAGAGATGAAATGGTTTTACTTTTTTTATTTAATAAAACAACTCATTTCACTCCCCACCAAGTCACCTCCATCCCAGCACCCGATACAGAAAAAGGTAAGGTCACCCCTAGTGTAAACGTGCCGTTCTGAACGCAACGGACGACTCGGCCTTGTGATCCGAGACTCCGTTCAGATGTTATTCGAGCCGACACTCGTAAATGGACTTTTCCACTTATTTACAAAAATGCCCCTGGTGGTGATTTCCACTGCAGGCCCGCGCCCGCAAAGTTTACAACTCGCCTAGGGTAAACGGCACATTACGGACGCAACCATGCCCTCAGATTCCCGTTCTGAGCTACCATTTGGGATATATCACACCCCCTCCACGTTCATAGCATAAAAATACTTAATATCTTTATAAAATTAATTCCGGGCACACTGGGCATCGGAATCGCACGCCGTCTTTGCGCCTAGATCTGTAATTATTAATAGAAATATTCCAAAGTCTGACAGGGCCAAAACCCGAATCGCTACACAGAGAGCATGATGTGTGTCACTATATCTGCCCAAGCACCATGAAAACAACCTTTGTGATCCATATCATGTTTTTATACTAGTAGTTCCACCATATGCTCTGCCAGCCAATCCATGATCTATTCCAGCCATATATCATGTTGACGAGCCTATCAAAGCACATGTTTTCTGAAATCATAAAAAAGATAAGAACCACCACAAAAAAAAATTTATAGCGGCTCTCACTTCTTGCCTTAAATTCATGGAGATTCAATAGTTTGAAATCCCACCTAAGGGAAATCCATATGCAGTTTGGCTGGATGACATGCACTCACCCCCTGAATTTTGGAAATATTATATTTTCTCCCATTAATGAGATGGGAGACCTACTGTAACATATGACTCACTTAATCTCTAGGCAAGGAATCTTGTTGGGAACTACAGAGTAGTAGAAGGCCACCACACTATGATGTATTATTGAGAGGTTGGAAGGGCTTGCGTTTGTCAGGTACAACAAGTTACCCAATGGTCCACCAACAGCTATTAATTTCATTGTAAGAATCATATATATCAATTCGACTCTACCCCCACGAGACAAGTATTTCCAACCAATTTATGTGAAAAAATAGCCAGATAAGAAAATCGTAGACATTATTTCTTGGTGGAAAAGCATCATGAACTCACTGAACATGTATCTTAATCCAGAGTAGTTGTTGAAAATTTATGTAATGAATGTAAAGAATGAATTGTTCACCACCCTCATTACATAAAAGTTTCCATGTGGGTTCTAGGATTTATCTAACAAGGCTCAATTCCTGGAGGAAGATATAAAGTAATCTAGGAAGGATGGTCCATTTATACATCAATCCCCTAAAAGAAGATCCACCAAGATAGAGACTGTCTCCGTAGTACAAGTAGGGGATCTAAAACCACTAGTGTTGTTTCCCGTAGAACCTCACTAACCACTAAATCATTGAGGATAAAAACCTTAGCAGGCCATGGCTCCTCACCCTCAGAATAGGCAGGTTTCGACTTGATATGAACCACCACCTTGAAATTAGAATATGGTTCCATATCCTCATCTTCCACCACCACCTTACCAGAATCCATCTACCAAGACCACTCCCCCCTTTTATAAAGGATAAACCATACCTATTACATCCATGGGGTCAAGGTTCATAGTTAGTTCCACAATTCTATGGATCATGGAGTATTGATGCTCTACGAATTTAGAATGCCTTAGGTAGCCAACCTCACTGATGATCCTGACTACTGATATTATCTCATATTCCTTGGGCCTTCCCTCAAGCAGTGTTATGTGTTCATAGAATGGATCTATGACCAGATAAAAAATGGTGGGATCGGGTTGGGAGATCTACTGACACAAGTATCACAAATATCTTCTAAATATGACATTGGTATTGAAGGTTCTGGTAGATTGCTGCACGTATCCAACTATGGGGCTCCAATATATGATGGCTGATTGGATCATAGGGAAATTTCTCATGACCATTGAATCATTTATTCCCACCTAGTCTATCATGAACCTCGAAAATCATTATTCATTATCTAATAGCTTCTACTTCATATGACTCTCAATCCTCGACATATCATAACAGTAGGCATCAATAGTGACAGGGAAAGCAAATCCTCCCACCAATGGTGAGCATGTCACGTACACTCGATGACATTATGCCCTAGAAATAGGAATAACACCCAGGGTCCATCATGAACTAGAAGACTCGTCTAATTATGATCAGGAGTATGTATCTATGAATACCATTTAACCTGTGAGTCCCTACATGATCCTCAATGAGGAGTATATAGAAAACCTTCTGAATGTACTCAATTGACACCATCGAAGAAGAATCCAAGGATAGGAACCCCACTAGAATGCTCAAACTTGTTCACCAAGACATATTGTTCATGCCACTATGACTAGAAGGCTTGTGTTATGTCAAGGTCTGTAAGAACAGTACTTCTAGACCACATCACCAATTCTTCCACCAGTGTTGATCGTGCTCATTGACCAGCCCAAACTGTCACCATCATATAGTGATGAACCACATTCAATAGGTTCTCAATCTGCCAGAAATCATCCAGTTGTGATACTTGGAATCACATATCATCTGTCAATTTTTTCAAGGACATGAAT
Source organism: Viscum album (assembly GCA_963277665.1). Taxonomy (NCBI): domain Eukaryota; kingdom Viridiplantae; phylum Streptophyta; class Magnoliopsida; order Santalales; family Viscaceae; genus Viscum; species Viscum album. The sequence goes on along the minus strand of OY728123.1, from coordinate 1,436,731,097 downwards.
GAACCATATGGTTCCACCTACAATTCCAGTCATCCTTCCTACCGTAGAACAAAACCCTTTAGAAAGAAATGTTTTCCTATCATAGAACTATAATTGTTGATGCATCTCTCTATCAATCCTGTAAAACCATTTTTTTTTGGCTATATGTCAATCATAATAGTTTCTAAAAGACCATATAGAAGCCATGAAAATCCACCTATAGTTTTAAACTAAGGTTTTAACAACTTCTAATTTCCATGTAATGTATGTCAAGCAGTCAGAATATCATGCCATCATTTCTTTCTCCAGAAAATATGAGAGTTATCTCATAGAGGCGAATATCTATCCGATGAACATCAATTGCTAGTTCAATCGCACAACGGTATTTCACTATCTCATTGATACAGGTTCTAGGATCAAACTCATATAGACCTAGATTCTCTGTAGATTGGTACGCTCTGAAGTAGCTTTGAGCCACTCTAATCTGAAGATTTATGTTTATGGCCTAACCATACAGAGACCATTTATCTATATCCATTTAAATATATATTTCATTAGTCAAATATAAGACACTGATTTCATGGTTGTGTCTCAGGACACCATTTACAATTATTTTATGGGCCGTCCTTGGAACTACCAATATAAAACAACCCCCTCATCCTATCACCAGTGCCTAATGAACTCCCTCAATGGATGTGTAGGAAATCTCCAAGGGCATGCTGGTCCCCTTTCCTTTTGTGGAGATAGATATAAAGATGATACTTACTACCATATAAAGGAATTGAATTCTCAAACCGATGATTTTGTGAAAACCTCCACTGTAGCCGACCCATGGACATAATTAGATGACAGGTTTTTCCTCTCAATCAATAATTTGGAACCCATGATTCAAAACTTGGGGAATTTATTTGTTATCTCTGAGAGGATAGAGTTACATGTCCCCCAGATCAAGAGGTGCTAGAATATTACCTCATATTGGTGAACGAGTCAAGCTCATGACATCCCAAAACCCCATAATCCTATCAGTTATTGAGATCTTAACCTCATTCATATGGATATCCATAAGACTTTCTTGTTCATCCAAGCCATGTAGAATAGTCACAAACCGACCTGTCATCATTCAATTGAAATAAATTATAGACCAATTGGTCAAAGGCATGATGGAATCATCTTGATTGCTTTTGTATCAATGGTTTCTATATTATAGGAGTCTCCTGATTATGATTAAACTACCATTCAAGACGAAACTAATGTTCCCATAGATTCGGTGGGCTCGGGTAAATTTTCTCCTCCCATAAGTTACTCTTACATTGATGATGGAGAGGATTTGGAATATTGTCCTCCCACATTCGATGAAGGAAACTTCACCACTATCGATGAGTTGGTAGAGGTGATTCTTGGTACTGAGACAAGTCTGAGGACAACACTGATCAGTGTATCCATGCATGTATATGAACAAAAGATATATGTGGATTTCTTGAAGTTTCATCATGATGTGTTTTCTTGGAGACACAATGAGATGTTGGGGTTAGACCATCTTGTGTTATTCCATCATATTTCCCTACTTGTGAGTCATTGTATATTCAACCATCTTTCTCATAAGATTCACACCTCTCGTGGTTCCAATGGTGTGGAAGATGATTATAATATCAATAAAGACAACAACATCAAAGAAGTTCAGCACCCATGTGGCTAGCCAATGTACTCCTAGGCAGGAAAAAGAATAGATAGTTCAAAATCTGCATCAAATTCTAAGATATCAACCACTACTACTCGAAGGATGATTTTCCCCTTCTTGGGGAAATGTTTTTGATCGACTCTACCGTGTGATTCACGTCTCTTTCAATTATGGATCGGTATTCTGGGTACAACCAGATCTGGATGGCCCCCGAACATGAGGATCATACCTCCGTCATCACACCAAAAAGATCCTTCTTCTATTAGGTAATTCCTTTCAGTATGAATAATTTAAGATCCACATATCAACATTCCATCCACTGCATCTTAAAGATGAATCTTGGGACATGAGTAGAATGATATATAAATGATTTCTTAGTCAAATCAGTCCATTATTTGGAGCATCAAAAATATCAACACAAAGTTTTTGGATTCCTTCACTAGCAAAAGAAAAATATAAACCCCATGAAATGTGCTTTTAGGGTGACCTCTAGAAAGTTTATTTGTTTCATTTTTAGATATAGTGGAATCAATATCGACACAAAAAAGATCAATGTTATCTGATAGATTCCCCCTCTAAGAAACCTCTAGGAGCTATGATGTAACTACCAAAATATTTATCAACAAAAATAAACTTCTTATAATTATTTCTGATGGTATAATCAAATAATTTTACATATAGAACAAAATAAAAACATTATAAATAAATAATTAATGAAAAAAATGCATTTCTAGAAGATAAGGAACATATACCAATGCAATAGTAACATGACCATTCAAATAGCAATGCGACCCTTATGAATAGTAAACTACCCAATTGAATAGTTATAACACCATTGAATTTATAAAAAAATTAATCATTATTATATGTAGGACTGTGATATAGTTATATTAGAGTATAAGTAAACAAATATTTTTAAAAAATATTAATTAAGTGGTTGTATTTTTATAAGTAAAAAATATTTAATTAAACCATTATGATTAATTTAATTAATTAAAATAAAATTAATTTTCAATAAATGTATTCATAATTTACTAATTTAATGTCTTATGATTGTAAGATAATTTTATGAGACCTTAATTAAGTTTTCAAAGTGTTAGAAAATCATTTTTAATTTTAAAATTTTATATTTTCCAGGTAAATTGTGAATGTGGTTAAATTTTTTTTTTCCATATTGAGAAACATATAATCATAAAATGGAGTTAATTTTTTAATTCTACACATAGAATATTGTATAGGGTTAAGTTTTTCTATTTGTGTAAAATACATGAATTTTTTGAGAATAATGAAATACAATAATTTACCGTATATATACATTATAAGTTATATACAATATTCCTTGATATTTATTGCTAATTTTAGCACCATTGATACGAAATAAAATGATCTAATTACTATTTTTTGTCTCATGTATATATATTATTTCTTTTATTGAGAAAAATAATAATCTATTGAGTTAAATAATTAGACTACACCCCTCTCCTCCACTATAAATACCACCCCTCACCACCAATTCACCTCACACTCTCAAGCCTTGGTACATGCCCAATTTATGATAAAAAATCATGCCAAGACCTTCCCCCACATCTACGAGATTTATTTATTAACCAAATACCTAATCCTATCACCTAAGGTGGTTCTCAAGAAGAAGGAATCAAGAGGTAACCCCCTCTTCTATTTCATTTAATTTCCTTTCATGTTCCTTTATTTACTTATCTCTCCTCACATCCTCTAATCCAAACGGTTTTATTATTATTGTAACTTACATATACTATAATGTTTCTATTCTAATGGAATAATTCATCATCACCTATCTTTTCCCCCCGTTTTATACAAAAAATGAAAACACCGTCTGAGATGTGTTAATTTATCACATGCAAGGATGATTGATTTTCAATTTATATTACCATATTACTTGGTAATAATGAAACCATTTTTATGGATGAACCATATAACAATATACTTATATCATAATTTGTAATGTTATGGATTCTCTATACACTCATGATGTAGAATAATGAAACAAAACAAGTTTGTTGTGAGCGAAACTGGTCAAAATAATCGAAGTGTTTATTATTAATGTTTTTTCTAGTGATTTTCTCCACTCCAAATAACCAAATGAATTAAATAACCATTTAATAAAATTTATATTAATTAATAATATATAACTTCAATTCTGGACAACCATACTCATGTGACATGATTATCCATACCTGTATATAAGTAAAGTGAGCTTGAAAACTAGGGAAACCAATACTGCCAAACAATGGAATTGAATATCATAAACCCTAAAAAAGGATATAAATGAACATAATAAAGTTAAAATAAATCAAACACATGAATAAATGGTTATGTAATTATTAATTAATAAATATAATTTGATTACCTAGGACATTAAAATCAACTGAAGAACACCATCTTACTTAAGGTAAGGGATTCTACCCAAACCTCCATTATTCCTTTAGGTTATCCTTTATCTATTTTTATCAAAATTAAATTCCTTTATATTATTATGTACATATCCTAAATTCATTTTATATGTTCCAAATTTTTGTATCAATATCATTCCTTCCTTCATTTCAGATATATAAATGTTTTTTAAAAGGCTTTCTACTTGATTGTTCCTAATAAGTATGCCTAGTTTAAAGGAACTTACAGAATTCGTTCCCCATTTCAAGTGAACTCTATTATCTGTTTTAAGACTAAATTGATTTTATAAAATCAATCATTTTAATTATAAAACATTTTTGGTTCACTTATGTTTTTTTGTAAAATAGTATTCCCTTTTCTATTGGAAATTATATTTAATGTTTTCATTAAATGACACTAAAATGTTTTATTTCTAGAGTTTTGTAAAGACTATATTTATATGTTTCACTTCAATTTGACATCACTAATCATGATATATTCCTACTATCCCTTATAAATTTCCATGTATGATTTAAATCCATTATGTCATGGTCTCCCTTATGATCATCTCATTTATTATGTCATATGACATGATTATGATACCCAATTCATTACATGGGTAACCCTTATATTTATGTGTGATTAGTTATGTACATTTTATTATTTGGAACACATATTCATGAATATGTTATGATGGCTGAACCTAGATAGCACTCAAATGCATTGGGTAAAGTTTAATATCATGATATGTTATATGAAATGATCATGGTGGTTATCCTTGAATCATACTCCATGTACAATGATTTAGGTGGTTAGCCTTGACTCATGTACCACTATATGAAACGTGCATTAAATTATGCTAAATTCATGTTTTATGTTTCTGAAACATTAGTATGAATAGTGGATTTTACAATCCCATGTTATGATACCTTATATTTAATCATTTTCCATGACTTCATATATAATTATGTTATGCCTTCTAATTATTTTATTAAGCTTTATTTTAATGTATATTTCCTCACTTGGATTTTATACCATCCATTTTTTATGTTATACCTAGTTTATCCTATTCCGATTAAAAGTCTTCACTAATTTTTGGATTACTTTATGAATACTAAATAAAGAAAGGTTTGACTTAGTCCTATGATTTCATTTATGTATACCTAGTGTTCTAAGAAACTAGACTTAATGATCCTTATATTTTAACTTGATATTTAATTATCATTTAACTCCTGAAATGATATGTATAAAAGGTTATTGTTTCTATAGTTGGAATCAAACGAAATGTCTAGTTATTTTTATATATTAGGAATATAGAACTTTATTAAGAACCTTAGAGATAATACAAAATTTATGAAAACATACCTAAATTTTTGGAAAGTATATAGTCAGTTGAATATCATGTAAATTCATCCTTGTCTGGATTCTAAAAGTGTATGTGGTTCTGAAAGAGATGTACCTTGGTTTAACAACTCGGATAAGGTGTTCTGAGCCTGACATAGGGAAATCTAGTACATGAAAATGGGAATTTCTATGCACCCGGTTTGAAACTCCTAAGGGAAATTCTTTTGTAAATTAGTAAGCTCATTATGAACCATTATTAAGGGGAAAAAACCCCAAAGGAATATATGTTAGGAAACATATCAAAGATAAACTAGATTTAAATGTAGTTAATCACAAGTTATGATATACTTATCATTTAATAGTTTATCATTTTATGATTAATGTTTTCTTTTTTTCTAATAAGATAAGTATTCAAGACCTGTAATAGAAAAACAATTGTCATAGATAATGGAAGTATGTAGATGAAAACTTGCCAACAATTACTTTGATCGGAAATGTTACGACTTCACTAATAATGTGACAAATATGTAGGGAATGGGTGCTCTAAACATTATAAATATACTTGTTCATCTGGAACATGTTATGAATAATAACATGAATCATGTGGAACAACATCGTTCTCCTCGTCAATTGGAATTTTCAATCGAATCCTCCATGTAGAAAAGACCACCCATGATTACTAGATCTTATAATACCCTAATCATTAAATAGTGGATTAACTCTATTGAAAAGATATTATTTATTCTACAATTAATAGAAGAATAGAAAGATGCATTGATGGTCTATCGTTTGGATGGGGAGCTGATCATTGGCGGACACTGATCAAGAACATGAAGTACATGGATGAAATTTATACTATGGGCTTAGAAGAAATGATGAAAATGTTTTTTAATAATTGTTTCACCTCAACCCTCTATATCAAGATATAAAGATTTTTCCTTGGACTTATTTAAAAGGAATATTATTCTATTGGGGAGAATGAAGAAACATTTACAAGGCTATCAAGATATGCATCCAGTTTTGTCATGAACAATGAAAGAAAGGTGGATTGCTTTTTCGATGGACAAATGTTGAGTCTACAAAAATCATTGGAAATTGAATAATTCTACATTTATGAGGAGATTTTATATTTTTCTATCATGGTTGAAATAGTGATTGGAGACTCCAAGTGGTATCAGGGGCCCAATGAAAGGAAGAGGAAAATTGAGTCTGATACTGGTGTTTCTGCAAATAAATTTTATGATGGAAAGAATATTGAACATCCCACATGCCAAAATTGTGGGAAGATGCATCCTAGTAACTATATAAAGGTTACCAAGAATTACTTAAAATTAGGAAGAATGGGACATATGGTTAAGAAATGTTGAAGGGATGTGAATAATTCTACTAATGTGGAAGAATATTGTAAGCTTCATATCAACACATATCCAATGGTGTAGTGTTACAAAAACTAGGTAGATGGCCATTATGAGAACCAATTCCCTATCCAAAGGGGTGTGAGAGGAAATCGACAAAACCTCCATTGAAGCATATAAGGGATTATGCAATCACTACTACTGAGGTTGATCCAAGAAAATATATGGTGGCATGTATGCTGGTATTTCATTCAAGAATAGCGAACATGATATTTGATTCAAGTTCTATGCATTCTTTCATATCTTGCTTGTTTAGTAGAACTATTTAAGAAACACCTAAAACTAATCTGGTAGATTTTTCTATGAGAACAAAAACATTGGCGATTATTGCATCGAAAGTGTATAACTCCCCCTGGTTAATGATCATGGACTCAACCTCCCATCAAATATCATAATACATTATTTTGTTAAGTTTGATGATATAATGGTAATGGATTTTCTATCTTCATAAAAATCCAACATCAACTATTGCGAAAGGTCGGCCACACTTCAAATCATGAAGTAACTGCCAATTTAATACATGTGTAAGGAGGAGGATGAATCTATTTCCGAATAATAATCTCAACTGTGGATATATTTTCTTTATGAGCAAGAATATATTTCTCAAATTATTGATACAAAGGAGGGAGTCATGCTCGAAGACATTCCCATCATGACAGATTAAACTAATGTATTCCTGAAATAATATCCTAGTCTTACTCATGACAGAGTGGTCGAGTTCTCAATTGAAATTCTTCCTAGATATCTATCTATATCAACAACCCCATATAGAATGTCCACCATAGATCTGGAAGAGCTAATAAAGAAGATACAAGAGAATCTAGAGAAGTGTTTTATATACCTGAGTGCTTCTCCATGTGTTGCAATAGTACTATTCATTAAGAAGATGGATGGATCAATGCTCCTTCTTATTGAATATTGTTAGATCAATAAAATAATGATTCTGAAAAATTATCCCCTTCCACTGATAGATGTCTTTTTCGATTAGATACAGGGGTCTAATTATTTCTCAAAGGAGGACCTTCGATAGGGATATCATCAATTAAAGCTGATGAAGGAATATATTACCAAGAAATCCTTTCAAAGTAGTAATGAAAACTATGATTTCATAGTTATTTCCTTCGAACTCACAGATTATCTGGAAATTTTCATGGATTTAATAAATAGAGTCTTTAGGGATTACCTCGACTAATATATGGTAGTATTTATCAATTATATTAAAATATAATTAAAGGGAATGTAGGAACATTAGGAGCAATTAAATAATGTTCTAAAGAATTCGATAAGGGATAAAAATAATGAAATGTATAGAAAATTTGTGTTCGGATTTGTGGAAGTATCATTCTTGTGGAATTTTATCACTAGAAAAGGTATATTTGTGGACCCTTTCTAGACAAAGTCAATCAAAGAGAGGCATATGCCAACATTTGAAATGGAGATCTGTAGTTTCCTTGACTTATCTGGATATTAATGACAATTTTTGAATAACTTATTCTGATTTTCAAACCCAATAAATAACTGAGAGGGAGGGAGTAAAGTTTTTATAGACTCAATTAGGTGAGGAAATCTATATGAGCTCTAAAAAGGGATTATCACTACACCAATACATAGACTCCCAACTAGTAGAGAAATATTTGTTATGTAATATATTTCTTAAAATAAATGATTAGGATATGTACTAATGAAAAATGACAATGTGATATCCTATTTTCCAAGAAAATTAAAAATCTATGAGAAAAAATATCATATTCATCACATTGAGTTGGCAGTTTTGATCCTTGCATTGAAAATCTAGCGCTATTATTTCTATGGGGAGAGGTCTGAAATATATACTATTAAAAAGAGTCTCAAATATATATTCACACTTAACAAACATAATATTCACTAGTGAGTATGGTTATATCTCATAAAATATTATTATTTCTCAATCCACTACCATCATAACAAACTATATTAGGTAGTGAATTCTCTAAATCAAAAGGATCCCTCATCTTTATATAAAATAAGAATAATGTATTATCCTATATTCTTAAACATGTAAAGGTTGTAAATGAGAATTATTATTGGGTAACATCATCAATCCTTTATAAAATTATTTCTCAGGAATCCCTTATATTGAAAACAAAGGAATCCTAGAAATGAAGTGGAAACTCATAGAAGGGTGAAAGCTATCGAAAATGGGAAGTTATATATGTTCAATACTGAATAGGATGGATTCGAAACATTTCGGTCATGAGTATATATACAATCTGGTCTAGAGATAAAGAAGGATCTTATGAATGACTCACAATGATCAACCTTATCTATTAACCCATGAAGCACAAGGTTGTATCAGGATCTCTAGGAGAACTATTTGTGGGACAATATGAAGAAGGAGATCACTGAGTATACATCAATGTACCTGGTAAGTCAGCAAGTGAATCCTAAAAGGAAAAATTCTATGGGGATGATTAAACTACTATCCATACCAACATGGACATGGTAGAACATTTCTATAGACTTTTTCCTTGGACATCCAAGGAAACCCAGAGGAAACAATGGTATTTGGGTTATTTTGGATCATCTTACAAAGATAGCTCACTTTATCACAATTTGAGGGGACTTCCCATTAGTTCAAATTTTATAGAATTATATCAAAGAGGTTGTAAGGATGCATGATGTACCACTATCTATTGTATCTGATTGATATTTGAGATTCACCTCAATGTTATGAAAAAGTCTCCAACAAGCTCTAATAACTGAACTGAACATCTGTCGGGCCTATAATTCTCAAATTGATGACCAATATGAGAAAACTATTCAGACATTGGAATACATATTGAGGGCATGTTCAATTCAATTGAAAGGGGGACGGGACCAACATCTTCTATTAGTAGAATTATCCTGCAAAAATAGTTTCTTGTCCCGCAACTAAATGGATCCATATAAATACCATTATGGGAAATGTTGTAGAACATTGTAATTCTTGGATAAATTAAATGATCATTACTTATTATGACTTAAAATTGTTGAAGAAATAGTGGAGAAGGTGAAAACCATTAAGTATCACATAAAGGGAGCCCAATGTTGAAAAATGAGACATACAGACAATGGTCTATGAGACCTTATGTTTGTGTTTGGGACATGGTATTACTCCGAATATACCCCTAGAATAAGGTCATGACATTTTAAAAGAAAGGAATGTTATACCCCAGGTACATTGGCCCATTCTATATTCATGATAGTTTCAGAGCTACGACCTATCAACTAGTACTTCCACCTACGATGTCCAATGTACATGATGTATTCCAGATATCCATTATAAGGAAGTACAAATCGGATTATTAATATGTGCTGACTATAGAGGTGGTACATTTTGAGAATGATCATTCTAATGAGGAGCAGCCCATGAAGATCATGGATCATAGAGTAAAATTTATACACAAAGAGACCACTCACCTAGAAAATGTATTATCGTGGAACCTTAATTATGAAGAGGTGACATGGGAACTCGAGGGACCGATGATGGGAAAGTACCCATAATTTTTTTTTCTTAGAAAGTAAAATGAAATTTCGGTGGTGAAATTTCAAAAGGGTATAAGAATATAACGAAAAAAACTTTATCAACGGAAATTTCTTTCTTATTATTATGTCTTACAGTGTAATCACATAATATTATATATAGAACACAATGAAAAAAATTATAAATGATGAAATTTTAAAAAAAATGAATTTCTAGAAGTTAAGGATCATATACCAATTGAATAATAACTTGAACCTTGGAATAGTAACATGACCCTTATGAATAGTAAACCAGCCATTTGAATAGTGACGTCACCAATAAAATTATAAATAAAATTTACCCATCTTTTAAGTGAAACTATGATTTAATTATATCATAATATATATAAATAAACATTTTAAAAAATTATTAATTAAGAGTTGGTATTTTTGTAGGTCCGAAATATTTAATTATGATTTTATTATTAATTTAATAAATTATAAGAAAATCTATTTTCATAAAATTTATTCATAACATAATATTTTTATTCCCTATGATTATAAGACATTTTTACGAGACCTTTATTAACTTTTCAGTGTTTTAGAAAAGATTTTATAATTTTAAAATTTGTATTTTCCATGTATAATTTGATTTTAATAAAAAATTATTTTTCTGATATGTATAAAATTATTTTAATGTAATGTTGTTAATTTTTTAATTCTACATGTCGCAAAATGGTTAGAGTGAATTTTTGGTATTTTTTAGAAAAACATTAATTTTTGTGAATAGGGAAACATAGTAATTTACGGTATATATGCAATATATGTTAATTAAACTATTCCTTGAGTCATAAATGATGTAAAAATAATTGTCTAAAAAATAAATGATTTAATTAGTATATTTATTATCATTAATCAACCTTATTTCTTTTCATTTCCAAAATAACAAACTAATGGATTAAATAATGAGGAAAACACCCATCTACTCCAATATAAATATCATCCATCACCACCTCTTAACCTCACATTTTTAAATCCTTTAAACATGTCCAAATTCTACTAAAAACTCTTCCCAAGACCATTTTCCATGTATAGAATATTTTTTTCATAACAAAATACCAAAACCAATCCCCTATCTAGATTCACAAGAAGAAGAAATTCAGAGGAAAACCCCTCTTCATTTTCTTTTATTTTTCTTTCATGTTACATTAGTTTCCCTCTATCTCCTCACATCCTCTCATCCAAATGGTATTACAATTATATTTAATTAATTATACTATATTTTTGATACTCTAATGCAATAACTCATCTTCATATCTCTTTTCATCTCCATTTATACTAAAAATTAAAACACCGTCCGAGATATGTTAATTTATCACACTCAAGGACAATGGGTTGACTATTTCTATTACTATGTTCATATCCAGTCATGAAACCATTTTTATGTTTTAACCATATCATAATATATATATATATATATATATATATATTTATTGTTCTGGAATATTTATAAAGACATGATTTAATATAATAAAACAAAGCAAGTTTGTCATGAGAGAACACACACAAAATAATCTCAGGAGTTATCATTAAATATTTATATAACGATTCGTCCACACATCAAATAACCAAATGAATTTTATTACCATTTAGTATTCGGAATGTTCATTACTATCATATATCTTCAAATTTGGATAAAAATATTTATCTTACATTATTACCCATAAATGTATATTAGTAAACTGATCATGAAAACCAAGGAAACCAACGCTCCCAAACTACAAAACTGAATATCTTAGCCCATAAAAAAGGATATAAATGAAATTAATGAGGTTATAATAAATAAAATACATGTATAAAAGGTTATAGAATTATTAATTAATGAATCTTATTTTATTATCCCAACCATTATGATCATGTAAAGAACACCTTCGAACATAATGTAAGGGATTGTACCTAAACCTCCATTATTCCTTTGGGTTAATCGATCTAACTTTTTATGAAAATGAAATTATCTTTTTATTTTATTTGAATCTCCTAAATTTTTTTTATATGTTCTGAATACATGTATCAAGATATTTCCTACTTTATTATTGGGAATATATATGTTTTTAATGGTTCCCTACATTATTCTCCTCGATAAGTATACCCAGTTTAAGAGAACATCCAAAATTATTACACAATTTCAATTGAAATATTTGATATGTATTAAGAAACCATTTTTTTAAAGCTCTATTTTTTATTATGATAACATTCTTGGTTTACTTTTGGTTTTATGTTAAAAATTATGCCATTTTTAGTTTTATTTGTTCTTTATTGTCTTTGTTATACTACATTAAAATATTTTGATTATAGTGTTTCATAAAAAAATAGTTTATATTTTTTCAAATCATATTGAAATCAATTATCATGATATATTCCCAATTTCCCTTTTTAATGTCCATGTATGATTTAAATCCATTATTTCATGTTCAACCTTATTATATGTTCATTTATTATTCCATATGGCATGATTATAAAACCCAATAAATTCTATGGGTAACCCTTTGTTGATGTTTGATTCCTTAAGTATGACTATTTATATAGAACACATATTCATGAACAAGTTATGATGGGTGTAACCAAATAAAACTCCAATAAATTTGGTAAATATTAGTATCATGAAGAATTATGTGGAATGTTTTTGGTGGATACTCTTGACTCATGATCTATATGCAACAATCATAGTGGTTGGAAATTACTCGTGCTCCTCTATGTGAAATGAGAATCGACTCATGGTAATGTCCTGATTTATTATGCATCCACATTACTATTTACATTTGATTATATGATCCCATGTTTCGATTCCTTATATTTAATCATGTTCCTTGCCTTTTTATATCATTATGTTATGCTTTCTAACCCATGTTCTATTCTTTATTTTAATGTTTATTCCCTAACTGGGATATTAACTCATCCCTTGTTTATGTTATCCCCATGTTATCCTATGTCAATGTATGTGATCAAAGGAAGTTAGGAGCTCTTTATAAATATTAAATAATGAAAATTTTTATTGAGTTCCATGATTTGTGTTTCATGTACCTTTTCTTAGAACACAATAGATTTTATGATCCTTGGCTGGTAACATGATGTTTAATTATTGTTAGAATAATGTAATGATATATTTAGAAGGACGGGGTCACAATATCTGAGACCTTCAAGGCCACATAGACTATATACTCTAATTCATCCTAATCGATCTAAAGAGTGTAAGTAATTTTCAAGACTCATCAAGGAAGGTGTTGTCTATAAGTGGGAGGAAGAGTGTTATACCATGTTTGTGGAGATTTAGAAATATTCACTATTGCGTATGGTTCTACAGCCACCCATCTTTTGTAAGTCGTTGGTCCTCTATGTGACCTGCCTAGAAAAATACCTTGGCACCTTATTTCCTGGAAGAACCATTAAAGGACATAGAAAAATTTGTATTATTTCAGCCACATGATCTTTGATGTATAATCTTGATATTCCCCCATCATGAAAAGAAACCTCTAATTTGTTTTCATAGTGAAGATGTTGTGGCACAACTTGTGGAATCATGAGATACATTTGGTTTCCCGCATAGAACCACTAAAGTACATCCTAAAACTCTATATGTAGAAAGGATGGCTAGCATACTGGTCAATAAATTTTCAACAATTCGACATTAGATTCATTCTGCTTAAGGCTCTTAAGGTCCAGGCGTTGGTAGTCTTTTTCTATTATCATCTAGCTCCTGAAGAAATTGCTTTGGATTTTTATTTCCTAGTTGAGGTTATCCTCTCAATGCACTATGTCATTCCATGTTGGCAGATAAATTTTTATGGTGCATCCCAAATCCTAATCACTAAAAGGTTAAAGGACCCCAAGCACAACAGTGTTGGCACAAGGATTGTTTTCATCAGCATTACATAAGTTTTTAGACCTTATTCATTACTGCTATGAAAGGGAAAAACCAACAACGGGGCATAGTATCAACACTCATTATTGGTCCTAGGCTGGCCCTCGAGATTAATGATCACCACCTACATGTTAAGGGGGACTCCAAGACAGACATCAAGACGGTAAATAGTGAATACATAATTAGGAAGATGGATCTTGTGAATCTTATAGAGTGCACTCGTCATTTTATGGCCTAGTTACCTTATAATCCAGATGTAACTCATGTTCCTCAGTAACAAAATGGTTGAGCCAATTCTTGGGTATGTTTAGATATTTCCCTTGTAGATCATTACCCGGATGATCTAGTCATTCATGTGGCACATCGAAGAGACATTTCTCCTATCACTCTAGAAGATGGTGACATCTAGTTGGTAAATCTTCTAACTATAGGTGAATCCCCGTTGGGTCTTTTGGATCCCCCTACAGCTGAAAAAATCTATGATTGTACACAACCTTTCATCGAGTATCTACAACATGAAACTCTACCAATAGAATGGTCTAAACATGCGTGACTATGTCAGCATGCAGTTTAGTTCACCCTCTAGAGTGGGACCAGCATCGAGCAGACACTCTACAAATGTGGTTTTGATGGAATTATCCTCCATTACATTCATGGAGTCGATATTCCCTTGGTTATGCAAGAATACCATACTGGGTCCAGTGTTACTCTTTTGGATGGGTTGAAAATATCTCACTAGAATAAAAAATTGGGGTTATTTTAGCCCACCATGGTCCATGATTATATTAAATTTCCATAAAGTTAGACACATGTGAGATTCATTCGAACTACATGCATCTTCCTCTAGATCCCCTCTAGAAACTAATGTACTCTTGGCCCTTTTCAGTCTGGGGAATCAATGTCATGGGACTATATCCACCCGGAATAGCTCACCATAGATAGATCATTCTAAATATAACATATTTTCATTTGAATTTGAATGAATCGGTCCCCCTCAAGGAATTCAAGGATAGTTCCGTTATTGAGTTCATAAGATTGAACAACATCCATCAATTCAGAGTCCCTCATGCAATTTTCACAGATAAGGGCACTAACTTCTAGGTGGATGAGCAGAAGAAGTTTTATTCCATGTTGGATAGATAGTAAAACCATACATCTCACTACCACATACAATCAAATAGAAAGATCAAGGAATTTAATAGAACCTTATTTATCATTCGGTATAATATGGTGGGTCATTATAAGAAACGATTTCAAGACATTCTACCCAATCCTCTCTGGTCTTATCAGATGGTGAATCGTAATTCCACTCAGGTGAATCTATATTCCATGGTGTACATAAAAGATGTTTTCATTCTCATTGAGTTTCAGTTTCCATCACTCCACACAACATTCTAAGATCAGTAGATGTCAGACAACATAAACTTATTTCTATCTTGCCAAAATGGAATCCCTTTATGAGAACAAGTTCTAGGCCTTGCATAATCTAGAGAGGCACTATAATAAGATAACTTTAATTATCAAAAAGAAAGTCCATCTATTCTTCTTCCCTCACAATGACACAGTATTAGATCTCAAGATTCCAATGATACTAGGTTGACACCTCCAATGTTGGTGCCTAAATGGGAAGGACCTTATATCATCCCCAAGTTTTATCCCAAAGGAGAATAATCTTTTCTCACTATGGATGGTGAGCAGATCAATCCTCCCACCAATTCCATGTTCATTAGGAATTACTTTTCATAAGGAGCTCTTATTCATTAAACTCAATGACATTAAACTAGAAATATTTGGTCTATGTAGCAGGACCATAAACTGTTTTTAATACTATTATTACCACATGATGTTAAAATTCACAGACCCATCCTTGAAAATTGAAATTGAACGGTGATGCATCCTCTTAGATCTATGATGTTAAATTGGGTCTCATCTCATGTCCCAATCAAATGATGTTAAATTTAATTCTTATGGTCCAAAATCTATGCCATTAATCTTGAAGTCCCTAGTCCATGCATCATGACCGCGAACTATATGTAGCACCATCCATACTGAATGAAGTTCAACTACATATACTCATCCATGCAACATATCATTAAATTGGGATGCATCATCTTAGTTCCATGATGTAAACTGGGGTCACATCTCATGTCCCAAGAACCTGAAATTATAATATGTGATTGTTATTAAAATAAATGTGTTGTGTGGTGTTGTGCCTCCATGGTCCTCATTGACATTGGGTTTCATCATGGTTCCTCACTACACATATCTACCTTAATCCAATGGAATGAGATCTTTGGAAACAAACAACGATCTCCTTTGTCATAGTCGCACGATGACAAACACCGTAATAGCCATGATATTATCTTTTTATAGGATATCTCACCCTAGAATTTTTTTACCATTACATATTCAAGAACTATGTGTGGCATGATTTCCATCCTCATGAGTTATTTTGGGATGCTTGGAAAAAATGTCTTTTGGGCCAGATATAGGATCCTAAACCGGTTGGCTCCTTGGATTCAGTTTCCCTTTGGGAGTGCATCGTGCGACATGGATCTCATGGGTCCTCATTTACATATGGATAATGATTCTCACCACACACTTATCCTCTCGAATATATCTCTTTCCCCAATGTCCTAGTTTCATGATTGTAACTACATAACATTCTGTGTCCTAGATGCATGAAACTAAATTACACAACATTGATGGTCCTTTTTTCACATCTATTTATGGGCCATGCACCACATCCCGACAATTGAACGTTAAACTATGCTGCAATGTCTTTGTATCAATATGTTACACCATGTAAAAATATTCATCCAAGTCACATGATGTTCAAATAGTTTCCAACACTCCAAATTCAATAAACATAAAAATGGAGCCTCACTAAGATATGTGGTCTGGTGTTAGGATGTTTTGGCCTCTATTATTCTTGGGTTTGTCTCCTAGAACATCATACATGACTTTTTCCCATATATTTATTTTTATTTATGTGGCATGATGTTCTATTTTGGTCCCCATTCATGTTGGTTTTCTTCACTCCATGCCACACAGATACATTAGAAAATTTTATAATCTCTATAACACCACATAAAACTATTGGATAGGGTCCCTACTGTATGACATTTTACTATGTACAATGTCCTAATCACATGATGTTAAACTGTAGGGTGTCCTGATCACATGAAATTAAATTGTATCATGCATCATCCTCACCATATGAATTTAAACAATATATACATTGTCACAATTTTTAGGATGTAAAACTACAAGGAATATCAAGCCTCGACCGAGTGGTCTTGTCCCTTGATGTCGATAATATATCACATTGTTCTCATCTTCCTATGCTGATCAGTATCAATGTCGACACTCCCCTATAAGATAAGATTGATCATTATTTAGACCGCTATGATTACACCTGTGCGTTCTCAGACATGGTGTTGTAATTATGAGAGTGTTGGGATCCACTTGAAAATTACATCACTCCATTACCACACATAGTGTTCCCATTAACCATATCCTCATCATCTTTCACTTCTGAAGGGACCCCCAAATTGTCAATTTCCATGTGGCATCATCTCATCTAGAATCCTAGGACAATTACATGGAAGTCTTTAGATGAAAATTCAAGACATATCTAATGGTTTGAAGACGGTCTATGATGGAACTACATGTGTTTGTCCCCATTTAAGGATAAGAAATATGTGTACTGTGTTTCGAACACGGTTATTAATTGTCCTATATTGTGATTACTCTCTCATAATGTTTCAAATTTTGGGTATTTTGATTCAAACTTTCTTCATTTCCCATTTGTTCATATAGATTCTAACGCCCCTGGAGTTACCCCATTTATGAAGTAGAGCACATTGGGAAAGGAAAATTGGTAGCTCCAAGAGCACTATTCTCTAGCCACATCCTCTCTCTAACCAAATGATCTCAGTGGTCTATCAACAAAAGAAACCCAGAAGTGTTCAATGATTATTTTACACTGTTATAAAAAGTGAAACATTATGTGGGCTTCCATTATTTCTCACGCCGGGCATTACCAATGTGATCTTAAGTACCTATCATTAGTTGTATCAGAAACATGATAGAGTTGAAATAATTAAAACAAGAAAGAATTTTTATATTCAAAATTTTAAAAGAAAAAAGTTAATACATTTCATAATTTTCTCAAAACAAAGCCCTTCAACACCTTCCATGGAATCATCATCTCTTCCACCTTTTGAAATGTTTCATCCAGAGTCTATTGCCGCTTCCTGAGTTCCCTATCTTCATCAATGACTATATAAATAATCTAATAATCCATGATCTTCACCTATTCATGTTCATCCCATAGGTTTCCCACTTGATGAATCACCTATTTTCACTGCTCTTGGGCCTCTAACAACTAGACCATGAGTCATATGAAATGTTCTGATCGATCAGTGGGGAATGTGTAATTATTTTTCATTATTTTTCCAAGGCATTATATCACATGGTCAGCCACCTAGAGGTTCCAGTTGATATCAAATTTCTCATTTCACCTGAAAATATCTATATGAGGGATACATTCTAGCATCTTCTTAGGTTGATTGTCACATACTAATGCGTGCATATTGTGAGCGTCTGACCCTCTGGTGCACATGTAGGGAAACAAGTAGAAAAGTGACACCATTTGTCCCCCCATTGTGTCTCTGGGTCCTCCAGTATGCATTGGATACACTTCGATATTCTGTGTCGTGTCATGGGACTTTCCCAGGCCATGTCACAATTATAGTCATCAAGATTCTTAGGTTCTGTGGGCTCATATTCAGGGAAAATGACTAGAATCCTATCCTTAGGGTGGTTTGTCTGTATACTCTATGAGGGATTATACTCTATGAAAGTCATACAAAAATATTCACTTAGATCCTCCGCAACAGTTTCACCTTCACCAGGTCCAAGATATTCCCTTTTAGTGGAACCATATATGGTTTATAACACCTAATTCTCATCTATTTACAATTATAGGTTAACATTAATTATTCAATCTTCGTGGAAAGGTGTAGCCATTATAAGATGTATCATGGATTTCCCAAAATCATCAGTTTTCTGGGATTATTGTCTCGTGACCATTGTATGAAATAGGAACCTTAATCAACATGATCCTCAAATGACGAATTTGGGACTGTAAAGGAAAATACTTATTAAATATGATCGCCACTAGATCAAGTGCTCATGTATCCATGGGTAATTCCACTACTGGGGCCCCTCAAAACACTTTTCAATTCCATATTATAATTTTCCCCTGGAAAATAAGAGAAGCTCGGGATTTCGAGAGTATCACATTAACCCCCTTGGTTGTCCCCCCACTGGCTGCCTCATCCATGACTAGTTAGTTTCTTGGATCATCTTTATATGTAGGCCTATTGAAATTCCCCTAAACATCCATTTTTATAGAAATGTTTTTTTTCAGTTGTAGCTCCATGGCTCACACCAATCTACTTTTATGAAGGATGAGTTCTGATAACTGGATTTGTGTCTGTATAGGGGATGGTCCCAAGGGGTATACAAGCTAAGAGTTACTATGAGATGTTTTATAAGCTCATCATCTGACCCCACTATGTCACTACTCTCTTGGGGGATCTCTTTATGAGTTTTTGTCCCATGGGGTTCCCCACCACAATTCTCTTTGTCCTTAGCCTCTTCTTATTTTTTTCTTCTTCATCTTCTTCCTCAGACTATTATTCCTTTTTTCTCTTCTTATTCTTCTTCACCATTCTTCTTATTAATCATCATCATAAACACTATCTTTGGGTGACAAATGTTTTTGGTAAAACTCTTTATGTATAATCACTTCACCAGAGTATGTGTCTCCTTTACTACCCATGTTGGCACACATAGGCATCCATGGAAGTCAGGTTCACATTGCGCTAGTGAAAGTATATTATCTACACTACATGAATGCATTTTAATTTTTGATGTTAAAGAATGAAATTCATCATTCTCATCCATAGGTCTTTGATTGATAACAATTGTCATAAAATTTTCTATGTAGTCCATAGTGTTAGGGAAATGGAATCAATGGTTGGTTGTCGGTGATATCTTATTTTCATCACAAGAGCATATTTTGATCATCCTCAAGGCCACCTATGGGAAAACCCCTTCTATGAAATAAGAGGTGTGGATACACCATATGACGTTCCATCATCTAAGGTTATAGTTTGTACCAACCCTATTTCATACCTTGCCTCTCGGGTGGCTACCTGTCTGCCACATTAATACTTTGACCATAAACGAGTTATATCGATCTTACTATACACCTTCACAATATTTCATCCAAATTTTCCACCACATAGTTATTTTAATATCTTTTTTATAGGACTACATCTAGATCTTAAGATAGAAGTGTTATGTTTTCTCCAAAACCATTAGTTTTTACCATGAACCACAACTGATTGAGGATGCAGGGCTGCCACTCGTCATGAAACATTGTATAAATTTTCATCAACACATGACGAATCCATTCAAAGTGTCTACAATTTTGAGATGGAATGTATGGTACCAAAAATATATTACCATCAATCTGCGATACCAGAACACATCCCCTGATTCTATAAAGATATTCTCTCTACTCCAGTGAACCATTCTTTTCATCCACCAGATGGAAAACTA
This sequence comes from Viscum album, assembly GCA_963277665.1. Classification (NCBI taxonomy): domain Eukaryota; kingdom Viridiplantae; phylum Streptophyta; class Magnoliopsida; order Santalales; family Viscaceae; genus Viscum; species Viscum album. The sequence goes on along the minus strand of OY728123.1, from coordinate 1,436,710,237 downwards.
GAGTCTAGAATGGGATGAAGATTAAATTTGCATGGTTACTGATTTGGAGATTTACCCCTTCATAATTGAGTGTAAGTGGTCAAAACCTTTATATGATCAAAATATATGGTAGTAGTCCTTTTCTTGGAGGATTTATGGTGTTTGGGAAATCATATTCACCAATGTGGACTACAATCCAGCCATCCAGAATCTAGAATTGTCCACAAATTCTCCTGGGTGTGCCTTCCCTTGGGATTTTCCCCATAATACATGAATGTCTTGCTAGAATAGACATTCCAGGATTATTTTTGTTGCAGGCTTCCATGATCCTCCCTATAACTAAGGTTATTGGACATACTTCCACCCTTTTATCCCTTATTGGAAAAAGACACCTACATTGGATGTATGCAAAAAAGGACGCATAGTGTGCCCATGGGTCCCAACTCTCTTTCATGCTAAACTCCCACATTTGATATTGGCCTCCCTCCTAGACCGCCCAATATGATACTTCCTTTCCACTCCATGATGAATTCAGGAACAACATCCCCCAGACTAAAATCCTTACCTTCTTATACCTCTTTAAGAATATGCCGAACCATTCTTATTATGGTATTTTCTTTTGGATATGTTCGATCCTTATCTTGTCCTTATCCGTGTAGAGGAGATGTCATATCATGACGGGGGTTCATGCTCTATAACTTCAAATATTCATTGTCACAATTAACTCATCACATTGTAGTTCTTATTGATGGATTCCCCCAACAGAGTGTATGTCTCAGAGACAGATTCCTACCTACCTTTGATAGAGGTGAAAAGTGTTTGTGTCAGGGGACCATCGACTGAACATCACTGGAACCTGTTCTTAATAACGGGTGATAAGGAATTGTGATCTCCATATGAATTCCAATAGCATAATATGCCACAACTTTTATTTGAACTCATCACATGTGTGGAACACCCAATAATCCCATGCACATTAACTTGTAAATTTTCAATGAACCCTTAGGTCCCAGTCCTTTTCCCATCCCACACTATCATTTTTTATACTTCTTTATAAGGTGCTTGTTTAATTGACTATGAATTCCTCAAGAACTAGTTTGTCTCCCTTGATTATTCTAGTTATCAGATTTAGGATATAGATGGACGTCTCCTAGATATCCCTAGTAGGTTGGCTAGGAACAATGATGTTTTACCATTAGAGGCAATATTTATATGTAACCCATGCCTTCTATGAGTAAGACACAAAACTTGGGATGTAAGCTTCATCTGGTATCTTGATGTTCAATAGGTGGTTATTTAACTTTGGTGGTATTTCTTTTGTTGCTATGTCATCATTCACATTATCATATTATTATCTCATTGCACTCTCCTAGAATTAATTATTTGACGATTTTCCATTTTTCTATGTCCTCTGAGCAGATATGGAAGCCTCCCTTTCATTGTAGTTTTTTGACTAACCATGTCGATTGAATATTGAAAACACTAAGTCTGGGGAAAATGATTAGGTTTTCCATGAAAAGTGTGGAATGCTCATATGATTTGTAATTAGTTCTAAAAATTTTGGGTAAGTCCACAGCGTAGAAAAATCCCATTTTTGATCATAAGTGAATGACTTAGATTTGATATTTTGTACAAGATTGGGAAACTTAGAAATGTGAGTGCGAAATATCCTGACATATTAAAATTCATTGTTCTATGCATTGTGAAACTTTGTATCTTTATAATAGAGAATATGTTCTTCAATGCATGTGAAAGGATCCTCATGCACTGGTCTTTGGATTTTCAATGCACCTCCCTTAATGCACCATTCTTTTTAGCATTTTTCATAGAACCCAACCTTCTTCCCCCCATTCCGATCAGATTCCAAAGGGTGGGAGGAATTTGGTGGTGGAAAATTCTAGTTCAGGATACGATTTAGAATATTTAAGAAAACTAAAACCACCTTCTAACTCACTATAATATTCTGAGAATTCCATAGGAGTTTCATGTAGGATATCAGGTCTATGCATAAGATAGAAATCTTCACATAAAAACCATATGCACCTAATGCACATCCAATGTCATTTTCCACACCAATCACCAGAAAACAGCCAATTATGATGCATGAAATTTGACAAGACAACACGTAAAAGGCTATCCCATGTGTAACAATATTACATTCCCAATGTGATATCATCCTCACACTTTTGTACTAATAATCTTATGCATCGACTCCAAGTATTTTTCCTATATATATAAAGGAATGCCTTTATTTCTTGTAATGATTCAGAAGTCATCCTATGGATCCCGTTCATGTAAGAGTACATCTTTTGTGATAGTGTAAATTCCATGGATCCCTCAAGGTACATTATCTTGTGTGATAGGTCCCCCATGGGTCCCCTTCATGTGGTTATACAAGGGTTTGACCCTCAACCATTTCCTTTTTAACATAACACCAGTGTGTGTAAAGACACCTATTGTACGCACCACCTACTATTGTACAAAACTATCTTGTTATCAAACCCTTTTCCTATATTTTCAATCCTCTAATCTTGTTTTCCCCCCATTACTTAGTCACAATGGGTTGTATTTACTCCAAATCAACATTTTTGATCCTCTCTTGTGCACAACTCCCATATTTTATGCGCACCTCCTCTGTGCGGCCCTCCATGATTGTGAATAGTGATTTTTTGGTCCCTTATGTGGTGTCCCATGTTATGTTTCCTTGTATATGGATATATAAAAAAATTGAACTAATAGATTTTTTTTACATAGCTAAGCTATCATTGACCCCACTATTGGTCACTCCTCCTCACCAATCTCATTAGGTATTACTGATGCGTCACCATTACCACGTGTAGGTGGGTAACCGTTATATAATTCTAGGGGGTGTGGAGTGAGTCCTCCCCATCATTGATGTAGGATGTTAACATTCCTAGATCCATATTACTCATCACATGTCGTTAAACAGTAGTCTGACCCTGTGCAATACACATGGGGTTCCACACCTCAGTTGTTTTCTATTACCACTCATCTCCATGGGATAGATGGAATTAGATCCTCCTCACGTGGAATGAGATTTTCCTCAGGCATCGTCAATGAGTACTCCCTACACTGTCACTCATTGAAACATATTTCATGATGTAACCATCTAGTCTATTTCCTCTGCTTGTTTCTCACATCGATCCTGACTTATATGGGATTAGAGGTTAGAAGTGATAGTGACACCATTCATCTGGGCATCCCTCCTAGAGCAAGACTCATGCCCATCATATCTAAACTACGCAGGTTTTTATCCATTTATTCTAAACATGGTGCATATAAAGCCTCCTTAAGATTCAATCCCAACCAATGGTAAACCCAGGTATTCCCTCCTTGGGATGTACCTAATTTCATAGTGATTCACTATTCATTTCCACCATTACACAACTATTTTAATCTGGTTTTCTATTAAATATTACAAATATAATAATTAATTGAAGTATATTTTTTATTCAATAATATAATTTTTAACCATATTAAAATGGTTATTTTTTCATGTTTTAATGATTAAATTATTGTAGGATGTGAATTGGAGATCCCACAATGGAATTCAAGCAAAACATGCCAAACTACCCAAGCTATTAATCACACTTTTGAATTTAAATATATATGTTGTGGGTAATATGTGAATTAAATGAGATTAAAATTGTTCTTCTAGTGTATACCCTGGAATAATACATTTCTTTAGGATATCATGGAGACAAATCCATCCATTTGGAGGCCCAAAATAGTCCCACAGTGTCAAGAAATTCCGGACAGGCCAGATTGGACCACCCTTTGGTATTTAGTACATAATTCGGGCCTCATACAACCAATAGGGCCGATTCCAAATCCATAGGATATCAAACAATAAGGACCACCCCTATTTCTAATTTAAAGATAGTTGAATCTGTTTTGTTTAGTTAAAAAACTATATAAATAGTTGGTAAAATGTTTTCCTTGAATAATGACCCAAACCCTTAGATACTTGACCTCTATTTGTAAACATTTTGATGTAATTGTCCATAAAATCACTCATTCCCCTAATTATCTCATGTTTCACAGACATGGGTATGGGTGAGTATAAGTTCTAATCTATCATTACCCATTTCAGTCCTCTTCTATATCATGTACAACTAAAAATCAAGTGATCAATTTGGGTGGTGTTCGTTGTTGTAATCCCGAGATCCATGTTTGTAATCTATGGTTGATAATTTAATTTATATTTTTGTAGCCTATTGTTCTTATTTTTTACCTTTTAATTTTTTTTTCAAGTATGACCAAATTCGAATAAATGGAAAAATAACCCCCATGCTTCAATTCATAACCGAATATTGTGCTAATTTGAGTGTTCTTGCCTCTTTCCTCAACCCTTTTCCTTTCACGAGTGTGCGAATGGATTATTTCATTTGATAAAATATAGATGATTGAACCCATGAATTTGAAAGTACTTGTCCTGTGGAAATAACACCATTGACACAAACTTGTTCTTCTCATCACATTGTTGATGTGATTCTTTGATCAAGTTCAATTTTTTACATCGATTCGAGTTTGTTGATTTTTTGCGGTCATCGATTATCAATATCATTGATCAATTAAATTCTATGTGGAGTCCTTGTAATAACTTGCATACCATTACTGGTTCCAATTTGTATAAAATCAAGGATTCTATATCCTTACCATTCACTTGAGAGTGATGATTGGTTGAGCATCAAAGGACACTTACCCTGGTTGATCACGATTCCTCCAAGTAGTTTCACTCACTTAGAAATATAGTTTCAATTTTTATTTTTAAATAAAAACCCATGTTTTATAAAACCTCATTCCCCTTTAATTTTCATAATCAAAAAATTATTTTAATTTTAATGATGTAAGGATTCGTTGAGATATGACCTAGGGTTACTGCTATACTGTAGAAATTCTAGTAAAAGTAAACATATAATTTGACGTGCTTCATGACACGATCAATTTTTTGAACCATTTATGGGGTGTCAAGATTATTTTTTTCCTATTTATTTCATTTTATTTCTTTATGTTAAGTTTTAATAAGTAATCCTTTCAATATTCCCCCATCCCTTTAGAGAATTGTTTTTCTTTTGTTTATTTCGCTTTGTTTCATCTCTCTCACTCTCTCTGTAATTATATAGCATAAAATTATATTTTCTTTTCTCCATTAACCCTTAATATGTGAATTTATTTTAACCATATTCAATCATAAAAAGGAAAAAATACCTTCAAAAACAAATATCACAACATTTTTTCATTAAATGATCAAAAAACAGAAAACTAATTGAATTTGACCAAGAAATTGAAAATCAATTCACTCACAAATTAGGTCATCTAGAGTAGAAAAATCAATTAACACTGAGAAAACCCTTGTAGACCCTAAATTATTCCAATACTAATTAAGAATTGATCCAATCCACACCCTATAAATCATGGCTATAAATAATCGAACGATAAATAAACTACCCACCCAATATTTGGAGCACCAACCTATATACATATAATATCTTAAGAAAGTATCCAACAATGAGCATAGATCATGCCTCATCAACCAATATCCTATCTTCTGTGGTCTTTCTGGTAAAGAAACTCACAAAAATATTAATTAGTTTCACTTAGTGTGCTCCACCATGGAACCCCAAATGTGTTGGAGGACCTTAGTATGTCAAGGGATTTCTCGTTCTCCCTTGATGGTGTAGCAAAATATTGGATATACTTCCTGCCTACCACCATTTAGGTATGGAATGAACATAAACCACTCTTTCTAGAGAAGTTTGTCCCTACCTACCAAACTACATTGAGCAGAATATAAATTTGTGGAATTAGGATATCAGAAGGAGAGACACTTAATCAATGATGGGAAAGATTCAAAATAATTTGTTCAAGATTCCCCCACACCAAATTAAAAAATAATTTATAATTAAATAATAATATTAGGGACTTTTCCTCATGTATAATGGAATTATTGGGGCTACAGTTGGTGAAGCCCTAGTTGATAAAACTCATTCTGCTGCTTGTGACTTAATATCCAACATAAAAAATGCACAACAATTTGGTACATGAGAAATTTCATCCACCTGAGGAGTTCATGAGGTAAGGGATTCATCTCTTGAAAAACATTAGATAGAAAACTTGTTCAAATTCATACCCTTATATGGAAATTATCTCAAGCACAAGGTAACTCAGACACTCCTCCTGTTCCATTATATTTTGTTGTTTGTTCTGAAAACATTTATTTTTTTAACCAATTATCACAACTTCAGCATTCATCTGTGTTTTTTGCAGTAGTATTCCATGGTAATATATTCTAGCATGCAAAAATCTTCAATAAAGAACCATTTGGGAAAACTACACACCCCAAGAGGCAAGCACAAAAATAGTGCAGACAAAGAGGAATCTCAAGATACCTCATGTAGAATTGGTATCAACATGGATGTGTTATAAAAACTTTTTATCCTTCACCTTCTCAGCACTGTCCTCCTCCACCCAAGTATGAAACAAGTCTCGAGGATATCGTGAATAAAATAGAAACCCAAAACCTGAAATTTCAACAAACCACACAACAGACTATTCAAGACCTAAGAACTCAATTTCTACAATTGGAAAACACCATCACTGAGATAATAGTGCATGGTTCTGAACAACTACCTCCCCAAAATTTTTCTAATTCAAAATACAAAGGTAATGTTTTTTCCATAACACTTCATAGTGGTGCAGATGTTTCTTCATCCACTGATTCTACTGAACATGTATTCCCCCCTCTTGAAAACACCCATTATCCACCCATAATTATTCTATTAAATAAAAACAAAATTAAAAGGTTAATAAAATTATCATTGAGGATTCTGATGAACAATCTATTCCACTTCTTTTCCCAAAACGATTATATAAAGCTATGAAAAATTATAATAATGATAATGTTAATGAAATAATAGATAAACATTAAAATATTCTAGTTAACATACTATTATTTGATAGGGTTAAGAAAATCCCCTTTTATGCAGAATTTCATAACAAACATTGCACCCATAGACGATGGCTCAAGTGGAATAGATATTCAACCTGTGAACGAATGTCTTGGTTGTGATTCAACATGAAATTCAAACAAATTTCTGGGATCTGGGAACTTTCATCATAATGTTCACCATAGGGGAGACATTATTTTCATATGCTATTATAGATTTAGGTGCTTCAATTAATATAATTTAATAATCTGTATACACTTATCTGAGGATGGATAGCTTCAGAAAACATGAATTGTTGTGCAACATAACAACTGAATTAGAACACACCCATCAGAAGTAGTGAAGGATTTCCTCATAAAGGTTATGAATCTCATCTTCCCTGATGACTTGGACATTCTTGATATGGAGATTACCTTTACACAAGGACATGCCCCTCTCAAACATGGAAACCCATTCTTGAAACTAGTAAAGATGATCATAAATGTTCACAATAGTATGATCTCTGTGGAGTTATGTGGATAAAAGGTATGTTCTGATATAATTGAAGCTACGACACACACCATTGAAGAGCACTCTAATATTCTTGTATATTCAATGAATGTTCTCTATAATGACTACCATAAAGAAAAATATATTGTCAACCAATAATCAGATTCATTTTCTTCTTCTTCACCCCTAGATGATTTAGGTCTTGATTCACGTTATGAGTGTTGAGTGGGTTTTGAAAACTGTAAATTTTGTTCTTCAATTGATGAGTGTATTTATTCTGAGGTACCCATGATTGTCGATGATTATGAAAATCTCATTTCCATAGATTCTCTTTCTTAAGAGAGTAATAATGAGAAAATAGACAGCTTCATATACCTCACTTCCCCTAAATACCCTCCCTCAATCCATAAACAATGAGTGTCAGACACTTCTCTATAATTTAAAATATTTTTATCTTGAGGTTATTGACTTATTTTCCATTTTTATGTCCAGTAACATATCTACACAACATGAATAAAAAATACTTGATCTTTTGAGAGGGTGTAAAAAGGAAATTTGATAGACTTGGGATGATATTTTTAGGATTAGAACATCTATTTTTCTATAACACATACTTTTAGATGATGAGGCTAAGCATAAAAGAATGATCAATAGTTGTTAAATCTCAGTCTTCATGTAGTGGTAAAATTGTATGTTAGTAAATTACTTACTTCTGGGATCTTTTATACTATATCTGATCGTAAATGGGTTAGACCTGTGAATATTGTGACTAAAATAACTGGAGTAATAGTTGTGTCAAATTAATGGAATAAACTAGTTCCAACACGTGTTACAAATAGTTGGTGAGTCTGTATTGATACCAATGATTGAATCATGCCACGTGAAAGGACAACATTCCTCTACATTTCATTGACCAAATGTTAGAGAGATTTGCTGGTATTTCCCATTATTTCTTCCTTGATAGCTATTTGGGTTTTTTCCCAATCCATATATCCCCTGTATATTAATAAAACACAACATTTACCTATTCAATCAGCACATTTTCATGTATAATGATTCCTTTTGGTCTATGTAATGCTCCAGGTGTTTTTTAGGGATGAATATTGTGTATTTTTCTGAGTACCTTGATAATTTTATGGTAGTTTTATTGATGAATTCACTAGTTATGGAACATAATTCTTTGACTCTTTATCACACCTAAATCTCCTGTCATTTCATTGGAAAATATCTCATATTAAATTATGAGCACTGTAATTTCAAGGATGAGTAGGGGATAGTTCTTGGGAATGTTATTTAAAATATTGTTATTCAAGTGGATAAATAAAATATTGAATTAATTTCCACCCTTCTTTATCCAATTTTTTTTTGTGAGATGTGATAATTTTTTTTTTTCATGCAGGTGTTTACCAGTGATTCATTAAATAATTTAGTAAGATCACAATTCTCTTGTTCCAGTTTAAAAAAAGACTCCATGTTTGTGTTTGAAAAAAATTGCAAGGATTAATTCAATTGACTAAAATGGAATATCCTATCACCTCCCATAATCCAACCTCCAATATCGACTCTTACCTTTGAAATTATGTGTCATGCCTCTAACATTTCATTTGGGGAGGTTTTATCATAAAGAGATGAGAAGTCTCCTCATGTCATTGCGTATGACTCACATACCATTGACCCTTCCCAGGAAATGTACATAATCACTGAAAAAGAACATCATTCAACCGTGCTTGTCTAGAAAAAATTATATTCATATCTTATTGGGACAAGAATCATTGATTTTTTTTATTGTGTTTCGCTCAGTTTTCTCTTAATGAAACATGAAGCTAAGCCCCTCCTCATTTGGTGGATGCACCTACTCCCAGAGTTTGACATTGAGATTTGAGATAAAATAGGAGCGGAGAATGTTAAATCTAACCACATTAGTAGAATTTACCCATAATTAGACCATCATGTTGACTAAAATCTCCAAATTTCAGAATTCATCCATCACGAGAACCTTTGTGATGTTGTGTATAACACCCAGATATTTTTAGAAATATTTATCTTTGAAATAATTTAATCTTTTTGATATTTTTTATTTCACCCAACACTTATAATTGTTTATTTAACATTATAGAACTATGTTTGTCTTGTGTTATACTCAACAAAAAGTAAATTATTTATTTCACACAACATAATTATAATGTTACTATACATGTAACATTGAGGGTAGCTTGCATTACATGCAACGTTGACTTTCCTCGTTGGCTTCCATAACACACTTGACCAATTTTTATTGAACAATAGTGTATCATTAAAATAATAAGATATAAACTTGATGTTAAATTATAGGTTACAAATATTATTATATTATTTATTAAAATATTTGGTTTACACAAATAAAATATGAACTCAAAGTTTAGAAATTAATTAGAAATAAATATGAAATCTGATTGAATATAATGGAAAATATTATTATTTTTTAGAGTCACAAAGAAGGTTTAACCTAATAAATTAAATTAATTTCTATTTTTGAGTGAAATTAATTTAATATATATGTTATATATTCAATAAATTATTTTTTTAGATTTATAGAATATATTTTATAAACATAAGATAAGAAAAAACCTAATTTTATGCATAAAAACACATTTTTTTACAATTGTAGTCTTAAAGAATTTTAATGGGGAACCCATATTAAATAAATTTATTTGAACATTTATATATTTATTAGGTCATAATAGATGTTATGTTTGTAATAGGAACATAAGAATTAGGTCAGGAAAACTTTTTTTCTAAAAGGATTCATTTTTTAATAAAAACATAAAAATACATTAATTTAATTCAAAACTTCTTTTTCATTTAATTTATTAAAAATTATACATTATATATTAAAATATCATAAAATTTTATTAGATAATATTTTTATCAATTACTCAAATTTTGGTCATTGAATACAACTCCACATTGAACTTGGTTATAAAAACCTAGAATTTATTTATATCACTTTTACTTTAAAAGCATACAGTGTCATTCTGTTAGAGGTATTACCTTTTGAAAATAATTTCATCCAAATTTATTATTGGATTTTGGAAAAATGGATTTCGTATTTGGAATCTGATTAATTTATAATTTCTAATACGATCATCTTGTTTTTTGACCAAAAATCTTAGTGAAACTTATTAAAATTAATTACATCGACTAAGGTAAAAAAAATGAGTTTAACTAATGGTTAAACCATAAATTTACAACCCGAAATGACCAAGAAACTAGTCTAAAACACGTTTTAAATCCATTATTAGGAATGTATCCTTCCATTATTGATTTTTTTATTGTTATGAATTTTATTTGGTAAAAACACGGGTACAACTAACTTGTTTTCAAAAATGTCAGGTGTGTCCTTTACCTTCCCAATAAAGGCCAAAAACTCTAAATATTAATCACACCACTATAAACTCATAGTTTTGGAAACTAAACACCAAATACACTTCCCATATATCATTTCTTCCTCATATAAGCCTTATCTTTGGAATATGGAAATCCAAGAATCCTTTTAGCCCAAAACAAAAGGAGTGACCTGAGTAAGAGGTAACATCTTCTCGCAACTCCATTCATTTATTTTCCTTCTCTACCCCCTCAAACTCTATTTATTATATTATTATATAAAAAACTAGTATCTTAAATATAATATAATTTTTTTATGTAAATGGTTCAACCTATACACACATACAACTCCATCTAATGGGTAAAAATCTTATTATTTATGTGTATATGGAACTACTATTTAACGAAATGATGATTATTCATTTTACCATTAGCATCTATCAGGGTTGATATTATGATGGAAAATATATTTATATATTATAAATATTATATTTATAATATCTTTATGATTATTTTATTTTTATTTTGAACAAACCTTTTTTCCTTCAATGTTATGTAAATAAGTTAATTTCATTTGAGGAAGTGTGGACTATTGCCACCTCATAGCGATATGATTGATTAATACACTACATGGATTGTATTAAGAATGGTTATAGAGAATATACATATTAAATATGATATCATAATGATAATATAATAATAATTATATATATATATACATAATTTTATTTTACTTTCTTTCTCTGAACAAGACAGTCAAACAGAAATAGCATTCATGGGTACATACGACTTACCATCTCCATGAATAGTGTATTTTTTTTCATAATTATATATTATATAGATTATTATAATTCCCATATACTGTATATAAATGATATTTCTGTCATTTTTTACATTATTTATTTTTTATATATGTATAAGGACCAAAAATATAAAAAATGAAGACACATATCAATAACAAAGTGAATATTACCTAAATTGAAACATTATCATATGATGGTTAGCATGCCAGTAATATAATGTTATAATAAAACAATATATGTAATTAGATATAATAAAATGGGTAATTAAAATATTTTTAAAAAATTTATAATTATTATATATGTGTTTTGAACTAGTAAGATGAGAGTCGAGACACAAGGTAAGTAAATTTCATCTCACGTTTTATTTCTGTGATATACATGCTATGTTCGCCACTCTTTCATTTTGTGTTGTGTATATACTACCCATGATTGTATTCTATGTATATTATACATAAATATATGGGTGTTAACATATTTATTTTATAATATTTCTTTCATAGGGTTCATGTTTCAAAAGTTACCAAATCAGAAAAAATGTTTTCTCTCAATTTTCCGTCTTAGAGACTCATGTTTTGTTTTTCACGGAAACACTTTTTTCAAGGAATATATATTAAATTTTTACATGTTAAATAATGATTTTATATTTTTTCATGATATTTTAAGCTTTATTTTATTTCCATTTCTTACATGGAGTATGAACCCATGTAACCAAGTTATAAGAGTTTATTTAGATATTCTCATCATTTTTGAGGCTATTAATATTTATGCTTACATTAATGAAATATTTTAATACACATCTCATGAAAAATAATTATTTTACTTATCCTCTATTTAAAAAAGATATCCTCATTTTATGTACCATTTTTTCACTCATTGGTACTTAAGATAATGTTTTCATTGTAAAATATGATTGTCTCTCTCTCTCTCTCTCGTTGGAATTCTATTTCATTCAAAACCCATGTGTCCTAAAATGTTATTAAAAATGATTTTGAAAGTTCTTTGAAAATAATTTTAAAGGATAAAGGATTTCGAAAATGTTTTAATTTTTTAAAATCTTCAATTATATGTTTTCAAATCTATTTTCCATTAAATATTTTTTTAAAGGTTTTATGTCATCAAAATAAAATTTTCAAATAAGAAAAGATATTTTCCTCAAGAATTGTTTTCCATAGAAAGTTCAAATTTATTTCCCATATAAGATAACATACATTGGTGATACTCATGCTTTTTTGGGGAATTTTTCAATGTTTCCATTCATATTATTTCTATGAATGGATTTTATTATGGAATGATGTTTATGGAACCCGTTTTACATTCAGGGGTTATATTCTTTTGAAAACAGATTCCTTTTGTAGGTTATGTTTATGATCAAATGATTATAAAACCTATATCTTTCCAAATGATATTACATGATTACATGTTTATAATACCAATTTCATTTCATGGGTTATGATATAATGATTTTTGATATTTTGGAACATGTATGTATTATTTCATTATGTGACAGGTGGAACCTATATCTCCCTCCAATTCACTAGGAAAAGCTTTATATCTCATTAGATGGACTATTATCATCTTGTGAATGAACCATGACAACTAATATGGCCATGGGAATAAACCATGACATCCAATATGGTATGAGGAGTGAACTTGTGAAAATAATATGTCCATGGGAGTGAACGATGACTACTATGGTGGTATGGGGAGTGAACCCACACTAAAAAGTTGGTATTCAAAGCGATGCCATAGATACTCTGGAAATTATTATATTCTTATGTATCATCCACAATTCTTTGTTTTATTCCTATGTTTTGATTTCTTGGCCTATTTTCTTTGTTTACGTATGATTTATGTCTTAAGAACTGTATGATTTATTACATGATTCATGTATATGATCTCTATTATGGAGGGTATGATCTTCTATTTTCATTATCATGTTATCAAAATGGTATGCTCATAATTTTTCTTACATATTTCCCTTATTTACCCTTACTGATCATTTGATCTCACCCCTTTTGTATGGTTCCTTCCCTTGGTTATGAAGAGTAGTTTTATTGAGAAGTATTAACAATGGAGATATTTATGGGTGATGTTGATGATATTTCACCAGGAGAAAAGATTTTGTCTCCATATTTCCAAAAAAACACTAAAATATTATAGTCCTTAGGCATGTAGATTTGTGATGTAATGAATATTAATCTAAAATGATGTAATGTCCATGTATACCTGTCATGTCCCCCTCCAACCGAAGAGACCCCTCATGAGATGGAAATGGTGAAAGTGAGATAATGACCCCCGAGTCCCGCATCCAGTAGGCCCCAAAGTTGTGACTAGCACCAGGGGTATGAGTTTTCACAAATATAGGAGGAATTACCCTTTTAATTATTTAAGATCAGGAAATAGGATGATTCAAACACCAAAAGAAAAAGGAACATGTAAATGAAAATAAACCCAAAACCAAACCCATATGCATGTTTTATACAACATTGAAACAAATGTACAGGTACAAGAAAAGATCCAAAGTACGATACCAATAAAAGAAAGCAAAAACTGCAACAAGCAAAAGTCCAACGCCCAACTAGCAAGGTCTCATACGATCCCTGAAGTCCTCCTGAAAACCTGAAATTAAACATAGGGTGAGCATACAAGTATACTTAGTAGGAAAACCTAAATCTCTCATGCACAGTTGTGGAGACATCCTAATGCCCCAAGATAAAATAGAAGTAACCAATGCCTAGCAAGGAATATATCCACCGAACCGTACAAGCCACACTCACCAAATATTGCAAGTAAATAGAGTAGTGTAGTAATATTATCAAAGTATGGGTACCCCAAACCTCCTTCACACTGAATACTACTCAAGACCTCATGCCAAATGCTCTGATGCTTCCCACTCTTCTTGAGCTAGTGCTGCAACCTGGACATATGAATCACATAGTATCCCACCTGCACTCAATCCTCGGCCATTACCACATCACATTACGAGGACACTTGGGAACCACATCACATCTCTTCCCGAAGACACCTGGGAACATATCACATCCTAATACTGAACACTCTTGGGAAACATCTATCATATCCTGCCTGAAGGATCTTGGCCTATAGAACCTGGAATAGGGAGCACAGGGAAGAATAGTAACCAGCCATCATTTAGATGTTTCAGAATCTCACCCCTGTCCCATGTGTGTTCGGAACGTAGTGCTTTACATGGGTGGGGTGCATAAAGAAGCATAAAATGTACAGATTTATATAATTATATCAACCATACAGCCCATCCTAAGGATTCTACAGAAAAGATCTGAGCACATGCCTCGGCACTGCTATCTTGAAAGTATGCACATAATAAACAAGACCAACCCCCATTAATATTTTCATGTTTCAGCAGTTTTAGTTTTTCAGTTCCTTAACTACAGAGCAACTAACAACAACTAAACTAGACCAATCGTTCATAAAACATATCCCTTACAACCACAAATAATGTTAAGGAAAACACAAGCAACACAATACCATTTTATTTTATCAGCCAATAAATTCCATTGATTTTCGGTATTTATTCAACTACCATGCCCCACTATTCATTAGTTAACTCTTCCACTTTCATTCATATGCACAACCCATGAAACACCCCTTCAAATAATTAATCCCCAACTAGCACCCAAAAAGTCATTCATTCATTTAGTTTAACTGGGGTGATCATACAAGGGATCCACGTATTCATATAATCATCAAACATTACATGATTAACCAATTTCCACATTCTATGAAATTCCATCCACAAAAAATCCAAAATAATAGGGAAACAATTAATTGCACAAGAAAAGGCCCCCAATGACCATGGCTTTAATTAGGTATAATCCAATTCAATTTACAACAAAATCTAATGATAAGCATTGATGGAAACAAAACAACAACAACAACAAAATTTCTCCAATCCTGTTATTTAACATGTTATTATCTTTATTTATTGGGTCAACTCTATCTCATGAAAACAAGAGGATACCCACCCCGTGTGATGATCAAAAAAGAGAGAGACGAAGGTAAGATCCCCACTTGAACAGGTTTTGATGTCCTTCTGTGAGAACAATCACCATGAGGATTTCGTTCAATCCTCTCGATGAATACGTCCTCCCGTCGACACTGCGTCACAACCCCATTAACAACCAAGAGAGACTACATTAAGGTTAAAGGTGTCACTTGTAATAGCATGGCAAGGAGGAACAGAAAGAGGAGATCGATGAAGGAATAAGAATGGGGTAGAACATACCATTTGATGATGTTCGTCGAAGAGTGTCTTTCCCATAAAATATCAACAATATCCTCAATAGGAAACTAAAAATAGGAAGTTGAAGGAGAGGGAATGGAATGAGGTGAATGATGTTCTCATCATTGACATGATCCCGTAGCCACCAACAGATCGACGATCGGAGTCCGGATGAAGATGATAGGAGGAAGGCTTCTGGGTCATCCGGGAGTATCGCCGTGCGGGGAAGAAGAGGGGTCCGTAAATAACACGTGACCCTCTCTTATATAGGAAATGAAAAGGTAAAATGGTACACAACATGTATTAATGAATACATGATGTGACCGTATAACTGTTACATTATTTGACTGGTCAACACAGGACACGTCATGCAGTTTCCATGCATTTAATGATAATAATAACTTCAATTAACAATAGGCGTTTTATTGACCCGAGACATGAGTTATAAAAAGGTGTTTATAAATGGTCTTAAAATAACCGTCATAATTTCAGGGTTACGTTGCTGCTAATGGTTCATCAATCTGATATCATCTGAAGAAGTTATGGTCTACATAATATTTGATAACCCAAAATAATAACAATATTATTATAATAATGCTTTTATTATTATATTTATATTCTATTAATAACCCAAAACGCTTCACGCATGAGGGGTTGGTACCCCCCTCCATGTGCCTTCCCTTTCCACTTTTATCATTATATTACTATTACAATCCATTAAAATAACATTATATTACATATATTATTATTAAATTCTTATAATGGGAGGATAACACTCCTCTCCAATCACATGATATTCACTCACGGGTTGGGAACCCCTTCCATTATTCATTATCATTTTATTATTTTCTATAATCTATTAAATTAATATTATTATAATTATTTAAATATTCCAAAATACAAGTTGGATTCACCCATAAGGGGTTTCTCCCCATGCATTTCATTCATTTATAATTTATTACATGTGCCTCATTTATTATAATTTATTCCTTTATAATTTATTCCATGCGCCTCCCATTATATTCCCATTACACACATAATTTATTCATTATTAAGATTTAAATAAATAAAAATTAATCTATCAACATCCCCTCATTGAATTAAATACATTCAATTTTATTTCATTCATTTCACAATGATTAAATTAAAACAATTTAATCTAATTAACATCAAATATTTTCACGCCAACATTATCAATTATTATTATCAAAAATCATTATTATAACATGCGTATTGTTTTACCACATCAAGGATTTACAATGTAATGGACTGGAGAGGTCCGTGGAATTACATCAGATACCTCTCAAAACATTCTCGCCCTCGAGATTTAAAAACCAACCCATAAAAAGGGTAATCGTTTGAACAACCACCCTGCAAGATAACTCTCAAGGCTCTCATCATAACATGAATCCAACCACTATTCAAATTATATGAGTCAGGGAATTCCTTCCCCCTTATTGAGATATTATCCTCTTTAGGCAGTACTGACTCGCCTGTACGAGTTTAATTGCATCGACATTAATGCGTCTCGATTAGAGAGTAGGTCCTCCCACCCCTATAATTTAGGATTTCTCATAAACACATTGCCCCAAACACCGCACAATACAAGCAACACTCTACCCCAACACATGGATTGGGGAATTCCTTCTCCCATGTCGAAATACTAACCTCTTTTTGTGGCATTGACTTGCCCGCACTGGTTTAATCACATCCACATTAATGCTTATTGATTAGGGATCAGGTCCTCCTCTCCCCACATGTTAGGACTCTTCACACACATTATAAGGAAAGAGGGAAACAAATTATCATTATTGACTCATGAAAAAAGGTCCAGGCCCAAAGCATGGGGGAGAATGAGTTTCAACAAATGAGTGTGATGCTACTTAATTTAAACAAAACCTAAACGAGAACATTTAAGTAAAATCGAAAACATCTCTCTCTATCTCTGGCCTTGCTAGGGTTTCCGCTTCTATTTCATGCAACTATCTGCATCCCACTCCTCTGCCTCTTTGTTGACATCCACCTGATCAACCACGTCCTGGTTGGGGTACTTGAGGAACGACCTGTGGTTGGCCACCACCTGCTCCAGCTCCCCTTGGAGGGACTGGAGCCTGTTGCTGCTAGAAGGGTTGGGCTGGGAACTGCTATTAGGGTTGGGGCTGAACCTGGCCTATCCCTCCATACTGAGTATTAAAAGGGCAATTTCTTCCATGATGACCACGATTCCCAAATGAAAATCACCTCGGTCCCAGGCCCATAGAAAACGGGTAGAAATCGTGAGATTGGTATGTGACCTGCTGAAGTACGCTCCCTACAAGTCGAAACTTGGAAGGTCCTATTGCTGGGGATCTACTGATGACCGCCTCCTTCTTGGATGAACATGGGTGACTCATCTCTCATGGTGTACCTACTTGTGATTTCATCCTCTCAATTATCTCCGCCTTCTTCTATTATTTTTGGAACGTTGGTAAGGTGAAAGGGGTCATCGCGCACCGAATAGAGGGGTGAAGTGCCTCCTCTAAATGTCTGGCTCGGGAATCCTCATCTAGAATGAGATTCGGGAAAAAACGGAGGAGATACTTGAACTTGACCCCTAGTTCCCGCATGTACATGCTTCCTTGTTAGAGAGACAACAACTCATGCCTCTTCTAGGACTTCCTCGTCAAGGAAAGAAATTCCTCACAAAACTCTATCTCGAAGTTGGCCTATAGAACTTCTGTCTCCATCCCCTCCCCAAGGTAAAGAATGCACCACTGATGCACCGCTCCTCACAGCTGGCATACTGCTAGAGGAACCTAGTACTTTGATGGAGCCCTGATTAGCCCAATGGTGATCTCGAGTTCCTCCAACCAACTCTCTCATTCCGTATCTGAAGTGTTGACTTCATACTTATTCAAGCTCTATCACTGGAAAGCACGAAATGTGCACTTCCAGAAGTCGTCTTCCTCCTATCGGTCAATCCTCAACTGATCGACCGTATGAATCTGTTGGGACTCGACTGCCCGAGTCACCTGGGAATGAAGTCCCCGTGTCATAGCTGTATGGTAAACAAAGAACACCCAATCCCAAGTAGCAAGGAAATTTTATCAAGGTTTCATTTTATCATTTTATTTTGACTTCATTCCCAGAACACCCAAATCAAGTAAAATAGATTTCATGATGATGCATGTACCTTTCCTAGGGTCTCTACCCTATAATAAATGTAGTCTAACTTGGCCATTCGGTAATCTCAGAGTCCTTGCATCAGATCACGGGGCCCCCAAAAATCTTGTGTCCTAGTCGGTCTTCCCTAGCCTATTTCACGCACCAAGATCAGAAAACATTGTTTCTATACAATCCCATGAAATCCTCACTGTGCCTAACTCCATAATCCATCCTATCTCTCAATCCTAGCTCTGCTACCATTCTGTCACAACCCCCTCCCACCAAAGATACCCCTCTTTAGCTGGAAATAGTGAAAGAGAGATAATGACCCCTGAGTCCCGCCTCCAGTAGGTCCTAGAGTGGCGACTAGCACCGAGCGTATGAGTTTTCACAAATATGGGAGGAATTTCCCTTTTTATTATTTATGATCAGAAAATAGTATGAGTCAAACACCAAAAGACAAAGGAACTAGTAAATGAAAATAAACCCAAAACCAAACCCATATGCATGTTTTATACAATACTGAATCAAAAGAACAATTACAAGAAAATATCCAATGTACGATACCAAAAAAAATAAAAAACAACAACAAAAAAACTCCAATTCTCAACTAGAAAGTTGTCACACGGTGTTTGAAGTCCTCATGAAAACATGAATGTAAAGGTGGGGTGAGCATACATGTATACTCAGAAGGAAAACCTAATGCTCTCGTGCATAGGTGGGGAGACATCCTAATGCCCCGGGAGAAAACCGATGGAACCAAAGCCTAGCAAGGAATCTCTCCACCCATCCCTCTAAGCCACACTCACCAAATATCGCAAGTCAAGAGAGTTGTATAGTAATATTATCAATGTATGGGTACCACACCCCACCTTCCCACTGAATACTGCTCAAGCCCTCATGCCTAATGCTCTGATGCTTCACCCTCTTCCAAAGTTAGTGTCACAACCAGGCCATATGAATCTCATAGTATCCTAGTGTCACCTAATCCTCGACCATAACCACATCTCATCCCGAAGACACTTGGGAACCACATCACATATCATCCCAAAGGCACTTGGGAACATATCACATCCTCATTCTGAAGACTCTTGGGAAACATCTGTCGTAACGTGCCTGAAGGATCTTGGGCTATAGAACCTGGAAGAGGGAGCACAGGGAAGAACAGTAACCATCAATCCTTCAAATTTTTGACAATCTCACCCCCCGTCCCACGGGTGTTTTCCATGTAGTGATTATAATGGGTGGGGTGCGTAGAGAAAAAAAAAACGTACAGATTTATATAATTATATCAATAACTCAGCCCGTTTTAAGGCTTCTACACAAAAGATATGAGCACATTCCTCAACAATGCTACATCGAAAGTATGCACACAATAAACTTCCCAAACCCCATTAATCTTTTCATGTTCAATAGTTTTAGTTTATCAGTTCCTAAACTACGGAGCAACTAACAACAACCAAACCAGATCAATCGTTTGTAAAACATATCCCTGCCAACCGCAAATATTTATAAAGAAAACACAAGAAACACAATACCATTTTCCTTTATCAGGCAATCAATTCCATTTATTTTCCATATTTAATCAACTACCATGACCCAAAATTCATTAGTTAACTCTTCCACTTTTATTCATATGCATATCCCACAAAACACCCCATCACATAATTAAACCCCAACCAGCACCCAAAAATTCATTCATTCATTTAGTTTAACTGGGGTTATCATTCAAGGGTTTCAAGAATTCATTTAATCAGACAACTTTACATGATTAACCAATTTCCACATTCTATGAAATTCCATCCACAAAACAGTCCAGAAAAACAGGGAAACATTTAATTGCGCATGCAAAGGCCAACAACAACTGCGATTTTTAGTAGGCATAAGCCTATTCAATTCACAAGAAAATCAAAGGATGAACGTTGATGGAAATAAATCAACAACAAAAAAATTTCCCCAAACACGTTCTTTAACCAGTAATTATCTTCATTTACTGGTTCAACCGTATCTCACGAACACAAGAGGATACCCACCCTTCATGATGCACAAAAAAGAGAGAGACAAAGGCGATATCCCTACTTGAATAGGTTTTGATGTCCTTCTGTGAGAAAAACCACCACAAGGATTTTGATCACTCCTCCCGACAACTATGTCCTACCGTGGATGCTGTGGTACAACCTCACTAACAACCAAGAGAGACTCCATTAAGGTTTAAGGTGTCAATTGTCATAGCATGGAATGTAGGTACATAAAGAGGAGATCAAGGAAGGAATAAGAACAGGGTAGAATGTAACATTAAGATGATATTCGTCAAAGAACATCATTCCAATTAAATATAATAAATCTCCTCAGTAGGAAACTGCGAAGAGGAAGTTGAAGAAGAGGGAATGGAATGAGGTGCATGATGTTCGCCTCATCGACACGATCCCGCAGCCACCGATAGACCGATAATTAGAGTCTGGATGATGAATATAGAAGGAAGGCTTCTAGGTTATCCAGGAGCGTCACCATGCGGGGAAGAAGAGGGTTCCATAAATAACATGCGACTCTCTCTTATATAGTCAACAAAAAGGTAAAACGGTACGTAGTGTGTATTAATGAATACACGACGTGACCGTACAAATGTTACGTTG
Organism: Viscum album; assembly: GCA_963277665.1. Lineage (NCBI taxonomy): Eukaryota > Viridiplantae > Streptophyta > Magnoliopsida > Santalales > Viscaceae > Viscum > Viscum album. Next base: position 1,436,688,594 of record OY728123.1, on the reverse strand, counting down.
TGTGACTGGTCAACACATGACACGTCACATGGTTTCCATGCGGTTAATGATAAAAATAACTTCAATTAATAATAGGTGTTTTATTGACCTGAGACATGATTCATAAAAAGGTATTCACCATTAGTCTTAAAATGTTCATCATAATTTCTGGGTTACGCTACCACTGATAGTTCTTCAATCAGATATCATCTGAAGAAGTTATAGACTACTTAAGGTTTGATAACCCAAAATAATAACAATATTATTATTATATTATTATTTTTATTTTTATATTGTTTTAATCGTCCAAAACAATTCACGCATGAGGGGTTGGAACCCCCTCCATGCACCTTCCCTTTCCTCTTTTATCATTTCATTACTATTATAATATATTAAATCAACATTATATTACTTATATTATAATTAAATTCTTATAATGGGAGGATAACACTCCCTCTCTCCAATCACATGATATTCACAAACGGGTTGGGAACCCCTTCCATTATTCATTATCATTTTATTATTTTTTAATCTATTAAATTAATATTATTATAATTATTTTAATATTCCAATATACATGCTTGATTCGCCCATAAGGGGTTGATCCCCATGCATTTCATTCCTTTATAATTTATTACATGCGCCTCATTTATTATAATTTATTCCTTTATAATTTATTCCTTGCACCTCCCATTATATGCCCATTTCACACATAATTTATTATTTTTAAAATTTATATAAATCAAAATGAAACCATGCACCTCCCCTAATTGAATTAAATACATTATGTTTTATTTCTTTCATTTCAAAATTATTAAATTAAAACCATTTAATCTAATTAACAAAAAATATTTTCACGCCACCATTATCAATTATTATTATCAAAAATTATTACTACAACATGCTTCGTGTTTGACCACATAAAATGTTTACAAAGTAATGGACTAGAGAGGTCCGGGCCATTCCATTTTTCAATATTGGGTCGTAATAGTTGGTATGAAATGAAAGGTTTAGTAAAAATTTGGAAACTAGTATTACAAATCATAAATTAGATATTTAGGTATATTTCAAAGGATATTTTTTAGGATGTATCTATGGATAAGTTTGAGGACGACTCAATGTTTTGGAAAATATACTGGAATTTTGGTAAGGGGTAGAGTTAGTAGATTTCTAGTAATACATCCCTGTCTTCGTAATACAAGTGGATGTATCTCTAGGATTGATGTACATTGGGATAATAACTCTAACCAAATGTTCTGGTACTGACATGTGGTAATATGGTACATGTAAATAGGCCTTCATGTAAACTTGTTTTTATTCTCCTAGGGAATATTCTTTATGAATAAAAAACATCTTAACAAAAAATAATGATGGATTTAAATATATGTTAGCTATGAATAAACAAGGATGATCCTTGGGTTTCATAGAATAATGAAGCTTCCAGGATTTAGACATCTTATAAGTAATTATTTTAATGATTATGAGGTTTCCTTCTTTGATTAGTAATACTCACACTTTGATTATGGATTTAGTCAATGGTGTGAACTAGAAGTAACTGGATTAATGGTTAATGTGATGGATGACTTTTTGATGAAAATTCAAGTGGTATTATAACTGTAGTGAGGGGGTTTATGATCACTTCCAATCAAATTTCATGTTACATGATTAATAATTTATACCTTCACCAACTCCCAAACTCACCAAGGAAGAGAAAGAAGGATTTTTTTGAGAGTTCGGGTAAAGGAGGCTGTGGTGAAAAGAATATTTGGTGTCCTTTTTTTCAAGTGTGTGGAAAGCATCACCTAAGAGAATGTATTAGAGGAACATGACGTTGTTTTGACTATGAAAATTAAGGACCCAAATCATGTGACTTCAAGGGAAAAATGAAGAGTTCAGCTAACAAAAAGTATGAGATTATAATCCTCTCTATGATGTCAAAAAAGGATAAGTATCTTAAGTGTGGTATAAATGGTCATTATTCAACTCAATTTCCCATTTGGAAAGACCCTAAATAAAATCAATAAGGTAGTGCAAGTAATGGTTACATTTCTAATTAACAAGAGACCGTAAATAAAATGTGAAAGAAAAGATGTATCACGACGAGGTAGCCATATTAATGGATTAATAATTTTGTAATATATGGTTTTTTATTGGGGTTGAATAGGTTTGTTATGTTAAAGGTGAATTATATAAGGATTTTTTAGTTTATGTTTTTCTCTTTGGATTCCCAAGAACAAGTTGAATGGTTCAAATGGGATGGAAATGATATATAATGGAAAGGTTATGTCCATGGAAAACACATGATTAAGGGAATGGTTTCCCTTATTATGCACCTTATGATCTGATAATGTTTTTTGGAAAAAGATATGTGGGTTATGAATAAGTGAATAGGACGGTACAAATTACCCTAGGGATCATTATTGAAAAAGTGTTCTATGTCATCATCGATGAAAACATTTTTTTTTGTATATGTGCAATAGAACTAATATTATTTGAAATAAGAAAGAATGCATGATTTCCAAAAGGAGTTATGGTAATTATCTTTGTCACCATGTTTCAAGGGAATATAAAAATAGGGTGTTCACATGTTTTGAATGTGAAGACCAAGTATTACATCATGATACATGGGGGATCAATGTTAAGTTGATTTCATGAAAATCATTATATAGCTTTTTATTTAAATATTTTAGAAGGGTTATATGGTTAAAAATTCATGAAAAATTTAAGTCGAACTTCGATAGAGGTATTTATGTATTGATTTTGTATTAAAAACCCGGGATAAAAGGTTATTTAGTATTAATTTATAAGATGGAATCATGTATGTTGGGTGACAACCAATCTAGTCTGACAAGTTAGGGGGTCTTGAACCCCTAATCAAAGGATGATAAGGGTTTCACTCCCACCAATGGCCTACATGAGGTCCTGGTTTATGTATAACGATTTTTAAATAATAATAACTTATGATGTAATGGTAGTGTTACTTTTTATGTTTAGAGATTAATGTATTAAAAATATTTATTTCTAAAAATAGTTATACATAAATAGTAACAGATTCTGTTCTTTTATGGGGCTACATGTCTACAAAAAGTGTATTTTACTGCTTCGGCCATCAAAGTTAATTTCTAGACATCCTTTTCGTGAAGTATTGGATGAATTGGAAATAGATAATGGAATAGCCAAAGAATGATTTTTTTATTCTTGGTCATTAAAATAATTACATAATGATTGGATAATAATAAAAAAAGAAATTTTTTTCCTAATATAATACTTTTTGTTGAACCACTAACATTATAAATCATCAATGATTTATGACTTTGAGGCCCTAAAAATTTCAATATCATTCCCTTGTTTTGGATTGATGATGTAAATAAATTCCTATATATATTTATACTTTTCCACAATGTCCAATAATCACTCTCAACCCATGTTCTTCTAACTAGAATCCTAGTTATATGTTACTTTGTGTAACCGTTATGTTTTAGATTTTCCATTTTATGGTTTATTTTAGTATTCTTTTTTGAGATCTTGGATTCTATGAATGAAAAATTTGAGTATTAAAACATTGATATCCAAGGTGAATTTGAAGGGTTAAATTCATTTTATGGGGGGAAGTGTGTAACACCCTGAGATTTTGTGAATTATTATTATGAATTAATTTAATATTTTTAATATTTTAAACATCACAAAACACTAAAAACAGATTATTTTATATTAATTCACTATGTTTTTCATGAGTTATATTTAAAACCAAATTAATCATGCACTACACACAACATAAATATTATCCTACTCTACATGAAACATCGTGGGTGTATTTCATTATACGCAATAATGTCTTTCCTCCATGGCTTGCATAACACATAAGAACATTTTTTTCCAATCAATCATGCATCATTAAATTAACAGGATATAACTGGTCCATTAAATTAGATTATATATATATTATTAACTTCTTTATTAAAATTAATGGTTTACACAAATATAAGATTAATTCATAGGTTACCATTTAATTAGAAATAAAGATGAAAGCCGATTGAATATACATGAAAATATTATTATTTTAGAGTCACAAAGTTGTTTAAACATAACAAATTAAATTGAATACCATTAGTGAGTGATAATAATGTAATATTTTTTTATATTCAATGAAGTATTTTCTAAATTCATCCAATATATTTTATATGCATAACATAATAACATAGCTAATTTTATGTATAAAAACCTGTACTTTTTTACAACAGAATTTTCAAACTATTTTAATGAAGAACTCATTTTAAATAAAATTTTTGGAACTTTTATAGTTTTAATATATCAAAATAAAAATTATATTTGTAATCAAAACATAAAAACTATTTTTGTAATTTTTTTTGTATTTTTCTGTACGGTTTCATTTGTAAACAAATTGTTAAAAATACTGGATTTTAATTCAAAACAACTTTTCCATTTATGTTATTTTTAAGGATTAAATGTATTATAATTTTTTTTCAAATTTTAATTAGATACAATTTTTATAAATTAATGTAATTTAGTTCATTGTAACTACCTCCACATTGAAATTGGTTTTACGAACCTAACAAAATTTTGATCACTGTTACTTAAACAACCGCTTTGTCGTTCAATCAGCGGGATTATTTTTTAAAATTAATTTCATCCACTTCTCTAATTATAATTTAGAAAAATAGATTCCATATTTGGAATCCCTATAATTTATTATTTTTAATAAGTTCAATATATTTTTTTACCCAAAATATTAGTGAATTTAATTTAACTATATTGCATCCATTAAGGTAAAAATAAGAATAACTAAGGACTAAACCGTATATGTAAGACCCAAAATGACCTAGAAACATGTACAACACCATTTTTTGGTCCACTATTCGTCCATTAACATTAAATTATTTATTTTAGTTACCATGGCATGAATTTTATTTTGTAAAAATTTGGAACACCTAAATTTCTTTCAAAAATCCCATGTATGTCCTTTCCCTTCCCAATAAAAGGCCACCACCTCTACCCATTCCTCACACCTCCAAACCCTATTAGGAATGGACAATACCTTCACAATAAACTTCCTAGAAATTCTACCTTCATTCTGGAAGCCTTACATTGGGTATAAAATTATACAAGGAAGCCTTTTTCCACAAACCAAAAGGAGTTAACCGGTTAAGAGGTAACATCTTCTCTCAAGTCCATTCATTTAATTTCCCCCTCCAACCCCTACAACTCACTTTACAATATTATTATTAAAAAAATTATCATCAATATAATTGGATGTAGTTATGTAAATGGTTCAACCTACACTTATATATAACTCCATCTAACAGGTAACGAGCATATTGTTTCTGTGTATAACGAACTTCTTCCTCACAAAATGATGAATGTTTATTTTTCCATTACCTCCTATCCTGGTTTCCTTTATTATGAAAGCCCTAATTACATATGATATATATTATATTTATAATTTCTTTATTACTATATAATATTTATTTATAATCTACCTTTATCCTTTCTATCTTTTGTAATTAAGGTAATTTTGTTTGAGAATGTGTGGATTGTCACACCCTCAAAGAGATATGATTCATTCATTCACTGCATGGATTGTATTAAAGATTTTTTAGTAAATATATATGATATATATGATATAATAATGATAATTTAATAATTATAAATATATATCTATATATTTTAACTTATTTACATTCTGTCTCTCAACACGACAATTAAACGAAACTAACATTCTCAGGTATGTACGTCCTTCCATCTCTATGAACGTAGTATTATATTTCATACTTATATATTTTATATATTCATATATTAAATCATAAATTTTCTATAAATAATATTTATATAATTCTTTTCAATTTTAATCATGATATTAGTATAATAAAACATTATTACAAAATAAGACACATCCGAAAAACAAAGCTAATATTACCCAAAGTGAAAACTTAACAAAAAATGGTTAAAAAGAAAGAAATATATGGTCATAATTAAATAATATAGGGTATTAGATATAATAATATTGTTTTTAAAAATATTTGTAACAAATTTATATTTATAATACAGGTTGTTTGAATGAGTACTATGAGAGTCAAGACATAAGGTAAGGCGATTTAATCTCACTTTTTATTTCCATAAGATACATGCTATGTTTGACACTCTTTCCTTTTTCATGGTGTATTTACTATCAATGATTGTTTTATATATATATATTATACATAAATTTATTGGTATTAATATAAACATTATATAATATTTGTATCATGGGGTTAATCTTTAAAAAATTAAAAAATCATTAAAAATGCTTTGTTTCAATTTTCATTCTTTGAGACTATTGTTTGGTTATGCACGTAAAATATTTTTTTGAGGTGTATATATTTCCATTTTACATGTTATATAATGAATCTATTTATTTTAATGATATTTTAAGCTTTATGTAATTTCCTTTTCTTACATTGAGTATGATCCCCCATTACAAAGTTATAAGACTTTATTGAGATAGTCTCATCGTTTTGAAAGATTTTTTATGAATATTTTTTATTTGATGACATCTAATGTTCCATATCTCAAGTACACTCAATATTTTAATTATCCAATATTTATTCTAAATATACTAATCTATTAGTAACATTTTTTCCAGTCTTTTTTACTTGAGGCAATGTTATTATATAAAATCTTGTCATCCCTCTCTTTGATTGGATATATATAATATTCAAAAACCATTTTTTTAAAAATGATTTAAAAATATCCTTGAAGATCATTTTCAAGTAAAAATTATTTTAAAAATTATTTTTTCAATGATTCTTTTATATTTTAAAAAATCAAATTTAATGGAAAAATGTTTTCAAATGTTTTTATGTTATAAAAATCATTTTTCAAAGAAGAAAACATATTTTTCTCACAAAATGATTTCAAAAGATCTTCTCAAATTATTTTCCTTCTATGATAACATTAAATAATGTTACTAATGAATTTATGTGAGATTTTTCAATGTTTCCATTCATGTTATTTTTCTTAATGAATTATGTTTTGATTATATTATTTGTATGGATCATGTATGTTTCACATTCCAAGGTTGTATGCTTTTGAAACCCGCTTCATTTCAGAAGGTATGTTTTACGATGAAATGATTATGAAACCTGTCACTTTCCACAGGTCATGATATGATTTCATTTTTTTAATACCCATTTAATTTCATGTGTGAAGGTATCATTATTTATGATATTGTGGAACATTTATGTATGATATCATTATGAGATGGGTAGGACTTATATATACCTCCAATGCATGGGTAAGGATTTATATCTGATGACATATAAAATGATTGTCTTGAGAATGAACCTTGACTACTAAGATGGCCATGGGAGAGAGCACTGATTAACAAGATGATTTGATTACTAAACTCATGCTAATAAGATGGACATGAGAGTGAACCATGATTACCAAGATGGTATGGGGTGTTAATCCATAGAAATATTATTATCTTGGAAGTGATGACCTGTATACAGTAGAAATTATTATATGATTATGTGTCTGCCACAATTCACTGTTTTATTCCTATGTTAAGATTTCATGGATTATGTTCATTATTTCATTATAATTCAAGTATTATGAACTACATACTTTATTCCATGATTCATGTATATGATCTTTGATATGTAGGGTATGATCTTATATTTTAATGATCAGGTTCTCATACCCCCGTGCTCATAATTATTCATACATTCTCACATATTTACCCTTAATGAGCATTTGAGCGCACCCATTTTTTTTTATTCCTATATTAGGTTATAATGAACAGTTTTAGGTGGAAGAATGAATAATAGAGATCTTTATGGGAGATTTTGAAGATTTTTCACCAGGATAGAATATTTTTTTCCATGATTCCAATGACACTAAACTATTATGGTCCTTGGGAATATATTTTTGTAATGTAATGAATATTAATCTAAAATGATATAATATCCATTTATGTGAAGCATAGGTCCCCATATTGTAGACCTTACCCCCACGTATGCAAACATTTTTAATTTTCTAGCAACATATAGGGTCCCTAGTGATTTCATCACTTCATAATCCCATTGACATAATCGTGATTGTCGATGATAATTTTGCGATTAACCATATTTATTGAGAATTAGTAGTGACCAAATCTTTCATCGGTGTGTCCTGGACCATGAGTCCACATCTATTTTCACCTTTTGCTACATATTGGCTAATGGGGTCCACTTTGGGCTGGTGACGCAACTTGAAAGGTCCACAATTGAGGTATTTATTATCCTACATTGTATAGAGATTCCCATCGGTTTTGGAAGTCATGTACTTAATGTCAATTCATAGGGAATATGTCTAGGAGGAATGAAATTCCCTAACTGCCATGTTATTTTGTGAAATCATCAATTCATGTGGCACTGACTTCATAGGTCCATCTCCAAATTATTTTGCCTATTTTTTACATCTTATCGGATATTGAAAATGTTTCTAAATTGGTTGAAGAAAAGGCCACTAGGATTGATAAATATCATGTTTTTGTTGATTTTTTTAGGTCCCAGATTTTCAATAGGTTTTTTCCAAAAGTCATCACCAGTAATCAGGGTTCACATTTTTCAAATCATAACATCAAACTATGCTTCGTAGGTATGGGTTTGTTCATAAATTCTCCACTGCATATCACCCACAAACTAATAGACAAGCAAAAATCTAAAATTGTGATGTTAAGATAATCTGGGAAAAAATGGTTAAAACCAAAAGGAAATATTGGAGTTTCTTCTTGGAATATGCACATTGGGAGGAATATACAACTTTTAAAACACCGTTCAAAATGTAACAATATGAGATTGTTCTTGGAAAGGATTTTCTCACTGGTGGAGGTAGAACAACATGCATATGGGATTTTTTAAATAATTAAAACGAATCTTTCATATGCAGGTGAGCATAGGAAGCTTCAGATTCAAGAGTTGGAATAAATTCATTGAGATGCATATGAGAACTCCTAGAACTATAAAGAGAAGAAAAACTATATCATTGACAGAATTATTCATTAGTGGAAGTTCCATATTTTTGATAAGGTACTCATTTACAATTCTAGGCTAAAACACCACCTATGATTGATTCATTCTCGATGGATATGTACTTATACTATTACTGATGTTTACCATTTTGGTGATAAACATGTTTTTCATGTGATGAGTGGAAAAAGGATTGCTCTTAATGGAATGAGGTTGAAACCCCTCTATGAGTATTTTCAAAAGAATCTCGTATAGGAAATCCAATCGATAGATGCTATATATCACACCGCCTAGCAGGATTTCCCTTTTCCCTATCCTTATTTACTTGTCTATTTATTTTAAATAACTGCATTAAGGACATTGTTATTTCTATGTTTTGGGGAAGTTTGACATGTCATTATTTGGACATAAAAAATATAATAGTGAAAAAACAACAATAAAAAAATGATTTTTCATTTTTCATTTATTTTCCATTATTCATTGTTTTTAGATAAACATTAATCTTAAAAATAATATGAAAAATCATTTTTCATGCTTGAGTCGATTGTGTGGAGAATTTAACTATTTTCTGAAACATATTTTTCAAAGGAATGTTGATATGGAATCATTTTACATAATTTGTATTTTCAAATAATTATTAAGAGTTTAATGGATTTTTGAAGTCTATACCTCATTAGCACAAACCAATATTTTAATCCCTAGACCGAGAAACACTATAAACCCTTCATTATAGACTATTTTATTTAATAACATTCATGAGAGTCTCAGGTCTTGTAGTGAAAATATAAATTTCATTGACTTTTTTTAAGATATAGGATTCAAATTGTTCAACACTCATGATAGAGACCATCACTCATTGAAAATCACTTTTTTCAATTATCCTTTATTTTTTCCACCATGACATTTTACCATTATTAACTCTTAAAATCAATAAATACCTATTACATAGCCGCATTAAAATCCAATTTATCCCTACCTAAACATATATTGGGTATATTATTATTTTATTTTTAGAAATAGTGGGGGAGAGGGTGTTTCCAAGGGAATTTGCGGGAAATAGTCATTATTATGGATTGATAGAAAGAGTACATACATTTATTTTGGGAAGTGGGTCCACAAACCATATTATATCATTATGTTATACATTTTTATCTCTTTATCATATAAAATTAAATAAAAATATTTTTTTACATAAAAAAAGAATAAAATAAAAAATGGAGAAAAGATGATGTTTACTAATTATTATTCACAGCTTGGTTGTAATCCACACAAAAGGAATAAAGGGGAGAGTGAGTTGGAAGGGAAAGAATCTATGAAGGATTGAGTGAGTGAATTAATGATTAACAATTTCTTGATTTTTACATGTGTACATCATAGATTTATAACTCCACTTATAGCTCAAAATTATTAAACATAAAATCATTCTAACCCTTCAACCATAGAACAACATGTTGGACGTCCTCTTGAGATGCACATTTGTTTCATCCAAAAAGGAAACCTAGAATAATGGAAATCATATGGAAAGATCACATAAAATATGATAAAATATAATAATTCCACTTTAATATGTTTCTTGACTGAGGAGGGAAAATTTCGTGGTGAGGTAGGTTACGACATATTGCATGAGGGTCCAAATAAAATTGAACAAATATGAATGTGAGAGAATAAAAATGATACAAAATTTTATTTCATAAATGATACATGATGAATTTAATTTCACAATAATCTTGTAAGTTCTATCCCCATTTATATAGGAATGTGACTTGATTAAGAATTAATACTTTTCCCATGAGTGGAAATTTTATGTTGCGGGGGTTTGATCACAAAATGATTCACTATTAATTTCCACCCTTACCCCATTGTTTTAAACTGGTTTGGAATTGAATATTCAAAATATAATAATAGGTTAAACTATATGTTTCATTAAATGATTTTATTTTTATCACTAAAAATTGGGAAATTTTAGTTGTTTCAATTATTACATTTCAGGATGAGCTAATTTGGATAGGCCATGATGGAATACAAGGAAAACAGACAAAACTGTGCAAGATCCCAATTACACTTTTGGAGTACAATATCGGACATGTGTAATATGTGGGTCCAATGAGGTAAGAAAATTTTTTGTATATTGAAAAGAATTTTGGGATACATTTCTCTAGAAGGCCATAGATCCCAATTTGTCCTTTCAGTGGCCCAAAATAGGCCCACAATGTGAAGAAATTCATGGCGGGCCATATTGGACCACCATTATAAATTTTGGCACATAAAATGGGTCTGAGACCATAAATGTGAATGATTCCACAACACATGGATAAATAACTTGAATACCCAAATATCCACTAAATTTCAAGACAATTTAAGGAATTTTGTTTATTCAAATAGATCGATAAATATGGAGTAAAAATTCACCCATGAATAGTGACATAGCCCGTTAGATATAGAACCAATTTTGGTGCACATTTTAATTTAATTTCCAACAAACTGACTCATACCCTCATTCTCCCATGTTTCCAGACTATTAGTAAGGGCCAGTTGATGATTGGAGCACTCTTCGTCCAATTTTTTTCTCTTATTTATCATGTACTTATAAAAATCTAGTGATCAATTTGGGGGGGGGGTGTTATTTTTTGAAATCCCAAGATCCACACCTATAATCTTTGGTGGATAATTGAATATCATGGTTTTTAGTATATTTTTATTCACTTTTTCTATTTTAATAATTCATTTTTCTAGTATGATAAATTGAAAATCAAAGAAACAGAAATCCCTATACTTATATGCATAACCCTAATCTTGTGATGATTTGAGTGTAGTTGTCTATTTTCCCACCCCTCTTCCATTCATGAATGTGCGAACAAATTTTTTAAGTTGATAAAATCCAAAAAATTGAACCCATGAATATGTATATTCTTTTCTTGTGTATGTATTATCACTGAAATAAATCTTTTCATCTTATCATGTTGTTTATGTGATGCCTTCATTGAGTTCCATTTTTATACATTGATTCGTGTTTGTTTATTCTGAGCGGTCACCAACAATGATTATCGTTGATCAATCAAATCAAAGGTGGAAACCTAGTAAGAACTCGCATTTCATTACTGGTTTTAGTATGTATAAAATTGAGGAATCAGTGATCCTTTCCATTATATTAAGAGAGATGACAGGTTGAGCATCAAGGGATACTTACCCATGTCATTCTTGAATTCTCCAACTAGTTTCTCTCACATAGTAACATCGTTTTAATTTATGTTTTATAATCAACAAAACAAAAGTTATATAAAAACCCATTCACCTTTTATTTTCAAAATCAATAACTTATTTAGAATCTAATTACATAAGAACCCATTGATAGAAAACCTTGTGGTAATGTTATACTATATAATTTGTAGTAAAAATAAACATCTAATTTTGCATTCTTGACAACAAGATATGATCCCTCATGATGTGACATATTCCCTTTATTGGATACATCCCTAGAATCCACCTCCATGGGGTGTTTTGTTCCATCCTCCATAACATCATCCATCACCTCACCCTTATCCTAGTGAGATCACTTCTTCCACCTTCATCTATTTGGGATATCTTAGGGCATAAGACCCAACCACATCCCTACTTTCCTTTTAGGTGGCTATGCTTGAATAATCCCCATCATTTCTCTAGGCGGCTAGCCATCTCTAATCACCGATTCTAGGACACATTCTAGAACTACATGGACATTGATATCTATCATATCCACGGGTTATGTAAGAAGCCTTTCAGTGTTTGAATCCCATTACCCATTCCATTCATAGTCCTTCCTTCAATTATCCATGTCTGAGGAGGATCATGCCTCAGCCTTGAGGTTCTACTTCCTTTGTGTCCATATCCTTATACTCCATCCTCTTAGGATTCATTATTAGGACTATTATCTCACTATATGAACTATGTGAAATTTTAACCCGATCCTCTACCTAGGGTATGTAATAATCCTATATGAGGTTCAATCAAATCACCCCTCACACTGCATTCATTCCATCCATTCCATTTCTACATCTTCCATATCCCTACTAATTCTTAATTGAGCTGCCACATCTCAGTGAAATTAGTCCACACATCTGGGACATCTTAGTGTGTAATCACCATTCACCTCATCACTTTTATTAGTTAGACTGTGCATCTAACCATGCTTAAGCCCCACATAATCCATATTCATCAAAATAATTGTTATCCACTTGTAGAGGGTAGCTAGCCATTTGTAATCCCAATGCATCATTAACATTTCTGAACTATGTGGGTTTTGATCCCTATCGCCTACACATGGTACATAGGTAGTCTCCCAAGGTTTTAATCCCAGCCAACAATAAATCATTGTGTCCTCCTCTTTGGGGTGAACTTCCCTTATCTAACCTAAATGGTGTCCCGATCACTATTCCTAGTGTGAAACCATCTATTTATGATATGAAAAATCATGAGTTTTCTCCCATTGGGTGTCTCGAACCATATATAGAGTAAAATTTATATGTTCTATCTCCTAGAAATCGAAAACTCTAATCTATCACTAGGGGATGCCGTAATAAACCCCAACCCTTCTCCACAAGATGTTAAACACACAACGTACCCCATCTTAAACATGGAATTTCTGGGGAAAACATCGGAAAAAATGCCTTTGACATAAGATACCCTAAGATCACCATAGGATGCTAGGGGGTTTTCACCCTTGAGAATCCCTCATATGAATAAGAATAAAGTTGTTCCAGTGGTCCATTAAAAATACATGCTATTGATTCTCAATGTGATTAATATCCTAAATGATGGTACATGACCTGACTAGAACACATGGAATGTCTAGATAAAAGCATCATAATTAACTCTTTTCCACAATGTTATGGAATCAGGAATGAGTTTTAGAAACTATGACTCAAATCTATGAGGGTGACATAGACTAGGTGACGATATCCACAGATGAATCCATGGAAGGAGGTATAGACATCCCATCATCCCATTTCATTCAAGGAGAAGAAATCATCGAGAGATTGTTGAATTTTTCCCACCATTGGAGTGTGGGAATGCAGGGCATAAAATTCTTATTATTAAACAATAAATAAAACATTATGCAAACATGAAAACAAAGAGAACATGGGTGAGGTGTGTGGGCACCAGTGCAAATATTTGGAAAAAACAACCTTTGGTATATTTCATGTAGTTGAATTGAGCACTAAACTTGAACTAGACCCATGATATCTACCAGTATAATAATGGGGATACTATGAAATGCATGTGTCCATCGGTGGGTTTTGTGACCCATGTCAACTTGATGGTTTTTGCTAGTTATCCTGGTGCTCTCTTAGTGGGTTATAGAAACATGTGTACCATGGATACCTGGAAAACTGTGGTTCAGGTGGTGTGAAGGTGAATTTATTCTATAATAGAAAAAGCAATTATTAGGTAGTCCATTCCTCCATGAGGTTTTGAAACTTATCACATCACTCTGACCTAATCAATCTTGAACAACACCTTCCACCGTTAGCAAGCTGATATGCCCGTAGGAATAGGTATGCAGATATATGTGTTTGAAATGATCCATGATATGATGGTAGAAGATGGTTCATAATTGATGAGGGTAGAATTAGCCACCATGGGAAACCATTGAACACAGTATTAGTTAAAACCCATTATATCTGGTAGATAGTGAGTTATTTCCAAAGAAAGTTAGCAGGTTTGAGGCCTAAATATTTACAGTCATGATAGTCTAATTTTAAAGGTACAAAAAGGTCCCATGCACCTATGTGTGTCTATTTCTTAGGAATTATTAATGTAATTGAATATGGAATGGTCCCCATGACCACTAGAGAAAAAGAAACATATTTCTTGAGGAATGGTTAAAAAATTACACCATCAGGGGTTGCTAATATGTTAATAGTAATTTTTGTCTTTGTTGGGTAGTTTGTCTCACTTGATGGTGCCCAAAAAAGTCTTGTGGTGATTACCCAAACATAGCATATGATCTTTCCAACCAAACCCCAAACCTAAAAAACCAGGGTCCATTCCCCACTACCATTAAACTGTGGATGTTTACTTCTTACCCAATGGGTATCTATGTGTGTATTCAAGAGGCGTATGTATTCATTGGCAGTGTTAATGGAAATGAAAATGAATGATTTAAAACTATTGGGATGGGATTGGTCAAAAAAAATATAAACAAATTGGAACATAGTTGTCAAATTAAATTATAGTGGTGTGTATCCTTCCTTCGGTGCGAGTAGTGGAATGATATGAAAAGGTTGAAATCCCTGAGTATTTGCAAATGAACTATTTTGATCAACTATTTAGTGAATTGGAAGGGTACTATGGTATGTCTTAGAAATATATAGGTGTTCAATGGGATACATCATGTATCCCATGGCTTCATTGGTACTCTAATGTACTCCCTGTTAAGAGAAGATCAAGAAATAACATGGTCATTCCTTGTAAGAACAATCTTGGGAAGACCAGATAATCATTTGGATACTTCATGCATCCCATGTATTCACTTGGATACTTGAATGTTCCATCCCTCGTACTCCATGGTAAGTGACCAGTAGAAAATTACCAGGTCCCTTGTGGGATACTTGAATTATCCCAGTGAGTACCCATGCATTCCCAATAAGGCTTTAATCTTGTGATATTCCTTCATTTTTAGATTTTTGGATTTCATAAGAGAATGATTGACAATACTTCACATTCTGAGAAACTAAAGGATTTAAGACATGGTCATGTAAGTTACTCTGTCACTTTGGGGCATGGGTAAGTCCATGTATCTTTCATGTAATCACTCCAACATATGTTATGATAACATAATCCTTTGATATTGGTCTAGATAATTATTCTGCAAAATTTTATAATGTAATAGTTCATACTAATGGGATTCACAATTTCTAATAAAAAAACTCCCCTCATCCTCCAAATCACCATTCCTAATACTGAAACATAGTCAAAATCCTTAGGTCCTAGTGCTTCTTGTATGTGAGCATGTTCGAAAGATATCTGATCAATGTGCTTGAAACCTCTAAAGACAATCTCATACAAGGATATACCTAGGATAAATGATGTATACATGAAAGTTATCAATCATTCATTATTGAAATTTATATTGTTTTTTCTTTGGGAGGTCTACTATGATAAGAATTTATATTTGAAATAACATTATTACATTTTCTCTTGATCATAATTTCAAATCAATTAGTTTTTCTTCACTCCCATCAACCTCAATGAACGTAGATTGATTCATGAAGGAAAATAAATGTGACATGATATGATGAAAATATCTCATCTCATGAGCATGTACTAGAAATAAAATTATCATATTTTATTGGGATAGTATTCTAAAGCATATGTATGTGTAGGATAGAGTAATTTCATCATCATCACTGACTTGAGGTTTCTACCCTAAATATCATCAATACCTTGTGATTGAGCCACAAATATTTGTACATCCTATCAAATTTTTCATCACTGATTCCCTCCACTTATTAATTTTTAGGTCTCCAAAAGGTTATCATTTAGAGAAAGATGAAGGTAATTTGAGATGGATGAATAATTTAACATCCTCGGTGACCTACTGATTATGTCAATGTTCACAGAAAGATATGATAAGAACATATCTGAGTATGATATTTAGTATCCGACTATGTGTGTGGTATAAGAACGGACTAAGAACTAATCATCCTTATAGTACGAGATCATCTATAAAATAGGATTACAGAAGAACAAGTTCCAAATCTATTTCCCAAGCTAAAGAATAATAGTCAACAACCTATATAATAATGATATAATCTACGACCTATATTATACTAATTTACATACTCCCCCAAAGAAATATCAATGATTCTACATTGGAAAGGGAACTAAAAGGAAATTATTACAAAGTCAAATTCAGTTTCTTAATCTCTATTCTATCATGATTATTACTAACAAAACCTCCAACAGTCACATCCTACTATCTATTCAATTCATCAATGGTTCTTATGGATGTTCGGGATTAAAAAATGATATGATTTTAGAGAAAAATAGTCTATTTCGGTAGTTTATTAACAAATGCATTCAAATACCTCTTTCCAATGCTCAATAACTGTTACTTCATCATTTTCCTAATAGATTTTTCATTTCCCAATGCATTCCACTCATGGATTCCTTGATGGAATGTGGTGCATCATATATCATTCTATAGTAACTGAACATATTGTTCCTTGTCACACAATTAAATCAAATATCTAGGATAAAAGCTCTCTTAGTATAATATAGTTAATATAGTAGACCCAATAAAATAATATTCAAAAAGTAATGGAAGACAACAAACATTATTTTAGGAATATTTATCAAATAATCCCATCTTCAAACACTACCACACTAAAGGTTAGAGTCAATCCATTCTCCCCACTAGTTCTGGTGAATCGGGCTATTTCTCTAACCTTATTGTATTAGGAGAACTAGTCCACTATCTAACCCTTATCTAACACCATTTTTTTCCTATAACCCTTAGACTTTAACATAATTTAGGTATTTCTATCCCTCTATCAATAAAGAAAAAAATCATATATGTTTCCCACTTATCGAAACAAGTCGCCCTAGATAATGAGTCTCCTAGGTGATTCGAAGTCATCTAGAGAAAGCTATAATATAATCAAGCCTTTTTCTGAGTAATAATCAGAGTTATCCAATGATTCTACCATAGTTATAGAGTAAAAAGGGATGAATAGACATTCTACATTAGAAGAAGAAGTTCATAATGAATGAAGAGATATTTTCCCTACCACATGATATTTTAAAGAATAATATGGAGGTTATAGATCTATTTGATTGTACCAAACCAGAACACCCTAGGTTTATCAAGTTAGACCTTTGGTAGTTGTGTAATGGTCTCACAATGGCTAAAAACCATCCCCATTTAGCTGAAAAGAATGAATTTATAAACTGGATACTTCCAAGGAACTCTTTTGTGGTAAATGACAGTGATCGATATTGTTATCATAGGATTTCATCCCATTGACTATCTGAATGAAATATTGCCAGTGGTTGAGTTGTTCGGGGTAGATCTTGAGGGAAACATCCTACCATAATCATAGTTCCCCTAGTATCATTTGAAATTTGAATGACTATGATATCACCCATACCACCACCTCTAAATATTATGATTTGTCCTAGGGGATGAAAGGACTAAGGGTTGAGAAACCTGTTGATTATATTCAAACAAGTTTCTTACACCAAATAACAATGTAAGACACAATGAATGGCCATTTTCATGACCTTTTTTAAGATGGGAAGGTCCTAGAAATAAATCTCATTATTCTCTCACGGTCGGTAAGGAAGCACCCTTAGGTGTGAGTGGAGATAGTCTAATGTGAGATGGAAAATGACTTACATAATGATGCCACATGTATTCCTTTGGGGTTGAGTGTGGGATTTATTAGGGAACCCTCAATCCCATTCCCTAGTAGGTGTATTTGGAGTAGTAATGGAAGTAATATTAGTGGTTCAACTATACATAAAAGCATGGATCTCAATTGAGATGTAAGTCCAATCACACCTCTTCAAAATTTTGTATTCGATTCATATTTATGCTCCATCCCAAATCATAGAACTACTCATTCTACCTATATTCAATTTCATATGTCTTCCCTCTATTCCCCAACAACCACTATTCCAAACCACCACATTATAGCTCACAATAGAAGGTGGGAGAAAGAACCTGATGTCGAATTAGAATATCACTATAGCCTCAAATGAAGTTTGAAGCCCTATGGATTGAGGTTATTCTGAATGGATTTGTTTCTAGCCAAATTAACTACTCCATGAATACATCCACATCAATTAACTATCCATTAATAAATTTCGCCTCTATTTTATTCACATCTCAACAAAATTCCAATAAAAATGTGCTAAGAAGATTCAGAAAAATTCATCTTTGAGGTGAAATTCCACGAACAATCTAAAAAAGGCCAAGAGCAGCATGTAGTGAAATGAGGCCATGAAAAGATATTCCAACATCTATAATAACCCCATCCAATAGAAAAAAGTGATACTTTTAGTCCTAGAACCATTTAATTGACCTTGTTTATAAAAACCAAAACTTCCATTTTCAATGTTGACATAGTTTATTTGAGTATATCAAATAAATACTCTAATTTAAAAAATAAACTATACAAGTGGAATTATTTTATATGTAGTTTATTTATGTAGTTTCAATTAACCTTGACCTGCCAAATGATATAATGAGATAAAAAGGATGACCTGACTAATTTCCAAAAAAAATCCATTACCATGATTCCATTTCAAATCAACCATGTTCCACCCTGCCAAACTACCCTATCAATTGAATATAAAAACAGATTCTAGATTATAATGTATCAATGATCACAAGAAACCCATGGAACATAGTCTATAAGGAAAAATCTAAACCATATATTCCATCTGATAATGACAAGTAGTTGTGTTAATATTACAACCTTTGCAACCCAAAGAAAAAAAAGTTCATGAAATGGGAGCAAGTATGAAAAAATGGATGATGGTACCTATCGTCCAGTAGATCATGGTGAGGAAAATTAATTGATGTACTAGATGTTGCAGGGAATTAGGGTATTCAACATTCGAAGCTCCTCAGGATCAAAATGAATGATTTGATATAGAATTCGGACCAATCCTAACATTACCACTTTCCCAAAAGTTAAATGATAAGATTAAAAAAAAAAGAAAAATTAGGAACATAACATCTGATATGATGAATAGAAAATAGCCATATCTCGGTCTATTTTCACTATAGGGGTAAGACACCATTCCTTATCTTCATGTAGAACATCACACCACCAAAGGAATAAGGTTTATATGATCTCAAATAGACCAACCATAATAACTATATATCAACTGTCATTTGGATTCATCAATAAAACACAACCAACTATACAAGACCTAGTGATGATAGCTCTAAACATTGTCCATGGACATGGATATACCAAATAATAGGAAATACTCGGTGAATCAAGCATGTGTTACCATCAAGATAGGTTTCATGAACAATCAATTCCACCCCTTCCACTCTAATCTTGTAGGTATGTAGTGGTATATGTATGGTTTGATCAGATCAAGCCTCGTCACCAGTATTCCGTTTTCCTTCCATGCCTACCCAATTATCTCAATTATATGCACTCACAACAATGTTATCATTACAGAATACCTAACACTACCCCTACCTATCACTTCATTAGATCTCCCATGAATTCCTCATCCCATATGATTCTTTATATTCAATATTCATCTTATATCTTGATATATTGCTACAAATGGTACTATAATTTTACAGTTGAGTTGCAACACCTTGGTATATTTCTCTTGCATTTCCTTGAAAAACCTCATGTATTGATAGAGAACTATCGATGTCAAACCACCTTCTCCACTTATAAAATATTTTCTACCCTGGCCCATTGTTTATTTAATGGTAATATTTATAGACAACCTAATGTATGATGCTAGTCTAGTGCCCTGATTTCCTTCCACTACATACCCCACCACAATATATCCTCAACCACCATTTCACTTACTATGGTGATATGGATAAATACCCTATGCAATTAAGAATAGATATGTTGAAGTAATATATATTGATATGGAGTTTATCCCCTCAAAACTATATATTGAATGCAATGAGAGTACCCATTTCTGAGTGTATATGTTCAAGATTTAAGCATCATAATAGACTGAGTGACCCTCCAATGAAATGACATTTCAGAATCTATAAATTTGAAAACTATATATATATATATATATTATAATATTAGTCATTGATACTTTCATTTTTTGTTATTATCTATTCATCCATGTGTGAACCCTGCATCTCAATTTGTGCCCTACCAATATAGGAGTTTGGATGCCCCATACCAAATTCCACAATTCCAATACAAATAGCTTCATTACAACCCTTGAGATGGAGAAGCCCCCAACCCCAACATCAAATTCTAGATGATCTGTTCTATTAACACCACTCTATATCTTGATTCCAATATCTATGAATTCCCAACCCCAAAACACAAGGACTATTTAAATTTAAAAGGAACATAATCTTTCATCGAGTTTCCACATGGTAGTAAAATTGAATGTTATGGTTGATTGGAACATAGTCCAACTAAACATAGGTATGACATGGAGACCCCCTCTCAGGGATATCTGACATCGATACCGAAATGATATATACATTTATGCCTATCTTCTTTAGGATTTATCATATTCCAAAGACAACGATTCATTTCATCTAGTGGCCCCGGTACTAGACCATGTTCATACAACAATTGGATACAAGGCATCAATATTTAGATAGGATGACTACACTAGTTTCAACCCCATGGAAGAATTAATCTAGAAAGTAAAACACAATATATATATATATTTTAATAATACGGTCCATCCTATTATTTTTTGGAGAAACCATACATTCCGAATAAATATCAACCCATGAACTCCGACCAAGAGAATATATATATATATATATATATATATATATATTATGTTGAGAGTTCTACTCACAAACAGATGAATTATGCCTATTAGGTGAATCAAAAAGTTTTGGAATTAGAATTATATCTATTTAAAATGTTCCAAAACAAATTACCTCTTGGTTTTTCAACCACCTCACCCATAAAAGAATAAATACCTTGCCTCATCCACATGATTATACCTCACTTCCATCCACCACACCTTTTTCATCTCCTTACCACTAGAAACGCTAATCAGACCCAATTTGTAAACTAATTTTTGAGTATTTCTCCCCAAAAACCCATGATCTGTGAGTATTCCTAGCCATTCCTATTGAAATTCCCTCGTGAGTGAGTGGGAGTTCCAATTCCATAAAATGGTTTCTCAACCTCACTATTTGAGTAGAGTGGTTAGTAGAGAAAACCATCCCCAAACAAATAGAAGTTCAATTTCAAGCTCTATCTTTACTCTGAACTTTCTTTTTCCCCCTCTCGACCAATACCATAGTGGGACATAGACATTATTAGGGATAATTCACGTATTCCACCTTATAATATGTCCTTTTCAGTACTCCCTAGTAAGCGTGTACCAGAAAATGACATGGTCTTCCTTAGTTTGAACTGTCATGGGAGGACCGAGAGCTCATTGGGATAATTCACATATCCCAAGTCTGGGATACCTAAAGTATCCCAATGAGGAACTGGTAATTTCTAGATCCTCACTAACCATGGAGTTCCTAGGATAAATAATGTATCTCAGTGAGTATACAGATTCTTCTTTTATTCTATATTCTACTGATTACAAACATCTATATGATAACAAAAGGTACCACACCCTCTATTAAACTGTAAACAAAGAAATTTATTATCCCCATTGCAGCTCTCCCATTATGAATTCAAATATTGATGAAATGTATATTTCCATCATGCCCACACCATCATAAGGAACCTAGGATGATGGTGGAAGGTTTATTGACCAATTGATTTTTCTTAACCACCACTATTGAAAACCCTCCCACTTATTGCATATTCCTTAGTGACCAACCAAAAGTAAATATCCCATGTCAGGTTCCATTGGATTCTTCTAGTGGATATGGTAATCATACCATCCATAGATATTTAAAATATGTTATGGTAATATCACTGTTAATTACTGAAGGCCATTTTATTTGGGGTGTTCAGGATTGGTCTCTTCGGAATGTCATGAGGTACCACCATCGACATGATCTGCCGAGTGTCCTAAGAGCATTTCTCATTCCGATACAATATCAACTCAATACAACCATTCAATGTACAAACATGGAAACCCCCAATATAGAAATTATTTCTATTGGAATACATGATCCCAACCCTAATGCATGTGTTCCCATAAATGGGCCCCTAACCCCTCTAATATAAACCCAATTATGTCGTGTCCTGACCCCAAGATAATAAACCCTCATGTTAATCAAATTTAAATAATTCACATTGACATGAACCTTATCATAACTGAAACCATAAATTGACCAAACCATCAGTGAATCTTGTTGGTCAGTAGTGTTCATTTTAATTCCTCTTTGGTGTAAATGGATTTATGGAATGAAAATGAACCTGAGTCATTCATGTGTCAATATCCTATTTCCCTGAATTTCTAGTAAATCGAGTATGCTTGAATAACCTTTTGTTAGAATGATATCATATGATACACTAGTTTGTGAGATGTCAACTATACTGGCTAGAATCTTATATTTACCCGTGATCCGAGTCTGAAGGGGGAGGTAATTGCGTCTGGAATGAGTGGCACCATCGTACACCATTTTTCCAAAGGGATATGGGGCTAGTAGGGGATGAGACAGTATGAGAATCTTAGAGACAAGGTCATTTCCCACTCTATATCTTAAGAAGTATGTTTCAATCATTAAAAGCAGTTCATTTCCCTATGCTGATTATTGAAATTAGGGTTTATGAGTCACTCCTCAAACTGCTCAGCACATCTATCATATCAGATTTCACACACAGTGTCACTATTAAGTTAGATTACTGAGCATCAAATAAGTAGTAAATGTGGAATTGTTGTCCTCCTAAATTGTTCTCTCCTGTAGATAACTCAAAAATCAAACACGAAACTGTCCATGTACAATTTGAGTGGAAAATGGGCATATACCTCTATGCCAGTATCCTTAAAACCTAGTCATATTACAATGGGATACATTATTTCTTCCAGATTCACCCTTGTCAATGAACACCGAGAAATGAAATGGGTAGGAAATGACCAGGTTACACATAACAATGTCCTGGTGAGACTGTTGTCTAGGTATTCCATAGACCTCATAGAAAAGGTCAAACTAGGGAAGATGTAGGGGTATTTAATTTACATGACACTCTCTATATAATCATGAGGGAAAATAACAGTTGGTCTATCCCTATTACAGTAGTGTATTGAGGACACCCCCACAATTATAAATGCCATTCCCTATAGATAAATTATACTTGTAATACCACCTCTCACTTATAGGACAAATAATATTCAATTTACCCTCTCCCCCCATCCCCATTTCTTCCCGATATAGTAGTTAACCAAATCCCCCAATTCTGCACTATCTATTCAATAAAAATGGACCAACACCAACCAATTTCAAAGGGAAAGTGGTATATCTATCTCATGGATGACCATCTAGGTTTATTTGTTTTTTTGAGGTTTTGTGTTACCATTAATGAATTAGAATACCCACCAGTGCCTTATGAATGGAACAAGACACCTGATCTGGTTAGGATTCACATAAATCTTGAAAGATTGATTTCATTTGTTAAAAAGAATTTTGATTTTATTTTGTACCACTATGCCAAATCAACTATAGCTACAATTGTGTTTCTTAGTACATTGTGACAGTTACCATTGTACCAAATTTTCCCAATATTATTGTGATTGAGTAGATGTCTGGTGTTGAAATTAAGTTAGACCATTAAGACAATGTAAATGGGGCTCTTCCAATAGTGTTCACCATAATTTCCCATGGTTCACAGAGGTGAGATCATTAAGACGACAGTTGTAATAAGAAATTATAAAAGTACATTTAAATTTGACTGATCATTATTTTCTAGCAGATGAAGTGGAATCTATATTTTAATGACCAAATTGAAAAAAACATCACAAATTGTTACATAACTGGTATTAGAGGGTCAAGGTGGAGGCTTTGGAAATAACATGGATCAACCCCTATTTCCACTTAAAAAGTTGAGTATCATGGTGGTCACTCAAAAAGTGGAACCAGCACCTATCTGTTCCATTTTAACTAGGAAAAATCGAGACATATAGTCCCATGTTACAATAGTGTGCTCAAACATTTTCATTATGCAGGGACACACTGAGCACCTTGTGAAGAAAGAAAGAAGGTTGTTTGATGTGGGTACTTCTTGTTGGAATGACGAGTGGGTTTTAGAGACTAGAGTTCATTTCTATAATGACCCTAAATACTCAATGGGAGAAATCACGGTTTTATTATTCAATCATTTAACTATTGATCACATCACATAATGAAATATACACCTCTAAAAGGTTTCATTGGGGGTACCCGTTGCAGTTTTTTACTTCATGAACTGTATAATCTGATGGTCCAATGTCTAAAGGTAACTACTAGAATAATGTGGAAAATCATAGTAATTTGATGAAACCCAAATTTCTTTTAGATAAACGCACCATGATTCATTATAGGAAATCTAGAAATAACCACATCTTCTTGCAGTAGTTGGGAATGACCCATGAACCCCCACCATAAAAATATACTAGAATAGTAGTAGATAATGTGGAATGTTACTCAAAATGAAATCACATCATTTTTGATCTTGTTATATATGAAAGATATTTTGAGGTTTCAATTCTAGATCAATGAAAATTCCAAAAAACCCATGTTTTCAAATAGTGTATGATGGTCAATCTACATTCAATGACATGTAGGGATATTGGTTGTTTCCAATTTCTATACTATCTCATCATATCATCATATACCATAAATATATGAATTATACTCAATAAAAAATGAATCTTTAGGTTTATATTATATATTCATCAATAATTTTACAATACATCCATCAATTATTTTCACAAAAAAATTATTAAATTCCCATTAATGTTCATATTTTAACCAGAAACACATAAGAATTTCATTGTTCGAGTTAATTTAATTATTCTATTGTATAATGTTTTGATCATATATTTCCAAATATTATTTAAAATAATGTTATTATTCTTTTATAATGTTCTTAATTAAAATCAAAACATGTCATTATATTGGATATTTGGCCAATTATAACATTTGAATGGAAATACGGACAACACAAGAAGGCCCAACAAATCAAATGAGAAAACTAGACCAACCATGAATATAGAATTTATGGGCTCAATACAGAGGCCAATTTGTTTTGAAACTCATGAATATATTCTTAAATATCCAAAATAATCATGGATAAAATTTTAAAGGACCATCTCAACCAAGAGGTGTCCCAATTGATGTATTGATGTCTAGCCCACCAATAAGCCTGGGAATTTAAAATAGACCACAATTAATGAATTTTCTTCTAATACAATTTTCTAAATGAGATATGAGTTTGTGTTTTGAAATCTAATATATATATGGAAAACCTTTTAGAAGAAATGTTTCTGGAATGAGTTCATCTTCTTGGATTAAAATGAATTTTGATTTAGACCAATGAAAACATGATATAAAAATGCATTGAATGGAATTGTTTTGTAAAATAGATATAATTTTGGATAAAAAGTCCACTAGAAACAACATTTTTTGTGTTATTATACACATAAATATCTAATCCTTTTAATAATAAAATATCCTAATATTCACATATCGGAATGGACAAATTGGGGATCCAGTTTTAAAGGCATATTTTGAATGCAAACAGTCCACCACCTTGGGCTATAAATACATCCCCATATTCTCTTTGCATGGGGTTAGTATTTTAGAATATACAAGGATATATTGGAATTACCAAATCCTTTCCAATGTCCTAGGAGGACCTTAAAAAATCATTTTTAAACATGATTTACCTTTTCTCCTCTCATTTTTTCATGTTCTTTTGTGTTTTTATTTATTTGTAATCTTGTAAGTATTTGTGTTGTATATTTTTTAATGCATGTTTCTACATAATTATCTAATATAATAATCCACCAATTATTTTATAAAATTAATTTTCATAATGATTTTTAAATAATGTTTAAATTTAGTACCTTATGCTTTTTTCTCATTCAATCAATATTTCATTTTCAACTCTCTTAATCTTCTGTGTGTGTATTTCATGTGAAACTCATTTATTATACTATTCTTTTTGGTCCCTTTATAATAAATCACCACAAAAATATTAAATGAGAGTAATTAAAATATTATTGGTTGTGTAAATCATTCATTGGGATGATTCAAAATTTGGTGATATTAAGTGATTAATAGATTTTCCTTGTTCAATATTCTTTAGGTCAATATTATGTAAGTTAAACATAAAATGTCACGGATTAATGAGATTATTTTTTTAACATGTGGATTCCATGGATTATTAGGACCATAAAAAATTACCATAAACAATCATTTATTGAGATAAAAACGTAGTTATTTTTAGTCTTGAATTAATTTTTTAACATTGTGGAATTCCAATCAAAATCATTTTGCAATGTGGGTGTTAATTTAAGGGAATATAAAGAAAAGATAGATCATATCATAAGATTAAATCCCAAATAATAAATTCACCCAATATTTATCAATTTTTGAAATAAAACATCATCCATTATAAAATATATTTATTTTTTTCAAACCCCCTTTAAAAATAAAAAGAAATAAATAGTCAACTATTAAAAAAGGTTTTATCATCATGGATTCGAAAAAAGTGATTATATACACATTAGTAGAGACCTTGAGCATTGAATAGTCGATATGAAACAATAGGCCACATTTCAAATAGAAATATTTCTAGGGATGGTGAATTAATTATTATATTGTTTTTGGTATTTAAAAAATAGAAATAACCCAAATAAATCCACACAAAAAACAAAGAAAATACCACCTTCCCCACCCATTCAAAATTTCTCTAAATACACAGTCGCCTCCCAAAAAAATACATTGGATTTGATTGGCTTGAAAATCCAAATAAATATTCACCGACATAAGAGGAACATGAGGGATACTGAAACCACCCAAGACCCATTCATTTCCTAGCCAATTTAGATAGATATTTCAAATCCTAGGGAGCAAACTCATAAATAACATGTTTCCCCTGA
This sequence comes from Viscum album, assembly GCA_963277665.1. Taxonomy (NCBI): domain Eukaryota; kingdom Viridiplantae; phylum Streptophyta; class Magnoliopsida; order Santalales; family Viscaceae; genus Viscum; species Viscum album. Next base: position 1,436,660,875 of record OY728123.1, on the reverse strand, counting down.
TATGAACTAAAAAGCCATTATTATTCAATATCCAAACATTGAGGGTAATTTTGAACTGAAATCAGGTTTGATTCATCTTCTACCTCACTTCCATAGGCCGGCTGGTGATGATCCACATCATTACATAAAATAGTTCCATGTGGTGTTCTCAACCATTAATCTTACAGGGGTTTCTAAAGAATAAATCAAACTTCAAGCATTCCCTTTATCCATAGCTAACTCTTCTATGTTAGGGATCTACTAAATAACTCCTAGTTCCATTAACACATGAAATGACATGAATCATCTCTTTTTAGGAAAATTTACTCCCTCTTCTCCAATAGCCTCTATCAAAAATGAAATAAAAGTTATCCGCCAATTCCTAAATGAATCACTTCATGAGTATTGGGAGAGGTTCAAAAAGCTACAAGAAAATTTCATACACCATTAAATCACTGAATAACTCTCAATTCAATAATTCTTTTAGGGGTTATTGGATTTGGAATGGACACTCATTCATGCTGCATGTGGCATCACTATTGTCTACAAAACATCTGCAACTACACAAGATCTCATAAGAAAAGTGTCTATAAAAACACAACAATTCCATGATTGAGAACATACTGATGTCCAAAAAATACAAAAAAATCAATCCCTATATCCCAACAAGTTTACTGAGTGGATGAGTGAACTTATAGGTATTATACATCAAATAGATGTGGCTACCAAATCACTAACATCATTTCTCTATAATCTATGATCTGTAGACCCATAAAAAACTAAGGAATCTATAGCTGAATGAATCATCCAACTGACACTTGTTCACAGATTCAAGATTATCCATCTAATACTTTGAATCCAATATATCTCAATGTATTTGTTTTATCAGATGAACACCATCCCTAAACAATCATGTTTGATTATTAGATACTCCACCCAACCCCACTATAACACCTTCTATTCTACCTATATCATCATCTTGATGTATGGTAATCTTGTATCTCTTCCCCCTTATCCCCCTCTTCAAAATACAATCCACTTCTAATATGGGCAGGGTGGTGGTAACTTCGAACAACCTCATCCTTTCGTACATAAACATGAAAGAATAAATACTCCTCTAGATCCTCTAGGTTTCCACTATCCTAATGAGCCTTCCCAATTCCCAACCCAAAGCAAACACTTTTACAAGAACACAAATATTGTAATCCAAATCTAGAAAAGCATCTTCTTCCATCAAACCATAGTAAGTCACTATAGACGATCTTTCCCCCTTCACCCATTGTATCCTAAAAAACATTGAAACCCCAATTGGTTAAATTCCATCCCACCTCATCCAGCAGAAAAAATCCAATTTGTCCCAACTCTCAGCTCAACTATTGCCCAATCATAAGGGTAATGTATGTTCCATTTCACATATATTGAGAAAAAAAAGTATCTTTTCTTTATTATGAAACCTCTAAATTTTTTTTAAATGATTAAATGGAAATAGAAGAATAAAAAATTATAGAAAAGAGACATTAATCCAACCCCTTGCCTCCTTCAATTCCTTGAAAAAACCAATTCCTTTTCTTCATGTAATCACTCAAATAAGGAAGTCCTCTAATCCTAATCTTGAAATGACCAACATGTTTAGATGTGTTGAATTCAACATTACTCTCTTAGATTCCAACAAAAAATTCCTATGTATACTTGGATTCATAATGAATTGTTCACATATAAGAGGAAACTTAGGATCATTGAAAATGTTTCGACCAAATAGTCCATTCCCAGGAAGTGAAATGATCCCAGGACATTTAATATTCCTAGACAAATAGAGATTTCCAACATCGATGATGCACTCATAGACCTAGGAGCCTCATTAAATTTTAGTCCCAAATCCATCTCCTCTAACCATGGTCTAGGTCCCCTACACCCAATGAGTGTTTTCATCTAGTTATTCAATCAAGCACTACCAATCCCAAGAGAATAATTGAGGATTTCCTTTTCTGAGTCAATGATATTATCTTCCCATCAAATTTCTATGTCCTTGTCATGGAAGCTGATACAAATTCTTGATAATTAGCTTTTATTTTTGGATGACCATTCCTCTTGGCAGTTGAAACCAAAATTGATATCCATGTTGGCATCTTATCCATGGAATTTGGTGACCAACTAGTCATGTTCATCATTATTCAATACATGTGATAACCATCTGAGTGTTACTCTTACTTCTAAATTCATGCTTCTAACAGTCTCTTTAGAGTGTGTTGATTCTTGATCCACCCAGTTCTTCTTGTCCTTATAATAAATGAGTTTGTGAGTTATTTATCCTCATTAACCAAGTAATAAATATTATTATAGATGTGGAAATTTCAAAAGTAACCTCCATTGATTTAAGAATCGTGAATACTATATGAAATCCCATCTCACATCAGATTTCTACTGCTCTATTTTGAATGGTAATGAGGAAAATCAAAAAAATTAATATTTTTTTGGAATAAGATCATAAATTCCAAAAATAATCATTTCCTAGGCATCACTATAAATGTTATCTTATATGGGAGGTTAAACCTCATCCAATGTGCTTATCTTATTCCAATGTTATTGATGTTTGTGATATTTGGTCTCTAATTAATAAAGTAATCCTTAGGGAAGTCAAAATTGATTATTATTTATAAAAAACATTGTTATTATTTATTTAGAAAAATATATTGAGTCCCATGTACCATTTGATCCTCGTTACATCACATTGGAATGATATGAAAAAATGAGTTTAAAAAAACTGGGATCTCATTCACTAATTTCAAATTATATAAACCACACATAAATGTGACATCAAAATTGAAACACCTTCATGAACTTCCAATAATAAAAAATGACCCTTGATGGGCTACATCATTTCTCAAGTTTAAGGCTAAAGGGAGGATACCAACATTCTCTTTCCACCCCCATTTAATTTCAATAACAACAAAAATGATGAGAAAAAATTATCCAATAAACAATATGGCCCCAAATGAGATTTTTTATCTAGAAGCACACATGAGTTGAGAAAATATAGGGGCCTCCATTAGACTATGTGTAGTCCACTGCAATAGTCAGGTAGTTGAAAAAATAAATTCCCCCATGTCTTCTTTTACATTCACAAAATTTAATTTATTTTTAGTTTTTCATTTATTGAATAATGAATTTTGTTTATTACTATATTTTATGTAATAATAATTTTACACAGCATCACCATATATGATACATGCCTCAAGAAACTCATCAAATTCCACTATCCCACCTCTAAATGGATATTACGACCCAAAAAATCTAATCTAGGGGCACCTCTTTAATATTAACTCTCCATTCCCTGTTCTTCCTCCTTCCATCTCTCTCTCTCGACCTGTCTATTCTTCTTAATATCTAAATTTTTAACACATTCATCATGAAATCCTTGTTTTATCATTATCTTCTGTGTGAGTTTTTATTAAAATAACAATGAAAAAAAATAAAAAAACAAAAACCAAAAATATAATCCTAATTACTCACCATTAAATTTTTAAATTTTATCAAAACTTTTTATAGAGTCTAATGACATTTTTTCTTATCAATAATTTTTTATTTTAATAATAAAATTTGTTAATGAATTTTGTGTCAAAAAATAAATTTTTAATGATCAAATATTTAATTGGAGTATGATTCTTCTGAAACCACGAGGAACAACCATAGATTTCATTCATAGGTCACCTATCACTATCTTATCAATTTCTGTTTTTTTAACAATTTATTATTAGTATTAATTTTTAGGACATTCAAGACGAGTTTGATTAATTTTCATACATTTAAATAATAGATTAATTTTCTAAACAATATGTGTATCCCAATAAGAAAATAGCCTCCCATTAACCATACATAGATCATCCTATTGAAATCCCCTTAGATACTATGAAAACAATTTTTTACAGCCTTATTAGAATCCTAAAACCCCTTCCCACCCTTCATCTACAATGATTTTCATTGCATTATTTATTAAAATTTATGTGTGGGGGGATTGATTTAATATTGGGTATTCATTCATTGATTTTAATTGTGTCATCATATTATTGAGGGAAAGTATACATTTATGTATGGGAGAGAGGATGTAATTCAGTGAGTTTGGTGAATTTATAAATGTTTATGACATCTTATACAAATGTTATTGGAAAGGGATAAAAAATTCAAAAAAATAAAAATAATCGGTTCTGTCTTGGGAGGATAAAAAATCACTCTCCCTCAACCAAAAATCTTGTTATTTCAATTAAAATTAGTTTCATGAGGAGATCAAACATGGGTTGGCCGATGATTATGAGATTTTTTTCAAGTTAAAATTTCTGTAAAAAAATAAAGAAGAAAAACAAGAAACAAAAGAGAACACTTATTTCATTGGATGAAGTATTGTGTTACAGAAATATTTCTACTTTTCATCACATTTAATTTTCTTATACTTTTGTGTACTCTTTCACACAATCATGCCCTTTTAAATATGTTTTTCCATTACCTACCTTGTGTTATTTCAAAAATATGTGCATTGTTTTTCCCATGTTAGTGTTTTGATCCCTCTTTTACACTCTTTTCGACATTATATTTGTACCATCTCATTGCCACCGAAGACCCCCTAATAATCCCTCTTGATTCTTATTCACTTTGAAATAGGTAATGGAACCTGATATCTCTTACAATATTTATGATTTCACTTTTTGTTGGGTAATGAGTGATCCTACATAAATAAATTTTCAACATCATGATAGGAGTGAGTTATGAGTGCCCACATTTTACATTTCCAATTTTGATAACTAAAAATGAATTTGTTTTGGAAAATTATTTCTATAACATTTTTTGTGGAATTCATTATGTATGAGTGAACTAGTATATACCCCCTGATTGAAAAAATATATATTTTAATATTTTTTATTGAGTGAATATAAATTTGTTATGTTATTATTTGATTCAGATGAAAAAATGAACAAAACTAAGTGTGTTGAATTTGATATTAAATATTAATTCATGATTTTACATTACTCCCATCATATAATTGTCACTTAAAATTGATTAATTTCAAGTCAATGAACATTTTTTATCATAAACACATAAGAAGAACATGGTTTGAGTTCATTTTAATTTAACTATAGTTTAATTTTGTGATAATATATTTTAAAAAAATAATGTAATTCTTATTTTTTCGAGTTCTTGTTGAAAATTAATGCATACCACAAGAAGTAATCTTTGGCCAATTTAGCCACTGTAATGGAAATATGGACCACATAAGAATGACCAACAAATCTTTTGAAAAAACTGGATGAGGCATGATGATAGAATCTCTAAGCTCAATCTAGAAGCACAAATTTGATGAAAACTACTGCAAATATGGCCTTTAAATGTGCTAGAAAAGGCCATTTAATGTGCTAAAAAATAACTATTAATTTCAAGGCAGATAATATGGGGTTAATTTTATCAACACTTAAAAAATAACTGATAATGGACCCTTTTATTAATGCTAAAATATGTACTGATAAAAGGGGTCTTTAATTAATGCTAAAAAAGTGTTGATAAAAGGGTCCTTTATTAGAACTTTTTTTAGCACTAATAAAACTGAAAAAATTAAAATAAAATTTTAATCCAAAGCCCCCATTGTTAACAACATTTTACCCCCCCCCCCCTTTAATAACACTATCCCCCACCTACACCTCTTGCACCCCCACTAGCCTCCTTTAATTACGCTGGAGCACCCAACCCTACACCTGCCCACGTGCCTCTTCCTACTCTGGGATCCAAACTCGGGACCTCTCCACTACGCACCTAGACCCTTTACCACACCCCCATGTTTCTTTTTTCCCAATTTAATGATATATATATATATATATATATATATTTATTCATATATTAATATACGTTTATAGTAATATATATATAGTTATATGAACATATATATGTGTATATTCCTATATTAATTTATATTTTTATATTTATATATATATAGTTATATTTTTTTATCTGTATAATTATTTGTATATTAATATATATTTATAAGACTAGTTTTAAATACATTTATAAAATATATTTTTGTGTATGTGTTTATAAAAAATAAATACATATATATATATACAACATATATACACTTGTATATATTATATATATGTGTGTGTGTCTGGAAGTATAATCATACATATTTAAATTTATTTACATATATTATATATTCATATATATATTCATATGTATATTTACATGTATATTCATTTTCATATTCATATGTATATTCATATGGTAGAATATAGAGATAATATATACCAATTTGTTAATATACACACATACTAATATATATATATATATATATATATATAATCAGACACACACACACATTATATAGTTATATAAATAAATATATTTGTATTTCAAATAAAATGGATATTATAAAGAGTATATATTGTGAAATATAATTTATATGAAATTTTTTTATGTATTTATTTATAAAATTAAATATTTATGTGTGGATATATTAAAAAAATGTACACATTGTTATATATATGATTATAAATAAAATTAAATTGTGAAAAATGATAAATTTCAAAGCCAGAACATCAATATGGATATAATCTCATGAAATAAATTCAATCCCCACAGAAAAATAGAAAAATACTCCCTCAAATGAAGAAGAAATTCAATCGAATGTTAAAATAATTAGGTGCCCTAACCAAATAACTAGTTTTGGAGGTCTTATTGGCCTTTTGGGCCTTGAAAAATGGGTTAAAAGGTTCCCTTGTGTCTCCATCATGTTGAGGTGGTCACAGGCTTCGATTTGGTATTTTGTGGAGCTCAAACAGACACTAGGATCAAAAGTTATGTCGGTTTAAAGTTTGAGTTATGTTTTCAACATATTTTATTAGCTTTTATTAATTTTTTGATTTTTTCTGTCTTCAAATTTTTATTAAATGATTATGAGTCTATTATAATTAGAAAATTATTAATTAGTAATTTTTTAAAAAATATTTTTAATCCATTTTCTCTAAATTTATTGTATATTAAATGTAAATGTCTATTTATACTTATCTAAAACATATTTAAAAATATATATTTTATTTATATCAATATAATTATATTTCTGTATTTATATATTAATTAATTACTTTTAATTATTTTATTTACAACACCCTTTAATAATTATTTTAAAAAATTTGCTGATAAAGAACCCCCTTTATCTGTGCTAATAAATAAATCACTGATAAAGGTATCCCCATTAATAGCTCTAAAAAGGCGCTGATAATGGGGGTACCTTTATCAGTGCAAAAAAAAGCTCGGATAAACATACCCCCATTTATCAATTTTTTTATCAAAGCTAAAGGGTGGTGCTGAAAAAACTTTTTATTGTGGTAGTTAAACTCATGAAAATATCCATGAATAACCAAAAGAATATTTGATAAAATTTTGAAGGCCTGAATCAACCAACAATTATCCCGATTAATGGATTGATGTCCTACCCACCACTGTGTATGGGAGTTTAAAATAGTCCAACATTATTTAAATTTCTCCCAATCCAATATTAAAAATAATATGTAATTTTTTGGATAAGAAATATATGAAATAGGTGGAAGACATTTTAAAAGAAAGTGTCCGGTTTTTATAGCATCCTTTTGGCCTAAAATTCATTCACATTTAGACCAAATAAAAATTCGGTAGGAAAATGGACAGAATGACATTTTTTAGCAAGATAGAGATAACATTGGATAAAAAATAAACCTTCCATAACATTTTGAGGATTATAAGACCATAAACAAATATTCAACATTTAAGAAGAATATATCTCAATATTCAGATATCTGAATGGCCAAATTGGTGAGCCAATTAGTGGGGAAGATTTGTAATTAAAATAATCCACCACCTTGGGCTATAAATACATCCCCCTATTTTCCTTTAAAAGGGTAGGTATTTTAGAATAGATGAGGATATATTGGAACAAATAAAGATTTTTAAAATTCAAAGGAGGACTTGAAAAATTAATTTTTTCAATTCAGATACCTTCCCTTCTCTTTTTGTTTTCATGTTCTTATATGTTTTTCTTTATTTGTAATTCCATATGTTTTTATATTGTAATTTTGTTTTAATTCATGTGTCTTATTCATTTTCTCATATAATAATCTGCCATACATTTTGTAATGTTAATGTTCTTAATATTATTTTAAATCTGGATAAAATTTATTCCCTTCTTTTACTTTCTCATTCAATTGAAAGTATGTTTTTAACTCTCTTCACCATCCGTGTGTGTGTTGGAAACAAAAAAATTCTCTAATCCCATTTTTTTTGAACAATTTTTTAATTCATCACTGTAAAAATACTAAACCATAGTAATAACCATTTTAATTTTTTTTAAATCATTTATTTGGTGAGTCATAATTTTGATATATTAAATGATTGAGAGATATTTCTCATTGAATATTCTTCAGGTTAAAATTGTGTATGTTAAACTTAAATTTTCATGGACTAATAACATTATTTTTTAACATTGGGATTCCATGTATTGTAGGAACCATAAATATAATATAATAAAAATGAATTTATTGATACAAAAAACCTTAGTTTTGTTATGTCTTGGATTCATATCTTATCATTTGGGAATTCTGATCAAAATCATCCAGTGAATTGGGATTTAATTTAATGAAATATAATGAATATCTCATGGGTAACATAGGAATAAATCCTTTATAATGAACTCAACCTATTATTAATCAATATTTTAAATCAAACATCATCCACCAATTAATTTATGGTATCATTGCAAACACCCACTCAATCAATAAAAAAATAAAAAATATAAACTATTTAAAAAACTACAATCACTAAGTATTCAAGACAAGTTCTTATATACACATTACGAGAGAACTAGACCATTGAATGGACGATAGGCGATAATTATCCAATAATTAGAGGCATATAGGATGAGGACCTATGTATGTATGGTCTTCCTTTTGAGGTGATTTTTCTGATTTCAATGCTAACCGATGATCGAACTAATCCAAGTATTCAAGAACATTGTCTTGTCAACATGGTTATTTGACAATGTCAAAAACACTGAATTTGATGTGTCACTCAAATTGAATCGAAACCTTAAGAACCGTCAATTGGGTAGAAAATGGATTATATGAAAAAATATGAACTAACATCCAATAGAGGTGAGTTATTATTTTGAGGAGGTATAAATTTTTTTAGGTCTTTTTGGTTTGATATAGATTAATCTATTAATACCATTTGATATGAATTAGATGAGTCTTTTTACTATAATCTAAATGTATTTACTAATGTGGTCACTACTCTTATTGATGTTCGGAACAACTCCACACAGATTTGTCTCTTCAGATTCTTGGGGTTATTGGTTACCTAAGTAACCAAATATTGATGGTGAAATTGACTATGACCATATGTAGACCATTTAATGGAATGAAATATTGTGTTTCTTGAATGATGGAAAACTATCGTTGGGTATTTCCCATTAGTGGATTTGGGGGATCCAACTCAAAGGGTATAGTGTGCGATTGGTGTCTCCGATTTGAGCTAGTCTCAACAGATTCCATTGAGGAAACAATGGTGTCTGATCATGCCACTATGATTCAATCAATAATCTAATTTAATAGTATAACTCTTGAATAAAAACTATCTGATCTAGTGGGTGATAAATGTATGGTCTGTATGCATCCAATGATAATTAAAGCTCGCCAATGAGTCTAAGATGGTTTGGGGTGATTGAAATGAACAATAAATCCAATGTAGAATTTTTTTTATTGGAATATCTATTTAATAAACTGTATTACATTTGATCCATATGATAATTTAGTGATATTAAAATAGTAAAAAAACAAATCATAGTCTTATAGTACAAAAAACAGGTACTTCTTACAAAAATGGGATAAAAATGAGTGAAAATATTGAGATAAATACGACAACAATTGTTGCCACCCCAAAAATATTTGTAAGGGATACTGTGATATAGGTCATAAGTCAATAAGAAATACGATTTTGGGAAACTATGGATTTTATGAATACATGACATTAGCAGTGATGAAAATTTCACGATGAAATAAGAAGTGGGGTTAAAAAAACTACATGTGTGCGCCCAAGGGAAAAACCAACCAATACTACTAAACAATTCATATATAAATAGTTAAAGATGATATTTTATCCATCTCGAAATACACACCCATGGGATTATTTGATCCAAATTGATGCAATGATATAGGATGAATCAGAGTGGATCCTACTATCTGAAATGGAGGTACAATATGAAAACTATTAAAACGTGTTAAATTTTCATTGTTAATAAAGAACCCACAACATATTCAAGTTACAGTGTTATTTCCTACAACTAAAAGGTTATAAATTTTGTTGTTATGATAGTTTCTCCCAAAAATATCATCTTCCCCCAAGGAATAACATATTCCAAAAATCAATTTCCAATCAATAATACTAGAATTAAGACACGTTAACCCTAAACCCATTCTCTATGACTACTAAAACTAGAATGATATAGTCAAAACAAGAAATAAAGGTGAATGTAAAATTGAAACATACATTTCCTATTCAAATGATGACATCATAGAAACTATCCCTAAAAAATATCTGTCATTAAAGATTCCATGTAGGTGAATGTGAGATTGACATTCTGTGTGTGATGTATCAATAAAAAAATGTCAGTGGTCAGCTACAATAATAAATATACTAGGTAAATTACTATGACACCAAGAATATAATAGATATATTGAGGTTAAATAATAAATCATGTGATGATGGATATATTAGATGATAGGTTGTTTTAGGATCGATAATCATTGGCACATTATTCAATCAGTGGCAATTTTTCTCCTCCCAATATCACAAATGTCATGCACCACTCCTTCCCCTTCAATAATCTTGAACAACTAATAAAAACCTCAATGACGTGCAACAGTATACTGAACCTAGCTTACCATTGATCATGTGCATTATAGTGGATATGTTGTTCATTCCCAATACACATGTAGTTCGTTCCCTACATGCTACCCCAACCTTAATACATCATCATTTCTTTTAAACGTCCCCAATCATCGATCAAATTTTACTAATTTTTCTTAAATGTTATTACTTAGAAGATGCATTCAACAATTCCATGTGACCATACAGAAAGAGTGAATTCAAACCCAATGTTCAATACCCGACCCATTTCCATGTATATGTCATAGCTACCATGCCTAACACATCCCACAACTTTATACTATTTTATATGATTCCAAGAATAATTTTTCATTGGATAGACAACATGAATGATTTTGATGGTTGAGACTATTATATTTTACTTCTGGCACCATTACTAGCTATATTGTAATTGAACATCAAGGGGGAAACCATCCCCCATAGTAATTAGAAATGAATATCCATGATCATACTACCATCATTCACAACATCACCTTAAATTTCAACGATTTACAAATGTCCCCACTCAATGTAAATTCAATGCTACCAAAAATGTACATCGATCTACATATCACGATAGGAAATCATGGGATGTTGATTGGAAGGGAATTGGGCCAGAACATGGAATCAATGGAGATTTGGGGGATCATTCATGTAGATACAAATTAAGATAGTAAATAAATGATATTATAGGAACAGTAAGCCACTTTCTAACCCACATAACATTCTCACAACAAACAATGTTCTAAAATAACTAATAAAATATCATATAACATGAAATCGGGAAATATTCCAAGTGAAACCACTCAAGATATTGACTGAACTATGCCCAACCATCATAGTGGGAAATAATTTCATTCTCAAGTTCAATTTTTGAAAACAATAAGGGATGAGTTCATGCATATATGGGAACTAGTGAAAATGTAAGGGTCACACCTTCAGATAAGTGAATGATTAAAAAATTAATCCCATATTTCCCAATTACATATTGGGTGATTCCATTGAACATCAAAAATTATAGTGACCACATACATATAAGGTTACTAGTGATTGTGAAGATAAACAAAAAAATACCTAGGGTATTACAAAATAATGAGAAATAAAATGTTACTAATAAATGAGGGGAAAACATTGTTACATATTGATGATTCAAAATACTATATTATCATATCCCATAAAAAACAAAATGTCATGAAATAGCCCTGAAAATTATTTCACCGCATTAGGTACTATGATCCCTCCTTTCGAGTGACAATGTAAAGAATCAGTATTCCTTTTGAAAGTGATAAAAGTGAAAATAAGGATGGATTTGTGAAATAGATGTACAAATTTTCGAAGCATAATTTAAATTACCAATAATGGAAGATTTCTCCAATGGGATGCGAATTTTCCCTGGTCAAATAATATCATCCACAAAGGATCCATTACCAACTCAACATTCATTGATTTTTAAATAATCAATCAGATGTTCAAGAAAGGGGATATCATATAATTGTCTATGGGTCTCTACCAAAATAACTTTGGAGATCTTGTTATATATAAACTCTTCAAAATTATCATTTATATATGGAATCTCCATGATCTGTTCATTGGATGGGTGAATACCAAAGGGATGATCATAAATAATACCATAAGAAATTGAAGATGATCATAATGAAACATGGTAGTAGATGCATCTTTCCTATGACTCTCCGTACTACGTGTTCAGTTCTGAATGGGTTCATCATAGTAGATTTAGTGAAATGGTTCATTCAATTTTCATTAAGTATTGAATGTTTAGATCCATTTTGATTTATTATGGATGGATCCAAAACCATCATGGATATCTAGAAATGCACATACATGTGTGTCAATATGGTGAGTGAATGGGGAAACCATTCATTTGGTATCAACAATGAAAGTGGTGGTGGTGACCATATGAAAATCCAATGATAGTCCACACAAGAACCAATGTTGGATGGTTATGTAGGTATGGTAAGACAATCATCCCACCTATCGATCCCCCACTCCCAGAAACATTTGTCCTGTTAATCCTTCAGACTTATTAATAGTGGTTTCCACTCATGTCTATGGATATCTACCAGCAGCAGAGAACTATTTGGATGAATGAGTATAATTAATAATCTAGTAGGTTTAGTGGCTATTTCATAGTAGACTGGAAGTTATTTCACACTCACACATGTTTATCCAATAGTATCTCTAAATTTGTACATATATTCCACTATGTTCCACACCACACACACACGTACCTGTATCGCACATGCTGTAGTATCTAGTCTCACATTATTCCATCCATTTCATTCTATCCATCCACCCACGATGTAGACAGTATTCAATAGTCTAAAATCCACACCCCTGTAGTCCATTCGTTGGTATCACCATTCCACCAATCCTTCTTACCTTTCTCGAACCCCTTGATCATGAGTTGTGTTGTATGGTTTTGATGTTTCCCTAAGAGTACCTATAATAACCCTGGTTTTTATTACATACTTAAACATGATTTATTACATTACTGTGAACTTAATACAACCTATAAGATCAAGTGGTCTAGTGTCTTTGGGGATTAGGAACATTACATGACAACATAAGACATAAAATAAATCAGCTTTATTGAAAAATCCTTTTACATTCCCTCAAAATTCCACCATAATTAGCATTTAATGAGATAACATGATGACATATATAAGAAAATGGTGAGCTATAAAACCCAATAAGGGAGTAACCAAGTAATAACATGAAGAATACAATATATGTTAAGAAATAGGCATATCATTGGAGGAAAAGAGAAATATGAATGTAAATTCATGATATAGCATCATTATCATAACATGGAAATGCGGAAACCACATAAAAATTTTCATCATAAGAATAAAGGAATCTAGTAAACCCTTATCCCAACATGGTGGAAAAATTTCTTAAAAGGAAATAGGTAAACACCTATCTCAACATGAAACATCATTATACTAAACATTACGCAATTCATTAGAGTGTTATATAATCCCGAGAGCACTGGTCACTTTCACATTATTCTCATGCTTAAGTGTTCCATATAGATCATAAAACATGGATTCATTATTCAACACAAATCATTCCATGATCCAGGTGTGTAGAATACATAAAATTAATTCTTAAATAAATATGTTATTTGAGAATAATGGTGAATAGCCTTGATAGATGAATGGGTATGGTATTCACTACAAAATGACTTTGGCCTGGAAAATCATGGTGAAATTTCAGCCTCATAATGATGTGACATAAAAATTCATTAAAAAATTTGATGAGCGAGAAAGGGGTATCTCATAATATATTCATGAAATGGGATAGAATAGGGTAGTGTAAATACATGTTCAAATATAACGAATTTTTAAATAGAAGGTTCAAAATTATAAAGGAACATGAAAAAAGTGGAGGAATGGAATAACTCTTATGAAATTATAACATGGTAACAGGTGTACATGGGAGGAATTAATGAGAGATAAAGGGGTATATCATCATTAAAAAATAATAAGGGCTGTATGGGGAGGTAAGAAAACATACCTCATCATTTTTAATTGAATGTAAAATGGATTAACAGTATAATGAAACTTGGATGAAAATGAGAATGGAAACCCTTTCGGAAATTCAGCATAGTAAAGGGTGTACATAATGGTTCATAAGAGGGATAAATGATAGTGAAATGGGATCTCATAATTTATAAATAAAATTTTATGTAATGAGGTTATTTAACTACATATCAAAACATAGTAATAAAAGATATTAAAACACATAACATGAAAAAATGCATGATAAAAGAGGAGAGTGGAAGATCACTTACTTGGATGTGTGACCTGAAAGGATTGGAAGAGGCTTCTTAAGAGCTTATGGGTTCCTAGGGAGGACTCTAGGGAGTATGGGGAAGAGGGTGGCCGAGCATCAAAGAGCATGAGTGATGATGAATGATTTTTTGGTCAGGTTTATATAGGATTGGTTGGGGACTATTATTTTAGTTTCAGACCCTACACACTAAAATATTCAAAACCACAAACTATCCCATGGGTTTTTTCTACCATTTCTGGAAAAGGGGATTGGTTTACATTATTATAAAAGGAAAAGAGCCGAATATATTATAATATTTCCCATTCTTATATAGTGGTGAGTCACACATTTCAAAAAATGATTTTAATATCATAAAATATTTTAGATGTCTTGGAGGATTCTCTAGGGATTTATAAAATAAATCTAATCAGACAAATATTACAATATTTTAAAGGAAAACATATATTTGGACAAATATAAACATTATATTGTTTTATTGTATAACTATTGGGTCATTATGATGTCATAAAACTTATTATATATTCATATAGTTATTAATTATTAACCAAAAATTTCAATATTTCAAAAAATTATGAAAAATTATGTGTTGGATAATTTCAATTCCATGACTCCTATAATTATATTTATTTTATCCAAATAATTTTTTAAATATGTGAATGTTCACTTTTAACATAAAATTCATCTTTTATTGAAAATTTATGAGTTTTAATAGAAATAGTTTTCAAAACTTATTAAAAATTAATATTCACTTATTATAAATTATAGGATCATTTATATATAATAAAAGAAATTTAATAATAATATTTTATTAAAATATTATGTAATTCAAAAAACCAATAATTCATCAAAATATCTTTCTTAATTTAATTGAAATATTAACCATATATAATATTTGTGATTTAAAAATAAATTAAAAAGTAACAATAATATAATGAAGTTATATTCATTATTCTATTAAAAAATAATGCACATAATCATAATGATAGGGACATGTTACATATCCCGTTATTACACCAATACATTCCCTAACTGTAAGGCGTGTGATGGCAGAACATTTATGGGGGTGTTCGGTGAACATGGTTTGGGCCATGATCTCGATGATCTTGAACATTTCCAATATACATTTTTGCTCAGCCTCAACTTGTGAGATCTCAGCTTGGGCTTAGTCTAGGGAAAGTTGAAAAAGTACTATCTCCCTCAGAAGCTCCGATAAATGGGCTTCAAAGTGTACAATCCTACATTTCGAGGCCATTACTTCCTCTATCAGTACCCAAAGGAATCTTCAAAAACAATTGTTTATATTAGTTGTGAGATTACTATTCAACAGATATATAATAAATGGTAATGATTCATAATGGTCATTTAAACTCAATAGTAATTAGAAATGATTTCATGTGTTTTATATTTCCATAAGACATTAAAATAAAGGTAATTTTATTCAAAAATTACCAGTCATTTACAACCTTCCCCCCTTAAGAAATATTTCACTTGATTTTTTTTTCAACACCAAAACAGATGAGGGTAACTCTGCCTCATCACTTCCTTCAGTTCGCATGATTCTTCTTCAAACATTTGGTCTCTCCAAAACACTTTTATGAGGGCAATTATATTATCTCATAGGACTTTTCCATATGATCTAAGATCTTCACCAGCATTTCCTCATAGTCCAAATAATTATCTAATGGAACTACCTCTGTATTGTGTACATGTGATGGGTCTGGTATGTACTTACTTATGAGTGATACAAGGAATACATCGTAGACTTGAGATAGCTTCTGTGGGAGTGCTAGTAGATATACCACTTCTCTAATGCGATCAAAGATCTAAAATGGGTAGATGTAACATCGACTAAGATTTCACTTCTTCCCAAATTCCACCACTCTCCTTCATGAGGATATTCCGAGGAAATCCATATCACAATCATCAAACTCTAGGTCTCGTTGATAGTTGTTAGCATAGATCTTTTGTCAAATCCGAGTATCATTGATATACTTCCAGATGACCTTAACATTCTCCACCATTTCTTCAACCATGTCTGTACCTAGAAGATTTCTCTCCCCAACATCATCCCAACATACATATGTTCAAACCTATTCCCATAAAGGGATTCATGAGGATCCATTTGGATGCTTGAGTGGAAACTATTGTTGTAAGAGAATGCAAAAAAAGGAATATGTTGATCCCATCTTCCTTTGAAATCCATTGAGAATTCCCTCAATATATCATCTAGTTTCATGAATAGTCTCCTCAGATTGTCCATCAATTTTGAGGACGATAATCCTTAATGAATTTCAGCTCAAAATAAAGAGCATATTGGAGACTTTTCTGGAACATAGAGGTGAATCTTTGATCTCTATCAAATAAAATTGGTTGTGGTAAACAAAGCATCTATACAGATTCTCTAATGTATATCCATACTATTTGAACCAATGAGAAATCCTCTCAAATTATAATGAAGTATTTAGTCTTTGTAGTAAAATCCACAAAAACCTGGAGAGCATTGTTTCATTTGGATGTCTTTGGAAGTCTATAGAAAATGTTCGTTGTGATGTTCTCCCATTTCCATGTTGGTATGGGTAATGGTTGCCTCATCCCCTTAGACTTCTGCCTCTCAACCTTCACTTACTGACATACGAGGCTCATTGATTTATATTCGGTTATATCCTTATTCATGTTATCCCACCAATAATTCTATTAGAGATATCAATACATCTTTGTGTTTCCTAGATGAATGGTGAAATTGAAACTATGTTAATCATCCAAAAGTTCATTCATTAACTCCGGATTTTGTGGAACACATAGTCTTGACCCAAATCTCACGATTCCAACGTTCATTAACATTGAACTATGAGGACTTCCATTTTTTGATAGTTTCCACTTTCTCCTAAATTCCCACATCATATATTTGATCATCCTTAACCTTTCCAAAAGATACGGTTGAGAAATAATTTGTGAAAGGATTCATGATATTTACTTTTTTATGATTCCCATGTCTATCTTCATCAAATCTTTGAATATTGGATCATTATCAATTCTAATCAATGATAGAATAACTATGTCCTTTCTACTTAGAGAATCTTCCACCTTGTTTTCATTCCCAGGGTGGTAATGGATTGAAGATTCATAATCTGAAATGTTCTTTAACCATCTTCATTGGTGCATGTTTTTTTCTTTCTATGTGAATATATATTTGAGATTTTTATAATCTATATAACCCCTTTGCATGAATTGTATTATTCTAATCATATGAAATAGTTGTCACATATCAAAAAATATATCAAGTCCCATGAGCTCCCAAAAAAGGGAGAGGCATTTTAGGTTTGAGACTGACCAGATTGAGAGACCCTTAATGAAGTTCCTCACAGGCCTAGAATACATGATGGATCCTAGTGATGTTGGTGGAATTTGATCCATTTTCATGTACTACATAATCTGTTAATGTGTTGTAGGTACTTTCATTCACGTTCAAATTTTTTACATAGATAATCATGTCAAAAGTTTGTGGAATTAATCATTACCCTAGATTTCACTCAGGAATCATGATATTAGGTGTGAAAACAGAGTTTAATTCTATTCCAATTTGGGTGAGTGTTCTGTCAAAATTGATTCTAACATGACATTTGACATGATTTTAATTGGGGCGTCAATCATATATGTTTGGAATGTATGGGAGAGCATAGATGACCTGACCAACTCAATTATCTCTAGAGTTTCTTATAAAATACCTTATCAAACTAGATTAACACACAATATAAAATAAAACAAGTAGTAAGACAATAAATAAATAAAATAGATTAATTGAACAAGGTAGGTAAGCTTCACAACATGGTATAGTATTGAGTGTCCGGTTTCAATTGTATCTATTTAGAAGTTGTCATTTTTAATCTAAAAAATAAGATGATGCTCATCAAAATGACCTCTCTACAAAATCACTAGATTAGATTATTATTATATCATAAAATAAAAAATCACATGAGGAAAAATCATACAACTTATAGATTACTTCTAGAAGAATGACTTTGTCTGTACTGAGATACATGAATTATCCTAGTCCAGGTTTCACTACCAATGTTATACCGAGTCCCCCAGGATAGGATTGACCTTGGAAGACCAAGGAAACATGATTTTTGATTGATACCCATTCATTTTATATTTTATAAATAATGAATCATTCATTAGATACTATGACCTGTCAGTTAATATATTCTTTCTCATCCACTGATCTACGGAGGTTTTGGAGATTGGATCATTGAAAGTGAATTTATGTTCTCAACCCAACCCATATCACATCCTTATTCACTAATTAATGTTTTCTTCATGACCATGATCGTGATTCCGAATGGTCACTCAAATAAAAAAACATCAATAACACTATTTTCTCAACTGTTGAACTAAAAACCACATATTCTTATTGGTAAAATACACCCTATTCATCGGCATATTATCGACATGATCATCATTGCACCAATGCATCATGGACTCATCTAATCCACTCACCCAAAATCCATTTATTCTAGATTTATTTGGGAAATCAATCATTTCCATCATCATTTCAACTCCAATCATCCATTTTAGAATTCTACCATGTTTACTTTCTCCTCAAAGAATCCATGATTTGTACTCCCAGAAACATATATACAAATTATACTATCTTTATTTTCCTAGTGATTGAACCCCATAGAACATATCAACCACTCATTGGATTATATTGTATCACAAAGTAATTCATTCTCTTTATCCATCTACTATATCTGATTTTGGGGAAAATGGTAAATAATATAAATAGCTCATTTAGTGATTCACACACCATGCTAGCAAGACACCATTGGTTATCCCAACAATTCCATTTGGAAAGAAAGTTGGTTGATTATGTTGTAGAACTAATGGTAGAATATTAGATAAATTTAAAACTAATTGAGTGATCCCAAGTAACATTGCATGAATGATTCTCTCTCACACAACAAGAATCGTTATCCAAAGAGAGTTCATAACCCATGTTTAAAACCAGAAGGTACTTGAAGTGTTGGTCGATCATTCAAACCACAAAGACATCATATAAAATTCTACTATTGGTTTAGCATAGAACACTAGATCTATAAGTGATCCTAATTGCAGAACATATATCTTCATTCACTCTATGGGTATGTAATGAATTATCATGAATGTTAGTTGTAACTACACTATTCCTTTATAAGATTCCATGACCTGAACATCACATTATTTTCCATCTAGACCATCTCATTCTAATTTCCCTGGGAGATCAACCAAAACATCTAATATCATAGGCAGCTTCATGTTTGAATGTGAACAACAATAACCAAGAACAACATAATAACACATGTTGGAATTCCGAATCGATGAACTGATCATTTTACTTTGAGCTGTACCCATGGGGAATGGTCCTGGAAGGTGACCAGTGACACAATTTCAAAGTATCTATAATTATAAATCATTGAAAGGACAATGATTCATGGATGATGTTAATGAATGGTCTGAAGGGAATATCCCTCTTCTAGAGGCTTATAGTCATGTCCAAATTATGACAAGAGAACCTAAACGAAATTAAATAAATATTTTGTTCCTTCAATTGAAACAAAGAAAGCCTAAGAATTAGAAAACTAGGTTGATAAATCAGGACCATCCACTCTTAAGGGAAATAGGATCTACTCATAAGATCCATTACACATTAAATATAAAATATTCCCATTATTACAATATCTAGTTCAGATCGAAATTTCATCTCAACACACTAAAGGATGGACTTGGGTTTTAGGTGGGAACCCATAAATCCTTTTTTAAATGACCTCAAAACACCAAAAATTTTAAATCATGAATCCCAAAAGATTGATTACATTTCATAGAGATCAAAAAATGTCCTTTGAAAATGGTCTGGTGAACTCAACAATGAACCACACCATTTGATCTTAGTCCCACAGATTAATATCTATGCTTCTTGTAAACATGATGGTCAAATGTAAAACCCAAGACCGAAATGATTTGCATTTTACCTTCTCAAGAAATGGAAAGATGCCCCTTTCTTCTTACTGGGAATTTGAATAGGCATCTGTGGAGCCTGAGAACTCTATATTACTATTATAGTGATCTCCATGGAACATTGGAACCAGAGTATACTATAAACTAAAGATAGAATAAATTAGTGAACACATAGCACAAACCATTTTCCATGCGAAACGATGTAATCTAAGATCAGTACAATTGGAAAAGGGGTATGGTTCATGGGTTGGAATATAATGGGGGTTCATTATATGATTGGAAAGAGGTACCTAGTATAAAAAGCTTCTAGGATCATTTCTATGTTTTTAATATATATAGGAACCATGTTTTCTCTATTTTGAAAAAGGTAACGAGTGAGTTGTATTGAAAACGATGCTCAAATAGAGATGTTTATAGATAAATTAGGGATTTTAGTTAGGTAGTATAATAATGAGAGAATGGATGATAATGAAATTGGAACAATAAAACCATTATAAAGGGTTTATCCACTCAAAACATATTTATAAACTAGTCGTTACACTAGTACAGGTTCTTCCATGCCACTGGAAATCAAAAATGGACAAAAGGAGGAGAAACCCCAAATTGATATGGACCATCCATGATTCCAACCTTTGATATATTTGCATCAAGATTTGAAACTGAACAAAATGGACTCCACTAGCTTGTTTCATTACACTCTATAACATCCACTCCAATATGCCTTTTTTCTGCCATGGTGTCTCACATTACAACACAGGGAGACACCCATAGGATTCATTAAATCCCATCTCATCCCATTTAATCTTTATTATATGTTCCACATGACTCTCAATCGATCATTTAAAACTAGAGGTAGTATATCGATGATATCGATCCACCAATACCATATACAATGAGTGGATCAACCCCCTAGACATAATAATTCGACAATTCCAAAAGAACCAGTTGTGAATTTAAATTTGAAAGAGTATAGAATAGGTCCCCCACATTGGGAAGATCGAACACCCCACCAATTCGATTCCTTCTTGCCTTTTAAGATTAATTAAGCTGATGATTTCATCCATACAGATTATTCCCAATATGAGGTACCCATGATCCATTTTCATCCTTGATGCCTTTGGCTATTGGATGATACCACATTTCTATTCAAACCCCCATTTAAATTCGAAGAGTGTCAATCATATGTGGAAAACCTGGTCAAATCATGTTGCTACAATTTGACAACTCACAGAATTTCAATCTCTATTCTACTAGAAATGACGGCTAAAGGAATTCCTCTCTATTGTTGTTTGGTTATCACCAATTGGGGGAACAAGATAGAGTAGTCAAATCCAAAATGTTGGGTTGGGTTTCTCGACACATGTGCGAATATATGATATATAATATCACATTTATTGTTTCCAATTCAGTAGTGTTGTATTTAATACTAAAGAATACATGTTTAGCTCTAAGTTGTTGAGTGACCCAATATTCCACTTCCATAGGTACTACTTCTAATAGGTCCCAATCATGCTAACAGTAGTCTAAAAGGGTTATTATCTCATATATAAACACCCCATAACCATTCTATACTACTAATACCATTTATCACACCCTAATAAATTCCAAATGGAGCTATCTCGTTTTCATAGAACCCTCTGTAGTTGAGTGTATACTAAGATCTCAAGCACTTGTGCTTACATTGGTTAGAGTAGAATAACATTTGATACCATTCTAATGAACCCCATATCAACACCACCCGGAAAAGAAAACGTCATTTAATTTCCATCCATCCTTGACCATTACCCCATAATAATCATGGTTCTCTTAATAAACAAATATAAATACCAATCTCCAAACTAAACTGACAATGCTGAGAAAAGGTAATGATAAGGTAAAATGGCCTTATGACCCCATAATATAATGATTGAGTTGTCCATACCCAAAACTATGTAATCCTCCATTTTCTACCATTTTCGATTCACCTTGGTATTACACATACTCATATATGTCCATCCTTTCCATCGATCATCCCATGATGTGATAGAGAGTTGAGCTTATCGATAAAGCTAATTCAAATGCTATTCATCAATTCCAGACCCATCCAAATTCAGACTAATTGTTCAGTACATCATGTGACCCACTTTTTTCAACAGTAATTTGCAATTCCCCACTAGTATACATCATTTATCCTTGGTATTCCATGGTTAGTTTGAAAATTAGAATGATCGGGACATACCAAGGGGTTGCTACTCAGTTGCCAACCACACAATCCAATGATATGACCAAGTTAGTCGATGAACCCTAATAAAAGATATCAACCTTAGTATCGTTCCCTAATTGAGGAGGGTGTGAATAGATTGAACACATACTAGATCTTATGATGTCATGAGAGAAAAAAATAGAACCTTGTTGAATGGATTCCATCCTCTTTTCATAGGAATACTTCATGTCAACAAAATCAAATGTCCCTGGCATCCCCCATTTCAACCCCATCTATTCAAAGATGTGAGAAAAGACACATGCTCCAATCATGGAATAGTTATAATAAACTACCTTTATTTTACATAGCTTTATATAGCTTCATATAGAAGACATTATAGATTTCCTTTTTCCATTGGAATTATCCCTTTAATCATAGTTGATACGCTTGTCATCATCGATGGAACCCTCTATAAATATCCAATACTTCCCAAAAGAATCCTCATATATGAAAACAAAAAATTTCCAAAGCATGATAGCTTGTGCATGTAAACATGCATCACATTTTCTTCCTGATACTGAGAGAATTTCGATAGATACATATAAAAAAATAATGTTTACTACTTATATTATACTAATCTTAAGAGTTGGTTCATTATAGTATAAACGATTCCCTCCAATTTCGTCCACACTATTATTTTGAATGGGTTCTATGATGAGGTTAGAACAAAAGAAACATGATAAAAAATATTCATTTATTATCAATGAATATCCTGGTAAAATAGGGAAAAATTCCATTTCAACATCCCATCCTATTTGAGTGGATCAAGAATAGTTGTTTTAGTGACCGTAGCATGACAATCCTGAATATATAACCTTCAATACTTTTAGTATTCACATTATTATATGACTAACCGAAATGAATGAGATATCCACCTAAACCACCATATTAGACATAGTTTTATGTCATTGGATTACCTCTCTATAAAAAGAGGGTATTACCCTAGGACCTTTTATAGAAACTAAATTTGAAATATGTAGTAGCTAAAATGGATTAAATTACAATAAAACAAAGTGAAATACAACTACACTACTAGCACCAATTTTTTGGACACCATAGTGACAAGAGAATTTGTGAATAATACCACAATTAGGAGTACACCAGTGAAAAAAACATGGATTGGTGAATCAGTGGTGGAATTCCTTAATGACCATGCTATTTTATTGCACTCCACAATATTGATTTGTCATGTAACCTCTCCCATCCAACATTTCCTTACTATTTTTGTATCGGAGTTCTATCATTGATGGTTGGTTAGTTACTCTACTATGGTTTTCCAATGGTACCACAACCATCTAAAAACTACATTTTACGTGCCAATAGTGTAGTGCATGTATTGGGGAATTTTAGGGGTCGAGACTATGGTCATTATACCTCCAATCGAGGTCAAATGAAATTCCATCTTAAACATGCCACTGATCAATTATTATTGGCCAATTATTATTTGAAGAATTCAATGGGACACATCATGTATCCTAGTATGTACATGGTAATTTTTTGGTTCTCACTGACCAAGTATTTTCTGTAATACATGATGCATCCCTGATTATTACCAAAGGTAAGTAGGTGAACTGGGTTGAAACATAAATGAGAGATAATATTCCATCAATTTGTAAAACGAAGCTATAGATTTGGTCGAATAAAACTCTAAATTGAATACCCAAAATATTATTTTTACATTGATGGATTGCGTAAAAAATATTAAACTAATACACTAAATATGTGTCCAATTTTGTCTATTTTTATTTGTAAAGTGATAGTAGTATCTTCGACACCCAATTATTTTTCACTATCCACCATCTTGTACCATAATAAACTCAACTTGCATATAACCATTGAATATTGACATTGGATTCAGCCTATATTTCCCCACCCTATCCATTTAGAGTGATTGTTGAGTTTGGTTTGATCCCCTTCATCTTAATATGTGGTTTTTTGTTGGAATTGGCGTTGTGCTACTTCCTTTCGCGCTATGGTAGAACCTATGAGTTCGAGATGTTTTTTTATTCATATATTGTATTCGACCACCAAGAAAATGAATGGAAGATCCTTGGTAAATTCTAGTATTGTTTTACTACTCCCAAAAACACTATTAGGTCCATTTACTTATTTTCAAAGAATGTTCACTCTCCTGGTCTAGTGGTGGCAGTTTACCTGGTCTAATAACTCCAGTTCACATTTTTATCCCTCATTAAATTCTCACTAAGATACATGATGTGTCAAATAGAAATCCTAGTAATTTCCTTGTCTGAGAAGGGAGAATCTTTTAATTTCATAGCGATCACTATCTGGGGGGTTCCTGGGATATGGGATTCAATTATCATGATGTGTGCCTAGTCCTACGAGGAAAGGTTAGATGAGAGAAGACCTAGTAATTTTCTATTGCTCACTAACTAGGGAGAGACTAGGATATATGACTCATATATCCTAGTGAGTACATTATCTACCCCAGATTGATTAGACCAGGGAACACCTGGGATACATGAAGTATCTTAGTGATTTCGTGGGGTTTCAATAGAGTCCCAATAGGGATAATTGGTAGGCAACTCATGGAAAGTAGATGATGTTTATATATTATGGAAACAATTCCTCGTGTCTGATATCGCAGCAATGGGTTGGTTTTGTAGGAGTCAGTGGGATTTATCATTTGAACCATGTCCCCTCACCAATATATCCAGTGGTGTGTATCTTACTATAATAGCAACAACATGTACCCAATTTTTACTATGTTTCCAGATAGTCGATTTCAACCAGAATCTCTAATCGATAACTATACCATGAAATGTCCCCTGATTATATACCCCCTACCAAATGCCTCTAAATTGAAAACCCATCTATTAGAACAATATTAGAGTAGAGAATAAAAAATTAGTGTTGCATCACTTGAGAGAACACATCCATATGATCATCCATACACCTTTCATATCATCCTAATTGTGTGAGAGAAACATTGTTCGACAAATCCAATCTCTCATATATCATACTAAATTTATCACATTTCTTTTTGTGATATGAGTACAATTTGAAATCCATTTTAAATTTAATGGAGTTTTTCCATGTGAACCACACGGTCCTCCTCAAGTGTATGGAAAAAAATATATGGAATATGTTTCCTATATCATTAGGATTTTTGGAATTGAGATGATGTGTTGCATTGGATCAATCATTTCTCCGTTGGTCATCATTGATCATGAGATCACTTCTATTCCATGTTAGTATCATCTCTATCAGTAATGATACTTTTGGTATAAAATATTAATCAAAACCTATGATCATTTATGGTTTATAAGATGATCCTAGATTCCATTGACTATATATCACATATGAAATAGTCTACCCTAGTTCAACATGCTTTGAAAAAAAATTTCCTTCCTATATCACAAACCACATGACCGTCATTCCCCCATTGGAATGGCTATTGGAACACCATTGATGGACAAAATTATGAATGATCACCTCCCATGTGATATGAAACCCAAGACCGTCTCTTCGAATATATTTTCAATGACAACTCTGAAACTTCATCTTTCATTTTTTTGACAACCCGTATTGTTGTGTGAGATGAGTCATTCTCGCTATCAAGATATTAATTTTATAGCTGCGTTGTTGTAGTATAAATATTCATAGTGGAATTATTCATTCCCCTAACTCAGTTTCCTATCAATATCTCTCTACCATTGTACTATCTACAAAAATAGTTATCACGGTGGAACCTAGTATAGGTGATAGCCAAGAGAGAATTAAATCACAATTCACCACATTATATTGGCATCATTATAGTTTGGATTACCTAGATTATTGAGTAAACACACTTGAATTTCCTTCAACGCAATGTAGAAACTAGTAGGAAAGGCACTTTATGATCACATCCATGAGAACCTATCAACCAATGACAATGCCTCGGACTTTTGGATTCATTGGATCAGATCATCACTCGAACCAATGAAAATGCTATGTTGTGAAAATGCAATACCAATAGTCACACAAGATTCATCCATGATTACATAGCAGGAGTAGTAGGTGATGACCAGTTACCCATGGCGTGACAATGATCATTATTACTCTAGTATAATAGTTACACTCCTTTGATATCATACCATGTGAGCTTTAGGGAGTTCATATGCCAATAGGGTTCTTGTGTTTTTGAGTATTGCATTCAGTTAGGCAGTTGGTACCTTGATTCAGTTGATTAGTACTATGCTCAATTAGTCTCCCTTGAATCCCTCATTTATTGAATATATGTAGTTTTTGATGTCATATATACTCTACCCTGAAATTGTATTTTCCAGATCCCGGGAATCCTACATTATTTCAATGGAATTTAGTTTCAATGTAATTTTATATAATAAATAATTATAGGGAGACCCTATATCATTAATGTGGTGCTGTGGGTTCACATTATTGGGTTTTACAAGCGCTACTAGGGCTTGTTGGTATTAAGCCAAATGGTCTATATTGAACTGCTTCTCTTCCACGATGGTGATTAATTTCATACCCCATCATCCTACCAAATGTTCAAGCTATAAATCTATAGAGAAAACAATAGTGATGGGATTTCAATGATGGACAATGGGTTCAATTTAGAACCAATCATCTCAAAGCATGGCCCATAGATCCACATTCAGTAGCCTTTCATTCGGGTAATGCATTGGGAGCCTGCCTAGTATCCTAAAACCCATTCATAGAAAAAAATGATGTGGTTCAATCTCAAACAAACAAATTCATTCATACATTAAGATATTCAATATTGTGGTGTTGGATATGATTTTGTGATATATCCATAATACTTCTATGGGGACTACCGAGGTGATGGAAGTGTATCACCACTATAGCATATTAGTGAACTAGAAAGAGGGAATATCCCTGATATACACAAGAAACACATTATTTGGGCGCAGGTTATAAGAGTCGTTAAACCTATGATAATCGGTTTAAAAACCAATGCTATACTGACAGATCTTTACACTCATGTCACCTCAGTAAAGTGGGTATCTAGATAGGATGGCTCAGGAATGTTATAGAACACCATTACAAATTATTCTTATATTGACCCTTGGGAGTGTGGTTGTATATATAGGATGAACTCATGTTCCATCGGAACAACTCTTAACTATTCGAGTTCAATACCACTTATTGTATCAATCAATTGTATCAATCCTTTTTTATCAACAGTATGAAAATAAACTGACTCTATAAGAGATTAGGTATTCCCAGATGGAATCCATGGTCCTTTAAAACTTAGTTTCCATTTTTACATGCCTAATGGACCTTCTTACAAGCCACATTTATCAATTTCACCCCATTAATTAATTTTCACTACATGGTATGATGATTCAGATTCATCATTACCATTGTTGTAGCTCACTGACCCAAGATATCAATGCCATTATTTTTGGTACGTGGTCTCTAGACAATTGATCAGACTCCATTCCACCCACTCCACCCATATGACAATTCCCTATAGACTATTAGTACCTAAAGTGGAAGAATATCATATGGAAATAACCATGGATTTAAGCCCCATCATGTTCTTCATTTATATAGGGGAAAGGTCGACCAACTTGTTTGTTTTATTCATCCATGCAATGCATCTAATGATTTGGAAACATCTTTGTACTATAATCAAATATTATACACTCTATGAATGTTTAATTCCCAAGTGAACTACTAGATATACCACCATCAGTTCCATAGGTAAGAGACACCATATAACTCCATTTATGTCCAATCATTTTTATTTTAATGATCAGATGGATGATATCATACAATCAGTATAATAGTTAAAAGGAAGGGATAACGATGATCATCAGTATTATACTAGGAAACATGTTCTAATGTTTGTCATGATTAGTTCCATGAATGATCCATTTGTTTATTTTCCCATTGTAAAAGGGAAACAACAATAATTCTATAACTAGTATTTATTAAAATAATCCCAATATCTGAAATAGTATATTAATTACAATGTTATGTAACTCAACGATCCCCTACACGATTGGTGTCTATCCCTCTTGAGATCCTAATTTTCCTGGATGATCATCCTCATAAAAATTATCTACATTAGTGACATCAATGTTCAATGTTTTTATTTATAATTTTAATAGATAATGGATTCATATCACTATTGGATTATTTCACCTAGACACCTCATATCGTACTATACCACAACCTGTATTATGGTTGATATTTCCATCTCTCTTCCATGATTCAAGAAGGTTCTATATTTGGGGATTATGAAGTAATATGAGTTGATTATTCCAAATTATAATTTCAATTTACAAGGGATACATGAAGTACTCCATAATATGGATTAGCTTGTCATTTTTAGAAATCCCATGAGTCCCTAAGGTGTTTTAAACTCCATAAATTTTGTGTATGATTCAAAAAGCTGATTATCCTTGAAGCCCACGTGGATTGTCTCTCTATGATTAATCATTTAGTGGGAATTTTTAGAACCAATAACCCTCTACTATTCTACACCCATTTACATTAATCACACTCAACACATCATGGAGTTGATACATCATACTTCCAAATTATTAGAGTAGAGTACTAAAGAATCACCTTCATTTTCCCTCCCCATTGATCATGGTATTTTATAGAATGTACAAGACCCATACTATGCATTTTCAATCATTTCACTCACCCTTGAAGTCACTATTACATTATGATAAAATCCATCCTATAAATTTTGTGGTTAATCATGGCATCCCCAAAAAATAACATTTAACTAGTCCTTTATCAGTATAATATATGTAATAAAGGTCATATCATCAAACTCGGTATTATATAGTTAGTAGAGGTGGAACATATAATTTTAAAATGAAATAAGAATACTTCGTCGAGTATTAGATCTCTCACTATAACACTATACCAATAGATCAAGCTATCCAGTTGCATTTACCATAGGTAGCTTCTACTAGTGAGTTGAAAATATGAAGATCATTACATCCAAAGAGGTTGAATGAAAAATACATTTGTACTATCTTATATATATATAGAAGATCAATGAATTGATTGATATAATAAGTTATATGTTTCCTTCTTTAGCATGATTTTGAACCTAAAGAGCCAATCCAGATTGATTGTCTTACCATCTTTGAGGTGGTGAGTGATTTCTATTTCATATAATTTTATTTGATAAATTAATGTATTGACTATAGAATATAATACTGGTAGTTATTTTTCAAGATCTAGTGTATTATTTTGTATTATTCTATAAAAATGTACAATATGGGGAACTCAATTTTTAAAAGCCTATGTTGTTTCATCTTTGTCTGAACCAAATTGGGAAAGGGATGAAAATTATCGATATTGTGCCAATTCGAGGTTTAAACCACCACACACATTATTCATATCATTTTCCTGAGTGGTTGAGCCAACTCAACTGACTTCTAAGGAACCATTTATTAATGGTCGTACACCTTAATAAAATAGATCAATGTATGAACATATTTTTTTTCATTAGCAATTGGAATTAAATTAGTGGGAATATAGGTTTAGATGCTTCATGATAGTGTTTCTATAATGATAAGGTTAGTCTATCTACCAACACCGATATTGTATAATCATTTAGCTATTCATTATAATATACGATAATGTAAATAGAAAACATTTCCTATTCCTCATTCCCCAGTGGTAGGCATAACAAAAATTCCATTTGTCGATACACAACCAATTTTCATTGATCTTCCTATATGATCACGTCATGCATTCCTTTATGATAGTAATATTCCTCCATCGCACTCCTAGAATACAGTCCCAAAAATTTAAGTGGATTAGGTTATGATGTTTTAGCAACTACATTAATGGAATACCCTATGATGTAAGTGTCTGAGGTTAATTGATTAATATTCCATACCATTGAGATTTTCTGTACTATATATAGATAGAAACAATATAGCATGTACCATTCTCGATATGTGGTGTTAAATTTCATTTGTTAAATCACGGTATCGACTCTAATGTTATTTTATTAATTTTCTAGTCCATAATGATGTGTTCTCATTCCAATGATAGATATACATCAGTTTTTCCACCGCATTGAGACCACTATGCATTGGATCGTGAACTAGTTGAGGTTTGATATTTCATGGGCCATTATGTTTGAATCATAACGTATTAGATTATGAGTATGTAGTTGATTTGTATAAAATATGGACACCCAAACCATAAAAATCATGACCAAACAGGAACATCTCATAGGGAACATCGACAATCAAACTGGGGTGTGTGGCCTGATATTTTTTTTTCAAGGTGGTATCCAACACCAACACCATAATACAAACATTTCATGGATCAATATTCAATCTTATTCCTTTCACACTATTTTAATACTAGACTATTTCACAACATTTAAATTTATGCAACCCAAATTCACATGTGTTTCAATCCCAATATCCCAATACATGCCTATTTGTTTCTCCCATTTGGGTACTCAATGTTTGTAGTGGGTGTATTTGAATATCTAATATGCTTTCCAGTTCAGTATAATTGATTTTTTTGAATACTTGGGAACATTTTGAAGACATTTGACCCTACCCTTTGATTTCTTAGTCCTTCTATCTAAATAAATGAAGCTCCATATGTTCCATCCAAGTAAACCCAGGGTGGAGAGTGGTTGAGACTAAAAGTGAAAGTCTAGTCATTGGCTAATCATTTTTGTACAAGGTTGAGAATATATTCCATCAATAATGGTATTTCTGAAATTAGACATAGGATATCATGTGTGACCAGTATATTAAAAAATTTCAATATTTTCATTTTAGGTTGTGTGTGTCGTTTCCATGTCAACAATTCCCACTGTTCTTCTAGTGGTTGAGATCTTATTACAAACATGGAAATAGGTGCAAGAATACCCATCTTATGAGCTATCTATTGTGTATAGGCATGGATATCAAGAACATATTGATGCTATGGGGGTAATTTTGGATTGAATACCATTGTTTATCGAGCATTGGGGTATTGGTACAAATACATGAGGACTCTTCCATCCCCGGGATATTCCGTGGTCTAACCACACTCCAATGGGTTTAATTTCATGAACCTCGCAGTTGAAAGCCTTAAATGCAATGGATCCACCCACTCCAAACCACAACCCCTAAATACCATATCTATCACAAATCCACGTCCTACTACTTTTCTAAAAGAACACATTCCAAAAGGAGAATATAGATACATGGAGGAAATAGACATTCTTGTAAGGGATAACCGAGGAGTCCATCTATATAAGGTAGCATAATATATATTTCATTCATTCGCAATACCATATCCAGTGTCCAAACATTCAATAAATCCATCATAAAAACCCAAATCCCCTTATAATCAATATAGAGAAACCTGATGTTATTATACAATACTTCTTGGCATGGTCCATGTGTTTATCAAATCACTCATTGTGCTATATTGTGGGTTGAATATCGTCATTAAAGTACCAATGTCAAGTTATTAGGATTTTTATTTCACTAAATTCCAATGAAATAATAATATGACTTCAATCATATCACTTATTGATTTTTCATAAAGGATCACAGTGGTCTATAATCTTTTGTTGGGTTTCACCAGTTGGAAGGAAATTTTTCCATTGGTGGTTGGACATGAGCATCTCACCATACCCCATATCCAAGAAAAAAGATATCCTATGTTTTTTAATTCATGGTCAACTGAACTCTATATCTTGATATATGACTATGAACCTTGTTATTTAGTGGTGGAGTTCTAGAGGGTGGGATCCCATGAGTTCTGGATCCACTCAATCACAATCAGCATCACCGTTCCACTAAAACACCTGAGAAATTCTATTTCCTGATCAATGAGTGGGGAAGTGTCTAGTAGAAAAACATGGGAAATAATGAACAGATAATTTCAACTATGATATACATGTAGTGATTTTTATTTGATAAATCACTCAAATGGAATTGGTGGGGAAGGTCGAAGATATTGGGAATTGGGTTGCATGAATTTTTTCTTCATCGACGACAATGTGAGACATGAGCATAGATTTCTATTGAGTTTAATTCTAGATAATGGAACAATCCCCACGAACAACCTCCTCCCAATCATCAAGATAATCTACATCCAATCCTAGATTATAAATCATATAATTTTTGACATCTCTACTACTAAACCTCCCATTTAACCACAATAACTGACTATTTTGAAAAACATGATTTTCCATACCGGCCACCCTCAACCGAAACATTACCATTACATGCCACCATCCAATTATATTTTTAGAAGTATTACTGAAAATATAGTATAGTACCTCCAAATCCAATTATAAAACCACCATATAGACTATCAAACCAACAAACCATCAATAAACATATGAGGTGAATGGACCATTGTGAGCTTGAAACAACATATTTCCTTCTATTTGGAAGATTCATTGGCCCCAATGTTAATCATACCATAAATCTATCATATTCTTGGATGGTTATTTTGGTTCTAGTGTCATTTAAGATATAGAGAATCTATTTTTTCGTGTCCTTTGTATTGGATATGGTGGACTTTTAATGGTCGTGTGTTTGGTGGTTTGACATGAGTAACAAGGTGGGTTGGTGTCCCATGGTCCTCAAAATACCTATTAGCTATTTTTATGATTAATTATTCATAACACAATTCCTTAATGATATATATTCAATACCCACTACATGTGTGAAATATTCATTTTGAAACGGGATGGGTCAAATCAGGTATATCAAATTAGGTACAATTATTCCACTGAGTGTGATAATGAGTCCATGTTGTGTTACATGTTCAATTAATCAGTGAACACCACCAATATTTATGATACATACAATATAGCTACACTATATACCACCACTAGAGTTTTGGATCTCAATTTTTTATCCCCATGCTCAATTACAGTCCTCACATAATAGGGCGTCTACCTTTCCGTTATCTTGACACCATGGTATATAGTAACTAAACTATCTCACGATATTCTAAACCCAAATCACATACCACTATTTTCAATCAGATAATAATCAAACCATTGTGACAGACTTCCTCCCCATGAGTTTATTATTTGACACCATGGTTCTAAAAAACCATTTATTCATGCTCCTAGCTTTCATTAGTCAATTTTCCATGACATTCTTGTGATCAGTTTCACAGGTTCCAAACCACATGGAACTTCCCAATTGACTATGGATGACAGCTCATATTACCATTTTAATTGTCTGTCAGTGCTTGAGTTGGACAACATGTAGTCATCTATTAAACACCAATACATTCCCTGTAGAGTTTGGGGACTTTGGGCATTGTGTATGACATATTACTCATTTGGAGGAATCTACCACAAATAAACTACCAAACTCTCTCTATTCCCTAAAATTTAATAGGAACTTAATCAATAATCCTATGAAACCCACCACCAATTAAATCATAATAAAAATTATCATCTATTACACCACCAAGAAATCCATTATATGAAGTTGATTCTAATTCAACTATCCAGTGACTATACCAGAGTAGGGGAAACCCAATCAATTTAATCACGGGGGATGAATGATCAAACCAGATTTCATTCCAAAAAATGAATTATCAATAGACTTCCTAGCCAGTTTGTATAGGGTTTCCATGTTTGTGAATATAGTCTAACAGGTGAGTCGATTAATTTCACTTAAAATTCCCACAGGATAGATCATTAGGAATTGACTGAATGAGCAACCCCACATATTGGTGGAGCGATGGCAGTTGGAGACCAGATCACTAGTACCATCCTAAGAGGAATTTGACTATCTTAATCATATAAAATTATATAGTGAATGTGCATTCAGTATTACCATCTATAAATAGGGAGGTTGGTATTTGCACCGATAGTTCATTTTCGCTAGATTCCATTTCAGATACAATTGGGTAATAGTGACACCATTCATGCAGGTAACTACTTATGAAACAAAACTTTTCCCTACCTCTAGTCAATTAGGGTAACTTCTAATGTTTACCACTAGGTTAATATGTTCAGGTACCCATTGATCAGTACCTAAATCCACCATCCTTGTAGTGTGTGGAAGGTTTCAGACTCTATACATACTTTGACCTCTTATAAGAGTCATGTGTTTATATTAAGCTGTCAAAACCCCAATTGATTTCTCCCGAAATTTTGGATGCATGGAACATAAGTTTTCCAATGAGATATGTGTAACCTCAATAAACAACACTAATAGATAAATAACCAGTTGTTCAACCACATGCTGAATTCCTTCTAAATGGGTTAATCTTGTGCCAAATAATATAATCTAATGGCGAACAAGTGTCATTTTTTGGAATGTCCATATATTTTTCCTATTGATTTTACTTCATTCACTCAAAATTGTTTCTAGTTTATTATTTCCCTATTTTAACCACTTTCACCATTAACATTGAAGGTATGGTTGGGGTGGATTTAGACTAGTATTTAAACTGTGTCCCTTTCCCACCAACATGTACCATAGGATGGATTCAACTACACCCACCTTCTGTAGAACCATATAGATGAGATGGTAGTGGTATAAATATTACATGGGTATTGAAAAGTATTCTCCCCCCATTATATATATATATTCTTGAGTTGGGGTTGGTGAATGAGCCAGGAAAATGAAGACTAGAAACCCTTTAAAACCTCAAGTGATTCTATCCTTTTTATTCCCACTGTTCATATCAAACCCTAGATACTATATGTATTTATATATATATATATATATGATTGGATTGTATGATTTTGTGGAAAAACAAATTAAATTACTGTTAAAAAATAGATCCCCACTATTTGAAAAGTACCTTATCCATCAAAGCACCCAACCATTTCTTGTGGAATTCACACATCTCTTAAAGTATTATATCAACACTATTATAATAATACAGATGACCTCCACCATGTAAAATAGCAGCACATAGAAGGGTGATCACTACTCTTACAATATTGAACTTCCATTTAAGGGAAGGCCAAACACTACCAACATGTCCAAAATGCGTGGTCATAATTTTTTAACTGTTAGTCACATATACCTGTTTGTATCAAGTATCCATTGAAAACCTAATATACTACAATATCACCCCATGGAATTAGTATTGAAATAGTTTAATCATGTCATCATTATCTCTTATGATAAAACCCCAAGACTATTAGGCTATGATCTACCATATATCAATATCACATACCTCAAGTAAAAGCACCCTCATTTTTATATTGGTAGTTCCATGATAGAATCATGTCGTCGCTTTAGTGAACAACATGACGTCTTGTCAAATTGTTGCTTCAAACTCACCCTTGACCAATGAGTTTTGATTCTTTTAATCATCTATTTGGATGCTTCAATGTTGATCGCTTGAACCAACTTTGATTCTCGTATGGCATTGCATACTAAGATAGATTCATTGATACATTAGTTGATGCTACAATATCTTTCTCTCATGAAATAGGATCCTGACACCACACAATCTATCTCATACCAATAATATCATGAAAATATTTGAATAGAGTTCCCAAGGAGTCAATCATAACACAACATTAGATATCCATTTCCAATTCCAACACAATAATACATACTACCTAACGCCATTTCAATTGTATGTATATACATATGAAAATTAATTCATCGAAAACAAGATATCCCCAATCTCAGTTAGCATATTACCACAATCCACTTGTCATCCCATTTTTTTTAAACATGGGCTTGGACCACCACTTCCAACTACCAAGTGACCATCTACCTATGGAAGTATTGATTGGTTTTGAGTATAAATGAAGTATGTCCTAATAGAGATTAGCGATATTACCCAGTAGATCATCCAAAAATTAACATTGACTCACAGAACCATCATTCAAAAGGTACTTCATTTGAAATTGAGTGAGTGATGAACCACTCCAATTTACCTGGTGTGCTGTCATAATGCAACAACACTTCTTGGTACACTAACTATCCATATATCATCCTAATTAGGGTTATATTTCAATACCTTTATAATGTGGTGGGATCTCATTCAAATTAACATCATGGTACTCATTGGGATATCAATTTCAATGATGAATCAGATACGTCAACAATTTCAGATGGTGGTTCCCCTGTCGCTGCTCATTTTCAATTACAATATAGAATTCAAACATGTCGTGTAATACTTCTTGAGGCTCCACTCTCAATAGTCTGGAAGAATGTCAGGGATTTATCCTTCGTGGGAAGATCATTCCAAACTGTTCAAAACATACTCAAATTCATTCCCCAATATATTGTCAGTAATCTACACTAATATGGGGATAGTTTTATTCCTTCTGATCTAAGTCACTAAAATTCCAGTATCCCTAGATATCCCCATTCCACTTGGAGTAGCCAAATTCTAGACCCGTAGAATGATATGTCCCCATATACATTTGGATTCTTCCCAGTATCAGGATAAAACTCACCCCATGGTGGTCACTCAATATATCTACAATGTTTTTGGTTGATTGATAGTATAGATATAGTTTGATGTTTCTGTTCGCTCCGATCACTACCCCCATTTCCATCACCAAAATAACTAGAAACCATTTGATTGACCCTTAGAAATCTCATTTCATTGTAGAAATATCAAACCATAATGTCAATCTCAATAATACCATCCTACCTATTCACCACAAGCTGTTATTGGATTTCTCTCCCATGGCCTAATGGTGTATGATGTGGTGGTTTGAAATTTTTGTCATAGTATTCTAACCCATGCTAGAAGTTCACTCCCCATTCCCTATTATGTATTCCAAATGAAATCATAGAACTCATTTGGTTTGAGTCCTATATTTAACCACGCACTCACATTCCAGCTAATGACCCATTTGTAAGCCCCCAAGAAAGAGACCATGAAAGGGAACATCACAGGCGCTCTGAAATGATATGTAGTTTTTAGGTGTAGTAGTGTGGCTAAACCATGGCGTCTCTCAAAGGGGAAAGTAATTAAACAAAAATATTATATTTATTTGAAAAAATAAAAAATTCAAACTACTTAAAAATATTTCGGTATTATTATCATATATAAAACATGAATAATTATGATCGATAAAGATTGTACATTTTTGTAAATGATATTTAGAAAACATAACGTGAAGATATTTCTTTAGAATGTATTTTATAAGGTGTATTTGATATAACTCTACCTCTTCACTTACTTATTAATCATTATAATTTAAATTAAAATCCACTTAAGTACTATCCCTGAATTGTTTAACCCTTAAACCATATTGGATTTAACATAACCATAATGATGAAATGAATTAAAACCTAGGATAGTTTCAGAACATGCAATCATAGAACCCTACTTTGATTAATGTACTAAGGCTAAATTTGTGTTAGTGGTAAATTAGGGAACATATGAATTCATTAAATGAGGATTAATTGCGTTTATGGATTATATTTTAACTCTAAAAATTGATCCCATGTTGTTCTATTTTATCGATTATGATTTCACTCTCATAATTCAAACAATTATCCACAACACATGTTTATTAAATTTTTAAATTGAATTCATTGTTTAATTTAAAATAAACACATAATTCATAGATAATGGAATCTGAAATAAAGTACCTCATTGATTAAAAATAAATAAATTATGAAGTAAAGTGGTAGATCAATTACCAAAAAACTACTCTTCTATGGGTGGTACAGTCAATGTAGAAATGTTTTTCTTGGGAAGTGGTTTAGAAAGGGTAGAACCCAATAAAAATCTACTCATGGGTTTATTGGAAAATATGTAAATAACAAAATAATGAAAATTAAAAAAATAGAATTAATGGTAGCTAAATATATATTTCATTGAAAAATGCGGAATACTACAACATAGAAAAGGAAAAGAATAGAATTTTAGAGGAGATCCATGACTGAGAGTTTCCCTCCACTATTAGTGAATTTAAATGAAAAGGCACCAGTTATCCTCTTCTCTAAATCCTACAAGTCACTTAAAACCTCATCCAAATGATAAAAATAATCATTTATATAGTGAAGGGGATGCTAGGGTTTTAAAACCTTTCCAGTGTGAAAGTGAAATTAAGACAAATATTTTAATCCAAATTTATCCAATTATTTGGACCACATAATATGTGAACTGGCTATAATTCAAGAAGGACTATATTTGAAAAATTGTTTCCTCTAGAATCTCTAAAAATTTATCACTATTCCAATCAGTTTTTTGGATGTTGTTCCCCAAACAATAATGTGGTTTTCAAATTTGAGAGTCTAGCCCGTCTTTGATTCCATTTCCTATTAACACCAATCAAATGCACTATCTAGATTTGATGTCAAAAATAAAATTTGTATCTTTTTGATAATGGAAAAAAATCAAGAAAAAATTATGTTCACAGATTTCATAGAAAAATAATTATGGCTGAATCACTATAGTAAATTTAAAGGGGGAGAAACTATAATTTTCATCAAATTTCCAACTGAATTCTCTAATATAGAATATTATATAAATAATCATAGTTAACACCATTTGTGTAAATTATTTAATTTATTATCAATAAAATATTCAATAAAACTATTTTTTATTGACACTTCCACACTTATTAATTTTCACTTCTTAGAAAGTCACGTATTTTGAATTCTAGAAAATTGTGACAAGATGTGCATGTTCATATTTCCCAATACACCGTGGAAATATAGTCAACGTAATAATATCATCCAGAGTCAATCTCATTAATTTTAAATTTATTGTCTCAAAAATAATATGTAAATAAAATCTATTGATATTTATGACACTAACCAAATTAAAAATAGTTCTGATTCTACAATGACATTAATTCCCCATGTGTGTGTGCCAATAATTTCAAGATCATATCTCCACCCTTTATTCAGTATATCTAAGTTATGTACAAAATCTATTCTTAAATATTTTAATTCCACAAAACCTATATATCATTCCTTCACAATTAAATTTCATGACCCACTCATTTAATAATTCCATAATGTAAAACCTTAAGCTCCTAACCTAGATTCCCAATGTGTTATACATTTCATCACACCCCAATTTTTTTATATTTTTCATTGTTTTTTCATATTTCAATTTTTATGGAATTAATATTACAAATATCTGGTGCACATGCATAGGTGAATTTGGTACAGTAATGAATCCAATCAAAAGAGAAATGAACGTATGGACCAACCATTAATATAAGATGAAATTTCCATTTACCATACATGTATATACATAAAATTGAGTAGGAAAATTTTCAGAAGTCATGGTTTCATAAAATGTTGAGCGGAGAAATTAATGAAACATTTTACCATGAAAAAAATATCATAATGAATAGTGTCAAAATCTAAAATCCATTATAATGAAACAACTCATCATAT
The DNA here is from genome assembly GCA_963277665.1 of Viscum album. Lineage (NCBI taxonomy): Eukaryota > Viridiplantae > Streptophyta > Magnoliopsida > Santalales > Viscaceae > Viscum > Viscum album. The sequence goes on along the minus strand of OY728123.1, from coordinate 1,436,620,612 downwards.
CACAATGAATTCCATTTTAATAAAAAATAAGACCTTAGTGATGAAATCATATTCATGATTATCATGCTACCAATGAATTTTAAAAATGATCATTTTTTAGATGACCCACATGTAAATGAGAATGTTACAAGATATTTTTTATTATTTTTTATTTTTTTTAGAAAATTTCATAGAAACCGTAACAAAAAACACACAAAAAATAAAATTCTTGATGCCAACCCCAAAACGATGTCCCCTCCCTCATACTTCAAATATTTAGATGTATTCAATGTGAATCTGTGAGATTAAATGTGCATAGGAAATATAGAATTTTAAATAGGAAAAATAATATAAAAGAGAATGGGTTAGGAACATCTTGGCATTCTCTAGTGGTGATAGGGTCATGTAGTGTGATGAACTCTACTACAGTGGATGGAAGTCAATCAATGTATTACTTAAAACAATTTCCATTTTCTTTAAATCTAATTATTGTGTCCACTTTTTTAGTCTCAATTATTCAATAAGGAAAAACAATTAGATACAACATAAGGGAATAACAATCTGGAAGAAAACATATCGGACATCAGCTTCTTTCTACTTTTATAATCTCCAAAGTGCATAATAAAACCACTTTATCCAATCCTTCCCATTAAACTGCACAATATTTTAAAAAAATTCCTTCAACACCTAATTTAAAACATTTGATTGGATATTTTTTGGGGTTGGTATGGAATATAAGTTTTAGGAATCACCCCATACTATTGAAGGAGTGAAGAATAATGTTGATTACAAAATTGTACCCCCTAGTCATTGATGAGGGCCATTGGTACTCCAAACAGGAGAGAAATTTGAGGCTCAAAAAAATCCACAACAACATGAGAATAATCCGATCGGGTGGCCTTGGTATCCACCCATTTGATAACATAATAAAAAGTGACTAAATTTTATAGGAAACCAAATGATTTATGAAAAGGAAGAAAAAAATCAACTCCTAAAACATCTAAAATATTTTAGAATAAAATGGGGTGTGGTGGTATCTCATGTCTCCTCAAAATAATTCTTTTTTTTTGGAAATGTGGGAATGGCCTAAAAACATGTGAGCATCATGGAAAAATCTAGGCCTATATAATCAAGATTCTAATACATTTCAAGCTGCCAATTGGTGTCCAAAGTGTCGACCATAAGAAAGTTCATGACAAAAATGTGAAAAAGACTAAACTTAGGATCAGGCACACATATCATAATTACTGGGCCACTATACATGTGTAGAGCTAGGGACCATCCCCCAAATAATATCTAGATTCACTCTTTAATTTTTGGAATGGACGTTTCTTCAAATTTATATTAATTTCAAAGGAAATAGGGTAGTTTACTAAATATTCCTACCAAGGATGTGTAAAAGATATGACATAGAAATTGTCCTTAGGGAATGTGTCTTGATGTGGTACCTAGTCCATGGTGTCTTCCTCTAGTGTGTGAGTAATCCTACTCATGGTGTCTCCAACCAATTCATATTCACCTTTCATATCCTTTATCGCATTATCAAATTCTAGAATAAGTGTTATCCATAACAGATTTGGAAGAATGAGAGTGTGTGGCTATTACCATCTAGACTAGCTAGTTCAGGCTCTGGAAGCCTACACGAGAATCTATGTGAAGGTGGAGAGCTCAAATCATTATGTAGACATTTGGGAGGGGAAGTTCCAAGTAGTTAGTGTCTTGATGAATTCATCTATGGACATCGGGTATTTAAATTCCCTGATGCATATAGGCTATGTAAGGGTTCCCCTTTTACAATTAAAAGGTGGATTATCATAAATAAATAAAAATATAAGTACTTCAGGCAATTCAGAGATAATCATGGGCTTTGCATTTGGCTTCTCCAAGATGTACTTCACTGCTACATGGTGATTAAAAATTAATACATTAGGGTAAAATATATATGAATTAAATTTATCTAATGAAAGTATAATTGAAAAAACTTATTTTCAATTGGGGTGTAATTTTCATCAGGTGAATCCAATGTCCTCAAACCAAAAACAATCACATTGGAACTCTTTTCCTCCCTTTGATATAAGACAACTCCAACCATGATGTTGGATGTGTGACACATAATCATGAAATTAATCTTCCACCAAGGGGGATTTATGAACGGTTGAGTGGCCAAAAGATTTTTTATATAAAAAATTTATACTCTTCAAGAATTATAAAAAATAAGTCAATATATTTTTAAAGAAAATAAGATAATTATTGGTTGATCAAAATAAAATATTTAATGAATCATTGAGAAACTTATGAACACCCTAATAATGATCTAACATCACCCACACAAGAATAATATATAAAGGTTGAAAAAAATACAACCTTATATCTATCAACCTTAATTCCATGTTTTGACAATACATTACCTAATACAATTACATTCTCTACAATAAAATATAAATATTCAACACTCAAAAATAAATTCTTCCCAATAAAACAATTCAAAACCTTTCCCAAACTAAAGATACATTCATCAAATAAATATTTATACACTGTTAAATCATCCAAAAATTCTTCTTGGATGGTTCCAATGAAATTTGAAAAAATACTCACCATGCATATCTGGAAGGTACCTCGGGCATAGAAAGGTCCAACTGAAATCCTTCAGTAGGAAAATGTACTAAATGAACAAGTTCATGTTTTATTTTCCTACTCCTATAGATCTATATAATCTTAAAAATATCTAGAAAATCCATCCATGAAATAATAGTGTGTTTTCCCAGCTAGTCTCTCAAGAATTTGATCAAAAAATGGGAGGGGGAAATGGTATTTACAAGTGGATTGATTTAGTTTCTTATAATTAATACACACAACCTAATTATTTTTAACCCTAATTATAAGTAATTACTCTCTATAATTTTTAGCAATAGTAACACCACTTTTCTGTGTAAAAACCATAAGAGAAATCACAGACTAGGAATCTGAAAAAAGATAAATGATTAATGCCTCGAGCAGTATATCAACCTCTTTCTTAAAAAGATTAAATAAGATGGATATTGTCTCCTTTTCAGTTGACTATCTGTTTTATCCCCATCCTCATATATTATTATTCATGAAAATGTTGTGGATAATAGTAGATATGTCAGCCAGGGTCTTCCATGTTTCCACAATGTTCTCCATCAAAAACTTCAAATGTTATTCATCATTTTAAAATGGGATATACTTAGAAATTAAAACATGTGATCTCTCACCAAAAAAAAGAATTAGTATTTGAGATTTTGTGGAAATGGATTTAGTTCCAATGTATGGGTGACGTATAGATGGAGATATTGAAGGAACTAAAATATGTCCATAGTGAACATCAGTTTTAGAATAGACATCATCAAAATCATATAATAATTCATGAAATCAATTGTCATACTCAATTATATGTCATAATCAGAGTGAACATGGTCAAAACTAGATTATGAATCAATATCATTATCAAATATAAGAGAGGTTTGTTCATTAGAAGTATTTTTGTAAGTGTTCTTCGACATCAAACTAAAACCAATCCTCAAGATCCCTATATGTATGGAATGATACCTAATGGAAAATGATTAAAAATAATTATTAGTAGTATCCTCACAATATGGGTTGGAATACAATATAAAGAAAGTACAATGGTCTTGTAACGACCTGATGTTTTATCGATTGATATTTTCTTGTCATCCTTTTTTCATATAATCACATAAAATCACAACACAATGAACTACTGAGTACTATGTGACACTTAAACATAATATTGTCACCTCTAAGACTTGAATTTCAAAAATATGACATAAACGGTTGTGATCAGTAAGATATTTTATGTTTGAAAGAACAAATTTAATTTTTTGTGAATAGTAACCTACCATAATGAATAGTAACCCAACATTATGAATAGTAATATAAACTTTATGAATAATAATTCATCCAAATTAATAATAACCACACCCATGAATGTATTAATAAAATATAGGCATTTTATAAATAATAATATAACCTTAGTAAAAGTTTTGGTATTTTTTTATGTCATAAATAATTAGTTACAATTAACTAATTAATTTAATATAAATTTTTCTCCCTAAAATGTCTTCATAAATAAAATTTTTTATGTGTTCTTATTTTAAGGAAATTTTATAAGACCTTATACATTTTTTTAATGCATTATAAAATCAGATATAGTTTAAAAATCAGTATTTTTCGTGTAAATTTTGATTTTAGTTAAAAATTACATTAATAATATTTAGGAAAATATTTTTTAAAAATGGAGGTCATTTTTGGATTATACACTTCCAAAAAATTTAGGGAATATTTGTGATATTTTTCTAAAATACTTCAATTTTTGATGAGGAGTGAAATGTGGTAAATTACAATAGATATACATTATATGCTAAATGGACTATTCCAAGAATCACAGATGATGTATGAAACCGTAGTCAGAATTCACATGCATTTATAACTGTTTTAGGTCATGGTATCATCAATATTTTTGGTCTGTAGGGAAATTAATAAACAAAGGAATTAAATATTATGAAAACCCTCCTCCTGACCACTATAAAAACCAACCACACTCTCTTCTTATCATCACTCCTCTCAAGCCTTATTCCTTCCCTAAATTCTTCCAAAATCTCCTTACAATATCCTCCCAATCCTCCAATATCCCTTGGTCTCCTAAAAATACCAAATCCTATCCCCCTAAGAGGCATTCATGGAAGATTGATTCAAGAGGTAAATTCTTATTTTCAATTCTTTTACTTTCATTTAAAGTTCATTTGTTTTCATTTCGATCATTACCACTCCACATCCTAATTTAATGAAAAATCCAATACATTACATGTACTATATTTTATTCATGATAATTGAATAATTTATTATCATATCTCATTCACTCTTATTTTATACTTGTAGTAAAGATAACATCTGAGAAGTCTTAATTTACCACCGTCAAGGATGATGGGTTTTCAATTTCTGTTACCATTTTCAATTATATTCACAAACCATTTACATGGTTGAACCAGACCATAAAATATGTATTATGTTTCATCAATGTTTGCAGAATCTTTTTTACACATGGTTTTGATTTATAAATCAAAACGTGTTCATTGTGTACAAAAACTACCTATTAACCCAAAATTTTATTACTAAAGTTTTATATAATTAATAAATTTACTCCATGTAACCAAATTAAATTTATAACCATGTAACCTTGTGGATGATAAATAATAAAATATACATCCAATTCTAGACAACCACTCTCATCATACATGTGTGTCTGAACAAGAATAAATGAACCGATAATTAAAACCATAGAGGCAAATAGACCAGGGCAATGAAATTGAACCTCATAACAAATCAAAAATTTATAAACAAACATAAGAAGGTTATACTAAATATTTTAAATATAAATTAGGTTCATAATAATTAATTAATGAACCGAATTTGTTTTTTTATGTCATTAATATCAAGTGTAGGACCCCATCAGACTTAATGTCAGGGATCATCTCGATTTCACTCTTATTCCATAATTTCCTCTATGATATGACCTTTTAAGAATATTCCCTAATGATGAGGTATGATTTCACACCTCCCAATACATCCTTCAGGATGTATAAGTGATTATAAACTCCTTTCCTTCAATTTCATCACTCTTAAGTACACCATATACCATGTCAATAATCCGTATGGTATTATACCTGAACATCCTTTATTCCTTCAGGTTGACTCATCTTTCTTATTACCAAAATGAAATTATCATATATTAATATGAGAATATTCAAAATTTTGTGTAAATGTAGCAAATTAATTTATCATGACCCATCATCATTATCTTTTGGTGATATACATGTTTCTAAGTGATTCCCTCCTCAATACTTCCTGATAAGAAAACATGTTTTATAGGAACTTACTAAATACTTACCCAGTTTAAAGTGCACTGTATCATTTTTTTAAGCCACCATTTTCTTTATAAAATCAATATTTTTTATGAATAAATTTTTGGTTCAATTCCATTTTTTCAAAAATATTTTCCATTTTCTATTTTAAAGGCTCTATAGAATTATCCATAAAACCACAAAAAAATGTCTTAATGATAAAATTTATTAAATAAAATTCATTATTGTTGTCAAATTATATTTGAAATCAAATACCGTGATATATGATTATTTTAACTTATTATTTTCCAAGTATGTTTTAAATCCTTTCTTTCAAGGAAAATTGTATGATACACCAATTCATTATGCATTATGCCATGATTATGATACCCATTTCATTCCATGGGTACCCTTATGTTTATGAATGATTGATTATGTATGATTCATAATGTGGAAAACATATTCAGGAAATTTTAATATGGTTTCACCCAAATTAAATTCCAATGCATTGTCTACAATTGAGTCTCATGAGACTTTGTGTGTGACAGTCTTGGTAGTTCGCCTTGGCTTGTGCTACACTGTGCTTTGATCTTAGAGGTTATCCTTGGATTGTTCTACCACGTGTAATGGTCATGGAGGTTAGACTTGAATTTTCCAAAAGTCATGATTTATCTTTCATTTAAAATACCATGAATCCATGTTTATATGACTTCATGCTATTATATTATGATTCCATATGTTACATGCTTTTTTATGTCATTATGTTATTCCTTTTAACCCATGCACTAAAGATTTATTCTTATGTCTATTACCTTGCTGGGATTTTTAGCTCATCCGTGTGTTTATGTTATCCTCTGGTTATCCTATAAATATGTATGAGAATAATGGATGTTTGAGGCTCTTTTTTAAGATTAAATAATGATTTGTTTTTCCAATGTTTTTATATTTCTATACCTGGTCTTCAAAGACACTATACTTCACGATCCTTGGCTTGTACTCTAATGTTTAATTATGCTTAAAATCATGAAATGTTATGTGTAAAAGGATAGGATTCATATATTTTGTCTTAGAGGATAGTCTAGTTATTTTTGGAGAATAGGAATAGATATCTTTAGTAAGAACATTAAAGATGAGAGTATTTATAAGAAAACACCCCTAAATTTTTGTACGTTTATAGTAAGTTGTTTATCAAGAAAATAAATCCATGTCTGGATACAAATATGTAGAGGTGGATATGACATAGATGTATCTAAGGATAAAACCTGAAAACACCACTTTGAGCTAGACTCGAACGGAAACTAGTACACAACAACGGGCCTTGTTGCACTGTTGGTTTGACATTCCTGAGGGATATAATTTTGTAAATTCATGACCATGGTACAAACCATTACTAAGAGAATGAAAAAAAATCCTGTAAGAATATATGTTAAAGTAGATCAAGGATAACCTAGATTGAAACATAGGAAATCACATGTTAGGATACCCTTATCCTTTATGAGTTTATCCGTTTATGTTCAATGATTCCTTTTTATGCCCAATAGATAAGTATTCATGCACTATAATAGTATGTTATTTTTATTAGCTTATTGGAGGAAGTAAAATAACACGTGCCAACAATCATTGTGATAGGGAATGTGAATATTAACCTAATTATATTCTTGGTAAGATGGGAATGAGTGATTAAACATCATGATAGAACATGCTTAGCTGGCCGAAGTAATGAATAATAACTCGGATATTGTGGAACACCCTCCTCCTCCATGGAAAGAGCAGGTGGTCGTTGAGTCCCTCATGCAGAAGAGGCATCCCATGTTTAGTGGACCTTTTTATCCCCTTCTCAAAGAAAAGTTGATTAAATCCATTTAAATGATATTCAGTATCCTCTATTGCTTAAATGATTTCAAAGTTGTACTGACAGTCTATCATTTTGATGGAAAAAATGATCAGTGGTGGACACTGATCAAGAATATAAAGCACTAGGAGGAAATTGATTCAATGGATTGGGATCAATTCAATAGAATGTTTTTCAATAAATATTTATTCCTCAAATCCTCTATCTCAAGATGGAAAGAGTGATCCATGGACTCAGGTAAAAGGAATATGAGTCGATCAGGGTGTAAAAATCAAACTTTACGAGGTTTGAAAGGCACACCTCTGGTTTTTTCATGAACATAAAATGTAAGGTGGATTGCTTCTTTGGCAGAGTGAAGCTATTATGATTAAAATGGAGATTAGAGACTCTCGATGGTATCATGGGGCTAGTGACAAAAATAAGAAAATGGAATCTAATGTGGTTGGTTATAAAAAAAAATTTCTTAATGGAATGATGCTCGATCATCCCATGTGTAAAAATGTTCGGAAAACGAATTTTGGGAACTCTCTAAAGAGAACCAGTAATTGCAGGACATGTGGAATGTTGGGACATCTAGATAAAAACTGCCGATAGAATACGAAGAATTATTCTAATGTGTAAGAATAAAGGTAGGTTCATATTAACACTCATCATGTATTAAAGTGTTACAACTATTAATAGAATAGGCATTATGTGAACCATTTCCCTAAGATGAGTGTTGTTGGAGGCAATCAACAACAACCTCCATGTAAACAAAGAACGACTTATGTTATCACTTCTATTGAGGTGGAGTGAGACAATGATGTGGTGACAGGTACGCTAGTCATTCATTCAAGAATGGAAAACATAAAATTTGATTCTAGTTCTACACATTCTTTCATATCATACATGTTTAGTAGAACTATTCAAACACCACCGAAAAATATGGAGGAAAAGGTTTTCGTGAGAATAGAGAATGGGTTAATTATTGGGTCCATGGTTTTTAACTCCTCCCTGGTAAATTTTTGTGGACTAAACCTCCATAATTTTTTTCCATACTTCATTTAGATTAGTGTGATGTTTACAAGGGAATGGATTGGCTATCTTTATACAAATCCAACATGAACTGTCAGGAAATGGAGATGACCCTTACATCCCAAAGCATACTTCGATGTTTTATAAGTGTAAGGAAGAAGTTGAATATCTATTAGAATCCTCATCTTATGTTCAGATATTTTAACCTTATGTGAAAGAATATATAGCTCAAATGATTGAGACAATGGAGAAAATCATGCCTGAAGGCATTCCCATTGTGATGGATTACAAGGATGTATTAACCAAAGAGGTTCTTGGTCTTCCTCCTAACCGAGAAGATGATTTATCAATTGAATTTATTCCTGGATCTCTGCCTATATCAAATAAACGATATAAAATGACCACTATAGAGATGGAAGGGCTGATGAATCAGTTATAGGAGAATCTGAAGAATAGTTGTATACACCCAAGTGCTCCACTGTGGGGAGTACTAGTCTTCTTCATCAAGAAGAAGGATGGTTCAATGCACATCTGTATTGATTATCATGAGCCCAATAAAATCACGATAAATAACAAGTATTCCATAACTTGGAAATATGAATTGTTTGATCAGCTTTGTGGTGCCAATTATTTCTCTATAGTGGACCTTCGGTCATGATATCACCAATTAAATGTGAATTAGGAAGATATTCTTAAGACTGCATTTCGAACGAGATATGGACACTATAAGATCATAGTGATTCACTTAGGACTCACTAATGGTCTATCAATTTTCATGAATTTAATGAATATGTTCTTTATAGATTACATATTCAAATTTATGGTTGTCTTTATGGACGATATTCTGATTTACTTTAAGTGAAAGGAGGAATATGAGGAGCATTTGAATACTGTGTTGAAGACTTTGCTAAGGGTGAAGCAGTATGTAATGAACAGTAAATGTGAGTTCTGGATGAAGGAAGTATCATTATTGGGGAATGTTATAACTAGTAATGGGATATTTTTGGACCCTTAAAAGACAATGGTATTCAAAGAGTGGCCCATACCAACATCTTTAATGGATATGCGCAGCTTTCTAGGTCTAGACAAGTTTTATCAATAATTTATGAAGAATTTTAACATATTTTCAAACCCAATGACCTAACTTACATGGATGGGAGTAATGTTTTTCAGGACTCAGAAATGTGAATATTGTTTTAAGGAGTCAAAAAAGAGGTTAATCACTGTGTAATTACTCACACTCCCTAAAAGTTGATAACTCTCTGTTGTGTACAGTGATGCTTCTAATAAGGGCTCAGTCTCTGTACTGATGCAAAATGATAGTGTGATATCCTACACATTAAGGCAGCTGAAAAACCCTGAGCAAAACAATTCCACGCATGATCTAGAGTTGGTGGTTGTGATCTTTGTGATAAAAATCAGGTATAATTATCCTTATGGGTATATGTGTGAGATATATACTGATCATAAGAGTATAAAATATATATTCAGACAGATAGAGCTCAATATGTTCTAACAATGATGGAAAGATATCATCAATGATTATGACTGCTCAATCCACTACCATCCAGCAAAGTAAAAGAAGATGGATGATGCTCTAGGTAGAAAGTATCATGTGCCTTTATCAATGATGATAATTGAAAAGGATCTGATTTTCATATATTTGTATTGCATGCACATGGGAATCATTAAGTGATGAAAATCATCAATCCTTTATCCAATTATTTATCTTCCATCCCTCATGGAGAAGATAGTGGATGCTCAATGAAAAGGTGTGGAAATTCCAAAAATGGTGGAAGCCAATAAAAATGGGAAATCCACTGAGTACATGATTGATGAGGAAAAAGATGTAATATTTGGGTTAGGATTATGTGTACCATCCAAATACATAGATAAATAAGGAGGTTCTGAATGATGCACAAAGATCAAAATTCTTTATCCACCATGGGAGCACAATGATTTATCAAAATCTCTGAGAGGAGTTTTGGGGGTACAATATGAAGAAGGAGATTGGTATGTACACATCAATGTGCATGGTATGCCAATAAGTGAAGGATAAAAGATATAATTCTAAGGAGGTGATGGAACCACAACCCATACCGACATGGATGTGGGAGAAAATTACCATGGACATTGTCAATAGACATCCAAGGACATGTAGAGGAAACATTAATATATGGGTCCTAGCGGACCGTCTTATAAAGATATCTCACATTATCCCAATACAAGAGACGTTATCACTGGATTAACTTTCATGTTTATATATCAAAGAAGTAGGAAGTCTTCATGGATTAACGCTATATATTGTATACAATTGAGATCCAAGATTCATCATAATGTTTTGGAAAAGTCTCCATCATGCTCTAAGAACTGAACTGAATTTCAGTAGTGCCTAACATCCTCAAACTAATGGCTAATATGGGTGAACAATTCAGACACTATGAGATATATTGAGAGTGTGATATATGAAAATCAAAGAAGGATGAGGCCAATATCATCCACTTGTCAAATTCTCCTAGAACAAAAGTTTCCACTCGAGCATCCGAATGGAACTATATGAAACCCACTATGGAAAAAGTTTAAGAACACCAATGTGTTGTTATAAAGTCGATGAGCATAAGCTGGTTAGAACTGATATGGTCGATGAAATGGTAGATAAAGTTAAAAACATTCATCACCACATCAAAGCAGACCAAAGAAGATAGAAGAGTTATGAAGAAAATCATCAATGAGACCTTGAGTTAAAATATGGATACATGGTATTTCTCAATATATGTCCATGGAAGAAGGTCATGAGGTTTTGGAAGAAATTAATGTTAAGTCCTAGATAAATCGGTCCCTTTGAGATTCTTGATCGTGTGGGGTTGTGTCCTATCTACTAGCACTTCCACCTGCCATGGAAAAAGTACCTAATGTCTTCCATGTATCTCTCTTAAGAATGTATATACCAGATCCTTCACATTTACTCTCTTCAGAGGTGGTACAGTTGGAGGATGATCATTCTTATGATGAGAATACATTGATGATCTTAGATCAAAGAGATAACATGTTTCATAAAAATATTACTCCCTTTGTCAATGTACTTTGGTAGAACAATAAGTATGAAGAGGAAACATGGGAACTAGAGGAGGTAATGATGGAAAAATTCCGACACTTGTTTATGGCCTAGAATGAAAATCAAAATTTCAATGAAAAAATTTTATAAGGGGGGAATAATGTAATGACCCAATGTTTTATCGATGGAAATATTATTCTTATAATTATTTCATATAGTCATGTGAAATCACAACAAAATTAACTACTAAGTACTATGTGATTGTTAAACAAAATATTGTCAGTTCTATGTGTCGAATTTTGAAAATATGACAAACACGGTTTTGATCAGTAAGATGTTTACAGTCTGATAGAACAAACATTTCTTCCGAGTATAGTAACATAACCTTATGATTAGTAACCTACCGTTATGAATATTAATATGAATCTTATGAATTATAAATCATTTAACATTATATTAACCTATCCCATGAATGTATGAATAAAATATAGGCATTTTATAACTCAAAATATGACCATAGTAATAGTATTAATATTTTTGTAAGTCACAAGTAATTAGTTATAATTAATTAAGTATATAAAAATAAAATTTATTTTCCTAAAAGGATTTCACAAATTTACAATTTTATATGTTCTGGTTTGAATATAATTTTATAATACCCAATGTAATTTTTAATGCATTATAAAATCAGTTATAGTTTAAAAATATGTATTTTTCATGTAAATTATGATTTTAATTAAAAAATAAATTATTCATATTTAGAAAATTGTTTTTCAAAAATATTGTTCATTCTTAAAGTAAACACATCGAAAAAACTAGAGGGTATATTTTTGGGATTTTTCTAGATTAAGCGAATTTTTTTATGAATAGTGAAATCTGGCAATTTACCATATATATACATTTTAAGCTAAATGGACTATTCCTAGAATCATGTATAATTTAAGAAACCTTAGTTAGAATTCACATTCACTTATTACTATTTATGGTCATAGAATCATCACTATTTTTGGTCTTGAGGGAAATTAATAAACTAAGGAATTAAATATTATGAAAACACATCTCCCATCCACTATAAAAACCAACCTCACTCTCCTCTTCTCTAAAATCTTCTCAAGCCTTTATCCATTCCTAAATTCGTCCCAAATATCTCCCCAAGCTCCTACCCCACGTCCATCATCCCTTGGTCTTCACTAAAGACCAATTCATCTCCACTTGAGAGGATGTCAAAGAAGATTGATTCAAGAGGTAAATTCAACTTTTCAATTATTTTACATTCTTTTCCAGTTCATTTGTTTTATTTCCTATCCTTACATATTCACATAGAAATGTTAAAAAAATCCAGTACATTAAATTTACAGGAATGTTTTTATGATAATGAAATAAGTTATTATTATATATTCTTTACACATCATTTTTACCAGAAGTAAAGACACCATACGAGATGTGTTAATTTAAAAAATTCAAGGACAATGAGTTATCAATTTCCATTATCGTTATCAATTATGTTAATGAAATCATTTACATGGTTGAAAAAAACCTTAAAATATATATTATGTATCATCTATGGTTATGGAATAATTTTTTACATATGGTTTTGATTTATAAAACAAAACATGTTCATTGTGGTCAAAACCAACCAATTAACCCAATGGTTGTCACTAAACTTTTATGTAATGACTCAACATCACTCCATGTAACCAAATTAAATTTACAACCATGTAAATTTCTGGATGTTCAATAATAAAATATAACTCCAATTTTGGAAGGCCACTCTCAACATACATCTGTGTCCGATCATGAATATGTGAACCGATCAATAAAACCATGAAAGCAAAAAGACCTGAACAATGAAATTTAACCTCATAACCAATAAAAAGGTCATTAATAAACATAAAAAGGGTTATAATAAATATTTTACACATTTAATCGGTTACATAATTATTAATTAATTAACCTAATTTGATTTTTAGGTCATTAATATCAAGTGGAGAACACAATCGGACTAAAGGTGAGGGATCCTCTCTATTTCACTTGTATTCAAGAATGTCCTCTATATTATGTGCTTTTATGTATAATACCTAATGATGGGGTATGATTTTTAACCTCCCACATACTTCCTTCATGATGTATAAGTGATGAGAAACCCATTTTTTCTCACATAATTTCCTCTTATGTTCACCTGATACCATGCTGATAATCAGTAAGGGATTCTACCCAAACGTCCTTTATTCCATTGGGTAGATTCAACATTCTTACTACCAAAATGAAGTTATCTTATATTGTTATGATAGTATTCTAAATTAGGTGTAAATGTGCCAAATTAATTTATCATGAACCTTCATCATTCTTTTTCAGGGATATACATGTTTTTAAGTGATTCCCTCTTCAACACATTCCGATAAGCAATCTTGATTTAAGGGAACATTCTCCATCCAATGCCCCAAAAGCCTTCATTTTTTTATTGATTTCGATACTTAACCTTTCAAGGGGTGAGTTGGAACGCTTACAATCCTCATTTGTGTATATATTAAATGGCTCGTAGACCATAGAGGAATTCATTGGTCGTAGGCTTCAAACATTACATACAAACCAGAATAACTACTTGGAACTGCTTATCCCCATAATCATCATCATGAAATATTCTCTCCACCTTCACATGGATATTTGGCTAGGCTATCCCATGCATGAACATGCTTTTCCTGATGGCAGGTGCCATACCCTCTCATTATTGTAATCTGTGTAACTTCTGCTGTAGTAAAAGCTCCTTGCTCATCATCCAATAGAGCTTGTTCTTTGTAAGTTTTCTAGTTTTAATCTTCACGTAAGGTGGCCCAAAGTACCTGAGGTGGCTTTAAGTCTTTATTGGCCAGAAGGTTTGGGTAGCCCGAAGGCCTTAAGGTACTCGGGGACCAAATCGGTTGCTCAAAGGCCCAAACGGGGGCAAATTCCTAGCTACTACAGTGCCAAACAGTGCCAGCTACAGTCCCACTACAGTACCTGCTACAGTACTAAACAATTCCCTCTATAATACCTGATATAGTACTACTACATTACCCCCTGAGAATTATGCCTCCACCTATATTTGGTCTTAGATTACCTTGATCCACTTAAGATTCCTCGCCAATCGGGCTGATGCTCATGTGCTGAAGGAAACTTTCTGAATTCTTACCCAATTTAATGCGCACTCTATCTTTTGTTTTAATCCAACATTTTCATTATAAAATCATTCTTCTTAATATGAAAATCGTTCTGGTTCACATTTGCTTTTATATAAAATATTTTTTCGTTTTCAATTTTAAATGCTCTATAGTATTCTCCTTTGAACCGCTAAAAAATGATTTAATGATAAAATTTCATAAATACTATTCTTTCAAGTTGTCAATTTTGTTTGTTATCAATTACCATGATATATTCTAATTTTACCTTATTTATTTCCATGTATGATTTAATTAAATTCTTTCATGGACCCTTTTATGATACACCCATTAGTTATGATTTATGGCATGATTATGATAACCATTTCTTTCCATGGGTACCCTTATGTTTATGTATGATTAGTTGTGTATGATTATTAATGTAAAAAACATATTCATGAAATTTTAATATGGGTTTGAAGAAATAGCACTATAATTAATTTGGTAAATTTGAGTCTCATTAGACGATAGGTGCGACAGACTTAGCGGTTAGCCTCAGCTTATGCTACCATATGTGACGGTCTTGGCGGTTGGCCTTCAGTTGTGAAACCATGTGAAATGGTCTTGGAAGTTAGCCTCTAATTATGCTAAAGTCGTGTTTTATGTTGTTTCCACATTACTATTACCCCATTTTTATATGATTCCATATTTATATGAAATTATTCGATATGTTACATGCCTTTTTATGTAATCATGTCATGCCTTCTAACCAATTCCTTAATGAATTATTCTTATGTTTATTAACTTTCTAGGGATTTTAGCTCATCTTTTTTTCATGTTATCCCTAGGTTATCCTATGATGATGTATGAGAAAAATGAATGTTAGTGGATCTTTTTGATGATTAAATAAAGATGTATTTTCCCATGTGTTTTGTTTTATGTACCTAGTCTTCAAAGACACTAGACTTCACGATTCATAGCTCTTACTCTAATGTATAATTATGCTTAAAATCATGTAATGGTATGTGTAAAAGTCTAGGGTCACTGTAGGTCCTCGTAGGGGTACTTTATAGTGCTTAAAATATAAGATCATACGACCCCATCTACAAAATTCATAGAATGTGTGACATCATAAACTTTGATGATTTTCACGGAAGTTTTGAGGAAGGGTCTTCCATTAATAATGTGGAATGATATCTTTTATGATCCTCAAACATATTTAGAACATTGAAATTTGCAGGAAATATCAAGTCCCTTACCCAAATAAAGACATCCTCAATGGATCCTATCAGGTATATTGCGTCTCTACTCCCCAATTTCACCCACACCCTTGTGGGGTTCACCTAGCCTACCTGAAAGGATGTAAAAACATTGTGCGGAATTAAATTAATGGAGGTACCCAAATCACATAATAAATTATGGAAATTATGCTCTGATATGGTGCATGGAATGGTGAGTGTATCAGGGTCCTTTAACTTTGTATGAATCTCCATAGTTGGTGTGATGAGTGCTGATACATTCCTCCAAATTTTGATCCACTTATTTCCCTTTGTCTATTTTCTTATTTGTACACAGTTCTTTTAAAAACATGGAATACCTTGGAATTTTCTTGGCTACTTCAAGTAGAAGGATGTTGACCTCAACACACATGAATGTATCCAAAAAATCTTTTTTCGTCTCCTCTTCATCCATATTTTTTATTTTTTCGACTATATATAGAAAATAGAAGGGGTTTAGGAGGAATATCATAAATTATATTCCTATATTTTTCATTCCCCTTTAACTGCTCATCCGTTGGTCTTGAATAGGGCCTATACAAGGTTAAGGTGAATCATACTGGAATGATTGACACAGAGGTATGATTCATTTTCATCCTTGTTCTCTATGTGATGGCCCTTGAATTCCATTCGAGATTTTGTGTAGGATGTGATGAAGGACTTCGAGATCTCATACATACCAATTCCTGGAGGGTAGTAGGAATCCTGCTCATTTGAGTCTTCAACTCCCGTAACTCTGAACACAGGCTCTTATCCTCATTCTATTGATTAAAACTAATTTGTTTCAAAAGTTCCTCAGAATTTGAATATACCGTTTGTTGATAATTCCCTAGTTCTGAATATGATTATGTTTGGGATTCAAATATATTTTGGTGTTTTTGAAATCCTTGCGGGTAAGGTGGATGTCACTTTTAATGACCCAAAGTTTTTAAATGGAAATTCCCTTCTTATAAATATGTCATGAAATCACATAAAAACACATCATAATGAACTAGTATGTGCTATGTGACCTTTAAACATAAATTTGTCTCTTCTGTGTTTAGAATTTTGAAAATTCGACAAACATGGTTGTGTTCAAGATGATTTTTGGAGTGTAATGGAACAAAAATATTTTTTGGTGAATAGTAACACACCCTTGTGAATAGTAACCTACCCTTATAAATAGAAATATGTCCCTTATGAATAGTTAATCATCCAAAATAAAAGTAACCTTACCCATTAATAATTAATTAAAATTTAGACGTCTTACAAAGTGAAATTTTGACCATAGTAAACATTTTGGTATTTTGTAAGTCATAAATAATTAATTATAATTAATTAATTAATTTAAAAAAATATATTTTCTTAAAATGTGTTCATTAATTATCAAATAAATTTCTTATAGTTTTTAGATAATTTTATAAGACCCTACCTAATTTTCAAAAGCACTATAAAATCAGTTTTAATTTTAAAAACAGTTTTTTATGTAAATTATGATTTTAATTAAATACTAAATTAATTATATTTAGAAAATTATTTTTTAAAAATAGACATCATTTTTCGATTCTACACGTTGAAAACTAGTTGGGGTAAATTTTTGGGATTTTTCTAAAATACATGAATATTTGGTGAAGAGTAAAATACATTAATTTACCGTATAAATACATTATAATTAAAACCCACTATTCCTAACATCACAAGTGATGTCAGCAACCAAATCTCGAACTCACATGCCTTATTTACTATTATTGGTCATGTACGAATCACTATTCTTTATCTTAGGGGAAATTAACAAACTAATGAATTTTATATTAAGGAAACCCCTCTCCCCTCCCCTCTAAAAATCACCATTCACACCCATATTTCCTCAAATCTCTCAAGCTTCAAGCCTTCTCTAAAATCTTCCAAAACATTCTCCCTCTCCCCTCTCCCACGTTCAAGAGCTTCTGGTCTCATCAAAATACCAATTCTAACTTCTTTAAGGAGGATCTCAAGAGGAGGATTCAATAGGTAATTTCTCCCCCTCTTCTTCTTTAATTCCCTTTCAATTTCAAGTTCTTTTCTTATTCTCTCTCCATCTATCTTTTTACAAATGGTATGGTAACTCCAGTATCATGAATATAATGAAATTTTATGATAATAATGGGATATTATATCACCCAACCCATTTCCCTCTTCTTTTTATTTTATTAAAGAGAACATTGTTCGCGAGGTGTTGATTTATCACCTTCAAGAACGACATGTTTTCTTCTTCCATTTCAACCTTCATATCTAGTCATGAAACCATTTTTATTGTTAAACCATAATATATTATATTTATTATCTTCTAATTAATGTTATTTAAATAACTTATGACCATATTACTAGTGATAAAAAAACAGGTTCATTATGATCGAAAACCCGCTCAAATTATCCCAAACAATCATCATATAATTATTTTCTAATGATTCATCAACATTGATCTAATATAATTAATTATAAGATCATTAAAACTCCTGTAATCTCATTAATAAAATGTAATATCTATTATGTATGTTTAACCATGTTCTACCCGAACTTCAAATTTAAGAATACAAGTGAACCACTCAAGAAAACCATAAAAACAAAAATTCTCGAACAACGTTCTTTTTAATCTCTATAACTCATCCAAAGGGACATAAAATCACATAAATAAATTCATAATGGACCATATTAATGTACAAAAGGCTATGGATTTCTAATTAATGAGTATAATGTTATTATACAGGACATTAAAGAGAAGGAATCATTCAGATACAAGGTAAGGGGAAAATCTCAAACTCAATTTTGTTTCTTCGGCTTCTCCCTCTTTCGCTTCAATTTGGTATGGTCACTTCCTAAAAGTAATTTGTTCATAATTATATTACCTTTCTAGGAAATACATGTTTTCTACTAATGTTTACGTCAAATTAAATGTTTTCCAAAAGAACTATTATTTTAAGAACTCAACTTTTAGATCTCATTCATGGTTGATGGTTCTTGTATCAATTATGTTGTTCCCTCTTTCTTTTTAGGAACCCAATATTTATGAATGTATTCTTATGAGATGAAACCAATTCCATACCATGGGTTAGTTATGTTAATTATTCATATATATTCCATGTGGAAAGAATGATAATGATATTGTTATGATGTGATGGGTGCGCCCGGAATTGTATAGCGCAATATGAATGTTTGAATTTGACGGGTGCGCCTGAAATTATACAGTGCTCAAATGCATTGGGTAAATTGATGAATATCATGAGTAAATGTGAAATGATGTGTGAAAAATATGATAGCATGGTTCAAAAGTATGTGTGGTAGTTAACCACTAAGACATTATGTTTCATTTTTATGCATTTCCACATTTGAAGTCTTATATTTATGCTTCCTCTCATTTTCATGATATTTTCCCTTGTTATGATTATGATCACCCCATGCTATATTTTTCTTATCTATCCTCTTACTGGGCTTCTATCTCACCCCTTTTGATGTATATCCTTAGGTGGCTACATGTACTAAGGAGAGGTCAAGAGCCAATAAGAAGCTAGAGAAGAAGATATTAAATAAATGTTTATCCTTGATGATGTAATTGGAATGTATGGTCCTAGTTTCCCAAACACTAAAACTTTGTATCCTCTATTTGTAATACTATTTTGTTGTTTATCCTAAAATAATGTAATATTAATTTAAGAAAAGGTTGGTCTGCTATAGTTGGTATCATAGGCAAGGTTTAGTTAATTTGGGAATTAGGATTAGTGAACCCTAGATAAAACCTCTAGCATAAGACCAAGTACAAATAGGCAGAAAAAAATCTATACATAGGGATCCCATATGTTTTGTTTTTAGTATAAATTGTGAAAATGAATAATTTATTTATTCATAGAATGCTAACTTATGTTTTGTTCTAACCTTTTCTACTTTAGAAAATGGTGGGAAACATGAGAAATCAGGCCAATAACTCATGCGAGGGCCAATGCAACAATTTCCCAAACAACATGCCCAATGATTTGGGAGGTGATGTTCAGAAATTCATGGCGATGCTTACCCAATTATCTCAGGTTTTGATCAATAACCACAATAATGGGGAACATCATCCATCACCAAAAAGGGAGCAACTGGATTTCGAATTTTTTATACAGCAACGACCACCGACGTTTAATGGATCTTCTGATCCACTAGCTACGGAACAGTGGGTCAAATCCATGGAGAAGATATTTTCTATTCTTCACTGTTCTGAGATATAGAATGTGACCCTAGCCGTTTAACGTCTAGATGGAGAATCTGATCAATACTGGGTTTTGATTAAGAACACCAAGCCAAGGGAGGAAATTTAAGAGACGGAATAAAAATACTTTAAGATAATGTATTTTCATAAGTATTTCCCACTAGCTCTTCATAAGAATATGGAGAGAGAATTCATAGAGATCAATCAAAAAAGAAGCAGAATATGTCACATCCTATGAAGTTAATTTCACAAGGATTTCATGTTACTCTTCGGGTTTTGATATCAACAATGATAGTAAAATTGATATATTCTTTAGTGTATTAAAACCACACCATCAAAAGTCTCTTGCTATTCGAGACTTTGGGAGTAATGAAGAAGTTGTTCGATGTGATCTCAAAGTAGAGATGGAGTTTGGAGAATGGTCCCATGTCTAATGTGATAAGAAACGAAATATGGTGTTTCAAGCTGGAGAATCTAATGATAAAGGTGGAAAGAAAACTCAATGACCCACATGCCACAAATGTGGAAAGTTACACCATGGGAACTGCCTCAAAGTGACAGGGAAATTCTTCAAGTGTGGGAAAGAAGGACACCATGATCAAGAGTGTAAAAAAGACAAGAAAAGGAAGGAGAATGTAGCTGATGAAAGGAGAGAACAACTCATGGTTCAATGCTACAACTATAGGGAACTAGGAAACTATGCAAACCAGTGCACTAAACCTCGAGTTCTCGAAGGTAATCAGCATCAACAACAACCATAGCCAAAGGAACAACGGAAGGATTATTCCATCACTACTGCGGAGGTGGAGCATGATAATGAAGTTGTTCAAGGTACAATTACTATTCACTAAAGAATGTCAAAAGTATTATTTGATTCTGGTTCTACGAATTATTTTATAACTTTAATGTTTGCTATAAATATTGAATCGAATCCCCAAAACCTTGAAGTAGAGATATCTGTAAAAATGCCAATTGGTGAAATCATTGCAACCCATGTGTTTGACTCCTCTCCTGTTGGACTATGAGGGAAGATTCTTCCAGCGAATCTTGTAATACTTCCTTTTGTGGAATTCGACGCTATAATGGGAATGGATTGGCTCTTTTTTAATAGAGCACACATCAACTTTCAGGAAAAGGAAATATATTTTCATATCCCAAACCATCCCATGCTTCGTTACAAATGCATGTAAGATCATGAATCTCCTTTGAAAAATACTTCAATGGTTTGGGTGTTGATTCCTTATGAAGAAGCATACCTCACCCAAATGGTTGACTCGAAGGAAAGTGACATCCTTGAAGAAATTCCCTTCGTGAGGGAATACAAGGAAGTATTTTCCGAAGATTTGCCTGTAATTTACCTTGGATCGTGAGGTAGAGTTCTCAATTGAACTCATACCCGGAGCTACTCCAATCTCAAAATGTCCATATCTTATGGATCCTATCTAACTAGAGGAGTTAAAGAAGTAGCTGGATGAGCATCTGGACAAAGCTTTCATATGACCTAGTGCATCACCTTGCGGTGCTCCAGTGCTCTTTGTGAAGAAGAATGATGGAACAATGCTGTTGTGTATCAATTATCAGAAACTAAACAAGATCACCATAAAGAAAAATTATCCTCTTCCAAGGATTGGCGACTTGTTCGATCAATTAAGAGTTTCTCAATACTTCTCCAAGGTGGATATTTATTCTAGATATCATCAGGTAAAGGTGAAGAAGGGTGATATTCCGAAGACTGCCTTCCGAACAAAGTATGGGCAATAAGAATTTTTTGTGATGCCCTTCGGACTTACTAATTCCCCTAAAGTTTCCACTGATTTGATGAATATAGTCTTTAGACATTACCTTGAAAAATTTGTGGTAGTATTTATTGATGATATTCTCATCTACTCCATGAGGAAGGAGGAACATGAAGAACATCTAGGACAAGTTTTGGAGACATTAATAAAGGATAAGTTTTACGCCAAGTTCAGAAAGTGTGACTTTTGGATGAAACAATCACATTCTTGGGACATGTGATCAAAAGTGAGGGAATTTTTGTGGATCCATCAAAGAAAAAGGTTATTGAAGAATGGATGAGGCCCTCTAGGGTCATAGAAATCCGTATTTTTCTTGGATTAGCTTGGTACTATAGGCTTTTTGTGAGAAACTTCTCACGATTGTCAAGATCACTAACTAATCTAACAAGGAAATGGGGAAATGTATGTCTAGATGGAAGAATGTGAGGGAAGCTTCAAAGAGCTAAAGAGATGGCTGATCGCTTCACTTGTACTCACACTAATGAAAAGTGGAGAATGTTTTTTGATATACAGTGATGCTTACAATAAAGGCTTGGGTTGCGTACTCATGTAAAATGATAATGTGATAGCCTATGCCTCACGATAGGTGAAGATCCTTGGGTAGAATTACCGACGTATGATCTAGAGCTAGCAGTCGTGATTTTTGCATTGAAAATATGGCAGCACAACATTTATAGTGAAAAGTGTGACATATAAAACGACCACAAGTGCCTAAAGTATATATTCACAGAAGAGGAGATCAACATGTGTCAGAGGAGATGGTTTGAGATAATCATGGATTAAAATTGATCTTTTCACTATCATCCTGGAAAGGAGAACAAGGTTGCTGATTCTCTAAGCTGAAAAGAACCTGCTACACTATCCATGCTGCAGATTGAGAAAGACCCTATCTTCTTGGATATGCAAAGAATGGATTTGGAAATCATAAGGGCATGGGATACATCCAACTACGCCCAAATGATTGTGTAACCATCAATCCAAGAGAAGATTAGGGAAGCACAAATATATGATGTGGAGATACAAAAGAGGGTGATTGTAGTAAAGGAAGGGAATCTGAAAGAGTTCCATAACGATGAGGATACTGTGATTCAGTTTGGAACGCGGCATTGCATGCCTTTATCACCCGGGATAAAGAAGGATCTTCTGGAAAATACACATAGATCAACATTCTCTATCCATTCTGTGAGTACCAAGATGTAATGTGATCTCCAAGAACACTTTTGGGGGGATAACATGAAGAAGGAGATTGAGAAATATATATCATGGTTCTTTGATTATTAGCATGTTAATGCTGAGTGACAAATATAAGGCCCCACCCTTAAACCTTACTCAATCTTGAGTTATTACAAGATTACACATTGAGGATCTTTTCAGGTTTAGAGTTTTAGAGAATTAGATCATAAAACTTGCATTACATTCCACATTTAAAAAAAGTGGTTACATAAAAGATAGTATTCATTTTCCCCTCAACGGAAACATATTTAAAATAAAACATGGATTCTTTCTTGACACTTCCTTGACATTATCATCATTTCATTTACCTTTCCCTTGACATGTGAAAAACATTTCAAAAAAAACTTGGAATGAGCATAAAAAGCTCAATAAGGGTTATAAAAAAATGGAACGGAAGCATGAGTTCACATATACATAATAATTAAATCATACTTTACCCATAAAACATAGGCACTTTAACATACCTCGCCAAATCATGAATAAATCATAGAAATCATAAGACATAAAAGGTAACTTTATTCATTCATAACATTCTTACATAGGGAGTAACCCTCTTGGTTACGTTTTGAATACCCACCACAGTATATTCCCTAAATCTCTTTGGAGAAACCTTAATGTTTCACTCCTTTGCGTTACCCAATGCATTAGAGAGCTATATCGGGCTCACCCGCCCTTAGTTTATCACGGAACCAGCCGTTTTCATAACAACGCCCAAGAACCATAACATAAACGTATCACATAAAACATGCATAAAGGAAACATAACATTTCCGCATTTCAATCACAATATAACAATTTAGTATATTGAAATAATGAATACATTCAAAAAGAAACCATTTCCAAAACCATTTAAAACATTTAATATAGATATTTTTGAATCAAAGTGTCTCATACCACCTTGAAGCTTTTAAAATTTTATACCATTAATGTCCATATAAATAAATCCTTAAAACCATTTTGAAAACATGGATATTAATAAGAACAAATATTTAAAACATTTGAAGCGATATTTTGGTTAAAGGGGTTTTACCAATATTAGACACACTTGAATACAATAATTGAGGAATAACATTTAGTCAGAACTTTATAATATCATGAGAATAAATGGATTCATTATATAATATTCCAAAGGACAGTATATACACCATATAAGAGTGAATTGGTGCATAACAACAATGAAGTCTCAATAGAAATGTCAAATGTGATGAAATCCCTTATAAAGAAGGTATCCTTAAATTAAAGATAAATCAATCTCAAAATTATGTGTGATAAATAAAAATACACCCAATATAAGTGGATAATAAGTGTAAAAAAATTAAAGGTCATTCACACATATTCGAAGGATGACATATTCAATAACTACATGTTGAACCCAAAGAAATCGAAATTGGGTTAAAAAAATCCCATGGTAAAATTCGACAGCCTAAAAGCATCACTTCAAAATTCAGAAAATGAGTTGATGAGAGATAAAAAGGGCATATCATCACTTGGATATAAAATTTACATCCGTAAGGAAATAAAAGAAAATATCCCAACATAATATTATGTGAATTAAAAGACATAACAAGAGATGTCTTTTAAAAAGAGGAGGGTGAAAGGTTCCCTTACAGATTTGGGCAACTTTCAAAACGTACACCCCATGAAAGAAGGGTCATACAATGAAGATGTGAATACACATAAATGAAATTATACTTCACAAAGTGTATAATCATGGGCAGTACATACACCACTCAAAGGAAATTGTGGCAAATGTAGCATAAATCTCACGGGAATAAAAGTGAGATGAAAAATCCCTTACGAAAACTCGGCAGCCTAACAGCGCCACTTAAAACATCCAAAATGGATTGATGAGAGGAAATAGGGTCTCTCATAATATGAACATAAAAATTAAAGTAAGATTAATATAAAAGAATATCTCAATCACAAGAAATATGAGCTTAAAAGGAATGACATAAAAGGGTGTACTTAAAAAGAAATAGAGGAGTAGGATCCGTTACCTTGGGTCCGACTTGACTCGATCGTTCTTTAATATCCTGAATATTAAACTTGAGTTAATTTCTACTTCCTTAATAACCTTTTTCAAGTTCATTATTACTTTTATATCACTTATTACCATGTCATGAACACTATGTAATTATTTTAGTTAATAACGGTCGTTTAAACGATCATTGGTACTTGAGTCAAAATATGCTCTTTATAATTACAAGTTGATCATGTATCCATTATATCCAGAGTTATAATAATGATGTATATATCATATATATAATATATATCCAGTATATATTCATTTTATTCTATTCCATATCATTTGGAGATAAAAAACGAAAAGCACTGTTCATGGAGACGGTAGGCGGTACGTACGCATGAACACGACTTTCATTTTTCCCTTTTTCATATTAATGGAATTAATAATAAATGATATATATATATATATTATAATGAAAGCATAATATATATGTTATATAGGTCACATA
Source organism: Viscum album (assembly GCA_963277665.1). Lineage (NCBI taxonomy): Eukaryota > Viridiplantae > Streptophyta > Magnoliopsida > Santalales > Viscaceae > Viscum > Viscum album. Next base: position 1,436,594,719 of record OY728123.1, on the reverse strand, counting down.
TGTTCATTAATTTCATTCTTTATACATTCAATGTATTGCATGTACGAGTCACATCACTACAGGGGGCGGTAGTCCGCACTTCCTCATATGAAATTATCGCATTTACACAACATGAAAAGAATAAAGTTATGGTTTAAATATAAAATACAGAATCATATAGTAAACATAAATACCATATATATCATATATAAAATATAGTGACATCATAATGGCCACCTTTAAAGGTGTTAAAAGAATATTGAACAATCATCGTTTCCTGAGGCAGAAAATCGCCAACCACAGAAACAGTATGTTCTTTAACCATTAGACGAAGGTGTGTGTAATTGTATCTCTAATAATTCTTATAACAACATCCTAGTATATTGAATATATCGGATTTTTTACAAAATAAATGAATAAAAAGAGTTTATGGGGTTGGAGAAGCAAAATAAAACAATAGGACTCAAATGAAGACATTACCTTAAAATCGGGTAACTCCCTTTGGTTTGAGCTAAAAGGAATCCATGGGAAGACATCTTCCAAAAGTGAGGATTCAAGGAGTTATATAGGGATGTGGAGAGACCAAATGGGCAGGGGTTGTCCGAGCCAAAGGCTTTGGAAGTGTGGGTAAGGAGGTAGGGTTGGGGGCCTTTTATAGGAGGAGAGGAGGGGCACTCTTGGAAAGGTATAAAATGTAACTTTATTTTCACATGCGTTTCGGATTTTAATGGGCCCACATTGATGTGTTTCGAGGATAAGGTGATAATGGTTCACAATCCACCCATCAAAAAGGATTTGGACATGTGTAGGTCTTAGAATTTACATTATCTTTCCATTTTATTTAAATCGTTAAATAATGAGGTCATCACTGCATCATCATGATGTCATAAATAATTTAATTTATTTAATGACTAAAAATTATAAAAAAAATACTATGATGTAGGAAATATTTGTTTCTTTCCAATGACTATTTATAGTAAAAAATATGACTTGTATAACCCCATGTAAATTTCTTTTAGTAAAACATCTCATGTTTGTGTCATTTTTACTTTAACATTAAATAAAAAGTTATTTATGTCATTTCCCAACCAATGTGGCTTCATGGGGTCCCCAAGTTGACCCATGGATTTTCATGGTCGTCCATGACACATCCAATGATGTTAGGACATGTGTCAAGCTCATATCATATTATTAAAACATTATTTTTACCTTAAACTACACTAATTACCTCTAATCGCGATTAAGAACTTAAAAGTTACTATTCACCAAAAAAATTATTTTAATCACATTGAACCACATTTTAATTCTTAATTACAACTATGTATGTCGGATTTTTGAAAATCAAATCACATAAGTGTCAAAGTTTCATTAAAACGAAAAATCAGTTTCTTTAACTACCACTTAGTGGTTTCACTATTCATCAAAAATTGAAGTTTTTCAGAAAAATTTCAAAACATCACCCTAAACTATATTTGATATTCTGAATTAAAAAATGATGTATATTTTGAAAAATTCAAAACATATAAGATTCATTAATTAATTTAATAATTAATTCCAGCTGTCATGACAAATAGCGTGTTTTTATGAAACAATAAGTATCAAAAGATTGACACTAGTTTAAGTCCAATTTCAAAGTGAAATTGATTCCAATGACCACCATTGGATTAAATGGTAAAAATATATTCTAATTTCACTTTAAAATAAATTCAAAAGATAATATAATAATGTAAATAAATTATATTAAAAATAGGTTTTGAATTAAAATACAACATTTTTCACTATTCATCAACAAATGAACTTTATTGGAAAAATACCAAAAAATCACACAAAGTAAATTTTGATGTCCCAATCATAAAGAATAAGTTTATTTTGACAAACATAGCTTATAAAATTTCCAAAAGTGAGATTTAAAAATGGTTTTCCATTAAAAGGAAGTAAAACAATCTTTTAAAAAATATTAGTGTATTCCATGCTTAAGATTGGATTTATTCTCATTTTAATCCTATAACATTTATTGTAAAGAGTAAAAATATTTGACAAAAATATATAATCATTTTTTTAGATAGTTCTGTTCATTCCCTTCATTACAACGGCTAGGCGTTAACTACCATTTAAAATAATATTATTAGAGCGCAACGTAAGATTCCCAAGAAACTCATTGTTGCGTGTTGGGTACGCCATTGAGCATTGCATCCCCTTTAAAGTAATATTAATATTTTATTCACAAATATGGATAAATATAAAAATTTCATATTCTTTATTTACCTGGGGTGGTACATCCTTCCCCCCTTTTGGGAATTGCATCCTCGCAATTTTTAAAATTGGGCTCGGAAACATCCTTGAATGTCCCACATCAGAACAAGAGTCGATAAAACAATAACTTTAAAATAAAGAAAGATAAGTACAAAGGTCATCTGAGTTAACCCATACTAGGATTCCAAGTATGAAAATATGGACATGGAGGAAAAACCAAAGGTTCATGTTCTGATGGAGAGTGATAGTAAACATGTCTAGGATAAAGTTAACCACAAGAAAATCACAAACTTGCGATGGGTTAAACGGTATTCGATTCCCCAGTAGGAAAAGTTAACAGACAACATTTTTGTTTTAAGTTACTTTTTATTTAGGAATTTATTCATAAGGAAACATAATCACTTATCATGTTGACTTTCAACTTTTATTAGATTCCTTACACAGACTCATTTTTTCTCCAAAATATGAGTATTTAGGAAGACTTGTTCACTATAATCAACTTCTAGAGAATCAACTAATCCAAAAAAGAAAATTATATACTTCCCATGTCTTTAGACTTTAACCAAAACCAAAACCAAAATAGTTAGTACAGGATCAGATAATCCAGAAAAGGATAACCCTTTATAAAAAGAAAATCTATTCTTAATCTCCAAAATTTGTCCAACAAAACCCAAAGTTCAACGAGGACCATTTGATAAAAAATTTGTCCCTAAAATTATTCAATGTAAACCAAACTAAGATTGAAACCCAAATATTTGAATGATTTAGTCACATAGTCTTCCAAGTTAAATCGTAACATTTATCTCCAAACAACATCAGTTGCTCCTAATGTCTCGCATTGAAAAGTAATTAAACTAATCACATATCCTCTATGATAGGTTAATAAATATCCATAGATAACCCAAAATCAAATTACTCTTAATTCATAAAATCATCTAACTAAAAAAATCAGTCAAAATAACCAGGGACTTCACTTAGTCCAGTGGTAGGTGATAAATACCAGTCGCACTTTGGTTGTGGGTTCGATTCTCGCAGGTTTGTCCGATGTGACGGGTTGTGACATGGTCTACGTGTTATCCTTTTTATAAATCTCCAAAAATAACCCTAACATGTTTTAACCTCAATAGTTTACTTATACCTATCATTTTCATCCAAATTCGTTACGATCTCAACAACTTAATTCTTGAAGTCTTATTTCACCACCATAAGATAAAATAAAACGATTACCAAAATGAATAACATCATACCTTGATCATGGCATCCACTCAGTTTCATCATCATCTTGCTCACGTAGGTAGAAGTCCCATGCATTACAACAATGATTTAGAGATCCTTCAAAATCATTTTCTTCCTCCATCCAAATACACTTTGTACACCATGGGTCATATGGGTGTTCACAGAAAAACAGTTTTGGAAAATAATCATGTATGACATATAATTTCAAAACATCTCATAAAACATTATTTCTATAAAATAGTCGGACAAAATTTGAGTTGAAACTTTCTATTATTAGTCCTTTTAAAATACCATAAGTACGTGCTGAGAGACTATATTTTAAAATCAAATATAAATAGGTTGCGCAATGGTCTCCTTCCTCAGTACCATTTTTAAAATCATAATATGCTTCAAATTCTTGTGATAAGGTAAAATATTTCAAAATACCTTGATAATATTTACCTTTCTTGAAAATATGAGAATATTGTGAAAATAGTATTTGTATAAAAACAACCCATGATCCACGATGATAACAAGGTATAGTGGAGGTGTTTGATATCTCAAACAACTGCTTGCAAATGAGTTGTATGCTAGAAAAAGTTTCACAATCATCTGAACATGACTTTGCAATAATTATTGCAAGCATGTCATCAGGAAGAGATATGAATGTTGTTTGAGATCCTTCTCCTTCCATTCATAACCGACTTTACTTGACCTGAAAAAAATTATAAAACAAGGATTTAACTGAAATAATAGATATAGGGACTAATCATGTGTCTAACAAAAACTCATAATCCCTAAAGTTGTCTAAACCGACCTCTGATACCAACTATAAGGCCCCGGCCTTAAACCTTACTCAATCTTAAGTTATTACAAGATTACACATTGAGGATCTTTTCAGGTTTAGAGTTTTAGAGAATTAGATCATAAAACTTTCATTACATTCCACATTTAAACAAGTGGTTACATAAAAGATAGTATTCATTTTTTCTATCAACAGAAACATATTTAAAATGAAACATGGATTCTTTCTTGACACTGCCTTGACACTATCAACATTTCATGTACCTTTCCCTTGACCTGTGAAAAACATTTCAAAAAAACATGGTATGAACATAAAAGGATCAGTAAGGGTTATAAAAAAATGGAACGGACGAATGGGTTCATATATACATAAGAATGAAATCATACTTTACCCATAAAAAATAGGCACTTTAACATGCCTCACCAAATCATGAATAAATCATAGAAATCATAAGACATAAAAGGTAACATGAGGAATTCATAACATTCTTACATAGGGAGTAACCCTCTTGGTTACGTTTGGAATACACACCATAGTATATTCCCTAAATCTCTTCGGATAAACCTTAATGTTTCACTCCTTCGTGTTACCCAATGCATTGGAGAGCTATATCAGGCTCACCCGCCCTTAGTTTATCACGGAACCACCCGTTTTCCTAACAATTCCCAAGAACCATAACATAAACGTATCACATAAAACATGCATAAAGGAAACATAACATTTCCACATTTCAATCACAATATAACATTTTAGTATATTGAAATAATGAATCCATTAAAAAGGAAACCATTTCCAAAACCATTTAAAACATTTAATAAAGAGATTTTTGAATCAAAGTGTCCCATACCACCTTGAAGCTTTTAAAAATTTAAACCCTTAATATCCATATAAATAAATCCTTAAAACCATTTTTAATACATTGATATTAATAAGAAAAAATATTTAAAACATTTAAAGCGATATTTTGGTTAAAGGGGTTTTACCAAAATTAGAGACACTTGAATACAATAATTGAGGAATAACATTTAGTCGGAACATTATAATATCATGAGAATAAATGGATTCATGATATAATATTCCAAAGGACATTATATACACCATATAAGAGTTAATTGGTGCATAACAAGAATTAATTCTCAATAGAAATGTCAAATGTGATGAAATCCCTTATAAAGAAGGTATCCTTAAATTAGGGATAAATCAATCTCAAAATTATGTGTTACAAATATAAATACACCAAATATAAGTGGATATTAAGTGTAAAACAATAAAAGTTCATTCAAACATATTCAAAGGATGACATATTCAATAACTACATGTTGAACCAAAAGAAATTGAAATTGGGTTAAAAAGTTCCCTTCATAAAATTCGACAGCCTAACGGCATCACTTCAAAATTCAGAATATGAGTTGATGAGAGATAAAAATGGCATCTCATCACTTGGACATAAAATTTACATCCATAAGGATATAAAAGAACATATCCCAACATAATAGTATGTGAATTAAAAGACATAACAAGAGATGTCTTTTAAAAAGAGGAGGGTGAAAGGTTCCCTTACCGATTTGGGAAACTTTCAAAACGTACACCCCATGAAAGAAGGTTCATACAATGAAGATGTGAATACCCATAAATTAAATTATACTACAAAAATTGTATAATATTGGGCAGTACATACACCACTCAAAGGAAATTGTGGCAAATGTAGCATAAATCTAACGGGAATAAAAGTGAGATGAAAAATCCCTTACGAAAACTCGACAGCATAACGGCGCCACTTAAAACATCCAAAATGGATTAATGAGAGGAAATAGGGTCTCTCATCATATGAAAATAAAAATTACAGTAATAGTAATATAAAAGAACATCCCAATAACAATAAATATGAGCTTAAAAGTAATGACATAAAAGGGTGTACTTAAAAAGAAAGAGAGTAGGATCCCTTACCTCAGGTCCGACTTGACTCGATCGTTATTTAATCTCCTGAATAATAAACTTGAGTTAATTTCTAATTCCATAAGAACCTTTTTCATGTTCATTATTCCTTTTCTATCACTTATTACCATGTCATGAACACTATGTAATTATTTTAGTTAATAACGGTCGTTTAAACGATCATTGGTACTTGAGTCAAAATATGCTCTTTATAATTACAAGTTATTCATGTATCCATTATATCCAGAGTTATAATAATGATGTATATATCATATATATAATATATATCCAGTAAAGTTTCATTTTATACTATTCCATATCATTTTGATATAAAAAACGAAAAGCAACGTTCATGGAGACGGTAGGCCGTATGTACGCATGAACGCTACTTTAATTTTTTTATTTTTCATATTAATGGAATTAAAAATAAATGATATATATATATATATTATAATTAAATTATAATATATATGTTATATAGGTCAAATATGTTCATTAATTTCATTCTATATACATTCCATGTATTGCATGTACGAGTCACATCACTTGAGGGGGCGGTAGTCCGCACTTCCTCATATGAAATTATTGCATTTACACAACATGAAAAGAATAAAGTTATGGTCTAAATATAAAATAAATAAGAATATAGTAACACATAAATACAATATATATCATATATAAAATACAGTGACATCATAATGGCCACCTTTTAAGGTGTTAAAAGAATATTGAACAATCATCGTTCCGTGAGGCAGAAAATCGCCAACCAAAAAAACAGTATGTTCTTTAACCATTAGACGAAGGTGTGTGTAATTTTAGCTCTAATACATCTTATAAAAACATCCTAGTATATTGAAGATACTTTATTTGTTACAAAATAAATTAATAAAAAGATTTTAGGGGGTTGGAGAAGGAAAATAAAACAAAAGGACTCAAGTGAAGACATTACGTTAAAATCGGGTAACTCCCTTTGGTTTGAGCTAAAAGGATTCCTTGGGAAGCGTTCTGCCCAAAGTTAGGCTTCAAGGAGTTATATAGGGATGTGTAGAGACAAAATGGGCAGGGGTTGGCTGAGCCAAATGCTTTTGAAGTGTGGTTAAAGAGGTAGCGGTGGGGGCCTTTTATAAGAGGAGAGGAGGGGCACTCTTGGAAAGGTATAAAATGTAACTTTATTTTCAAATGAGTTTCGTATTTTAATGGTCCCACATTGATGTGTTTCGAGGATACGGTGATAAGGGTTCTAAATCCACCCATAAAATAGGTTTTGGACATGTTTAGGTCTTAGATTTTACATTATCATTCCATTTTTTTAAATCGTTAAATAATGAGGTCATCGTTGCATCATCATGATGTCATAAATAATTTAAATTATTTAATGTCTAAAAATTATAAAAAAATACTATGATGTATGAAATCTATTTATCTTTACAATGACTATTTATAGTCAAAAATCTGACTTGTATAACCCCATGTAAAAAATTGTTTTAGTAAAACATCTCATGTTTGTGTCATTTTTACTTTAACATTAAATAAAAAGTTATTTATGTCATTTCCCAACCAAAGTGGCTCCATGGGGTCCCCATGTTGACCCATGGATTTTATTGGTCGGACATGACACATCCAATGAGGGTAGGACATGTTTCAGGCTCATCTATTATTATTAAAACATTATTTTTACCTTAAACTACACTAATTACCTCTAATCGTGATTAAGAACTTAAAAGTTACTATTCACCAAAAAATTATTTTAATGTCATTGAACCACATTTTACATCTTAATGACAACCATGTATGTCAGATTTTTGAAAATAAAATCATAGAAGTTTCAATGTTTCATTTAAATGAAAAATCAGTTTCTTTAACTACCACTTTGTGGTTTCACTATTCATCAAAAATTGATGTTTTTTCAGAAAAATTCCAAAAAATCACCCTAAGCTAAATTTGATATTCTGAATTCAAAAATGAGATATATTTTAAAAAATTAAAAACATATAAGATGAATTAATTAATTTAATAATTAATTCCCGTTGTCATGACAAATAACGTGTTTTTATGAAACAATAAGTATCAAAAAATTGACACTAGTTTAAGTCCAATTTCAAAGTGAAATTGATTCCAATGAACACCATTGGATTAAATGGTAAAAATATATTCTAATTTTACTTTAAACCCAATTCAAAAGATAATCTAATAATATAAATAAATTAGATTAAAAAGTGGTTTTGAATTAAAATACAACAGTTTTCACTATTCATTAAAAAATGAACTTTATCGGAAAAATACCAAAAAATCACACAAAGTAAATTTTGATGTCCCAATCATAAAGAATAAGTTTAATTTGACAAATATAGCTTATAAAATTGTCAAAAATAGATTTACAAATGGCTTTCCATTAAAAGGCACTAAAACAATCTTTTAAAAAATATTACTCTATTCCATGCTTAAGATTGGATTTATTCTCATTTTTAATCCTATAACATTTCTTGTAAAGAGTAAAAATATTTGACAAACATATATAATAATTTTTTTAGATAGTTCTATCCATTCCCTCCATTACAACGGTTAGGCGTTAACTACCATTTAAAATAATATTATTAGAGTGCAACGTAAGATTCCCAAGAAACTCATTGTTGCGTGTTGGGTACGCCATTGAGCATAGCATCCCCTTTAAAGTAATATTAATATTTTATTCACAAATATGGATAAATATAAAAATGTCATATTCTTTATTTAGCTGGGGTGTTAGAACAAAAGTCCAAAGGGATGATGAATCCATTTCCTATACCCATGTGGAAATGGAGAAATGTTACTATGGACTTTGCCACAGGTCTCCCAAAGATGTCGAAGGGAATGCGATATGGGTTGTGGTAGACTGACTAACCATGAATTCCAATTTAATCACTATTCGGGAAGATCTCTCGCTTGATCAAATTGAAAATATATATGTGAAGGAAGTGGTGAGACTGCATGGTGTTCTGCTCTCAATTGACTTTGACTGTGATCCATGGTTTACATGTAAATTCTGGGGGAGTCTTCAACATTCATTGATCACTGAATTAAATTTTAGTACGTCCTGCCACCCTCAAACTGATAACCAATATGAAAAGACTATTCATATGCTTGAATATTGGCTAAGAGACTACTCTCATGAATTCAAAGGTTGTTGGGATCATCATATCCTATTGGTTGAGTTCACATACAACAATAGATTCCAATCGAGTATTCAGAAGGCTCTATATGAAGATCTATATGGAATGCGATGTAGAACTCCAACCTGTTGGGATGAAGTCATAGAAAGAAAGCTAGTTGGACCCAATCTTGTGCAAGAGATGACAGAGAATGTTGATTTCATCCGGAAACACATCAAATCTGCTCAGAGTCTACAAAAGAGCTATGTTGACAACCAAAGAAGGGTCTTGGAGTTTGATGTTGGAGATAAAGTTTTCCTTCGAATATCTCCATGGAAGAGAGTCATGCGATTTGGGAAGAAATGGAAGCTAAGGCCATGGTATATTGGCCCCTTTGAGATCCTTGACCACATAGGATATATGGCCTATCGACTTGAACATCCACCGAATGTGGCCCATTTTCATGATGAGTTTCATGTATCACTCCTGAGGAAGTATATACCAGATGCCTCACATTTACAAAATCGAGAGGTGGTACAGTTGGAAGATGGTCTTTCTTAGGAGAAACAACCATTAGAGATTTTGGATAGGAGAGATATGGTTATATGCAACAAGACAAATCATCTTCTTAAATTCTTGTGGAGGAACAATAAGTTTGAGGAAGTGACTAGGGAATCAGAAGAGGCAATGAATGAGAAGTACCCTCACCTTTTTGTGTAAAGTGAAATTTTGGGCGCCGAATTTCTTAAGGGGGGAAGAATGTAACGACACAAAGTTATTCCATGAAAATACCTTTTTTATAAATATGTCATAAAATCAAATGAAAACACGACATAATGAACTACTATGTATTAAGTGACCTTTAAACATAAGTTTGCCACTTCTGGGTTTAGAATTTCGAAAATTCGACATACACGGTTCTGTTCAAGATGATTTTTGCAGTCTAGTTAAAAAATCATAATTTTCGTCGAATAATAACGTAACCTATTGAATAGTAACCCACCATTATTAATAGTAATATGACACTTATGAATAGTAAATCATCCAACATAAGATTAACCTTACCCATGAATAATTAATTAAAATTTAGACATCGTAGAAAGTGACAATTTGACCTTAGTAAACGTTTTAGTGTTTTGTAAGTCATAAATAATTAATTATAATTAATTAAATAATTTAAAACAAAATTTACTTTCTTAAAATGTGTTCATTAATTATTAAATTAATGTCTTATTGTTTTTATAAAATTTTATAAGACCCTACGTAATTTTTGAAAGCACTATAAAATCAGTTTTAATTTTAAAAACTGTTTTTTTAAAGTACATTATGATTTTAATGAAATATTAAATTAATAATATTTATAAAATTATTTTTTAGAAATAGACTTCATTTTTTGAATCTACACATTGAAAAATGGTTGGGGTTAATTTTTGGGATTTTTCTAATATACATGAATAATTGGTGAATAGTAAAATACATTAATATATGAAAGAGCGCTGTCGTGGGCGCCCTCAAATTATTAGTGTGATTTGGGGTACTTAAGTGCAGCAGAGTGGCTGACCAAGGTCGTCTCTCAAAGGAGGAAGTGAATTTAACAAATTATTAGAGGTATTATAAAAAAAATAAAAAAAAATAGAATAGAAAAAAACACTACTTTAAAGGATTGGGGTTTGTTGTAGTTTATGAATCTAGAATAAGTTTGCTGGAAGAAGATTGTATAATTTTTTTGTTTTTAGTTTTGAAATGAATTTCAATTTAAATGACACAACAAGAAGATGTTTTTTTAGAAATCTATTTAAAAAGTGTAATCGATCTAACTCTACCTCTTCACTTTATTATTAATCATTATCATTTAAATTAACATTCACTTAATTATGATCCCTTAATTTGTTAAATCCCGAACCCTACGAGAATTAACTTTACCACAAAGATGATGTGAATTTAAACCTAGGCTAACTTTGGAACGTGCAATCGCAGCACCCTGCTTTGATTGATGTTCTAAGATTAGATTATGATCAGTGGTAAATTAAGGCACATATCCATTCTGGAAATGAGGATGAATTGTGTTTAGGGATTATATTTGAACTCTACAAATTTATCCCGTGTGGTCTTGTATTACCGATTAAGATCGCGCTCTCATAATTTACACAAAATCCGGACCTCGCGTGTTTTTGTGTTAATTGTTCAATTGCTTGCTTAGTTTCTTACAATTTAAAAACACAATTCATGGATTATATTAAGTGAATTACAGTAGCTCATTGATTCAAAATAATTAAATGAAGAGGGTAGAAGATAGATCGATTACTAAAAAACTACTCTTCCATGGGTGGCGTAATCATCGTAGAAGCGTTTTGCATGTGCAAAGGTTTAAAATGGGTATAACCCAATAACGCTTCTACTCAAGAATTCCAGCCTAATTAGGAAGATTAAGAGAAGAAGAAATTTAAACAAAACAGAAGAAAAGAGAAGAAATATAAGAAGATCAATGAAGTTTATTACACAAATGAAAACATTACAAAATGAAGAAGAGAAGGGGGCTTCGATGAGGGGATCCTTGCTTCAAGAGCTACCCCTCTTACAATGGTTGGAGAATTTGGGTGAAACAAATTCTCCTCTTCCACCAATCTCCCAATGCACGTCCCAACCCCTCCAAATGAGAAAAACTCCAATTTATAGAGGGGAGGGGAGGAGAGGTTACAAGTGGTTTCAAGTGTGAATGTGGAAATTCGGCCAAATATTTTATGCCAAATTTCACCGCCCATTTGACCACCAAAACGCGTGAATTGGCCGGCCTTCCAGAAGGATTATTTGTGCCACATAATGTCCCCGAGCTTTCATCAAAATTTGGGCTCAATCCAAGCCCTTATGTAGAATATATGGCCCAAATACAGAACCTTCTCCATTCTGGCGAGCCCAGCCCAACTTTGACTTCATGGCCCAATTTCAACAACCAAATGAACTCTTTAGCTTTAGTGTCCTGAATAAAAGTTGTAGATAATTAAGTTAGGAACACTGTTACAAAATTTCAATTTCAAATAATAAACATAAAAATATTAACTTCGAAATACTACAGTGCACTATTAAGGGTAAAACTGGAATTTTCACCAAATTTTCAAATGAATGATCAAATCCCAAATATTTTATAAATAAACATATTTAACACAATGTGAGGAAATTATTTCATTTATTATCAATAAAATATTCAATAAAATAGTGTTTTATCAACTCCCCCACACTTACCCTTTTGCACACCTGGGCAAAACCTCATATCAAGTAAACATCAATATCAAATCAAAACCAATTTTAAAACACATATCCTTAAGATCAATCAATTTCACACCAAGAATCAAAAGATATCATGCCTCATAAAAAACCTTATTTCAAGTTCTCCATTTATATCATTCAATATATTTCCACTTCATTTATCCACCCATGCACAAAACACTTACCTCGCTTGAATTTTCTCTCATCACTCAAATATCAATTTTTTTTTTGCAATGTCTTTCTCATCCAAACTCATACAAGGGTCACCATAGGCTTGATAGATTCCTACATCGCTACCCGATGTGAGTCAAGGACATATGTTTATCATGAGGACTTTTCAGGGTTGTTCTGTGGCTTTCGGTTGGTAGGATTAAGATGTGAAAAACTCTGAGGCTGAATGAGGAGGGCTTGACTCTTTTGAAGCAAAATTGCATTAATCTACTTTTCACTTAAATATGGTCTTCTCTTCAATCCCCATAGTATCAATTCAGCTCCATCATCATGAAAAGTCATGAAAGGTTTACACCATTCATCATTTCAGCATAAAAAATGTCAATCTTCTCAAACATGATTTTCTTGAAAGCTCCAGATGGGCACAGCTTTCCACCTCAATTAGAAGCTCCAGAAAAGGCACAGCTTCACTTGTCATGAAAGCTCCAGAAAAGGAACATCTTTCAATATAATGACTTTCTTTAGCAGCAAAAACATCTCTTCAGAATTTAATTTTCCACCCAAAGTATCACATAATGTGGTGGCACAACACAAGACAGCTTCCCCCATACTTAAGCTCAACTAGATTATGCAATTTCACTTCAAGAGTAGGTTGGATAGGGAAAATTGGCTTGTAATGTGGCTTAACCTAATAGGTTGTGCATGGCTTCTAAGGGCTACAAGGATTAAATATTCAAGGTAGGCCATTATAAAAAATGATTCTTTGAAATAGGGGTTTTAATACCAAACAAATTCCTCAATCATTTAAACACAAGTACCTCAAACCCTCAAGTTTTGACAGGAATAGATCAAATTCTGGTTAAATCAAGTATGGTTTGGTTCTCTCAAGAAGTGAGGTGAATGTAAAGAATATGAAAATAATGGTTTAGAATCCTCACAGGAAAGTGATTTCAAATATAAAGACAGTGATATTGGCATGGGATTCAAAATTCAGCGTACTTTTCATGAAATTACTAAATATTTGAACTTGAAACAAAGTCATTTCAGCATTCATTTAAGCTTAGTTTCAAGGGGTAAATTGTTTCACTTATTGATATGGATTTAAAAATGGTGATGAGAATCATTTCAGCTCAAAAGTTTCAAAAACACACAGAAAATTGTAAAATAAACACACAAATTTTGAAAAACACACAATTTTTTTTTTGTTTTTTTTTAACAGGAAAAAAAATTGAAATTACTATACTAAAAGGTTCCCTCCCCCACACTTAAAATATTGCATTGTCCTCAATGTGAACCCGTGAGATGATATATGCACATGAAATTCAGAATTTTTAAATAGGACAAATAATATAAAAGTGAAAGGGTTAGGAACAGCCTGATGTGATCAAGTGATGATGGGGTAATGCAGTGTGATAAAATCCACTGCATCAGTAGGATGTCCCTCAATGTATCTCTTCAAACGTTGCCCATTGACTGTAAAGCTCCTTCCAGTGTCCTCTTGTGTGATCTCCACTGCACCATAAGGAAAAACATTAAACACAATATAAGGACCTAACCATCTGGAACGCAACTTACCAGGCATCAACTTCAGTCGTGAACTATAGAGAAGGACTTTCTCTCCAACATGAAACTCCCTTTGTTGGATCATTTTGTCATGAGCTGCTTTTGATCTTTCCTTTTAGAGCCTTGAGTTCTCATATGATGACAGGCGAATCTCCTCAAGCTCTTGAATTTGCAACTTCCTTTGAATTCCAGCTTGGGCCAAATCCATGTTGCATTTCTTTATAGCCCAATATGCCCGATGCTCGACTTCCACGGGGAGATGACACGCTTTCCCAAAAACAATCTGAAATGGGGACATACCAATGGGGGTCTTGTATGCTGTCTTATAAGCCCACAATGCATCATCCAAGCGCTTGCTCCAATCCTTCCTATTTGGCTGCACGGTTTTCTCCAAGATTTGTTTCAACTCACGATTTGAAACCTCAGCCTGGCCATTTGTTTGGGGGTGGTATGGTGTTGATGTTTTGTGTGTCACCCCATACTTTCGAAGGAGGGAAGAAAAATTCCTATTGCAAAAGTGTGTCCCTTGGTCACTGATGATGGCCTTTGGTACTCCAAACCTGCAAAAAATCTGTGCTTTGACAAAGTCCACAACAACATGAGAATCGTCAGTCCTGGTGGCCTTGGCCTCCACCCATTTACTCACATAATCAACAGCAACCAAAATATACAAAAATCCAAATGAACTAGGAAAAGGACCCATAAAGTCGATGCCCCATACATCAAAAATCTCACAGAATAGTATGGGTTGTTGGGGCATCTCATGTCTCCTAGAAATATTCCCATTGTGTTGGCAACGAGAGCATGACTTACAAAACACATGGGCATCGTGGAATAAACTAGGCCAATATAATCCAGAGTCCAAAACTTTCCTAGCTGTTCGTTGGGGTCCAAAGTGTCCACCACATGCAAGTGTATGACAGAATTGCAAAACAGACTCAAACTCATGATCAGGAATACACCTCCTAATAACTTGGTCACTACACATGCGCCAGAGGTAAGGATAATCCCACACATAAAACCTAGACTCACTTTTTAATTTTTGGACTTGATGCTTCTTCAAATTCACTGGGATTACAGATCCAACAATGTAATTAACTAAATCAGCATACCAAGGATGCTTACCTGAGATGGTATAGAGATGCTCATCGGGGAAAGTGTCCCGAAGTGGTACCTGGTCCAAGGTGTCACCCTCTAGTGTGTGAGTAAGCCTACTCATGTGGTCCGCCACCAAGTTTTCTGACCCCTTTTTGTCCTTTATCTCGATGTCAAACTCTTGAAGAAGGAGCATCCAACGGATAAGTCGTGGCTTTGCATCTGGCTTCTTCAGGAGGTACCTCAAAGCTGCATGGTCAGAAAAAACAACTACTTTAGAGCCCAATAAATATGAACGGAATTTATCTAAAGCAAATATGACAGCAAGAAACTCCTTTTCCGTGGTTGTGTAGTTTGATTGGGCTGAATCCAGTGTCCTCGATGCATAAGCAATCACATGTGAACGTCCCTCCACCCTCTGAGATAACACAGCTCCAACCGCGAAGTTGGAGGCATCACACATAAGCTCAAATGGAAGGTCCCACCATGGGGGCTGTATGATTGGTGGAGTGGTCAGACACTTCTTTAGCTCATCAAATGATACCCTGCATGAATCATCAAAATTGAAGTCAATATCTTTTTGAAGCAATCGAGATAAGGGTAGAGCGATCTTACTAAAATCTCTGATGAAGCGTCGATAAAATCCAGCATGCCCAAGGAATGATCGAACATCACGCACACATGTAGGATATGGGAGGGATGAAATAATGTCTACCTTAGATTTATCAACCTCAATTCCATGTTGTGAGACTATATGACCTAAGACAATTCCCTTTTCGACCATGAAATGACATTTTTCAAAATTTAAGACCAAATTCTTCTCAATACAACGATGCAACACATCACCCAAACTAGAGAGACATTCATCAAATGAGGACCCAAAAACTGTAAAATCATCCATAAATACCTCCATGCAGGTCTCAATGAAATCTGAGAAAATACTCACCATGCATCTCTGGAAGGTACCTGGGGAATTGCAAAGTCCAAATGGCATCCTCCGGTAAGCAAAGGTACCGAATGGGCAGGTGAATGTTGTCTTCTCCTGGTCCTCTACTGCAATGGGAACCTGAAAATAGCCAGAAAATCCATCCAAGAAACAATAGTGTGTCTTCCCAGCTAGTCTCTCAAGCATCTGGTCAATGAATGGAAGTGGGAAATGGTCCTTATGAGTGGATTGATTTAGTTTCCTATAATCGATACACACTCGCCAACTATTTTGTACTCTCACAGGAACTAACTCATCATTTTCATTTTTTATAACAGTGAAACCAGTTTTCTTTGGTATAACCTGAACAGGGCTAACCCATTGTGAGTCAGAAATAGGGTAAATGATACCCGCCTCAAGTAATTTTTCAACTTCTTTCTTAACAACTTCTAGGAGGGTGGGATTAAGTCTCCTTTGTGGCTGTCTCACCTGTTTAGCCCCATCCTCCAAGAGAATCCTATGCATACAAATGGAGGGGCTAATACCTGATATGTCTGCCAATGTCCAACCAATTGCTCTAATGTTATCTCTCAAAAGATTCAAAAGTTTTTCTTCATGTTCAAAAGAGAGATTGTTAGCAATTATGACAGGTAATCTATCATCACTGAGCAAGTATGCATATTTGAGATTTGGGGGAAATGGCTTGAGTTCCAATGTAGGTGGGTGATGTATGGATGGATAAATTGATGCAACAGACATATCTGCACAATGAACATCAGTATCAGAATAAAAATCATCACAATCAGAGAATAAAGCACCAAATCCATCAGCATACTCAATAGCCATGTCATAATCAGAGTTCACATGATCAAAATCAGAATATGATTCCATTTCAAAATCAAATCTTAGAGAGTCTTGTTCCTTAAAAATGGGTGTAGAAGTATTCTTAGACATCAAACTAGAACCAATACTCATAATCTCCCTAAGCATAGGACAATCAAATTCTATGGAGTTTTTATTTGGTGGTTCAAAATGGGAGATAACAAAAGCAGAATGGTCCTCTGAGGGGTACTTCATGGAATCCATAACATTAAATATCACAACTTCATCTCCAAACTCCATGGAAAGTGTACCCTCATTGACATTTATGATAGTTTTTGCAGTTTTGAGGAAGGGCCTACCTAAGATAATGGGGGCATGAGAACTTACTTGATCATCCTCCATGTTAATCACATAGAAGTCTGCTGGAAAGATCATGTCTCTTACCCGAACAAGTACATCCTCAAGGACTCCCGCTGGATATGCCGTAGCTCTATTCGCCAATTGCACCACTACTCTTGTTGGCTTCAACTCACCAACCTGCAAGGAAGATAATACAGAGTGAGGCATCACATTTATGGAAGCTCCCAAATCACAAAGAGCATCAGAGAAGTGCAACTCCCCTATGGTGCATGGGATGGTGAATGTCCCGGGATCCTTGCACTTTGTTGGAATTGCTAGAGTTGGTGTAATGAGTGCCGACACATTCCTTCCAAGGTTTATCCTCTCATTTCCCTTGAGCCCTCTTCGATTGGTGCAGAGTTCTTTTAAGAATTTGGCATACCTTGGGATTTGCTTAATGGCTTCAAGTAGAGGAATGTTGATCTCCACACGCTTGAATGTGTCCAAAACCTCCTTTTTCATTGCTTCTTCAGCCATCTTCTTGGTTTGAACAACCCTGTTTGGAAAAGGAAGAGGTTTAGAAGGAACATCATCAATATTTTTCATACCTTTATCTTTCTCCTTGGATTGCTCATCAGTTGGTATGGAATGCGGATTTTCTGAATTTGAGGTGAATCCCGGTGGAATGGTAGGTGCAGATGTATCGTTCATTTGCTTCCCACTTCTCAATGTGATGGCACTAACATTCCCCTGTGGATTTGGAGTGGGTTGGGAAGGTAGATTTCCAGAATTCTTACTTACAAGTTCATGGAGGGCGGTGGCAATCTGGCTCATTTGAGTCTTCAACTCCCTCAGCTCCGAACCTTGACTTTTCAGCTCATTCTGTTGATTAAGAACAATTTGTTTCAAAAGATCATCAGTGTTAGAGTCTACCTTGGGTTGGAGATTCCCTTGTTGCTGACTTGTTGATGTTTGAGCTTCGAATCTCCTTTGGGGTTGTTGGAAACCCTGTTGGTAAGGTGGAGGCTGCTGGAAGTTTGGTTGAAAAGGGGGCCTTTGTTGTTGTCCAGAGCCATACCTCATGTCCGCTAGATCTTTCCACCCTTGGTTGTATGTTGGATCAAACTTCTTTTGGGGATATGGTTGTTGTTGTTGCTGCTGAAATGGTCTCCCAGGGAACACTGCTGCACAATCTTCTGTTTCTTGGAGTTGTGGGCAACAGTCAGTTGGGTGGCTTGTCTCAGTGCAAATACCACAAGGCCTTGAAGGAGGGGGTTGGGATGTCTTTTGAGCCAATGCAATATGTCTCACCATAGTTTTCAATTCTTCTAACTTAGTATCAATCAAATGACTTTCAAGAGAAGAAGGACTTACTTGATGTACTCCTCGAACATGTGGTGTACCTCTATCACCAAATTGTTGGGAGTTTTGGGCCATCTTGTCAATCAACGCACGCGCAGCTACTGGTGTCTTGTCCACCAATGCTCCTCCAGCAGCAGCATCCACCATGCTTCTCTCCATAGGTGTGAGTCCTTCATAGAAGTACTGAATGAGGAGTTGCTCACTGATTTGGTGATGTGGGCAGCTTGCACACAACTTCTTGAATCTCTCCCAGTACTCATACATTGACTCCCCTTGGGCTTGCTTGATCCCCGATATCTCCTTTCGAATGGATGTAGTCCTTGATGCTGGAAAAAATCTCTGCAAGAAAAGACGTTTCAAATCGTTCCAACAAGTTACATCTTCGGGTTGTAAATAATACATCCAATCTTTCGCAGCTCCATCAAGTGAGAATGGGAATGCTCTGAGTTTGATTTGATCTTCAGAGACATTTCTAGGTTTTAGGGTTGAGCAAACCACATTAAATTCTTTCAAATGTTTATTGGGATCCTCACCAGAGAGGCCATGAAACTTTGGAAGTAAGTGAATTAACCCAGATTTCAGTTCGAAGTCCGATTCGAGATTTGGGTATGCAATACAATTTGGTTGATAGTTAATATCAGGTGCAGCCAATTCTCGAATGGTTCTATTAAGTTCATTTCCATTGTTTCCAGCCATTGGTTCTTGTTTTATGGTTGAATTTGAATTGCTTCCAATTTCAATGTTCTGATATTGGAGTAATTCTCCAACTGGTTGAATGTTGAAACTTCCCGTAGACTGAGAATGTCTGATTCGTTCCCTAAGGCTACGTTCAATCTCAGGGTCAAGATCTAAGAGATCTTCGGGATTAGTTCGTGTCATCAATCAATAAAAGATGAAAAGAAGGAATGTGGACCATAGTAAAATAAAAATTTGAAGTTTGAGTTGATGGTCCAAAAAGAAGTAGAAGAAAATAAAAGAAGAAGAAGAAAAATCAGATTGGGTAAAGAAGGAAGAAAGAAGAGAGGAAGAGAATAAAATCTAAAATAAAATAAATACCTCTAATTGGTTGAAATAATTACTTGCCTCCCCGGCAACGGCGCCAATTTCAAAGAGCGCTGTCGTGGGCGCCCTCAAATTATTAGTGTGATTTGGGGTACTTAAGTGCAGCAGAGTGGCTGACCAAGGTCGTCTCTCAAATGAGGAAGTGAATTTAACAACTTATTAGAGGTATTATAAAAAAAATAAAATAAAATAGAATATAAAAAAACACTACTTTAAAGGATTGGGGTTTGTTGTAGTTTATGAATCTAGAATAAGTTTGCTGGAAGAAGATTGTATAATTTTTTTGTTTTTAGTTTTGAAATGAATTTCAATTTAAATGACACAACAAGAAGATGTTTTTTTAGAAATCTATTTAAAAAGTGTAATCGATCTGACTCTACCTCTTCACTTTATTATTAATCATTATCATTTAAATTAACATTCACTTAATTATGATCCCTTAATTTGTTAAATCCCGAACCCTACGAGAATTAAATTTACCACAAAGATGATGTGAATTTAAACCTAGGCTAACTTTGGAACGTGCAATCGCAGCACCCTGCTTTGATTGATGTTCTAAGATTAGCTTATGATCAGTGGTAAATTAAGGCACATATCCATTCTGGAAATGAGGATGAATTGTGTTTAGGGATTATATTTGAACTCTACAAATTTATCCCGTGTGGTCTTGTATTACCGATTAAGATCGCGCTCTCACAATTTACACAAAATCCCGACCTCGCGTGTTTTTGTGTTAATTGTTCAATTGCTTGCTTAGTTTCTTACAATTTAAAAACACAATTCATGGATCATATTAAGTGAATTACAGTAGCTCATTGATTCAAAATAATTAAATGAAGAGGGTAGAAGATAGATCGATTACTAAAAGACTACTCTTCCATGGGTGGCGTAATCATCGTAGAAGCGTTTTGCATGTGCAAAGGTTTAAAATGGGTATAACCCAATAACGCTTCTACTCAAGAATTCAAGCCCAATTAGGAAGATTAAGAGAAGAAGAAATTTAAACAAAACAGAAGAAAAGAGAAGAAATATAAGAAGATCAATGAAGTTTATTACACAAATGAAAACATTACAAAATGAAGAAGAGAAGGGGGCTTCGATGAGGGGATCCTTGCTTCAAGAGCTACCCCTCTTACAATGGTTGGAGAATTTGGGTGAAACAAATTCTCCTCTGCCTCCAATCTCCCAATGCACGTCCCAACCCCTCTAAATGAGAAATACTCCAATTTATAGAGGGGAGGGGAGGAGAGGTTACAAGTGGTTTCAAGTGTGAATGTGGAAATTCGGCCAAATATTTTATTCCAATTTGCACCGCCCATTTGACCACCAAAACGCGTGAATTGGCCGGCCTTCCAGAAGGATGATTTGTGCCAAATCATGTCCCCGAGCTTTCATCAAAATTTGGGCTCAATCCAAGCCCGTATGTAGAATATATGGCCCAAATACAGAACCTTCTCCATTCTGGCGAGCCCAGCCCAACTTTGACTTCATGACCCAATTTCAACAACCAAATGAACTCTTTAGCTTTAGTGTCCTGAATAAAATTTGTAGATAATTAAGTTAGGAACACTGTTACAAAATTTCAATTTCAAATAATAAACATAAAAATATTTATCTTCGAAATACTACAGTGCACTATTAAGGGTAAAACTGGAATTTTCACCAAATTTTCAAATGAATGATCAAATCCCAAATATTTTATAAATAAACATATTTAACACAATGTGAGGAAATTATTTCATTTATTATCAATAAAATATTCAATAAAATAGTGTTTTATCAACTCCCCCACACTTACCCTTTTGCACACCTGGGCAAAACCTCATATCAAGTAAACATCAATATCAAATCAAAACCAATTTTAAAACACATATCCTTAAGATCAATCAATTTCACACCAAGAATCAAAAGATATCATGCCTCATAAAAAACCTTATTTCAAGTTCTCCATTTATATCATTCAATATATTTCCACTTCATTTATCCACCCATGCACAAAACACTTACCTCGCTTGAATTTTCTCTCATCACTCAAATATCAATTTTTTTTGCAATGTCTTTCTCATCCAAACTCATACAAGGGTCACCATAGGCTTGATAGATTCCTACATCGCTACCCGATGTGAGTCAAGGACATATGTTTATCATGAGGACTTTTCAGGGTTGTTCTGTGGCTTTCGGTTGGTAGGATTAAGATGTGAAAAACTCTGAGGCTGAATGAGGAGGGCTTGACTCTTTTGAAGCAAAATTGCATTAATCTACTTTTCACTTAAATATGGTCTTCTCTTCAATCCCCATAGTATCAATTCAGCTCCATCATCATGAAAAGTCATGAAAGGTTTACACCATTCATCATTTCAGCATAAAAAATGTCAATCTTCTCAAACATGATTTTCTTGAAAGCTCCAGATGGGCACAGCTTTCCACCTCAATTAGAAGCTCCAGAAAAGGCACAGCTTCACTTGTCATGAAAGCTCCAGAAAAGGCACAGCTTTCAATATAATGACTTTCTTTAGCAGCAAAAACATCTCTTCAGAATTTAATTTTCCACCCAAAGTATCACATAATGTGGTGGCACAACACAAGACAGCTTCCCCCATACTTAAGCTCAACTAGATTATGCAATTTCACTTCAAGAGTAGGTTGGATAGGGAAAATTGGCTTGTAATGTGGCTTAACCTAACAGGCTGTGCATGACTTCTAAGGGCTACAAGGATTAAATATTCAAGGTAGGCCATTATAAAAAATGATTCTTTGAAATAGGGGTTTTAATACCAAACAAATGCCTCAATCATTTAAACACAAGTACCTCAAACCCTCAAGTTTTGACAGGAATAGATCAAATTCTGGTTAAATCAAGTATGGTTTGGTTCTCTCAAGAAGTGAGGTGAATGTAAAGAATATGAAAATAATGGTTTAGAATCCTCACAGGAAAGTGATTTCAAATATAAAGACAGTGATATTGGCATGGGATTCAAAATTCAGCGTACTTTTCATGAAATTACTAAATATTTGAACTTGAAACAAAGTCATTTCAGCATTCATTTAAGCTTAGTTTCAAGGGGTAAATTGTTTCACTTATTGATATGGATTTAAAAATGGTGATGAGAATCATTTCAGCTCAAAAGTTTCAAAAACACACAGAAAATTGTAAAATAAACACACAAATTTTGAAAAACACACAATTTTTTTTTGTTTTTTTTTACAGGAAAAAAATTGAAATTACTAAACTAAAAGGTTCCCTCCCCCACACTTAAAATATTGCATTGTCCTCAATGTGAACCCGTGAGATGATATATGCACATGAAATTCAGAATTTTTAAATAGGACAAATAATATAAAAGTGAAAGGGTTAGGAACAGCCTGATGTGATCAAGTGATGATGGGGTCATGCAGTGTGATAAAATCCACTGCATCAGTAGGATGTCCCTCAATGTATCTCTTCAAACGTTTCCCATTGACTGTAAAGCTCCTTCCAGTGTCCTCTTGTGTGATCTCCACTGCACCATAGGGAAAAACATTAGACACAATATAAGGACCTAACCATCTGGAACGCAACTTACCAGGCATCAACTTCAGTCGTGAACTATAGAGAAGGACTTTCTCTCCAACATGAAACTCCCTTTGTTGGATCATTTTGTCATGAGATGCTTTTGATATTTCCTTGTAGAGCCTTGAGTTCTCATATGATGACAGGCGAATCTCCTCAAGCTCTTGAATTTGCAACTTCCTTTGAATTCCAGCTTGGGCCAAATCCATGTTGCATTTCTTTATAGCCCAATATGCCCGATGCTCGACTTCCACGGGGAGATGACACGCTTTCCCAAAAACAATCCGAAATGGGGACATACCAATGGGGGTCTTGTATGCTGTCCTATAAGCCCACAATGCATCATCCAAGCGCTTGCTCCAATCCTTCCTATTTGGCTGCACGGTTTTCTCCAAGATTTGTTTCAACTCACGATTTGAAACCTCAGCCTGGCCATTTGTTTGGGGGTGGTATGGTGTTGATGTTTTGTGTGTCACCCCATACTTTCGAAGGAGGGAAGCAAAATTCCTATTGCAAAAGTGTGTCCCTTGGTCACTGATGATGGCCTTTGGTACTCCAAACCTGCAAAAAATCTGTGCTTTGACAAAGTCCACAACAACATGAGAATCGTCAGTCCTGGTGGCCTTGGCCTCCACCCATTTACTCACATAATCAACAGCAACCAAAATATACAAAAATCCAAATGAACTAGGAAAAGAACCCATAAAGTCGATGCCCCATACATCAAAAATCTCACAGAATAGTATGGGTTGTTGGGGCATCTCATGTCTCCTAGAAATATTCCCAGTGTGTTGGCAACGAGAGCATGACTTACAAAACACATGGGCATCATGGAATAAACTAGGCCAATATAATCCAGAGTCCAAAACTTTCCTAGCTGTTCGTTGGGGTCCAAAGTGTCCACCACATGCAAGTGTATGACAGAATTGCAAAACAGACTCAAACTCATGATCAGGAATACACCTCCTAATAACTTGGTCACTACACATGCGCCAGAGGTAAGGATAATCCCACACATAAAACCTAGACTCACTTTTTAATTTTTGGACTTGATGCTTCTTCAAATTCACTGGGATTACAGAGCCAACAATGTAATTAACTAAATCAGCATACCAAGGATGCTTACCTGAGATGGTATAGAGATGCTCATCGGGGAAAGTGTCCCGAAGTGGTACCTGGTCCAAGGTGTCACCCTCTAGTGTGTGAGTAAGCCTACTCATGTGGTCCGCCACCAAGTTTTCTGACCCCTTTTTGTCCTTTATCTCGATGTCAAACTCTTGAAGAAGGAGCATCCAACGGATAAGTCGTGGCTTTGCATCTGGCTTCTTCAGGAGGTACCTCAAAGCTGCATGGTCAGAAAAAACAACTACTTTAGAGCCCAATAAATATGAACGGAATTTATCTAAAGCAAATATGACAGCAAGAAACTCCTTTTCCGTGGTTGTGTAGTTTGATTGGGCTGAATCCAGTGTCCTCGATGCATAAGCAATCACATGTGAACGTCCCTCCACCCTCTGAGATAACACAGCTCCAACCGCGAAGTTGGAGGCATCACACATAAGCTCAAATGGAAGGTCCCACCGTGGGGGCTGTATGATTGGTAGAGTGGTCAGACACTTCTTCAGCTCATCAAATGATACCCTGCATGAATCATCAAAATTGAAGTCAATATCTTTTTGAAGCAATCGAGATAAGGGTAGAGCGATCTTACTAAAATCTCTGATGAAGCGTCGATAAAATCCAGCATGCCCAAGGAATGATCGAACATCACGCACACATGTAGGATATGGGAGGGATGAAATAATGTCTACCTTAGATTTATCAACCTCAATTCCATGTTGTAAGACTATATGACCTAAGACAATTCCCTTTTCGACCATGAAATTACATTTTTCAAAATTTAAGACCAAATTCTTCTCAATACAACGATGCAACACATCACCCAAACTAGAGAGACATTCATCAAATGAGGACCCATAAACTGTAAAATCATCCATAAATACCTCCATGCAGGTCTCAATGAAATCTGAGAAAATACTCACCATGCATCTCTGGAAGGTACCTGGGGAATTGCAAAGTCCAAATGGCATCCTCCGGTAAGCAAAGGTACCGAATGGTCAGGTGAATGTTGTCTTCTCCTGGTCCTCTGTTGCAATGGGAACCTGAAAATAGCCAGAAAATCCATCCAAGAAACAATAGTGTGTCTTCCCAGCTAGTCTCTCAAGCATCTGGTCAATGAATGGAAGTGGGAAATGGTCCTTATGAGTGGATTGATTTAGTTTCCTATAATCGATACACACTCGCCAACTATTTTTTACTCTCACAGGAACTAACTCATCATTTTCATTTTTTATAACAGTGAAACCAGTTTTCTTTGGTACAACCTGAACAGGGCTAACCCATTGTGAGTCAGAAATAGGGTAAATGATACCCGCCTCAAGTAATTTTTCAACTTCTTTCTTAACAACTTCTAGGAGGGTGGGATTAAGTCTCCTTTGTGGCTGTCTCACCGGTTTAGCCCCATCCTCCAAGAGAATCCTATGCATACAAATGGAGGGGCTAATACCTGATATGTCTGCCAATGTCCAACCAATTGCCCTAATGTTATCTCTCAAAAGATTCAAAAGTTTTTCTTCATGTTCAAAAGAGAGATTGTTAGCAATTATGACAGGTAATCTATCATCACTGAGCAAGTATGCATATTTGAGATTTGGGGGCAATGGCTTGAGTTCCAATGTAGGTGGGTGATGTATGGATGGAGAAATTGATGCAACAGACATATCTGCACAATGAACATCAGTATCAGAATAAAAATCATCACAATCAGAGAATAAAACACCAAATCCATCAGCATACTCAATAGCCATGTCATAATCAGAGTTCACATGATCAAAATCAGAATATGATTCCATTTCAAAATCAAATCTTAGAGAGTCTTGTTCCTTAAAAATGGGTGTAGAAGTATTCTTAGACATCAAACTAGAACCAATACTCATAATCTCCCTAAGCATAGGACAATCAAATTCTATGGAGTTTTTATTTGGTGGTTCAAAATGGGAGATAACAAAAGCAGAATGGTCCTCTGAGGGGTACTTCATGGAATCCATAACATTAAATATCACAACTTCATCTCCAAACTCCATGGAAAGTGTACCCTCATTGACATTTATGATAGTTTTTGCAGTTTTGAGGAAGGGCCTACCTAAGATAATGGGGGCATGAGAACATACTTGATCATCCTCCATGTTAAGCACATAGAAGTCTGCTGGAAAGATCATGTCTCTTACCCGAACAAGTACATCCTCAAGGACTCCCGCTGGATATGCCGTAGCTCTATTCGCCAATTGCACCACTACTCTTGTTGGCTTCAACTCACCAACCTGCAAGGAAGATAATACAGAGTGAGGCATCACATTTATGGAAGCTCCCAAATCACAAAGAGCATCAGAGAAGTGCAACTCCCCTATGGTACATGGGATGGTGAAAGTCCCGGGATCCTTGCACTTTGTTGGCATTGCTAGAGTTGGTGTAATGAGTGCCGACACATTCCATCCAAGGTTGATCCTCTCATTTCCCTTGAGACCTCTTCGATTGGTGCAGAGTTCTTTTAAGAATTTGGCATACCTTGGGATTTGCTTAATGGCTTCAAGTAGAGGAATGTTGATCTCCACACGCTTGAATGTGTCCAAAACCTCCTTTTGCATTGCTTCTTCAGCCATCTTCTTGGTTTGAACAACCCTGTTTGGAAAAGGAAGAGGTTTAGAAGGAACATCATCAATATTTTTCATACCTTTATCTTTCTCCTTTGATTGCTCATCAGTTGGTATGGAATGCGGATTCTCTGAAGTTGAGGTGAATCCCGGTGGAATGGTAGGTGCAGATGTATCGTTCATTTGCTTCCCACTTCTCAATGTGATGGCACTAACATTCCCCTTTGGATTTGGAGTGGGTTGGGAAGGTAGATTTCCAGAATTCTTACTTACAAGTTCATGGAGGGCGGTGGCAATCTGGCTCATTTGAGTCTTCAACTCCCTCAGCTCCGAACCTTGACTTTTCAGCTCATTCTGTTGATTAAGAACAATTTGTTTCAAAAGATCATCAGTGTTAGAGTCAACCTTGGGTTCGAGATTCCCTTGTTGCTGACTTGTTGATGTTTGAGCTTCGAATCTCCTTTGGGGTTGTTGGAAACCCTGTTGGTAAGGTGGAGGCTGCTGGATGTTTGGTTGAAAAGGGGTCATTTGTTGTTGTCCAGAGCCATACCTCATGTCCGCTAGATCTTTCCACCCTTGGTTGTATGTTGGATCAAACTTCTTTTGGGGATATGGTTGTTGTTGTTGCTGCTGAAATGGTCTCCCAGGGAACACTGCTGCACAATCTTCTGTTTCTTGGAGTTGTGGGCAACAGTCAGTTGGGTGGCTTGTCTCAGTGCAAATACCACAAGGCCTTGAAGGAGGGGGTTGGGATGTCTTTTGAGCCAATGCAATCTGTCTCACCATAGTTTTCAATTCTTCTAACTTAGTATCAATCAAATGACTTTCAAGAGAAGAAGGACTTACTTGATGTACTCCTCGAACATGTGGTGTACCTCTATCGCCAAATTGTTGGGAGTTTTGGGCCATCTTGTCAATCAACGCACGTGCAGCTACTGGTGTCTTGTCCACCAATGCTCCTCCAGCAGCAGCATCCACCATGCTTCTCTCCATAGGTGTGAGTCCTTCATAGAAGTACTGAATGAGGAGTTGCTCACTGATTTGGTGATGTGGGCAGCTTGCACACAACTTCTTGAATCTCTCCCAGTACTCATACATTGACTCCCCTTGGGCTTGCTTGATCCCCGATATCTCCTTTCGAATGGATGTAGTCCTTGATGCTGGAAAAAATCTCTGCAAGAAAAGACGTTTCAAATCGTTCCAACAAGTTACATCTTCGGGTTGTAAATAATACATCCAATCTTTCGCAGCTCCATCAAATGAGAATGGGAATGCTCTTAGTTTGATTTGATCTTCAGAGACATTTCTAGGTTTTAGGGTTGAGCAAACCACGTTAAATTCTTTCAAATGTTTATTGGGATCCTCACCAGAGAGGCCATGAAACTTTGGAAGTAAGTGAATTAACCCAGATTTCAGTTCGAAGTCCGATTCGAGATTTGGGTATGCAATACAATTTGGTTGATAGTTAATATCAGGTGCAGCCAATTCTCGAATGGTTCTATTAAGTTCATTTCCATTGTTTCCAGCCATTGGTTCTTGTTTTATGGTTGAATTTGAATTGCTTCCAATTTCAATGTTCTGATATTGGAGTAATTCTCCAACTGGTTGAATGTTGAAACTTCCCGTAGACTGAGAATGTCTGATTCGTTCCCTAAGGCTACGTTCAATCTCAGGGTCAAGATCTAAGAGATCTTCGGGATTAGTTCGTGTCATCAATCAATGAAAGATGAAAAGAAGGAATGTGGACCATAGTAAAATAAAAATTTGAAGTTTGAGTTGATGGTCCAAAAAGAAGTAGAAGAAAATAAAAGAAGAAGAAGAAAAATCAGATTGGGTAAAGAAGGAAGAAAGAAGAGAGGAAGAGAATAAAATCTAAAATAAAATAAATACCTCTAATTGGTTGAAATAATTACTTGCCTCCCCGGCAACGACGCCAATTTGAAAGAGCGCTGTCGTGGGCGCCCTCAAATTATTAGTGTGATTTGGGGTACTTAAGTGCAGCAGAGTGGCTGACCAAGGTCGTCTCTCAAAGGAGGACGTGAATTTAACAACTTATTAGAGGTATTATAAAAAAAATAAAATAAAATAGAATAGAAAAAAACACTACTTTAAAGGATTGGGGTTTGTTGTAGTTTATGAATCTAGAATAAGTTTGCTGGAAGAAGATTGTATAATTTTTTTGTTTTTAGTTTTGAAATGAATTTCAATTTAAATGACACAACAAGAAGATGTTTTTTTAGAAATCTATTTAAAAAGTGCAATCGATATAACTCTACCTCTTCACTTTATTATTAATCATTATCATTTAAATTAACATTCACTTAATTATGATCCCTTAATTTGTTAAATCCCGAACCCTACGAGAATTAACTTTACCACAAAGATGATGTGAATTTAAACCTAGGCTAACTTTGGAACGTGCAATCGCAGCACCCTGCTTTGATTGATGTTCTAAGATTATCTTATGATCAGTGGTAAATTAAGGCACATATCCATTCTGGAAATGAGGATGAATTGTGTTTAGGGATTATATTTGAACTCTACAAATTTATCCTGTGTGGTCTTGTATTACCGATTAAGATCGCGCTCTCACAATTTACACAAAATCCCGACCTCGCGTGTTTTTGTGTTAATTGTTCAATTGCTTGCTTAGTTTCTTACAATTTAAAAACACAATTCATGGATCATATTAAGTGAATTACAGTAGCTCATTGATTCAAAATAATTAAATGAAGAGGGTAGAAGATAGATCGATTACTAAAAGACTACTCTTCCATGGGTGGCGTAATCATCGTAGAAGCGTTTTGCATGTGAAAAGGTTTAAAATGGGTATAACCCAATAACGCTTCTACTCAAGAATTCCAGCCCAATTAGGAAGATTAAGAGAAGAAGAAATTTAAACAAAACAGAAGAAAAGAGAAGAAATATAAGAAGATCAATGAAGTTTATTACACAAATGAAAACATTACAAAATGAAGAAGAGAAGGGGGCTTCGATGAGGGGATCCTTGCTTCAAGAGCTACCCCTCTTACAATGGTTGGAGAATTTGGGTGAAACAAATTCTCCTCTGCCTCCAATCTCCCAATGCACGTCCCAACCCCTCCAAATGAGAAAAACTCCAATTTATAGAGGGGAGGGGAGGAGAGGTTACAAGTGGTTTCAAGTGTGAATGTGGAAATTCGGCCAAATATTTTATTCCAATTTGCACCGCCCATTTGACCACCAAAACGCGTGAATTGGCCGGCCTTCCAGAAGGATGATTTGTGCCAAATCATGTCCCCGAGCTTTCATCAAAATTTGGGCTCAATCCAAGCCCGTATGTAGAATATATGGCCCAAATACAGAACCTTCTCCATTCTGGCGAGCCCAGCCCAACTTTGACTTCATGGCCCAATTTCAACAACCAAATGAACTCTTTAGCTTTAGTGTCCTGAATAAAATTTGTAGATAATTAAGTTAGGAACACTGTTACAAAATTTCAATTTCAAATAATAAACATAAAAATATTTATCTTCGAAATACTACAGTGCACTATTAAGGGTAAAACTGGAATTTTCACCAAATTTTCAAATGAATGATCAAATCCCAAATATTTTATAAATAAACATATTTAACACAATGTGAGGAAATTATTTCATTTATTATCAATAAAATATTCAATAAAATAGTGTTTTATCAATATACAGTATAAATACATTAGAATTAAAAACCATTATTCCTGACATCACAATTGATGTAAGCACCCAAATCTAGAACTGACTTGCCTTATTTTCTATTCTTGGTCATAGATGACTAACTATTCCCTGTCTTAGGGGAAATTAATAAACTAATGAATTTTATAATAAGGAAACCCCTCTCCCCTCCACTATAAAAACCACCCTTCACACCCTCATTTCATCACACCTCTCAAGCTCCAAGCATTCTCTAATATCTGCCCAAAAAATCTTCCTATCCCCTAACCCACGTTTTAGAGCTACTGGTCTCATCAAAAGAACAAGCCTAGCTTGTTTATGGAGGATCTCAATATGAGGATTCAAGAGGTATTTTCTCTCTCTCTTCTTCTTTAATTCCCTTTCAATTTCAAGTTCTTTTCTTATTTTGTATACACCTATCTTTTTCCTAATGGTATGGTAAATAAAGTATCATGAATATACTAGAATGTTATGATACTAATTGGATATTATATCATCCAACCCATTTCCCTCTTCCATTTATTTTATTAAAGAGAACGTTGTTCGTGAGGTGTTGATTTATCACCTTCAAGAACGACATGTTTTTTCATCCATTTCTACCTTCATATATGGTTATGTAACCATTTTTATGGTTTAAACGGAATATTTTCTATTTATTATCTCCTATTTAAAGTTCTAGAACTATCTTATGACCATATTACTAGTGATAAAATAAAACAAGATCATTATGATTAAAAAACCGCTCAAATTAACCCAAACAGTCATCATTTAATTCTTATCTAATGATTCATCCACACCGATCTAATATAATTCATTATAAGATCCTTAAAAAAAAATTAATATCATTAATAACATTTAATATCTATTCTGGATGTTTACCCATGTTCTACCCGATCTTCAATTTAAGAATACAAGTGAACTACTCAAGAAAGCCACAAAAAACATTCCCGAAGAATGGTTTTTTTAAACTCTATAATTCATGCAAAGGCACATAAAATCTCCTGAATAATACCATAATGAACTATATTAATGTACACAAGGTTTTTGATTTCTATTTAATGAATATAATGTCATTATACAGGACAATAAAGAGAAGGAAGCATTCTGATACAGGGTAAGGGGAGAATCTCGAACCCAGTTTTCTTTCTTCAGGTTCTCCCTCTTTCACTCCAATTTGGTATGGTCACTTCTTAAAAATCATTTTTTCATCATTATCATACCTTTCTTGGATATACATTTTTTCTACTAGAATTTTACGTCAAACGATATGTTTTTCAAAAGAACTCTTCTTTTAAGAACTCAATGTTTATTTCTCATTCATGGTTGATGGTTCTTGTATCAAGTATGTTGTTCGCTATTTCTTTTGGGAACCCAAAGATTATGAATGTATTATTATGAGATGAAACCCATTCCTCACCAAGGGCTATTTATGTTCAATATAGATATATGTTCCATGTGGAAAGCATGATAATGATAATTTTATGATGTGATGGGTGTGCCCAGAATTATACAGTGCTCAAATGCATTGGGTAAAGTAATGAATCTCATGGGTAAATGTGAAATGATGTGTGAAAAATATGTTATATTGGTTCACAAGTATTTGTGGAAGTAAACCAGTAATACATGATGTTTTATTTTTATGCATTTCCACATTTCAAGTCGTATATTTATGCTTCCTCTCATGTTCATGATCTTTTCCCATGTTATGATTATTCTCACCCCGTGCTATATTGTTTTTATCTATCCTCTTACTGGGATTTTATCTAACCCATTTTTATGTATATCCTCAGGTGGCTACATGTACTTAAGAGAGGTCATGTTCTTATAATAAGCTTCATAAGATGAAATTAAATAAATGTTTATGCTTGATGATGTAACTTCTATGATGGTCCTAGTTTTCCCAAGTCCCTAAACCTTTTAATACTATATTTGTTATACTATTATGTTATTTATCTTAAAATAATGCAATAGTAATGTATGAAAAGGTTGTGTTTCTATATCAGTAGAATATTTTGGAAAACTGGTATATTGTTGTTTTCTAGATCAATAACTCATGTATGATTGTTCTTTCCATCCATAGTTTGTATGTTGGTGAAAATGAATAATTATTCTTATGGGGATTTGGTAATTGCTTCTGTTGATATGTCTCTTAAGGAATACTACTACATAATACCCTATCTCTTGTAGTGAGGGAAACTAGATGTTTAGTGGTCTATTTCAGTGAAAATTTCACAATGAAAAATTGGAGTGGGTTGAGATTCCTTTGGATCCAAAATTATATGTCTCACAATAATGGTCAATTCATCCAACATGGTATCAAATATATTATTCTAAAGAGAAGAAGGACTTACCTGATGTTCTCCTCTAACATGGGGTGTACCTTAATATCAAAATTGATGGGAGTTTTTGGAAGTCATATCAATCAATGCTTGTGAAGCTACTGGGGTTTTGTCAAGAAATTCCATTTAAGAAACAACATCCACCATACTGCTCTCTATAGGTATTAAGCCTTCATATAAGTATTGGATGAATATTTTTAATATTGTGACATGTGAATCTTGAACATAAAATCTCGAATTGCTACTCGTAATCATACACTGACTCCCCTTGTCCTTCCAGGATTCTTTATATAACATTTATAATGGTAGAGGTACATGATACTGGATAATATCTCTACATGAAGAGAAATTTCTAATTGTTCTAACATGTTTCATCTATATGATGAAAATAATAAAGACAATATTTTACAATTCCATCATGTTAGAATGGGAATAAGATTAGTTTTATTTTTTATTCATATACATTTTTTTGCTTAAAGGTTAATCAAACAACATTAAATATTTTATTTGTTTGTTTTGATTCTCACCCAATATAACATGAAATTTTAGAAGAAAATTTAGCAATCCAGATTTTAATTCCGAGTATGATTCACCGTTTAGTTATGTAACAAAATTTAGTTGATAGTTAATGATTGGTTCAAATAAAATTTTAATGCTTATAATATGTTAATTGTTATTATTTTCCAACATTATTTATTGTTTTATGTTAAATTTATAAGTGATCCCAATTTCAATGTTTCCAGAATAGATTTACTCCCCCAATTGGGTGATGTTTTTGTAGCCTGATACTATATGATTCGATCTCTAGGACCTCATTTAATCATAGGGTCATGATTTAAGAGCCCATGGATATTAGTTCATGTCATAAATCATAAAAAATAAATAAATAATATTGGATCATAATAAAAACCAAAATATTTTGAGGTGATGATTAAAATAAAAATAAAAAAAATTAAAAGTTGCGATTAGGAGAATAAGTAAGAGAGAAGATTAAAATAGATTGAATTTAAAAATAAAATAAATACCTCTAACTAGTTTAAAAAATAACTTTCCTCCCTCACAAAACACAAATTTTAATGGCGTTATCGTGGGTGCTCTCAAATGAAATGCAGTTTTTTGGATCTCTCAAGTGGGGGATCAAGGTCATCATTCAATAAAGGAAGTGATTAAAACAACTTATTACAGGTATTTGAAAATATAATAAAATTATAACACTAATTAATTTTATAGGTGTTATTATAATTTATAAAACAATATTGTGTATGATGGAATAATATTTTATTTTTTTTATTTTTAGAAATTAGATTGAGAAAACACAATGAGAAGAAGTTTTTTTATAAATAATTTTAGAAGGTGTAATCGATTTAACTATAACTATTCAATTACCTATTTATCATTATCATTTAAATTAAAATCCTCTTGATTTTTATACCCTATTTAGTTAACTGTCTTACCCTATGAGAGTTAACGTAACAAAATGGTGAAATGAATTAAAACCTAGCCTAGATTCAAAATGTTTACTCATATCACCTTGGTTTAATTGATGTTATAAGGATAGATTATGGATAGTGGTAAATTATTAAACATATACATTATATATATGATTGTGAATTTATTTTATTTATATATCATAACTCTACAAATTGATCTCGTTTTTTTGTTATACTGACTGAGATTGTGCTCTCACAACTCACACAATTCTCAATATTTAATGCTTCTTGTTAGGTTATAAATTCATTTAATTATTTAATTTAACATAGAAACTAAATTCATATATCATATTATCTGAATTAAAGTATCAAATTAATTCAAAATAAATAAATGAATATTTTAACAGGTGGATTGATTAATAAAAAACCACTCTCCCATGGGAGATGTTTTCATCATAGAAACGTTTTCCATGTGATAATGTTTAGAAAGAGATTAACATAAGAAAATTCACACTATTTGGTTATATAACAAATAAGAAAATAAAATCGGAATTAAAATTGAAATTATAGATTAAATAGGAGTGAAATAGATATTTTATTGAATGAATAACAACATTACAACAATAATGGGGAAAAATATAATTTTGGATGAGATACTTGATTGAGAGATTCCCTCCTCCAATGGTGTATTAAAATAGAAAGGCACCACATATAATCTTCTATCAATCCTATATGTAATTTCTAGGCCAATAGAAATGATAAAAACAAATATTTATATAGTGTAGGGGAGGAGAGGGTTTTAAGACATTTCATATTTGAATGGGAAAATTGGAAAAATATTTTAATCCAACTTAAACTAACTATTTGACCTATAAAAAACATTAACAATATGTCCTTATAGAAGGTTTATTTTTTAAAAATTTGATCATCAATATTCTCTGAAAATGATGGCCCAAAAACATTAATAAGATAGATGTTATGGCCCAAATACTGAAGTGATGTCCAATCTGTCATGTCCAGTCTAGCATTGAAATCATTTTCAATTTACTCTAATAAAATTCATTATCTAGATTAGGTTTCCTTAATTAATGTTATTTCCCATTTAGTGAGGAACATGTTTAAAAAATGTTCTGTTTATAGATGTCATTGAAAAATATTTATATGTCAAACACTATAGTGGTCTTTAAAAGGGAAAACAAAATTTTTATCAACTTTTCAAATGAATGATATAATATTAGAAAATCTATAAATAAAAATATTTAACATAATTTGGAGAAATTATGTCAATTATTAACAATAAAATATTAAATTAAAATTTTTTATTAGACCCCCACCCATCCACCACCTATCAAATTCCTCGAACTGCTATCTTGTTGGCATAAAAGATCCCCCATCACCCCAAATGTCCCAACTAGTGATGAAAATCCAAGAACCCTCCATTCCCATGAATCTAGTGATTCACAAGTCAAATATTTGGTTGAATCCAAAGAACTCTGAATGTGTGGCATGGGCCATGGAATGATGCTAGTGTTTTGGGGTGAACACAACTTCAAGGAGGAATTCATGAACACATAGTTCATCCCAGTTTTTAATGTGAACCATAAAAGAAGGAACCAAAATCCCCTATGATTCACTTTTGTGCCAATGTGTCATGGATTTGGACAACCAAAATCTAGAGAGACCACCCATGAAACCTCTTATTTGTCTCATCATAGAGGATGTCCATGTCATTCCACAGATCCACTATTCATTCCTTAATCATACCTACATTATTGGTAGAATACCTTACTACTAATACCTCAATTGTTTATCTATCTCATCATCACCCCTCATGAAATCACATACCACAAGATCACCTGTATGAGTTGCGTAGATCTGACTTGTAGTAGGAAACACCTTGAGCTCTCCACCAGTTGGAATGTGTCCATGATTTTTTACACTCAGAACAATGACGTTTTAAGGTGTCTGAGTAGTTGAATTGACATTAGATATGTAACCATTTCATCAGATGATCATAAGATGATGATCATGATTCCAACACAGTGCTTGATAAACATAGTCCATTGATAGTATGTGAAAAGTGTAACCATTGTGACACCCTAATGTTTTTATGAAATATTTTATCTAAATAATCTTTATTCATCAATAACTTTCATTTCACATAATATTATGTTTAAAAAAACCATGAGACGCCTTAGTATAAATTTAAAATTTTAACTTAGTCATTAGGTTAGCGTAATAAATATAACTAACTTACCAAAATGCATGTTGAAACCATTCACTACCTATTATTTACAAAACAAATATATGCAATATATATTTTTATTTTTTTAATTATACTCAGTAAATAAAATTAATGAAAAATATATTTTATAAACATAATAAAATATAATTTTTATTCATCTAATAAATATTATTTTCATAAGGTATCAATAAAACCTATATGATGTATAAAATAAAATACTTTTAAAAGGATATTTTTTCCATCTTTTAATCGTGAACCCTTATTAAATTAATATTTTGACACATTAATAATTTTTATAGGATTAAAAAACATATTCATTAAAAATGGAATATTATAATTTACTTTGGGTGAATTTTTATTTTTTTCTGATAACTTTCTAATTACGATGAATAGTAAAAATACACTTAATTTTAATTGTAGAAAACATTTTAATAAAAAAAATTATAAAGATAAATTATAATATTTATTATTTTTAATATATAAATTTAATATATTTATATAATTCAATATAATTTACATAATTAAATTTTGTTACCTTGAATATAGTTGTAAAAACAATTCAATCTTTTTTAATGTTTAAACATTAAAAAACCCTTTCTCACTTTCCCACAATGGAAATAGTTTTAAATTTTTTAATGAAAATTATATGTTTAGAATTTTGAAAAATGGATTCCATATTTAGAATCTATATTTCCAAATTATTTAAATATCATAATTTTTCGTTTTCATTATGAATTGTAACTTCAGTAATTTTAATTAATACGGTAAAAGGGTAAATCAGGTAATTAAGGGTAAGATTAATATTATAAATTTACAACAAAACTTGTT